>OX382321.1:9830728-11080728 GCA_947507805.1 Aporophyla nigra | reverse complement strand
TGTTGTTGTTAACAGATTGACATTATATTGTTTCTAAAAAGTTTTCTTGTTGGAATAGTATTTTTATGATCCCCAACCCTCTTACTCACCCATGCGGTGAAGGCACGGCCGCTAGACAGCAAAGCTCAGTAGCAGTACCCAGTTCAGTCAGCACGAAACTACCTTCGGCTTCCGGACGTCGAGAAGTCACTAAGAAGAGTCTGAAAACAATAATAAATCAAATCAAAATAATTTTATTTCACATAAACCTACATGGACACTTATGAAACGTCAGAAGCTAGGTGCACGGTTCCAAATTGTTGTTTCCTATGGAGAAGAGCCGGCAAGAAACTCCACGGTTACTCTTTTAAAAATAATTGGCGTTTATAATGGTTTGAAATTACAGTATTAATAGGTATGGGAGAACAGTGTAGGACTGTCCAGAACTACCAGTACTTAATAAAATGGAAAATTGTCTACAGTCCACAAGGTCGGCAACGTTCTCACATTCACAAAATAAATAAGAATCTACAATGATAGTATTTCATAAATAAAGCTAAGATATCTAGGATATTAATTAAATGTTTGTTTATGTAAGTAGATCTTTTAAGGCACTTTTACAAGTAGAGATTTTGTTGGTCAATATTTTAAAACTAGATGGCGCCGGCATTTCCTAGCTGACTGTTCCCTGAGAAGCATTGCCGAAACAAACTCAGAGGTAATGGTCTCTTTTTAAGTCTAAAAATTATATTACTAGCATGTTATGTGGGTCTTACAATGCACTGCCATGTCTGGAAGGGCCTTTTGAAGAAAGAGTCACTGCATTTGAGCTGACCTGTCCCAACAGACAGTATCAGTCATCGTGTAGCTCAACCCTATTTGAGAAAGCTCAACGACCCATCACATGACGCTATCAGATCTGCTGGACATTTGCGTATACATTTACGTGTTACCTTTAAAATTTACTAGAGGATATTGCATAATCAGCCTATACATATTGTTCCCACAGCTGGGAATCATCCCTGCTCTTTGTGAGAAGGAGTCGGCAGTAATCTACCACGCGGGTCCAGTGCGGGTTGGTAGATGTCACATGTCTTCGAATTTTTTGTTCTAGGACATGCCGGTTTCCTCACGATGTTTTCCTTCACCGTTTTGGGAGCCGTGGTCATGAAATAATTTACACAAAATAAAGCGCTTGTCAATGGGTCCCGCTTAATGGCAAGAGATATCGCGGCAGGTCCAGACGGAGATGGCGGGATGGGCTTGGACTCTTTTAATAAAGATTGGTCCTTGACAGCTCTAGCCTTGCATGAGCCAGCCCGCGATGCTGCGCCTGTAGTTTTAAATTAGCCCCTAAATAATTTAACCCAGATCCAGCATGTCCCTTGCTGCCCTCCCCCAGTGATTGCCTAAGCCGAGGTGCGAACCCCCCTCGGGGTTACCCTTAGGACTTTCGCTTTAGTTTTAATTTTTACTATGGCCCGGCTGGAGGTCTAAAAAGTTTAACTTTTTAGAAATCGCCGGGCGAAAATCCGTTTAAGTAGTCAGAATCTTTTTCAGATTAACTACGAGATGTCCTACAAAAAAAAAAAAGACAGCTCTGGACAGAGACACGTGGAAAGAGAGTAGGGAGGCTTTCGCCCAGCAGTGGGACAGCAACGGCTAACAAAAAAAAGCGCCTGTCTGGGTTGCGTGCCGACACGCCTGTCGCCCTCCCACCCTATGTAGATGGTACATACCTGCCACAGCTGAGCGCGACAGCTACTCGCTGCAAACGAGGCAGCCCCTGCATCGCGGCCACGGAGGAGGGCGCGCCCCCCACGGCCTCCTGCACGCGCACGCACCAGATCAACGCGCAGCTAGAGGCGCTGCAAATATTAATAGCTTAAATACACATATATATGTAATACTACGCACCTGAATTTTCTGTAGAATATCAGCAATAAGCTCACATTTCTTCCCGTGTGTGTCGTAAGAGGCGACTAAAGGACTTACTAGAGAATGGGCAGCAGCGTTCTCTGTGCATTTTACCACCATACTGCGATCACCAACCCGCCTGCCAAGCGTGGGGATTATGACAAAACCCCCCCAAATTGAGGGAGTTCTATGTCCAACAGTGGACGTCTTTCGGCTGAAATGATGATGATGAAGGTCACTATATGTCTTCCTAAATCACCTCAGTTTGCAGTCACATCTGCCTTGTAAATATTTTTTGTTAGTCGTCTTTTATACACTGAGAATAAGGGGCCATCCATAAATTACGTCACACGTAAAGGGGGAGGGAGGAGGTCAACGAAGTGTGACATTGTGTGACAAGGGGGTGGGAGGGGTCCTACATTTCGTGACGTCATATTTCAAAATCTATTTTAATTTAAGTGTTAGGTAAAATACGAACTATTAACGAAAAACTGAAAAACATTTGCAACTCTATCATTAGAAACATAAGGTTCAAATTGTGCTGTCGGCCACTCTGTCTACTAGTGTTACGCGCCGACCGTGTTTTGATAAATGCCACTAAATGCAACGTGCCTAGCAGTGATATTGTTTCTATTTAATTTTTTTTTAAACATTTAAATTCAAATAAAACACATTTCGGAACTGCTGTTTTAATTCCAAAATTATTTCTAGGTGTAAAATTTGTGTCGTTACAGTAAGAAGTCTCACAAATGTGACCAGCTGTGACAAGGACGGGGGGGGGGGGGGGGGTGTAAGATCATGAAATTTGTGTGACGTAATTTATGGATGGCCCCTAAGAGCTATGTTTTAGTCTACAAAGAATCCGGATAGTTCAGGTACTAATAAGGACTGCTCCATGCCTGGTGAATTGCAGCGTCTCCAAATATCAATTTTGAGTAGAACATAAGTTTGAAAAAAAAATTAAATTTTTTTTTTGCCAATTCTTTAAATAGACTACAAAGCGAAAAATAACTTTGGGAAGTTGGTGTCTTTGGTTGGTTTATAGTTTAGTTTTTTTTTTGCGACAAACTTTGTACTGTTTTTTAGAAATCAGTTATTTTTTTTTACATTAACTTTATAGCTGTGGTAAATTCATATTTCTTCTCTTGTAAAGTGAATAACAGTCCCAGGAAGTTACAACATTATCAACATAAACTAAGTGGAAAAAATACTGAAACTAACTCAAAACCAGTAATTCAAAGGAAGTGGGTAAAGTTTAGAACATTTTTCGCATATCATAGTCATGAAAATTCAAAGTATTTATTGACGTCATGTTATTGTGTTTTTGTGAAGTTTAGGTATCGACCTTTACATCTATTCTAAATACTAAGAAAAAGAAATAGTAGGTAAGAAAAAAAAATAGCAAGTCATATAAAAAAAATCAAACTTGGCAAATTCGTTGAAGTTTTGTTATTTTAAGCATTTTTTTAACTTTCATTACAAAATAAACTGTTAAGCGCCTTTTGCACCAAAATATTATTTAGTCTCTCAAATACTACAGTAAATAGGCTAATTAACTAGCATTAATTTGTTTTAACCTTTAACCAAATTTATATGCGATCAATGACGGAGTAAACAAACATAAAAAAGTACAACAGTTTTTTTTTAAGTCGTTTATTAAAAATGTCTCCTGCAACTAAAAAGTTCCGGGAATATCACTTTATAAGCAGTCTGATGCAATTAGGTTAGGTTAGTGGCAATTATTTGAGTTAAATCTCCGATTTGAAGCCAACATGAAACTCCTGCTTTCTGGCGCAATCTGGTATAAACAAAATATGTACTCAAAACCACCAGACAGTTATAAAAGCATGTATTTCATCTAGATAACAATAAAGTAACACGCGAATAATATCTTATAACATAGTTACTTCTTCCAGTACGCGGTCACCACTCCAGAACCTTTCCGTCAAATCGGCCATCTGTTCTGCGAGCAATATACCCTGAACATTGCCACTTCAGTTTAGCAATTCTTCGGGCTATGTCGGTTACCTTGGTTCTCCTACGGATCTCTTCATTTCTGATTCGCTCGTACCGGAAGACGTAGAGTTGGAAGGCCTCCAACAAGGTAGACCGATGATCTTGTGAAGGCCGCAGGAATCCGCTGGATGTGGGAAGCATAAAACCGGTCGAAGCGGCGGAGTTTGAGGGAGGCTTATGTCTAGGAGTGAACGTCTTTTGGCTGAAATGAGTGATGATGAATGATGATAGCTACTTACGAATAAACAGAGATCCTGCCGACTGAGTCCCCGAGCCACATCTTGTTTCCTATGCGGCATATTGCTGTCACCATAACAGGATCCGCTTTGTCTGACAACAGAAAATGTTGGTTCCATTATTGACGAAGTCAGAAAGTGGCACCGATAATTGAAGAGTTGTGTGGGAATCGGTTGTCAATGTATGGTCTAACAGGGTCGCGAGATTTGTTCGAGAGAGTTACCGTGGCCCTGGCATATAGGCAACTGAAGGAGCACGGGTGGGTTTTAGTCAGTAAAAGTCTGACACGCCTTTCCGCTCCACCCAGAGCGGGAGACAATTGATCAATTGATGATTTCACACACACACACAAAAAAAGTGGCACCCATAACTGAAAATTTGTATAGGAATCGCTTGTCATGGTATGTTCCATAACATAAATTCGCGTAGTAAAAATGAAATTGTGATACCTAAATTTAGATTAACTAAAACTAATATGTAATTTCTTATAAACAGTATCCGCTTCCATAACAAGTTGCCAAAATCGGTTACTGAACTTAGTGATGGAAAGTTCAAATCACACATCAAACGTGTCCTTATCTAAAGAGCATATTATAAAGGACGGTGCACCTAGCTTCTGACGTTTCATAAGTGCCCATGTAGGTTTATGTGAAATAAAAAAATATTTTGATTTGATTGATTTTGGTTACGTGATATCGAGGAATGAGAAAATGTCGTGAGGAAACTATTGAGTAATGTCGATGGCTATAAGAGTAGAGGGAGACCAAAGAAACGATGGATGGACTGTGTGAATTATGATATGGATAGAAAGGGGGTGACTACTGAGATGACGACTAATAGAGAAGTGTGGAAGAAAAAGATACTCGTATGTTGTGTGTGGAAGCCAACCTCAGCATAATAGGGAGAAGGCAGGCAGATGATGGTGACTGAGAGCGGTGGTAGCTGATGGTGACTGAGAGCGGTGGTAGCTCAGTGAAAGCAGTGCTGGTTCAGTGATATCAACCCCGACTTAACGAGTTGTAGGTCGTGGGCACAACCCCAAACAGGCGCTTTTTTGTTTTTTTTTTTTTGTTTAGCCTATACTGTCCCACTGCTGGGCAAAGGCCTCTCCCACTTTCATCCAGGAACTCTTGTCCCGCGCCACCTCAAACCAGTCGTCGCGGTACGTATTTAGGTCATCTCGCCAGCGCTTTCTGGGCCGACCGCGGTGGCGACGTCCATCTTCAGGCACCCATTGTGTGCAGACCTTAGCCCAGCGGTCATCCTGCATACGACTAATGTGACCCGCCTAATCCCATCCAATACCAAGGTAAGGCAGACGCTTTACCTTCTATAAATAATTTCACAACCACTGCTCTCAAAACGGTGAAGGAAAACATCGTGAGGAAACCAGCATTCCTAGAACCAAGAATTCGAAGACATGTGACATCTACCAACCCGCACTGGACCCGCGTGGTGGATTAAGGCCCACTCCCTCTCACCAAGAGGAGGCCTGTGTCCCAGCAGTGGGAACAATATAGGATTATGACAATGAGGCAGATGATGAAGAGCAGAAGGTTGAAGACGGTGACATTTCCCGGTAGAGTTCCTTCACAGACTTGCACTACTGCTTACCTGTCAGAACCCTAACGGTATGATGGTGCGTGAAGCTGGTGGCGGTAGCCAGCAGAGTATGAGCTCGTTCTGGCTCTCCACCTCCGTACCAGAGCTCCCAGCCTGGAACTCCTTCCTCTGTAGAAAAATGACGTTGGATAAACCTTCTTAAGAACTCTTAAAACCACTGTTTGACTTCGTTATGACAAAGTGGCAGGGGCAATAGCCCACAGGTATACACGCTTCTGAGCGTGGTGTCGGACAGAGTGGACAGCCAAATCCTGAGGCATTGGTCGCTCATGCATATCCACAATAATAATCATTTTAAAGGAGACGGGCATTTCTGGGCCAAAATGTAATAAGTGGAGAAATGGTTTAAAAAAAGCTTATATTTTTCTATATCAAAATCTGAAAAATCAACTCAATTTACAATCTGGAAAATGAGAAATCCTAAAATTAAGTTAAGGTTTCCAAGTAAATGGAATATCGATTAAATTATAATCGATTAACGTTCATACTATTTAAGAAGATGCCTTCACCAGATGATTAATTCAATTAAAATAATCAAATCTATTAGAAATAACATACTGCACAGCTTAAACCAATTAAATATTTATATAATTAACATTAAAACATTAAATTGATCCACGTTTGTTAATCGATTAATGTGTGTTTAGTCTGTGCTAACTCTGACATGACATGCATGACATAACACTGACACGTTTCATATTGTTTAGTGCATGTGCGTATCGTGTTTCCTCCCATAGTTTTATTGATGTTTCCTCAACCCCTGTTTTTATTCTACGGACTTCGGAGCTACCTTCTTGTATGACCCTTGTCTTGCTACCATAACCGACACGAAGAACCCCGCTTAAACGTTGGACTTGGACTTGTCATTTTGGAATCTACGAACAGCCTACCGATTGGAAACTGACTCCATGGATCGTTGTGTAAATTGTCGAAATAAAAATGAATGAATGTAAATGATATTAGCAGTAATTCGTCAATGGCGTAAACCACAATCTGTGGAGGACACGGTGGAGCATACGGTGGAGGTGTGCCCTGCTTGGGCGGAGCACCGCCGTGTCCTCGTGGAGGCGATCGGCGGCGGCGACATCTCGCGTCCGGCCCTGGTGCGAGCCATGGTTGGGAGCGAGAGGGCATGGGAAGCCGTCACCTCCTTCTGCGAAGCAGTAATGCTCGCGAAGGAGGAGGCGGGGCGCGTGAGGGAGTGGCAGTCTCTGCGCCCTCACGTCCCTAGCCGCCGCAGGAGGAGACGCCCCGGGCGTCGGGAGTCGATAGCAGACTCCCGGCCACCGTAGGCGCGAGCTTGCGGGTGGCGAGCAATGGGTAGCTCGCCGCCCGGTAAGGACCAGGCTCGGGTCGACGGCGCGTAGTGTTCCACGCGCGCCTCAAAGACATGTCAGCAACACTGAAGGGGTCTGCTAGCACCGATGCCTGCCGGGGTCGCGCGATTGTTCGAAAGAGGTACCGTGACCCTGGCACATGGGCAACTGAAGGAACACGGGTGGGTTTTAGTCAGTAAAAGTCTGACACGCCCTCCCGCTCTGCCCAGAGCGGGAGAAGTCATTTGATGATTTCCCATCCAAAAAAAAAAAAAACAAAACCACAATCTGTAAGTACTTATTTATTTATTTATATATATGTCGGCGTCATATTGTGAGCGGCACGTGCATTGGGCTACGCCATAGCGCCGTAGCGTCGTAGCACGCTACGCCATTCTCCCACCTCATTGCTGGTGGGCGGAGTTAGAGCGCGCTACGTCGTAGCGTGCTACGACGTTGCCCCACCTACAATACTTCCGTATAAAAGACGCCGCACGGCGGCGAATTGGCATTCTAAGTTCAGGCGTGGCCCGGTGCACAGGTCGTATTGCTCTCAATTATTGTAACTCTGCCTCACTGTACATTGATACTCTTTTATATGAACTGTAATACTGTAACTGTATTACTGGGTGTCATGGCTATTTTAATATGGTGTTAAATTAATAATTATGGAAACTGATTAAGTGCAGTTTCGTATAAGGTCTATTGATTAAATAGTTCCTTAATATTGAAAGAACCTCTTTTATTTTACAATATGATCCTCTGCCTTCATCAGAAGTGGGATGAAACCCACTCCCACCTTTATCTGGGACTGCTGGCAATCTAATACGGGAACAAATGTCATTTTTTTTGGGTAGTATGGAATCAATTAAAAATAAGCGCAGATACTTTGACACCTCGCCACATGACACCCAGTATGCAATCGATGTTGGTTCCTTTCGATCCTGATGTAACTGAAACCAACATTATCAACTGGTGTGCATTAAGTGAGATTGTAATCGACAGTAAGAAGCCAGAAGGTGTAGACCTTATTTTGGCCCTCGCTCACTCTCTAAAGACCCGCGCCGCCATGTGTTTTACAAGAATTAATCCAGATAATAGTTCATGAGATACTATTAAGAAAATGCTGGTCTCTAAATTTTCCAAACCCATGACAATGCAGGATAATTTGAATTTAATCACAATCATAAATTGATAACAAAGAAACCCCAGCCGAGTTAGGAAAACTTGTTGAAATGTTTCCTGATGCAAATTTACCGGACCGGTTCTGCTATCTGTCCTATTATGATGCGATGACAAAATTCACCGTGAAAGAAACGAAGAACCGGGCACGTCCGAATCAGACACGAAAAAGTCTTGTCCATCAACTCAATTTCGGGGAAACTGCAATTTCTGCGGGAAGGTCGGTCAACAAGGGCAGGAATGTCGGCACGTTGCTTCAAAAGGTATCTGTTTTAGCAAAAACTCCACAGACGAAGTCTGGAATAACCTGCTTCAAATGTGGTGAGGCTAGCCACGTGGTCACCACTTGCCTTAAACGCTGGAAGAAGAAAAGAGATCCCCACACCGAGCAACACCAGCAAACAAGTGAAGTGAACCTGTGTGCAGAGCAGCGCGTGGTGTTTTGGAAATAAGTGGTATGCAATTCCTTTCATATTTGACTCTGGATCTGAGTGTATCTTCATGAAGGTAACTGTGGTCTTCTTACTGGTGAAAAGTTTCATGAACCTTTAAAGGGGATTGATTGTAATAATGTTAATTGGTCCAATGTTCTCGAGAGAAGTCAGTTCTCGTCAAGCTGATCTAAGTAGATGGTCATTTAGATGTACCGTCAGGCTGGTATCTCCCGATAGTCACTCAGATGAGACTCTCCTGATGATGATGTTAATTGCTCAATCCAAATACAATGCCCAACCGTGTTACAAAACTTTCTTCTCGACGTTACATATCAAGTATTGTCTGACGAATGTTTCAATGAAAACGTTACCTTATTAATAGGTCACGACATTTTAGACAAGCAATATCCGTTGTGGATAATAAAGCTGCCTTAACTTAAAAAAAGCAAATCTTAGCTCTATATTAGAAATGCCTCTTGACATTAATTCTATTGACGCAGATCTTACCGGTAAAGAAAATGAAGTTTTGATTGAAATACTCACTAAATACTCCTCATATCTCGAGTTACGAATCGTTAATGACAAAGTACAAAAATTACTAGATGCTAACATAATTCGTGAAAGTTCTTCGCCTTTCGCGAGTATCATTAATAAAAAAAAAGGGTCGGTACCGATCGTATGTGCGTTGATTACCGGGAACTCAATACCAGACAGCTATCCTTTACTACTAGTTAGTGATCGAATCGATCACCAAATTTGCGTCCATAACGAGTCAGTCTGAGTACCTCACTATGCCATTTGGTTTATGAAATGCTTCACAGGTTTTTCAAAGAGCTATAAATATTGGACTTAAACCTCTAAATGACGATAAAATACTGATCTACATGGATGACGTACTTTCTGCATTAGAGACCGTTCAAAAAAGTTGTCTCGTTTAAATAGATTGCTAGATATAACTTTAAAAAAAAAATGTTCATGTATAAAGCCGAAAATTGAATATCTGGGTTTCGGAATATCCCCTGGAAAAATTAGACCAAATCCCCATAAGATTAAAAATATCCCTCCTCCAAGCACTGCTGCTCAGTACCAACAATTTATATGGCCTAGCCACATATTTTCGATATAACCTATATGGGCGTAAATTTACGGTTTTTATTGACTGTAACGCCTTAAAGGCCTCTCAGTACAAAAAGGACCTAACCCCTGAGTACATAGGTGGACAATTTTGCAGTCATATGACTTTGATATCATCTATAAAGAGGGAAAAATATGGCACATCTAGACTTCCTTTCACGTAATCATGCTGACACATATTTTATTCATAAGGCAGCTAAAATTGTAAATTTGTATGAACTGGAGAGGATATGGTTATCTGTAGATAACGTGATTCCGAAATATGACACATTATATCCAAATTACGCTCAAATGACTTGCTGTCTGAAATATCACGCACATTATCGATATTAGACAGGGCATCGTAAAATCGAATGTTATAAAACCACTAAATGGTCACCGATATTGCCACACCCTTTAACATGGTAAATGATTAATCGAGTACACAGCGAAATAACACACCTTGGTTATAAAAAAAACCTTCGATAAATTATACAATCTTTATTGGTTTCAAAATATGTCAATACTTGTCAAAACCTATGGAGGTTCGTGCGTCGCTTGTAAGGCTTCCAAAGGTCCCCCGTATGCCCAGCAGGTCGGTCAACATCCAATCCCTAAATTTGCCGTTCCATGGCATATAATTCATTTAGATTTAACTGGTAAACTCACAGGAAAAAGCGTGTTAAAAAGCGAGCGCAAGGAGTATTTTTCCGTGATTATTGATGGCTTTACAAAATCCGTCTTGTTAGTTATTAAATCACAAAAAAAAAAATGCAGTGAACTCGTTTGGCGCTCCTAAAAGAATAGTTGCAGATCGCGGTAGGTCATATGACAATACTGAATTTAAGAATTTTTGTAAAGATAATCGTATCGATTTACAATTTATATCCACTGGTTCGCCTGGCCAATGGCCAGGTCGAGCGTGTCATGAGGACCTAAAAAGTATGCTCGCTATAGATTCGGGTAGCTTATGGTAAGATCATGTAGACAATATCCAATTAGTAGTTAGAGTCTCAATAGTACTCGTTGTAGAGCAACAGGGCTCACGCCCTTGGAATTAATATTTGGTATTATGGGTTCATTAGAGATAACAAGAGTTTTTCAAATCAAAAGTCATTAATTCAAACTAGGCTGAGAGTCAGCACTTTTTGAACGTCAAAGTTACATGAGACAGTCCCCCCAAAACGCCCGCCCTTCGACACTTCCTTTCACTTTCTACTAATCATCCTGATGAAGATAGTTTAAACCTCGAAACCATTATCCGATTCTTCTGTTGGTATAAAAAAAGCTGGTCCAATACGACACAGGTCGATTTACTGACAAATGCGTGCACTGATTGGACAGGTCCACTCAATCTGGGTGGTTCTTTCTTTAAAATACAACTTCAGACACCAATCCACATGGTCTTCACATGATGTGACCAAGATTATGTCTGGACTTTAAAAGAGACTGTGACCTCTGAGTTTGTTTCGGCCTTTCTTCTCAGAGTAGTCAGATAGGAAACACCGACCACATCTAGTTAAAAAAAATATGATTGACGTGTAAAAGTGTTTGTACAAACCTACTTGCAAAAATAAAGTCATTTATCATTTAACAAGGATAAAGCTATGGTAAAATGCTTTTCAGTACGTGATTTTGCCTTTGTTAAATTCGAAAAAAGACACCAAATGAAACAGGACCGTAAATACAAAGGCCCCTTTAAAATCACCGCTATTTTGGAAGAAAACGATAGGTACGAATTGTAACACATTAATGGAAAGAATAGTCTACAAATACTCTCACAAATCTTACAAGAAGTACCCCGTGGTCAGTCATTCTTTCTGGAATTCGCAGAATGTTATGATGAGGATGACGTGTCGGCGAAGAATAACATAGATGTTCTTGTCCACGAGACTAGGGAACAGATTAACGATGATGATATTCAGTCTCCTAATAGTGGTAATATCTCTGCCAATAATGATACCATGTCTGCCAAAAGTGACACTATATCTACCAGTTCTTATAATAATGCAAGTTGTAGAAACTGTGGTTAACGTGCTGTTTCAGTAGAATCTATTGGCCCTGAATCAGTTAATATTGTAACAGAAGCACTTGTAAATCAACCAAAGTATTGAGCTATTTGTTAATTAAGCTAAAGGAACGATACTTGTTCGGCCTAGCTAGATCCGGTCCAGTTTAACTGAAGGGATACACCTGAAGGGCAAAACAATTGCCGGACCAGGAGGCTGATCTTGTAGGGTCAGAAGTTGACCGGACCAAGAGATAACCCTTGAAGAGTCATAATAGACTGGACCAAGTGGTTAAATATCTGAAGGGTCTAAGTAGACCGGACCAGAAACAATCAGGATGACCAAACGGTACTTAATCAGTTTTTCAACTTCTAGATGAGACATTGTCAGCTGAGCGTACGAGGACGTCCGCACGTCAGTATGGCCGTGTCGGCGTCATATTGTGAGCGGCACGTGCATTGGGCTACGCCATAGCGCCGTAGCGTCGTAGCACGCTACGCCATTCTCCCACCTCATTGCTGGTGGGCGGAGTTAGAGCGCGCTACGTCGTAGCGTGCTACGACGTTGCCCCACCTACAATACTTCCGTATAAAAGACGCCGCACGGCGGCGAATTGGCATTCTAAGTTCAGGCGTGGCCCGGTGCACAGGTCGTATTGCTCTCAATTATTGTAACTCTGCCTCACTGTACATTGATACTCTTTTATATGAACTGTAATACTGTAACTGTATTACTGGGTGTCATGGCTATTTTAATATGGTGTTAAATTAATAATTATGGAAACTGATTAAGTGCAGTTTCGTATAAGGTCTATTGATTAAATAGTTCCTTAATATTGAAAGAACCTCTTTTATTTTACAATATGATCCTCTGCCTTCATATACTTTATTGTACACCATTAAAATACAAAACAAAAAAACATTACAAAGACTACAAAATATACAATGGGCGGCCTTATCGCTTTATGCGATCTCTTCCAGGCAACCATGGAATGGACAGTAATAAGTCTGGACATAAAATGGGTATGTCAATGGTGTAAACATACAATGTACTAAAATTGCTACACAGATATTTATATTCTAAATAATAGATACATAAATACATACATACTAAATATATAAGGCACAAAAATAAATGAAGACAGTACATAGAAAATTACAGTTAGATTAGGAGAACAAGATCACAACGACAAGTAGTGTTCCTTTACGAGTCTTTTAAAAACATGTAACGTCTGCGCGCGTTTAATTTCAACAGGCAATGCATTCCACAACCGAGCGGCTTGGACAGTAAAGGAATGGTCGAAGAAAGTTGTGGAATGCATAGGCATTTTAAGCTTCAAGTTATCTGATGACCTTAAGAATTTCGTGTGGGAATCACAAAGAAACTGAAAACGTTTTTTGAGATAGAGAGGAGTAGAGGGCGTAAATAGCACATTATACAAAAGAGAAAGAATATGAGCATTCCGGCGAAGGCGAATTACTTACCTACTCACTTCCTGTTTACCTCACCAACTTCTACCACGCTGGCTTGCAATCTTTACAATATTTTTTTCTTCACCATTATACTAACAAAATAATAATAAAAAATAAAACATTTTTATTTCTAGTAGCACAATAACAACCTTAGGTACAATGAGTTATATGTATGTATAAAAAACAAACAAATAAGATCTCATATCAAACGTAAATGGTTGTTTGGTTGTTAGTGAGTAATTCACACTGACCTCTGTACTACATAGTATAACCTGTATCACGGTAGGACAGTATTCCTCGCTCTCCAATAATCACACATTTTATCAGTGAACATAATATTTGAGATATTTAGCAGGTAGTTCGGTATGAATTGATATGATAAAGTATAGGTAAACATTTAAAAGGCCCATGTAGAGACATTATCTAGAACAAAGTAACTATCAGACCAAGATTTTTTAAAGTACTTAAGAACGTGGCGCCCTAAACTCGCAAACCACGAGCCGACGACGCAAGGGCAAAATTCGGTCGGAATATTGCTATCTCTGTTTGACAATAGAAGGCCAACGGTGACGCGGTGCTCAGCCGTGTGTGAGTGAGTAGTAGTATAGAATCTACCCTTTATTTATAACGACTCGAAGACATTTTTATTTACTTGTAATTAGGTATGTTCGTTATTTGCTTTATTTTTGTTGACTACTTTGGGGAATCGTTAGTAAATGCATAGACTAGTAATGCGTTTTGTGGAAATTTCTTTACAATGTCCGTATCTAGAATTATTACAATTTATCTCGACATCTAGGCCTTTTGTAGAGAGTCTTACATACCTTTCCTAACTTGGTACTTGTAAACTAATTTTAAGCCTATTTATGTTTGTTCATTCCCTATGGAGTGGTCTCAACATTAAAAAACTGGCCAAGTGCGAGTCGGACTCGCGTACCGAGGGTTCCGTACAAACCTGCAGGTATTCACGGTTTATGCATACCTAAGGTTTATGTTTATGAAATGATTATTATTATTTTTAATTTTTATATTTGAGTTGACTGAATGAAAGGTAAATTGTGGTTTACGATTTATGACGTATTAAAAAAAAAAAAAAACTACTTACTAAACTCCATTTGTTTAGGTAGTTAACTAAAGGTAAACAATCTTGATATGTCTTTTTATATAAAATAAATCGTATAAAAGACCAACAAATATTATTTAAATTAAGTTACTTACCTAACATCGGTTTAAGTAAATACCTAATTGTAAACATTCTTAGATTCAATTTTTAGACAGTTTTTTAGATAAAAGACATGTTAAGATTGTTTACATTTAGTTAACTACCTAACCAAATGGAGTATAGATCTCGTTCAAACCAATTTTCGGTGGAAGTTTACATGGTAATGTACATCATGTATTTTTTTTAGTTTTATCATTCCCTTATTTTAGAAGTTACGGGAGGGGGGACACACTTTTACCACTTTGGAAGTGTCTCTCGTGCAAACTATTCAGTTTAGAAAAAATGATATTAGAAACCTCAATATCATTTTTGAAGACCTATCCATAGATAGACACGTATGGGTTTGATGTTTTTTTTTTTGGAGTTTTATGTATGGGGAACCCCAAATATTATTGTTTTTTTTTCTATTTTTGTGTAAAAATCCTAATGCGGTTCACAGAATACATCTACTTACCAAGTTTCAACAGCATAGCTCTTATAGTTTCGGAATAAAGTGGCTGTGACATACTCGGACAGACAGACAAACATGACGAATCTATAAGGGTTCCACTTTTTGGCAACGGAACCCTGAAAATGAAGGCTTTTTCTGTCATATTTATGTATAAGTAAGTATTCTTTTTACTAATTTAAAAAATTGTTATCACTACATATTATAAAACAAAGTCCCCCGCTGCGTCTGTCTGTCTACTTGCGAAGAACTCAAAAAATGTTGAACGGATTTTCATGCGGTTATCACCAATAGATAGAGTGATTTATGAAGGTTTAGATGCATTGTCCAACCTCCACGCGGGCGAAGCCGCCGGCAAAAGCTAACTACTTATAAATAATGAATAAATGTTACTAAAAGTGTTACGCAAAATATTAGTAACAGACAAATATTCCAATAATTTATACATATTTACGCGATAAAAGAGGATTAATAAAAAACAAGGTTTTTTTTTACACGCTTTATATTAGCTTCACTTGTATGTTTGTTTGTAACCGACTCCTTATACCGCGATTTTGACCCACTTCAAACGACCAGATTTCATTCAAACTTTGCACACCTGTCAAGGACCGATGAAAATGCAATAATTTCATAAATCTGTGCCATTATCCTTGCCAGGACAGCAAAACAACTGTCTTCGAAAACTACGCTGACATACGACATAAACTACGCTGACATACGTCACAAACTACGCTGACATACGTCACAAACTACGCTGACATACGTCTCAAAATTCGAAACACCCTAAAAAATAGAAAATAAATAATAAAAAAAAGCGTGGGGAGCTCTATAAGGTATTTTTTTATTGATATCAGGCACCCCACGCTTTTTTCCATAATTTTGTACTTTTTAGTTTGGTTTTCAATGGAAGCGTGTTTTTAGTTTTTTTAAACTATTATTTTTTAATTAAAATTTATTTGTAATGTTCTTACACGTTACTCTCCTGACGAAAAAACCTTATAAAATAAAAATCAAAAGTAGTTTATTCAAGCTAGGTTTAGAATCAGCACTTTTCGAACGTCAAAATTACATAAAACAGTCCCACAAACCGCCCGCCCGACACCAACTCCCCAGCGGCACTGTTTAGTTACATAAACTTGATTCTATACAATAGTAGGTAGGCAAAGTAATTACGAGACACAGAATATTACAATACAATTGACCATATCTGCGAGAGCAGTGGTCTGGTGGCCCAGTGGTAATGGCCCCGAGTTACGAGTTATAGGTAGCGGGTTCGAACCCAACCCGCTTTACTATGTATAAATAATGTCATCACCATTGCTCTCACTCTGGTAAAGGAAAACATCGTGAGGAAACTGGCATGTCCTAGAATTAAAAAATCGGAGACATCAGACATCTACCAATCCGCACTGGGCCCGTGTGGTAGATTACGGCCCATTCCCTCTCAGAAAGGAGGCTTGTATCCCAGCAGTGGGAACGTTATAGACTGATTATGTATTCGCCATATGTCAGCTAACTATGCCAATATACCAACAAATAAATAAAAACTGGTGAAGTAAAAAATATACAAAGCAGTAGGTTTAAATAGTGTGTGTGTGTAACACAATAAATGAACATTATTATAATAAATTGTTCAGAATCGTTTATAGAATCGATTTCTGTTATTTTTTATACTGGCAATTGTTTATCCCAGAAATAATTAAAACTACGTTAATTATGGTCAAAATCACGTTCCCACGGACGTAATAAGATCGCGGCTGGCTATTTTCGCGCACTGTATTTTCAACTGTCGGTGTTGAACAGAGCATTGAGAATACAACAGAGTGCAGCGCGGGTGAGTCTCAGCGCGTCGAAGCACAGTTGAATTTTCACCTCTTGGCGCTGAGTAGTACCTTGAAAATCCAGTGCACGAAAATAACCAGCCGCGATTTTATTACGTCCGTGGGAACGTGTGTTAAGTCATAAAATAATTAACGTAGTCTTAACATAATTAACGTATACCTAGATAGGTAGGTAAATACCAACTTATACAAAATATACTTAGGTACTTACTACTATTAAACTCGGACCACGAAAAAAAAATCTTTATTTTATTGGGCTGAGTTTAAAAATATGTAAGTAAACAATTAGTAGTCAAGCAATATTAGGCAGGTAACTTATAATATATCATTGGGTAATAGAATAGGTTCTCACTTACTGTGAGACACATCCCAACGTTCGGAGTCCATGTTGACAACCAAACCGAATCGTAAACAATAAATTCAGGTCCGTAAACAAAGTTCCTGCCAGAGTCGCGAGATTCGTTCGAAAGAGTTACCATGGCCCCATATGGGCACCTGATGGAACTAACTAACGGGCGGGTTTTAGTCAGTAAAAGTCTGACACGCCCTCCTGCTCCGCCCAGCGCGGGAGAAGTCATTTGATGATTTCCCATCCAAAAAAAAGCAAAGTTCATCATCATTGCATTCTCATCAGTCGTTCAGTCTCTGTACTCGATACCAGATCAGAAGAAAAATCAAAAACCAAGTTCTATTGCATAGGTCAATAATAGTGTCAGAAATATCACAATACAATTGTATAAACAAATAAAAGTACGCTCAAAATGCATGTTACGCCAGTGTGAATCACACTGGTGTGAATGCATGTCCGAGCGGTACACAACACACCTACCGCTAGTCGTACGACCGTGCACACATTGACATTTTTGTGAGACGCGATAGCACTACCAGCTATTGAAAATTATGATAAATTTGGATGTGTTCCGTAATACCAAAAATGATGAATGAAAACTTTATGATTTTTCAATTGTTTTTTGTTATTTAGTATCTTGATAATATAATCTGTGTTATGGATAAAACATTATTACAGATATTGTTGTTTTTAATGCAGAAAAAACAAAAAGAAAACATGTCATTTATGTTGTAAAAATGTGCGAAATGTAATTCGCTCAAACTTTGTTTTGGCTTAGTTTTTTTTTTTTAAAACTTCACCATAACCTAGATAAATACTGTCTAAAGCCGAATATCATCTTAAAATGGTGGAAATATGCTCAAATTGCAAATGATTTTGGTATTACGTTTGTATGGACAGACTGTCCGTCGCCGAGCCCTTAATCATGTTATCTGTTATTAATCACTTTTTACATCTTTCAGGTAAAATGCAGTGACCATGTTTGCCAAGCTTGCTCGGAGTTGGATCAAAGACCACCTCTTGTTATGAAAATAATATGGTACCTTAGTTGGGCTAGGTACCAAGATAATATAGTACCACCTGCACAGTTTCTAGATGACAATTTAATCATAATTGAAGATAAATAAAAAATATTACTAAAGAACATTTTTATTTTCTCTCCCTCACTCTAGTAATACCTAATTATCATCTGCTTAGCCTTTCCCCAATTATGTGGAGGTCGGCGTCCTGTCTAACCGGATGCAGCTGGGTACCAGTATTTTACACGGAGTGACTGCCTATCTGAGTTCCACAATCCAGTTACTGGGTAATATGATATCCCTTGGTAAGACTGGCTGTCAGACGGGCTTCTGATGACCTGTAACGACTGTCTAAGATCTACGAAAGATAGCTGGGACCAACGGCTTAACATGCTTTCCGAGGCACGGAAGAGTCTTGGTATGTAAAGATGGTCACCCATCCACGGACCAACCGCGGCAAGCGTAGCTTAACCTGATCGGTTAACCCGTGCGACTATTATTACTTAGCCACCAGCCCTTCTATAAATACTTATATAATGATTAAGAATAGAGAGAATAGTAAAGAATAGCACCACCCTATTTCTTCCTGTGGATGTCGTAAGAGGCGACTAAGGGACTAAGAATTGGCAACAGCGTCCTCTATGCATTTTGCGACCACACTGCGATCGCCAACCCGCCTGCTAAGCGTTGCGATTATGGCAAACCCCCCCGAATCGGGGAAGACTTATGACCAGCAGTGAACGTCTTTCGGCTGAAATGATGATGAATTATAATAATATTCTTTATATTTAACACCCCAACTGTATTTTAAAGAATGAGAATCGCACTTCAAAAATCAGCTGTTAAGTGTAGATTGTTACGTAACCTCACTTTTCCTAAATCTTAATTAACTCGGTTCTCAGATTGCCAAAACCTGCAAAATTTTCAGTGATTTTTTAATAATATAGTACCTATCAATAGATACCAATTTCATCTTTTTACATCCAGGCCCAAGATTGTATGAAAGCGTATCCGTCTCCTTTTACTAACATACACCTACCATACCACCAACAACACCACCAACAACACCACCAACAACACCACCAACAACACCACCATCTACCTACTAACAACATATGGACTTGTACCTTTCACTGTGATCGTAGTCTGAAATAATTATTTTTAATTCAATTCATAGACGTCGGACTATCGGCGGCGACGACCTCTCGCGTTCGGCCCTGGTGCGAGCCATGGAACGGAGCGAGAGAGCATGGGAAGCCATCACCTCCTTCTGCGAAGCAGTAATGCTCGCGAAGGAGGAGGCGGGGCGCGTGAGGGAGTGGCAGTCTCTGCACCCTCACGTCCCTAGCCACCGCAGGAGGGCGAGACGCCCCGGGCGTCGGGAGTCAATAGCGGACTCCCGGCCACCGTAGGCGCGAGCTTGCGGGCGGCGAGCAATGTGTAGCTCGCCGCCCGGTAAGGACCAGGCTCGGGTCGACGGCGCGTAGTGTTCCACGCGCGCCTCAAAGAGATGTCAGCAGCACTGAAGGGGTCTGCTAGGACCGATGCCTGCCAGGGTCGCGAGATTGTTCGAAAGAGATACCGTGACCCTGGCACATGGGTAACTGACGGAACACGGGTGGGTTTTAGTCAGTAAAAGTCTGACATGCCCTCCCGCTCCCCCCAGAGCGGGAGAAGTAATTTGATATTTCTCATACAAAAAAAAAAAATGACGTCGGACTACCCATATTTAGCGCTTTCATAGCCTTCCTCTATAAATGGGCTATCCAACACTTAAATATGTTTTCTATTCGAACAAGTAATTCCTGAGATAAGCGCGTTCAACTCAACAAACAAACAGACAAACTCTTCAGTTATTTAACACGCTTGTATTAGCTTCAATACGTATGTTAGTATGTGCCTATGTAACGGAAACTTTGAACATGATTTTGACCCACTTCAAAACGTCGCATTAACTCGGAATTTGGCACACCTGTCAAAGACCGATGACAATACAATAATTTTATAAATTTGTGCCATTATCTTTGCCGGGGTTACCACTATAGCGAAAAAAAAACTGTCTTCGAAAACTAAGCTGACATACGTCACGAACTACGAAAACTACGCTCACATAAGTCACAAAATTCACTAAAAACAACACTCTAAAATAGAAACACACAAAAAAATAGAAAATAGATACCAGTTTAAAAAAACGAAAAACACGCTTCCAAAGAAAACCAAACTAAAAAGTAGAAAATAATGGAATAGTTTTTTTTTTAAACTATTATTTATTAATAAATAAATAAATAAATAAAAAGGTTTATTTCAGAAACTTGTACAACTTTTACAGTAAATCTTACATAGGGGCCTCCTTTTAAGTAAAAAATATACCTGTGCTAGGAGGTCCCGCTCTCCAATGACAAAAATATAGTGGTAAAAGTGGTGTACAAACTGAAACTATTATTTAAACAAAGGAAATTACAAACAAAATCTAAAAAAAAAAACAAGGCAAGACTTGAACTATAACTAAATATAAGAAAACAAAAAAGTAAAATGAAAAATAAAAAATTAATAAAAAATACAAACTTAGAGATATATCCTAAAAATAGTGTGTATTGTGTGTGTGTATGTGTGTGTGTGTGTATGTGTGTGTGTGTGTGTGTATCTTTTCAATCTCATATTGACGATGCTTGCAGTAGTAATTCAATGTCCTCGTAGGTCTTAAGTTTTAGCCATTGAACTATTGCCTTTTTGCAGTCTTTAGTGGTCATGGGATAGATGTTAATTATTTTATTTATTTTATTATATAGAGCAGCGGAATTTCTATTAAATTGTCGTCTGGCATACGCAGTTTTAACAAATTTTACTGTTGCAACACTGTATTTTCGTCTTCTTTCCAGATGGTGAGGGTCATAGGGCAAGACTTTGTGTAATTTTAAGACTGCATGTAGTATATATAATTTTCTGACTGTAAGAATACCGCTAAGGGAGTATAACTCATTGGTTGGGAATCTGTACGGTTTGGTATACATGACCTTGATCAGAGATCTCTGTGCTCGCTCTAGCTCAAGAAACTTCGTTTTTGTCGCACCGCCCCACACGGGTATACAGTAGGTAAGAATTGACTGAACTAGAGAGACATAGATTTCATTTAACATTTTTTTAGTTGTTACATGTCTTAGGTTCTTAAATATCCAGATAAGTTTTCTCGTACGGGCCATGACCATATCTGTATGAGTATGCCAAGATAACCGCTGATCAACGATTATACCTAGGTATTTTATGTGAGTCACTTTTTCAATACTTTTACAGGAACAGTTTGTGCTAAGTATATTATTACAAGTGTGGATTTTGAGAGTTACGTTAGGTCCAGGTTGAGTGTTGTTGTAGATTGTAAATGTAATATACTTTGTTTTAGAGATGTTTAGTGTAAGAAGATGTGAGTTCAACCAGTTAGCAATTTTGGTAAGACCCTTTTCAGCAGACTGATATACGGATTCCCATGTATCACCAGAGAAAGCAATAGCAGTGTCATCTGCATATGAGAAAACGCGACCATTTTCTATCACCATTTTGCAGAGTTGGTTTATATACAGGGTTATTTGTAAAACACCGGCAACCTTTCAGGACTATGTTACTAACATCATAATCAACAACTTTTGTTCTATGACTTTTAAAAATTCATCATACTTTAGTTCATCAGATTTTCATACAAAAATAAAAATATTTAAATTGAACGCTCTAAATGTTACGAAGTCTATGGGAAGCAAAAGAAAGGGATACTACATTAGCAAGGGGAGCGGGGTTAGGGCGGTGGGGCGCTTGAACTTGACCTATTTACGGGCGGATGATTTTTGTATGAAAATTTGATAAACTAAATTATGATGAATTTTTAAAAGTCATAGAACAAAAGTTATTGATTGTGATGTTAGTAACATAGTCCTGAAAGGTTGCCGGTGTTTTACAAATAACCCTGTATATTAAAAATAAAGGCGGACCCAGCACGCTACCCTGCGGAACGCCGTAGGTCACATAACACTCCTTACTGATATGCTCTCCTACCTTAACCTTTTGCCTACGATCCTGTAGATAGTCTATTAATAATGCTAATGGGCTTCCTCTTACGCCTATACCCTCCAGACTACGCACAAGAGTGGGGACAGAAACGGTATCGAAAGCTTTTTTCAAATCTAGAAATACAGTTAGACATTTTTTTCCTGAATCTACTAGGTTAACAATATGAGTGGTTAAAGCTGTAACTGCGTCATCCGTAGATAATTTTTGTCTAAAACCATACTGAGCTTGTGAAATAATGTTATATTTATTAGTGAAGCTGGTTAGTCTAATATTAATTAGTTTTTCAATTATTTTAGATATTGCAGGCAAGACAGAGATAGGTCTGTAGTTGTTAACGTCATTTCTGTCTCCACCCTTGTGCACAGGAGTGATTATGGCTTGCTTCAGAACTGGAGGAAATTTCCCTTGGATAAAACACAAGTTAGCAAGATGCGATATTATGGGTACGACTAATTCATGAGCAGTTTTTAGAAATTTTGTTGTAATATTGTCCCAGCCTGGAGCGCTTTCAGATTTAAGGCTCATTAGCACGTTATAGACTTCTCTAGAGTCCGTTTCGAGAAGCACGAAGGAGGAAGCCTGTGTATTTATTAAATGATCAGAAGCGTTATGGGATTGTAATCGGTTTCCGGAGGTAATGTCTTCAGCCAGAGTTTTCCCAATGTTAGAAAAGAATTCGTTTATGTGGTTCACCGAAGCATCAGGGCTGGTCCTTATCTCTAATAGTTCTGAGTTAGGACTTTTTTTAGGTTTGCGATGAGTTATATTGTTAATTGTGTTCCATATCTGTTTTGTATTCTTGTTTGCTTTCACTAGTTGTTCCTTATCATATTTTCTTCTAAGCTTTTTAACTAAACTGTTGCAATAGTTGCGATATCTTCGGTAGTAATTTGTAATAAACTGTTTTGTGGATCAGATCGTAGTTTTCTTTGCATGTTATTTCTGTTTTGAATACAGCGCAAAATTCCTAACGTTATCCATGGCTTAATGATGCGATTATTTCTCGGAACTAAAGTAGTAATAGTGTTTTGCAGAAGGCAGCTTTGGAGTTTATCTATTAATTGTGCAGATAAGGTGACTGGATCATTGATTAAAATAAGTTCAGAAATATTACTTAGTTTTAAAGCATTTGTTGTTTTCTCAAAGTCCACATGTGTTATAGTTTTCGAGCATTTGTATGAATTTACTAAATTTGATAATTTAAGGAAGATCATGTAGTGATCCGTGATAGTGGTATTCAATACAGCAACAGAAGCAGCGTTTTTTGTCTTGTCTATTTTTAAAATAAAGTGGTCCAAACAGTTTTCGCCTCTGGTAGGTAAGGAATGTCCTGGTAACAAGCCATGCATTGCAAGCATGTTTAGATAATTTAATCTGTTTGTGCGCTCATTCGTTTGTTCAGTAGGTTTATATATTATGTTAATGTTTATATCGCCTGTTAAAACAATATTTTTATATGATTTGAGTGAGTCCAGGTGATTACTAAGCGAGTCTATAAAACTGTCAGCATTTTTATTTGAGGGTGATCGATAGATAGCAAGGACAGCAAGATTCGGCATTATTATTTGTAAGCATGATGCATGGCTTAATATTATTTCCTTAACACTAACCTTGTGATCACACTTTATATATACTGCCACGCCATCGCACTGGTTTATATGGTTACACGTGGTAAAATTATTATAGTTTTTAATTTCAGGGGTGGGTTTATTTACGTCTAGTCTACATTCATTTAAGATCAGAAGGTCGACACTAAACTTAAATTGTGTTAAAGTTATTATTAAATCATCAAAATTACTATATATACTTCTAATATTTTGGGATATTATTGTAAGATCCGTTTTAAGTACATTAATATTTTTTGAAAAAACATCAATTTGAAATTCTTTAGATTGCGCTATAACTATGTCGTCTATTTCTTGCATTATTGTATGTGTGCTATCCATAATATAAGTAAATTAAAAGTCTGATTTTCAATTCCATGTTTTTTACGTAAATGTATTTTGCTCGATCCCCAACAACAAGTATTTTGACAGAGAAATATACATAATTATCGCAGTCGGTGAGATTTTTAAGGTTATAAACGATATTTTTATAAAAAATGTAGCTTAGAGAGGCCGATATGAGTGAGTAATATATGGTATATACGCGTTTGTATATGCGAGTTTTTAGTGTTCGTAAGTGATCATATATCAAATAATTTAGTATTGATTTACATAGAGAGAGTTTACGGTGTAAGAACAAATGAGTATGTAGTTTAAGTAAACTTATAAGTATGCAATTTATTTGTGTGAAAGTGTATGTCAGGTTGTGTGTGAGTGTGTAGTGGTTCTGTAAAAAGTAAAGCACGTATATATGTGTGTATTGTTTGAGTATATGTAAATTTAGAGAACTAAAAACATTTTTAAAAAAGTTCAATAAGTTAAATAAAATAATCAGAAAAAACATACAGTAAAGACAGCATAATAGTAGTCACGCTTCTTGCATTAGGCTTTGTATTTGGGACTCACTTCTAATTATGTATGTTGGTGATTCGTCATGTTTCTTAACATAAACTTTACCATAAGCAGTCCAGCAGTACTTATATCCCTTTGACTTAGCGAGATCGCGTGCAAGGAAATGTAGCCTTGAACCTTTTGCAGTGAGCTGTTCTGATACGAAGATAGGTGTGTCTTCGTTACTTTTGAAGCCTAAATGTTTAGTGCATAGCTTTAAGTTATGCTTGGTGTTGAAAAACTTACACCCCTTAAGTACCTCAGTCTTTAGTATTGTAGAGGATAGTTCCACTATTATAGGGGTGTTAGTCATACCCTGCTTCTTTCCCTTAATTCTGTAGATATCACGTATATCCGACTTCACGACTGCTACGTTTACGGTCTCAGCTAAGCATTTTACCATATTAATAAGGTCTTCCTTAGTTTCCTTCACTTGCTTGGGAACGTTTTTAATCTCAATGTTAGATTTTCGACTACCTCGCTGAAGATCCTCGACTTTTTCTTCCAGAATGGTTATATATTCTTTATCCTTTTTAGCCTGTATCTCCATCTGCTCTATTTTCCTTTTAAACTCTTCATTCTGCTGGGTTATAGCGGCTACTGAGTTTTCTATGTTAGAATTTGTGAGTTTTATTTCCATGAGGGTAGGGGTAATTTTTTTAAGTTCCATTTCTTGAGTTAATAACATAGACTTAATCGTTGCAATCATATCCTCTCTAAAGCCATCTAGGTCATCCTCTCTTCTTCTTTTGCCTCTTTGGGAGACAAGGCTCAGTGGTGAGGCGTGTCTCTCTTCTTGGTTTAATAAATTAGATTCAGAGAGTGACTTGTCCATTTTTATACTAGGGTAGTATAAACAATTTGGATGATAGTTTAAAAGTCAACTACGTTTTGGGTTAGTAGCGTTAGTTATAAAAACGCTCACCAGGTTTTCCAGCCAGCCAAAAAGCACACGAAATACCAGGGCAGTAGAAGTTGTGAGGAGGTGCAAAAGTGTCCAATGTCCAGTCCCCAAGGCGGGGCGTCGCTGTACTAGTCCTCGAAAGGGGCGTGTCCAGGGCGTGGCTGAGAGCAGGTATGTTGCGTATGCGCAGGCGGAGCTAAATGTCTTTGGCCAATGCGCGCAAGTCAGGTACCAGGGTACCAGGGTACTATGATCAGCTATGTCAACCGCGATGCACTGAGTTTATTTGAATAGCTCTTCTTATTTTATGCACTCCTATTTTTACGATGGAATTAAATTGACTAAAATTATTAATAACTTTTAAATCAAATGGTCTATGGCACTGGGTACACGTCTACACCTTGCGGCGGTCCGGGGGAGAGGGTAATTAATTAATAGTAGGATAGAAGATAAGGCGTGCTTAATCTTTGTCAATCTTCGCCTAGAACACTCCACGCTGAAGACTCTCTACAACATACCACTAACTCCCATCACAGTGCAGGCCGCAGCGGCCGTGGCAGTGCGTGCCGCCGCCGCGTCAGCCAGCGCGCAGTACTCGGGCGCCGCCGCCACACTCACCAGCGCGGCGGCCGAGGGGCGGAGCTCTGGAGAGCCTGACCAGCAACGACGCATCGTTTCTAACATGCAGCACGGGTATTCTAGGTCCTGGAGGAGAGAATATTACATCAGGTTTGTAAGAAAGAAAGAAAGCATTTATTTGTCAGAATATTGTACAAAGTTGTTATGTGGATTATTACGTTCAAAATATTCTGCCGTTTTCGGCGTACAATATAAAAAAAATATATATATATGGGTCATCATTACATTAAAATTTAGTTATTAATCATTAAAATTATGGGTCATCATTACATTAAGTTTAACACAGCATCATACCCAAATAAAAGCCTCCTGGCATAAAGGGCGTGACAACTTACAAATCATTACAATTTATTTAAATTACGAAACATTTTTTTTAAAGATATTAATTATATGTCAAAATTGCATGAAGTCAAGGAGATAAAATATGATTTTTACAGAATAATGTCAAATGTTTAGGTAAATTTTTCATCCATAAAATCTTCAGTCGAGTAATAACATTTTTTTTATATATTTTTTTTGTTATCCACAGAGAGATAGGCAGAGGTGTTTAGTATGAGTTCTGAGTTGACCTGTACGATTACTGTGTATTCTAGGTCCTGAAGCTGAGAACATAAAGCTTGTATTCTAGAAACATATAGGCATAGGTTTAGTATGAGTTCTGAGTTGACCTGGACGATTAGTGACAAATGCGTGCACTGACTGGACAGGTCCACTCAATCTGTGTGGTTCTTGCTTTAAAAGATCATTTCAGATACCAATCCACATGGTCTTCACATGATCTGACCAAGATTATGTCTGGTCTTTGGAAAGAGACTGTGACCTCTGAGTTTGTTTCGGCCTTTCTTCTCAGAGTAGTCAGATAGGAAACACCGACTTCACCTAGTTTTAAATATTTGATTGAAATATCAAATGTGTTTGTACAAAAGTACTTGTCTAAAAAAAAATCATTTATCTAGCTGTTTTATTTATTTTACGTCGGTGGTCCTAGTTTATCATTTGTAGCTTCGAGTTGTAACTCGGATCGTAACAGCTATGTGAACATAATTCAGCATTGCATATTTAAGTTGTCACGCCCTTTATGCCAGAAGGCTTTTATTTGGGTATGATGCTGTGTTAAATTTTGTATATTTTTTGCTTGAAAAGGCGTGTAAAAATTGTTTGTACCAACCTACTTACAGAAATAAAATCAATTATCATTATTAACAGGGAAATTAATTCTCCGTTAATTTATACTAATAGTACTCACCCTAGGTGACAGAGAAGGCCTGGCTCCTTCCAACACAGCTTCTTTCACAGCCTCGTGACCCTCAAACGGCTGTCGAACTGTCACTATCTCGTATAACAGCATGCCGTAGGAGAAGCAATCCACCTGAGAACAAATAGAATATAATCGAATTTATGAAAATTTGTCAGGAATCCGCTGGATACGAGAAGCATAGAACCACGGCTTTCGGCTGAATTGATGATGATGATGATGAAAATTTCGGGTATACGTTATTTCTAGGCAAACATATGGATTCCTGCCACCAAGATATATTGACCGCTTCTTCTTGTTAGCGTGTCGATAGCAATTTAAATATAGTCAGCCCAGAATTTCTTCACGAGCTTAGCACTTTCAGTAGCGTCCATCAACTGTAGCGTGCAGACAACAGGACACGCTGGACAAGATATTAAGTAAGTAATCTTATAAGTTTATTGTACACAGAAAAATACTTAATGTTAGACATTTACTAAACATGATTGTACAAACAGTGGGCAAAAAGGAGGTTGAACAGCTGGCTCCTGAACTAAGTAAAAGGATACTTGTATCTCAAGAACCAAAGTTTCTCTTGGTTAACAATTCAAATGCAATCAGGTTATAATTACTAAGTGCTAAAATGTTACAGTATTGAGTAGGTTTTCATGAGGTGATCGTTAAAATACTCTCAGTAAAGTCGAGCGCTTAGGACTTAGTAATGGCATCTAGCAAATGCAGAACGACATGACTTCTTAGAAAAATGTTCCGAGTCGAGAGGTAGGATGGAGTGACGGCGTAAGACTACACGCAAAATGAAGAGTTGTCGCACATCGAGGACCTGGGTTTTGGAGTACAGCAGGGCGATTGAATAGTCTCTATGCTTGAAATGCATAATCTTTAGAATCGCTCTTTGAGCATTGTGCAAGTGAGCAAGTGCCGCAGTGTTTGTGGAACAGCACCACATTTACACTCAAGGGCGGAGTCATTTGTGAATCTCCACCTGAGCAGGTTTTCTTTACTCCGGACTACCTGAGTCCGGAGTCTATTTAAAGACTTCCAGGAAAGCCAAGGCAACTCGAGTCTAGGTGCGAGATTTTCAGCAAGTGGAACGAATGGGTTTGGTAGAGAAGCGCTAAAAAAGACTATTGGCAATGGCGCCAAGGGCTTAATCTTTCCATAGCCCGTATACCAGTAAGTGGGAGGATACACTTCAAAAAGCTGCTATCGCCTGCCATCAGCTGAGTCTAAAAATTACGCTCTAAGAAGTATGAAACAAGAAAATATTCTCATCTGAAAGCCGTGGTCGTAAGCCACTTTGCCCTAAAGCGTATGCTCGCTTACTTCTATGGAGGTACGAGGAACAGGGTATAAAGTTCACTCAACATCTGTACTCTGTAGAAAAGACAGAATCCTCCGACTACACGGGTATCGTGTCTAGTAAGCAATTACCCGATTGAGGACGAGACGTTGTACATCATCTGCTTCCGTGATGCAGGATTTTATGTGTCGTCAGTGTGATGCGTAGTTCGCATGTGACAATGTAGATACTACACTACTGTTAGAATATATTCTTTAAGTGGCATACAATCCCGACTTGTTTGATTTTGGGATAAATTTGTCCTAATTACGGAACCTTTCATTGTACGTGCTCCGACACGCAAACTTGTACAGTCAAACTTAGTTCTGCCTACTTGAAGATAGTATTGATAGAATAGTAATATAGGTGAAGTACTCTTTAATGCACACACAATACAACAAGACAGCGGTGCGGTTTAAAATAAGATGTAGAGACGAAAAAGAACATTTTTTTTGATGGTTTGGTCGTTTTGAGAGGATGAATGAAGGACGGCTTACAAAAGGTATTTTCAAGGTAGATGTGAGTGGAAACGCCGGAACGGAACGCCCTAGAAGAACATATAGTGACCTTATTGGTGATGTTCTTCAGAAACGTCAAGTGCGTAGTACTCGCAACCGGCGTGTGTGTATGACCAGATGTATGAACAGAAACGACGCAAAAGGAGTATTTGTCTACCCCATGGGAAAAAGGCGTGAGCCTATGTATGTAAATAAAAGCAAATGCGACTGGCTGACAGTTCTTGAATTACCTTTTCATTATATTCTTCTTCTCCGTTATACCTCATGATCTCCGGCGCCATGAAGCCTTCAGTGCCGCCGAAACCTTTGGTGCCCGATGGAGGGGCTAGGCGGCTTATACCTGGAGATAAATAGGGCTATTGAAAATTGAACTTTGTGCAGTGGGTATAAAATGCTTAATAAAAAAAAAAATGGATCGTAATGGAGATGTTTCATTTTTATATGGAGCTCCGGCCATAACATGTACCTTTTAGCGAAGCTGGGAAACTTACCCCTGAATAGAATAAAGTAATTTTTTTTTTCATAATATCAAATGGTTTTTATGTACAAAATAAAAATGTATGACGTTTGTCCCAAGACCGAATTTTGAATTCGTTTAGAAACACATTTCAAAAATGGGGACTAAAGATTTTTGTAACGATGAAATGGTCACACTTAATTATGGAGCAGTTCATTATATTAAGTGTGTACAGGCCTCCTTCAGGGTTGTATGATTGTTTTGAAAAGGTAATGGATGAAGTGTTGCACAAAATTTCAAATTCAAATAAGTTTATCATCTCTTGCGGTGATTTTAATGTTAACTTGTTAGAAAATTCTGGGTTTAGTACTAAAATTATAAGTTTGTTTCAGTCATACAATCTTGCTAACCAATTTTTGGAGCCCACTAGAATAACTCCCACTTGTGCCACTTGCTTAGATAACATTTATACAGATGTTAAAGCAATCCACAAGGAAATTATTAATTTATTAGACTCAGATCATTGTGGACAATTGATCACTATTCCAAATGTAAACAATAAAAAATCTACAAAAGATATCACTGTTAACCCAAAAACTGTTAATCGCTTAGAATTGTTTAAAACTAAACTTTCAAGTAATCTACCACTTGTGTTACCAAATGATGACCCTAATGAACAATATAATGATTTTTTTAAAATGTATTGCAGACAATTTGATAACATATTCATTCCAAAGACTTTTTCGGTTAGTAATAACGCTTCTTTTAGTGATTGGGCCACCATTGGTATACATAAAAGTAGAAAACGACTTTATGAATTATATGATGAACGGACTTGTATAAACACTGCTGAATTTAATTTGTATGTTAAAAATTATTCTAAATTATTTAAAAAAGTTTGTAGCATAGCCAAGTCACGTTATTTAAGTTCGAAAATTAAAAATAGCAGTAATGTAATTAAAACGACTTGGACTATCATTAATAGCGAAACAGGAAGGTCATGCAACCGAAGTAGTGACTACAGTCTTGCTATTGATGACAAAATAATTAAATCAGATTCTCAAGTCGCCGCAGCCTTTGAAAATTTCTTTGCAGAGATTCCCGTATCTACTACCAAGTCTTTGAACTCTTCACCCACTGCTGCAGAGTCTTTACTTAAAGAAAACGTACCTTTTTGTGATAGTGAATTTCATTTCCAATATGTAACCTGTAACGATATCATTAAAACTTTTCACTCTTTGAATGTTAAAAAGACCGCCGATTTATGGGGTAATTCTGTGGATACGGCTAAGTCGATCATAAACATTGTAGCACCAACTTTAGCTGTTATTTTTAATAATTGTATAGACCGTGGCGAGTTTCCTGATCTAATGAAAAACAGTAAAATAATACCGTTGTTTAAATCGGGTAGTACATCAGACCCTACTAACTATAGACCAATTTCAGTGCTACCTACCTTTAGTAAAATTTTTGAAAAACTTATTCTAAATCAATTGCAACGATTTTTTAATAAACATAATTTATTACACAACAAACAGTTTGGTTTTACAAAGGGTCGTTCGACTACCGATGCCGGAGTTGAACTTTTAGGTCATGTATATAATGCATGGGAGGACAAATGCGATGCTTTGGGTATTTTTTGCGATTTGTCCAAGGCATTCGATTGTGTTCTTCATGAAACATTGATCAGAAAACTACACCACTACGGAATCCGGAACGCCTCCCTGGATCTTCTTACTTCATACCTAAGTGATAGGATTCAGAGAGTTGACGTCAACGGAAAAAGAGCACCTGGATCTATAGTTAGAATGGGGGTCCCCCAGGGGTCAATTTTAGGCCCATTTTTATTTCTTATTTATATAAATGACTTGCCTTACCTCATAAAGGATAAACATGATATAGTGTTGTTTGCAGACGACACTTCACTTTTATTCAAACTCAGACGTCAGCAGCTGGTTACTGACAATGTAAATAGAGCCCTTTCTAATGTAGTTAACTGGTTTAATGTTAATAACCTACTCCTTAACGAGAAAAAAACTAAATGTATTAAGTTTACGATACCTCATGTTAGACAAGTCGAAACTAGTGTCCTCATAAAGGGTGAAGAGTTGAAACCCGAAGATTCAACAGTATTCTTAGGCATAACTCTAGATGCCAAGCTTCAATGGGGCCCCCATATAGATAAATTGTCAAAAAAGCTTAGCTCTGCAGCATACGCTGTTAGAAAAATTCGTGATTTAACTGATTTAGAGACAGCCCGTTTACTTTACTTTAGTTATTTTCATAGCGTGATGTCATACGGTATTCTGCTGTGGGGAAATGCCGCGGATATTCAGACAATATTTGTTTTACAAAAAAGGGCAATTCGTTCGATTTATAAATTAAGTCCTAGATACTCCCTCAGAGACAAATATAAAGAGATTAATATAATGACTGTGCCTTCTCAGTATATTTATGAAAATCTGCTGTATGCACATAAAAATATTAATCTCTTTAAAAGATACAGTGATATCCATAATGTAAATACTAGAAACAAACAAAAATTTGTTATTCCTACAACCAGGCTCAAGAAAATAGGTGGCTCGTTTAGATGCCAATGTATTCGATTTTATAATAAACTTCCTAGCCTCATTCAAGAACTAAGCCTAAATAAATTCAAATCTTTTATAAAGCGTAAATTATGTCAGAAAGCCTACTATACTGTAAAAGACTATATTGAGGATAAAACGGCCTGGGATTGAGCTGCTCCAATAAATCTACACTGAATGTTGTTTTTTTTTATTATTATTTTGCTATTGTACTCTTTTTTATATTTTTTTATATTTTATTTTACATGACATGAATATTAATTATATGAATATTACTTTGATTATTGAGAATTTGAGGACTATGAGGGTCATTGTATCACTTTTAATTATGGTCTGGCAGTTTGAGTAGTTTGTGCGGCCTTCCCAAATGTCCTTTGGTATTGTTCGTCGAATCGTTGAGCTCCTTAAGTTCTGAGTTGAGTTTTACGATAATTGACAAATGCGTGCACTGACTGGACAGGTCCACTCAAATCTGTGTGGTTCTTTCCACAAAAGACCATTTCAGACACCGATCTACATGGTCATCAATTGATCTGACCAACAAAATTGCATCCGTTTCTCTTTTTTTCTTTTTTTTATGTACATATTGACAGTGATAATTTTTCATATATACAATGACATGAATATTTACTTTGTAAAGTATCATATTGCTTTAATTATTGTGAATGTGAAGACTATGTGGGTCTTTTTCTTATTTTGTTTTCTTTCTTTCTCAGTAATCATGATCTGGCAGTTTGAGTAATTTATGTTCCGTGTTGATCTAAACGATTAGTGACAAATGCCTGCACTGACTGGACAGGTCCACTCAATCTGTGTGGTTCTTTCCTGAAAAGACCATTTCAGTCACCAATCTACATGGTCTTCACATGTTGTGACCAACAAAATTATATCCTTTTCTTTTTTTTTATATACACATTGACATTGATAATTTTTATATATACAATGACATGAATATTTACTTTGTTAAGTATCATATTGTTTTAATTATTGTGAATGTGAAGTCTATGTGGGTCTTTTTTTTTATTTTGTTTTCTTTCTTTCTCAGTAATCATGATCTGGCAGTTTGAGTAATTTATGTGGCCTACCCGAATGTCCTTTCTTTGGTATTGTTCGTCACAGCGTTGGGCTCCTTATGTTCCGAGTTGAGCTAAACGATTAGTGACAAATGCTTGCACTGACTGGACAGGTCCACTCAATCTGTGTGGTTCTTTCCTCAAAAGACCATTTCAGTCACCAATCTACATGGTCTTCACATGTTGTGACCAACAAAATTATATCCGTTTCTTTTTTTTTTATATACACATTGACATTGATCATTTTTATATATACAATGACATGAATATTTACTTTGTAAAGTATCATATTGTTTTAATTATTGTGAATGAGAAGACTATGTGGGTCTTTTTTTATTTTGCTTTCTTTCTTTCTCAGCAATCATGATCTGGCAGTTTGAGTATTTTATGTGGCCTACCCGAATGTCCTTTCTTTGGTATTGTTCGTCACAGCGTTGGGCTCCTTATGTTCCGAGTTGAGCTAAACGATTAGTGACAAATGCTTGCACTGACTGAACAGGTCCACTCAATCTGTGTGGTTCTTTCCTCAAAAGACCATTTCAGTCACCAATCTACATGGTCTTCACATGTTGTGACCAATATTATGTCTGGACTTTTAAAAGAGACTGTGACCTCTGAGTTTGTTTCGGCCTTTCTTCTCAGAGTAGTCAGTTAGGAAACGCCGAACTCATCTAGTTTAAAAAAAAAATATCATTGACATGTAAAAGTGTTTGTACAAACCTACTTACAGAAATAAAATCATTTATCATTTATGTTTATTCAAAAATATGTATAAGAGAATAATAGTAATTTATTTTTAACACTACAACAAAAATACACACATTTTTAAATTATTTTCTATGTAATATTGATTTGAGGAGACATGATTTCAGAATGAATGTAGTGTGCAAGCCAACGAGACGCCATGTTGAATAAAACATGGCAATAATTGAAAAACGATTATTTTTGTACACAATAAATCAGGCTCAAATTCACCAGAGAAATGTTTTCCCCAATTTGGGGTATTTTTTCTTCTTTTTCGATAAATGTACATCTGATGGCCGAAAATGAAACATCTCCTTTGATTATATTTATCATTTTTTTATAGGTTGTTTCTTAAAGGCAGCGCCAGGATATCCAGTCAAATTCAAATTTTCTTACTTTTTTTTGCATTTTGTAGGTCAGGGTCTGGCTTTTGTTTATATCGTAAAAGGCGACTAAGGGACTTACTAGAGAATGGGCAGCAGCGTTCTCTTTGCATTTTACTACCATACTGCGATCGCCAACCCGCTTGCTATGTTTAGCGATTATCCCCCCCCCCCCCCCCCCGCCCTCCCAAAACTGGAGGAGGCCTATGTCCAGCAGTGGACTTCTTTTGGCTGAAATTATGATGAGAATGAGAAAATTCGAATATCGCGGTCTACCTAAGCGCCTCTTCAGCATCAGATGCCTGTAATGTACTCACCATAATCTCCCAATTTGACGTGCACGTTGAGAGGGGCTCCGCTCAGCTCGTCTCCAGGTCGAGGCATTTTCCATACTAGTACGTTCTCAGACTGGAACAAAAATATCGCAAGATTTGTCTTCCAACCACCATGCGTAGCATGACCACCGTAGAAAGGGGTTTTGTCGACGGAAGAATAGACAAAGTGATAATTCACACAATGTGAAAATTAACAACAATAAACTACATTTATCCCAAGTTTATTTATTTACTCACGGTTGATGTTTTGTTTTAAATCTAAATCAACTCGATTAGTTATGGCGATTACAAAATCAAATTGTCTTCACTACCTTATACAACTAACAGTTGTCACTGCGATTTTCACAGTTTGGATAGAAAACTTTCTTCTAAAATAGTCTACATCTAAAGGGACGTAGACAAAGATCGTGAGAAACGAACGACAAGATAACAGATTGCAGAAAGATTTCTACGGTGCAATATCAAAATTAGAGGAACAAACTGTGTTATTCTTCGTAGAAATGAAAGCGCCATGCTAAGCCTGCATAAAACGGTATAAATCGCTCTACAATCTGTAATTTTGTCTATTCTTCCGTCGACAAAACATCGTTTCTATGCTGGCGTAGCATGACGTTCTATCTCTATTCTACCAAGAATAGACAAAGTTCTTTCTATAGTGGTCATGCTACGCGTGCTGGTGATCAATACTTGTTCGTCATTTGTGTATGAAAAGTAGCCTATGATAGCAACGTTACTGTTGCACTGAATGAATAAAGTGTTACGAGGTTTATTGAAACCAATTTAACCAAAACAAACATTTGAATTAACTAATTACAAATACCACAGTAATCAAAAACTTTAAACAGAATCACTTGTCTCCCTTGTACTTCACTGTATCGCTTGAATCGCATTCGTAACCGAACTCAATTCGCAGTCTACATACATACATACATAGAATCACGCCTTTTTCCCATGGGGGTAGGCAGAAACCACGGAACGCCACCTGCTACGATCTCTACACACTTCTTTTGCCTCGTTTAGGTTCATACAATTGGTCATACACACACGCCGGTTGCGAGTACTACGCACCTGATGATGATTCGCAGTCTAAAAATCCGCTATTTATATGCTACGCTGAACTTTCTCGAATGATCGCGACTCTTCGCCACAGTTCACAGTTAGCGGTGAAGTTTCGAGAATATACTAGACAGATCTGTCTAATTCCGCTATTTAATAATAGATGGCGGTGGCGTCTGCGTATAATTGTATGTGTAGTACTTGCTACTTGATAATAGATGGAGTTAGCGTTTCGTTTCTAGACTTTACGATCTACTTAACAATAGCTTAATCAGTCCTTAATGTTTCCACTGTTGGGACACAGTTTATATTCTGTTCAGTTGGGCTATATTCCACGAAGGCCAGAGCGGTTTATATGTGAAGCAAAAAAGAGGGGAGTTATTATAAGTTTGAACGCTATGTCTGTAGCAAAGTAGCACTTAAACGGGAGATCCGATTTGGGTGCAGTTTTTTATTTCAAAGTGAGCTTTCTAGCGGTGGTTATAAGACATAATATAAAATAATATTTTTTTTTTACTTTTTAGAGATTTTCGTTTTGGTCAGTGATTTTTTTAGGTAAGGTAAGACGCCCTCAGGCTCGGTGGAGCTACGATTTTTGCAGGATGGCTGATAGCAGCTGGATGAGAGTTGCCGAGAATCGAGCTGAATGGCGTGAAATTGGAGAGGCCTATGTTCAGCAGTGGACTACTATACGCTGGTGAAAAAGGGGGTTTAAAAAAAAAATGTTTTTAATATATTTAAACTGCTTCGTAACATACCTTAAGGTCCCTATAGACGACCCTCCTCGCGTGTAGATACTCGAGCGCCCGCGCGACCTGCAAGGCGAGCGCCCGCGCGAGGCGAGCGCTACAGCGCGACCCGCAGTCGCGGTAACTGCGCAAAACACCGTCTAGGGCACCCTGTATATACAAACATACAACTTGTTACAGACGTTACCAGAAAGCTGCTCAGCTTAAGTGGGACTGGGCCGGACATGTCTGCCGGATGTCAGATAACAAATGGGCTAATAGAACCACCAATTGAGTCCCAGTAAACGCACGACGACATTACGGCAGGCCGAGGCGAAGATGGCAGAACGAGCTTGTCTCCTACCGAAAGGAGTGGCACTAGCAAAAGACTTCTGTGGAAAAGGGAGAGGGAGGCCTTTGTCCTGCAGTGGGACCATACAGGCTAGTTAGATTAGATCTGATTGACTGGCCTGTTAGTCTAGTGGTTAGTGACCCTGACTGCTAAGACTGAGGTCGTGGGCTCGATTCCCACCCAGGACGAATGTTTGTGTGATGAGCACAATAATTTGTTCTGTGTCTGGGTGTAATTTATCTGTAATATGTAGGTATGTATTTAGAAATATTTAAGTATATTTATCAGTTGTCTGGTTACCATAGTACAGGCTCTGCCTAGTTTGGGATCAGATAACGGTGCGTTGGTTGTCCTAAGATATTATTATTATTAAGACTGTGTCACTCCGATCCTTTGCTGCCCACTACCAGCGATGCCCTAAGCCGAGGTCCGTACCCGAGGCATCTCTCCTTCTTTATCCACGGACACAGACCGTCGTCCTTCTGTTTGTCCTCGTCGCTTTTACATCCCAATCTATGTCCGCCCCGAACCTTGTTCGAACCAGCCTGCGTAGCTGAGCCTGTAGCTTTAAATTTGTCCCTAAATAATTAATATTTCCGATCCAGCTTGCCTTTGCTGCCCAAACAACGCCCAAAGCCGAGGTCCGTACCCCACAGGGGGTGCCTTTAGCGAGAAGTCGCTCTAATTTTAAGTTTTTGAAATCCAAGTTTATAGCATCGCACTTTACACTTTTTATTGTTTTTTTTTTAAATTTTTGTTTTTTGTTAATTAATGTATTTTTTGCTGTATTATTTTGTGTGCCTTTGAGTTTGTGCTAAATAAATGTATTTTCTTTCTTTCTTCCTAGCTGGAGACCTTAATTTATTAAGCTAGCCACAGGCAAGTCCAGTTAAGTAGCCGACAACCTCATAAGTTGACCTGTGAGATGGTATTCTCAAAAAAAAGGCTGTGTATAAAGGTTTCAAGTTGTCGCTTTTATATTGTCATCAATCTGCCAGATTTATTCCAACTATGTTTGATTCATCTTCCAGTCTAACCGGATGCAGCTGAGTACCAGTATTTTACATGGAGCGACCGTCTATCTGACATTCAAACTCCAATTACTGGATAATACACACTGAAAACAATCTTGGTATGTGTGGTTGGAGTTGTCTATGTCCCATTTTTCCCTTGAGTATCGTAAAAGGCGACTAAGGGACTTACTAGAGAATGGGCAGCAGCGTTCTCTATGCATTTTACCACTATACTGCGATCGACAACCCGCCTGTCAAGCGTGGCGATTATGGCAAATTTCCCGAAATTGCAGGAGGCTTATGTCTAGTCTTTTAGCTGGGATGATGATGACTACTTGGTACTTTTTTGGTACTTACAGCAGGTGCTAGTGCCAGTAACAGCGCCAAGGGGGCAGCACACACGGCCAGGAGTGGCACCACGTGCTGGTGCTTCAGTTGGCTCAGTATTGATAGTTCTTGGCGAAGACCACAGTAGGCGCGGCAGGCGGCAGCCGTTGGTTCTCTTTCCCAGCGGGATAACGCGGCCTGGAGAAGAAGAAGAAAAATGATTATCAGCCTATAATGTTCCCACTGCTGGGACACAGGTCTTCTCTCTTCGAAAGGGTGTATGTAAATGTCACTTGTCTTTGAATTTTTTGGTTTGGGGCCATCGATAAATTACGTCACATAAGTTTCATGATTTTTTGACCACCCCCCCCGTCCTTGTCACAGCTGGTCACATTTGTGAGACCCCCCCTAGTGTGACGTCACATATTTTACATGTAGACCTTGACTTCTTTTTAAATTTTTCTTTCATTATTCATATTTCGTGTTTAAATATTACTTTAAATAAGTATATTAAATTTTGAAATGTGACGTCACAAAGTTTAGGGTCTCCCACCCCCTTGTCGCACAATGTCACAATTCATCGACTCCCTCCCCCCCTCAACGTGTGACGTAATGGTGGGACGGGATGGCCCCTTTCGGATCGGTTTCCTCACGATGTTTTCCTTCACAGTTTAGAGATCAGTGCTGACGAAATAATTATCACAAAATAAAGTGCCAGGCTAAAACGGACTCGGCGGGTCGCGTCAGCTGCATGCTTAGTGATCGCTGGGCAATAGTCTCCACACAGTGGGCGCTTGAGGATGTACGGTACTGCCGAGGCCCAAGAAAAGGTGGTGAGACGACCTAGCCGCGGATAGCATGGGTTGGATGTACGTGACCCTTTTTTTCTAGGTGGGAAACCGTCAAATGACGTCTCTCGCTCTGGGCGGAGCGGGAGGGCGTGTCAGACTTTTACTGACTAAAACCCACCCGTGTTCCTTCAGGTGCCTGTGCCAGGGCCACGGTGTCTCTTTCGAAATCTCGCGACGTTGGCAGGGGATGGATGTGACCTAGAAAAAGGATGCCTGAAGGTATTTGGGGGAGGCCTTTGCTCAGCAGTGGGAAAAAAAGTGCCTGCTTGGGTTCAAACCCCAAATCGTAAGTCGTGACGTACCATTAGACCAGCAATGCTCCAGGACAAAAAACACACACAAAAATAAGTCGGTGTCTTAGGATCTGTATTTAAGTTTTTTGCCACCGACTTCCGAAATTAAAGTTATTTTTCACTTTGTAGTGTTTTTAAGGAAGTCGGTTGTTATTTTTGTTGTTTAGTTATGGTATGTACCGCGCACTAATCTAATTCGCATTATTCGTCCATTTGTTGCGCACATACATAATGTAAATTTAAGGCTTATATGGTTTTCTCATGGATGCCATGGTCAGAACTGAACCAAATTGAAATGAGACCACTCGGGAAGCACCAGCTTTCAAATAAAAAAGATTCATCAAAACCGGTTCATCCAGTCAAAGTTCTGAGGTAACGAACAATAAAAAAAGTCGAATTGAGAACCTCCTCCTTTATTTTTCGTCGGTTAAAAAAAGACAAACGCAGAATGAGTATCTCGTCCTATTTTCCGTTTCTCCAAAATACTATACCGTTCCTAAAAGTAAAGTTACCTTATAAGCATGGTGTGCCGCTGCATCGCTGGTGGCAGGCGGAGGGACGGGCTGCAGCGCCTTGAGGGCCACGTGGACGGGCTCCGCGGCCCCCGGGCCCCCGGGCGGGCGGCGCCACGTGGCCGCCAGCACGGTGCCGAAGGCCCCGCGCCCGGCCACGGCGCCGCGGGTTATATGCTCCCAGCGGGCGCGCTTAGATTCTTCTACATCAAGTAGTAACTGTGGACAATATTTTATGAAGATGATTGTTTTTTAGGATTCCGCACCTCAAAAGGAAAAAGCGGAACCCTTATAGGATCACTCTGTTGTCCGTCCGTCCGTCCGTCCGTCTGTCAAGACCCTTTTTCTCAGGAACGCGTAGAGGTATCAAGCTGAAATTTATACCAAATACTCAAGTCTACTGTCCCTTGGAGCTGTGAAAAAATCAAACTTCTAAGCTAACGCAATCAAAAGATATAGCCGTTTATGCTGCAAATTTCCGCAAATTTTCGAAACTCGCAAGGGAATCAAAACCTAAAGGGTACTTCCAGTCGATCTAGAATTTTGTAATTTGGTACGAAGCAACGTCTTATAGCACAGATACAGGAAAAATTGCGAAAACCATAAATTTTTAGTTACATCATATAATAAAAATAATTTTAAAGGTACTACAACGTTTTTACGGAACCCTCGGTGCGCGAGTCTGACTCGCACTTTGCCGGTTTTTTTTTACTCGTTTGATTTCTGTTAGACAGACGTATTTTGTCGTGTGTATTTTGTATTTAATATACATGTACATTTTTTTTATAGTTAAAAAAAAATCTGTATAAAAGCAAACGAGTCGTTTGCTTTTATACAGATTTTTTTTAAGTTACAGTTTTTTTTTTGCTGTCGTTTGAAACGACAGCAAAAAAAAAACTGTAACTACGAAGTGACGATAAAACTTTTATTTGTAATGGTTTGTTTGTTTTTTCTTTTTAAGTTATAGACCCTACCTCACACCAATCCCTATAGTACTTGGAATAAGTGGATTAATATTATTAAAGCTTGCGAAAACTACCCAAACAAAGTTCATTAAATTACCACTAAAGTATAATCCTATCCATAAAAAAAAGTTATTGACATCGTCATCAAATATATTTAAACATCCATACAAAAAGAAATTACCATAATGAGAACCTTCTTTTCGTAAGGTACGCAAGGCAGCGTATTGTTTTTTACCCAGTAACTGGGACATGGAGATCAGTAAGGAAGACGCTCCATGTAAAAACCTAACCTAACCGGATGGCGCTCCCAACCATTTCAGTCACCAATCCACATGGTCTTCACATGATGTGACCAAGATTATGTCCGGACTTTAAAAGAGACTGTGACCTCTGAGTTTGTTTCGGCCTTTCTTCTCAGAGTAGTCAGATAGGAAGCACCGACCTCATCTAGTTTAAAAATATAATTGACGAGTAAGAGTTTGTATAAACTTACTTACAGATATAAAATCATTTATCATTTATAAAGTTGGGAAAAAGGGTTCATGTAAACCCATTCAGGGTATAGCATGGTGGGATGTTATGCTATGTATCGTACTTATAGTATCAGGAGCGACCAGGCGTACTTGCACCAGGCTGTAGCTATGTAGGGGGCAGTGGAGGGCTGCCAGGATACACTGGTCTACAGTTCAGGCAGCCGCTATGGACCATTTCTGTGATACTTACAGTGTCTGGAGCGACCAGGCGCAGTTGCACCAGGCTGTCGCTGTGTAGGGGGCTGTGGAGGGCTGCAAGGATACACTGGTCTACAGTCCGGGCAGTCACTTTAGAGTAGTTCTGCAGTACTTACAGTGTCGGGAGCGACCAGGCGCAGTTGCATCAGGCTGTCGCTGTGTAGGGGGCTGTGGAGGGCTGCAAGGATACACTGGCCTACAGTCCGGGCAGTCACTTTAGAGTAGTTCTGCAGTACTTACAGTGTCGGGAGCGACCAGGCGCAGTTGCACCAGGCTGTCGCTGTGTAGGGGGCTGTGGAGGGCTGCAAGGATACACTGGTCTACAGTCCGGGCAGTCACTTTAGAGTAGTTCTGCAGTACTTACAGTGTCGGGAGCGACCAGGCGCAGTTGCACCAGGCTGTAGGTATGTAGGGGGCAGTGAAAGGCTGCCAGGATGCACTGGTCTACAGTCCAGACAGTCACTTTAGACTAGTTCTGTAGTACTTACTGTATCTGGAGCTACCAGGCGCAGTTGTACCAAGCTATTGCTGTGTAGGGGGCTGTGAAGGGCTAAATAATAAATGATTTTATTTCTGTAATGTAATGATTTTTTTTTTAAACTAGGTGAATTCAGCGTTTCCTATCTGACTACTCTAAGAAAAAAGGCCGAAACAAACTCAGAGGTCACAGTCTCTTTTAAAGTCCAGACATAATCTTGTTCAGATCATGTGAAGACCATGTGGATTGGTGACTGAAATGGTCTTTTGTGGAAAGAACTACACAGATTGAGTGGACCTGTCCAGTCAGTGCAAGCATTTGTCATTAATCGTTTAGCTCAACTCGGAACATAAGGAGCCCAACGCTTTGACGAACAATACCATAGAAAGGACATTTGGGTAGGCCACATAAATTACTCAAACTGCCAGATCATGATTACTGAGAAAGAAAGAAAACAAAATTTACTGCCAGGATACACTGGTCTACAGTCCAGGCAGACGCTATGGACCAGTTCTGTGGTACTTACAATATCGGGAGCGACCAGGCGCAGTTGTACGAGGCTGTAGCTATGTAGGGGGCAGTGGAGGGCTGCCAGGATACACTGGTCTACAGTCCAGGCAGACGCTATGGACCAGTTCTGTGTTACTCACAGTGTCGGGAGCGACCAGGCGCAGTTGGACGAGGCTGTAGCTATGTAGGGGGCTGTGGAGGGCTGCAAGGATACACTGGTCTACAGTCCAGGCAGTCGCTATAGACTAGTTCTGCAGTACTTACAGTGTCGGGAGCGACCAGGCGGAGTTGTACCAGGCTGTCGCTGTGTAGGGGGCAGTGAAGGCGAGTGCTGCTGCAGGCTGCGAGGATGCACTGCTCCACGGTCCAAGCGGTCGCTATGGACCAGTTCGGTGGTTCGCTGTTGACTACGCCTTCGACGGAGCCGAGGCGGGATGATGCTGGGAAAAGAAGGAGAAAAATGCTATAAATTACATCATCTGCAGTCAGCTTGCAGTCTTAATTAATTACCCTCATATGACGAGACCAGAGCACCAACACTTTTTTTTTGTGTTTGGGAAATCATCTAATGACGTCTCCCGCTCTTGGGCGGAGCGGGAGGGCGTGTCAGACTTTTACTGACTAAAACCCACCCGTGTTACTTTAGTTGCCCATGTGCCAGGGTCACGGTATCTCTTTCGAACAATCTCGCGACCCTGGCAAGGGTACCAGACCCATGTTTCCACGAGCACGAAGAATTCACGAAATAGCGTAGAAAAAACACTGTTAGAATTTACTCTCGACGCTAAGCACTCGCACACAATTTTATCGCGCTCGTGGGAACGTAGGCTAGGTGACCATAACTCAACCACGTGGTTATTAGGTGCTTTCGTGCCTTCTTACGGCGGTTTTCAGGGTGTGAATATGGAGCTGTTTCACAAAATATGCTTCACCAATCTTGCCCACTGTGGCCCAAAACATGCAGCCAAGGTGACCTCTACGTTGTCACCAATAACGCCCTGGAAGTGGCGAAGATTTGGCCCATCAAAATTGGATAACTATGATGCCAGCTACATGAAAGAAGGAGCAGAGGAAAGAAGGTGAGATCAAGGCCACGATATTTCCCGATGTTGTTCAAAATAAAAGATTTAAGCGTACAAACGCGGGAACCGACTTTATCTTATACTATGTAAAGAAGATTATCTATAAATTAAAACCCACGCCATCTAGTGGATGTCTACGCAACCTAGATGTCAAACGATACGATGAATTAACTTACACCGCCATCTATTAGGAATTAATAGAACTAAAAAACATTAAATTTGCAAATATCGAAGTCAATAACTGAGATAAAAACTATTCTATCTTGTAAGTTGGACCAAATTACAAATAATTACGAAGTTTGATAAAATCGGTTCAGTAGTTTCGGAGTGTACTCTAAACATACATCGTGACACGAGATTTTTAAATATATAAGATGTGAAGACGCTGCACCTAGAATATAATTACCATATCACAACAGGGAAAAGAATTGAAAATGATTACCGTTAGACTCGGCGCCGACTCCACTATCTCCGTCGGAAGCCCTGGACTCCTCAGACAGACGCAGACGTCTCGGTTCAGCGGCGCCCAGCTCAAGTCTTCTGAAAGCCTGGGGACAAGTTACTAGGTTAAATTAATAAAAGATTGATTGTAAAAGATTTTGTACAAACCTACGTATTCTTAGTGTGTCGATAGCAATCTAAATACAGGATAAGTTTTTAACCAGTTCGCAAATTTTAGCAAATTAAACTTAAACGAGTTATAATAACCATGCAATTTTTACTTTGATATATCTTAGTACAAAAAAATTATTTATTTTGAAACTGGTTTTTATGGCAACTTGCGCGCGGCGCCGGCGCAGCAGCGAAGGTGAACGACCGAGCGTAGCTACAAGTACCTACCAGGTTTTCAATCGGTCAAAATGCTAAGAAATTCCAAGTACCTACGCCGGCACGCGGTTACTGACCTATTATTATTTCGTACCATATTACGAAATATGTAGGGTGTCCACAGTTTGCTGATTTAAGGTCAGATAATTTTTTTTGTTTAAAGTATTGAAAAAATTATTGAAATGTGTTCTATTACTGATACCGAAACACAAAAAAAAAAAAATTGCGCGCTGGTTAAAAAAAAAATCTTAGCATTTTCAGTAGCGTCCATCAACTGTAGCGTGCAGACAACATTCTTTGCGTTCAAGAGACCCATCGACCGAAAGAGTTACCGTGACCCTGGCACAGGCAACTGAAGGAACACGGGTGGGTTTTAGTCAGTAAAAGTCTGACACGCCCTGCTGGTCCACCCAGAGCGCGAGACGTCATTTGATGATTTCAAACTCAGAAAAAAAGAGACCCATCGAGATGAAACCCAAAGCCGGCCACACATCTATGGACTAACGCTTATCGCCGAGATCTGTCACCCGAAGTATGGTAACGCAGGGTTTGCTGCTCCCGGCGTAAGCATACTATTCGCCAAGTGCTCAAACGAACCTATTTACAGAAATAATATCATTTATTTAACTGGCCCGTTAGTCTAGTGGTTAGTGACCCTAACTGCAAAGACTGAGGTCGTGGCTTCGATTCCCACCCAGGACAAATCTTTGTGTGATGAGCAAAATTAATTGTTCTGTTTCTGGGTGTAATTTATCTATATTAAGTATGTATTTAGATATATAATATAAATAAATTTATCAGTTGTCTGGTTACCATTGTACAGGCTCTGCCTAGTTTGGGATTAGATAACGGTGTGTTGGTTGTTCTAAGATATAATATTTACTTATCGTAGTGGCTTTATGGTTCCATCTTACCTTTTTTTCCTGGGTGGAAATGGTCAAATGACGTCTCCCGCTCTGGGCGGAGCAGGAGGGCGTGTCAGACTTTTACTGACTAAAACCCACCCATGTTCCTTCAGTTGCCTGTGCCAGGGCCACGGGAACTCTCTGAACAAATCTGCCATCCTGGCAGGTTCCATCTTACCTGAGCCAGTTGCTGCTCCTGCTCCTGATGCTGTGCTTGAGGACCTCCGTGTTTAAGGCATTCGGGACATGGAACTACCCGTGTGATGAGGCACCGACCCTCGGAGGTGTGGACAAAACGGGTACCTGTAAGGAAAGGTGAAGTAGACAAGCATTTTGATAAAATATTTATATGGGTAAATATCATCATCATCATCATTTCGGTCGTAAGACGTCCACTGCTGGACTTAGGCCTCCCCCAATTTGGGGGGCTTTGCCATAATCGCCACGCTTGGCAGGCGGGTTGGCGATCGTAGTATGGTGGTAAAATGCATAGAGAACGGTGCTGCCCATTCTCTAGTAAGTCCTTTAGTCGCCTTTTACGATACCCGCGGGAAGAAATGGGGTGGTGTTATTCTTTACGTCCGGCACCACACGGTACTGGGGAAATATATAGGATCATAATTCTATTATTCCCATTAGTGTAAAGCCAAAACCAGCGCTGAGACTCTGTCTCGCATAGGGTCGCAGCATTATGCTGAGCGTTGGCAGTTTTTCGTGGATGTGACGCATGGTTTCCCCCAGCTTTTTTAATATTTTTGTTGTGCTGATTCCTTCTTTGAGTCATATTTACCGCAAATAAAAGTATTTTCTTTCTTTCTTTCTTTTAATCAATAAAACATTTTTATTTTAGACCGGAGTGTATAGGGTTAGTAACAATTTTTTTTTAACGTCTAGTGTTAGTAGGTTACAGACACTGATACAAATTTACAATGCAAATATAAGGAAGGATGTGTGGCGATACACGAATGGATAAAAAAAGAAAAACTTTAGAGGTGTCAAGGGACACCCGGATGGAACGAAGTTCCTTTCCAGGATTCATAATAGTTATAATTTTTTAATTATTTACTAGCTGACCCGGCAAACGTTGTTTTGCCATATAAATAAATTAATTACTAAAATGGCTATTAAAAAATAAGGGTTGATCGTAGAAGGGTGAAAATTGAGGATTGTATGTATTTTTATATGTTGTATCATAAAAAAATAGAAATTAAAAATTTTGTCTAAAAAATAAAATTTAGGGGTGGACTACCCCTAACATTTAGGGTGATGAAAAATAGATGTTGGCCGATTCTCATAGATACCGGATAAGCACAAAAAATTTCATCAAAATCGGTCAAGCCGTTTCGGAGGAGAATGGCAACGAAAACTGTGACACGAGAATTTTATATTATAAATAATTTAATTACTAAAATGGCTATTAAAAAATAAGGGTTGATCGTAGAAGGGTGAAAATTGAGGATTGTATGTATTTTTGTATGTTGTATCATAAAAAAATAGAAATTAAAAATTTTGTCTAAAAAATAAGTTTTAGGGGTGGACTACCCCTAACAATTAGGGGGATGAAAAATAGATGTTGGCCGATTCTCATAGATACCGGATAAGCACAAAAAATTTCATCAAAATCGGTCAAGCCGTTTCGGAGGAGTATGGCAACGAAAACTGTGACACGAGAATTTTATATATTAGACTAGCTGACCCGACAGACGTTGTCCTGTCAAATGTCATAATGTTACATTAAAAAAGTTAACATTGTCCTATTATATGGTTGTCAAGTATTCTTAAATAAGTGTTCTTAAATTTTCTAATTTTCGGTGCATTTTTTTTTTATTTTTTTATTTTTTCGTAAGATCCTTCTCCTGACAATTACAAACACAACAAAAAAAAAAAGTGAAATCGGTCCACCCGTTCACGCGTGATGTCGTGACCAAGGGAAATAGGGATTCATTTTTATATATATAGATTATGTACAAAAAACCTGTATACACTCAACAAAAATATTCTCTCTCTCTCCCTATCTCCTTCTCTCTCCCTCTCTCTCTCCCTCTCCCCCCTCTCCACCTCTCCCCCTCTCTCCCTCTCTACTCACAACAAAAAAAACAACAACATACAAAATATATACGGTCGAATTGAGAAACCTCGTCCTTTTTTTGAAGTCGGTTAAAGCATGTCGTGACAACTTTTCGTAAGATTTTTTTCCGTCTAGCCCCCTTTCACAACGCGCGATAAGGAACTTTGTTCCAAAAAAAAGAAGAGAGAAGAATTACCAGAAGTTATAGTAGTATGGTCATAGTCACCGGTTCCAGATAGTCATAGCATACAAAGAAATAATAGGTTGGGGAAAAAGTTTCTTCGCATTTTTTAAGAAAATTCAAAACATTTTTTCATAAAGTTCATTCACATTTAACTAAAGTATGTAGGTACCATTTTGTTCGATAACTTTTTGCCATCTTGTAGGTAGGGACATGATCCCATTGCTATAGAAATTTTGGGACTTCTGGTCAAAATACCGCGACAAGTGGTTTTGGCAGTCCTCTCGTGATGTTAACCTGACACTGGTGCCGATTCCCTTATTCACAAACTAAACTAAATTTAAGTTCAGTGCATCTTTTTCTTTCTATTTCATTAAGAAAAGGACAGAAGATAAATTTTAGTTTAGTCCTGTCAAATTAATCAGCGCTTGACGTAAATTGACGTAATTTTAGTAGGCAAGTTTTTAATCACGTCTTAAACTTGTATGGAGCGCTGGGAAGGGAATCGGTACCACTGCCTAAAGAATTCTGAAGAGACCGAAACAGGTGGAAATCTGAAGGTGCAAGGTCAGGACTATACGGCGGATGCATTAACACCTCCCAGCCAAACTCTCTTAATTTTTGTTGGGTGGCTAAAGATGTGTGAGGTCTAGCGTTATCATGATGAAAAACCACACCCCTTCTGTTGATTAATTCCGGCCGCTTTCTCTCAACTTCTTGCTTTAATCTCATCAGTTGTTCGCAGTAGAGTTCAGAATCGATGGTCCTGCCTGGTGGTAACAGCTCATAATGAATAATGCCCTTCCAATCGCACCACACACACAGCATCACCTTGTTGCGAGTTAACCCGGGTTTCGCCACAGTCTGTGAAGCCTGACCGGCCTTTGACCACGACCTTTTTCGCACGTTCTTGTCATACGTGATCCACTTTTCATCACCAGTTATTAGCTTCTTCAAAAATGGTTCGGTTTCATTACGTCGTAATAAAGAATCACAAATGAGTACACGGTTCATTAGGTTTCTTTCAGTGAGCTCGTGAGGTACCCAAATGTCGAGCTTTTTTGTGTACCCAGTTTTTTTCAAATGCGCCAAAACTATTTTGTGGAATTTCCAGTTCTTCAGCTACGTCGTAACTACTGGTATGCCGATCTTGCTCCACTTTTTCAAAAATGGCATCCATTTTATCCGTAATAGGGCGACCAGAGCGACGTGCATCTTTGACATCAAAATTTCCGGATTGAAAACGCTTAAACCAAATTTGTGCTACTCTCACAGACACTGCACTAGGTCCATAAACATCGCAAATTTTTTTCGCGGCTTGCGTTGCATTTTTACCTTTTTTGTAGTAAAATTTTAAAATGTATCGAATTTCTTCATTAGATTCACTCATCTTGACGGTACGAAAAACAAATGAAAATCAGACATTTTCCTAATTAGAATTTGGAATTATGTTCTTTAAAATTTAAACTTTCAATGATACCAAAACCAGCCAGATACAAATAGTATAGCCAAAGAGATTTTATTACAAGTTCATACATACTATAATGCGAAAAGACTTTTTCCCCAACCTAATATTTCAAATAAACTTACCAAGTGACGGGTACCAGTCCTCAAGCAATAAATCAACATGGTCCGATACGAGAGCGAGCACTTTTGCTAACGTTTCCGGGTTCGGTTCCAAGCTGATGCTCTAAAAAAGTGAAAAAATATTATGAACATTCGCGGAAAGACAAAGATGGATAGTACAGTTCATATGTTATTCTCTTCAGTCAGAAATCTAGTAACACTGTATGACTTTGTAATTGAGCCATAAGTGACTGTGCTAGCAACCACCGGATCTACAATGGACCGGAAGCAATAAACGGAGTAAAGAAGCCAAACAAAAAAAAAAAAACTGCTGATGTAAAAAACAAAAAATTACAAAGTGAAAAATAATTTCAGTTTCGAAAGGCGGTGGCAACAGTCTAAAATACAGATACAAGAAAACCGACATCGGAAATTAAATAGTATGTCACATTTTTTTTTAGAAGTCCGTTCTTTTGTTATTGTAAAAATGTTTTTATTTTTCCTCTTTTTACTTTTGGTAAAAACCCTACATCAATTTGTATACAACTACTTGCAATATAAACAACAGTGAGAGGAAATATAAAAACGTTATCAAGACACATACACAAAGTGGATTAAATACGTATCTGCCAGGGTCGCGAGATTCGTTCGAAAGAGTTACCGTGGCCCTGGCATATGGGCAACTGAAAGAACACGGGTGGGTTTTAGTCAGTAAAAGTCTGACACGCCCTCCCGCTCCGCCCAGAGCGGGAGACGTCATTTGATGACTTCCCAACCACAAAAAAAAATCTATTATCGGAGCTAACGGAAAAACTACCCAAGCAAAGTTAATACAATTTATACGGGATCACCCCTGAGGCATATTGAATATTTTTGAAAAAGCGTTCAGAGGAATTTAGAACCTCATTCTTTTTGAATTCAGTTGAAAATCGGATGATACAAAAAATGCCAAAATTTATTTTTGGCTGGATCATCATCAAATGACGTCTCCCGCTCTGGGTGGAGCGGGAGGTCGTGTCAGACTTTTACTGAATAAAACCCACCCGTGTTCCGTCAGTTGCCTGTGCCGGAGCCACGGTAACTCATCTGCCTAGCCTTTTCTCAACTATAATATGTTGGGGTCGGCTTCCAGTCTAACCGGATGCAGCAGAGTGCCAGTATTTTACATGGAGCGACTGCTTATCTGACCTCTACAACCCAGTTACTGGGTAATACGATACCCCTTGGTAAGACTGGTTGTCGGACTTTCGGGCTTCTGACGACCCGTAACGACTGTCTAAGATCTACGAAAGACAGCCGGGACCAACGGCTTAACTTGCTTTCCGAGGCACAGAAGGGTCTTGTTTTCTTTAGATGGTCACCCATCCACATACCAACCGCGGCAAGCGTAGCTTAACCTAAACAATCGACCCGGGCGGCTGTTGTTAATTAGCCACAGGCCCTTTACGAACAAATCTGCAACCCTGGCAGGATATAATGCCTACCTGATACCCAGATATGGGTAGACCATCGTCTCTTCTGATGACACAAACTTGTGCTGGCAACAAGATCTCCACGCAGGCTGAAGACTGCACGTCCAGCTCGCACCATGCACCGTCCTGGCGGACCCTGAACCTGGTGGGGTGAAATGAGGGATTTTAATTTTAGTTTGGGTACTGAAACACTATGTACTGGTAAGCGGAATGGAATATCTAGCGTGTTAAATACAGTGTGTAAGGGACAGCCCTCCATAAACTGACAGAGTGCATTCAGCTCCTTATTTTTAATCATTTTTCACCTGAATTTTTCTCAGGATTTTTTAAAAACTTTTTTCAGCTTTTTCAGTTTAATTTCAATGTAAAATTACATTGTCTGAAAGCAGCGCTCCATTTATGTAAACAATACGGCTAAAATAAAAAAGCAGCAATGGATGTTGAAATACTCTAACGAACCACGCGTAAAATCAGCTGTTCACTTCCTGTCTCACTACAGAGTTCATCGAACTCGTCGTCGGCGATTGCACAAAGGCGGCTTTCCGAATTGATCCGAGATACATTGCGTATGAGGAAATAAAACAAATCAGGTTTATTGGATTCCCATAACGGTCCTGAAATAATTTCTTGTACTGGTCATCTTAGTATGATATACTAAATCCAACCCATCAGTCTGCGGAGGGCTGTCCCTTACATCCTGTATATCAACAAAAAGTTTTTTTTATTATAACTGAAGACCGAGACCAAAGAAACGATAGATGGACTGTGTGAATGATGATCTGGTTAGAACAATCGGGGTCAGTACTGAGATGACGACTAATAGAGAACTGTGGAAGAAAAGACATGTTGCAGCGACCACAAATACATTAGGATAAGGGCAGACACAATACCTTACAGCAAGCCTGGCCGCTGCCTTTACCAGCGCTGGGACTCTGTCTCACATAGGGTCACAGCATTATGCTGAGTGATGGCCGTTTTGCGTGTATGTGACGCATGTTTTCCTACACTTTATTTTTTATTTTTGTATGTTTCTGGTCTTTCTGTGCGTCATGTTTGTCGCAAATAAACCTATTTTCTTTCTCTCTTTTTCAGTTTTTTTATAATTAGTATATATATTTAGTATTTTTTTGATGTCTTATGCTAAGAATTTATGTTTTATTTAGAATAGTCATACATTAGAGAATGCAATAATAGTTATTTTGTGCAAATACAACAACCAAACTAAAAAAAAAATATCGTTTTAAAGACGATGATTCAAATAATTGTCAAAAACAAACAAAACAAAAACCGTAACTCGATTACAGTGACACTTAGGGCATGGGGCTATGGGTGAAAGCAGGGTACAGCACATAACCTACCCAATCCCCCAAAAAATTCTGTCGGTCCATGCGCCAAACATTCTGTATAGTGTATGTATGGTTAAATAAATAAATAAACGGTGAAACGATTATTCTAGAAAGTATTTACAATGCCGCCTCTAGCAGTCTCTGTGCTCTGTGGTTAGTCAGTAGTCCAATGCGTGTTCACAAGGCTAACATTTTAAGATTGCTCAGAAAAACTCCAATGGATCACGAAGAAGAAGAGTGTAAGCATTCTAAATATTTCATTTCTAACGAAGTGACACCTCGTTCTTCCACCCACTTAAACAAACCTTCTAGGTAAACCACCCCTCGTTTTGCCCGAATCCTCACCTAATATTATGGTACTGCTCGTCGACCAGCTCCTCGTCAGCAGCAGCAGGCAGCAGCGCGTCCCGGCGCGGCGCCAGCTCGCGCAGCGCCAACATGCTGAGCGCTCCGGCACTCACGCGCGCTCCTCGCAGCCACAGCTTCCAGCCCCAGGCTAACTCTAGGGCTTTAGAAATTGTCTCGTCGAGTTCCATCTGAAAATGGTATGTCGTAGGTATTATGCGACAGAGGGGCGTGGGACAGTTTTACTAATATTATCTATCTACAACAAATTAAATAAACTTTTAAATATTTATCCCATAACTTATCGAGAATGTAAAAAATCATTAATAGACTGACTGAATGTCGTAGGCCCTTGAACCGACGACATTGAAACTCTTTTACTAAACATCATGCGATAATTTGACAAAAAGCGACACTCACTCATTCACTCACACACACACACGCACACACAAACCCACACGCCCAACACCCCACACACATACACACACCTTCCTAGATAAAAGTTGAATTTCTTTTATGTAAATTCCTACAATATTATCGTTTCTAGTTTTAGAAGACCGGTGTCTCTTAGCACAGGTATTTTTACAGTTAATATTGTAGAAGTTTGTAAAGTTAACTAAAATACATTTTTTTGGTTTGTATTATAAACGTAGCAGTTCCCCATTCAATCCCCCAAAATTTTTTTTGCTAATCACCCTGTAGAAATATTTTATTCAGTGCATTTTAAAAAGAAAATTCACACTACTCCCTCTTTTTTTTCAAATTTTCACTTGTAATTAAACACAGAAATACTGTCAGAAACCTTTATAATTTTACAACCCCACACTCACCTCAGGCGGCAATTTGTACAAGGAATACGGTGCCTCGGCCAGCTGTTGATCAGCCAACAGTCTCGCGCACAACCGCGGCCAGAACCCGCACGGCACGTACGACAACAGTAGCAGCCTTCGGAGTGGCCGACCCCCCCGCCCTGACACCACCAGCTTGTGGCTGTCTTCTGTCGAAGAATTACTCATTATTATCTGCCTCATGCTTAGTTTATATGACTGGCCTGTTAGTCTAGTGGTTAGTGACCCTGACTGCTAAGACTGAGGTCGTGGCCTCGATTCCCACCCAGGACAAATCTTTGTGTAATGAGCACAATCATTTGTTCTGTGCCTGCAACCAACACACCGTTATCTGATCCCAAAATAGGCAGAGCCTGTACTATGGTAACCACACAACTGATAAATATACTTATATATTTCTAAATACATACATATTATACATAAATTACACCCAGACACAGAACAAATGATTGTGCTCATCACACAAAGATTTGTCCTGGGTGGGAATCGATCTCACGACCTCAATCTTTGCAGTCAGGGTCATTAACCACTAGACTAACAGGCCAGTCAATTTCATCACCACTGCTCCCAAAATATCAACAGTTACTTACGAATCAGCGTAGGGGAGTCAGTGCCTCTTCCATCAGGCACTGGAGTGAGCTGAGCTGGCCAGGTTCGGCGAGGAGTACCTCGGTTTGAACTGCACCATGACCGGGAGCGGACTGGTAGCTGTGAAGAGAGGAGTTAACACAAAGTCAAATACTACTACACCACTACGAGCCAAAGTCAAAGCCAGCTGCAACACGACCGGGAGCGGACTGGTGAAGAGATGTAAAGCAAGGTGTGGAATATGATGGGATACCAAAAGTTAGATTGAAAAAATAACAACCGACTTCCTTAAAAAAACACTACAAAGTCAAAAATAACTTTAATTTTGGAAATCGGTGTCTTAGGATCTGTATTTAAGGATTTTTTTTTTAAGGAAGTCGGTTGTTATTTTTTTGTAAAAAGTTTTTATTTTTAGTTATGGTAGATACCCCGCACTGATCTCATCGCGTTATTCTTTCATTCGTCGCGCAAATCCTTAATGCAAATTTAAGACTTATGTGGTTTTCACATTGACCCCATTGTCCGAATGAAACCAAATTAAAATGGGACCATTCGGAAAACACCACCTTTCAAATAAAAAAAGAATCATTAAAATAGTATCACCCAGTCAAAAGTTATGAGGTAAGAAACATTTTAAAAAAATACAGTCGAATTGATAACCTCCTCCTTTTTTTGAAGTCTGTTAAAAAGAGATAAATACAGTAGAGCGTCGATTATCCAAACGACCGCTTATCCGAAATACTACGATCGCCCGACTCGCGCGTGCTATCGTCCTCCCGCGTTACAATACACGCAAAATTGTCGGTTTTATGTACTCATATGTCACTCCCAAGTAGCCGTTAGTTGCCAGGGTCGCGAGATTGTTCGAAAGAGATACCGTGACCCTGGCACATGGGCAACTGAAGGAACACGGGTGGGTTTTAGTCATTAAAAGTCTGACACGCCCTCCCGCTCCGCCCAGAGCGGGAGAAGTCATTTGATGATTTCCCATCCAAAAAAAAAAGAAGTAGCCGTTAGTTGATAAACTAAATTTTACCGCGTGAAAGAAAGTATTTGTCATTAGAAATATGTCTCTAAACATAAGTCAATGACGGCTGAATCAATACAGTTCAATTTTCTGAAATAACCGGTTTTCCTCCTCAAATTAGTTCGGATAATCGACGCTCCACTGTAATGAATATTCTATTCTATTCTCTACGGTAATAAAAAAATATTTCTGTGATACTGATCGGATATGTTAAAATTGCCTTCAGTACTTTTTGTAAACCACTAATTTACGTTACAGACAATCTTCCGGTGTAGAAGTTGGCGAAATTTGGTATCGATATCTAAACTACTCTAACGAAATTTAACATACATATATACATACAATCACGCCTTTTTCCCATGGGGGTAGGCAGAAACCACGGAACGCCACCTGCTACGATCTCTACACACTTCTTTTGCCTCGTTTACGTTCATACATCTGGTCATACACACACGCCGGTTGCGAGTACTACGCACCTGACCTTTCTGAAGAACATCACCAATAAGATCCCTATATGTCCTCCTAGGGCGTCCCCTCCCGGTGTTTCCACTCACATCTGCCTAGTAAATACCTTTTGTAAGCCGACCTTCATTCATCCTCTCAACATGACCAAACCATCTAAGCATATTTTTTTCAATTTTTGTCACTACATCTTCTTTTAAACCACACCGTTCTCTTATCACATCATTCCTCAGCCTATCATTCATAGTCACACCACACATGCTTCGCAAGGAACGCATTTCCACAGCATTTATTCTACTTTCATGCTTCTTTTGCCATACGAAATTTAAAAAAAAAAACAAAAAATGTGTACTCAGCAAGCAACAAAAATATGCCTAAATTCAACCAGTATCTCATATATCTACTACACTGACATACGAAATTCTTAAGACGAACATTGTTTTCCAAACTCAACTCCATCCCTATTATATGTAGTAACGAAAATATCACTTCCATAAAATTCCTCCCTTTAATTTTTCACCTGTAATGTAACACTCCCCAAGGCATTGAAAAGGATGGGTGGTTTAAACTACTTAGACAAGATTGCTACTAGCCCAAATTTTCAAAAACACACTCCCACCAATTTCACCAAAGTTAAGCGACGCTCCTCAAGGTATAGAAAAGGATGGGCGGTCTTTAAACTACTTAAACATGATTGCTACTAGCCCAACCTCTCAAAAACACACTCCCACCATTTTCACAAAAGTTAAGCGTCACTGCCAAGGTTTAGAAACGGATGGGTGACCATAACCTACTTATTCAAAATGCCACTTGACAAAATTTTCAAAAACATACTCCCACCTAGTTCACCAAAGTTAAACGACACTTCCTAAGGTATAGAAAAGGATGGGTGGTCTTTAAACTACTTAGACAAAGTAGAACATACCTACAACTAGCCAAAAGCTTCAAAAACACACTCCCTCAAAATCGTTCCTAAGTTAAGCAACACTCCCTAAGGTGTAGAAAAGGATGGGTGACCATAACCTACTTAGTCAAGAATGCTGATAGCCAAACCCTTAAAAACACACTCCCACCAATTTTCACCAAAGTTAAGCGACACTAGCCGCGGTATAGACCCGGATGGGCTGGCATACCTGGTGCTGCGGCGGCTCGTCGCGCGGCAAGAGCGGCGGCACGAGCAGCAGGCGCGAGTCCCAGCACAGCGCCAGCTCGAACTTGTTCAGCAGCGACACGCCCAGAGAACTGGCTTCGTCCCCCCTTGCCAGCATGGGCGATGCCTTGAACACGTGGGCTAGATCTTCGATCTTCATTATTCCTGGGTAAACAGAAAATTTAAATTGACATCATCTCGTGAGTAGACTCAGCTTAAATTATACACAGACTTCCATATCCTGAAATGCTTTAATCTAGGCCTTTTTTTTTGGTTGGGAAATCATCAAATGACTTCTCCCGCTCTGGGCGGAGCGGGTGTCAGACTTTTACTGACTAAAGCCCACCCGTGTTCCTTCAGTTGCCCATGTGCCAGGGTCACGGTATCTCTTTCGAACAATCTCGCGACCCCGGCAGGCATCGGTCCTAGCAGACCCCTTCAGTTCTGCTGACATCTCTTTGAGGCGCGCGTGGAACACTACGCGCCGTCGACCCGAGCCTGGTCCTTACCGGGCGGCGAGCTACCCATTGCTCGCCGCCCGCAAGCTCGCGCCTAAGGTGGCCGGGAGTCCGCTATCAACTCCCGACGCGTCTCCTCCTGCGGCGGCTAGGGACGTGAAGGCGCAGAGACTGCCACTCGCTCACGCGCCCCGCCTCCTCCTTCGCGAGCATTACTGCTTCGCTTAATCAATTCTTTCTACCTTTACGTATTATTATTTTTCTTTAAAAGTGAGGATCGCTAACAGTCTGTCCCATTTATTTGGAGTCAGTGACATAATAAAAACGGAGAATTCAAAAAAACTAAAGTCTATTTAAATACTTGTTCTATTAAATGAACATCATTTCAGCCATTTCTTCCTCAAAAGAAGAGGTTTGCCAAAATGGCTACGCTTGGCAGGCGGGTTGGCAATCGAACGCTGCTGCCCATTCTATAGTAAGTCCCTTAGTCGCCGCTTACGACACCCACGGGGAGAAATGGGATGGTGTTATTCTTTCCGGCACCACACGGATGCAAATAATGCATATGCTATCAAAATAAATGCAGTAAAAGTAAACACTCTGTTTAGCATTGTATTTATTATGTGACATTGTTTGGTTTAAACTTTTCTATTTTACAATTATTTTTAATTCATTTTTTTTGGACAATTTTAATTTTACTGTCATGTTTCATTATTAATAAAAAAAAAATGATATTATACAAAATTGTTTGTCAATATTTGCATGCCTAATTTAAGGTAGATAGTACCAGGATCACAGTGTTGTAACCATCTTATTTTATGTACCTACTATCTAAGCAAATAAACGATTATTATTATTATTAGACAACGTACTTTCGTACCTTGTGGTTTAGGTGTACTGATTTGATTTTTTTAGGCAAATGACTAGAATATGTAACAGCGTTGTGATAGTCTGCACAGCGTGGCAACGTCTCTTTTCAATATTCAAGGAATCAAGTTCATTGAATCATTGACCGAGTGATCCAATTTTACAGTGTTCAAATTTTCTCAAAGTTAAATCTCAATTTTTTGACATAATTACCGAACCGATTTCGTTTGTTCTTGTGGATTGTGCAAGGGCGATACCAAGCATGTGTGCATTCATTTACATACTAGCTTTTACCAGTGGCTTCGCCGGCGTATTCTACTTATAAACCTTCTTCTTGAATCATTCTGTCTATTGATGAAAACCGCAGTAAAATCCGTAGAGTAGTTTAAAAGATCTTAGCGTACAAAAGCGAAAACCGCCTTTTTATACTATGTAAGGAAGATTATCTAGAAATCGAAACCCACGCCATCTCGTGGATGTCTACGCAACCTAGATGTCAAACGATACGATGAATTAACTTACACCGCCATCTATTAGTTATACCTAGAACTAATCAGTGAAGACTCACATTGTCCTAAAAATATTTAATTTGCAAATATCGAGGTCAATAACTAAGATAAAAACTATCCTATCTTATAAGTTGGACTAAATTACAAATAATTAAGAAGTTTGATAAGAATCTGTTCAAAAGTTTCGGAGTTTACCCGTAACAGATATAGTGGCAAGAGATTTTTATATATATAAGATTTATTTGTAATTGATTTATTAACACCAAAAACATTAACATTACAATAATCATTTTGCGTAGAGAAAGAAAAATTGTAGGCTACAATGAGAATAATATAACATGGGTGCATGTGTAGCCGAACTAGGTGAAAAACCTGTATCTCGACTACAGCGCCATACCTCTCGGATGACAGGGAGATTTTCATGTTAAAAAAAAAAATGTGGTTTTCATAATGTATAGTTAGACTGACCATTATTGGCGAAAGGATTGATTTCCCTCACAGTAACGACATGTGCCAACACGTCACACAGCCACTGTGGTCTCAAGAAGTACAGCTCTTTAAGAGTTGCATCATCGTAGTGTAGGAGAACACCTGAAATAGAAATATAAGTTTTAAAGGAAAGCGGTACAGTAGCCCGCGAAAAATGCGTGTAGTGTCCGAAAAGGCTCAACTGGCTGTTCACAATGGTGTGCTGGTACCTACGCTTATGCATGAAAGTGAATGTTGGGTGTGGCAAAAGAAGCATGAAAGCAAAATTAATGTTGTGGAAATGCGTTCCTTGCGAAGCATGTGTGGTGTGACTATGAATGATAGGCTGAGGAATGATGTTGTAAGACAACGGTGTGGTTTAACACGTTGAGTGCCGATCACGCGATATCGCGTGATTCGTCGGCTCTGCATTATGGCCGATCACGCGATATCGCGTGCTTGCTACTAACAATTTTGTATGCGCTCTAAATCTGTGGCCATAATTATGGGATTAACCACCAATCTGTGTTCGGCACTCAACGTGTTAAAAGAAGATGTCGTGACAAAAATTGAAAAAAGTATGCCTAGATGGTTTGTCCATGTTGAGAGGATGAATGAAGGTCGGCTCACAAAAGGTATTTACAAGGCAGATGTGAGTAGAAACGCCGGAAGGGGACGCCCTAGTAGAACGTATAGCGAAGTTATTGGTGACGTTCTTCAGAAGGGTCAGGTGCGTAGTACTGGTAACTTGCTTGCGTGTATGACCAGATGTATGAACGTAAACCAGGCAAAAGGAGTATTTAAGAGCCATGAATACGAAGACCTCGCATGGGCAGGCGATTCAATGCAACAGGGTGGGTCGAAGGAGCAAGAAATTTGACGCAGCCAAAGTCGTAAGATAGTCTCAGTAACCTGAAATTAAAGTATCATACCGTTTTCATGTAAAAACATGGACGCTTGGTGTAACTCGGCCGCGTCTCTGAACATGCGATGATTCTTCTGTTGCATGTATTGCGTTACCTGGGACAAATGATTGAGTTAGATTATACACCTCACTGTAGAAATTGTATTTATTTAGTCTCAAAAAGTTATTTACAGTTATTGTTCCCTAGACCTCACACTAGGATTCCCTGTGTCGTGAGGTATAATGACTTCGTTCCGTTACGTATCCGCGGATATTCACACGAAATATCCGTATTCGGATCCGTATCCGCGGATTTACATTGTTAACGATCCGGTCTAATTATAACATGACAATGAGTTGGCTTAAAGATGGCTAGTTTAACAATTTCCCTAGAGAGGAGATCATCATTTCAGCCGAAAGATGTCCACTGCTGGACATAGGCCTCCCCCAAACTCCGCCAATTCGACCAGTTTTGTGCTTCCCGCATCCAGCGGATTCCTGCGACTTTCACAAGTTCATCGGTCCACCTTGTTGGAGGCCTTCCAACTCTACGTCTTCCGGTAGGCGGTCGCCACTCCAGAACCTTTCGACCCCATCGGCCATCTGTTCTGCGAGCAATATGCCCTGCCCACTGAATTGAATTGCTAAATTAATTAATTGAAGAATTGCTAAACTGAAGAGAGAAGATAGACAAACTGAATTTCATTGTGACGGCGCTTCTCTATTAGTAAGTCGTATATTTAGATTATGGCTAAGAATTTAGAAGGGGAGGGACTCGTGGGAGGCCCACCAACGCTACGTCTTCCACGTTTGACACTTCTTGAATAGAAGAGAATAGAATAGAATAGAATTTATTTGCAAATATGGGTTATACATAAGTAGGTATTAGTAGGTTTTCATCAGAGTTCTGCCATATTTCACCATTCGCATGCAAACATTTACATTATATAAAATTGTTAAAATTTAAATTCTTATTGGAACATTAAATTAGTTATGTCATTCTCATTAAATAAAATTATTAAAATTCAAATTAACATTAAAAATATCAACTTAATTATTACATTATACCATGTTAAATTAAAATTGTCAGTAACAGTATATACAAGAAATACAAAATTGTGGTCCGAAGATAAATAGATAAACAAACATTAAAAATTCGAGGTCAATACAACATAATTATTCCATTAGAAAAACAATAATTAATTAATTAAAAATTCGAGGTTGTTTGATAAAAAAATTATCCGTTAAAAACTCTGTTACACTGTAGTATGTTTTATCGATTAACTATTTACGAACTGTGTTCTTAAATTGTACCGTTTTCAAGTCTTTCCAAGCACTTGGCAATTTATTATAAACAATTGGGGCCATGCAATAAATACTGCGCATCATAGTGGTTTGACACGGTACATTATTTAATTTTGAATTGTCACGTCTGTTTCTTGGGTATACATCGGCCAAACGTTCAAAACGATTTGGATCGTTCTTCACAAACATAGCTACTTCAAGAATATAAATACAAGGAAGTGTCAATATGTTGTACTGCTTGAAATATGGCTTGCAACTGTCGGTGGTTTTTAGTTTAAACATTGCCCAGAGACATCTTTTTTTAGCTTTAAATGCTGTCTCTTTGTCGGTGGAGTTTGCCCAGAAAATGATACCGTAGCGTAAGTAAGATTCAGCTATACCGTAGTAAGCTGCCAGAAGTGCTTTTATATCTACAATGGAGGATAATCTATGTAAAGCAAATGCAGATGAACTCAATTTTTTACACAATATGTCAATATGTGCTTTCCAGTTTAAACTGCAGTCTATTTGTAATCCTAAACATTTGTTATCAGTTACTTCATCAATGTCGTCATTTTTGTAGTGTATGTGAAGGGAAAAGTTATTTCTAGGAACTGTCACTCCTGGAAGCCATAATCTAAATTGACGACTTACTGGTAGAGAAGCGCCGGCGGACTGTGGAAGTGCGGCCGACGGACGGTGGACCGATGACCTGGTGAAGGCCGTAGGAATATGCTGGTTGCGAGAAGCTCAGAAACGGTCGATTCGGCGGAGCTTGGGGGAGGCCTATGTCCAGCAGTGGACATGTTTCAGCGGAAACGTTGATGAAAAAATGTCAGGCTTACCAGTTTCCTATACTCCTCGTGTCTCAACACCGGTTCCCGAAGGTCAGCAGCCAACGAGGTGATGCACTCTTCTAGAGCGAGGTACGTAGCTGGGATGCGTTGTTCTAGTAGTGGTTCTTTACTACCTGTAACAAAATAATAATAAAATAACCAACTGACTTCAAAAAGGAGGTTTTTAAATCGTTTTTTACTGACTTCAAAAAAGGTTTTCAATTCGACTGTATTTTTGTGTTTTTTTTAAATGTTTGTTGCCTCAGAACTTTTGTCTGGGTGATCCGATTTTGATGATTCTTTTTTTATTTAGGAGTCGGTGCTTTCCGTGTGGTCTCATTTGAATTTGGTCCAATTCTGATAATGACATATATGAGAAAACCAAACACTATTCCTATTTTGCCGCATTAGTGCGGGGTAGATACTAAAAAATTAAAAATTAAAACTTTTTTCAAGACAAAATAACAACCGACTCCTTTATAAACACTACAAAGTGAAAAATACCTTTTTTCGGAAGTCGGTGGCAAAAAACTTAAGTGCAGATTCTAAGACACCGCCTTCCGAAATTAAAGTTATTTTTCACTTTGTAGAGTTTTTAAGGAAGTCGGTTGTTTTTTTTTTTAAGATTTTTAGTTTATGTATGTCCCGCTATATATTCTATCGATAAATGTCGCGAGGAAAGTATTGAGTATGAATATCGATGGCTGTAAGAGTAGAGGGAGACCAAAGAAATGATGGATGGACTGTGTGAATTAGGATAGAAAGGGGGTGACTACTGAGATGACGACTAATAGAGAAGTGTGGAAGAAAAAAAACTTTTTTACAAAAAATACCAACCGACTTTCTCAAAAACACTACAAAGTGAAAAGTAACTTTAATTTCGGAAGTCGGTGTCTTAGGATCTGTATTTATGGATTTTTTGCCACCGACTTCCGAAATTAAAGTTATTTTTCACTTTGTGGTGTTTTTAAGGAAGTCGGTTGGTTTTTTTTTTGTAAAAAAGTTTTTATTTTTAAATTTTTAGTCGTGGTATCCACCCCGCACAAATTCCAAACAAACAATGCATATTTATGCGATAGCAGAAATCGAGATTGATTTGCTGTCATTTTTTAAAGAGTTCCGGTGTCTATCTCTGGAACTCTTCATCAGATCTATATGAAATTTATATGGAACCAATCGGAATAAACCCCTTTCAAACAAAAAAATAATTTTGCAAATTCGTCTATATATGACGGAGTTATGGCCGGACATACACAATAAAAAAAAACATCCGAATTGAGAACCTCCTCCTTTTTGAAGTCGGTGTTGCGCTGACCACAAATAAATTGGTATAAGGGCAGGAGCATGAAGCTGATATCTTACGTATGGCATACCTGGTGGTTTGACACTGAAGGCGACGGAGTATATGATATCTGCTAACAGCCTGATGTTGTGACGAGTATTGCAGGACACCTGCAACAAGTAATGACAGGTAAGTATTAAGAATACCCCTCTTGGCATAAAATTGTAAGGCATAATATGGTTCCTGCCAGGATCGCGAGATCTGTTCGAAAGAGTTACCGTGGCCCTGGCATATGGGCAACTGAAGGAACACGGGTGCGTTTTAGTCAGTACAAGTCTGACACGCCCTTCTGCTCCGCCTAGAGCGGGAGACGTCAGTTGATGATTTCTCATCCACAAAAAAAGGCATAATATAGTATGGCTTTCACACTGTGCTGCGGAGCTGTATCGCTTCGCTGATGTTTTGTATGCGTGGGAGCGCCAACACCATCCTGAACGTGCCACAAGCTGGCCAGCCCCCTTCTGGGGCACTGGCTGCAAGCATTAGTGCGTGAGCCCGGGCCCCAGATGGTGGCAAATACCTAAACTAGTCTTCTTTAAAAAAATTAAGTTATTTTTTTATAATATAATATATCTTTGCACAACCAACACGTTATCTGATCCCAAACTAGGCAGAGCCTGTACTATGGTAACCAGACAACTGATAAATATACTTATATATTTCTAAATACGTACATATCTTCTATATATATAAAAATGAATCCCTATTTCCCTTGGTCACGCCATCACGCGTGCACGGCTCGACCGATTTCAGTTTTTTTGTTATTGTTGTGTTTGTAATTGTCAGGAGAAGGTTCTTATGAAAGAAAAAAATTAAAAATTGCGCGGATAATTAGAAAATTTAAGAACACTTATTTAAGAATACTTAACAACCATATAATAACACAATGTAAACTTTTTTACAATGTAAACATTATGACATTTGACATAGAATTGACAGGATGCGTGCTCAAATATCATCAAAGAGACAGGACAACGTCTGTCGGGTCAGCTAGTTATAGATAAATTACACCCAGACACAGAACAAATGATTGTGCTCATCGCACAAAGATGTGTCCTGGGTGGGAATCGAACCCACGACCTCAGTCTTAGCAGTCAAGGTTATCTAACAAAGTTGTACTACTAACAATATTATGTGCCAAATACGTCTGATATAAAAAGTTTTGTTATAACTTTTTCGCATATTCCGTGGGATGAATCGACCTACACATGGGCGATGCCGCTGGCAAAAGCTCCCGTAAGGAGGTGGGTAAAGTTTAGAACATTTTTCGCCTATCATAGTCATGAAAATTCAAAGTATTTATTGACGTCATGTTATTGTGTTTATGTGAAGTTTAGGTATCGACCTATAAACTGTTAAGCACTTTATGCACCAAAACAAATGAATGCTAGTTAAAAAGCCTATTTATTGTAGTATTTGAGAGACTAAAAAATATTTTGGTGCATAAAGCGCTTAACAGTTTATTTTGTAAAGAAAGTTAAAAAAAGTGTTTAAAATAACAAAACGTCAACGAATTTGGCAAGTTTGATGTTTTTTTTTTTATATATGACTTGCTATTTTTTTTCTTACTATTTTAGAATAGATGTAAAGGTCGATACCTAAACTTCACATAAACACAATAACATGACGTCAATAAATACTTTGAATTTTCATGACTATGATAGGCGAAAAAATGTCTAAAGTTTACTCACCTCCTTTGAGGGTGTTTGCCGTAATCGTCACGCTTGGTAGGCGGATTGGCGATCGCAGTATGGTGTTAAAATGCATAGAGAACGCTGCTGCTCATTCTCTAGTAAGTAGGTACCTTAGTCGACTCTTACGACACCCACACAATTACCTAAAATTACACAAATTACAAATTGAAACCATCGCATGTTTTAATCCTAAAGCTATTGTAGCTTGACTTACCTCGACAGAGTCCAAGACCCGAGGTAGACCCAACTTATCGGCATCAGGCGCCCCCATGATGGAAGAACGGATCAGCCGCTGAAGAACTTCAGGACTTTCACTCTCTGGCAGATTACACTGGAGATAAGAGCATATTATTACGAGCTGCGGTTCATCATCATCATTTCAGCCGAAAGACGTCCACTGCTGTACATAGGTCTCCCCCAAGCATCGCCACTTCGACCGGTTCTGTGCTTCTCGTATCTAACAGATTCCTGCGGCCTTCACTAGGTCATCGGTTCATCTTGTGGGAGGCCTTCCAACACTACGTTTTACAGTACGAAGTCGCCAGCTGAAGTTCGGGATAAGTAATTTTAAACCAATTTTACCAAAAACATTAACAATTTAATGTAATAAATAATGAAAAAAAAAAATTATGAAAAAAATCAATCACGCCCTCACCGTCGTCGTTCATCATTTGTGTGTGTGTGTGTGTATGTGTGTGTGTGTGTGTGTGTAGGTGCGCGCGCGTGTGTGTGTGTGTTTTTGTAGTAAAAATGATAGATCGTAGTTTCGTTACTCGATAATAGATGGCGGTGGCGGTTCTAGATTGTTCTAGTTCGTGTAGTTCTGCTACCCAATAATAGTTGGCGTTATACGTCTTAGCGATCTACGTAACAATATAATTATAGACCATGTAGGGCAAATAAAAAAAAAACAGTAGTTTAGTATAAAAGTGCAATACTTATACGATCAAAAAGTATAGAAAAGGTCTGATTTTTGGTGAAAAATTTTCAGGATCAGTAAACTATAGTTACTTACATTAACAACTTGGTCGTAGTGTGTAGCGACCATGATGACAGGCGAGCCCGGGGCGCGAGCTTGTATGGATCTAAAAAGAAAGCATTGGCAGTGTTACAGATAAAAATAAAGGAGATTTATAAATGTAAATTGTAATATTTTTCAATTTGAGTCGCGTGATAGCCCACTATATTCAACATTTCTTAATACACTGTAAGTCAATCAACTCAGCTTATCGCTGCCCACTGTTGGACATAGGCTCCCTGTCACCTTCCGCATTCACTCCACTCCACTTCAGGACTCGTCTGCTCCATCGTCCATCGGTCCTTCGACAAACATGACCATCCCACTGCCACTTCAACGTGCTTACTCTGCAAGCTATGTCGGTAACTCCGGTTCTCCGGGTTTAAACTTTAAGCAATGAATGTTGGAGTTTTAGCAAGTTCCTAACATGATTTTTTAGTTCCATAAAAAAAAACCAATGTGTTTTTCTAAAGTTTTGCTACAAAAGGGATGAATGAAAGTCAATTGCATGCATGGATGTGTGTGTTACACGAATGGATAGAATAAGAAATGAGTACATAAGAGGAAGTCTGAAAGTGGCACCGATAACTGAAAAGTTGTATGAAAATCGGTTGTTGTGATACGGAGGAATGAGGAAAATGTTGTGAGGAAAGTTTTTAGTATGAATGTCGATGGTTATAAGAGTAGAGGGAGACCGAAGAAACGATGGATGGACTGTGTGAATTATGATATGGATAGAAAAGGCGTGACTACTGAGACGACGACTAATAGAGAAGTGTGGAAGAAAAAGATATGTTGTGCCGACCACAAACAAATTCGGATAAGGGCAGGAGAGTGTGAATCACTAAAAAACTTTTTTACAAAAAAAAAAAAAAAAATACAACCGACTTCTTTAAAATCACTATAAAGTAAAAAATTACTTTAATTTCGGAAGTTGGTATCTTAGGATCTGTAATTAAGTTTTTTGCCACCGACTTCCAAAATGTATAAAGTTATTTTTCACTTTGTAGCATTTTTAAGGAAGTCGGTTTATTTTTATTTTTTTGTAAAAGTTTTTATTTTGAACATTTAGTTATTTATTTATTTATTTATAATAAGCACACCAATAGCACAATCACTTACAATTCAAATAACATACAATTAAAAAATGGCACTTCAGTAACCATGCAAATAACAGGAGTGCATGACATTAGCTTATGAATATTAGAGACTATAGAGAATAAACTTAAAAGTAAAAAAGTATAGAAAAAAAAAACAAAATCGGTTCACACACAAAAAAAAATACAGCCGTATTGAAAACCTCCATTTTTTAAGTCGGTTAAAAATAATATAATTATTACAGCTATAGCTTACCTGAGCCAGTTCAGTGCTCCAGCGAGTCCCTTTCTTCCATCTGTTACTTTCCATACGACGAGGTACAGCGACCTCCGCGACAAGAAGTACTGATGTGTTGCGTAGTATCTGTTAAATGTTCAAATATAATAATAAATAATAATAATAATAAATATCTTAGGACGACCAACACAACGTTATCTGATCCCAAACTAGGCAGAGCCTGTACTATGGCAACCAGACAACTGATAAACATACTTATATATTTCTAAATACATACATATTATAGATAATTTACACCCAGACACAGAACAAATGATTGTGCTCATCACACAAAGATTTGTCCTGTGTGGGAATCGAACCCACGACCTCAGTCTTTGCAGTCAGGGTCACTAACCACTAGACTAACAGGCATTGTCTTAAGTCGTAGGGCGAGAGCGATCAGTGGAAACGGCCGTGTCCTATGAGCGGGTTCGCCCGCGTATCTATATACCGGGCGACATTTTTAAAGTCTTGACAAAAAAATGGGTGTAATAGGTGAACGGAGTAGAAGCCTTTGGCATAGAAATTTTTATTTTTGAATAACATTTAATGAAATTGATTTAGCAATAAATACTACACATTTAAAGTAACATTTTCATACTAGAACAACAAAAACAGAAATTTGGAAAAAAAAAACAATTAAAATCTATCGAAACTCAAATCATACGCACCCTACTCAATGCGCGGCATGTATCAATGATTTCGTAGCGCGGTCCTACCCTTTAAAGCCGGCCAATAGGTGGCCTTATTGATCTTTCGCAGGCGCACGAGCCGCACGGGCTTTACTCACCTGCGATGAATCTGAAGGCCTTCCTGCCTTCTATTCTAGTTACACAACACACTAGATGAAGGTCGAGACGGTAAAAAATGTCATCCGGTATATAAAATTCAAAGTCCTGACTGAGTGATATATCAACGCACAGCCTAAACCGGTGGTCCTAGAGACGTGAAATTTGGAGGGTGTGTTCTTTGTGAAGAGTAAGTATCCACTAAGACAGGGTTTTTTTTGAAATTCCATTCGTAAGAGGGTGAAATGGGGGGTTGAATTTTCTGTGATTTTATTTTATTCTCTGGGTCGGATAAGACGAAGCAAGCAGTGCGATAAGACATTGTTTATCTGGATTAACACATATTAATTCCGGTAGTACGTTTCTGTGGGATATTTTTTACCATCCACGGGGGCGAAACCGCGGGCAGAAGCTAGTTATCCATATAAACCTTCCACTTGAATCACTCTATCTATTGATGAAAACCGCGTTGAAATCCGTTGCGTAGCTTAAAAGATCTAAGCGTACAGACGCGGGAAGCGACTTTGTTATACACTCATTATCTACCCAGCCTTTTCCTATGTTGGAGTCAGAATCTAGTCTAACCGGATGCAGCTGAGTACCAGTATTTTACATGAAGCGACTGCCTATCTGACCTCCACAACCCAGTTACTGGGTAATACGATACCACTTGGTAAGACTGGTTGTCAGACTCACGGGCTTCTGACGACCCGTAACGACTGTCTAAGATCTACGAAAGACAGCCGGGACTAACGGCTTAACGTGCTTTCCGAGGCACGGAAGGGTCTTGGTATGTAAAGATGGTCACCCATCCACGGACCAACCGCGGCAAGCGTAGCTTAACCTGAACAATCAACCCGTGTGGCTGTTATTGCTTAGCCACAAGCCGTTCCACTTTGTTTTATTACACGCTTTATATTAGCTTCACTTGTATGTTTGTATGTTTGTATATTTGTATGTTTGTATATTTGTATGTTTGTTTGTAACCGACTCCTTATAGCGCGATTTTGACCCACTTTAAACGACCAGATTTCATTTAAACTTTGCACACCTGTCAAGGACCGATGACAATGCAATAATTTCATAAATTTGTGCCATTATCCTTGCTAGGGTTACCAGGACAGCAAAAAAACTGTCACAAACTACGCTGACATAGGTCTCAAAATTCGAAATACCCTAAAAAATAGAAAATAAATAATAGGTTAAAAAAAAACTAAAAACACGCTTCCATGGAAAACCAAACTAAAAAGTACAAAATAATGGAAAAAAAGCGTGGGGTCCCTGATATCAATAAAAAAATACCTTAAAAGCACCCCACGCTTTTTTTCCATTATTTTGTACTTTTTAGTTTGGTTTTCCATGGAAGCGTGTTTTTAGTTTTTTTTTAAACTATTATTTATACTATTTAAAGGTTAAGATTAGTATCGATGTTGATAGACTGGGGTGCCCAATTGCTCAACACAAAACATTTATTTCAATTAACCAATTTACAGGCACTTCTGAATTATCAAAGAGTCAGGTACTTAAACGTAGATCTATTTGGAGAAGAACGGGCAAGAAACTTCTTCCCATCAGGATAACGGGCCTTTTAATTACAATAAACATTTGAAAGCCTGGAGCCCATTTGCCAAAACCGACGGGCGGCAATCCGACAAGTTTACAAGTTTCCTTCATACATTTTCTGTTTTGTTAAACAGCACAATTTATGTCGTGTAAATGTCGCAATCATCATCATCAGCCTATAGCAGTCCACTGTTGGACATAGGCCTCTCCAATTGCACGCCATTCAGCCCGATTCTCGGCAACTCTCATCCAGCTGCTACCAGCCACCCTGCGAAGATCGTCGCTCCACCTAGCCTGAGGCCGTCCTACCTTACGTTTGCCGATTCGCGAGTCTCTACTCAAGAACACGTCTACCCCAACGGTCATCAGTTCTAAGGCTAATGTGGCCGGCCCATTGCCACTGCAGCTTGCTAATCCTATGAGCTATGTCGACAACTTTGGTTCGGTTTTCTTTGATCACCTCATGTGAAATAAATAATAATAAATAAATAAATCATATCTTAGGACAACCAACACACTGTTATCTGATCCCGAACTAGGCAGAGCCTGTACTATGGTAACCAGACAACTGATAAATATACTTATATATTTCTAAATACATACATATTATAGATAAATTACACCCAGACACAGAACAAATGATTGTGCTCATCACACAAACATTTGTCCTGGGTGGGAATCGAACCCACGACCTCAGTCTTAGCAGTCAGGGTCACTAACCACTAGACTAACAGGCCAGTGAAAAATGTTGCAATAGTGACACTGTATTTGACCCTTGCCGTCTCTACCACCCAATAATATAAATTTACTTACTCCTGCTGTCCCCCAAAGTCCCAGGTACGGAAGGTGATAGGTCCCCGCGTAGATCGGTGCTTCTCGTACACCCAGGTGCCAATGTCCACGCCCACCGTTGAGACGTTGCCGCGACGAGAGGATTTGTTGCCCATGCGTTTAGCCCAGTGCTAGAAAAAAGTAGAAGCTCATAGACTCACGCCTTCCCCCATAGGGGTAAGCAGAAACTACAGAACACCATCTGCTACGATCCTTCAATATTTCCTTTTGCTTCATTTTTAACCGACTTCAAAAAAAGGAGGAGGTTATCAATTCGTCTGTATTTTTTTTAATGATTTTTTAAAATGTTTTTTAGCTCATAACTTTTGACTGGGTGAACCGATTTCGATGTTGTTTTTTTTTAATTTGAAAGCTGGTGCTTCCCGAATGGTCCCATTTTAATTTGGTTCCATTCGGACAATGGGATCCATGTGAAAACCATATAAGTCATATATTTGCATTAAGTATTGGCGCGACAAATGAACGAATAACGCGTTAGATTAGTGCGGGGTATCTACCATAACTAAAAAGTTAAAAATAAAAACTTTTTACAAAAAAATAAAAACCGACTTCCTTTCGAATTTCGGAGTCTTAGGATCTGTATTTAAGGTTTTTTTGCCACCGATTTCCGAAATTAAAGTTATTTTTGACTTTGTAGTGTTTTTTTTAAGGAAGTCGGTTTTTATTTTTATGTAAAAAGTTTTTTTTATTACCCGTTGATGTCCCACTGCTGGGCAAAGGCCTCCCTACTCTCTTTCCTCGTCTCTCTGCCCAGAGCTGCCAAGGACCAATCTTTATTAAAAGAGTCCAGCTCATCCCGCCATCTCCGTCTCAGCCTGCCGCGATGTCTCTTGCCATCAAGTGAGACCCATTGGGTCGTAAGTTTGGCCCAGCTTTATGAATTCATAAAAAAAAAAAACCTATTCCTAATATTAAAATTGTGAAATTTTGTATATTTGGTAATCAATCACACAAACACGGCTTAACAGATTTGTATGAAATTTGGCACACAGATTGTTTAATATATCTTAGGACAACCAACACAACGTTATCTGATCCCAAACTAGGCAGAGCCTGTACTATGGCAACCAGACAACTGATAAACGTACTTATACTGGGTGACTTTTTTTAGCGTCTTGAAAAAAAATGGGGGTAATAGGTGAACGGAGTAGAAGCTTTTGGCATAGAAATTTTTATTATTTTTATTTTTGAATAACATGTAATTAAATTGATCTAGCAATAAATACTACACATTTAAAGTAACATTTACATACTAGAACAACAAAAACAGAAATTTGAAAAAAAAAACAAAAAATTTTTTTTTAAATCTATCGAAACTCAAATCATACGCACCCTACTCAATGCGCGGCATGTATCATTGATTTCGGAGCGCGGTCCTACCCTTTGAAGCTGGCTGATAGGCGGCCTCATTGATCTTTCGCAGGCGCACGAGCCGCACACGCATCCCTGTCCACCCGCGTCCCGCGCTCCTTTAGTCACCTACGATGAATCTGAAGGCCTTTCTGCCTTCTATTCTAGTTACACAACACACCACATGAAGGTCGAGACGGTAAAAAATGTCATCCGGTATATTTCTAAATACATACATATTATAGATAAATTACACCCAGACACAGAACAAATGATTGTGCTCATCACAAAAAGATTTGTCCTGGGTGGGAATCGAACCCACGACCTCAGTCTTAGCAGTCAGGGTCACTAACCACTAGACTAACAGGCTAGTCAAATGGACGATATTCGATGCGACGGGAAGGGTCAGGAGAGCAAAAATTTGACGCGAACGAAGTCGCGGGCAAAAGCTAGTATTGTATAATCACTTACCTCTGTGGGTTTTCTTCGATGCTGTATAGCCGATTCTTGTCTAAGACAGTCTAGCAAACTCGTCTTGCCAATACCCTGCAAATAATAATAATCTTTATTTTTACTGTCCTTTCCTCACAATGTTTTAAACCACTCAGACTGCGCTACAACTGTATACTGTGGACAATTTTCTGTTTTATTGAGTTCTTGGTACTTGTTGACAGTCCTACACTGTCCTCCCATACCTATTAACACTGTAATTTCAAACCATGTAAACGCCAATTGTCCGTATTTATGCAAAATGGAACCACACGACAAATTTTGTTTTTTACTTTTTTTGAAGAATACTCATTTAAAAATGGGATTAAATATAATGACCACCATAAAATGCTTTGATACCCTTAGTTCTTTTACCAAAAATATATACTTGACACCAGAAAAATAAAGTCTAAAATTACAATAGTACTAGCTATTTTAGTCACGACTGCACTTCAAAATGTATTCGAACACCAAATGTAGTAAATGATCACCAAATCTTAATAATTGGGTGTACTACGTGAGCTCGACAAATGAATGTGCGAATAACACTTGTGCGACACACTCAAGCTCACTAGGTTAGGTTAGGTTAAAACTGTGACCTCCTATGCACGAGCCGAGCGAGCGAAGCGAGCGGTGCCACGGCAGCGGCCGGCGAGTGCTTGAAACGACTAGATTCAGTGTGTCGCACAAGCGTGCATTCTAACTATGGTGAGTTGCAGTACAGTTTTGTCGCACAAGCGTTATTCGCACATCCATTTGTCGAGCTCACGTAGTACACTCTTAATAATTTGGTGTTCATTAACTATTTTTGGGTTAACAATGATTTGGAGTCAGTTTGCTTAAATAGGATAGCAAGATGTAAAAACTTTGGTGATAGTTTTACATTGAAATGCTGGTTTAATTTTGGTGATCATTTACTTCTTTTGGATTAACAATGATTTATTTGGAGTCATTTTGCTTAAATAGAATATCGAGATGTTAAAACTTTGGTTATAATTTTACATTAAAATGCGGGTTTAATTTTGGTGATCATTTACTCTTTTTGTCTGTTATATGTTACTATATCTGCTGGTAAGTTAAACATAAGCCTTTAAAAATGGTCTAAATTCTTATACAAAAAATAGTATACCTTGTTTCCAAGGCAAACATCATGTGGTTCTTCTTTGTATAAGAATTTAGACCACTTTTAAATTAGTATTGTTCAAAAAAAAGTAAAAAACTAAATTTGTCGTGTGGTTCCATTTTGCATAAATACGGACAATTATTTTTAAAAGAGTAACCGTGTAGTTTCTTGCCGGCTCTTCTCCATAGGAATCAACAATTTGGAACCGTGCACCTAGCTTCTGACGTTTCATAAGTGCCCATGTAGGTTTATGTGAAATAAAAATATTTTGATTTGATTTGAACTTTATATATGACTTTTTTAACAGTAGTATTCATTTTGAATTCATCTTAAATTACATTTAAAAAGGGGCAGGGACGCCTCAGACACAAAATGACTCCTTCGCAAATTGTCTACCGGACGCATCAGTACCTCTTCGCAAAATATCCATTTTACAGAATATCCCTTTCTTTTTTTGTACCGTAAGGTACCGGACGTAAAGAAAACCACCAACCTATTTCTTCCCGTGGGTGTCGTAAGAGGCGACTAAGAGACTTACTAGAGAATGTGCAGCAGCGTTCTCTATGCATTTTACCACCACACTGCAATCGCCAACCCGTCTGCCAAGCCCCTCTTTTCCCACTATGTCCAGCAGTGTCTATCGGTTGAAATGATGACGATGATGATGAATAGGTTTTTTCAATCTTACCTGGAGCCCCACAAACATGAGCTTCATTCTAGTATAAGGCCTGGCCTCTTGCAGTACGGACTTTAGGTATCCAACAATATCCATACTCTTATATCGGCCACATTGCAGCATAGATCTAAGAGGCTCTTGCAGACAACAGCCGACGGTGTTCAGGTTCCAAAGACGGGAGAGGAGGCCCATTTGAGGAGGGAGCTCTGTTATATCTGTTGAGGGGAAGCTACATTAGGTAGATAGTTCATCTGCCAGGGTCGCGAGATTTGGTCGAAAGAGTTACCGTGACCCTGGCCTATAGGCAACTGAAGGAACACGGGAGGGTTTCGGTCAGTAAATATCTGACACGCCCTCCCGCTCCGCCTAGAGCGGTAGACGTCATTTGATGATTTACCACCCACAAAACGTCTCGCGATCCTGGCATTACATTTACATTGCTGAGTTAGTCACATAAGTTTATAATCGCAAAAAAAGCAATCATTTTTGATGCAAAAATCCAAAACCGTAAATATGTAGATATTTACGGTTTTGGATTTTTTGTTTACATACGCTATATGGCATTTCTTCTTGCAAAATTTCATAGTTCTAGGACAACGGGAAGTCCCCTATAGGTTTTGATTCCCTTGCGAGCAACAAAATTTCGGCCATAAACGGAGCATAAAAGACCATATCTTTAGATTGGGTTAACTTAGAAGTTTGATTTTTTCACTGCTCCAAGGGGTACTACCTGAGTATTTGATATTAATTTCAGCTTGATACCTCCATGGGTTCCTGAGAAAAAAAGGTCTTGACAGTCGGACGGCAAAGTGATCCTATAAGGGTTCCCTTTTTACCGACTGTAGTACGGAGCCCTAAAAATAAAGTAATGTTACATACATCGCAAAGACTTGAAACGACACGCTACCGCCATCTATTATCGAATAGGGGAATTATCTTTCTGATGCAGTCTGGAAACTTCGCCGCTAACTGTGAACTGTGCTGCCTTCCGAATAAAAAAATATCGCTCACAGCGCTCACATCAATGAATTGGCGTTCCGATTTGGATATCACGATTATGACGGATGAGAACTGTCACAATACGGAACGCTCGTGAGCGCGCTAACAGTGCTCATTTAACGTCAAAACCCATATACAAATACTAGCTTTTGCCCGCGGCTTCGCCCGCGTGGATGTCGGAAATTAATGCAACAGGACGTACTACCGCGATAAGAATGTGTTTTTCCAGGTTATATTATTATGGGTAATATAGACTCTGTGTGCTATTTTCGATCCAGATCCATTCAGCCATTTTTGCGTGATTGAGAAACAAACACCCATCCATACATATTTTCACATTTATAATATTAGTAGTAGTAGGATTATAATTCATATTACTTAGGATTCATAGTTTATGAGAACATCATGTGTGTTGGTGTTTTTACACGCTTTATATTAGCTTCACTTGTATGTTTGTTTGTAACCGACTCCTTATAGCGCGATTTTGACCCACTTTAAACGACCAGATTTCATTTAAACTCTGTAGACTTATCGAGGACCGATGACAATACTATAATTTCATAAATTTGTGCTATTATCCTTGCCAGGATTACCAGGACAGCAAAAAAACTTTCTTCGAAAACTACGCTGACGTACGTCAGACACTACGCTGACATACTTCTCAAAATTCGAAACATCCTATAAAATAGAAAATAAATAATAGTTTAAAGAAACTAAAAAAACACGCTTCCATAGAAAACCAAACTAAAAAGTAGAAAATAATGGAAAAAAAGCGTGGGGTGCCTGATATCAATAAAAAAAATACCTTAAAAAGCACCCCACGCTTTTTTCCATTATTTTCTACTTTTTAGTTTGGTTTTCTATGGAAGCGTGTTTTTTAGTTTTTTTAAACTATTATTTTTAAAATAAGAGTAATAGTATTCAGAGTAAGAAGACTGCGACATAGGGCTTGGTTTAGTTGAATATAAGTCTTCCTGGTTTTTCTTAACTCTCCTATTTTACCTATACAGACACTCAATCATTTACCAGACACCGAACATTATTATAGGAATAGTACTTTTGCCAGTGGCTTGGCCCGTATAGCTGTCGGAAAATATCACCCGGGAACCTACTACCGGGATAAAGTAGGTATCCTATCTGTTACGTATCCATGATATAATATATCTTTGTGCCAAATTCGATCTAAATCCGTTTGGCCGTCTTTGCATCATTGAGAAACAAACATCCAAAAATCTAAACATCTAAGCCATTTCGCGGTCTCTTTCTTGGAATAATACTATTAGGTTTATTTTGAGTATAACGAACACACATGATATTCGCAATTACTATGAAGCCAAAGTAATATGAATTACAATCCTACTTATCCCGTACTACCCGGCCGCTGCCAACGCGCTCTGCGCCCGCTTTTTAAATCTCTAATATCTTCTAAGATATTCATTTAAATTACATGCTGTAAAGGGCCATATTGATCTATATAAAATGCACAATGTATTTAAGGTACTTAATTGGATAAGGATTAATGCTGTATTGCTTAAAATCGCTTCGTAAATAAGCCCTTATTTCTCGTAAAAAGTAAAAGATAAAAAATGGTTATTGTGGGTTATCCCTAAGAGATAGACATATACCATTGAGGACATTTTTGTAGGCCTTTTTAAGGTGTACAATACTGTAGTACATTATTTTGATCTATTTCGTAGGATTCAGCCAGGGTTTTTCGAATTTTGAGACGTATGTCAGCGTAGTTTTCGAAGAAAGTTATTTTTTTCTAAAATAAAAGAATCTTTCTAAAATAAAAGTAGCCTAAGTTACTCCTTGTTACATCAGCTATCTGCCAGTGAAAGTCCCTTCAAAATCGGTCCAGCCATTTCAGAGATTAGCGGGAACAAACAGACAGACAGACAGACAGACAGACAGACAAAAATTGTAAAAAATGTTGTTTTGGTATATGTATCGTGTATACATTCATATACACTTAGTAAAAAGTGGTTATCTTAATATTAAAAACAGACACTCCAATTTTATTTATTTGTATAGATAAATCTTGCTTTCACCACAAATTTCTTCACCCCGACTTAACAGTCCCTCCCGACCCTTGCATGAGCCAGCCCGCGATGCTGCGCCTGTAGCTTTAAATTAGCCCCTAAATAATTTAACCCAGATCCAGCAAGTCCCTTGCTGCCCTCCCCCAGTGATTGCCTAAGCCGAGGTGCGAACCCCCCTCGGGGTTACCCTTAGGACTTTCGCTTTAGTTTTAATTTTTACTATGGCCCGGCTGGAGGTCTAAAAAGTTTAACTTTTTAGAAATCGCCGGGCGAAAATCCGTTTAAGTAGTCAGAATCTTTTCAGATTAACTACGAGATGTCCTACAAAATAAAAAACAAATTTCTTCTTTTTACTTGATTTAGTGGCGACTGTAGCCAGAAGTACGATTTCTAATTAATCCAAGTTAGTTTACGATATGGTGCGACCTAAAACATAACAGCACAACTGTCATTTTTGACAGCGCTCACGGTGATATCAGCTTTAGGCATGGTCGGCGTTATCGCAAGATGGCGTCATTTATGACGATTCACGGGACAGCGTTATCGTGCTCACACCAATTCGGAACGGGCATTAGCACGCTCAAATCGATGTGAGCGTAATACGGAACGTGGTGTGGGGCAAAGAATCGCGACTTTTCGAGAATGATCAGCTCGGCATATAAATAGCAGATTGTCGGACAGAGAAAACAGTTCGGTTACGAATGCGATTCAAGCGATACAGTCAAGTAGAAGCGAGACAAGTGATTCTGGTTAACGTTTCTAATTATTGCTGTATTTGTGTTTGTTTTATTAAACGACTTCGGAAGTCGGTTTTTTCTGCCACACTTCTCTATTAGTCGTCATCTCAGTAGTCACCCCCTTTCTATCCATATCATAATTCACACAGTCCAGCCATCGTTTCTTTGGTCTCCCTCTACTCTTACAGCCATCGACATTCATACTCAATACTATTTTTCTAAACCCCAGTTCGTAACAGTAATATAAATCTACTCACCCTTATTCCCGCTAATATTGAGCACGGACAGGTTGGTGAGTTCATGTATTGCAGGCGGTATCCCTCGGAGAAGGTTACAGGACACATCCAGCATGGACAGCAGAGGGAAGAGGAGACGACCCTTGAGGGAAGAGCTGGTGTTCTGGAAGAGAGTGAAATAGGGTATTTGACTGGTAACCTTTACATAGTAAAAAAAAAACAACCGACTTCCTTAAAAACACTACACAATGAAAAATAACTTTAATTTCGGAAGTCGGTGTCTTAGGATCTGTATTTATGGTTTTTTTGCCACCGACTTCCGAAATTAAAGTTATTTTTCAATTTGTAGTGTTTTTAAGGAAGTCGGTTGTTTTTTTTTTTTTGTAAAAAAGTTTTTATTTTTATGTTTTTAGTTTTGTATCCACCCCGCACTAATTCCAAACAAACAATGCCTATTTATGCGACAGCAGAAATCGCGGTTGATTTGCTGTCATTTTTTAAAGAGTTCCGGTGTCTATCTCTGGAACTCATCATCACATCTATATGAAATTTATATGGGACCATTTCGGAATAAACCCCTTTCAAACAAAAAAAGAATTTTGCCGAAGAAAAATCCGTCTATATATGACGGAGTTATGGCCAAACATACATAAGAAAAAAAAAAAACATCCGAATTAAGAACCTCCTCCTTTTTGAAGTCGGTTAAAAACAACGTAACGGATTTTAATGCGGTTTTCATGAATAGACAGAGTGATTCAAGTGGAAGGTTTATATGTATTATACGCGGACGAGGCCGGTGGCAATCACCATCATCATCACTTCAGCCCTAAGACGTCCACAGTTGAACATAGGGCTTCCCCTAATCTGCCCTGGTAATCGAGAGGGCAGTAAGTCGGAGGCGATTCGGAATGTACGTCAAACGAGCTTTCTTCCTATCTAGGTTTTATATTTCTACGTACTTCCTATCTAGGTTTTATGTTTTAAGATAACTCTGATGAAGATGTTAAAACAATATAGAACATAAAAACCGAGTGTATAGTTTTACCACAAACGATAAAATTGTAACCAAAATATTAGCGCGCCGTTTTCTCGAAACCGCCTTTTTTGACTTACTGCTATATTGATTACCAGGGCAGTAATTTGGAAGGGATTACTAGCAGCATCGTTGTAAAATGCATAGAGAACGCTGTTGCTCATACTCTAGTAAGTCCCTGTAGTAGTTAGAGAACTGCAAACTAGCTTATTTCAAAAGCATCTCAGAGGATGGCTCATCGAAAATAGTTTTTACACTGTTAGGGAATTTCTGGATTTTAGGACAAATGGGAAAGTTGCATGACATGAGTATTAAATGTAAATTGTTTAATGTAATTTATTTTTTTGGACATTTGTAATTTAATTATTTTTTCTTTGACATTTGTAATTTTATTTTATTTCTTTGACATTTGTAATTTGATATGTGGAGATTTTTTTATTTAGTACTTTTTTTTGACATGGCCATTTAATTATTTTGTTTAAAGTTGTAGACTCATCATTATATCACAAAATTTGCATCCCGAATTTAGTTGGCAAAATATGATGAACTATTGTGTGTTTTAAAATCTGTAAAATACCTAATTTCAGGCACATAAATGAATCTATCTATCTATCTACTACTAGAGAATGGGCAGCAGCGTTCTCTATGCATTTCACCACCATACTGCGATAGCCAACCCGCCTGCCAAGCGTGGCTATTATGGCAAAGCCCATATTGCCTCCCAAATTGGGGGAGGCCTAAGTCCAGCAGTGGACGTCTTACGCCTGAAATGATGATGATGATTTATCTATCTCCATTAGTCGCCTTTTACGACACCCACGGGAAGAAATGCGAATAATAATAAATAATATAATAATAATTCCACAACTATCACACAACGCCATTTAGTCCCAAGCTAAGCAGAGCTTGTGTTATGGGTACTAGACAACTGATAAACATACTTATATATTTCTAAATACATACATATTATAGATGGAATAATATATTATTAATAATAAATTTTTTTTACTAATTTTTTTTTCTCTTTAATTTTTTTTATTTTTTTTATATTATTAATAATTTATTATTATATTATTATGGATGGATGAATGGTGGTATTCTTTACGTCCGGGACCACACGGAGTTATTGTACGTACCCATTCGTCGTCTTCATCATGAGTTTCATCTTGTGCGGTAGATGACAGGCCATCATCGTCTGTAGTCAGTTGGATACGCGTCAGAAGATTGTTAGCCAGGATCTGGAATAAAAGAGTTTTATAAGAAATAATGCACCGCCATTCCGAAGAGTTACTTTAAAGAAAGTAATAAAGAAAAAGTATTTATTGGGATTTAGAAAAAGTAGACAAATGGGCATCTTTGTAGGAGGCCTTTTACCCAACCTGAAGTCCTTGAAATAGGAGAAGACTCGCACAGAAACTAAACTGTGTAATTCAGTACTTTATAAGATAAAAAATAAATTACACATAAAAACAGAAAGTCCTGTACTAGGCCAAAAGCTTCCCCCCTCTTGCCCCATATCCCAGCAGGATGCTGAAACATTTAACAGGCGTCTTCAACTGCGACAGTAAGCAGCCAGCAGGGACCTGAGAGTCTTTCTAGAACTTGGCCAGTAGTTGGAAAGTGTTCCAACTACCAGGTGAGTGCACCAGGGTCCTGAATCCTTCAAGCCTCAGATGTCTTCTAGCAGAGGACAAGCAGCGTTAGGCCGATGCGACCTGTCAGAACCTCCAGACTTTGCCAAGGAGTTGGAACACTCACCAAAGTCCTCAATCCATCGACCTTAGGATGTCTTCTAGTAGGACAGGCAGTATTACACAGCTAGGACCTGACGGACCCTCCAGATATTTTCAGGAGTTAGAACACTCACCAGAGTCCTCAGTTCCTAGAAGCTTAGGATGTCTTCTAGCAACAAACGAAACAGAAAGCAGCTGAGACCTGATAGACCCTCCAGACTTTGGTCAAAAGTTGGAACACTCACCAGGATCCTTAATCCTTCAAGCCTTAGATGTCTTCTAACAGGACGCATTATTACGTGGCTGTAACCTGACAGACCCTCCAGACCTCGGCCAGGAGTTAGAACCCTCACCAGAGTCCTCAATCCTTCAAGCCTCTAATATCTTTTGGAACGAAACGCACAGAAAGCAACTGGGACCTGACGGAGCCTCCCTGTCTTAACCAGGAGTTGGAATACTCACCAGGGTCCTCAGTCCTTCCAGCCTCAGATGTCTTCTGGCAGGACAGGCAGCGCTAAGTAGCTGTGACCTGACAGACCCTCCAGACCTTGGCCTGGAGCGCACGTTGTTGTTCGCTGAGGAGTTGGGGCAGTAGCAGGCGAGGGGGTCGCCTTCCGTAGAGCCAAAGCTTTCTACCTGTAACAGACGAACAGTTCTTGGGTCAGTTTAACGAGACACGCAGCCCAAATTCAAGTTCTGTTTTGTCTTGCAGTATAATTTTTTATAAAAATGTTTTATACAGGATTTTTTTAACCAGTGCGCAATTATTTTTTTTTTGGTGGTTTAGTATCTGTAATATATCACATTTCAATCATTTTTTCAATCCTTTTTATAATTTTAAACCGACCTTAAATCAGTAAACTGTGGACACCCCACATATTTCGTAATATGATATGGACAATAGGAATAGGTCAGTAACCGCGCGCCGACGTAGGTACTTCGAACTTCTTAGAATTTTGATCTTTAGAACAGCTGGTAGGTACTTGTACCTTCACCACCGCGCCGGCACCGCGCGCAAGTTACCATAATAAATAATAGTTTAAAAAAACTAAAAAACACGCTTCTATTGAAAACCAAACTAAAAAGTACAAAATAATGGAAAAAAAGCGTGTGGTGCTTTTTAAGGTATTTTTTTATTGATATCAGCACCCCACGCTTTTTTTCCATTATTTTGTACTTTTTAGTTTGGTTTTCAATAGAAGCGTGTTTTTTAGTTTTTTTAAACTATTATTTATTTTCTATTTTTTAGGGTATTTCGAATTTTGAGACGTATGTCAGCGTAGTTTGTGACAGTTTTTTTGCTGTCCTGGTAACCCTGGCAAGGATAATGGCACAAATTTATGAAATTATTGCATTGTCATCGGTCCTTGACAGGTGTGCAAAGTTTGAATGAAATCTGGTCGTTTAAAGTGGGTCAAAATCGCGCTATAAGGAGTCGGTTACAAACAAACATACAAATATACAAACATACAAATATACAAACATACAAACATACAAGTGAAGCTAATATAAAGCGTGTAAAAACCAATTTCAAAATAAACATCTTTCGTTAACGATAACATAATTTTTTTATACTATGATATATCAAAATAAAAAAAACTTTAGAGGTGTCAAGGGACACCCGGATGGAACGAAGTTCCTTTTCAGGATTCATAATAGTTATAATTTTTTAATTATTTATTATGTACAAAAAACCTGTATACACTCAACAAAAATATTCTCTCTCTCTCCCTCTCTACGCCTCTCTCTCCCTCTCTACGCCTCTCTCTCCCTCTCTCTCTCTACCTCGCTCTCTCTCCCTCTCTCTCTCCCACTCCCCCTCCCCCCTCTCCCCCTCTCTCTCCCCCCCATGGGAAGACGGCGTGAGTTTATGTATGTATGGTTTTTATAACTATAAACAGTGAGTTAGCGGGGTCGCGGTAGACCACGTAGATGGCGAGACGAGCTGGACAGATTTCCGTGAAAACTGGGAGGACGCGCGGGCTCGCGAAAGATTGAAGAAATCGGACAGTGGAGGCAAAAAAAAAATGAGTACATAAGAAGAATTTCTTAAGTGGCACCGATACCTGAAAAACTGTGTGGAAATTGGTTATCTTAGTATGCGCATGTGATACGGAGGACTATGGAAAATGTTATGAGTATGAATGTCGATGGCTATGAGAGTAGAGGGAGACCAAAGAAACGATGGATGGACTGTGTGAATTATGATATGGATAGAAAGGGGGTGACTACTGAGATGACGACTAATAGAGAAGTGTGGAAGAAAAACATATGTTGCACCGACCAAAAATAAATTGGGATAAGGTCAGGAGAATGAATGAATGACAAAATGTCTAATTGATGACTTACTTGTGGTAAACTCGGCCAGCATGTGATCTCGTTGTGACTCAGATCCAGCTGCCGAAGACTCGTAGGATATGACGTCACGTAAGACATAGACCTGTAGAACAAAGATATCAAACGTTGAGCATTATTAGTTTTCTTCTTTGTTTGTCCAGACGGTTACCTTGGCCCTGGCACAGGCAAAAACACGGGTGGGTTTTAGTCAGTAAAAGTCTGACACGCCCTCCCGCTCCGTCCAGAGCGGGAGACGTCATTTGATGATCCCCAACCAAAAAAAAGAGGAGAACCATGTCTGGGGAGACGGTAAAGGGGTTTTGTTGAAGTCACTTGACCTATATCGTCCATTATGAACAAGGTCACTCTCTTTTGATATCGCAGTGGAATCCTCATGGATGTCCTCCACCTGGGGTGGGCAGAGAGGTCTGTTAGACCCTTACTAAAATCACCCCGGTGTTCCGTCCCACACTTACGTCGGTGACCACGGGATCTGATGCGTCTTCCGCGATCCCTGACTGGTGCCGCACCTCGAGTCAGTTAGGGGCTGAGGTGTTGAACTACCCCCTTTCATATTAGAGTTGCGCGTGTGATATATACATATAATTACTATGTGTCTAATGTTTAATTATTGTATTTACTAAATGTTTTTTATAACAAACTTATTTTTCTATAAGTCAAACACTCATTTGACTCAACTGTCACTTTTGAATCAGAGTTGTTTGTTAACGGGTATAAAAAGGTCGGAGCAGAGGTCACGTAAGTTAGATATAGTATAGTATAGTTAGATATTGTTGTTATTGTGATTATGTTGATATTATTCAGAGTTGTCTTGGACAATGGTCCAAGAGATAGTATTAATGTATTTAAGATAATGATAGTGTATGGCAATGTAAGAAATGTGTTGATATAATACTTCAGTACTGTTTCCATGGAGTTTCTTGTCCTTCTTCTCCATGAAGACCTAGTTTTGGAACGGACGACTAGCTTTCTGATTAATACTGACAAGCCTAATTGAAATATATGTGTAGTCTTGTCTTTCTGTGCTTTACTTATTGAAACCCTTTCCTATACACAGTAAATAGGCCGTTATCATTCTGACATTCAAGGCTTGATAATAGACACGGAATAAAGAAAACTAGAGGAAGTGCCCCTCAGATATCGCGCGCGTGTCAACATTTAGCGCAGATGCGCAGCATTTAGCTTATTCGCCGTCAGATACTTGTCGCGATTGGTTGTCGCAGAAATACGCGAAATATTACAAATGATGTCTTGTTGTGCGGTTTTGACCTGCAAAAACGAAAGCAGAAAAAAAAATGTATCTTGTGGAGGTGTATCCTATCATCAGTAAGCACTAAACTTTGTTAATTTTTAATATAATTGATTTTAATTGCAATACCACATGTTATGACTTCAATGCAAACTATAAACAACCTTATATTCATTGACACAAAGTCTTAATGCACGTAGTCGTCATCTGGAAAATCATAACCAAAATTCTAGTAACTTCGACGCTACTCGATTAGGGATGGGACACATCCGTAAAGTAGGTCGGTATCGATAATTTTGTCTGATTTTAGTAAGGAGTCAATAGCTCACATGGCTGGTTATAAAATAAGACAGTTGATTAAAAAAAATTAAGTGTGATATTTGCGTTAGTGTTTTAGTAACAGAAAAAAAACAATCATTACATAGATTTATTATAGCTAAGGATAGAGGGGGATTATTATACCCATCAGAATCTGTGATTAAGATATGTCAGATGTCTGAAATATTTTTAAAAGACGGTCACATATTCAATAAAGATTATATCATGGCTAAAATAATGCGCCAGTTTATTGGGTCATCGATATTCCAAAACATAAGCTATCATCAATTAGGGGAATTTCTTACGTCTAATCATGTGATTACTGACTTAATGAAAGCTATCACGGCAAAATATATTAATATACGATTTCATCACCTATTAAATTTAAACATAAAATTATCAAAACGGTAATTAAATAAATATGTGTTTTTTCAAGGTCAGTAAATATTTTTAGTACTATCTGTTATCATTTCATTTATCGTTAGCTTCTGTCAGCGGTTTCGCCCGCGTACCTGATTTTATGAAAATAACATTACCCCCCTATATACAAACATACAAATACCTCTTTAACATTGATATTTTAACGATAATCAACCTTTTCCGTTATTAAACATTTGTATGATGTTAACAAATTATTACATTGCTCACCCGAATAAATTACGTAACGTCAATAGTAAAATATCGATATATGTCTACATCTCTAAATTTTTTTTTTTGGTACTTACTAAAAGCGATTACAAGTGCATGTGAATATGACATCTATTTCAAAGGAGCTAGCGTTCTGAATCGAATGAATTGGTTACAGCGCCATCTAGTATTGAGTTGCTGAACTCGTTGTAAATTTGTCTATCTAAAGTTTTTAAACGAAAAACGTCTTTATTGTGTGTGTCATGTCACATAATAACAACTTTCATGCGTTGTAATACGACTTAATTTTTGAAAGCAATACGAAGATGATTTGTAAAACTTGCGTGTGTAATTTGTAGCCTATCATATCACTGTTTTTTATGTGTGTAATGGACAATTTGATATGCAAATGTGTGAGTTTGGCGACACTGGTTCCCGTGCTTAGCCAGTGTAGGGGCACTTCTCTGTATTCTTTGTTCTGTGATAATAGATATATATACACTTATAGTTACATACTGCTTAATATAACACGTGCAACACTACGAATCAAGACTTACACTTATAGAATCAAGTTCTTCAGCTGTGCTGCTGCACAGTTTGTTGCGCCACTTCTTCTTCCCAGCTATAGCACTAGGAAGTGATGAAGGACGGGCGTGCCGGGGGACTGTGTTATGTAATATTGACGTTCGAAAACTGCTGATCCTTAGCCTAGTTTGAATAAATTACTTTTGATTGATTGATTGATTTTAATCATGGATATTTTCCGCCCTGGCGTGGGCAGAGGAGTCTGTCAGGCTCTTTACTGACTAAAACCCCCCAGTGCTCCATCCCACACCTACGTTGGGTATCACGGGATTTAATGCGACTTCCGCGATCGACGGTTGGCTGGTCACGTTTAGAGGGGGGAGTGAGGTGTTGAACTCCCCCCTCAACATCTTAGAGAGGCAGGAACACTACACGCCACTATCTCGGGTCCTAAGGAAAGGTATCTGGGCCAACATGATCCATGGTAAACAAGACAGCAAAACTTCATACCTGAGTGAATTATAAGCCATATTCAGCCTGGTGAGGTTCGGAGCCCTGCAGGCGAGCGCGCAGGGCACGCAGGTGAACTGGTTGTGCGCGAGGTTGAGCGCCGACAGGGCGGAGCCCCCGCGCGCGCAGCCCACTGACGAGCCTTCCACCACGCCGCGCCATGTGTGAGCGCGACGGGCTTCGGACCAGCTGGGGAGAAGAAGATGAACTTTAATGAAAGTCACCACATAAGGCATTTTGTCCTGTATCGTAAGTAGTCACGATATACAAGGTTATTCGTAAAACACCGATAACCTCTCAGGACTACGTTACTAACATCATAATCAACAACTTTTGTTCTATGACTTTTAAAAATTCATCATATGTTAGTTCATCGGATTTTCATACAAAAATCGGCCGCCCGTAAATAGGTCAAGTTCAAGCGCCCCCGCCGCCCTAACCTCACTCCCCTCGCTAATCTACTATTGCTTTCTTTTGCACTTTGTAACATTTAGAGAGTTCAATTTAAATATTTTTATTTTTGTATGAAAATCTGATGAACTAAAACCCTGTGGAACAAAATCTTTATCTAAGCTAATATTATAAATTCGAAAGTAACTCTGTCTGTCTGTAACGCTTTCACGACTAAACCACTGAACCGATTTTGATGAAATTTGATGAGGTTTGAACCCCAAGAAAAGACATAGGCTACTTTTTACTCCGCGACTTCATCTGAGTCTGAGATAACCGGCATTTACGCGGACGAAGTCGCGGGCAGAAGCTAGTTGCTTATTAGATTAAATTTCAGAATTTTTTAAATTCAGGTAATTAAATGTAGATAAATACATGAAAAGCCAGTATGCCGGAAAACTTAATATTAATTTTAAGGATCAAGCATCTATGACTTCACTCAAAACACTGAAGCGCGCAAGCAGACTTTACCGCGCAGCTAGCACCAGACGCGACATCCGTTCGTCGGAGGATCCTCTCTTTTCAATGGAGGATGATTGAACTTTATATCCTGTTCTTTATACCCTTTATATAAACTTAATGTATAATGGATTTCATCTGAAAAGAAATAAATGATTAATTAATCTAGCAAGTTAAATTTTTATGTTTGCCGTTTTCTTATCCATTTTCTCTATATTCTTTACTAGCTGACCTGTGCCCACATCGTTGGGCGGTAAAGGGTTTTGTTTTTATTGCATACCAGCTTCTGCCGCGACTTCGTCCGCGATAAATTTCTTGTTCCCTCGACCCTTCCCGTCGCGTTGAATCGCATACCCGTGCAATTTTCTCCGTTTTAGCAACATTTTTCATTACTGCTCCGCTCCTCTTGGTTTTAGCGTGATGTTATATAGCCTATAGCCTTCCTCGATAAATAGACTACACAGAAGGCCCAACACAGAAAGAATTTTTCAATTCGGACCGGTAGTTCCGGAGATTAACCCCTACATACAAACTTACAAACTTACAAACAAATGTTACCTCTTTATAATATTAGTATAGAAAAGAAAAATGGATACTATTCGAATCATACACACCATTTGATTGCAATTTGCACCATTTGACTGGCCTGTCAGTCTAGTGGTTAGTGATCCTGACTGCTAAGACGTCGTTGGTTTGATTCTCACCCAGAACAAATATTTATTCTGTGCTTCTGTAGCTTTTGCCCGCAGCTTCGCTCGCGTTAAAAATAACAATAAATATAGATTTTTGTTTTCATAAAAAGTATCCTGTGTAACTTCTATAATACCTCTAAGAATATGTGTTATCATGATGTTCGGTTAAGTAGTTTTCATGTGAAAGCGTAACAAACAAACTCACATTCACATTTATAATATTAGTAGGGATATTTATCAGTTGTCTGGTTGCCATAGTACAGGCTCTGCCTAGTTTGGGATCAGGCAACGGTGTGTTGGTTTTTCTAAGATATACAGGGTGTCCAGTAAATAGCACGACATACTGCAGGGGGTGATAGCTTGGGTCACTACCTATCAATACAACACAATATATGTTCAGCAAAATCTTACTTATTTTTTTTTTCACCACTGTAGGTTAAACTTAAGTGATAAGAAAATAGTTCTGTGCAAATTTAAACAAAAAATAGTATTTCTTGAAAACATTCTTGTCTTTGATAGAAAAAAGACTTATCAATGAGTAAAGTAACTATTCACGAATAATTTGATGTAAAAAAAGTACTATAAAAGGATTTTTTCATTACGAGATGCTTAAAAATCTGTTTCAAGGTAGAGATTTTTCGGTATTTCGGAAAATTTTGTAAAACTGTAAATCCGTAAGATTTTGCTGAACATATATTGTGTTGTATTGATAGGTAGTGACCCAAGCTATCACCCCCTGCAGTATGTCGTGCTATTTACTGGACACCCTGTATATTTATTTAATTATAATGAGATAGGTACTCACACAGCGTTTCCCGCTCGGTTGGCGAGCACAGGTATCGACTCCTCATCGTCTTCATCTGCGGTCTCCGACTCACTGCGCTCTATCGACGGACTGCGAGACGAGGACTTCTAAACCACAGAAAAGCATAATCAAATCCAAATATTTTTATTTCACATAAACCTACATGGGCTTGACTTATGAAACGTCAGAAGCTAGGTGCACGGTTCCAAATTGTTGATTCCTATGGAGAAGAGCCGGCAAGAAACTCCACGGTTACTCTTTTAAAAATAATTGGCTTTTACAATGGTTTTAAATTACAGTATTAATAGGTATGGGAGAACGGTGTAGGACTGCCAACAACTACCAAGTACTCAATAAAATGGAAATTGCCTACAGTCTACAAGGCCTGCAACGTTCTCACATTCAGAAAGCAAACCATATTTCATATACATTGCCTATTTCATAGATCGTTAAGACTTGAAACGTCACGCTACCATCTATTATCAAGTACCTGGTACTAACAAACTATTATCTGTCGACGCCACCGCCATCTATTATCGAAAAGCGGAATTATCTGTCCGGTACTTTCTAGAGATGTCGCCGCTAACTGTTAAAGAATGTTTTCGATGATTGAGCTCGGTATATAAATAACGGATTGTTAGACTGGGGAAACAGTGCTCCTTTCCCCTTCCTTCCCCTCAACTTCACACCCTCCCACTCCACCTCCAGACTACCCCCCCCCCCCCCCAGAGTCGCGAGATTGTTCGAAAGAGATACCGTGACCCTGGCACATGGGCAACTGAAGGAACACGGGTGGGTTTTAGTCAGTAAAACTCTGACACGCCTTCCCGCTTCACTCAGGGCGGGAGACGTCATTTGATGATTTCCCACCCACAAAAAAGAAACTACACCAATGACGGCGCTACTCAGCAGAGTATAAAGACCTCTCGGATCTCTTTGCCTAGCTTTATCATTTCATTTCGGGTCGGCTCTTCTCGTCATTCTTCGCCAGATGTTTCGGTTCTGGGTCGTCGCGTCATTCACTTGGGCTTGCTTCAGGTCATTGTTAACTACAGACATCCAAGTGAGAAGGTTTCTATCTCGCTTCTTTGGACCTGTGTTCATCTCGAGGACTCGCTTAGTCATATGTTCCTTTGGTCTTCTCATTACATGGCCATACCATATCGGGCGCGCTTCAGGGAGCTTTTCTTCTCAAGGCATTAAAGTTTGAGAAAATGTGTGTGAGTTTGGGAAAATGTGTGTGTCTGTTTATCCGTCTTTCACGGCAAAACGGAGCGACGAACTGACGTGATTTTTTAAGTGGAGATAGTTGAAGGAATGGAGAGTGACATAGGGTACTTTCTTCTTTTTTTTTATGTGGCTGGGGTGAACTTAGAAAACCCGTGCTTTTCCCATGGACAATTGTATGTAGCATGTTCGCATGTGTCCAATGCCCAGAATCTTTACATTCTATCCCCAAATGGAAAGACATATAATATCGTCTACAGTAGCGTATTAAAATAACATTCTGTTCCGAGTTCTCTTCTGTGTTCTAAATCAGGAAATGGGAACCGTGTTACCCCGAATTTAACGCGAGCGAAGCCGGGGGCAAAAGCTAGTTAAAAGTAAATTGCTTTTATATACTCACAGATTGTGTAGCCATAGCGAATTGCGCGCTGCCTAAGGATGGCGAAGCACTCAGCTGGGGCGAACTCTCCGTTGGAGACGCTAGCTGCTGTGGGCTGCTGCATTCCGAGTGACTCTGGTGAAGAAAAATATAAACATCGTCACACAAAGCTGGCCACATGATTACAGATCAGCCTACGGAGCTTAACACTGTAGAAACGAATTTTGCCGACAGCAGAGTAAACAAATTGACAGATTGTAGAAAGGTTTGTACTATCTTAAGCATACCGTTGTTCAAACTGCAGAGAAGAAACGTTTATATTCTTAAGCCGGCAAAAGTTTACGATAACAAGCATAACGACTAGTTTTCTCTCTACTTTTGAAAATTTTTAAGAATTATAATTATTAATACAACCCTGAAAGTTCATTTAATCCCATGAAATTACGATTGAATGATAAAATCTTATACCCCATATACGGTAAAAGGTATAAAATTTTTCTTAATTTCTGATTCGATCGCGTAGGGTAACTCCAAGCATAGCCCTCTTCGTTGGGTGACTTTCAGCCTTCTTATGAGACCCATTGTGAGCGACCACGTCTCAGTGCCATAGGTCATCACTGACCGATGACCTGGTGAAGGCCGCAGGAATCTGCTAGAAGCGAGAAGCACAGAACCTGTCAAAGTGGCGGGGTTTAGGGGAGGCCTATGTCCAGCAGTGGGCGTCTTTTCGCTGAAATGTTGAAGATGATGTTATTTTGTTTTATATCTACATTACTAGCTACCTCCCCATAACTATGAAAAGAATAACTAATCTTTGTCTTCATATAAATTAATGAACCTCTAACCACTTTTAGCGCTGCTAATGATGCACACTTTTTAAATAAATTAGCCACTTTTTAGCTTTTTGTCCCTTTCTCAGAATCGGTCGCAGTACCTAAACTAAGACATTGACCAAATAAGTTAGGTTATGTTAGAACTGTGACCAGCTGTGTGCGAGCCGAGTGAACGCTAACTCCAAATTCGTCGCAGTTACTCGGTTACAGTTACAATTTCATAGTTTTCATTCTAATATGCGAATGAGTACCTAAACTATAAAAATTCACACTGACATTTATTGCTATTTGAATTCGACAAATGATTGAAATTATTATTCTTAATTTAATAACTACGATTTATGTTCCAATCTACATTTATTTAATCAATGTTGTCAATTACTTGGCATGCTAGTTTTAGCGAATTGTATTAGATATTGTTAATTTCAGTAGTTTTAGGATTCCTCCGTAGAAATGATTTGAGGTACAAAAAACCGGCCAAGTGCGAGTCGGACTCGCGCACCGAGGGTTCCGTACAAACCTGCAGGTATTCACGGTTTATGTTTATGAAATTAAATGGTTTTTTTTTAAATTTTTATATTTGAGTTGACTGAATGAAAAGTGAATTATGGTTTACGATTTATGACGTATTAAAAAAAAACTACTTACTAGATCTCGTTCAAACCAATTTTCGGTGGAAGTTTACATGGTAATGTACATCATATATTTTTTTAGTTTTATCATTCCCTCATTTTAGAAGTTACGGGGGGAGGGGGGGGGGGGGGGACGACACATTTTACCACTTTGGAAGTGTCGCTCGCGCAAACCATTCAGTTTAGAAAAAAATGATATTAGAAACCTCAATATCATTTTTGAAGACCTATCCATAGATACCCCACACGTATGGGTATGATGAAAAAAAAAATTGAGTTTCAGTTCTATATATGGGGAACCCCAAATATTATTGTTTTTTTTTTCTATTTTTGTGTGAAAATCTTAATGCGGTTCACAGAATACATCTACTTACCAAGTTTCAACAGCGTAGCTCTTATAGTTTCGGAAAAAAGTGGCTGTGACATACTCGGACAGACAGACAGACAAGACATGACGAATCTATAAGGGTTCCGTTTTTTGCCATTTGGCAACGGAACCCTAAAAAAGAGGCGCAATCCTTTATACAAGGTGTAACAGACTAAACAAAACTCCTGAAAGTAGTTTGTCCCTAATTGACTACTGAATCGATTTCAATCACTTTTAATATGAGTATTGCCATAAATCTAACGCCGATTGAGCCAAAGAAAATGAAATCTTATCTTTACGGAATAAGATTCAATTTTAAATGCCTAAAGTAATGCTAAGGTCAAAACATTTTGCTAAATAAAAACAGCTTAAATAGGAAGTTTTGCTCATTGTATTATACTTTTAACTCAATTTTCTAATTGGGTGTGTATGAGGTCTTGCGTTGATTATATTCCACGTTGTATAAAAATGATTAATATACTTCTTAATAGCACAAAATGAGAATTACCAGGGGTACGATTAAATCAAAATCAAAATTAAAAGTCATTTATTCAAATTAGGCTGAGGATCAGCACTTTTCGAACGTCAAAATTACAAAAGACAGTCCCCCCAAAACGCCCACCCGTCGCGCACTTCCTAGTGCTTTAGCTGGGAAGAAGAAGTGGCCAACAAACTCCCCAGCAGCACAGCTGTCTGTCCAGTTAGAAGAACTTGATTCTATACAATGGTATATAGTAAAACATTAAGAGACACAAATTAAATTAAATGATTTGCTATATGCCAGCTAGCCAACCCAATAAAATACATACTTACAAAAAATATTACCTAAAAATATCAAGCTCTTTACTTGTGGTGGATAGGAAAAACTACATAATCAACTGCTACACTTATCACACTCTTATTTTTACCTGTGTTCCTACGTGCGTAAGGAGGTCGCGGTAACGTAGTCCGCAAAATTAAAATTTTCTTCCGTTTTTTTGCAATTCGCAGGTCACTAAGTAAGGCAGGTAAGACTGTACGTTGTATGAGGGTTCACTAGCGATCAGCATAAAATATATTGTCATAATTCACATCGGCCTAACGAAATCCAGCATAATAATCACTGAGCATAATTTTATTAGGCTTAAATGTTTCGCCATAAATACTAAAAATGAAGCAAAATTTTATAAAGAACTAGCTGAACGTACAGACGTTGTCCTGTTTCCTAGAACTCGATAGCAGCGCCATCTGTCGGGCTGATTTGTGAATCTAAACCATATAGGGTGCCACCCAAACGCATACAAAAAAAATCATTCAAATCAGTCCAGCCGTTTAGGAGGAGTTCACTGACATACACACGTACAGTAGAATTATATATATAAAGAAGATAATGATATTTATCACACACTAGCTGACCCGACAGACGTTGTCCTGTCTCTTTGTACATATTTGAGCACGCATTCTGTCAATTCTATGTCAAATGTCATAATGTTACATTAAAAAAGTTTACATTGTCCTATTATATGGTTGTTAAGTACAGTAGAATCCGGTTATAACGACGGTGAAGGGACCGGTGATATTACGTCGTACTAATCGGACGTCGTACTAAAGGAAAAGACAATTTTTGATTTTTATTCAAATCACATTCATATATACACATACATAAATTATGTAGGTATTTAATTATATTTACCAACAGAAAAAAAAAACATTTGAATCAAAATATTTATTTATTTCACATAATGTAGTATAATCTATAATAATAATGACACTTTTTTCTTCAACAGAGAAACTTTCGTTTTGTAGAAGCCATTTTCTTGTACGCGAAATCACGCATCACCCGCAAATTAACACCGTAAACTAAACAGTCGCATTCGAATCAGCGACGTGCAGGCAAGGGGGAAGCGCGGGGCGGGGATGGTTTCTTACCTACGATTTATTTGTAAACACGTCAATGCTCGTCGTCGTTGTAACCGGACAACTTGTGTGAAATTCCGTCGTTAAAAGCGGTCGGTCGCTGTAAGCGGAGTCGTAATAAACGGATGTACTTTCATAGTGGCTCATATTAAAACCAAACACGCGCCTATACTTAGGTCGCTAAAAGCGGTTGGTCGTTACATGCGAAGGCGTACTAAACGGACTCTACTGTATTCTTAAATAAGTGTTCTTAAATTTTCTAATTTTCCGCGCAATTTTTTAATTTTTTTCTTTCATAAGAACCTTCTCCTGACAATTACAAACACAACAACAACAAAAAAGTGAAATCGGTCCAGCCGTTCACGCGTGATGGCGTGACCAAGGGAAATAGGGATTCATTTTTATATATATAGATTACAGACACGGTACATCTGATACAGTGAGGCAGGGTCGCGGTAGACCACGTAGGAGATGGCTGGACGAGATGGAAAGGTTCGTCAAAACTGGAGGAGCGGGTTCGCGAAAGTTTGAGGAACTGGAGGCCTTTGCCCAGGAGTGGGACAGTGCAGGCTAGCAAAAATAAATTTTTATTTATATAAAATCAAACATGCGCGTAACCTAACCCAAATTATAATAAAAAAAAAATGTATATACTTAACACCCTTTTTTCAGATTCAAAATTTATGCAAATTCAAATTATCCGAAAACAAATGACAGTTATGCTAACCTTTGCATTATGCCAAAGAATTTTTATGCCACAGTATTATTATGCTAATAAAAGTTATGAGAAAACTTTATGTCTTAAAATTGTAGCCAAGAGGGGGGATTCCCTTGAATGACTATTTTATGAAAAACTAATTCAATGGGATTATATCACGGATCGGCGGAGCTTGGGGACTATGTCCAGCAGTGGACGTCTAGCGGCTGAAATGATCATGATGATATCGCGGATTAAAGAAAGAAAATAAATTAACTAATTGTATTGATAATTTTAATGATTTATAACCATGATCAGCCTATATTGTTCCCACTGCTGGGATACAGGCCTACTCTCGGTGAGAGGGAGTGGGCCGTAAACTACCACGCGGGCCCAGTGCCCGTTTGTAGATGTCACATGTCTTCGAATTTTTTGTTCTAGGACATGTCGGTTTCCTCACGATGTTTTCCTTCACCGTTTTGAGAGCAGTGGTGATGAAATTATTTACACAAAGTACAGCGCCTGCCTGGGTTCGAACGCACGACTCACAACTTGTGAATCCGGGCCGATACCACTGGGCCACCACATCTCTTTTTTTTTCTGACAATTTTAATGATTGTAATTCTATAAATACATGCGTGTTACGGTCGGGAATCATATTTTAATCAATAAATTATGGTTTTATGTGGCAATGTTATAGACACCCTTCAAATTTATTATACAAGGAGGACTTTTTGGAATCTGCAGTGGGATGCCAACAAGGTGACCCTCTCGGGCCAGTCAGCTTCAGTTTGGCTATTCATCCTATTATCCAGAAAAAAAAACAAAATTAAATGTATGGTATTTAGATGATGGAACGCTAGGAGGTTTTTTTTTTAATATTTATTTAAAGGGCTTTATCGCTGATCGATAACGTCGCCCTGTAACATCATCTAGCTATTAACAATCAACTTAACCTAACACAAAAAACACTTATTTTAACTCAAAAAATGCCAGTTTGTACAATATTCTAGCTTGTTCCGATACAGGACAAGCCAGGACAGCATTACACTCTCCAACATTATACATATTTATTGGACCAAGTAAATTAAACCGCAATGCCTCATTCCGCACACACTCCATCAAAATATGTTGTACATCTTCGACTACTCCACATTCGTCGCAGTTTGGTGACGTAACCTTTTTCATCAGAAAACCAAATTTTTTTGATGGAATGTGACCGGATCGAAGTCTTAGCGCCATAACTAAATCTCTTCTGCTAAGCAAATTTTGATCCGTCCAATTAAACACTGGAAGCTGTGGTTGGATGGTCTTGTACCAAATTCCCTTTTCTTTTGACCTCTGGTTAAAATATTCACTCCACTCATCCGTACACTGCTGTTTTATTATTTTTATATAATCTGTGTATAAAGGAGAAATATTTAAAGGAATGCCTTCTGACACGGCTTAGTTGGCCAAAAGATCTGCTTTTTCGTTATCCTGAATCTGAACGTGAGACGGGATCCACTGTAAAACTATGGAATTCGATTTTTGACCTAATTTTAATATAGACTCCAAAATCATGTAGGCTATCGGTACTCCTCGTACGGACGAGGTGCACCGAGCCAAGTGTTGCAGCGAACTCTTTGAGTCTGTTAGAATAACAAATTTCTTGTGATTAATTGAGTCAATATACGAAAGAGCCTCTGCTATTGCAATTAACTCGACATGCATAATGGAGATATCGGAGTCTATAGCAAGTTTGATATAAGAATTTCATTGTGGATCCCAAACCGCAGCGCCACTACCAGCACTACTCTTAGAGCCATCTGTATAAATTTTATGGAAATCACCATATTCCTCCTCTATAAAATTTGTGCAGATTTGTCCCAAACGGTTGCAATAGTGTCGTTTAGGCTTAATTATAGATGGAATATTATGTTTAATAGTCTTATAAATATTGATGTTGCTGACCCATGTCTCCAGAGAAAACATTTCAACTAACCTAACTGTGTGGATATTACGGGATTTAAGCTCATTGTAAATTGAGACCAATAGAGGTTGTTTTCTTCCTCTCCAATATTGAGAACTATTAATGTGTGTAGCTAACGACTCCATCAACTTAACCGCAATGTTCCCCTGAAAAGACATACATTTTAAACAGTATTTGCCTCCCAAAAATTTCCTACGAATATGTAATGGTGATAGATTTAATTCACTCTCCATGACGTGAATGGGGGTGCTTCTAATAAAGCCACCAATAACACGAAGAGATTTGTTTTGAGCTTTGTCCAATTTAGATAAATGACACTTGTAACTACAATCATACAGAAAACTACCGTAGTCTAACCTACTGCGGATTAAGGAGATGTAAAGTCGACGCAGATGTTTAGGGTGAACACCCCAACCAGGACCTGCTAATACTTTGAGAATATTTATAAATTTTAAAACCTTTTGAACCGATTCATTAATATGTTTCCCCCATCTGAGCGAGTGATCCAACCACATTCCCAAGTATTTAATGTTATTGACTACAGGAAGAATATTATCATTAACTTTTAACTTAACTGGTTGTCTGCACATGCCTCTCTTAAAACGGTGTCTACATCACCTCCTAGCGTTCGAAATATCTCCTACTAAGTCGAACGCTAGGAGGTGATGTAGACACCGTTTTAAATGACCAAAAATTTCTAAAACAACATTTTAAATCTATTGGCTTGGACCTTAATCCCTCAAAATGTGAAATTTAACTTTCTGACGTTAACAACAGACAACTGACCCTAGAAAAATTTAATACAATAGCCCCACAAATCAAAATTTTGGATAAAGTTCACTGTGCCTCCTAGGTTCCCCAATTTTGGAAGATGGCTTTCCTTCTTTCATTGAAGAAAAAATAAAAAACTTCAATGACATTTCGGACAGATTCTCCAAAATTAATTTCCATTCGGCTTTCACCCTGATTAGATACTGTTGTTTTGGCCCAAAGGAGATGTTTCATTTTCGGCCATCAGATGTACATTTAACAAAAAAGAAGAAAAAATACTACAAATTAGGGAAAAATATTCCCTGGTTAATTTGCGCCTTATTTGTTGTGTACAAAAAATAATAGTTTTTCAATTATTACCATGTTTTATTCAACATGGCGTCCCGTTTGCTTGCAGAGTTCATTCGTTCTGAAATCATGACTCATCAAATCAATGTTAAGTAGAAAATAATTAAAAAATGTGTGTATTCTTGTAGTGTTAAAAATAAATTACTATTATTCTCTTGTAAATATTTTTGAGTAAACATAATTAAGTGTTGTCATTGTGAGTCATTTCATCGTTACAAAAATCTTTAGTCTCCAATCTTGAAGTGTCTTTGTAAACGAATTCAAAATAACCACTTGCTAACTCTTATGACAAACGTCAAACATTTTTAATTTTTATTTTGTACATAAAAACCATTTGATATTATGAAAAAAATGTTACTTTATTCTATTCATGAGTAATTTACCCAGCTTCGCTAAACGGTACACGTTATGGCCGGAGCCCCATATAAAAATGAAACATCTCCTTTATATATTTTCTACGTTTTTCCCCTTTATGGAAGCAGCCACATCTTTTGGACAAAATTGACCAAATTATTCGCAGCACGTTAACAACCATTTTAAATGTGGCTTCGGACGACCGAGCGTGGCTTCAAGCCATATTACCCATCCGTTTTGGCGGCCTCGGCGTCCGCAAAATTACTAGTATCCACAGCACTGAGAAGCTGACCAGGAAAATTTTAGCCCCCCTGGTTGACTTCGAAGTGTTGTGCCTGACTGATGCCGAGAACGCCTGGACAGTGACTTGTGGATACAGATCGGCCCGTGAACCCCTCTTCCCAGAGACAGTGGGATGAGCCGCTCTGCAGGTTGGTACGGAATAATTTAATCAATACGTCCACCAATACTGCTGAGCGTGCCCGCTTGTTGGCTGTGGGAGAATGGGAGTCGGGCCTCTGGCTTCAGTCACTTCCATCACCCAACATAGGCACTATGCTTAGTGACACCACTTTCCGGCTCGCTACCTGTCTGCGTCTGGGCGCTCCTTGCGGGGCTCCGCATCGCTGCCAGTGCGGTGAAGCTGTCGACTGTTTCGGACACCATGGCCTATCTTGCAGTAAGAGCGCAGGCCGTATGGCTTGTCACGCCAGTATTAATGACATCATCCGTCGTGCTCTTGTCACCACCGGGGTGCTAGCTGTTTTACAACCCAACGGCTTGGCACGCGACGATGGGAAGAGACCAGACGGAATGACCATAATGCCCTGGAAGGTAGGCAGGCCTCTGGTGTGGGACGCAACATGTGTCGACACCCTTGCGCCATCCCATCTTCCCTGTACGACGGGCTGTGCCGAGGCGGCTGCAGCAGGTGCGGAAAACCTCAAACGGCGAAAATATTCCAATCTCCTTGGGAGTTATATATTTGAGCCGTTTGGGGTTGAAACACTAGGGCCATGGGGTCCGAGTGCACACTTGGTTTATCGAGACATAGCCAAGCGGTTGGTCGACGCTTCACGTGACCAGAGGGCTAGCCTATTTTTTGGCCAAAGAATCAGCATTGCCATCCAACGCGGCAATGCTGGCAGCATTTTGGGCACTTTTCCCATTGACAGCGATGCGGACGAGTTTTTTGATGCCCTGTGATTCTTTTATCTTTGTTTTTAGATACTTGTACATATTATTAATATTACTTTCCGATTAAATAAGCATAGGTTTAATGACAAAATCAAAATATTTTAGCGAAATGACAGCTGCCAGCCATTTGCTTTTGTTGCTCCACAATATTCGTTGGCCGCAATTATTAATTTCACTCCTTGGAGAATGATTAATAAAATAAAAATATGAATAAATCTGACTCATCTGCTAATTGCAAAAAAACATAAGACAATTTAAATTTCACGGACTATCTTGGCGCTGTTTCTACCTTTTTTTGCCAACGTCTTCAATATAAAAACTCATTTTACTTAAATACGTTTATCAAAGCTACTATAAATTAAAAGAGATACCCAATTGGAACGAAGGACGCGGCGTGGGACGGTGGCTTTATATCGTATAGCGAGTTTCTGGAGAATTAATAAAGTGTCTTAATATTATAGCTTTTAAGGGCATAATATACTTAGATAATACATACAACAGGGTTGCCAGGGTCGCGAGATTTGTTCGACAGAGTAACCGTGGCCCTGGCGCAGGCAACTAAAGGAACACGGGTGGGTTTTAGTCAGTAAAATTCTGATACGCCCTCCCGCTCCGTCCAGGGCAAGAGACGTCAATCGAAAATTAACCACCAAAAAAAAAAAAATGTTTGAGAAACGACTATGGAAGCGTGTCTTTCGTTTTTTTTTTAACTATTATTTATTTTCTTTTTTTGAGGGTGTTTCGAATATCATGACGTATGTCAGTGTAGTTTTCGGAGACAGGTTTTTTTGCTATCCCTGACAAGCTAACCCTGGCAAGGATAATGGCACAAATCTATGAAATTATTACATTGTCATCGGTCCTTTATAAGTATGCCAAATTTCGAGTTAATGCGACGTTTTGAATGAGGTCAAAATCATGTTCAAAGTTTCCGTTACATAGGCACATACTAACATACTTTTGAAGCTAATAAAAACGTGTTAAAACAGAATAAAATAAATATTTAAGAGGGCTCTCATACAACAAACGTGATATTTTTGCCGTTTTTATAGATAACTAGCTTTTGCCCGCGGCTTCGCCCGCGTGGATGTCGGAAATTAACGCAGGAGGACGTACTACCGCGGTAAGATGTGTTAATTCAGGTTATATTATAGGTAATAGCTGTTACCCGCGACTTCGTCCGCGTGGTATTTAACAAAAAGTTTTTCACAAAAACTGTCTTTGAAAACTACTCTGACATACGTCTCAAAATTCAGCGTGTTTTTAGTTTTTTTAAACTATTATTTATTTTTTCTAAAATAAAAGTAGCCTAAGTTACTCCTTGTTACATCAGCTATCTGCCAGTGAAAGTTCCGTCGGTCGGTCCAACCATTTCAGAGATTAGCCGGAACGAACAGACAGACAAAAATTGTAAAAAATGTTGTTTTGGTATATGTACCGTGTATACATCCATATAAACTTAGTAAAAATTAGTTATTTTAATATTAAAAACAGACACTCCAATTTTATTTATTTGTATAGATGGTACGGAACCCTTCGTGGGCGACTCCGACTTGCATATGGCCGGTTTTTTTTTTTTCTTTATGTATCACTTTTTTCTTTGTGTATGGGAAATCATCAAATGACGTCTCCCGCTCTGGGCGGAGCGGGAGGGCATGTCAGACTTTTACTGACTAAAACCCACCAGTGTTCCTTCAGTTGCCTGTGCTTGGGTCACGGTATCTCGTTCGAACAGATCTCGCGACCCTGGCAGTTTAAGTCTCACTGACCTCGTCTCCAGTAGGTAGAGCTCGCAGATGGTTGAGAGCCACGTTGAGGTCTCTCAGCGCCGGCGCGGCCCACAGTGCGGCCGGCAGCGCGCGCAGCTTGTTGTTCGACACGTCCAGCAGGGACAGGCCTGGCAGGCGGAACAGGAGAGGGGGCAGCTCTTCTAGACGGTTGTCCTAATAACGAAAAGGTAAATATTTCTATAGAAAGTGAAAAAAGGAGTACAGTAGAAGACCAATTAAAATGAGACCACACAGGAATCACCAGCTTTCAAATAAAAAAAGAATCATCTAAATCGGTTCACCCAAACGAAAGTTATGAGGTGACAAACATTAAAAAAAAATACAGTCGAATTGCGAACTTCCTCCTTTTTTTGAAGTCGGTTAAAAAGAGAAAAAACGAAGAAGAGTAATTTCTAATGTATGGTTAGACCTCTTTTTCTTATTTTTTTTTTTATTTTTGTAAAAAGGGAGAAAGAAGTACAGTAGAGTTATTTCTAATATCTATTTAGACCTCTTTTTCTTTTCATTTTTTTAATTTATATAAAAAGAGAAAGAAAGAAGTAGAGTAGAATTATTTCTAATTAGACCTCTTTTTCTGCATCAGCAAACACGAAAACTATGATAATGACACACTCAAAGTAAGTACTTTATCTTTACACAGTATAAAACAAAGTCGCTTCCCGCGTCTGTACACTTAGATCTTTTAAACTACGCAACGGATTTTAATGCGGTAGATAAGATAATCATTTATTTGCCCAAACATGAGTACAAGACATACAACACAAATTATCAGCATGCAAGAAATGTTAATATTGGATATAAATACAGATCATCACGTTTGCCTTAAACAGTGGCATGCAAATATTTAAACAGTAATTTAAAATATATGTACGAGTCAAATTATTTAAAAATATCATAATAATAAACGAACATTAAAATAAAGAATTGGTAAAACATAGGTAATCATAATCAAAATCTCTCATCTAAAAACTTATTTATATTATAATAAGCTTTATCTGCTAGAAAATTAATAACTTTCCGTTTGAATGTTAGATCACTTAACTCCTTCCAGCTTTAAGGTAGTCACGCGGCGGCGCGGCGGTTTTCATCAATTGACACGAGTGACTCAAGAGGAAGGTTTATATGCGTATGATACGCGGGTGAAGCCACTGGCAAAAGCTAGTTACAAATAATCCAATTACAGATACTTTTGAGTTAGCAAGGGGTCGGTGAGGAGCCGTGGTGGCCCCGTGGTAACGGCCGCGACTTACGAGTAGTATGAGTTCGAACCCAAGCAGACCCTTTATGTTGTGTAAATAATTTCATCGCCACTACTCTCAAAACGGTGAAGGAAAACATCGTGAGGAAACCGGCATGTCTTAGAACTAAAAATTCGAAGACATGTGACATCTACCAAACCGCACTGGGCCCGCGTGGTGGATTATGGCCTAATCCCTCTCACCGAGAGGAGGCCTGTGTCCCAGCAGTGGGAACAATATAGGCTGCTAATGACGGTGAGTCAGAAAGATGAAGCTAGTTGTCCATTATTCCAAAGCGTAGTGGGTATGTATGCAGAAGAACGGGCAAGAAACTCCATGGTTCTGTATGGTGGAACCCTATAGTTCTCATCTTGTATTTAGAAAAGGACTACACATTCGGAATCATCACCCCCGAAAAATAAGGGAAGACAGAAAAAATTGCAAATCTAAGTGTACAGACGGTGCGAAGCGATTCTGTTTTATATTATGTAGAGATTTTTTTTCCCACACCAGCACAGCACCCCCGAAAACTACGTAAATGACACCCATGTCGTATAAAAGTAAATGATAAATGATTTTATTTCTGTAAGTAGGTTTGTACTAACACTTTTACATGTCAATGATATTTTTTTTTTTTTTAATTAGATGAGGTCGGCGTTTTCTAACTGACTACTCTGAGAAGAAAGGCCGAACAAACTCAGAGGTCACAGTCTCTTTTAAAGTCCAGACATAATCTTGGTCAGAACATGTGAAGACCATGTGGATTGGTGTCTGAAATGGTCTTTTGTGGAAAGAACCACACAGATTGAGTGGACCTGTCCAGTCAGTGCAAGCATTCGTCACTAATTGTGTAGCTCAACTCGGTAGTAGACATAGAACTTGTATTAAAATAATTTTCTACATTTAAAACCTATACAAGAGAAAGATCTTACCTGCAAATACAACTCCTGCAGCACAGGTGCTGTGTACAGTTCTGGTCTAACCTTGGGTTTCTTTTTACGTCTCTTGCCATCAAGCTCCTCTTCAAAGGGATCCTCAGACGTTGGAAGACGTTCTAACTTGTTCTGGGCTGCGTTTAAATACCTGAGAATTAGATTTTCCTTATAAATGTCGAAATAACAGCTGTTTATATTAAGTATATTCAGTCACAAAAAAACAGTTTTTAAAATTTTTGTCCGTCTGCGGGTCTGTCTATTTATTCCGGCTTATTTCCAAAACGGCTGGACTGATGACGAGACGTCATGTTATAATTTCTCACCCACAAAAAAAGCCCGTATTGCCCCGCCTTCTTACCTTAAACTCAGCATGGTGAACAGCTCAGGCGGTAAGAGCCTCAGCTCATTGTTTGATATGTCGAGTCTAGTTAGAGCATGTAGGGCTGCACTGTTGCTGCTGAGTTTAGAGTTCACGCGAAGAGCCGCTTGACGGAGCCAGGACATTCTGTGAAGGTAAAAGTATGTTTAATTGTTCGTATCATTATTTCAGTTGAAAGACGTCCACTTCTTCTTGTTAACGAGTCAATAGCAACCTAAATAGAGTAAGCCCAGAGTTTAACTACGACCTTAGCACTTTCACTTACATTTTAAATAACCTGTATTTATCTATACTAATATTATAAAGTTGAAGAGTTTGTTTGTTTGATTGTACGCGCTAATCTCAGGAACTACTGGTCCGAATAGAAAAAATCTTTTTGTATTGGGTAGCCTATTTATCGAGGAAGGCTATAGGTTATATAACATCACGCTACAACCAAGAGGAGCGGAGCAGTAATGAAAAATGTTGCAAAAACGGGGAAAATCGCACGGGTAGGCGATTCCACGCGACGGGAAGGGTCGGGGCACAAGAAATGTAACGCGGACGAAGTCGCGGGCAGAAGCTAGTAATTAAATATATATTTGATGAAAACTGGTGGGCCGATAAAATTGGCACGAAGTGTAACTGTGCGGAGGGGCGTTACTTGCGAGTGAGACGGAATTAACAGCTGCAGTGTATTATGAACCTTATCGTAGTGAACTAAGGTTGATTTTAAGTTTTAAGCATTCTTTCGTTAATCTTCGGGGCCATACTTTTTAGGGTTCCGTTGCCAAATGGCAAAAAACGGAACCCTTATAGATTCGTCACGTCTGTCTGTCTGTCTGTCCGAGTATGTCACAGCCATTTTTTTCCGAAACTATAAGAGCTATGCTGTTGAAACTTGGTAAGTAGATGTATTCTATGAACCGCATTAAGATTTTCACACAAAAATAGAAAAAAAAACAATAATATTTGGGGTTGCCCATACATAGAACTGAAAATCAAAAAAAAATTTTTTCATCGAACCCATACGTGTGGGGTATCTATGGATAGGTCTTCAAAATTGATATTGAGGTTTCTAATATCATTTTTTTCTAAACTGAATAGTTTGCGCGAGAGACACTTCCAAAGTGGTAAAATGTGTCCCCCCCCCCCCGTAACTTCTAAAATAAGGGAATGATAAAACTAAAAAAATAATATGATGTACATTACCATGTAAACTTCCACCGAAAATTGGTTTGAACGAGATCTAGTAAGTAGTTTTTTTTTTAATACGTCGTAAATCGTAAACCACAATTTACCTTTCACTCAGTCAACTCAAATATAAAAATTAAAAAAAAAACTTTTTAGTTTCATAAACATAAACCTTATGCATAAACTGTGAATACCTGCAGGTTTGTACGGAACCTTCGGTGCGCGAGTCCGACTCGCACTTGGCCAGTTTTTTTTCTGTGCGAACGAAGATTCACGACGCGCCTTATCAGTTGGGTACCACTGTACTATGTTACTCAAAACATGGGTTATGGAAGTCAGACCGGCACTCGCTCCATGTCAAAATACATGTATTCAGATGCGTCTGGTTAGACTGGAGGCTGACCCAAACATAATTAGGAAGAGGCAGATGATGACTTTGCGTGTTAACAAATTAAAAACAGACCCTACTTTATAGTCGAGTATAAATTCATTCCAACTACGGAGCCGATCATTGTTAGAAGTTACCCAAAACTGTCAAATTTTCGTAATCAATCTTGCACCTTATGCTTCAGCGATAAAGTTGAAAACCTATTAAAGAAAATTGATAGATTATAGTAGCTTTTTAGGGTTCCGTTGCCAAATGGCAAAAAACGGAACCCTTATAGATTCGTCATGTCTGTCTGTCCGTGTACGTCACAGCCATTTTTTTCCGAAACTATAAGAGCTATGCTGTTGAAAGTTGGTAAGTAGATGTATTCTGTGAACCGCATTAAGATTTTCACACAAAAATAGAAAAAAACAATAAATTTTGGGGTTCCCCATACTTAGAACTAAAACTCAACATTTTCATCAAACCCTTACGTGTGGGGTACCTATGGATAAGTCTTCAAAAATGATATTGAGGTTTCTAATATCATTTTTTTCTAAACTGAATGGTTTGCGCGAGAGACACAGAGAGGGGAAGAGGGGGTGAGGAGGGGAGAGGGGGAGATGGGGAGAGGGGGAGAGAGAGGGGGTGAGGGAGGGAGAGGGGGAGAGAGAGGGGGTGAGGGAGGGAGAGAGAGAGATATAGAGAGAGGGAGGGAGAGAGGGAGAGAGAGAGGGAGAGAGAGGAGAGAGGGAGAGGGAGAGAGAGAGGAGAGAGAGCGTGGGAGAGAGAGGTAGAGAGAGAGGGAGAGAGAGGTAGAGAGAGAGGGAGAGATAGAAAGGGAGAGAGAAGGAGATAGGGAGAGAGAGAGAATATTTTTGTTGAGTGTATACAGGTTTTTTGTACATAATAATTAATAAAAAATTATAACTATTATGAATCCTGGAAAGGAACTTCGTTCCATCCGGGTGTCCCTTGACACCTCTAAAGTTTTCTTTCCCTCTCGACCTCGTCTGATGGAACGGTAGTATTTTTAAGGTACTCACCGTATTGTAGCCAGCTGTGCTCTCAGCTCCCTCCAATTCACCATGACAGCGGTAGTAGGACATAAAGCGTTGTAAGTCAGCGCTGAATCTCCATCTCGTTCGCTGAACAGCGCTTCAGACATCGTTGACTTGTTGAGTTTATAGTCTGGGTCGGGGTAAGCCTGGTAGAAATTAAAAATAGCATTGTACAATAGTATGTAGTAAGATATTATTCATTTCAGCCGCAAGACGTCCACTGCTGGACTATAGCCTCCCTAAACGGGGGGTTTCCCACAATAATAAATAATAAATATCTTAGGACAACCAACACACTTTATCTGATCCCAAACTAGGCAGAACCTGTACTATGGTAACCAGACAACTGATAAATATACTTATATATTTCTAAATACATACATATTATAGATAAATTACACCCAGACACAGAACAAATGATTGTGCTCATCACACAAAGATTTGTCCTGGGTGGGAATCGAACCCACGACCTCAGTCTTTGCAGTCAGGGTCACTAACCACTAGACTAACAGGCTAGTCAAAATAATAATAAATAATAAAATAAAAATCTTTTATTTCAGACCCTTAAAGTTCATTTGGTTAGTATACAAACAACTTAAAACTAATGTTAGTACTTATATCTACCAATGAATTAAATTAAAAATATTATTACGCCACAGTGGCATGTAGGCGTATCCAATGTCCCAGTATGAGGCTGTCCCACCTATCTGCTATAACATTCAGGATGCTGTTAGGGCTGGCGCGTACCCTGCGCATGATGGACGCGCATCGCTTGCGCATGATGACGTGGAAACCATCTATTCCCGCCTCTGCGAACATACTGGAAGCACTGCAGTAGCGCGGCAACCCCATCAACACCCTGAATGCATTATTGTATTGAACACGCAGAGCGCTGTATGTCCTCTGCGTGTAGTTGACCCACAGACTGCACGTATAGAACGACTGACAGTACGCTGTAAACAGTGTAGCTTTTACTTCAGTCGTACACTTGGCAAATCTGCGAGCCAACATGTTGCAGCGGACAGCCAACGCCCTGCGCTCACGCTCAATATCCAGAAAGTCTTTCATGTCTTCGGAAACCCAGTGGCCCAGATACTTGAAGGAAGACACTTGCTCTAAGGAACTTCCGCACAGTTTTAACTGCGGTACAATCTGGTATGTTTTAGTGCCCGCCTTAAAAACTAGTACCTGACTCTTCTTGACATTGTATCTGAGCCCAATACAATAGCCAAGCTTTTTTTTTTTGGATGGGTAATCATCAAATGACTTCTCCCGCTCTGGGTGGAGCGGGAGGGCGTCTCAGACTTTTACTGACTAAAACCCTTCCTTTGTTCCTTCAGTAGCCCATGTGCCGGGGCCACGGAAACTCTTTCGAACGAATCTCGCAACCCTGGCAGGCATCGGTCCTAGCAGACCCCTACAGTGCTGCTGACATCTCTTTGAGGCGCGCGTGGAACACTACGCGCCGTCGACCCGAGCCTGGTCCTTACCGGGCGGCGAGCTACCCATTGCTCGCCGCCCGCAAGCTCGCGCCTACGGTGGCCGGGAGTCAGCTATTGTATATATAGCCACGCTTGGCAGACGGGTTGGCGATCGCTGTATGTTGTTAGATGCATAGAGAACGCTGTTGCCCTTTCTCTAGTAAGTCCCTTAGTGGCCTCTTACGACACCCACGGGAAGAAATGGGGTGGTGCTATTCTTTACGTCCGACAACACACGGATAGTAAGATATAGATGAAGTGAATAAGGACATGAATGAAAAGTAAGTGTTATTTTTTCAATAAGAAATCAAAGTCATTGAACAAGTAATTGTTGTATTATGTTTTTTAAATAAGACTGTGTGTTGTATTAAAATCTATACTTATAATATTATAAAGCTGAAGAGTTTTTTTGCTTGGTTGAACGCGCTAATCTCAGGAACTATTGGTCCAAATTGAAAAATTATTTGTGTGCTGGGTAGCCTATTTATTGAGGAAGGTTATACAACATCACGCTACAGTCAAAAGGAGCGGAGCAGCAACGAAAAATGGACGAAAACTGGCAGGCAATTCGATGCGACGGGAAGGGTCACGAAAACTGACAGTGGGAACATTACTATTATTTATTATTATTAAAATAAGACGCATATTTGCACATTTATTAGATAATATAATTTAACGCCGTAGACCTAGTTTTATCAGATTTACCGAATAAAGCAATGCAGGAACATAAATACAATTTTTAATAGAATTGGAGACATTTTATTCATAAATGGACCTGCACCCTAATTGCGACACGCACAATTTATCAGAATCTCAATGGGATTGAAGATTATTTCTAAACCATTGCGTCATTTGTTCGAATAAATTGTCGGCTCAGCAACGTAAATAACGCAATGAATGTTGTTTAACTATGAATATTAAACCAATTCCTATCGATAAAAAGTTCCGCAATTACCCCTCTGGTTGTCTACCTACCTTGGTGGCTAGTAACTTGGCGAGTAGCTCAGTGAGTCCATGCGTGGCGCATTCTCTGATGGCTCTGCAGTGAGGGTCGGTGGCGCCGTGCTGTAGTAGAATCTCTACTATTTGCACGTTTTTAGCGCGAGCTGCGATGGCAAGGGCTGTCCAGGGGCTATCTCCTGTAACAAAAGTGCAATAATCACTGTAAAAAGATGTTAACTTCATAATTATATGGAAACAGGTTCATCATCATCATCATTTCAGCCGTAAGACGTCCACTGCTGGACTTAGGCCTCCCCCAATTTGGGGGGCTTTGCCATAATCGCCACGCTTGGCAGGCGGGTTGGCGATCGCAGTATGGTGGTAAAATGCATAGAGAACGCTGCTGCCCATTCTCTAATAAGTCCTTTAGTCGCCTTTTACGACACCCACGGGAAGAAATGGGGTGGTGTTATTCTTTACGTCCGGCACCACAGGGTACGGAAACAGGTTGGTCTTACATAATTTTGAAGTTATTTACAATGTAATATGTGATGTGCAATAACCACTAGAAACTAGACTAGAGTGGTTATTGCACCGCCAGACTGTAGAGTCTAGTAGTTATTGCACCTCCAGACTTAAGACTATTGGGGTAATTGCATCTCCAAACAATAGCCTATTATAGTTATTGCAACCCAAGACTCTAGACTATTGTGGTTATTGCACACCCAGACTCTAGACTATTGTGGTTATTGAACACCCAGACTCTAGACTATAGTGGTTATTGAACACCCAGACTGTAGACTATAGTGATTATTGCACCCCCAGACTCTATTCTATAGTGGCTATTGCACCGCCAGACTCTAGACTATAGTGGTTATTGCACACCCAGACTGTAGACTTTAGTGGTTATTGCACCCCCAGACTCTAGAATCTAGGGCAATTGCACTCTCAGGCTCTAAACTATAGTGTTTATTTATACCCCGACTCTAGACTATAGTGGTTATTGCACCGCCAGACTGTAGACTTTAGTAGTTATTGCACACTCAGACTCTAGACTATAGTGGCTATGGCACCGCCAGACTCTAGAATCTAGGGGATTTTCCACCCTCGACTCTAGAATCTAGGGGTAATTGCACCCCAGACTCGAGAATCTAAGGGTTATTGCACCCCCAGGCTCTAAAGTCCAGTAGTTATTGTAGTTCCGGACTCTTAGACTATAGCTAATATTGACCCCAAAAATCTAAATTATAGTGGTTATTGTACACCCAGACTCTAGACTCTAGTAGTTATTGCATCCCCAGACTCTAGAATCTAGGAGTTATTGCACCCCCAAGCTCTAAACTATAGTGATTATTGCATCTCTAGACTAGTGATTATTACACCTCTTGACTCTAGTGGTTATTGCACATCCAGACTATACGACTATCGTGGTTTCTGCAAGTCTAAACTCTTGAAGTTATTGCACACACTAACTCAGTACTATAATGGTTATTGCACCGACAGACTCTAGGCTTTGGTAGTTATTAAACCGACAGACTCTTTTGTTTATTGCACACCCTAACCCTATACTATAGTGGTTATTACACCGAAAGACTCTAGCATCCAATGGATAATGCACCTCTAGACTAATGGTTATTGCACCCCTAGACTGTAGACTATAATGGTTATTGCACTTTTAGACTAATGATTATTGCACCGCCAGACTCTGGTGGTTACTGCACCTCCAGATTCTAGTAGTTATTGCACCATCAAACTGAGGCTGACCCATTTGTTAAGACTATTTCTATACACAAAGTTCGAGACGATAAAAGAGGGAAATGGCTATACAAGTTACTTACGATCAGTATTGTAGGCAGCTCTCGCAGGCGAGGGTCCGGAGGTAGACCGCACGGTACTCATTGCGGCCGACGCACTGCGCGAACGACGACGGTCGCGAGTGGCATCTCCTCCACCCATCTGGAGATAATAATCAAAATCATGTTAGCTTTCGACTGGCCTGTTAGTCTAGTGGTTAGTGACCGTGACTGCTAAGACTGAGGTCGTTTGTTCGATTCCCACCCAGGACAAATCTTTGTGTGATGAGCACAATAATTTGTTCTGTGTCTGGGTGTAATTTATCTATAATATGTATGTATTTAGAAATATATAAGTATGTTTATCAGTTGTCTGGTTGCCATAGTACAGGCTCTGCCTAGTTTGGGATCAGATAACAGTGTGTTGGTTGTTCTAAGATATTATTATATAGCTTGATAAGGTCGCATTCAGCAATATTTATAAATATATACAACGTGTAAAATAATTAACGCAAGACATCCCAATTAGAGTTTTAAGAAAGACTGTTTTGTTTAATCTAATTGTTATTATTAAGAAAATCGTGTTGACCTTAGCATTATTTTATGCATTTAAAATTGAGTCTTATTACTTTGACGTAAGATTTAATTTTCTTTGGGTTAAATACAAAATTACTATTATTTAAAATGACTGAAATCGATTCAATTATGAACAAACTAGCGATGCCCGATTTTTTGCTTTGAATCGATCTTCTGGATCGTAACGGATCGTAACTTCGTGAATCGATTCACGATCTTAATCGTATTATAGTATATCGTATCGATCTTAATTATACTGAATCGATCTTACTCGATCTCGGAAGATCGTGTCGTAATTTTATAACAATAATGGAACATTCAAAATCAGAATATATTTATTTCACCGAAACCTACATGGGCACTTCTGAAACGTCAGAAACTAGGTGCACGGCTCCAATTCGTTGATTCCTCGGAGAAGAGCCAGCAAGACACTTTATAAAAAAGCACAGTTTGCATGCAAAATTATTTAATTTAACTTAAATTACAAAATCGGACTGCTATGTATAAAGTTATGCGTGGTCATACATTACAATCAGTGAGTGAACAATCAATCATCCTCTGTTTTCCGACCCGTCTTGATTTTGTTTTCCAAATTTATATGGGACCACTTTCGGGGTATACCCTTTCAATAAAAAAAGAATTATCAAAATCGGACTACTACGTAAATATTTTTTTTTTTAAATATTCGCGTCGAATTTAGAACCCTCCGCTTTTTTTCGTCGGTTAAAAACAAATAAGGGAGGGGACGCCCTACGAGGACATATAGTGACTTTATTGGTGATGTTCTTTAGAAAGGTTAGATGCGTAGCACTCGTAACCGGCGTGTGTGTATGACCAATTGTATGAACCTAAACGAGGCAAAAGGAGTGTGTCGAGATCGTAGCAGGTGGCGTTCCGTGGTTTCTGCCTACCCCCATGGGAAAAAGGCGTGATTGTATGTATGTATGTAAAAATAAATAAATAAATAGCTAAAATACTCACTAGATCACTAGGCGGCAAGGCTGAAGCGTTAGCATCAGCACCAGCCGCCAGTAGCCGCTTGAGCAGGCGCACGTGCCCCCCCCGCGCCGCGCACGACACGCACGCGTCCCCACCCCGGCCGGCCTCCACCACCACCGGCGTTATGCGGCGCTCGGACGACCAACGCTCCTGGGAGATGAAGAGATTTGATAAAAAAAATAGCGGTTCCGTCTTATGCTGGACGTGAAGAATAGAACCATTCAGTGGCGTACATTGCAGGTAAGCACTAGGCCTGTCCTTGTCTAGGTAGACAAAAGCCGGTTTCTTTTAGGTATGATAATTTAGTTCGTTTCTTAACACGTTGACGGACAGAACGCCTCTCGACGTTCTCTCTGGATGAAATAATACGATACTACGCCTATCGACGTCAACCTTTTGACTTGCATGCAATCAGTACGCCTTGCGACGTTATATTTAGTATACTAATAAAAGGAAGGGCATTCTGTAGTTTCACGACGGATAGAGTTTTAATCTTTTACTGTCTTATCGTACGTTAAAAAAAAAACTAATTAAAATGAAAGTTTTTAGTGTCTCAACACGATTAACCAGTAAGGGAATACTGTCCGTCAACGTGTTAATAATTTTGGGACACATTTAACTGTAATTGACAGACTTATGGTAAGTTTTCGAGATAGGCACTGTTTATATGCCTATTTGGAATACACGCCACAGGCACCATTCTATTTTTCCCGTGGATGTCGTAAGAGGCGACTAAGGGACTTACTAGAGAATGGGCAGCAGCGTTCTCTATGCATTTTACCACCATACTGCGATCGCCAACCCGCCTGCCAAGCGTAACGATCATGGCAAACCCTATAACTTTGGGGAGGCTTATGTCCTGTAGTAGATGTCTTTCCGCTGAAATGATGATGATGATAAATAAAGGTAGTTGCTGAAAATCAGCGCTACTGACGATAGATTCGTCTGACGTCACAGCATTTTGCTGAGCAACAACCTGTTCTTGCACAGATACGACGCACGGATCAAGTGTTCTTATTACACGCTTTATATTAGCTTTACTTGTATGTTTGTATGTTTGTTTGTAACCGACTCCTTATAGCGTGATTTTGACCCACTTTAAACAACCAGATTTCATTCAAACTTTGCACACCTGTCAAGGACCGATGACAATGCAATAATTTCATAAATTTGTGCAAAAAAACTGTCTTCGAAAACTACGCTGACATACGTCACAAACTACGCTGACATACGTCTTAAAATTCGAAACACCCTAAAAATAGAAAATAAATAATAGTTTAAAAAAAATAAAAAACACGCTTCCATAGAAAACCAAACTAAAAAGTAGAAAATAAAATAAAATAAATAAAAATAAAATAAAAATACCTTAAAAAGCACCCCACGCTTTTTTCCATTATTTTCTACTTTTTAGTTTGGTTTTCTATGGAAGCGTGTTTTTTAGTTTTTTTTAAACTATTATTTATTTTTGTGGTATATTTTTCACAAAACTAGCCAGAAATGCACTCTGCATCCGGAAATTTCTGTTTTTTTTTTTTTTTGCTTTTGGACGTTGAGCCGATGTCGACTATTCTGCCAGAGTCACGTTTAGATGGTATTTTTGTTTTTGTTTTGTTTTTTATTGCATAATTACAAAAATACTCTTGAATACGAGGCTTTTGGCTACCTTGTACGTGTGCATTTTGCTTTTTTGTAACAATTTTTTATTTCATGTTGTGCGTTTTGTTTGTGCAGAATAAACTATTTTTCTTTCTTTCTATAATTTTGTGTTGAGTGCTATTAAAGAAGTTGGATACTCTATCTCCCTTAACAAAAACTGACCGTGGCAAATGTTACTTAACCATAAACCTGTTGTTAGTGCTAGTTGTAGACCCTAATGGCTGGGGCCAGGCGACAGAATTTGACAGCCAATTTATCGCTATCGATGTTAAAATTGTTTTGATGCAAAAAATTACTTTAATTCCATTTAAATGTCATGTTGAATCTACATATATTACATAAACTTAGGTCTAAGAAGACAAATTATTTTCAAATTATTGAATGCCTAACATGGTAGAGCAGTGCAAACGCACACCAAAATATATCTATAACAACTCTGTAACCACTGTCTCACAATAAAGAGTTTTGACTTTGAAAATCTTTGTGTGGTTTTGGAATCACCGGCGTCTAAAGTTACTGCGTATGTACCAAGTATTAGTCCTGGCTCGCGTAATATGGTGTTCACATTCGCGAAAATTAGCGTGTCGAGGAACTAACCCTTATGTTTGTACTGCAAGCACTAATAAGCTTCCCAATACCTGGAAAGAGCTAAGCATAGTAACATTTAAAAGAAAATTAAAATCTTTTTTAGTTAGTAAAGCATATTATGATGTTAAAGAATTTTTAAATGAATCATGTTTACAGTGACATGACCTTTTTTAGAAAAATTAATTGTTTGTTAAATATATCTATTGTAATAATGTTTTTGATAATGATGTTTCCATTGAATATTTTGGACCTACGTTGACATAATTATGTTTTATTTTTGAATTGGAATATCGAACAATTTGTATTTAACTCCTTACTACTCTAATTAATTATGTAATCAATCAGTTTAATTTATATTATTTATGTCAGTATTGTCCATTTTCATTAAAGTTGCTATTATTTTTTAATTCTTAATTTGTAATAATTTAATTTGTTTAAAAAATATTTGCACACCATGACAATATGGTAAACATGTTGCACAACTCTATGTACGTTTAACACCATGCATGCATTTTCTTTAAGTAATTGTATGTAAACACGTGTTTGAGCAAATAAAGTTATCTGAATCTGCAATCATCATCATCATTTCAACCGAAAGACGTCCACTGCTGGACTTAGGCCTCCCCCAATTTGGGGGGCTTTGCCATAATCGCCACGGTTGGCAGGCGGATTGGCGATCGCAGTATGGTGGTAAAATGCATAGAGAACGCTGCTGCCCATTCTATTTTTTTTTTTTGGATGGGAAATCATCAAATGACGTCTCCCGCTCTTGGGCGGAGCGGGAGGGCGTGTCAGACTTTTACTGACTAAAGCCCACCCGTGTTCCTTCAGTTGCCCATGTGCCAGGGTCACGGTATCTCTTTCGAACAATCTCGCGACCCTGCCAGTCTCGCGACCCTGGCAGTGTTGCCCATTCTCTAGTAAGTCTCTTAGTCGCCTCTTACGACACACACGGGAAGAAATGAAAATGGAATGGGGAAGTGGCGAATGGGTGGTTGGGAGTGGGGAATGGGATTAGTAAAATAGCACTAAAATGATTATAATCATATTAAAAAGAGTTATGAAGCACAGATTTTGGCTGAAAAGCTTATAGCGACGCTCAAACTCACGTACTAAACGGAGCGATACAGTGAATTCAGAAGAACTTCAGAACTGTTCACACTCTTACTCAAAGGCGATGCGCTAAGTTAGCCCACGAAATGCAAGTTTCCTTATGCTTTATGCAATTTGCAAGTCAGTATCTTTGTATGTTTAACAAAAAATGAATCGCGACCGTGACATGTAAGTGTTTATAAAGTTAGAGAGATCTTAGCCTTAAATAGCCCTGCACGCGTAGCATGACCACCGTAGAAATGGGTTTTGTCTATTCTTGGTAGAATAGAGATAGAATTGTCATGCTACGCCCGCATAAAACGGTACAAATCTTTCTACAATCTTTAATTCTGTCTTTAATCTTTCTACAGTCTGTAATTTTGTCTATTCTTCCGTCGACAAAACCCATTTCTACGGTGGTCATGCTACGCGTGTTGTAGTATAGTCTTTTCGCCATAAGATGAGTTCCCTGACAGTTCATTTTTTTCCGTGGCACGCCAATAGAGATTGCCACTGCTCAATACACTAATCGACAAAAAAATAGATGAATCGGAGCGGCCATTTTGTAATCGCGATCGCGTCGCGTCAGTACGAGTGCGTTATGTCAGGTTTTTGCTCTGCTCCCGTGATTTTATGTAGCCTATGTCTTATTCTGATGTATAAGCTATATTACTGTAAAGTTTCATCAAAATCTGTACAGTACTTTATGCGTGAAATAGTAAGAAACATCCACACACATATACTAACTTTCACATTTATAATATTAGTAGGAAGTAGGATAACCAGTTTATTAAATAAATATTTTGAAAATCTAAAATCGTTAATCCGATTCCATTTTCTTTGCCAACTGAATCGATATCATAAAAAAATCGATTATATTTCGTTAGGTCACGTCACTACAATTGTCAGACAAGAACTGTCAGGGAACTCATCTTATGGCGAAAAGACTATAGTATAGAAGTAGTTACAGCTAGCAAATATGGATACACACACACACACACTCTGTAAAATATTTATATATCATACAATAGTTTCTTCTGACTCAGGAATCGCGCCCACGACTCCGTTCTTAGTAGTCTGTCTCTTTGCCGCTGCGCCATATTGATAGCTAACAAACTGCATATCAAACGCATAAATCGGTATAAACATTTGAAAAACAACCGGATTCCAACAAAAACATAAAGTCAAAAATAACTTTAAATTCGGAAGTCGGTGTCTGGTTTTGTATTTTTTTTTTTTTTGGCACCGGCTGCTGACATTTTTTTATAAGATATCGGTTTTAATTTTCAAAGGAGATGTTACATTTGTATATGGGGCTCCGGCCATAACGTGTACCGTTTAGCAAAGCTGGGTAAATTACTCATGAATAGAATAAAGTAACATTTTTTCATAATATCAAATGGTTTTTATGTACAAAATAAAAATTAAAAATGTTTGAAGTTTGTCCTAAGAGTTAGCAAGTGGTTATTTTGAATTCGTTTAGAAACACACTTCAAGAATGGAGACTAAAGATTTTTGTAACGATGAAATGGTCACACTTAATTATGTTTACTCAATAATATTTATAAGAGAATAATAGTCATTTATTTTTACCTATCATGCTTACGTAGAATCAATAATACGCTATGGGTTCATAATGTGGGGTAACAGTACCGATAGGAATAGAGTTTTTGTTGCCCAAAAAAAGTGTATTCGTGCAATATATGGGCTTCAACCTGATGAATCTTGCAGGCCAATATTTAAAGAACTTGGTTTATTACCGCTACCTTCTCTTTATATCTATGCAGTATGCATGTTTGTTAAGAAGCATAAAGACCTATTTAAAAAGGCAGAGGATGTATGTTCTCGAAACCGGCGAGATCCTCACAGGCTTGTATTAAGTGAATTTCCGAGACTAGCTAAATATAGTAAAAACTGTTTAGCTATGTGTGTTCGAATTTATAATAAAATTCCAAGTGATTATAAAACTTTGTATCTGAGATTGTTTAAAAAAAAACTACTCGAATGGCTAAAAACGAAATTTTTGTATTGTATCAAAGAATTTACAGACGGGAAACATTTTTAAATGTAACCAATAATATTTGCATGCTATAATATAAGCTAAACATGTATGCTGTATACTTTATCTTTAACATCTTTATATACCATGTTTTATACAAATAAATATTATTTCTATTTGTATTTCTATAACACTACAAGAATACACACATTTTTTTATTATTTTCTACTTAACATTGATTTGATGACACATGATTTCAGAACGAACGAAGTCTGCAAGCAAACGAGACGCCATGTTGAATAAAACATGGCAATAATTGAATAAAAACTTTTTTACAAAAAAAAACAACCGACTTCCTTAAAAACACTACAAAGTGAAAAATAACTTTAATTTCGGTAGTCGGTGTCTTAGGATCTGTATTTATGGTTTTTTTGCCACCGACTTCCGAAATTAAAGTTATTTTTCACTTTGTAGTGTTTTTAAGGAAGTCGGTTGTTTTTTTTTGTAAAAAAGTTTTTATTTTTAAATTTTTAGTTGTGGTATTCACCCTGCACTAATTCCAAACAAACAATACATATTTATGCGATAGCAGAACTCGCGGTTGATTTCCTGTCATTTTTTAAAGAGTTCCGGTCTCTGTCTCCCGAACTCATCATCAGATCTATATGAAAATTATATGGGACCATTTCGGAATAAACCCCTTTAAAACAAAATAAGAATTTTGCAAATCCATCTATATATGACGGAGTTATGCCCGAACATACATAAAAAAAAAACCAACCATGGCCAGGCCAAAATGATTAAGGCTGCTTTTTTTTTTTATTAAGCAGACAGTAGAGTGGGTAAGAGCCCACTCTAGTGTCTGCTGAGGAATCAATTCTCGATGTCAACGAGTATGTCTATCTAGGACAAGATATCTTCTAACTCCTGATCGATAAGGAGTTGTACCTTCCATCATCAGCTCAACGGAATATAAGAATACAAGTAACGGTCTAAACGTGCCTATAATATTCAAAGAATTATCCCCTAACCTTCTAACCATTCACTGTAAGTTCCTATATGTACTGTTCACCGATGAGGAGTTCCATGCGGTATCTTCGAAGACTATAATTAGTTCACCACGGATGGATAGATAGAACCAGCAATTATTTTTGATCTTTAGTACAATATCCAAATCACATTACGTGTACTGTTTGTTTTTGAGGAGTTCCTTCGTTTATCTCCCAAAGTATACATCAAATCTTCACAAAATTAATATGGGACCACCTCAGGAGTATACCCTTACGAATAAAAAAAGAATTTTCAAAATCGGTTGACAATTGGCGGAGAAATCGGTGAACATACATAAAAAAAAAAAAAAAAAAAAAAATACATACAGTCGAACATATAACCTCCTCCTTTTTTTGAAGTCGGTTAAAAACTATTATTTTTTGTACACAACAAATCAGGCGCAAATTAACTAGAGAATATTTTTCCCTAATTTGTGGTATTTTATCCTCTTTTTTGATAAATGTACATCTGATGGCCGAAAATGAAACATCTCCTTTATTTCAATTCTCGTAAGGTTGGTATTAGTTAGTGAACCCTATAAGCTATCTAAATTATAGAGCTAACAAACATATACCAACGCGGGGCAATGGCTGATCTTTGCGTTATGCTCGTGTACGGGTGCTGCTTGTGGTGACTGGTCGTCTTGCTGACTTTGATGTTTTTTTTTTTTTTTTTATATTAGCCTACACTGTCCCACTGTTGAGCAAAGGCCTCCCCCAAATCCCTCCAAGTATCCTTTTCCCGGGCCACCTCGATCCAACCCTTGGAGTACGCGTCGAGGTCGTCTCGCCACCTCTTCTTGGGCCGGCCTCGCCGGCGCCGTCCATCGTCAGGCACCCACTGTGTGGAGACTATTGCCCAGCGGTCGCTGTGCATGCGGCTGATGTGACCCGCCCAGTCCCATTTTAGTCTGGCAGCCTTTTTGCCTACGTCTAGGATTCCCGTTTTGGAGCGCAACGTGGTGTTTCGTATTTTGTCAGTTCTTTTAACCCCTAAAATGCTGCGCTCCATTGCTCTTTGGCAAACCCCAAGCCGGAACTTTTGTGAATCGGTGAGTGACCAGGTCTGAGCACCGTAGGTTAGGACGGGCAGGATACACATATCGATGAGTTTTCGCTTCAGGGAAATCGGTAGATCACCCTTCATTAGCGTCTTCATGGACCAGTAGCTTTTCCAGGCATTTTGGATGCGGCGATCGATTTCCTTTCCTTGCCTGTTTCCGAATGAAACTAACTGGCCCAAGTAGATGTACTCATCAACATACTCTATTTCCTGCCCATCTACCTCGACCCTACGCTTAGTGCTGTTGGTCATGGCTTTGGTTTTAGACCGATTCATCGCGAGTCCCACCTTAAGACTTGCCGTGCTTAGGTCTTGAAGCATAATTTGTAGTTCTAGAGCGGTGGTGGCAAAAAGGACTATGTCGTCGGCAAAACGGAGATTTGTCAACTTTTTGTTGCCTACTTCAATGCCCTTGGTTGTCCATGAGGCTGCCAGTGTTCTAAATATCTCCTCAAGAGTGCTTGTAAATAATTTTGGGGAAAGCGGGTCACCTTGCTTAACACCCTTTTGTATTTTAAATAACGGTCCCGCAGTACTGAGTTTGATGTCTGCAGTGCTATTGTGGTAAATATTTCTGAGAAGGTCTATATATTACTGTTCCAGTTCTTGGTTTTTTTGATGTTGATATTATTATTAATATTACTTACCTGTTTATTTTACGTCGATGGTCCTAGTTTATCATTTGTGGCCTCGACTTGTAACTTAGGTCGTAACAGTATGTCGTTCAGCATTGCATATGTAAGCTGTCACGCCCGTTATGCCAGGCTTTTATTTTTGCAGCCATGTTTCTATATACATATTTTTTTGCTTTTGCTTGAGTATAGTCTTCATTTTATTTGTTGGTATATTGGGTTGGCTAGCTGGCATATAGCAAATCATTTAATTTAATTTGTGTCTCTTAATGTTTTACTATATACCATTGTATAGAATCAAGTTCTTCTAACTGGACAGACAGCTGTGCTGCTGGGGAGTTTGTTGGCCACTTCTTCTTCCCAGCTAAAGCACTAGGAAGTGCGCGATGGGTGGGCGTTTTTGGGGGGACTGTCTTTTGTAATTTTGACGTTCGAAAAGTGCTGATCCTCAGCCTAATTTGAATAAATGACTTTTGATTTTGTTTTTTTTTTTATTTCAACCTTATTTAAACTTTCACAAGGGTGGTATTTGTTTGTTAGCCCTATAAGTACGGTTTAATGTTTGCCAGCTTTGGCCACAAATGTGTGGGTTCCTTTTTTATTTTCAGTTTTATTTCAATTGCCGCAAGATTGGTATTTGATTTTCAGCCATATTCGCTAGATGGAAGGTTCTCCTTCTCCTATTTTCAACCCTATTAGCTAGATAGAAGGTTCTACTTACATTATTGTTGGAGGATCCCGTCAGTTTGCTGACGATAGCGTGAATGCCGAGGGATATGCCGCCGCGCTGAGGACTGAGAGCTTGAGTCGCGACGACGGGCGTGTCTTCTGCCGATTCCTGTGAAAAAATCATAGCAAAACCGACATTTATTTATTTATTTATTTAACACTTTAAGCACATAAACGTACAGAGGCGGACTTAATGCCATAGGCATTTTCTACCAGTCAACCTTTGGGTGATGCAGAGACAAACAGTGGTAGGTGCAATGAAATTGAAGATATTCAATTATAAACGTATTACCTATTTAAATCATAAACATAATACATATACCTAACTATATATAAATATAAAAATACATACATACATATACATAAACAATCAAATTTACTAAAAACAAATGAGACAAACAATTACGAAACATTACCGTTGTGATGATACTGCCAACTTCTTGCGAATGTGCTCGCGAACTTTAACTTTGAAGGTCAATCGGTTGGTTACCATCCTGATTTACTGGGGGAGCGCATTCCACAGAGCGATAGACTGGACAAAGAAGGAAGAGTGAATGAAGTCTGTGCGATGAGTGGGATACTGAAGAAGACGATTGTGCGATGAGCGTAGATTTTTATTGTGGTTGGCGCAAATGTACTGAAAGTGTGGGGCTAGATAAACAGGGGAAGAGGGAGAATCAAGAAACGAAAACAATGTGGTCAGCGCCCTTTACTCTCTGCGCTGGCGTATATGGGCAACCACGGCGCGGACTGACTACGATTTTAAATGCTACAACTACATGCTACAGCTCCAACAAATAAGGTTGAAAATTGAATAAATATTTGGATTGACGATGTGACTAAGCTGCGAATTGGCATTTATTTTTTATTTCATTTATTCGGAAGAACAAACAATTACACATTATGTTTTACAAATAAATAGAATTTTACGGGTTTTATTTAGATTATTCGGACTACACACATTAAATTAAATAATTGTCTGGTTAAAGTTTTAAAGTAATGTTTATTCTATTGAACTCTTTAAAAAAAAAATGTTGTTATCGCTGAAAATACAGAGATGTTCGACGTCAAAGTTTTTTTTGTGAAACAATTTTTATTGGGAACATCAAACAATTTTTCACTATTCTATTCGGTTAGAATTTTTCTTTAAACCCTTCTCTGTCCACTGTATTTTTTGTGTCGTATATTTTCATTGCGTTACGTCATACTCGATTGTCAAAGACACCAGTGTTTTGTGAATATTGAGGTAACAGCGCGCCTTAAGAAGGCACCGATGCGCAGAGACATGATCATATCATTCATGCACTCAGCTGGATGTCTGGGTCTAGAGACTCGGTAGTGCCAGAGTCGCGAGATTTGTTCGGAAGACTTACCGTGGCCCTGGCAGAGACAACTGAAGGAACACGGGTGGGTTTTAGTCGGTAAAATTCTGACACGCCCTCCAGCTCCACCCAGAGCGGGAAACGTCATTTGATGATTTCACATCACAAAAAAAAGATGTAACAGGGATGGTACCACATAGGTGCTTTGGCCTTTTTTTTTTGTAATGGGTGGAAATCCTCATGGATGTCCTCTACCATGGGGCGGAGGGGTCTATCCGACTTCTACTGACTAAAACCTACCCGTGTTCCCTCGCACACTTACACCGGGGGCTACGGAGATACTTAGGCTCTACTTTTCAATATCGCCCCCGACTGGTGCCGGCCGTCTACTTAATAATGTTACGTAGATCGTAAAGTCTAGAAACATCGCCCTAAATCCATCTCAGAAAGAGACAGCGTTACGTAGATCGAAAAGTCTAGAAACGTCACGCTAATTCCATCTAAGGATGGAGCAGTGTTCGAAACTACTCGAAACGACACGCTAACGCCATCTGTTATCAGGTAGCAAGTACTACGAACAATTGTACGTAGACGCCACCGCCATCTATTGTCGAATAGCGGGATTAAACAGTAAATAGATGTCTGTGGAAGGTTCTCGAAGTTTCTAATCTACTTGTAAACTGTGGAAAAGTATTGAATGTTCGCGAATGTTCTGCTCGGGATATAAATAGTGGATTGTCGGCCCAACGGGCAGTTCGATTTCGGAAGCGAGCGAATACGAATCAAGCGATACAGTACAAGCGAAACAAGTGACTCTGTTTGACTATTGCGATATTGTGATTGTTTAATTAAACTGTGGTGTGTTTCGATAATTTTGGCTTAAATTAATTTATCCCGAAACCCAGCTCTTAACAATAACATAAAAAATAATTTAAAAACCAAAGTGAAACTAAAATTAAAATAATAAACGTTAATATCTAGATGAAAGGCACCCTATTTGTGTCAATATCTACACTAATATTATAAAGAGGAAAAATTTGTATTTTTGTTTGTTTGTTTGTAATGGATAAACTCGAAAACTACTGGACCGATTTAAAAAATTCTTTCACGATTAGAAAGCTACATTATCTGCGAGTATTACAGGCTATATAACATCACGCTACAACTAAGAGGAGCGGAGCAGTAATGAAAAATGTTGCAAAAACGGGGAAAATCGCCTACCCGAAAACGAAAACACGAAATTTAACGCGGACGAAGTCGCGGGCAGAAGCTAGTTATTAAATATAATACAAACACTTCAAAAGTGTGCGAACATGCAATTATATCATACATTTTATTTCGGAGTCAGATATAATCTATTAGACAACAAATGAATAAATAAAAACACGCCCGCCTTGTCAAAAAGTGAATTTAAAGATTGGACAAAAACAAGCTTAACCACTCTTTTCATTACAGTCGGGGGACCTATAAATAACTGTTCCAAGGAACCGTCCCCCAATTACCTATGTTTTTTTTTTTTTTTTTGGATGGGAAATCATCAAATGACTTCTCCCGCTCTGGGCGGAGCGGGAGGGCGTGTCAGACTTTTACTGACTAAAACCCACCCGTGTTCCTTCAGTTGCCCATGTGCCAGGGTCACGGTATCTCTTTCGAACAATCTCGCGACCCTGACAGGCATCGGTCCTAGCAGACCCCTACAGTGCTGCTGACATCTCTCAATTACCTATGTTACCCGGGATAACGTAACGCTTCTAATGATACCATATTCATTGATATCGGTTAAGTGGTTTAGAAGTTATGTTGGAATAAAGGCGGGTTAGCCAAAAGGTTACTGGAGCGCTGCGGACTCTGTACCGATTAAAAAACCGAGCAAGTGCGAGTCGTACTCGCGCACCAAGGGTTCCGTACAAACCTGTAGGTATAAAGTTTAAAAAATTTTAAAATATTTTTATTATATGATGTAACTAAAAATTTACGGTTTTCGCAATTTTTCCTTTATCTGTGCTATAAGACGTTGCTTCGTACCAAATTTCAAAATTCTAGATCGACTGGAATTACCCTTTAGGTTTTGATTCCCTTGCGAGATTCGAAAATTTGCGGAAATTTGCGGCATAAACGGCTATATCTTTTGATTGCGTTAGCTTAGCAGTTTGATTTTTTCACAGCTTCAAGAGACAGTAGACTTGAGTATTTGATATAAATTTCAGCTTGATACCTCCACGCGTTCCTGAGAAAAAGGGTCTTGACAGACGGACGGACGGACGGACGGACGGACAACAAAGTGATCCTATAAGGGTTTTTCCTTTTAAGGTGCGGAACCCTAAAAATGTATTACCATCGAGTACGAAGACAATGCTTGTGCAGTCCTTAATTTTCCCTATCATCGATTATGGTGATGTGTGCTACTATGACCTGAATGCAGATCTCCTCGAAAAACTTGACCGTCTTCTAAATAACTGCATTCGATTCGTTTTCAATCTGCGTAAATATGATCATGTCTCTGCGCATCGGTTACTTCTTAAGTGGTTGCCCATACGCCAGCGCAGAGAGCAAACAGCGCTGACCACCTTGTTTTCATTTCTTGATTCTCCCTCTTTCCCTGTGTATCTTGCCTCCCACTTTCAGTACATTTGCGCTAACCATCATAAAAATCTACGCTCATCGCAGAATCGTCTTCTTCAATGTCCCAGTCATCGCACAGACTCCATTCACTCTTCCTTCTTTGTCCAGTCTATCTCTCTGTGGAATGCGCTCCCCCAAGAAATCAGGATGGCACCCAACCGATTGACTATCAAAGTTAAAGTTCGCGAGCACATTCGCAAAAATTTGGCAGTTTCATTACAACGGTAATGTTTCTTCATTGTTTGTCTTACTTGATTTTAGTAAGTTCATTTATTTATACCGGGTGACTTTTTTTAGCGTCTTGAAAAAAAATGGGGGTAATAGGTGAACGGAATAGAAGCTTTTGGCATAGAAATTTTTATCATTTTTATTTTTGAATAACATGTAATTAAATTGATCTAGTAATAAATTCTACACATTTAAAGTAACATTTTCATACTAGAACAACAAAAACAGAAATTTGGAAAAAAAAATCAAAAAAAAATTATTAAAATTTATCGAAACTCAAATCATACGCACCCTACTCAATGCGCGGCATGTATCATTGATTTCGGAGCGCGGTCCTACCCTTTGAAGCCGGCCGATAGGCGGCCTCATTGATCTTCCGTAGGCGAACGAGCCGCACACGCATCCCTGTCCACCCGCGTCCCGCGCTCCTTTAGTCACCTACGATGAATCTGAAGGCCTTCCTGCCTTCTATTCTAGTTACACAACACACCATATGAAGGTCGAGACGGTAAAAAATGTCATCCGGTATATATTTATGTGTGTATATATTTATATATATTTATGTGTATATATTTATATATAGTTAGGTATGTATATGTTTGTCTCTGCACCACCCAAAGGTTGACTGGTAGAAAATGCCTACGGCATATTTTTTTTGGATAGGAAATCATCAAATGACTTCTCCCGCTCTGGGCGGAGCGGGAGGGCGTGTCAGACTTTTACTGACTAAAACCCACCCGCGTTCCTTCAGTTGCCCATGTGCCAGGGTCACGGTATCTCTTTCGAACAATCTCGCAACCCTGGCAGGCGTCGGTCCTAGCAGACCCCTTCAGTGCTGCTGACATCTCTTTGAGGCGCGCGTGGAGCACTACGCGCCGTCGACCCGAGCCTGGTCCTTTCCGGGCGGCGAGCTACCCATTGCTCGCCGCCCGCAAGCTCGCGCCTACGGTGGCCGGGAGTCCGCTATTGACTCCCGACGCCCGGGGCGTCTCCACCTGCGGCGGCTAGGGACGTGAGGGCGCAGAGACTGCCACTCCCTCACGCGCCCCGCCTCCTCCTTCGCGAGCATTACTGCTTCGCAGAAGGAGGTGACGGCTTCCCATGCCCTCTCGCTCCGTACCATGGCTCGCACCAGGGGCGGACGCGAGAGGTCGCCGCCGCCGATCGCCTCCACGAAGATACGGCGGTGCTCCGCCCAGGCAGGGCACACCTCCACCGTATGCTCTACCGTGTCCTCCAGACGATCCTCACAATGGAAACACCCGGGCGTTTCCTCCCGCTTTATCCTGAACAGGAACCCACCGAAGCACCCATGCCCGGTGAGAACCTGCGTCAGGCGGAAGGTGAGGACGCCGTGGCGCGTCTCTATCCACTCCTCAAAGAGGGGACTTACCGCCGCAATTGTGGCGTGCCCGGCGCTGGGTTGCGACAATCGTACTTGCCATGTCGCCATGAGGCCTATGGCATTAAGCCCGCCTCTGTACATGTGTATGCGTGAAGTATTAAATAAATAAAGTAACTCACAAACACACATGAACCCTGAAAATATAAGACTCCTTTTTCTGAGCAGTCGTGTAAATTTTAACTCAAACCAAATAACTTTAATATGTATATTTTTTTTTAAAAACGTACTAACCTGATTTAGTTTAGGCGCAGGCGACGCTACAACAGTATGTGCCAGTAACGCGTCGACGACAGACACGTTGCCGAGCGTGCACGCGACGTACAGCGCCGTCTGGCCGCTGACGTCGCGAGCATTCACGTCAAACGCTGCGGAGTACTGCCACTGGCCGCTCACATCACTGTGGTCAATAAGGAGAAGGTCACAATACGTCCAAGTAACGCATCGACCACAGACACGTTGCCGAGCGTGCACGCGACGTACAGCGCGGTCTGGCCGCTGACGTCGCGAGCGTTCACGTCAAACGCTGCGGAGTACTGCCACTGACCGCTCACGTCACTGAGTGATCAAATAAGTATGTAAGGTATTAATGAGAGCATTTCAAAGAATCAACGGACTTTTTTTTTATATTTTAATTCAAACCAATAATTCAAATTTAAAGCTGAGAAAATCCTGCCGGGGTCGCGTGATTGTTCGAAAGAGATACCGTGACTCTGGCACAGGCAACTGAAGGAACACGGGTGGGTTTTAGTCAGTAAAAGTCTCACACGCCCTCCCGCTCCGCCCAGAGCGGGAGGAGTCATTTGATGATTTCCTATCCAAAAAAAAAAAGCTGAGAAAATGCGATGTTGTTATATGTCACGTAACATGTAAAGTTACATAATAATCGTGACGTCGAATTATTTTGTATGAAAAATGAAAATGTAAAAGGAAATTATACCAGGTATGCCAAGTGATTCTTCGACATGGTCTCATTTATACGACTACCCTATAGTTATGGGTTATCAAAAGTACATCTTGACATAAAATCTTGTATACAGTGTGGCAGGGGTAAAGCCGCACAGTTAGTAGTTATAAACCCTAATTTTATCTCACCTTTGTCAATGAATTCAGACGTACCTAGAAGCACAGTTCTTTAGGATTATCTGTGCCGATTCTACTGAGGACATGTCCCCACGGTTATTTCCGCTGACGGCAGAATCATTCTCGCGCTCACTCACTCTCGTATTCTCGCGCTCACTCACTCTCGTAGGCTCAAGCAACAAATTCAGACGCCGGCCCGCACCCCGCACCCCGCACCACAGCGCGACTGCGGCGCCGCCAAGCGGCTGTTTGGGTCGCCTTAAGTTTGTCTTCAACCCGGCCATAAGAACTGTACTTCTATGTACGTCTGAATTCGTTGCCTCGGTTTTAAAGGATTCCATAATTATTATCATTACAAACATCAGAGTAAAACTCCGAAATCGAAATAACAAATAGTTCTTGATTTTTTTTACAAAGTTTGCTTATAACCGGGTCCGGTAATACATTTAAAAAAATTATTTAAAAGTAACTGAACTTGTTCTTTTAATTTTGATTGCATCAAATAATTATACATATAAAACCATACCTTTTGATAAGTTTTTGTACATTTACAGTGACTACATTAGGAGAAATAAAAACATTTCTCATTTTCAGTTATTATTTCTTTTATTCCACATTAACGCCGTATTAGAAAGAGATTCATATATTAAATGATAGCTTAAACAAACCCTTCTGAGCAGTATTAAAATTACAATCTAATTCCATAATACATTATGTCCCGTGTAGCTTGTTACCAAAAAAAACAGCTTTTACCATGATTTAAATACATGGTTATGAGACGTCCGCTGGACACAATATAGGCTAACAAAATAAAAATATTTTTTACAAAAAAAAAAAAAAAAAACCGACTTCCTCAAAAACACTACAAAGTGAAAAATAACTTTTAATTCGGAAGTCGGTGTCTTAGGATCTGTATTTGACTTTTTTGCCACCGACTTCCGAAAAAAATATAAACGGTCGAACTGAGAAACCTCCTCCTTTTTTTGGAAGTCTGTTAAAAAGAATAATCATAAAGAATCAAAATGAACAAAAGTGTTCATGTTTTAAACTTACGTGTAAGTACTAAGCACACTCTCCGGGTACGGGTACTCCAGTAAAAGGGTCACCATCGCCGCGTGCCCACCGATACACGCCGCGTGGACAGGCAACCATTTCTCTACCGTTTCTTGCTGGAAAGAGAGAAAAGATCTAGTAATAACAAAAACGTTTATTTCTACCAACAAGAGATCATTACAAAACCAAGACCCCTCCGTGCCTTGGAAAGCACGTTATGCCGTTGGTCTCGGCTGTCATTTGTAAATCTTTGACAGTTGTTACGGGTCGTCAGAAGCCCGGAAGTATGACAACCAGTGTTATCAAGGGGTATCGTAGTACCCAGTAACTGGGTTGTGGAGGTCAGATAGGCAGTCGCTCCATGTAAAATACTGGTATCCAGCTGCATCCAGTAAGACTGGAAGCTGACCCCAACATAGGGGGTGGGAAAAGGTGGGAAAAGACTAGGCAGATGATGGTAGGGAGAAACTGCATATATGAGAGCTTATTGTTATTTAAATATGAGATTATTCAAAAATAAACTGCATGAATAGCTGTGTAGTTATAGTTTTTATAGTGTGAAAGAATTTTTAGATTATAAATGTTAAATATGCTTCTGTAAATTTGTACGCTTATGCAAAAACATGTATGCTCTTTTTTTTACCATCTTTTATACCATGTTTTTTTAGCAAATAAATATTAAACTATTCTAATCTATTCTATTCACAAATTTATCGAAAGCAAAAGTCATTTATTTAAAACTAGGCTGAGGATCAACAATTTTCGAACGTCAAAATTACACTTGACTGGCCTGTTAGTCTAGTGGTTAGTGACCCTGACTGCTAAGACTGAGGTCGTGGGTTCGATTCCCACCCACAACAAATCTTTGTGTGATGAGCACAATCATTTGTTCTGTGTCTGGGTGTAATTTATCTATAATATGTATGTATTTAGAAATATATAAGTATGTTTATCAGTTGTCTGGTTATCATAGTACAGGCTCTGCCTAGTTTGGGATCAGATAACAGTGTGTTGTTGTCCTAAGATAAGATAAGATACATAAGACAGTCCCCCGGCACGCTCGCCCTTCACCACTTCCTAGCGCTTTAGCTGGGAAGAAGAAGTGGCGCAACAAACTGTCCAGCAGCACAGCTGTCTGTTCAGTTAGAAGAACTTGATTCTATAAAATACTAAACATTAAGAGACAAAAAACATTAAATTAAATAATTCGCCATCAACCTCGTGTTCTCACCTGGACAGCCTCAGGGAAAGACGCCAGCAACAACTTGGCGATGTCTACATGACCATGGTAACAGGCTATGTATAGCGGACAGTACTTGGTGACGGGATGAGCTCGACCATCAGCTCCAGCGTCCAGGAGTGAGGCGACTGCTGCGGTGAGGCCTGCTTCTGATGCGCTGGAAAGAGATTGAAGGTTTAGATAAGACTTCTTGCCGGCTCTTCTCTATAGAAATCAACAATTTGGAACCGTGCACCTAGCTTCTGACGTTTCATAAGTGCCCATGTAGGTTTATGTGAAATATAAATATTTTGATTTGACAGATCAAACTGAAAGTCAAAGCATTTACTTCACACTAGCTTTTGCCAGCGAGGTTGATAATTATCCTGCGGGAAAGTACTACCGGGATGAAAAGTATGATTTAATCCAGGTTATAAAAAAAAACTTTTTACCAAAAAATGTAACCGCCGAAAACACTGAAAAGCAAAAAATAATAAACCTTAAAATTATGAGTCGGCGCTTTGAGTGATCTTTGTTCATTGATTTTTCAGCGCCGACTCATAATTTTAAGGTTTATTATTTTTTGCTTTTCAGTGTTTTCGGCGGTTACATTTTTTGGTAAAAAGTTTTTTTTTTTTTTTTTTGTGGCTGTAATATACTTATACTACTTGGCAAGGTATACCCTATCCAATGAATAAAGAATTATCAAAATCGGACTACTCTGTATAAAGTTATGAGTGGTTAAACATTACAATCAGTGAGTGAACAATCAATCATCCCCTGTTTTCCGACCCTTAGGGTTCGATTTTGTTTTCCAAATTTATATGGGACCACCCTCGGAGTATACCCTTTGCAATAAAAAAAGAATTATCACAATCAGACTACTAAGTAAAAAGTTATGCGTGGTCATACATAAAAAAAAAACAAACAAAAAAAAAAATATACGCGTCGAATTGATAACCTCCTCCGTTTTTTTTCGTCGGTTAATTATGTGTGTGCCAAATTTCATCTAAATCCGATCAGTCGTTTTTGCGTGAAATAGTTACAAACATCCATACATCCATAGTCACAAACTTTCACATTTATAATATAAGTAGGATAAACCAATTACAGGCTCTTTTTAACTGACTTCAAAAAGGAGGAGTTTCTCAATTCGGATGTTTATAATATATATTTTTTTATGTATGTTCGGCCATAACTCCGTCATATATAGACGGATTTGCAAAATTATTTTTTTATTCGAAAGGGGTTTATTCCGCAATGGTCCCATATAAATTTCATATAGATCTGATGATCAGTTCCGGAGACAGAATCCGGAACTCTTAAAAAAATTACAGCAAATCAATCGCGATTTCTGCTATCGCATAAATATGCAATGTTTGTTTGGAATTAGTGCGGGGTGGATACCATAACTAAAAATTTTAAAATAAAAATCTTTTTTACAAAAAAAAAACAACCGACTTCCTTAAAAACACTACAAAGTGAAAAATAACTTTAAGTTCGGAAGTCGGTGGCAAAAAACCTTAAATACAGATCCTAAGACACTTCCGAAATTAAAGTTATTTTTCACTCTGTAGTGTTTTTAAGGAAGTCGGTTGTTTTTTTTTTTTTTGTAAAAAAGTTTTTTGTAAATAAATAAATAAATAATCAGCCTGTCTTGTCCCACTGCAGGGCAAAGGCCTCCCTTTCCTTTTTCCAATCAACTCTATCCTAAACCAATAAGGACCAATCCCTCATGTAGGCGTCGAGTTCGTCCCGCCATCTACACCTGGGTCTCCCGCGATGTCGTACGGCATTTTCGGGGACCCATGTAAAAAGTTTTTATTTTTAACTTTTTAGTTATGGTAGATACCCCGCACTAATCCAATCAATTGATAACCTCCTCCTTTTTTTGAAGTCGGTTAAAAAGGTAGATTTACAAATATAAAAGAGTCGATAGAGAGACTTACGAGATGTAGGTCGTGGGGTGACTGGATTGTCCCAGAACCAAAAATTCGAAGACAAAGTTTTTTAAACTGACAATTGGTGGTGAAGCAGAAAGATGAAGTTAGTTGCCCAATCAAAAACGTATTAGGTCCTATGAAGAAGAACGGGCAAGAACCTCCATGGACTCTCTTTTCAATCAATAATTTTGTTACAAAAAGTTGGTTACATCACTTCATCATCATTATCATCATTTCAGCCGTAAGACGTCCACTGCTGGACTTAGGCCTCCTCCAATTTGGGGGGCTTTGCCATAATCGCTACGCTTGGCAGGCGGGTTGACGATCGCAGTATGGTGGTAAAATGCATAGAGAACGCTGCTGCCCATTCTCTAGTAAGTCCCTTAGTCGCCTTTTACGACACCCACGGGAAGAAATGGGGTGGTGTTATTCTTTACGTCCGGCACCACACGGTTACATCACTTTTGTTAAAATAATAAATGTGAGAACTATGTAAAAATACGTGCACATTAAAAGAGTCCGCAATGAAAATAAAAATAAAATAACAATTTAGAAATTAAAATATGCCGTGCTAAGAGATGACCCAGTTCCTACTGATGGCGCCCGTTCACGAACATGACGTACGGATCATCCCACATGGGGTGCCCTAAGCGACTAGTCGCTCTAGTTTTATTTTAAGCCCTGCCTGGAGGGCTTAATTTATTAAGGTAGCCACAGGCAAGTCCGGTTAAGCAGACAGCGAGACGAAATTCCCAAAAAAAAAAAAAATTGCCAGTTCTGAGCTGAGCCATCATACTTCACCCATAATTTTCTATACCTCTACTACCGCTACTCAACTCACACTTAAAACCGAGTATTGTAATGTAAGAGCGAGCTCACCGGAGCTTTGACCTGTGACATCATACTTCAACCCATCATTTTCTATGTGTCGACTACCGTTGCTTAACTCATACGCATAACAGAGTATTGTAGTGTAAGAGCGAGCTCTCTTCCAGCGACGCCCTAAGCCGAGGTTTGTACCCCACAGGGGATGCTCTTAGTGAGTAGTCGCTCTAGTTTAAAGTTTTTAAGCCCAGTCTGGCAGGTTTAATTTACTAAGGTAGCAATTCCGGTAGCAAAATTTGGAGGGGTCCACCAGGACCGATGCCTGCCAGGGTCGTGTATCTGTTGGAAAGAGTTAACGTGACCCTGGCACAGGCAACTGAAGGAACATGGGTGGGTTTTAGTCAGTAAAAGTCTGACACGCCGTGCCGCTCCACCCAGAGCGGGAGACGTCTGATGTTTCACCCCAAAAAAAAGGCAGTTCTGGTTAAGCAGCCTGCAAGACATCAGTCCAAAAAAAAAAAACAAAAAAAATGGAGCTGTGAGCTGAGCCATCATACTTCACCCATCATCTTCTATACCTCAACTACCGTTGCTTAACTCACATGTATAACAAAGTATTGGCTCCACCATGCATCAAGTCAGCTATAAAGCTGGTGCTGTCACCGAGCGAGCGCAACTGGGCGTTGATCTGTGACATCATACTTCACCCATCATCTTCTATACCTCGTCAACCGCTGCTTAACTCACACGTATAACAAAGTATTGGCTCCACCAGGCGTCAGGTTAGCGATGAGACTAGCGCTGCCGCCGAGAAAGCTCAACCGGGCTTTGAGCTGTGACTGTGAGATCATACTTCACCCATCATGTTCTATACCTCGTCTACAACTGCTTAACTCACACGTATAACAAAGTATTGGCTCCACCAGGCGTCAGGTTAGCGATGAGACTAGCGCTGCCACCGAGAGAGCTCAACCGGGCTTTGAGCTGTGACTGTGAGATCATACTTCACCCATCATGTTCTATACCTCGTCAACAACTGCTTAACTTACACGTATAACAAAGTATTGGTTCCAACAGGCGTCAAATCAGCTACGAGACCGGCGCTGCCACCGAGCGAGCTCAACCAGGCTTTGAGCTGTGACTGTGAGATCATACTTCACCCATCATCTTCTATACCTCGACTACCGTTGCTTAACTTACACGTATAACAAAGTATTGGCTCCACCAGGCGTCAGGTTAGCGATGAGACCAGCGCTGCCCCCGAGAGAGCTCAACCGGGCCTTGAGCTGCGAGATGTCACCGCGGGACACCAGCTCACGAAGAGCTGCATGTTGGGATAGTCGCTCTCGTTCTAACGCATCTGGAAAGAAAGAGATAGGGCTGTTAGAAAAGTTGATGTCGGTATTGTTGAACCTTAAGAGCGACCAACCCGTCTGCCAGCGTCGCGAGATTTGTTCGAAAGAGATACCGTGGCCCTGGCACAGGCAACTGAAGGAACACGGGTGGCTTTTATTCAGTAAAAGTCTGACACGCTCTCCCGCTCCGCCCAGAGCGGGAGACGTCATTAGATAACGATTCCCACCCACAAAAAAAAAGCACTAGGAAGTGGTGAAGAGCGGGCTTCTTAGGGGGACTGTCTTATTTAACTTTGACGTTCGAAAATTGTTGATCCCCAGCCTAGTTTGAATAAATGACTTTTGCTTTTGATAAATTTGTGATAGCATTAAGCTCAAATTATGTAGTTTCTCCCTACCATCATCTACTTAGTCTTTTCCCAACTATTTTAGGGTCGGCTTCCAGTCTAACCGGATGCAGCTGAGTACCAGTATTTTACATGGAGCGACTGCCTATCTGACCTCCACAACCCAGTAACTGGGTACTACGATACCCCTTCATAAGACTGGTTGTCATACTTCCGGGCTTCTGACGACCCGTAACAACTGTCAAAGATTCACAAATGACAACCGGGATCAACGGCATAACATGCTTTCCAAGGCACGGAGGGGTCTTTGTTTTGTTATGATCTCTTGTTGGTAGAAATACACAAAAAAAAAAACCCGTAGTAGCAGCATCTACACCGCCACAAGAGAACTACGCATTACACTGACGTCACGTAAAATCCTGCATCGCACAAGCAGAGTTTACCGCGCAACTATACAACGTCCCGACATCAATCGTTTAACAAGTTGCCCACCAAACACGACAGCCGTCTGGTCGGAGGATCCTGTCTTCTCTACGGAGGTTGAGTTAGGCTGTAATCCACCACGCGGACACATGTCCCCGAATTTTTATTTCTAGGCAATAGCAATGCTGGTTTTGTCACGATATTTTCCTTCACCATTTTGAGAGCAGTGGTGACGAAATTATTTTCACAAAGTTATGCGCCGGACTTGTTAGTTGAGTCTGTTACCACGGGGCGACCACTGCTTTAATTAATCATCATCATCAGCCTATAGCAGTCCACTGTTGGACATAGGCCTCTCCAATTGCACGCCATTCAGCCCGATTCTCGGCAACTCTCATCCAGCTGCTACCAGCCACCCTGCGAAGATCGTCGCTCCACCTAGCCTGAGGGCGTCCTACCTTACGTTTGCCGATTCGCGGTCTCCACTCAAGAACACGTCTACCCCAACGGTCATCAGTTCTACGGCTAATGTGGCCTGCCCATTGCCACTTAAGCTTGCTAATTTTTTGAGCTATGTCGATAACTTTGGTTCTCTGCCGGATCACCTCATTCCGGATTTTGTTTGATTAATATTGAAACATAATCAGAAAGCCTTCCTTTTTTTTCGTTCCGTCATCTACGCCCGGGTCTTCCGCGATGCCGTATGACGTTTTCGGGGACCCAGGTTGTGGTGTTCTTAGCCCGCAAAGCATCCGACATGCGGCAAACGTGTCGGGCCCAGTCCCATTTGAGCTTGGCTGCTTTTTGGGAAACGTCTAGGATTTGTGTCTTAGAGCACAGTATTGTGTTCCGTATCCGATCATAAGTCGACCTCCAAGTATACTATGCTCCATCGCTTGCTAGCAGACCTAGAGCCTGGTCCTCTGCTAAACTGTCAAAGACCAGGTTTGGGTGCCGTATTTAAGGACAGGGAGAATGCACATGTCCATTAATTAACGTTTATGGCAAATTTGAAGATCTCCTTTCGTGAGAGCTTTCATCGACCAATAATTGTAAGAACTAAATTATGAACGCGTAGAGATTGCGCTTTTCTATAAAATTGCAGTTTTTTTGTGAGCTATCCGATGAAACATTTCTACGGTAGAATCATGTGCACATGTGTGTGTATGTGTGTGTGTTTGTGTGTGTGTGTGTGTGTGTGTTCATGGGTACAGTTCGCGCATTGATGACCCTACCTGTTTATTAATACCACAAAATTTGTGTTAATCCGAAGTAACCAACTCACCATGCTGTCTCCAAGGATCAGCCACATCATCACTGAAATAGTGAGATACGTCGTAAGCAGCATCCGCGTCGTCTTGTACAGGCTGACTTGGAGCACGCGCAACTTTTTGAGCCGCGCGGCGAAATCGGGCCAACATTGTGACTTTGACGACACACGGTATTCACTCACTTATCGCACTTTTTGGCGACACAACTGACCATTTATTTGTGGAAAATTCAACTGGTTTCTGTACTTGTTCTTTTTAGGGCCATCATTGTGACGACTCTACGTAATATTCACTCACTAATTGCACTTTTTGGGTACACAATTGACCATTTATTTGTGGAAAATTCAACTGGTTTCTGTACTTGTTCTTTTTAGGGCCATCATTGTGACGACTCTACGTAATATTCACTCACTAATTGCACTTTTTGGGTACACAATTGACCATTTATTTGTGGAAAATTCAACTGGTTTCTGTACTTGTTCTTTTTAGGGCCATCATTGTGACGACTCTACGTAATATTCACTCACTAATTGCACTTTTTGGGTACACAATTGACCATTTATTTGTGGAAAATTCAACTGTTTCTAGTCCTTATCCTTTTTAGGGTCACCATTGTGACGACTCTACTTGATATTCACTCATGAACTTTTAGGGGATCAAATTGACCATTTATTTGTGGAGAATTCAACTGTGTTCTGTCATTGTCCTTTTTAGGGCCAGCATTGTAACCAACTTTTGTAACTATTTTCTTTAGTTTTCACTAAGTTATTATTATTTTTTGGAAAATGACCGACTACAGAACAAAATTCAAACTATTAACACGCTTTTATTTGTTTCATACGTATGTTAGTATGTGCCTATGTAACGGAAACTTTGAACATAATATTGACCCCCTTTAAAACGTCGGATTAACTCGAAATTTGGCATACTTATCAAGGACCGATGACAATATAATAATTTTATAAATTTGTGCCATTATTTTTGCCGGGATTACCATGATAGCAAAAAAACTGTATTCGAAAACTACGTTGCCATACGACACAAACTACGCTGACATATGTCTCAAAATTGGAAACACCCTAAAAATAGAAAATAAATAATAGTTTATTACTAACCTAATTTTAAAGGAATGAAGTTATCCGGAAAAGAACTGGAGTTACCGACATAGCTTGCAGGGTAAGCAAACTGAAGTGGCAGTGGGCTGGCCATGTCTGTCGAAGGACCGATGGCCGATGGAGCAGACGAGTCCTGGAGTGGAGACCGCGTATCGGCAAGCGTAGTGTGGGACGCCCCCCAGCTAGATGGACAGACGACCTCAAAAAGGTGGCTGGGACAGACTGGATGCGGAAGGCGGAGGACAGGATGTTGTGGCGCAGCATGGCAGAGGCCTATGGCCAGCAGTGGACTGCGATAGGCTGAGTTGATTGATTGACTAACCCAATGGATCTTTGCTAACTGAACAAATAAATAAATATATATTGTGCATTTTCTCTTTTATTGTTAACCGACCTTAGGAGGTCAACGTGTCGAACTTGTATCGTTAATTGTAATGTAAGACAAGTAATAAAATATTTTTGGAAGTCTTGTTATGGTAACATGTAATTTTAAAAGTTTATCAAGCTGCTGCCCGCGACTTTGTCTGCGTGACTCACAGGAACAATCCATTTATTCGGTATAAAAAGTAGCCTATGTTACTTGGTGATAATGTAGCTTTCTATAGGTGAAAGTATTTTTAAATTCGGTTCAGTAATTTTGCGAGTTTATCCATTATAAACATACATACAAAAAATCAAATATTTCCTATCTATACTAATATTATAAAGCTGAACAGTTTGTTTGTTTGATTGAACGCGCTAATCTCAGGAACTACTGGTCCGAATTGAAAAATTCTTTTTGTGTTGGGTAGCCTGTTTATCGAGGAAGGCTATAGGCTATATAACATCACGCTACAATCAAGAGGAGTGGAGCAGTAATGAAAAATGTTGCAAAAATGGGGAAAATCGCACGGGTAGGCGCCGACGCGACGGGAAGGGTCGGGGGAACAAGAAATTTAACGCGGATGAAGTCGCAGGCAAAAGCTAGTTTATAATATTACTTTAGATTTAGATAAGAAACGTAAAAAAACGTACTGGTGTTGTAATTTACCCACAAGTCTCTCGTTAAGTAGCCCATAATGCTTTCACTGTTAGGACATAGACCTTCGCTCTTCGAGAAAACTGGGCTGGGCTGTGATCTACCAAGCGAGTCCAGTGCGGGTTGGTAGATGTCACATGTCTTAGAATTTTTGGTTCTAGGACATGCCGGTTTCCTCACGATGTTTTCCTTCACCGTTTTGAGAGCAGTGGTGATGAAATTATTTACACAAAGTACAGCGCCTGCCTTTATTTTGGGAGGCAGTGGCACAACATCAAATAACGTCTCCCGCTCTGGGCGGAACGGGAGGGCGTGTCAGACTTTTACTGACTAAAACCCACCCGTGTTCCTTCAGCTGCCTTTGCCAGGGCCACGGCAACTCTCTCGAACAAATCTCGCGACCCTGGCAGGCATCGGCCCTAGCGAACCGCTTCAAAAGTTGAGGTTACCGAGGCCCTGGCATACAGGCAACTGAAGAAACACGGGTGGGTTTTAGTCGGTTAAAGTCGGACAAGCCTTTCCGCTCCACCCAGAGCGCAGGCGCGGTCGCAGCCTAACATTTTGGGGGGGGTCACCATGAGTACTGAAGAATATTTTTAGGAAAGTACATCCTCTTTGGTCTAGTAGTCGCAAGCGCTACTGATCAGCATGATGTCCCGGGTTACAATCTTTTTGCAAATGTCCATCGGAGTCTCCGTGGCTCAAGTGAGAACAATTTTAAGATAGTAAGACAGGAAAATCGTTCAGGGTACCGACAGCATGACTGTCTTTGGGGGGGGGGGGGGGGTCATGACCCCTAGGACCCCCCCTCCCTCGGACCGCGCCTGCCAGAGCGGGGGACGTCATTTGATGATTCCCCACCCACAAAAAAAGGCCAATACCACTGGGCCACAATTCTTAATCTGTATCTTACTTAAACTTAGTTAATGTTATGCAATCTAAAAGACAAATAACAAGATAAAAATCCAACAAACGGAATGATTCATCATGTGGTCGTTTAATATCAAGTTTCCGAATACGTACCGTGCGATGAGACAGGTCAATCTGTTGGTTAATTAACGCTACAATTACTAAAGTATAGTTAAGACCCCACCTCGAAAATAGATGATAGTTGGATTGTTTCCCCCGCACGCGGGGAGTGGCGGACCTATCTTCATTGGTCGGCCGACACGTCATCGTCACAAACTTTAATGACTTATTTTACCAGTGGCCAAAAGTGGAACGAAGGAATTATCACTGACCGAAATTTAAAAACGTTACTTAGCATGGCCTTTCGCTAAGAATTATTCTTGTCACCGTCGCACAACTGTTTAAATAACAATGCAAGATAAAGACGGCAACATATTAAAAAAAAATGAGCATGCCAAGTGACGTTAATTTGTCTCGGTCTTTGAAATTTTTGCGCATAGTAAACTATGGAGTAGACAACTAATACAAAATATTTAAAAACCTGAAACTTAAATTTTGATTAATGATATGCAGGGGTAAAATTAATTGAAATCGAATAATGGTTTCTTATAGAATTAGAGGTCCTGATTAACAGAAAAATAAACAAAAAATTCCATCACGTAAGGTTTTGTAGAAATCTTCATAAATGCTACCATAGTACAGATATGATAGGATAACAATTATTATTTTCGGAAGGGCTTGTGGCTAATTTAAAACAGCTGCACGAGTCGGTCATTCAGGTTAAGCTACGCTTGCCGCGGTTGGTCCGTGGATGGGTGACTATGTTTACAAACCACGTTAAGCCGTTGGTCCGCCTACCAGGGTCGCGAGATTAGTTCGAAAGAGGTACCGTGGCCCTGGCATATGGGCAACTGAAGGAACACGGGTGGGTTTTAGTCAGTAAAAGTCTGACACGCCCTTCCGCTGCATCCACAGCGGGAGACGTCATTTGATGATCTACCATCCAAAAAAAAAGCAGTTCGGCCCGACTGTCTTTCGTAGATCTTAGACAGTCGTTACGGGTCGTCAAAAGTCTGACAACCAGTCTTACCAAGGGGTATCGTTTTACCCAGTAACAAGGTTGTGGAAGTCAGATAGGCAGTCGCTCCATGTAAAATACCGGTACTCAACTACATCCAGTAAGACTGGAAGCCGACCCCAAAATAGTTGGGAAAAGGCTAGGCAGATAATGAACAATTATAATTTTCGACTGTTATTTTACTTGTTGGTAGTTTAAAAAAATATTTAGTAAATGTGATTGACCGTCGACTGATTGATTTCTCTATCGACAAAACCGAGCCACAGCTATTTACAAAACCAGAATTAAACAAATAAGTGCGTAAATTAGATCTTTCTAAAATTGCCGCAGAACTTTTAGGATCTCGGCTCAAAGAAAAAAAAAATTGGCTACGGGCTCTACTTTTCTATATTATATAGAGAAATAGATGTAGAGAAAAAGCTTTTGTCCCAATTTTTGCTCAAGACGGTGATTCAGTTTTACTGTAAAGATATAAACGGGCTAATGAAAATATTTAATGTCAAATATGACAAAGAAGCTTCAGTGACAAGCAAATAAGGTATTACAAGGATTTATAACAGTTTATTTTGTGAGTCAGGTTAATGCTAAACGTCATGAAAATCGAAACGTGTAAGTAGTAGTTTTGTTTCAAAAAGGTAAATTTTGCATACCTTTGTTATTTACGACATGAAATTAAAAATATCGAACTAATCTTCTAGAGGTATATAAATAAAATGGATGTTGGTATATAAGAGATTATAAACTCCAACGTCGTTTCACCGATCACCATACATTTGCGTGGTAAAATAATTACCCTCCTTTGAGCCGCAGTCAGTTATAAAACCTCACCTTTTTCACACTTGTAATGCTACTCTATTCCTTCGTTGTGCTCTTGTATTTATAGTGTCAGTACTTGACATAAAGATAATATTGTTGACGTACTTCAAACCTAAAAACTAATCATATATTTTAATTTATTTCTAAATGAACGATTATTATAAGTTTTTGGGATAAAACAGACGTTCTTCTCTAAAAAAATAGGGTGTTAACTCAATATTACTTTACAAAGTGAGAATAGATTGTTGCTGTAATGCTTTAGTGAAGGTGGTGAATTCCTCTTGTTATCATCATCTTATTGGTATTGAATTCCTGCAAAATGAATTAATTAATTGCCCTGTGCAGGTACTCCTAACCTTGAAGGTACTGTTCAATTTTAGTTTTTGGTTCTTCCCATTTTCATACATAATCAAGGTCGTCACTAAATAGTAATAGAAAAAGAATGTTATATTATTCACAGTCACAAAAATAGACACATACGAGTATACAGTGTAAATATAAAGTTTTTGGAAAGCCAACATTTATTATATTAAATATTTACAGTAAAATACTTCACTACTACCTTTTTCTGAGGACATTAATATTTAAAAAACGTAATTTTGATCGCACCGATTTGTAAAAAAGTGACATAGATCCGTCGTCGATGAGCCCTACTGGGCGACTGATTTATGAACGAACGAGAGTGATGAGACTACTTATTATAGGCAAAAAAAGAGATGGCGATAATGTGTATGAGCCTGGAATAAAATAACGTATGTGCCAAAATGAATCGCCGTCTTTTATGAATGAAAAGTGTTATTAAAACGAAAACTGTTTTACAAAAACTTAGATAAGATTATTATCAATGTTTTAAAGTAAACTATGTTTAATAAATCTAACGCATTGCGCCTTGAGGCTAAAAAAATCATAAACATGGATAGAACTTTGCGATTTTTTTGTATCGAGAAAATTTTATCGTATCGTGTATTCCTTTTACAGGATACTAGATCATATAGTCAAAAATCATACACTTTAATATTAAGTTCGGCTATCGTACGGTAAGAAAGGTACACTTAAAAGAAAAAGCACGGTTTTCTCAATATGTCACCTTAACGCGTTTTAGCATGGTACTAGCGGTCACTGATCCGCCATGGTGGGTCATGGTAACATATTTTTCGGACCTTATGTAATTTATTACTAGCACTACCGCCGCGAATTCGGTCGCGTGAATCACAGGAACTGCATTTTCCGAGATAAAAATATAGCCTATATTACTTGGTGATAATGTATCTTTCTATAGGTGAAAGATTTTTTTAAATCGGTTCAGTAGTTTTCGAGTTTATCCGTTACAAACATACATACAAATCTATACTCTTTATAGTATTAGTTTAGATGTAACAATAACTAAAATACGTAAAGTCTGTTATCACCCAAATAAATATTTACATAATATATACGTCAACAGACATTTTAAAAAATTGTAGATATATACAAAAAAACTGCTCAAGTCGACAGTTGGACTCCCACGCTAAAGGTTCCGTACCACAAAGCGAAAAACGCTGGAAAAGAAACGTTAGTTGTACCCCCTCGATTTTGTTTAAAACTTTATTTTATTTATTGTTGCAATAGCGGCAATAGAAATACACACTGAGTGTAAATTTCAACTGTCCACTTATTACAGCTCATGAGATACAGCTCACTGACAGACAGACGGACGGGCAGCAGAGACTAAGTGATATTGTATTTGTAGATATTATATTCTTGCCCATTCTTCTCCATACGAATTTACGTTTTGGAAGGGGCGACTAGAATCAATTCTATTTTCAAGTAACTGTTGACGTTCAAAAGTGTCTTTTTTGGGCCTATTTGAAATAAAATACTTTGACTTTTGACTTTGACTTTGTATTGTATCTTATAATTATAAAATAGAAGCCGAAAAATTTCCGACTCTTAAGATACAGGTCTTTTTTTTTTCTGGATGGGAAATCATCAAATGACTTCTCCCGCTCTGGGCGGAGCGGGAGGGCGTGTCAGACTTTTATTGACTAAAACCCACCCGTGTTCCCTCAGTTGCCCATATGCCAGGGTCACGGTATCTCTTTCGAACAATCTCGCGACCCTGGCAGGCGTCGGTCCTAGCAGACCCCTTCAGTGCTGCTGACATCTCTTTGAGGCGCGCGTGGAACACTACGCGCCGCCGACCCGAGCCTGGTGCTTACCGGGCGGCGAGCTACCCATTGCTCGCCGCCCGCAAGCTCGCGCCTACGGTGGCCGGGAGTCCGCTATAGTCTCCCGACGCCCGGGGCGTCTCCTCCTGCAGCGGCTAGGGACGTGAGGGCGCAGAGAGTGCCACTCCCTCACGCGCCCCGCCTCCTCCTTCGCGAGCATTACTGCTTCGCAGAAGGAGGTGACGGCTTCCCATGCCCTCTCGCTCCGTACCATGGCTCGCACCAGGGTCGGACGCGAGAGGTCGCCGCCTCCGATCGCAAGATGCAGGTCTGCGTACCTAGTTTAGAGTCCAGAAATTAGTCAATAATGTTAGACTCGATTGTACGGCCTACTGTCTACATGTGTCTTTGTTTCTTTTCTTATGTACAAATAAATTATCTTATCTTATCTATAGCTTAACATTGACACCATTCGTGTTCGGAACCCTGAAAAGAGCAAAAATAATCATAAAGAATACATGCATTTGTGGGCATGTGTGTGTCTTATAAGTTTATGACTTAATTATTTACTGGTGTTAATCTGTTTTTGACTGCCAGGGTCGCGAGATCTGTTCGAAAGAGTTACCGTGGCCCTGGCATATAGGCAACTGTAGGAACACGGGTGGGTTTTAGTCAGTAAAAGTCTGATACGCCCTCCCGCTCCACCCAGAGCGGGAGACGGCAATTGATGATTTCCCATCCACAAAAAAAGTCTCTATTCATAATTCATAATATTTTTATAGTTTTTTTTTATATCCTTTTTCTCTCAACCAAAGCGCATGCCATCTAATCTCTTCACCACCCTTGGTTGACTGGTAGAGAATTCCTAAGGCATTAAGTCTGCTTTTGTACCTTTTTGTGTGTGAGAAGTTTAAATAAATACGTAAATAGGGCATCAAAAAGTTCTTCCGCATTGCTGTCAACACGAAAAGTGCCCAAAAGGCTGATAGTAATGCCACTTTGTCTGGTGCTAGTGAAAATTTAGCCAAATTTTTTAACGTCCTGAATCAATATCTATCTATACTAATATTATAAAGCTGAAGAGTTTGTTAATTTGATTGATTGAACGCGCTAATCTCAGGAACTAGGTACTGGTCCGAATTGAAAAATTATTTTTGTGTTGGATAGCCTATTTATCGAGGAAGGCTATTGGCTATATAACATCACGCTACAACGAAGAGGAGCGGAGCAGCAAGGAAAATTGTCGAAAACTGGCAGGCAATTCGATGCGACGGGAAGGGTGAGGGCAGCAAAAATTTGACGCGGACGAAGTCGCGGGCAGAAGTTAGTAATTCATATTTTTAACCGACTTCAAAAAAAGGAGGACGTTATATGTTCGACTGTATGTATTTTTTATTTTTTTATTTTTTTTATGTATGTTCACCGATTTCTCCGCCAATTGTCAACCGATTTTGAAAATTCTTTTTTTATTCGTAAGGGTATACTCCTGAGGTGGTCCCATATTAATTTTGTGAAGATTTGATGTATACTTTGGGAGATAAACGAAGGAACTCCTCAAAAACAAACAGTACACGTAATGTGATTTGGATATTGTACTAAAGATCAAAAATAATTGCTGGTTCTATCTATCCATCCGTGGTGAACTAATTATAGTCTTCGAAGATACCGCATGGAACTCCTCATCGGTGAACAGTACATATAGGAACTTACAGTGAAAGGTTAGAAGGTTAGGGGATAATTCTTTGAATATTATAGGCACGTTTAGACCGTTACTTGTATTCTTATATTCCGTTGAGCTGATGATGGAAGGTACAACTCCTTATCGATCAGGAGTTAGAAGATATCTTGTCCTAGATAGACATACTCGTTGACATCGAGAATTGATTCCTCAGCAGACACTAGAGTGGGCTCTTACCCACTCTACTGTCTGCTTAATAAAAAAAAAAGCAGCCTTAATCATTTTGGCCTGGCCATTTATTATATTTTTATTAACCGACTTCAAAAAGGAGGAGGTTCTCAATTCGGATGTTTATATGTTTTTTTTTTTTTTATGTATGTTCGGGCATAACTCCGTCATATATAGATGGATTTGCAAAATTCTTGTTTTGTTCGAAAGGGGTTTCTGGGTTATCTGATGATGAGTTCGGGAGACAGACACCGGAACTCTTTAAAAAATGACAGCAAATCAACCGCGATTTCTGCTATCGCATAAATATGCACTGTTTGTTTGAAATTAGTGCGGGGTGGATACCACAACTAAAAATTAAAAAATAAAAACTTTTTTACAAAAAAAAAACAACCGACTTCCTTAAAAACACTACAAAGTGAAAAATAACTTTAATTTCGGAAGTCGGTGGCAAAAAAACCATAAATACAGATCCTAAGACACCGACTACCGAAATTAAAGTTATTTTTCACTTTGTAGTGTTTTTAAGGAAGTCGGTTGTTTTTTTTTTTTGTAAAAAAGTTTTTATTATAGTTTTTTTTTTATCATTTTCATCTCAACCAAAGCACCTGCCATCTAATCTCTTCACCACCCTTGGTTGACTGGTAGAGAATTCCTAAGGCATTAAGTCTGCCTTTGTACCTTTTTTGTGTGCGAGAAGTTTAAATAATTACGTAAATAGGGCATCAAAAAGTTCTTCCGTGGTGATTCTTTAGCCAAACGTTTTTTACCGACTTCAAAAAGGAGGAGGTTCTCAATTAGGATGTTTATAGATATATTTTTTTTTTTTATGTATGTTCGGCCATAACTCCGTCATATATAGACGGATTTACAAAATTCTTTATTTGTTCGAAAGGGGTTTATTCCGAAATGGTCCCATATAAATTTCATATAGATCTGATAACGAGTTCCAGAGATAGACACCGGAACTCTTTAAAAAATGACAGCAAATGAACCGCGATTTCTGCTATCGCATAAATATGCATTGTTTGTTTGGAATCAGTGCGGGGTAGATACCACAACTAAAAATTTAAAAATAAAAACTTTTTTACAAAAAAAAAAAAACAACCGACTTCCTTAAAAACACTACAAAGTGAAAAATAACTTTAATTTCGGAAGGAATTCGGATTTATTTTTCACTTTGTAGTGTTTTTAAGGAAGTCGGTTGTTTTTTTTTTTTTTGTAAAAAAGTATTTTAACGTCTAGAATCAATATCTATCTATCATAATGATCTTCAACATGTTCATTTCACCCGAAAGATGTCCACTGCATAGGCCTCCCGCGATTGGGGGAGAGGGGGGGTTGTCATAATCGCCACGCTTGGCAGGCGGGTTAGCGATCGAAGTATGGTCTAAAATGCACAGAAAACGCTGCTGCCTATTCTCTAGTAACTGCTTTAGTCAGATTTTACGACACCCACGGGAAGAAATGAGATGGTGCTATTCTTCTAGTTCAGGACCACATGGACACATCAACATTTGTATGGTTTTTCGTTATTGTAACTAATAATAATATCTTAGGACAACCAACACTCCGTTATCTGATCCCAAACTAGGCAGAGCCTGTACTATGGTAACCAGACAACTGATAAACATACTTATATATTTCTAAATACATACATATTATAGATAAATTACACCCAGACACAGAAAAAATGATTGTGCTCATCACACAACTTTTGTCCTGGGTGGGAATCGAACCCACGACTTTAGTCTTAGCAGCCAGGGTCACTAACCACTAGACTAAAAGGCCAGTCGAAACTGTGGCGTGTCAGACTTTTATTGACTAAAACCCACCCGTGCTCCTTCAGTTGCCTGTGCCAGGGCCACGGTAACTCTCATCAGCCCCTCCTAAGCTTAGTCCTACGATACGCAACCTTATATCCAAATGACACAATTCTAATATAAAAACAATGATCCTGCTATGATCGCAAAAATGAAAATACTTACGTACTCTATAATCTATAGAACGATGAGGCTTCTCGATACAACGTAAGTATTAGGTTACGTAATGAGACTTAGGTAGATCCGATCACATTGGCGACCTGTCCGTCTTCTGTGTGTCAGTCAGTACGTTAGGCTATTTCTTTGATATCTATATACTAATAATAATCGATATATATAAAATGCTTATAGAAGTTTAAGAGGCTATACCCGAAATTTTTCGGATTTTGCTGTTTTATATGTGATTTTATAAACGTGTTTTTACAATATATAATTTTGCATGCTATGTTATATCCTAGCTGAACATGATTGTGCCATATTAAAAAAAAAAAAATGTGTGTTTTAAAATGTCAAAATTGCTTTATAGTGAATTCATATGAAAGTTTATATAAAACACAGTACATAAAACAAGAAAACAATTTTAAATTTTTTGTCTGTCTGTTTGTTTCGGCTAATTCTCCGAAACAGCTAGATCGATTTTGACGGAACTTTCACTGGCAGATAGCTGATGTTATAAGGAGTAACATTTCTTGTCCCGGTAGTATGTTTCCGTGGAATAATTTCCGACCTATACGAAAGCAAGGCCGCTAGTCTATACTAATATTATAAAGCTGAAGAGTTTGTTTGGTTGATTTTGCTGTTTTATATGTGATTTTATAGACGTGTTTTTAGAATATATGTATAATTTTGCATGCTATGTTATATCCTAGCTGAACATGATTGTGCCATATTTTTTATTTAACACCATTATATACCATGTTTTAAGCAAATAAATATATTGTTATTATTAAAAAAAAAAAAAAAAAAAAAACTGTATTTCTATAAGTTTTAAATGCACCATAATTATTAAAGATCACGCACCATATGAGATTTCGTATAAGGTCTACACGTCGAATAATTGTGAACAAAGTTACAGTATTACGTACTGTGAATTATTTTTAACCGACTTCAAAAAAAAAAGGAGGAGGTTATCAATTCGACTGTATTTTTTTTAATGTGTTATATCCTCATATCTTTTGACTACGTGAACCGATTTTGATGACTCTTTTTTATTTGAAAGCTCGTGTTTCCCTAATGGTCCTATTTTAATTTGGTTCCATTTGGACAATGGGATCCATGTGAAAACCATAAAGTTTTAAATTTGCATTAAGTATTTGCGCGACAATTGAACGAATAACGCGATTAGATAAGTGCGGGGTATCTACCATAACCAAAAGTTAAAAAAAAAAACTTTTTACAAAAATATAATAACTGACTTCCTAATAAAAAAACACTACAAAGTGAAAAATAACTTTAATTTCGTTAGTCGGTGGCAAAAAATCTTAAATACAGATCCTAAGACACCGTTTATTACTACAATTTCAGCTTTCCGACATATTAGTTAAATAATGTTTAGGAAACGTTTAAGAATACAAAAGGTTTTATAGGCTCATCGAGCACTTTAATGAATGTCGGCCTCTTAAGACCCCACCTCGAAAATAGATGATAGTTGGATTGTTTCCCCCGCACGCGGGGAGTGGCGGACCTATCTTCATTGGTCGGCCGACACGTCATCGTCACAAACTTTAATGACTTATTTTACCAGTGGCCAAAAGTGGAACGAAGGAATTATCACTGACCGAAATTTAAAAACGTTACTTAGCATGGCCTTTCGCTAAGAATTATTCTTGTCACCGTCGCACAACTGTTTAAATAACAATGCAAGATAAAGACGGCAACATATTAAAAAAAAATGAGCATGCCAAGTGACGTTAATTTGTCTCGGTTTTTGAAATTTTTGCGCATAGTAAACTATGGAGTAGACAACTAATACAAAATATTTAAAAACCTGAAACTTAAATTTTGATTAATGATATGCATGGGTAAAATTAATTGAAATCGAATAATGGTTTCTTATAGAATTAGAGGTCCTGATTAACAGAAAAATAAACAAAAAATTCCATCACGAAAGGTTTTGTAGAAATCTTCATAAATGCTACCATAGTACAGATATGATAGGATAACAATTATTATTTTCGGAAGGGCTTGTGGCTAATTTAAAACAGCTGCACGAGTCGGTCATTCAGGTTAAGCTACGCTTGCCGCGGTTGGTCCGTGGATGGGTGACTATGTTTACAAACCACGTTAAGCCGTTGGTCCGCCTACCAGGGTCGCGAGATTAGTTCGAAAGAGGTACCGTGGCCCTGGCATATGGGCAACTGAAGGAACACGGGTGGGTTTTAGCCAGTAAAAGTCTGACACGCCCTTCTGCTGCATCCACAGCGGGAGACGTCATTTGATGATCTACCATCCAAAAAAAAAGCAGTTCGGCTCGACTGTCTTTCGTAGATCTTAGACAGTCGTTACGGGTCGTCAAAAGTCTGACAACCAGTCTTACCAAGGGGTATCGTATTACCCAGTAACAAGGTTGTGGAAGTCAGATAGGCAGTCGCTCCATGTAAAATACCGGTACTCAACTACATCCAGTTAGACTGGAAACCGACCCCAAAATAGTTGGGAAAAGGCTAGGCAGATAATGAACAATTATAATTTTCGACTGTTATTTTACTTGTTGGTAGTTTAAAAAAATATTTAGTAAATGTGATTGACCGTCGACTGATTGATTTCTCTATCGACAAAACCGAGCCACAGCTATTTACAGAACCAGAATTAAACAAATAAGTGCGTAAATTAGATCTTTCTAAAATTGCCGCAGAACTTTTAGGATCTCGACTCAAAGAAAAAAAATTGGCTACGGGCACTACTTTTCTATATTATATAGAGAAATAGATGTAGAGAAAAAGCTTTTGTCCCAATTTTTGCTCAAGACGGTGATTCAGTTTTACTGTAAAGATTTAAACGGGCTAATGAAAATAATTAATGTCAAATATGACAAAGAAGCTTCAGTGACAAGCAAATAAGGTATTACAAGGATTTATAACAGTTTATTTTGTGAGTCAGGTTAATGCTAAACGTCATGAAAATCGAAACGTGTAAGTAGTAGTTTTGTTTCAAAAAGGTAAATTTTGCATACCTTTGTTATTTACGACATGAAATTAAAAATATCGAACTAATCTTCTAGAGGTATATAAATAAAATGGATGTTGGTATATAAGAGATTATAAACTCCAACTTCGTTTCACCGATCACCATACATTTGCGTGGTAAAATAATTACCCTCCTTTGAGCCGCAGTCAGTTATAAAACCTCACCTTTTTCACACTTGTAATGCTACTCTATTCCTTCGTTGTGCTCTTGTATTTATAGTGTCAGTACTTGACATATAGATATATTGTTGACGTACTTCAAACCTAAAAACTAATCATATAGGTATTTTAATTTATTTCTAAATGAACGATTATTATAAGTTTTTGGGATAAAACAGACGTTCTTCTCTAAAAAAATAGGGTGTTAACTCAATATTACTTTACAAAGTGAGAATAGATTGTTGCTGTAATGCTTTAGTGAAGGTGGTGAATTCCTCTTGTTATCATCATCTTATTGGTATTGAATTCCTGCAAAATGAATTAATTAATTGCCCTGTGCAGGTACTCCTAACCTTGAAGGTACTGTTCAATTTTAGTTTTTGGTTCTTCCCATTTTCATACATAATCAAGGTCGTCACTAAATAGTAATAGAAAAAGAATGTTATATTATTCACAGTCACAAAAATAGACACATACGAGTATACAGTGTAAATATAAAGTTTTTGGAAAGCCAACATTTATTATATTAAATATTTACAGCAAAATACTTCGCTACTACCTTTTTCTGAGGACATTAATATTTAAAAAAACGTAATTTTGATCGCACCGATTTGTAAAAAAGTGACATAGATCCGTCGTCGATGAGCCCTACTGGGCGACTGATTTATGAACGAACGAGAGTGATGAGGCTACTTATTATAGGCAAAAAAAGAGATGGCGATAATCTGTATGCGCCTGGAATAAAATAACGTATGTGCCAAAACGAATCGTCGTCTTTTATGAATGAAAAGTGTTATTAAAACGAAAACTGTTTTACAAAAACTTAGATAAGATTGTTATCAATGTTTTAAAGTAAACTATGTTTAATAAATCTAACGCATTGCGCCTTGAGGCTAAAAAAATCATAAACATGGATAGAACTTTGCGATTTTTTTGTATCGAGAAAATTTTATCGTATCGTGTATTCCTTTTACAGGATACTAGATCATATAGTCAAAAATCATACGCTTTAATATTAAGTTCGGCTATCGTACGGTAAGAAAGGTACACTTAAAAGAAAAAGCACGGTTTTCTCAATATGTCACCTTAAGGTCGTATCGAAAATGTCGATTTCACTGATTTACTTGCTTTTAGAGTGAAAATACTGCATTCCCATTAGTTTTCATGCACCACATGAAACATCGTTTCAGTTATAGTCGAGAATAATATGTGCGATTTAGGTTATTTTGAAAAATTATTGACTACATAATCTTTTTAATTTTCTTCAGGAAAGGGATTGGTCTTGAACTGAATAACATTTCTGTTGTTTTAATTTGATCGAGATCGAAATGATCGAGAGTTCTGAGTAGCCGAAATTAAATTAAATGAATTGCCAATTTTCTCGAAAGTTTTACGAAGTTACATATTGTTTTTCCATTATTTTCTACTTTTTAGTTTGGTTTTCTATGAAAGCGTGTGTTTTTTAAGTAGGTACCTATTATTTATTTTCTGTTTTTTTTACTTTGGCTAGCTACAAATGCCACTATTTTCGGCAATTTTTAAAATTAAACTATTATAGATAGATTTGATGATTTCATTTTAGACTTTGACATTGCCGATCATCTCAAGACGTTGTCCTCCATCGATTTAAAAACAGTTATGAATCGAATGAATCAAATCAAATTACCAAATGTATGCAAACAACAAGATCACGGGCGGCGTCCTCACCTTCCGCCTGACGCAGGTTCTTACCGGGCATGGGTGCTTCGGTGGGTTCCTGTTCAGGATAAAGCGGGAGGAAACGCCCGGGTGTTTCCATTGTGAGGATCGTCTAGAGGACACGGTGGAGCACACGGTAGAAGTGTGCCCTGAAGAGCCCTGCCCCAAAGAGATGTCAGCAGCACTGAAGGTGTCTGCTAGGACCGATGTCTGCCGGGGTCACGTGATTGTTCGAAAGAGATACCGTGACTCTGGCACATGGGCAACTGAAGGAACACGGGTGGGTTTTAGTCAGTAAAAATCTGACACGCCCTCCCGCTCCGCCCAGAGCGAGAGAAGTCATTTGATGATTCCCCATCCAAAAAAAAAAGCTATTCCAGTTTTAGCTGACCTCGCTTTTCATACAGTGAGAAGTCATCTAATACTGGAAATGAATAGCTTTATTTAATGCCGTGCGTAGAAGCAAATCGTGAACAGGGCGAAGGATCTATCAATTGGCTTTATTAACTACAATTGATCCACTTCTCTCAACGCAGTTAAGACGTATATCTACAAAGCATCGCGCCTGCAAGTCTCCAAGGGACTGGCAGAGGTACTGTTAGAGCTCCGAGCTCTTGTAGTACCGGGATCAATAAAAGGCGAATTTTATATTATTTTTTGGTTTTTATTTCTAGTAAAGAAGCTAGGTACAAACGCCAACACATCAAGCTACCCGAAACCGTCAATTTTTTCCAATTAATCTTGAACTTAATACTTTGGCGATAAAGGTGAAAATCTATTGAAGAAATTTGATAGATTGTAGTACCTTTAAGTGCTGGCGTCTGTACGTATTGTTGCGTAGATCGTAAAGTCTAGAAACATCACGCTAACTCCATCTCAGAAAGCGGCAGCGTTACGTATATCGAAAAGTCTAGAAACGTCACGCTAATTCCATCTATGGATGGGGCAGTGTTCGAAACTACTAGAAACGACACGCTAACGCCATCTGTTGTCAAGTAGCAAGTACTACACGAAATTGTACGTAGACGCTACCGCCATCTATTGTCGAATAGTGGGATTAAACAGTTGATTGTGGAAGTATCTAGAAGCTTCTACGCTACTAGTAAACTGTGGCAAAAGTGTTGAATATTCGCGAATGTTCTGCTTGGGGATTTAAATAGCGGATTGTCAGGCCGACGGGCAGTTCGATTTCGGAAGCGAGCGAATACGAATCAAGCGATATACAAGCGAAACAAGTGATTCTGTTTGACGTTTTAATTATTGCGATATTTGTGTTTGGTTAATTAAACTGTTTTGTGTGTTTCGATAATATTGGTTTAAATTAATTTATCCCGAACCCCAGCTCGTAACAGTATCTTCATCATTATCTGCCTGGAATTTTCGCAACTATGTTAGGGTCGGCTTCCAATCTAACCGGATGCAGCTGAGTACCAGTATTTTACATGAAGCGACTGCCTATCAGACCTCCACAACCCAGTTACTGGGTAAAATGAAAACTCATTGGTAAAACTGCTTGTCAGACTTTCGGGCTTCTGACGACCCGTAACGACTGTCTAAGATCTACGAAAGACAGCCGGGAGCAACGGCTTAACGTGCTTTCCGAGGCACGGAAGGGTCATGGTATGTAAAGTTGGTCACCCATCCACGGACCAACCGCGGCAAACGTAGCTTAATCTGAACAATCAACCGGTGCGGCTGTTATTACTAAGCTACAAGCATATCACCAATTTGTCCCATGTAGTGTCGGACGTAAAGAATAGCATCATCCTATTTCTTCCCGTGAGTGTCGTAAGAGGCGACTAAGGGACTTACTAGAGAATGGGCAGCAGCGTTCTCTATGCATTTTACCACCATACTGCGATCGCCAACCCGCCTGCCAAGCGTGGTGTTTATGGCAAACCCTTTGGTGGTGGTCTATGTACAACACTGGACGTTTCTTGGCTGAAATCATCATCACCAATAAGGTCACTATATATCCTCCTAGGGCGTCCCCTTTCGGCGTTTCCACTCACATCAGCGTTTCTTGTTTTTTGTGAGGTGGGAAATCATCAAATGACGTCTGGGCGAAGCGTACGGGCGTGCCATACATTTACTGACTAAAACCCACCCGTGTTCCTTCAGTTGCCTGTGCCAGGGCCACGGTATCTCATTCGAACAAATCTCGCGACACTGGCAGACTCACATCTGTCTTGTAAATAAATATCTTAGGACAACCAACACACCGTTATCTGATCCCAAACTAGGCAGAGCCTGTACTATGGCAACCAGACAACTGATAAACATACTTATATACTTCTAAATACATACATATTATAGATAAATTACACCCAGACACAGAACAAATGATCGTGCTCATCACACAAAGATTTGTCCTGGGTGGCTATCGAACCCACAACCTCAGTCTTAGCAGTCAGGGTCACTAACCACTAGACTAACAGGCCAGTCTTTCGTATAATAAAAATCTTTCGTTAGTCGCTCTTCATTCATTTTCTGAACTTGACCAAACCATCTAAGCATACTAAAAAAATTGGTTGCCTGTAAAGTCGGTATACGGGCGAAAGTTTTACGTGACAACGACTTTGAGTGGTAAAATAATTTTAATGTGAATATTCATTCGTATAGTAGGAAGAAGGATGAAATATATGTCTGTCTCTCTCGCTCTTAGGCGGGCTAACCATGCCCGAGTGGAAGGGACGCGTGCCTCTCACTCGCTCTCATTGTGAGCGCATAACGTGAGCGGAGCGTAACGCAGTTTCCTGAAGTGTCACCCGGCAAACCAATTTATAAGACGTTGTCACGTCAAAATGTCTGGTTTCAAAATAACATCTGACGACGTCTTTAGGAATTCGTCTTATGTCTGGATTGCGTCTAGATTTTATTCAGATACGGTCGCATCTAAAAATAAGTGACAAACGAGACTTTGAATCGATTAACACTTCTCGGAATTCGCTTTCGAGTTGAAATTTTGTACACCCGAGTGATTCTGATGTTGGACAATTCTTATCTATACATTCAAATAAGAGAAAACATAGTGATCTTATTGGTGACTAGCTGTTACCCGCGAAATCGTCCGCGTGGTATTGTTAACAAAAAAGTTTTTCGTGAGTTTTTTTTTCGTGAGTTTTTTTTTTCTAATATAAAAGTAGCCTAAGTTACTCCTTGTTACATCAGCTATCTGCCAGTGAAAGTCCCGTCAAAATCGCTCCAGCCATTTCAGAGACTAGCCGGAACAAACAGACAGACAAAAATTTAAAAAATGTTGTTTGGGTATATGAACCGTGTATATATTCATATACACTTAGTTAAACAGTGTACCGTGTGGTGCCGGACGTAAAGAATAACACCACCCCATTTCTTCCCGTGGGTGTCGTAAAAGGCGACTAAGGGACTTACTAGAGAATGGGCAGCAGCGTTCTCTACGCATTTTACCACCATACTGCGATCGCCAACCCGCCTGCCAAGCGTGGCGATTATGGCAAAGCCCCCCAAATTGGGGGAGGCCTAAGTCCAACAGTGGACGTCTTACGGCTGAAATGATGATGATGATGATGATGACTTAGTTAAAAGCGGTTATTTTAATATTACAGACACTCCTATTTTATTTATTTGTCTTAGATGTCTAGATGTTCTTCAGAAAGGTCAGGTGCGTAGTACTAGTAACCGGCGTGTGTGTATGACCAGATGTATGAACATAAACGAGGCAAAAGGAGTATGTAAGGATCGTAGCAGGTGGCGTTCTGTAGTTTCTGCTCACCCAATGGCTGGCAAACAAAAGTTATGAAGAAATCGAGTCAATCCTACATACGATCACATAACTCGAGAGGTATATTTCTACAAAACACACACACACGCACACTCCCACACATACACAAACACACACAATCACATAAATAACCCATGCGCAAACTAAATAAAATAATTTAATAAATAATATTGTCAATTTGTTTTTGATTTTGTGATAAATTATTCTAATGTTGATCTAAAAATTAATTTGATTTCGTCTTATAGTAATTTTGAATGGAATTTTAATTTTGCTTTTAGATTTAATTTTATTATTTTAATATTGTATTGAATTTATTGTAATTGTTTAATTCCTCACTTATGTAAAGATAATTTAAAGCCGTAGAGTGGTAGTACCTAATACAAGCAATGCTTTGCTTAAAAGGTACTTCCTATAATTATATTGTTGTTTACATAAGTTGTAGAAATAAAGTTGTTTTTTTTTTTTTTTTTTTGCTTACCCCTATGAGAAAAAAGCGTGAGTTTATGTATGCTATGTACGAACTTAAGGGGCCATCCATAAATTACGTGACATTAAGGGGGCGGGGAGGGGTCGACCAATTGTGACATTGTGTGACAAGGGAGTGGGGGGCCCTAAATTTAATGACGTTAGATTTCAAAATTGAACAGCGAAAACCGATTATCTGCAATGAACCTATCATTGCAGATATTTGGTTTTCGCTGTAAGGGACGATATTTAAAGTACTATTAAAACACGAAATATGAAAAATTAAAATTAAAAAAATTCAATGTCTAGATGTAAAATTGCAAAATATGTGTCGTCACACTAGGGAGGCGGGAGTCTCACAAATGTGACCAGCTGTGACAAGGACGGGGGGGGGGGGGGGTCAAAAAATCATGAGATATGTGTGACGTAATTTATGGATGGCCCCTAACGGAAACAAGCGAAAAATAGAAAAAAAAATGAGAAAAGGGCTGCCAGCCGCTGCTGGGGTGCTTGATATCAATTAAAATATGTAAAAAGCAAATAGCTACAAAAGCGTTTTTTTTTTTGTTATGCTATCTTTTTTTTTTGTGGGTGGGAAATCATCAAATGACGTCTCCCGCTCTTGGGCGGAGCGGGAGGGCTTTTATTGATTAAAACCCTTCCTTTGTTCCTTCAGTTGCCCATGTGCCAGGGTCACGGTATCTCTTTCGAACAAATCTCGCGACCCTGGCAGGCATCGGTCCTAGCAGACCCCTTCAGTACTGCTGACATCTCTTTGAGGCATTTTACTATCCTAGTGATCCTTGCCAGGGTAATGGTACAAAGGAGATGTTTCATTTTCGGCCATCAGATGTACATTTATCGAAAAAGAGATAAAAATACCACAAATTGGAGATTCTCTGGTGGATGGACATTCTCTGGTGACTTTGAGCCTGATTTGTTGTGTACAAAAAATAATAGTTTTTCAATTATTGCCATATTTTATTCAACATGGCGTCTCGTTTGCTTGCAGACTTCGTTCGTTCTGAAATCATGTCTCATCAAATCAATGTAACGTAGAAAATAATTAAAAATGTGTGCATTCTTGTAGTGTTAAAAATAAATTACTATTATTCTCTTATATTTATACATATTTTTGAGTAAACATAATTACTAATAATTAAATGGTCACATTTCATCGTTACAAAAATCTTTAGTCTCCATTTTTGAAGTGTGTTTCTAAACGAATTCAAAATAACCATTTGCTAACTCTTAGGACAAACGTCAAACATTTTTAATTTTTATTTTGTACATAAAAACCATTTGATGTTATGAAAAAAATGTTACTTTACTCTATTCAGGGGCAAGTTTCCCAGCTTCGCTAAACGGTACACGTTATGGCCGGAGCCCCATATAAAAATGAAACATCTCCTTTATGAAGTTATTGTATTGTCATCGGTCCTCGATAAGTGTGTTAAGTTTCAAATTAATACGACATTTTAAAGGGGGCGAAAATCACGTTAAAAGATTCTGTTACATACATAGATACCGAGTTAATAAAAGCGTGTTCGTAAATAAAATTTAAATGTCTATTTCAAAATGTCAAAATAACAGCTTTATAGTGGATTCATATGAAAGTTTATATAATACACAGTACATAAAACAAGAAATCAGTTTTAAAATTTTTGTCTGTCTGTTTGTTTCGGCTAATCTCCGAAACAGCTAGACCGATTTTGACGGAACTTTCACTGGCGATAGCTGATGTTATAAGGAGTTACAAATTTTATCATCTCGGTAGTAAGTTCCCGTGGAATAATTTCCGACCTAAACGTGAGCGCAGCCTAGTTTATACTAATACTAGCTTCTGCCCGCGACTTCGTCCGCGTTAAATTTCGTGTTCCCCCGACCCTTCCCGTCGCGTCGAATCACCTACCCGTGCGATTTTCCCCGTTTTTGCAACATTTTTCATTACTGCTCCGCTCCTCTTGGTTGTAGCGTGATGTTATATAGCCTATATTACTCGGACATAATGTAATTTTCTAATGGTCAAAGAATTTTTTAAATCGGTCCAGTAGTATTTGTGTTTATCCATTACAAACAAAGAAACAAACAAACAAAAATACAAATTTTTCCTCTTTATAATATGAGTGTAGATTATAAAGCTTAAGAGTTTGTTTGTTTGAACGCGCTAATCACAGGAACTACTGGTTCGAATTGAAAAATTATTTTAATGTTGGATAGCTCATTTATCGAGGAAAGCTATAGGCTATAAGTACAACATCACACTATGGACCTTTAGAAGCCCAGGGTCAAGGATTTTTTGGAAAGAGATACCGTGACCCTGGCACATGGGCAACTGAAGGAACACGGCTGGGTTTTAGTCAGTAAAAGTCTGACACGCACTTGCGCTCCGCCCTCAGCGGGAGACGTCATTTGATGATTACCCACCCATAAAAAAGGACCTGTAAAAGCAGAGAAAAAAGAAAAAAACCGGCCAAGTGCGAGTCGGACTCGCGCACCGAGGGTTCCGTACAAACCTGTAGTGTTTAATGCCTCTACGCGTTCATGAGGAAAGGGATAGTAAGTTTAAAATTATTAAAAATATTTTTATTATATGATGTAACTAAAAATTCACGGTTTTCGCAATTTTTCCTTTATCTGTGCTATAAGACGTTGCTTCGTACCAAATTTCAAAATTCTAGATCGACTGGAAGTACCCTTTAGGTTTTGATTCCCTTGTGAGTTTCGAAAATTTGCGGAAATTTACGGCATAAACGGCTATATCTTTTGATTGCGTTAGCTTAGAAGGTTGATTTTATCACAGCACCAAGGGACAGTAGACTTGAGTATTTAATATAAATTTCAGTATGATACCTCCACGCGTTCTTGAGAAAAAAGGTCTTGACAGACGGACGGACGGACGGACGGACAACAAAGTGATCCTATAAGGGTTCCGCTTTTTCCTTTTGAGGTGCGGAACCCTAAAAATCACGAATATGAAGACCACGCACGGACAGGCGATTCGATGCAACGGGGAGCAAGAAATTTAACGCGAACAAAGTCGCGCGCAGAAGCTAGTGATTGCATAAAAATAGCAGACACGATTTCTTTAAACAAAACATTTGATACTTAATGAGTCTTTATGCAATAATAACTTTAAATATTAACATGACGTAAAAAACCAACTGATAAGTGTGTCGTCATTTTTAATAGAACAAGATTGAGAAGCCATAAAAACCACTTTTAAGATAATAAAACACGAGACAAAAAACATTCCATCTTTATAAATAACTTTGACTGGGCTGGTAGTGTAGTGGTTAGTGATCCTGACTGCTAAGACGGAGATCGTAGGTTCGATCCCACCCAAGACAAATCATTGTGTGCTGAGCTCAATTATTTGTTCTGTGTCTGGGTGTAATTTATCTATAATATACATATATGAATTTAGAAATATACAGGATAAGTTTTATCCAGTGCGTAAATTGTAACCATGAATTCAGCATATCATTCTAGAAATTGCGCAGAAATTTTTCGTCGGTTTTACAAAAAAAAAAAAAACTGCTGTTTCATAGAAAAATGCAATACCGACGGGGTCAAAATGTATGGAACAGCAGATTTTTTTTTGTGTAACCAACGAAAATTTTCTACGGTCTGGGGGGTCTAGAATGATGCTGAATTCATGGTTACAATTTGCGCACTGGATAAAAACTGATCCAGTATAAGTATATTTATCAGTTGTCTGGTTACCATAGTACAGGCTCTGCCTAGTTTGGGATCAGATAACAGTGTGTTGGTTGTCCATTTTCATTTTGTGAGTGAGAAATCATCATAATATATGACGTCTCCCGCTCTGGGTGGAGCGGGAGGGCGTGTCAGACTTTTACTGACTAAAACCCACCCGTGTTCCTTCAGTTACCCATATACCAGGGCCACGGTATCTCGTTTGAACAATCTCGCGACCCTGGCAGGCTTCGGTCCTAGCAGACCCCTTCAGTACTGCTGACATCTCTTTGAGCAATGGGTAGCTCGCCACCCGGTAAGGACCAGGGTGCTTACTCTCGAATATAATTCCAATAGATCGACATTGGTCAAACGTCAGTTGGTTGAGTTAAACGTCAGGGATTGGCTAGACTCAGTGAGTCCAGCCAATCACTGACGTTTGACTGACAATTCCAATGTCGATCTATTGGAATTATTTTCGAGAGTAAGCACCCAGGCCCGTGTCGACGGCGCGTAGTGTTCCACGCGCGCCTCAAAGAGATGTCAGCAGCACTGAAGGGGTCTGCTAGGACCGATGCCTGCCAGGCAGGGTCGCGAGATTTGTTCGAAAGAGATACCGTGACACTGGCACAGGCAACTGAAGTAACACGGGTGGGTTTTAGTCAATAAAAGTCTCACACGCTCTCCCGCTTCGCCCAGAGCGGGAGATGTCATTTGATGATTTCCCACCCACAAAAAAAACACCCTGTTTACCTACAAGGTCAAATGAAAATAACTAGTGAAATTTCACAGACGTGATGGCTCAATGCGTTTTCCTTCTGTATATGAGAAAAGCCTAAGGACAAAACAGCCATAAAAGAAAAATAAACAAAATGGCTCTAAAAATCTTAATACCACTAAAAGCTATGCAGGCGAAAACGCTAAGAAAAGTGTTGTTTTATGACGAACGTGATCCATTGGAGTTTTTCTGCGCAGTCATAAAATGTTAGCCTTGAGAATGCCGCATTGGACTACTAAGAAGCAATGTGGCTCAGTGGAAATAGACGCGGCTAATGAGTTGAAGACCGTAGGGTTCAACCCAGGCAGGCGTTGTACTTTGTGTATTTATAATTTCATCAACAGTTCTCTCAAAACGGTGAAGGAAAACATCGTGATGAAACCGACATGTCCTAAAACCAAAAATTCAGAGACATGTGATATCTACCAACCCGTACTGGGCCCGCGTGGTAGATTACGACCCACTCCCTCTACCTGAAAGGAGGCCTGTGTCCCAGCAGTGGGAACATTATAAGCTGAATCTATACTTACTAATATTATAAAGCTGAAGAGTTTGTTTGTTTCTTTGGTTGAACGCGGTAATCTCAAGAACTACTGGTCCGAATTGAATAAATCTTTTTGTGTTGGGTAGCCTATTTACTGAGGAATGCTATAGGCTATACATATAGCATCACGCTACGATCAAAAGGAGCGGAGCAGCAACGGAAAATGGACGAAAACTGTCAGGCAATTCGATGCGACGGGAAGAGTTAGGGAAGCAAAAATTTGACGCGGACGAAGTCGCGAGCAGAAGCTTTATTAATATACTTAGGCTATACAGGTGAAAATACTAAGAGAGTGTTTTTATTACGAACGTGATCCATTGAAGTTAATGGCAGTAACATTCATGTAAGATGGGACTCAAACAGAACTGGGTGAAATGTAGGTGTATCATCCACATTTTTTTTTTTTTGTGGGTGGGAAATCATCAAATGACGTCTCCCGCTCTAGAGTGAAGCAGAAGGGCGTGTCAGACTTTTACTGACTAAAACCCACCCGTGTTTCTTCACGGTCACGGTAACTCTTTCGAACAGATCTCGCGACCCTGGCAGGGTGTTTCATCTACATCTGCCTACCTTGCAAGAAGACCAACCGTGATGCTACAGTACAAAAAACCTTCTACAATAATATGGAAGTACTTCAGACCGGACGTCACAGTTCAACGCTCTTTTTTGCCTGTGTTACGTGAAGCGGCGACCTTGACAAATTCACAGTGGATCGGATAATAAACAGCTTAGCGAGACATGGAAGCCGTACGTAAACTGTGTATGGTCTCGTCAATTTAAGTGGAATGTGGCGAAAAATACTGACAACTAGTCTTGCCTGGTATCGTGTTAAACAGTTACTGGGTTGTGGAGCCAGATAAACAGTCGCCCCTTCTCACTGAAAGAAGGCCTGTGCCTGTGTCCCAGCAGTGGCAACAATATAGGCTGATATTAATGACTAGCTTCTGCCCGCGACTTCGTCCGCGTAAAATTTCTTGTTCCCCCGACCTTTCCCGTCGCGTCGTATCACCTACCCGTGCGATTTTTCCCGTTTGCGCAACATTTTTAATTACTACTCCGCTCCTCTTGGTTGTAGCGTGATGTTATATAGCCTATAGTCTTCCTCGATAAATAGGCTACCCAACACAAAAAGATTTTTTCAATTCGGACCAGTAGTTCCTGAGATTAGCGCGTTCAATCAAACAAACAAACAAACTCTTCAGCTTTATAATATTAGTATAGATTTTTGATAACATTCAAAGAGAAAACTTGTGAATATGAGTATAGTGACACAGACACTGGAACTCTTTAAAAAATGACAGCAAATCAACCGCGTTTTCTGCTATCGCATAAATATGCATTGTTTGTTTGGAATTAGTGCGGGGTGGATACCACAACTAAAAATTCAAAATAAATACTTTTTTACAAAAAAAAAACAACCGACTTCCTTGAAAACACTACAAAGTGAAAAATAACTTTAATTTCGGAAGTCGGTGGCAAAGAAAACCATAAATACAGATCCTAAGACACCGACTTCCGAAATTAAAGTTATTTTTCACTTTGTAGTGTTTTCAAGGAAGTCGGTTGTTTTTTTTTTTTGTAAAAAAGTATTTTTTTGTACATATAATAATATGGCCTACGCAGATGTCCTGCAGATCTGGTAGCGTCTTTTGATGGGTCGTTGAGGTCCCTAAAATAGCCACACTATGATACATACATGCCGTCTGTTGGGACAGGTCAGCTCAAAGTTGCAATGGCTCTTTCTTCAAATGGCTCTTCCCGACATTGCCTTTTTTGAAGTGAAAACTTCTTTAGCGGCGTTGAGCACTTTTTCTGTAATGGGTATAAAATCTTAAACTCGCGTCAGGACACGTGACCCTGATCGAAAAAGCGTAGGACGGATGGTTTTAATTTGGAAAAGCGCCATCTATTAAAACGAATACGAATCACTTGGCTAGCCTTGGTTAGTATGGTTATGGAATCATAGATGACGCTAATATAAACTACTAAACACGAAGAGTTTACAGTAAAATATATGTCATTAAAAGTGTGTCTAATTCTAAAAAAATAAAATCGTAATATAGCATAAGCCATAAAATTAATATTACTTATGAATTAAATAATTGTAACAAATAACTTTTTCTAAGACAGCAACTCGATTATAGATGGCGCTCAAACTAATCATTCAATTTTTGAAGTGAAAACTTCTTTAGCGGCGTTGAGCACTTTTTCTGTAATGGGTATAAAATCTTAAACTCGCGTCAGGACACGTGACCTGATCGAAAAAGCGTAGGACGGATGGAGAGTAGACAGCTATCCCCTCTCTACGGCGCGGCGAAAATGTATGCCTGGGCCTACTGTTTCGTTTAGGCGGCGCAGGGCGCTTGCGCGAATGTTCGTCTATGTTACAGCGTGCCACGCGCATCCATGGATGGTGACAGCTGATGGCTCGACCGTCTGTGTAGTGATCACATTGTTGTGTATTCGTAAAATTCGTGAATATAAAGTGCTTAAAATATGGAAATTGAACAACAAATTATTCCCTAACCATTCCAAAATATCAAACATGCTCAACGTTAATAATCAAGTTTTCACTTCTGCCGGCACTCCCGGAGTGCAATTTTTTTTTTTTTTTTTTTTTGGATTGGAAATCATCAAATGACTTCTCCCGCTCTGGGCGGAGCGGGAGGGCGTGTCAGACTTTTACTGACTAAAACCCACCCGTGTTCCTTCAGTTGCCCATGTGCCAGGGTCACGGTATCTCTTTCGAACAATCTCGCGACCCTGACAGGCATCGGTCCTAGCAGACCCCTTCAGTGCTGCTGACATCTCTTTGAGGCGCGCGTGGAACACTACGCGCCTTCGACCCGAGCCTGGTCCTTACCGGGCGGCGAGCTACCCATTGCTCGCCACCCGCAAGCTCGCGCCTACGGTGGCCGGGAGTCCGCTATCGACTCCCGACGCCCGGGGCGTCTCCTCCTGCGGCGGCTAGGGACGTGAGGGCGCAGAGACTGCCACTCCCTCACGCGCCCCGCCTCCTCCTTCGCGAGCATTACTGCTTCGCAGAAGGAGGTGACGGCTTTCCATGCCCTCTCGCTCCGTACCATGGCTCGCACCAGGGCCGGACGTGAGAGGTCGCCGCCGCCGATCGCCTCCATCCCGACATTGCCCTGCATTGTTAGACTCACATAAAATTCTAACAAAATAATGTTTCGACTTTAAAAGAGACCATCACCTCTTGAGTTTGTTTCGGCATTTTTTCGCAGGGAACAGTCAGCTAGGATGTTGGCGCCCTTTAGCTTAAAAAATATTGAACAACAAAATATTGACGTGTAAAAGTGTGTTATTTATAAGATCTACTTACAGAAATAAACATTTCATCTCGAGTAGTGCGACTATTTTCAAACGAAAAATAATAGTTAAAAACTAAAAAACACGCTTCCATTGAAAACCATACTAAAAAGTACAAAATAATGGAAAAAAGCGTGGGGTGTTTTTACACGCTTTATATTAGCTTCACTTGTATGTTTGTATGTTTGTATATTTGTATGTTTGTATGTTTGTATATTTGTATGTTTGTTTGTAACCGACTCCTTATAGCGCGATTTTGACCCACTTTAAACGACCAGATTTTATTCAAACTTTGCACACCTGTCAAGGACCGATGACAATGCAATAATTTCATAAATTTGTGCTATTATCCTTGCCAGGGTTACCAGGACAGCAAAAAAACTGTCACAAACTACGCTGACATACGTCTCAAAATTCGAAATACCCTAAAAAATAGAAAATAAATAATAGTTTAAACAAACTAAAAAACACGCTTCCATTGAAAACCAAACTAAAAAGTACAAAATAATGGAAAAAAAAGCGTGGGGTGCTGATATCAATAAAAAAATACCTTAAAAAGCACCACACGCTTTTTTCCATTATTTTGTACTTTTTAGTTTGGTTTTCAATGGAAGCGTGTTTTTTAGTTTGTTTAAACTATTATTTATTTAAGGTATTTTTTATTGATCTCAGGCACCCCTTTAGGGTGTTTCGAATTTTGAGACGTATGTCATCGTAGTTTGTGACGTATGTCAGCGTAGTTTGTGACGTATGTCAGCGTAGTTTGTGACGTATGTCAGCGTAGTTTGCGTCGTATATCAGCGTAGTTTGTGACGTATGTCAGCGTAGATTTCGAAGACAGTTTTTTTTGCTGTCCTGGTAACCCTGGCAAGGATAATGGTATATAAATATGTATACAGGTTTTTTGTACATAATAAATAATTAAAAAATTATAACTATTATGAATCCTGGAAAGGAACTTCGTTCCATACGGGTGTCCCTTGACACCTCTAAAGTTTTTTCTTAACATAGGGGTAATTGATCATTTATCTTGTACCAGTCTATTTGCACATAGATTAAGTGTCACCCTGTATCTGTGTACTTTATGTCAAATAAATTCTATTCTATTCTATACTGCGCCAGAACAACCTATCCTCCGTCTTCCGCATCCAGTCTATCCCGGCCACCTTCTTCGTCCATCTAGGTGGAGACATACCACAGAATCGTAATGATCGTTATTGACCTACCGTAATATTTTGTTTAACCATTCACAAACCGGTTCAGTAAGTTTGGATGTTTTGATAATTCTGATAAACGAGTTTTTTAAGCTTTAATAGTTAAGATTTCTTGTGCAATCAATACACAATATGAACATTTGGTGTAGAATTTTAAGGCGTTATCGAATACCATGAGAAGAAAGGCACAATCTATACTAATACTAGCTTCTGCCTGCGACTTCATCCGCGTCAAATTTTTGCTCCCTGAGCCTTCCCGTCGCATTGAATTGCAAGCCAGTTTTCGTCAATTTTTCATTGCTGCTCAGCTTCTTTTGATCGTAACGTGATGTTATATAGTCTATAGCCTTCCTCAGTAAATAGGCTACCCAACACAAAAATAATTTTTCAATTCGGAGCAGTAGTTCCTGAAATGACCGCGTTCAACCAACCAAACAAAAAAACAATATCTTCAGCTTTATAATAATAATACAGATTATAAAGCTGAAGAGTTTTGTTGTTGTGAGTTTGAGAAAGGCTTTAGGCTATAGGCTATATAACATCACGCTTCGATCAAAAGGAGCGGAGCAGCAACGAAAACTGGACGAAAACTGGCAGGCAATTCGATACGACGGGAAGGGTCAGGGGAGCAAAAATATGACGTGGACGAAGTCGTGGGCAGAAGATAGAGATCTAATAAATGGTTCCTTAGACCATTTTACTCTCGATTTTTCAGGTAAAGTTTAGCATTGTTTTTATTTGTCTTGTGTCTTGGACAGAGGATCATCCGTACCTAAACTACCATTTTAATTGAAATGTAAAGTGATAGCCAGAAACACAGGTTAAAAAAAACCATGGAGTGCTTAATATCAATTAAAATATCTCAAAAAGGATGCAATGCCTTTTTCCATTATTTACTCATTTTTAGTTTAGTTTTCTTTGTAATCGTGTTTTTTAAACTCTTTTTTATTTTCAATATTTTGACTAGCTATATTATTTATTTTTATATGTTTTTCTTTTTTCTCTCCTTGTGATCCTGGCCAGGATAATGGCAAGAATTTATGAAATTATTGTATTGTCATGAGGGTTGCCACCCGTACTTTATAATAAAGTATTGTACGTTATTTCACCTGATTGTACTCTATACTTTATGAGAACAATAAAGTACACGAAAATACATTATTTTTCAAGATTTGATTTCTTTGGGATTTTGAAAAAATTAGTCGTAAATACTTTTTGCAAATTGAAATTGATTTGATGCAAACTGCAAAAAGCAATAAAAAATATGTTTTGAAATATAATAACAAAGAAAATAAATCGCACTTTATTTTTATACCATGTACTTTTTTTTTCTTACCTATAGTAACCAAAGTACTTTAATTGCATGAAAAAAAGGTGGCAACCCTAATTGTCATTGGTCCTTGATAAGTATAAAATAAAAACTGTCAAATTAATCCTACGTTTTAAAAGGGGTGAACATCACGTTCAAACATTCCGTTACATAGATACGTACCAAGCTAAAAAAAGCGTGTTAAAAAAACAAACTTTTCCATAGACACGATAAGAATATAAACTTAACAACAGTCCCTACAAAGTGGGTGTCGATTTAAGGTCTCCTATTTAACAACATTTTAATCACAGATTCACAAAAAACTTCATTTTCATTCACTAAAACAAATTTTCCACTATATTTACTGTTTAAAACACTAATAAAACAATTAAGTTTTCCACTGCATATCAAAAAACTTCGCGATCTATTCGTCAAAGTGTAAAATAAAAGAGCGGTGCGTAGAGACGTGCGCTCCCCGCGACGAACGCGCGTCAACTGTTTTATATCTTTCTGAGCCTTATTTACAGAACGCTTAAATGTGTGTAGTATATAATATACATGTAGGTTGTACTGCCCCGAAGGCAGGGCTTTGAATAACGTTAAAAATTTGGTATCGTTACTTTCATCGGACGAAGATAACGTTATTAGTAGAGAACTGAGTAACGTTAAATTTTTATTTATTTTCTTTCATCTCTTTCTTTTGTCAACATTAATGAAGTTGCATTTGCATCGTTTGATTGGCGATGTTGCCGTAGAGCGCCGCCGCCCATGGCGTGCCGCTTAGGTTGCGCGGGTTGACAACAACGCATTAAGTAACGATAAAAGTATCGATACTACGATGTTAATTGGTAACGTTATTTTATGGATTCGATACCAAAGTATCGTTACCCGTGTTACCGTTAAAAAATTAACTTTATGAAAATAACGTTACTTAACGATACTTATAGTGTGAATTTGGTAACGTTACCAAGCCCTGGCTTAAATGTGTAATATATAATATACATATAGGTTGTACTGCCCCGTTGGTCTTGTGGTCGGTAGCGCGACTGCTGAGCGTGGATTCCTGGGATCGACTCCCAGCACGCGTAGCATGACCACCGTAGAAATGGGTTTTGTCGATTGAAGAATAGACAAAATTACAGATTGTAGAAAGATTAAACACAGAATTAAAGATTGTAGAAAGAATTGTAGCGTTTTATGCTGGCGTAGCATGACAATTCTATCTCTATTCTACCAAGAATAGACAAAACCCATTTCTACGGTAGTCATGCTACGCGTGCAGGCCGGCCAAAGCGTTATTGCGTTTTCCCGTTGGGAATTTCTTAGTAACAGCCCGGAGTCTGGAAGTTGGTGGTGTGAAACCCCCGTGTCTTGGAAAACATGTTAAGCCGTTGGTCCTACGCCTGATTTCAGTGTCATTTAAAGTTCTGAACAAAGTTGGAATGATTAATATTTTTTTAACCCTAATTTTGTTGTAGTGCATGGGTCGTGCCTTTTGGTAACGGCTGCAATTGCTGCAATTGCTGGCCAAGCTGGTGCTTTACTGTGTGTAAATAATTTCATCACCACTGCTCTCAAAACGGTGAAGGAAAACATCGTGAGGAAACCGGCATGTCCTAGAACCAAAAATTCGAAGACATGTGGCATCTACCAACTCAGCCTACGTGGTGGATTACGGCCCACTCCCTCTCACCGTGAGGTCCCAGCAGTGGGAACATTATAGGCTGCTGATGCTGACGTACCCAACACGTGGGTAAAATATTGCTACCTTATCGGTTATTATTATACAGGGTCAAATCTATACTAATATTATAAAGCTGAAGAGTTTGTTTGTTTGATTGAACGCGGTTATCTCAGGAACTGCTGTTCCGAATTGAAAAATCTTTTTGTGTTAGGTAGTCTATTTATCGTGGATGGCTATAGGCTAATATAACATCACGCTACAACCAAGAGGAGCGGAGCAGTAATGAAAAATGTTGCAAAAACGGGTAATATCGCACGGGTAGGTGATTCGACGCGACGGGAAGGGTCGGGGGAACAAGAAATTTAACGCAGACGAAGTCGCGGGCAGAAGCTAGTTTGACATTATATAATTAATTACTGATACGGTTATTTCATAATCAGCCTAAATTGTTCCCACTGCTGGGACACAGGCCTCCTCTCGGTGAGAGGGAGTAGACCGTAATCCACCACGCGGGTCCAGTGCGGGTTGGTAGATGTCACATGTCCTTGAATTTTTGGTTCTAAGACATGCCGGTTTCCTCACGATGTTTTCTTTCACCGTTTTGAGAGCAGTGGTGATGAAATTTACACAAAGCCACCTTTTTTTTGTGGTTGGAAAATCATCAAATGACGTCTCCCACTCTGGGTGGAGCGGGAGGGCGTGTCAGACTTTTACCGACTAAAACCCACCCGTGTTCCTACAGTTACCTATAATAAAGGGCCACGGTAACTCTTACGAACATATCTCGCGACCCTGGCAGGCACAAAACCGCCTGGGTTCGAACCCACAACGTTATTTGAATAGATAAAAATAGAATAAATGCTGTGGAAATGCGTTCCTTGCGAAGCATGTGTGCTGTGACTATGAATGATAGGCTGAAGAAATAACCCTGGCAAGGATAATGGCACAAATTAGTTTGTGACGTATGTCAGCGTAGTTTTCGAAGATCGTTTTTTTGCTGTCCTGGTAACCCTGGCAAGGATAATGGCACAAATTTATGAAATTATTGCATTGTCATCGGTCCTTGACAGGTGTGCAAATTTTGAATGAAATCTGGTCGTTTAAAGTGGGTCAAAATCGCGCTATAAGGAGTCGGTTACAAACAAACATACAAACATACAAGTGAAGCTAAAATAAAGCGTGTAATAATAGTTTAAAAAAACTAAAAAACACGCTTCCATGGCAAACCAAACTAAAAAGTACAAAATAATGGAAAAAAAGCGTGGGGTGCTTTTAAGGTATTTTTTTATTGATATCAGGCACCCCACGCTTTTTTTCCATTATTTTGTACTTTTTAGTTTGGTTTTCCATGGAAGCGTGTTTTTTAGTTTTTTTAAACTATTATTTATTTTCTATTTTTTAGGGTATTTCGAATTTTGAGACGTATGTCAGCGTAGTTTGTGACAGTTTTTTTGATGTCCTGGTAACCCTGGCAAGGATAATGGCACAAATTTATGAAATTATTGCATTGTCATCAGTCCTTGACAGGTGTGCAAAGTTTGAATGAAATCTGGTCGTTTAAAGTGGGTCAAAATCGCACTATAAGGAGTCGGTTACAAACAAACATACATATATACAAGTCAAGCTAAAATAAAGCGTGTAAAAAGAAGATGTAGTGACAAAAATTGAAAAAAGTATGCTTATATCGATGCCGGAAATTTGAAATGCCGTAAGGGACAGGGAAACCTGTAAGACCCTGAGATACCACATTTGGTTCCCCGCATACCAGCGAACTTTAACCTTATTTGTATGATAAAATAAGGCTCTGAATCGTTTGAAACGATGCGAGCATAACGTAGGTAATTTGGAATAAAGAGGTTAAACGTCCCTTACGGCATTTCAAATTTCCGGCATCGATATGGTTTGGTCATGTTGAGAGGATGAATGAAGGACGGCTTACAAAAGGTATTTACAAGGCAGATGTGAGTGGAAACACCGGGAGGGGACGCCCTAGGAGAACATATAGTGACCTTATTGGTGATGTTCTTCAGAAAGGTCAGGTGCGTAGTACTCGCTACCGACGTGTGTGTATGACCAATTGTATGAAACTAAACGATGCAAAAGGAGTGTGTAGAGATCGTAGCAGGTTTCGTTCCGTGGTTCCTGCCTACACCCATGGGGAAAAGGCGTGAGTTTAGGTATGTATAAAAGTCTCATTATTTTTTAACCCGCTGAATACATAATTTAGAAAAAATGATGACATTTCTATTTATTTGTTTAAAATAAATTTGCATAGATAAAAATTATGTCCCATTACTAGCACCAGCTTATCTGAAGCTTTTATCGAAAAATATACTTGAAAATAATAGTTTGAGTGTCAAAACTTGTTTGTTTTGTAAGACGACATTTAAATGACGGTGGTATCAATTTACAACTTTAATAAAAATCAATATTTTTAGCGTTGAGTGCACCGGTTTAGAAATTATGTTGCAATTTGAAGTCACGTTGATGTTTTATTTTTTGTTTTGTTTTTGGCAGGCCATAGACTAGGATATGTATGATCTAATAGCAGAGAAGGCGCTCAAAATAAAAAATAGTTTAAAAATCTAAAAAAACACGGTTTCCTAAAAAACTAAACTAAAACGTAAAAAATTATGGAAAATAATAGTTTAAAAAAACTAAAAAATACGCTTCCATAGAAAACCAAACTAAAAAGTAGAAAATAATGGAAAAAAAGCGTGGGGTGCCCGATATCAATAAAAAAATACCTTAAAAAGCACCCCACTTGTTTTAAACTATTATTTATTTTCTATTTTTTTAGGCCGTTTCAAATTTTGAGACGTATGTCAGCGTAGTTTGTGACGTATGTCAGCGTAGTTTTCGAAGACAGTTTTGTTTGCTGTCCTGGTAACCCTGGCAAGGATAATGGCACAAATTAGTTTGTGACGTATGTCAGCGTAGTTTTCGAAGACCGTTTTTTTGCTGTCCTGGTAACCCTGGCAAGGATAATGGCACACATTTATGAAATTATTGCATTGTCATCGGTCCTTGACAGGTGTGCAAAGTTTGAATGAAATCTGGTCGTTTAAAGTGGGTCAAAATCGCGCTATAAGGAGTCGGTTACAAACAAACATAAAACATACATACAAGAGAAGCTAATATAAAGCGTGTAAAAAAGCGCAGGGTGCTTGATATCAGTTAAAAAAATAACTCAAAAAAGTCCACGCTTCTTTTCCTTCACTTTGTATTTTTTTTTTTTATTATTTATTTTCTACTTTTCACTTCGGCTGGCTAAAAAAGCGTGAGTTTTAGTGTTTTTTTTTTTTTTTGTTATCTTGCTGATTCTGGCCAGGATAATGGCAGAAATTTATAATATTATTGAATCGTCATCGGTCCTTGATAAGTGTGTAAAGTTCCAAATTAATCCGACCTTTCGAAGGGGGCGAAAATCACGTTCAAAGATTCCGTTACATACATACAAACATACTTACCAAACTAATAAACGCGTGTTAAAAAGAATTTCGTTCGCATGTCCCCTCAAGAAATAATCCGAATTTGGCTTAGGGGGAACCGGCTCCCCCCCCAATGGGTTCCCGCATTAACGAGGCGGGGAGGCTCAGTAGCTGTGGTTTGGACACCCACGGTGAAGCTAAGAGGAACCCGAGGAGGGGCCGCTCGTCAGGGCTTTACCTCCCAAAGCCGACGACGTAGCGGCCAACACGTAGGTTGCGGTGTCGTTTGTCGACATCTGAGGCGGGCCGCGATGTCGTAGTACCTGAGGCATCGCGGCAGAGGGTTGGAGGCCGCGGCGGGAGAGGAGTGCCGGTATTGAGGTGCGCCGCTCTCCTTATCTTCCTCGGCCTGAACCTCGCCACCGTTCGATGGCGAACGCGGTGGGGCCGCAGGAGAAGAGGAGTGTTGGTATAGCGTTGGCCACTCTCCCTATCCCCTGCGGCCGAAAAGTGGTAGGCGGCGGGGCCACTGTCCTGACCCGTCGCTGGGAGACCAAGGGTGCCATTCACGGGGTCGTCTGGCGCCCATGTGCTAATTGGTCTCCGGGGTGGTCACGGCGTGTTATGTGTTCATGCGCGCCGTGAATGGTGGTACCCCCAGAGGTGGACGGTCCAGCGACGGACAGCCGCGGCGGGTTCGCGGAAGAGTTTTTTCGTTCCCGTGTTCCCGCCATAAGCGGTGTAGGAGGACACCGTGGAGTTTTAGTGGGTTGGAGTCCCACATAACTGCGCTATTTCTCCTTAGTAGCGCAGTATGCATGAGCATTTCTCCACGATGAAAAAAAGGGGGAACCGGCTGGATAGCCCACAAAATTCATTTTTTTTTTACTTTGTTTTTTTTTTCAATTTGCAGGTCAGGTCAGGTTATAAGCTGAAAAAAGTATGATTTGCAACCGCACCGCGTATGTAGAAATAAAGATAGAATGTATCCACTCACCCCTAGCCTCTCTCAGCGCATGCGCTGCATGTCTCCAACTATTCCTCTCAGCTAAAGCGAGGGCGGTGTTGCCATGCACGTCCAGGATACTTAGCGACGCTCCTGAAGTTAGCAGCGTTTTGACGTTTTCAAAATGGCCGCGCTCAGCCGCGATGTGGAGGGCTGTCTGTGGAAGATTTATAGGAATTAAGGGAATGAAGTTATTGGTGAAGTTTAGATCAAATGAACGAATACATCGTTCATCCTCCATCGTACATCGACTGGCCTGTTAGTCTAGTGGTTAGTGACCCTGACTGCTGAGATTGAGGTCGTGGGTTCGATTCCCACCCAGGACAAATCTTTGTGTGATGAGCACGATCATTTGTTTTGTGTCTGGGTGTAATTTATCTATAATATGTATGTATTTAGAAATATATAAGTATGTTTATCAGTTGTCTGGTGGCCATAGTACAGGCTCTGCCTAGTTTGGAATCAGATAACGGTGTTTTGGTTGTCCTAAGATATATTTTTTTTTATCGTCCCCTTACGGCGAAAACCGATTATCTGCTATGAACCGGTTTTCGCTGTAAGGGGATGATGTATTCTATCCTCACTCCATCAAATTGTGTGAGAGTAAATATAGACGTGTCGAATAGTCAGAGGCTATACAACCACTAACCAGTCTTACCAAGTGCCTGTAATCGGCTTAATTGAAATTAAGGCGATTATCACACGGCACCGCGCGCCGCCGCGGAGGGCGGTGGCGGTAAAGCGGATTTTGTAGCGGTACACCGCGCGGTAAGGCGGTTTACGCGCCTGTCCGCGCGGTTGGATTTAACGCGGATTTGACCAGTTTGATCACAGACACTGGCAAGAATGGACGCTGAAGTACGATGATTCGCGCGGTTATGCGGCGCCCCGTGTGTGATGCACCGCCCCTCAGCGCGGCCGGCCGCGCGGAGGGGCGGTGGCGGTGAGAGCACCGCTCGAACGCGCGGTCAGGCGGTGTACGTGTGTTAGGCATCGACGGATTTAATAGAGATCAATGCGACATAAGATCCGCTTCACCGCCAACCGCGGCGGTGCGCGGTGCCGTGTGTTAATCGCCTAATGCTTTGAGTTTGAGCCCCTCTCACAGAGAGGAAGCCTGTGTCCCAGCAGTGGGAATATTAAGGGCTGATTATGAAAGTAACATGTAAGAATGATCACAAATCTACTCAAACTCAAAGCCAGTTTGCTGTAATCCACCACGCGTGCGCGGGTTGGTAGATGTCACGTCTTCAAATTTTTGGTTCTAGGCCAGTTTCCATGCCGGTTTCCTCACGATGTTTTCCTTCACCGTTTTGAGAGCAGTGGCGATGAAATAATTTACACAAACTAAACCGTCTGGATTTGAATCTTTGACCTATGATTCGTTAGTCACGGCCGTTACCACTGCTCCACAATCTTAACACAAAATTGTACATAGCTCCGTAGTTAAAGGATATGATAAGTAATTAGCAAGGCTGGAAATAAGGTTGAATGCACAAGGTAGGCCGGATGTGCTGCTATCTTCACTCGTGAAGGCTCCTGTCGGCTTATCAACTAACCGCGATCACAGTTCCAATGCGTGCGGCGATGTATTTTCCATGGCTATTTGTTATTATGTATAACTAGAAAAGATGGCCGATGGGTCCGGAAGGTTCTGGAGTGGCGACCGCGTACTGGAAGACGGAGCGTTGGAAGGCCTCCCACAAGATGGACCGATGACCTGGTGAAGGCCGCAGGAATACGTTGGATGCGAGAAGCAAAAAACAGGTCGACGTGGCGGTGCTTGGGGGAGGCCTATGTCCAGCAGTGGACATCTTTCGACTGAAATGATGATGATGATGATAACTAGATTCTGCCCGCGACTTCGTCCGCGACAAAATTTTTGCTCCCCTGACCCTTCCCGTCGCATCGAATTGCCTGCCGGTTTTCGTTCATTTTTCGTTGTTGCCCCGCTCCTTTTGATGGTAGCGTGGTTTTATATAGCCTATAGCCTTCCTCAATAAGTAGGCTACCCAACATAAAAAGAATTTTTGAATTCGGACCAGTAGGTCCTGAGATTAATAATAATAATATAATAATAATATTCCACAACTATCACACAACGCCATCTAGTCCCAAGCTAAGCAGAGCTTGTGTTATGGGTACTAGACAACTGATAAACATACTTATATATTTCTAAATACATACATATTATAGATAAATTACACCCAGACACAGAACAAATGATCGTGCTCATCACACAAACATTTGTCCTGGGTGGGAATCGAACCCACGACCTCCGGCATAGCAGTCAGGGTCGCTAACCACTAGACCAACAGGCCTGTCAAGAAGATTAAGATATCAAGATGTCAAGAAGACTATCAAGAAGATTAGCGCGTTCAGCCAAACAAACAAACTCTTCAGCTTTATAATATTAGTATAGATATGCCCGAACCTGCAGGTATTCACGGTTTGCAGGTATTTACGGGTTTTATGATAATGAAATTAAATGTTTTTTTAAAGTTTTTATATTTGAGTTGATTGAGTGAAAGGTAAATTGCGGTTTACGATTTATGACGTATTAAAAAAGAACTACTTACTAGATTTCGTTCAAACCAATTTTCGGTGGAAGTTTACATGATAATGTACTACTTATCATATTTTTGTTTTAGTTTTATCATTCTCTTATTTTAGAAGTTACAGGGGGGGGGGGGGGTGGGACACACATTTTACCACTTCGGAAGTGTCTCTCGCGTAAACTATTCAGTTTAGAAAAAAATTATATTAGAAACCTCAATATGATTTTTGAAGACCTATCCATAGATACCCCACGCGTATGGGTTTGATAAAAAAAAAATTGAGTTTCAGTTCTATATATGGGGAACCCCAAACATTATTGTTTTTTTTTTCTATTTTTGTGTGAAAATCTTAATGCGGTTCACAGAATACATCTACTTACCAAGTTTCAACAGCATAGCTCTTATAGTTTCGAAAAAAGTGGCTGTGTCATACACGGACAGACAGACAGACAGACAGACATGACGAATCTATAAGGGTAGAAAACATCGTGAGGAAACCGGCATGTCTTAGAACCAAGAATTCGAAGACATGTGACATCTACCAACCCGCACCGAGCCCACGTGGTGGATTACGGCCCACTCCCTCACACCGAGAGGAGGCCTGTGTCCCAGCAGTGGGAACAATACAGGCTGATTATGATTTGTTTTATTATTGTAGCTGCCATAATTTCAACGGATTTCACGCAATTGTGTGCAAGACAATATATTGGCTACTAGCGTCACCGGACCGGTCAGCCAGTCCGGATAAAGCCGGACACAGTCAGGCTTTTTGAAATTCGACAGTTAAGGCCCTCTTGTAGTTGAAGACGTTTCGGCGAACATTGGCTGGTCGTTGCGAGCGCTTGAACTGCTAGATTTTGTGTATAATTGTTTCGTGGAGACAAAATGATAACGAAATTATATAATATTTTCTCAGCATGCCCTAAAAAACAATAAAACCTATGTTTTGGTATGAATTTTACATGGTTTAATGATGGAATCTCTTCAAGATACACGTTTTAAATAGCGATTTAGTGTCATCTTTATGATTATTTTTTATCGAGCCAATTGTTTTAATTCACGTTTCTATCTTCACACAGCGCTTAACAGTATGTTCAATTTTCCTAATTTTTTTTTTTTTTTTACGGAAACTAGCCATTTTGCTAGATTTACAGAGGTTTAAAAAAGTTAAAAAGTACTGCAACCTCGCCTTAATTCCAGAGATTAGCGCGTTCACACAAACAAACAAACAAATTCGTTAGCTTCATTATTAGTACAGATTTTTCCTTTACAAGAGTGTTGCAGATAGTCTTTTGATCAAAATACACTTATTAATCTGATAAGACAACGGTGTGGTTTAAAAGATGTATTGTGAGGAAGTAGTTGTCTTCTCTATACGAATCTACCTTTTGGGATGGAGAAGTAGAATAAATTCTATTTTAATGTAAATTTTGACGTTCGAAAGTGCATTTTACGTGCCGAATTGTTGTGTCAAAATTATTAAAATTAATGCTTTTTTTTTTCAAATAATCAAAATCAAAAGTCATTTATTCAAACTAGGCTGAGAGTCAGCACTTTTTGAACGTCAAAGTTACATAAGACCACAGTCTAAAAATCATACAGTCGTCCGACGAAGACGTCTAGACAGGGCAATCGTGCGGGGTGTGAGGGGCGAGACGGGGGAAGGGCGCTCCCGAACTGCATACGCTAGCTACCGTGTTAGTAGTTCGGGATAAAACTTTCAGGGCTATCGTGTGTCACTTTATTTTTGTTTTAATTAATTAAAAATAATTTTATTAAAATGGTGCATACGACGTGTGCTGTGAAGGATTGCAAGTCGTCATCTTACATTAATAAAGAATTGCGATTTCATCAATTGCCGCGCATGGATGAAAGGTAAACAAATAAATAAAATATTGTTTATTTAATAGAAAGCCAACATGGCGGCGCGACGTGTAGCCGATATTTATTTATTGTGCGGCGGCCAAGATGGCGCCGACGAAAACTTGCAAATTTTTCGTCATGGGTATCATTTTCATGGGTTTAGAGGTCGCTAAAACTGACTATGGGGTCAAAATTAAAATCCAAGATGGCGCAACGAAAATTTGCAAATTTTTCGTCATGGGTGTCATTTTCAAGATTTACGAAATCCCTACAAATAAAAATGAGGTCAAGTGTCTTTCGCGGAAATGTCTATCGTGCAAGTGTACCTGACCCAGGATGGAGGACATTTTTTGAAAAAAAAAAAAATAGTTATTCGTGTCAATTTTGTGATTTCTTGGGGTGAAGATTATGAAAATAACATCAATTTTCAAATCCAAGATGGCAGATATTTCTCTAAATGAAATTTAATTTAGAGAAATATCCGCCATCTTGGATTGTGACATGTGTTTTTTCTCAACCTCAATCTAGAATTGTATATTTTTGCGTGTCAGACCATAGACGAAGCACATTAATATAATAGTTCCTGTATTATAAATTTCAGATGCAAATTATGGTTAGGCAATAATGTTGATCTAAAATAAATTTAAAAAAGTTTACTTGAGACAACCCTAGCTCTTGCGACAATGCCTACACGTTGTCGGCATTTACAAGGAGATCAAAGGCGTCGTCCTACTGTAAGTTTTTATACTGTGCATAAGACAGTCCCCCCAAAACGCCCGCCCTTCGACACTTCCTAGTGCTTTAGCTGGGAAGAAGAAGTGGCGGAACAAACTCCCCAGCAGCACAGCTGTCTGTTTCTTTGTATTTGGTATGGTCATTTTGAGAGGATGACTGAAGGACGGCTTATAAAAGGTATTTACAAGGCAGATGTGAGCGGAAACCCCGGGAGGGGATGCCCTAGGAGGACATATAGTGACCTTTGTTGGTGATGTTCTTCAGAAAGGTCAGGTGCGTAGAACTCGCAACCGGAGTTCGTGTATGACAAGATGTATGAACCTAAACGAGGCAAAAGGAGTGTGTAAGGATCGTAGCAGGTGGCGTTCCGTAGTTTCTGCCTACCGCCATGGGAAAAAGACGTGACTTTATGTATGTATGTATGATAGATATCTGATTTCAATTCACCGAGACTTGTATATTGCAGGCCAGCGGTTCTCAAACTTTTTTTAGTGATGGAACCCTTTTCGAAAGCGAAATATTTGACGGAGCCCTAAAACAAACATAGATCTGTTCGTTATTTTGTTTTTGTAGCTGCATAGGTCGAAAATCTTGTTTCGCACAAGTATGTTGTTGGGAGCGGGAGGAGAACATTCAGAGCCATTGTGGCAAGAAGTAGATATTCATCACGGAGTCTGCACCAAAAATCATTGAGAGGCATCGTTTTGAACAGTGACTATACATACTAGTGTCTGATGACATTTCTAAAATGGATTCATATACGTTGGTTACTTTCGGGCTTTTGAAAATTGGGTAAAAAGTTTTTTTTATCCAATTTGCTAGTCCAAAATATCCACGGATCCGTGGAGCCCCCACAGAAGCTTTGCGGAACCCTAGGGTTCCGCGGAGCACACTTTGAGAATGGCTGTTGTAGGCGATAATCACCAAGTGTGTGAAAGTTTAGCAGCAAAAATATATTTGTATATTTCTTCTATCCAATCTCTTACATCTTGGGGTCTACTTTCAGTCGAACCGGATGCCGCTAAATATACTTACCATGGAGCCCTTGTCTATCTGACCTCCACAAGTCCCAGTTACTAGGTAATACCGTTTAACTGGACTTGCCTAAAGATACGAATTGGCCGCACAATCGCTTTGCCTCTTTCTAGTAATTGATCACTTTTGTCTGGCTTACGCCCAGCCCATTTACGTTTGCGCTTACAAGACTTTCAGACCAGCTCACCTTTCCTCCAGTAGCAGCATCAGATTTAGCATCAATTTGAGCACCAGCAGCACATAATGCAGCGAGGCAGCGGCTGCGTTCAGCTAACGCAGCGGCATGCAGCGCACTTCGGTTGCAGTGGTCGCGAGCGTCAACCGCTTCACCGCTAGCGAGCAGCTCTAGTAGGAGTTCTAAGTTGTCCCAGAGGGCTGCCTGGAGGGTTGAAAAAATAATTATTATAACATGCATTGTATACAGGCTCAAATTAAATTAGCTGGCAATACTTTATACACGTCTTGAGTATCGATATCGGAAACTTATGGAAAAAATATTTTTCTTTTCGTCATTAGATGGGCGAATGTCAAGAATCAATCAGCTGTTTTAGTAATTTTTCTAGGAAAATTGATATTTTTTATCAATTTCCAAAAACCAAAGCATAACAGTCGTTTGGTTGGCTTAATGAACATGTCACATGCATGTGTCTGTTTCCAAGATCAGCCAGAACAAACAGAGAGATCGACAGATGTTTCAAAATAGTTTTTTTGTTAATAATAGCTTATTTACTTTCATATGCATTTAAGGGAGCAATGAAGAGGGCTATGTTTGGAGTTTCCCTATGTAATCAATCAGAATAAAAGAGATCCATAAATGATAAATGATTTTATTTCTGTAAGTAGGTTTGTACAAACACTTTTACATGTCAATGATATTTTTTTTAAACTACATGAGTTCGGCGTTTCCTAACTGACTACTCTGAGAAGAAAGGCCGAAAAAAACTCAGAGTTCACAGTCTCTTTTAAAAGTCCAGACATAATATTGGTCACAACATGAGAAGACCATGTAGATTGGTGACTGAAATGGTCTTTTGAGGAAAGAACCACACAGATTGAGTGGACCTGTCCAGTCAGTGCAAGCATTTGTCACTAATCGTTTAGCTCAACTCGTGTCATAGTGGATGAACATTGAAGGGTATCATTAACTGGCTTGACATTAATAATTTAGTTATTAATCTTAAAAAAACCGGCCAAGTGCGAGACGGACTCGCGCACCGAGGGTTCCGTACAAACCTGTAGGTATATAAGTAAAAGTTCACCCATCACGACAATCGAGTCGTAGTTCTGTTCTCTGTCTGTGTTTTGTTCTGTTTATTATATGATATAACTAAAAATTTACGATTTTCGCAATTTTTCCTTTATCTGTGCTATAAGACGTTGCTTCGTACAAAATTTCAAAATTCTAGATCGACTGGAAGTACCCTTTAGGTTTTGATTCCCTTGCGAGTTTCGAAAATTTGCGGAAATTTGCGGCATAAACGGCTATATCTTTTGATTGCGTGAGCTTAGAAGTTTGATTTTTTCACAGCTCCAAGGGACAGTAGATTTGAGTATTTGGTATAAATTTCAGCTTGATACCTCCACGCGTTCCTGAGAAAAAGGGTCTTGACCGACGGACGGACGGACGGACAACAAAGTGATTCTATAAGGGTTCCGCTTTTTCTTTTTGAGGTGCGGAACCCTAAAAAACAAAAGTAATGCACTTTTACCAACGGAGATCCCCCGCCTAACGTAGTGGTTAGTCATAATGGACAGAATGTGGACTCAACAGATGTTGCGAAATTCCTAGGTATCTTAGTTGACAGGAGTCTCACTTGGAAATCTCATGCTGAACACGTTTGTAGCAAATTGAGCAAATCAGCTTATGTGCTGCATAATCTATCTCATAAAGTAAGCAATGATATACTCCTGACAGCTTACCACGGACTTGTTGCGCCAATACTAAGGGTCGGAGTAATATTTTGGGGCAATTGTAGCGACAGGGAAGAGATATTTAAGGCCACAGACACGTGAGCCTATGTTTAAGTCACTGAAAATACTTACCTTCCCATCATTGTATATTTTAGAAGTGGTAATCTTTGTTAAAATGAATTTAAATTTGTTTCCGGCACTAGTCAATATTAGGACTCGTTCAGCTCCTATGAGATCCCAATATAAAAATTTACTTCATGCAGGCAATTATAAAACAGCACTTCTTAGGAAAAATATTATTGCAATGGGACCTATAACATACAATAAAGTTCCTCACAATTTTAAAGAACACCCTATTTGAATATTTAAATCGAAGCTGACTGCGTTCAGAATCAGAATCAGAATCAGAATCAGTACTTTATTTGCTATGAATGTAGGTACAGGTATAAGATGTTATGCATAAATTAATTAGATCGGCTACAGTCTACCTTACGGCATGCAAATTATTAAATAAATTAAAATATTATTACAAACAAAATAATGTCAACCAAACATAAATTAAAGTGAAGTCAATTAGTAATATGATAGTCAGGTACATATGTAAGTCAAATTTGCAATTAATTATAAAATTCATAATTTGGATAAATTCGTATCATTTAAAAAGTCTTTCAAGGAGTAGTAACATTTACCTAAAAGTAGTGCAGTTACCTTAGATTTAAAAATGTTTACAGCATAGTCCTTAAAATGATGAGGTATTTTATTATAAATGATAGGTCCCATTGTCATAATACTTTTCCTTAAAAGTGCTGTCTTATAATTACCCGAATGTAGCAAGTTCTTGTATTGGGATCTCAATGGGCCATTATGTATTCTTATACTGGCCAGTGACGGAAATAAGGTCAGATTGGTTTTTACAAAAATTGCCACCTCCAGTATGTACAAACATGGAAAAGTCAGTATCTTCAGAGACCGAAACACAGGTTCACAGCTGCCTGTGCTTTTAAGGTTTGACATAGATCGAATACACCGTTTTTGGGCCCTAAAAAATTATTAGGCGTTATTATTATTATTAGGCGTTATTATTAACAAAATATTATTATAGTATAAAAGACTTTTTAAATGAAGAAAATGTATGACAATTGAAATTTTTTGACATTTAGGGTAATTTGTATTATATGAGTATTACTTAATTACTAATTTAGTTGAAAACTGTGTCGTTAGTGTTTACCTATGACTGCATGATTTGTATTTTTTGCTTTTACTTTTTACAACTCTTTTGTTTATAACTTTGCATGCCGTAAGGTAGAATGCAGCGACAACAATTCATATTTCCCATCTTATACCTGTACCTGTTGTACCTGTTGTTGGCAAATAAATATGATTTTGAATTTGGAACCAAGGTAACCAACATAGCCAGAAGAACTGCCAAATGATAAATGATAAATAAATGATAAATGATTTTATTTCTGTAAGTAGGTTTGTACAAACACTTTTACATGTCAATGATATACAAACATAAGTGGCAGTGGACAGGTCACATTGCTTGCAGAACAAATAGCAAATGGGGCCGAAATGTCTGGAGTGGCGACCGCATACTGGAAGACATCGTGTTGGAAGGCCTCTCACAAAATGGATTGATGACCTGGTGAAAGCCGTAGGGTGGATGCGAGAAACGGTTGAAGTGGCAATGCTTGGGGGATGCCGTTGTCCAGCAGTGTCCACTGCTTGTCCATCCAAAGACAGGTATCTATCTTTCGGTTGAAATGATGATGATGCATTTAGTAAAAGCTTAGATTTATTGACCACAGAATTGCTAACTATGTATTCAAATGGGGTAACAAGATGTCATTAAGTATTAAATTTTAATGGACAACAAAGATCCTTGAAAACACAATCTTTCTATCTTATTTCTTACAATGTGTTTAAATATTTCTGTAAAATAAACAAAGATTATTATGTTCATCATTATTTCAGCTGAAAGACGTCCACTACCAGAGATAGGCAGTTCCCCAAAGGGAGTTTTGCTATGATCTCCACATTTGGCAGGCAGGTTGGCGATCGCAGTATAGTGGTAAAATACATAGAGAACGCTGCTGCCCATTCTGTAGTACGTCCCTTAGTCGCCTTTTATGACACCCACAGGAAGAATTGGGACAGTGCTATCCTATACGTCTGTAACACACTGTACAGCTGAAAGTCCTAGCTAATTTATATTAACTCTGCCTATATTTAAAGCACTGTTTTACCACAGCAATGACAATTAAACTAGCACACCTGTTCCATATTTTTTCATTTAATATTTTTTCAGTATGAATGTCCTATTTGCACTAATTTTTTTACTGGCCTTGCATTCGGTACATCAATAGGCAATGAATTAAATACGCTTTACGTAGATGCGGCGAATTAATTACCGTTAAAACATATTTTTTTTTTTCAAAAGTTTTTAGGTGTATTTTTTTTTAACAGTTTCTTTTCTGCTGTGAATGTATTTCAACTACCGACATATTAAGGCAAGACCTTGCACTACTTGCATGCTACTTGCAATTTCATTCACATTACACGATTACAACATTTTAAACCGCAAGAAACCACAGTTTAACTAGCCGATAACGGCGTATTGACAAATCGTAACAACTCCAGTTTTAATTAAATAATTCACTTACCTGATGCAGCAGGCGCCCTTGGAAGTGGTCCTCATCCGGAGACAAGTCCATTTCTTTAGTTTTCAGAAGAAATACACAAGTAGCACAGACATTTCCGGCCTAAACAACCGCTCAAGCGTTACAAAAGGCCTGCGAACGAAATACGGCGATACACACCAAATTGTTCACTAAAACTACATTTAAAATACACAGTTATGTGCGCCAGACGTTTTTTCTTTCGGCATTGCGGATGGAAAACGTTAATTAATGCGAAATTGCAAATTAAATCGTGAATAAGATTTATCGATTTGTTTGATGACAGCTGACCTAACTGACTGACAAGCGTTTGACAGCTATCAAAAGCTAGCTGCAGTGTGTACGAAGAAGGACGTTTTCGATGTCGAAACGCTACTCGCTAACGCTACGTCCTACGTAGGTGGATCAAAGCGAACGCGATTATGAAGCGGTGACACGCGAATTCAACGCGATGCGGTGCGATGCGGCGGCTATGTCCTACCCTACGTGCACGCGAATCATCTCGCACAGCCGCCGCCGTTCAGTGGGCACTGTGCATTTGTCATGGACGGACGGAAACAAATATTATTGGAAATTCATTTCTTAAATATTGTTACGTAGATCGTAAAGTCTAGAAACATCGTGCTAACTCCATCTCAGAAAGGGACAACATTACGTAGATCGAAAAGTCTAGAAACGTCACGCTAATTCCATATAAGGATGGGGCAGTGTTGAAACTTCTAGATACGACACGCTAACGCCATCTGTTATCAAGTAGCAAGTACTACGAACAATTGTACGTAGACGCCACCGCCATCTATTGTTCAGTAGCGGGATTAAACAGTAAATAGATGTCTGTGGAAGGTTCTCGAAGTTTCGAATCTACTTGTAAACTGTGGAAAAGTGTTGAATGTTCGCGAATGTTCTGCTCGGGATATAAATAGCGGATTGTCGGCCCGATAGGCAGTTCGATTTCGGAAGCGAGCGAATACGAATCAAGCGATACAGTACAAGCGAAACAAGTGACTCTGTTTGACTATTGCGATATTGTGATTGTTTAATTAAACTGTGGTGTGTTTCGATAATTTTGACTTAAATTAATTTATCCCGAAACCCAGCTCGTAACATTTGGTGTCAGAAGTAAGGGATAAATTATGCCAGTTTTACCGAAGGAGGACACGGAAGGTATTCGTACCAGGAGTCAGCGCCAGCAGGAGGTGGATCAGAGGCGATTTGAAGGACCTTCAAGACAGACATCTGGGGGTAATCAGCCGACGACGGAGCCAGTTTCCCAAGCGTCTGGTGTTCCTACAGCATCACCAGCCATGGATCTTTCTGCTCTAATGGCAATGCTGCAGGAACAGAACCGCCAACTGCAAGAACAGCTGCAGCAGGACAAAGAGGAACAGGCCCGCCGACAGGAAGAACAGGCCCGCCGACAAGAAGAACAGGCCCGCCGCCTACAGGAACAGCTGCAGCAGGACAAAGAGGAACAAGCTCGCCGGCAAGAGGAGCAGGTTCTCCTCTTGAAAGATCTACACGCGACATTTGGCAAGGACATCAAAGCCATGAAGGAGACTGTTCAGGTACATGAAAATCGTATCTCCGAGGCCGAAGTCCAGATCGCTGATATAAGAAAAGCGGTTGGAGTTCTGAAAGCTGGAGACCGGACTACGACTTCGATAGTTGCTGCACCTTCCGTGCGCGGGTTTAAAGTGCCACCCTTCGACGGAACATCTTCCTGGTCGGCATACAAAATTCAATTTGAAGCTGTCATGAATGCAAATGGGTGGACAAAAGAGCAGGCCATGACCGCGCTTACTTTGTCCCTTCGTGATCAGGCCTTAACCGTGTTAGAGGCTCTCAGCAAAAATGTTACCTACGAGCAGCTCGTTGAGGCGTTAGAGGCCAGATACGGTGACGCGCACCTGGAACACGTTTTTCGTGCGCAGTTGAAGGATCGTGTGCAGCGCAGTGGTGAAAACCTGCAGCAGTGGGCCCTAGAAATCGAAAAGCTGGTTCGAAAACCGTACCAGTCTGCGCCTGCACTCATCGATGGGACTCTGACTCAAGCATTCATAGATGGCATACGGGACCTGGAAGTAAGGGCCACTGTAAGACTTGGACACCACGAGACACTCAAGGATGCCTTGGCCCATGCGTTGGAAGTGGAGGCAGTGAGGCAAGATCATCGAGCCCATCGCATCAGGGAGGTTGCAGCATCACCTGTCCGTGACCGTCCGAGGTACAGCCCTAAGTGCTACACTTGCGGAGAAAAAGGCCACCTTCGGTCAAGTTGCCCGAAGCGAAACACAGCTAACGAAAACCAGACCCAAGAAAGAAAGGCGGCAGATATCACCGCCCAGCAGCAGGAAAACTAGTCAACGCCAGGACTGCGGGGCGGGTGCTGGCTGGTGTTAAAATAGCCCCAAGAATTTCGGTCTCACAAGCTCATGATGGGAACACCCTAGTCATAAAAGGTGAAGTGAACGGAAGACCATGTAAGCTGACATTGGATACTGGAGCTTCTCGCACGGTTGTCAGTTCCCAACTAGCGAATCGTTTTCTTGGGGACTTATTCGGTAAGCATGACGGCGTAAATTTGGTAACAGCTACCGGTCAGCACATAACCGTCCGTGGTGAGAAGGTAGTGGAGTTAAAACTGGGAAACACTATCTACCGGCATAAGGTCATCATGGCTGACATAGTGGACGACTGCATCCTAGGTTTGGACTTTATGCGACAGCACTGTTGTGAGATCGACGTTAATCAAGGAGTCCTAAAATGTGGGTCAGAAGAAGTCTTCATGGAAGGTGCACCATCAGGGAAAGTGTACTGCTTGAAGAAGATTGTTCTTTCTCCCCGATCGGAAACAATAGTTCCAGTTAGGCTCCCACATAATTCCGGGCGGAAGAACCGATGTATTCTCATTGAAGGGCTGGATGAAAACCTTCCATGGAAGATTGCGCGGACCTTGGTAAAGGCAAGCGATGTTGCAGCCGTACGCATTCTGAACCCAAGTGAAAAGGAACAAGTAATCAAGAAGGGTACGTTGATGGGTTCCTGTGGAGAAGTAGCTTGGATGTGTGAATGCCAACATCGGCCTCCTCAAAATAACGCACAAAGTGCAAGATTTAACGTGTTAAATCTTTTGGAAGACTGTCGTAAAGATTTATCGGAAGAAGAAAGAGAGAAGGCTAGGAAGATGCTACTTCAGTATGCAGACATATTCTCCAGAAATGACGCTGACATAGGGAAGACTGGATTAGTTCAACACAGAATTAATACCGGAAATGAGTTGCCAATACGACAGCGACCCAGAAGACTACCAGTGGCAAGAGAAAAGGAGGTAGATACCATGATTAAAGGGATGGTAAAGGATGGAGTTATAGAACCTTCGTCTAGTCCTTGGTGTTCTCCTGTGGTCCTGGTGAAAAAGAAAGATGGCAGCATGCGGTTTTGTGTAGACTATCGTCGATTGAATGACGTCACTAAGAAAGACAGCTATCCACTGCCCCGGATCGACGACACACTGGATACGCTGTCAGGAATGAAGTGGTTTACCACGTTAGACCTAAAAAGTGGCTACTGGCAAGTGGAAATCAACCCTAAAGACAAGGAGAAAACCGCATTTTCTACGGGAAAGGGATTATGGCAGTTTAACGTCATGCCATTCGGATTGTGCAATGCTCCTGCAACATTTGAAAGGCTAATGGAGCTAGTTCTCACGGGACTAATTGGGGACGCCTGCCTTGTCTATTTAGATGACATCATCATCGTGGGCCGCACATTCGAAGACCACCTTCAGAATTTGGAACGTGTCCTATCAAAAATCCGAGGAGCCAATTTGAAGCTAAGTCCAAAGAAGTGCTCATTCTTCAGACAGCAAGTAAGCTTTTTGGGCCACGTGGTTTCGAAGGAAGGAGTGCAAACAGATCCTGAGAAAATCGTCGCCGTCAAGGAATGGCCAGTCCCGAAAGACAAGACGCAGGTCAGGGCATTTTTGGGTTTGTGCTCGTACTATCGACGGTTTGTCAAGAATTTTGCTGACATTGCCAAACCTCTTCACAAGCTTACTGAGGAGAAGAGACCGTTCTGTTGGGATGAGAACTGTGACATCGCATTTCGAGATTTAAAGGAACGTTTGTGCAATACCCCAATTTTGGGCTACCCTGACACAGAAAATGAATTTATAGTTGACACGGACGCAAGTAATACTGGAATTGGCGGTGTGTTATCTCAACGGAAAGGAGATTATGAAGTTGTGATAGCTTACTTCAGCAAATCTTTATCAAAGCCAGAAAGAAATTATTGTGTCACGAGACGGGAACTTCTTGCCTTAGTAAAGACATTGCAACATTTCAGCAAATACTTGCTTGGACGTAAATTCCACCTGCGAACTGATCATGCTGCATTAAAGTGGTTGTTGCAGTTTAGGAATCCAGAAGGACAAGTGGCGAGATGGATTGAACTGCTACAAGAGTATGACTTCGCAATTGAACATCGTAGTGGGAAGTCTCACGGTAACGCGGACGCTTTATCAAGAAGACCTTGTCCTGAAGACTGCAAGCATTGTGTCAGGCAAGAAGCTAAGGAAACAGTACCTGTCAGGATGCTAAGAACGGACCTTAGTGACGAATGGAAGGAAACCCTACAGCATGCTCAGCAAAGTGACACAGATATCAGGCCAATTTTCGAGTGGATTAAAGCTAATGCTCCCAAACCGAAATGGTGTGATGTTGCAGCGATGAGTACCACCACAAAAAATTATTGGGCACAGTGGGAGAGCTTGGTGATCCAAGATGGTGTCTTGTGCCGAAAATGGGAAAATGCTCGAGGGAATAGCTGTCACTTGCAAATGGTAGTCCCAAAAACGAAGGTACCAGAAGTTCTACAGCTCTACCACAATGGTTCTTCAGGAGGTCATATGGGAGTAAGAATGACTCTGTTAAAGATCCGAGAAAGATTTTACTGGATCCATTGTCGAGAGGATGTGGAAGACTGGTGTCGCAGATGTACCAGTTGTGCAGCGGTAAAAGGACCACACACACGCAGCAGGGGTGCATTGAAAGTGTACAACGTAGGAGCCCCCTGGGAACGAATAGCATTAGATGTCGCTGGGCCATTTCCCGAAAGTGAAAGTGGAAATAAATATTTCATGGTTGTCATGGATTACTTCACCAAGTGGCCGGAAGTCTTCGCCATCCCTAATCAAGAAGCTTCAACAGTCGCTGATAAATTAGTCCACGAAGTCTTCTGTCGGTTTGGGGTACCCTTGGAAATCCACAGCGATCAAGGAAGGAATTTCGAGTCTCAAGTGTTTCAGAAAACATGTCGGGTTATGGGTACTCACAAAACCAGAACCACTTCATACCACCCACAATCTGACGGAATGGTGGAAAGATTTAATCAGACGTTGGAAAGATATCTGGCAAAAGTTGTAGCAAGCAGACAAAAGGATTGGGACAAGCACATACAACCGTTTCTTCTGTCATACCGAAGTGCAGTTCACGAGAGTACAACTGTGACGCCAGCCTTCGCGAACTTTGGAAGGGAGTTAAGGTTACCAGCTGATCTAATAACCGGCATTCCCCCTGATTCACCACGCAGTATAACAGATTATGCAAATGATCTGCGCAACAAGATGAATGACGTATATGAGCATGTCAGAGAATCAGGCCAGCAGATGTCCGAGAGAATGAAAACTCGTTATGATCGAAAGATGAACAATACTGGCTTCGACGAAGGTTCGCTAGTGTGGTTGCATAACCCTGTGCGCAGCAAAGGGAAGTCCCCTAAACTACAGGCAAAATGGGACGGGCCGTACCGGATTGTGACCAAGATCAATGACGTCACTTACCGAATACAAAAGGGTTTGCGAACTGCGCCTAAAATTGTTCATGTAGATCGATTGGCACGATATTACGGGAATAATGATGCTCGGGACGAGCATGTCTAAGGAGGGGGCAGTGTTACGTAGATCGTAAAGTCTAGAAACATCGTGCTAACTCCATCTCAGAAAGGGACAACATTACGTAGATCGAAAAGTCTAGAAACGTCACGCTAATTCCATATAAGGATGGGGCAGTGTTGAAACTTCTAGATACGACACGCTAACGCCATCTGTTATCAAGTAGCAAGTACTACGAACAATTGTACGTAGACGCCACCGCCATCTATTGTTCAGTAGCGGGATTAAACAGTAAATAGATGTCTGTGGAAGGTTCTCGAAGTTTCGAATCTACTTGTAAACTGTGGAAAAGTGTTGAATGTTCGCGAATGTTCTGCTCGGGATATAAATAGCGGATTGTCGGCCCGATAGGCAGTTCGATTTCGGAAGCGAGCGAATACGAATCAAGCGATACAGTACAAGCGAAACAAGTGACTCTGTTTGACTATTGCGATATTGTGATTGTTTAATTAAACTGTGGTGTGTTTCGATAATTTTGACTTAAATTAATTTATCCCGAAACCCAGCTCGTAACAATATCAAATACTCAAGAAGTATGTACGGCGAAGATGTGGGACTAATATTGTATACCTAGAAAGTCCCAGTTAATTTGGCCCAATCCTCCCATTCGCGGTATGATTATAACCGGTTGTGTTATTTTTTATTCCTTTTATCCTATAATATAGGACGTTCTTGGATAGCATTAATTAAAATTTCTATAAATCCGAAATTATAACCAAAAAAAAAACACGACGGCACCGCATCCAGTTCGCGCGAAAATATCAAGCCAACTGATCGCACGTGCGTTTGGCCACGTAGGACACTTCAATAGGTTTCGACTGTTTGTTGTTTTCGCGCCGCGCCGCGCAGCTTCGCGTTCGGGCCTAGATAGAGAATTTATTTGGATCAGAGCAATATATATTTTTCTTTATATCCTATTCTTAAACATACCTGAGTCATTATAGAATGATGAAATACATTTAAAATTTTGGAATAATTTCTAAAATACTGAATTGCAGATGAAGTTAAATGAGAAAACAGCTGTTACTAGCAGTTATTCGCGAACTAGTGAGAAAGAAGCGAAGCGAAACTGCAACGCTCCTTGTTATTCCCGTTCACATTATTGTCTATTTTTTTATTTAATAATTTTGTTGCCAACTTTGTGACAACGTATAATTTTGTAATTGGTTTGTACCTAGTATCCAATTAATTAATTAAGTAAGGTTGATTACTCGAAAGTATTAAAAAAACAGAACGTTCGGATTTCTAGTTTTTATCTTTTTACATTGCCAGTGTCTATGGTAATAATCGATTTGTAGTACGTTTTGTCAAACTACCCACAAAAAATGAATATATATTACTCACATTGTTCTGCTTTAATTGCTATCGGAGATTTGAAGCTTAAAATGTCTCGTAGTTTTAGCAGTTACGATGAAGATTGGCAGAGAAGGAAGTCAGTGCTGATCAGAAGTCTTTTCCATGATGTTCCGAGTAAGTTAAAATCTCATTCCATAACCTATTACAACCAGTATCGATGATTCATTTTGTTTATTTAATGGCTTCCACCAGAATTCGGCCACTTCGACAGCCGTGTTAGCCTCGTATAGATCTTCTATAGTGCAGGTGTTGGTGCACAGTGAGCACAACAAGATGTTTGGTGTCATTTGTGATGTGTCTCCACAATCGCTCTGTGGCTTATTGGAGTAACCCTATCTTAGTAAATCGTACCTGCAGCGGTCTTCCTGGTTTCTTAGTCGGTTAAGAAAGGAGGTGGGTAAAGTTTAGAACATTTTTTGAAAATTCAAAGTCGGGGGGCACGGTAGTGCCCCCGCCAAGTCGAGCGCGAAGCAAACACTGCTGTACCATCCTTTACTGGAACCATTTCGCCGCATTTTCAGGACCCTATTTGAGAACCTCTGGATAAGACCAGAGTGTAGAAATTTTCGCCATCCAGTAAGCTATAATCACATACTTAAAATCCAAAATGTCAAGTCTGTAGGTCATTTAGTTCTGAAGTTAAGCGAAAGCAAAGTTTCGCATTTATGACACTCACTCACTCACTCATGATCATCAGAATAGAACTAGTACTTCCCAAAAACTCAGAGAGCGGAAATTTGGTACAGAGTTAGGGTTTAATAGGGATAAAGGGAAAACTATAAAAACTAGGATAATCGAAGATCTGGAGTACCTGGTGACCCTGATTAGAAAACACAAGAGCCCAACCAACCTATTAGAGATCGACATACCGCCTTTACAAAAAATATTCAACTTAGTAGGCCGCTTCATTTGATGTCAAAAATCGAAGGTCTGAAGTATCTGATGAAGAACCCTCAGCGGGTCTTAGCTGTATTAGAGATATGGTAATGCCCCCTTCTACTATTGGTACATAAAAAAACCGGCCAAGTGCGAGTCGGAGTCGCGCACCGAGAGTTCCGTACAAACCTGCAGGTATTCACGTTTTAAGCATAAGGTTTATGTTTATGAAATTAAATGTTTTTTTTTTAATTTTTTTATTTGGGTTCACTGAATGAAAGGTAAATTGTGTTTTACGATTTATAACGTATTAAAAAAAAACTACTTACTTGATCTCGTTCAAACCAATTTTCGGTGGAAGTTTATATGGTAATGTACATCATATATTTTTTTTAGTTTTATCATTCCCTTATTTTAGAAGTTACGGGGGGGGGGGGGGGACACACATTTTACCACTTTGGAAGTGTCTCTCGCGCAAACTATACAGTTTAGAAAAAAATGATATTAGAAACCTCAATATCATTTTTGAAGACCTATCCATAAATACCCCACACGTATGGGTTTGATGAAAAATTTTTTTTCGAGTTTCAGTTCTATGTATGGGGAACCCCAAATATTATTGTTTTTTTCTATTTTTGTGTGAAAATCTTAATGTGGTTCACAGAATACATGCACATACCAAGTTTCAACAGCATAGCTTTTATAGTTTCGGAAAAAAGTGGCTGTGACATACTCGGACAGACAGACAGACATGACGAATCTATAAGGGTTCCGTTTTTTGCCATTTGGCAACGGAACCCTAAAAATCGACTGTCATTGCAAAAATCCACCGTAGTGGTACACATCTTCTAATTTAATCTAGCCTACAGCGTCCCACTGTTGGACGAATGCCTCCCTTTCTGCTTTTAATACGCATATAAATAAAATTAAAGGAAAACGCTGGATTAGACTAGGCTGGCTTTCATACTTATAGTTACAAGTTTACAAGAAGAAATAGTCGAACGATTAACTTTATTCTACTCGAACATTACACAAATTAAATAAACAAATTACCTACACTAAAATATTAATTTCGCTCAAAATTTGGTCAAAATATAATGCATTGGACTAAGAGTGGCGTTGATACCCGCACACGTCGCTAGATGGCGCTGACTGTATTTAATAAAAAAACTACTTCTAAAAAGAAAAAACTGTGTCAAATAAGAAAATCTAATAAAATAAATCAAAATCGTATACGTTTCTACAAAAAGAAGTGAAATCCCACCAAAAACATTCTGTAAAAAACCGGCCAAGTGCGAGTCGGACTCGCGCACCGAGGGTTCCGTACAAACCTGCAGGTATTCACGGTTTATGCTTAAGGTTTATGTTTATGAAATTAAAGGTTTTTTTTTTAATTTTTATATTTGAGTTGACTGAATGAAAGATAAATTGTGGTTTACGATTTATGACGTATTAAAAAAAACTACTTACTAGATCTCGTTCAAACCAAGAAGAAGTTAAGGGGGGGGGGGGGACACACGCACACACATTTTACCACTTTGAAAGTGTGTAAACTATTCAGTTTACAAAAACATGATATTACAAACCTCAATATCATTTTTAAAGACCTATCCATAGATACCCCACTCGTATGGGTTTAATGAAATTTTTTTTTTGAGTTTCAGTTCTATGTATGGGGAACCCCAAATATTATTGTTTTTTTTTTCTATTTTTGTGTGAAAATCTTAAAGCGGTTCACAGAACACATTTACTTACCAAGTATCAACAGCGTAGCTCTTATAGTTTCGGAAAAAAGTGGCTGTGACATACTCGGACAGACATGACGAATCTATAAGGGTTCCGTTTTTTGCCATTTGGCAACGAAACCCTAAAAACTAGCCAAGTCTCGATGGAGCTGCTTGTGTATCTCTAAAAAGTAATGAAATCTAGACAAAGCCGTGCCAAGTCTAAGGTTCCTTACTGCGATTTCTTTATTATTGTGTTACTTGGCCGTTGAAGGGTACACAAGGATACAAAGCCAGGTGCTCCATGACACCATTGCACCAATTTGTCGCCAGAACCGCTACCCATTGACGATGGAAAATTGCCACTTGGAAAACGCTGATTCAATAACCAGTCAATTGTAGGCTTGATAAAGCTGCGTATTTCAATAATACTTATGTATAGGCGAGTCTGAAACAAACAGTTTAAAAATTATTTCCAGTACAGACGGACTTCTAATCATTGATAGAAGTCAGTCTGTACGCATGTGTTGCACAATCAACAACAGCCTAAAATGAGACACTAGCGTCCAATTACCAATACCAGTATGGGCTATTATCTCGCTTAACAAACATAGGTAGTTACAACAGATATAACATTACGTGTAAACAAAACTGACTTGTACCCACTAACGTATAAAGAATATTCAACGGCCAAGTCACACAACATTAACTATAATAATAAAGAAATCGCAGTAAGGAACCTTAGACTTGGCACGACTTTGTCTAGATTTCATTACTTTTTAGAGATAAACAAGCAGCTCCATCGAGACTTAGCTAGTTTTTTACAGAATGTTTTTGGTGGGATATTTATTGACGTCATGTTATTGTGTTTTTGTGAAGTTTAAGTATCGACCTTTACAACTATTCTAAAATAGTAGGTAATAAAAAAAATTAGCAAGTCATATATAAAAAAAAAACATCAAACTTGGCAAATTCGTTGCAGTTTTGTTATTTTAAGCACTAGTTAGCTACTTAGTATTTGGGAGACTAAAAAATGTTTTGGTGCATAAAGCGCTATTTTGTAATGAATGTTAAAAAAAGTGCTTAAAATAACAAAACTGCAACGAATTTGCCAAGTGAGATGATTTTTTTTATATGACTTGCTAATTTTTTTTTCTTACTATTTTATAATAGTTGTAAAGGTCGATACCTAAACTTCACAAAAACGCAATAACATGACGTCAATAAATACTTTGAATTTTCATGACTATGATAGGCGAAAAATGTTCTAAACTTTACCCACCTCCTTTGGGTATGACAATTTGGTGACCCGCTGAAAGATTTTCTTTTCACCCAATTAATTATCACTGTAGCTATAATTCTTGTATATTGTGTTTCGCACTTCAAGTGTTAAGTTTTTACTTCTTAAGGTCTATTCTTGTTATTCAAAACGTTCATAAACTTGTCGCAGTCTCATCAATTCAATCAAATGTCAAAAACTTGTCAAAAAGGTATGGAAACTCGAGAGGTATTTATGACAGACTAGCTTCTGCCCGCGCCTTCGTCTGCGTTAAATTTCTTGTTCCCCTGACCCTTCCCGTCGCAACGAAACGCCTACCCTACTGCGATTTTCCCCGTTCTTGCAACATTTTTCATTACTGCTCCGCTCCTCATAGTTGTAGCGTAATGTGTATATAGCTTATAGCCTTCCTCGATAAATAGGCTACCCCACACAAAAAGATTTTTTCAATTCAGATCAGTAATTCCTGAGATTAGCGCGTTCAATCAAATAAACAAACAAACAAACTCTTCAGCTTTATAATATTAGTATAGAAATATATATAATAAAATCGTTAAAAAAAATCGAATAATGCCAGCTTACCATTTTAATTTCTTGCAGTTCTATCTCCAGTTGAGGAGGAATCGAACGACTCGTCTCAAGATAATAATGTTCCAACTCAAGAACCATTCCCTTCTCCACCAAGACCATACAGCCCACTACCCGCTCTAATCATAGAGAAAGTACCTATAACTAACAAACATGACGAGCCAGACGAGTATTATAATAAGCTATATAATAAAATAAAAAGGATATACAAAGATCTTTTTATTGAAAAAAGAAACGTTAGTAGTATAGATTATGATTCAAATTGCAGCGAAACTTCAGTTAATAATGATAGCGTTAGCTCCGTGGAAAATGTAGATTACCGTTACCTAGAAAATAATGATAAATCTCCAGATAATGAAAATAATGATTCGATCATTGAAGATAAAGACACTAGACGAACTTCTGCTACTACTAAATCTGACGGCCATGGAGCTGACTTTGAGTCGATGGAGACCGCAATTATTGATGTTGTTAATTATACCACATCGAACGAAGATGGTTTAATGATATCTGAGGCAGAAGAGTCAGATAGTGAAAGTACTGATGAAGATGGAATAAACAATAAAGATTCTGAAAGCACCAGGTCAAGTGATAATAAAGATACTCGTAGAGAAACAATAGATTATGCAGAATTTCGAAGAGAAGAAAAGCCCCATCATTCCATCATCGATGATCATGAAATGACTGAAGGAGAAGAATCGATTGAGCCAGAGGATGAACAAAGTTATGAGAAAGAAGGCTCAGATAATGAAAATATTGATGAACATGACGTCATTGAACAAACAAGTCTAGCTGGAGATTCTGATACTGAACGAATAGATGATCCCATGTTTAGTGGCAGAGAAGTATCCCATAATTTATCAAATGATGATCATGAAGTGAGTGAAAGTGAGAACGATAGGAACGATTTGATGGAATCAAGCGTTGAACCGATGGGGGCAGATGTAGAAACTAGTGATTCTAGTGAAGGTAAGTTTTGATGTAATTATGGAATAAGGGTTGCATGGTATCAGGTTTCTTGTACTACTTCAAACGCAATTTTCTCTTTAAATAACGATTGCAACTTTGAGATAACGCGTATTTCATAATAGTGCGCGTTCCAAAATATTATGTTTTAATAACATAACCTTCCATGGAAATAATGCCGTCTGGTTTCATGCCATCGTTGCATGTCAAGCCATTGGGTTCTAATACAGCAGCAGATAATGACACGATCTCGCCAGGTGGAGTCGTTAATTTTCGCGTGCCATGCTAAACGACTGGCACTTCAACTGCAAGACAGGCCGTGGTGTCCTAGACTGTTGACAATTTCGCCACAGTGACAGCAATAAGGTGAACAACACAGAACTCAAAGGATACCATCTAAAAACAAAAAATATGTTTATTTCATTTATATTCATTGCAGGTCCATCGTTCATGCAAATAACAACAGCAGCTATGGTCCACTACGATGGGTCCCAAGATGCTGAAGAACGAGAGAGTCAAATTTACGAAGATTCCGCCAAGAGTATCATACTACCGACGAGGTTCAGGAGAGTGGCGTTCGGACGCAACGTTGACGCTGATGATAGAATTGAAGTTTTACAAATATTGGAAGAAAATGCAGGTTTGTAATTTACAAGAGCACTTTCGGGTCCGTGTATCGTTAACGTGAGCATCATCATCATCATCATTTCAGCCGTAAGACGTCCACTGCTGGTCTTAGGCCTCCGCCAATTTGGGGGGCTTTGCCATAATCGCCACGCTTGGCAGGCGGGTTGGCGATCGCAGTATGGAGGTAAAATGCATAGAGAACGCTGCTGCCCATTCTCTAGTAAGTCCCTTAGTCGCCTTTTACGACACCCACGGGAAGAAATAGGGTGGTGTTATTCTTTAAGTCCGGCACCACACGGTAACGTAAGCATGATTCAAAGGTTATTACTGAATATTGTCGCGCAGAGTTTTCAAAAATCTTCCGCGAAAAATCTGTTTAAAAACCTCACAAGTTTTTGGAAAAATTAAAAAGTTATTTAGCATCTCCATTACACAGATGTAGTGGAGATTCTAAATATATTTTTTGAGGCTTCTTATAGTATTTTTCTTTGCTTTTTCAATGAAGGAGTAAATTATGAACAGCCAAAGTTCCTATAAATTTTCTGGAAAAATGCAGAATTTCCCTAAATATCAATCACAAGATACGGTCTGTGGGTTCAATATATATCTAGAGAAACAATTGTTAGAATACCATAATTATAATATTCTTTTAGAGTAACATTATATTTTAGCAAGATTTTGTGACCAGCATTATGCGCGATATGTAGATGCCCAATTAATTAATTAGTTATTTTATTGTTTCAACCCGTTAGTTTTCCCACGAGCCAAAATAACCCGTTAGGTAGTCTCTTATCTTTAAATCTTATATTCATTATGGAATGCGACGGTGCCATCTACATTGGCAACATTAAGTTTTCTCCCCAGTATATTAAAATACTAGCTTTTGCCAACTGCTTTGCCCGCGTATTCTATACATATGAAATTCAAAGTCCTGAGTGACTGACTGATATATCAACGCAAAGCCTAAACCGCTGGTCGTAGAGATGTGTTTGGAGAGTGTGTTCTTTGTAAAGAGTAGGTATCCACTAAGAAAGTGTTTTTTGAAATTCCATGCCTTAGAGGGTGAAATGGGGGTTGAATTTTCTGTGAAACTTTTTATTCTCTGAGTTGATTGACACACGGACGAAGTCGCGGGCAAAAGCTAGTTATATACAATAGCAAAAGCTAGTTATATATAATACATATAAACCTTCCTCTTGAATCATACTGTCTATTGCTGAAAACAGCATTAAAGTCTTTTGCGTAGTTTAAAACATCTAAGCGTACAAACGCTGGTAGTGACTTTGTTTTATACTTTGTAAAGAAGATCTAGAGATCTAAAAACACCTATCCATACATAACATTACGCGTGTAATCCGGAAAGATTCAGCAGAGATGTTCACTATACGCGCATTTCTCCAATTATGTTCAAGTCCCTTGTAATAGAAGGCAAGCCTATTGCCATTATCCGGGCACTCGGGCTGCTACAGGCAACCCAAATAAAACATTGGCCTGATTCGGAATCCAGCCTAAGACAGCTATTTACAAGCGCTTGCGACCACTAGACCAAAAAGGCAGGCTGTGCCACCATGGAGTCAATTTTTGGGAGTCAGTTTTCGGGTTAGTTTTTTTTTTGTGGGTGGGAAATAATCAAATGACGTCTCCCGCTGTGGGCAAAGCGGGAGGGTGTGTCAGACTTTTAATGAATAAAACCCACCCGTGTTCCTTCAGTTGCCTGTGCCACTGCCACGGTATCTCGAATAAATCTCGCGACCCTGGCAGTTTCGTGTTCGCCTTCAGGTCTAACTGGATGCAGCTGAATATCAATATTTTACGTGGAACGACTGCCTATCTGACCTCCACAACCCAGTTATTCATTCATTCATTTATTCTTTAACAATTAACATTGTGTTGAATATAACATATTAAATAAAACTAACACATGCAGAAACAATACATTTAAAAACCTAATTAAAATCAAAATTGAAGTGAAATGTTAGATAAAGAATCAAATTAATTTTAAATATGTCAAAAAAAAATACAATGTCAAATTATTAGCAGATATTATGTAAAAAACAATGTCAAAAAAAAATATAATAACAATTATATAACATAACGAGTACAACTTCATCAAGGTCTAAATGATGAGCATAGTGTTTAAGGCAAAAGATATAAATTTATGATATAGCTTGTTCACTGCCATTTTTATAGATGATTATTAGTTATAGTGGCATCTACACCACTATATTATGCGACCTGCGTATCTTACTGACGTCATTCAAAATCCTACATCGCGCAAGCAGAGTTTACAGCGCATCATCAGTCTCCTGCCCTTATTCCAAATTATTTGGGGTCGGCGCACCATGTCTTTTTCTTCCACACTTCTCTATCCATATCATAATTCACACAGTCCATCCATCGTTTCTTTGGTCTCCCTCTACTCTTAAAATCATCGACATTCATACTCAATACTTTTCTCACGACATTTTCCTCATTCCTCCGTATCACGTGACTAACGTATTATACAACGTCCTGACATCTGTCGTCGTTCGTCCTGGTTGTAATTTATCTATAATATGTATGTATTTAGAAATATATAAGTATGTTTATCAGTTGTCTGGTTGCCATAGTACAGGCTCTGCCTAGTTTGGGATCAGATAACGTTGAGTTGGTTGTCCCAAGTTGTTTGTTGTTATTATTCTTTATTCATTTTTTAAACTTATAAATTATATTTTTAAATATTAGAATGTAAAATAAAAACATGTAAAAATATAAAAAATAGTAGCCCACCGATATCGGGAACAGGGTCCAAGCTACCGGCGGTCAGGGCTCCAGAGAGAGGAACCTCCTGACAATGCGAGCCGTGTCCAGTAGTACCGCTTTCTGAATCAAGCCCTTCACCTAACTGCTTAACGAGAGCCTCTTCAGGTGTTGGTCGAGGCTCTTGGCTATCAACCCATTGGCTGTGACGACTATCGGCACAATGATTGCTGAGTCCACATCCCGCATGTCGACAACCTCGCGAGCCAAGTCAAGATACTTGATTTGTTTATCTTTCTCGGCTTTCATGAGGTTCTCGTCATGCGGAACCGTTATGTCAACAATCATTGTGCGCCATTCTAGGTGATCCACCACCACCATATCAGGCTTATTTGCAACAACAGTCCTGTCAGTGATGTCCCAGTACAGTGTGATATGGCCGTTTTCAAGAACTGGGTCGGGCACATACTTGTAGTACGGCACTTCTGATTCTACAAGGCAGTATTTCAGAGCAAGTTGCTGGTGGATAATCCTGGCTACAAGATTGTGTCTATGCAAGTACTCTTCGTTAGCTAGACGAGAACACCCAGAGATAATGTGTCTAATTGATTCCCCGAGACGGTGGCATGCCCGACAGATGTCCACCGTGCCGTCTTTCACAATAAATCTCCGGTAATTTTTCATCATCATTTAATATTAATATTATTATTATCAATCGTCGGGTAGTTGCCCATCAGACACGATACCGGTCTGGTCGGAGGACCTTCCCTTTTCTTCGAAGGTAGTGGAACTCCAAACAGGTACTGGAAAACACTTACCTCTTGGTAAGACTGATGGTCCGACCACTGTACCCATTGTCAAAGCTATACAAATTACAGCCAAAACCAACGGCTTAACGTAGTTTTCGAAGTGCGGAGGGGTCTCAATGTATCATCATCAGCCTATATTATTCCCAATGCTGGGACACAGGCCTCCTCTTGGTGAGAGGGAGTGGGCCATAATCCACCACGCGGTCCCAGTGCGGGTTGGTAGGTGATAAAGAAAGCGGTGCGGGTTGGTTGGTCAATGTATAATTGATGGTAACTGATCCACGACCCGACCACGACACGTGTAGCTTAACCATTAATCGACACGTGTGACTTCATCATTTATTTTCCAACCTCTAATTGGTATACATTTACAGATTCCACAACTACTCCATCATTCTACACTGATGAAACTACTGAGCCCGACTTTGAAAAACCTACTCGACAACTAGAAGCTAAAGAGGAAGGAATTATAGAAATGACAGCTCCTCCGGCAGAGGCTCTTGAAGAAGATGATGAAGACATGAGCACTTTTGAAGAAGACGGTGAAGAAATAAGCACTCCTCAACCAGATTTTGCCGAGCAAGACGTTGAAGAAATGGAAATTCTTCAACAAGCTATCAGAAACGAAAAAACTGAGAAAATGAGAACTCCTCAACCAAAATCTACTGAGGGAGACGCTGAAGAAATAAGCACCCCTCAGCCAGACTGTGCCGAAGAAGACGTTGAAGGAATGGGAAGTTCTCAACTAGCTGCTAGAGACAAAGACTCTAAAATTACTGAAGCATTTATACAAGAAATGAGCCCTCCTCGATTTGACATTCCTGAAGGAGACGATGAAAAAATGACCAGCCCTCAACCAGAGTCTGCCGAAGAAGACATCGAAGGAGTGGGAAGTCCTCAACCAGCTGCTAGAGATGAAGAAACTAAAGCTAACGAAGTAGACGAAGAAGAAATGGAAAGTCCTCATCCTATTGAGCAAATGAGAACTCCTCGACCCGATTTATCTCATGAAACAATCCCAATAACACGTCCAAGCAACTCTGATTCAGCCAGTGAACATACTGCGGCCCCACAAGAACATTCGGCTCTGACGTCATCAACCCAAGATGGCGCCGACCACAACATGTCAGAGATTCATCATTCGAACGTCATTAATGAAATTTTGACTTCGATATTCAATGAGAGTCGGGATAAAGATGTAACTCCCATCTCTGGGATGAAAAGGAAGTTGGTAGATAAATCGGTTCAGACGGTTCAGACGAGTAGAGTGACGTGGGAAGAAATGCGCGCGAACTTCTTTGTAGGGACGCCAAAGATATTTCGTCTTTGTGCTTGTACTGATCATATTTGTTATTAAATTAAGAGTTCATTTGTATGCTTACTTTTAGAACGAAGTTCCTTATCGCACGTAATACTATGCTTACTTGGTGGACAAGAGCTTTTTTTATTAGCCGTTGATGTCCCACTTCTGAGCGAAGGCAGGGAGGCCTTGGCTCAGAAGTGAGATATCACCCTCTTTCCAAGTTAACAAGAGTTACCAAAGACCAATCTTTATTTAAATAGTGCAGCTCATCTCGCCATCTCCGTCCGAACCTGTCGCGATGTCATTTGAGATGAAAAAAGAAAAAAAGTGTAACATTTTGAACGTCACGAAACTTTAGCTATAAGTATGTATTTACAAGCGATATGATTGTCTACGTATATTAAGTATATTACTATAGTAGGTATTCAGGATTGGCAAGCGCGTCAGCTCACAAAAAATAAGCAGCGTAAGGATCTTCGTTCTAAAGGGTGTTCCCCACTCACAAACACGTCTTGACTATTTTTTTTTATTTTATTTGGGTGGATAGTACTTAGTTTTTTTCTTGAATGATGATTTTTCTCTGATCGCTTACTTCTATAAAGTATATTTTTATACCACGTTTACAATATTGTCGATTAATAATTGTTTATTTAATCATGTTTAAGTTTTGATGAGTTCCTAAGTTTGCGAATGATTAGATTTTTTTTTTAAATTAAACCATAAGAATTTTAACACTGTGTCTGCATATTTTTCTAAATTATGTTTGTGTTTGTAAGGTCTTGTTTAAAACCCTATCCACAAATCGTCAAGACTTTAAAATGGCCTTTCTTGCCTCGCCTCTCCTCATTTTCTACAGAATCTCTCAGTGTAGATTACTAAGTCCAGCCTTATCTTATTCCAGCGAACCTTGGTTATTTCTAAACATTATAAAACAAAATCGCTTCCCGCCGTCAGTATCCTTAGATCTTTTAAACTACACAACGGATAAAAATGTGGTTTTCATGAATAGACAGAGTGATTGAAGAAATAAGTTTATACGCAGGTGAAGCCGCTTGCAAACCCTAGTTAAACTCTAAATTAAAACTAAGTATCCAATTATATCCTGGTAACAGCTGGATGAGAGTTGCCGAAAATCGAGCAGAATGGCGTGAAATTGGAGAGTCCTATGTCCAGTAGTGAACTGCTACAGGCTGGTGATGATGATGATGATGATGATCAGGGATCACTATCTGCCCGAAATGTCTGATGGAACCCATAAAATATCAAGACATGAAGGCAGTGTCTCAATCAAAGATCAATTACCTATCTAAGAATGAATCCCGCCCTTACTGATGCCCTAACAGTTCAAAAACCCAGCCGAGGTGCGAGTCAGACTCGCCATCTAGAGTGCCGTACCGCAAAACAAACAACGCCAAAAAAAAAATACGTTTCTAGTCTGGTATTATAAAAATAAAGTGAACATTTTTAAAATAAATGCGCACTATGATTTCAAGTGTCAACCTATTACGGTCATGCGGTTCATGAGAAACATCCCGTTGACACACAGACGCGGACGTACGGGTAGCATAGGCGGTTCCGTTGCACCCTCTGGTTTAGGAACCATAACAATAGAATTGGGGTGTTTCATGTAGGATCTCCGCATACCCTAGTTGTGAAGACCAATTAACTAGCTTAACTGCTGACCTCTTACATAAAAGCGGGTAAAATTATTGGAACAGTAAACTATGGTGTGAATGTGTGAAATGAAACGTAAAAGGAATGAAGTCAGCAAACGTCATATTTTTTTAGTGAGGTTATGTTGTCAAATCAGTGAACTTTTGTTTTTTGTGTGCATGAATTCATTTATTTTTTAAACATTTTGTTAGACTTGTATATATAGTTATTTAAAATGTCTGTAACGGAAGGTCCAGTGAAAGAATTAGACGACAAATTCGTCGATTTAATCGGAAAATTTGTGTCTGACATAAAAACTGGGTACGTAGACTATTTTATTCATTTTATTACGGTTCTTTTAAATAAAATCAGTATTTCTGTAAGATAACTTTACTATTTGGATGTCTAGTTTACATTTCAAAGTTTACAATATCATTATATGTTGTTTTCAAGTCATAATCTTCAAAATTATAATGTCCTACGAACTCTATTAGTATTGCATCAGAATTCATAAAATGCAATATGTCAACAAGTTTTTAGATATCCTACAACATGCTCTATGTAAAATAACAGGCGGGAAATTCGAAATTTTGGATATTTTAGGTAATAATATAAAGTGCGTAAGTAAGTTCGTTTGTTTGTTACGCTTTCACGCTAAAACGGCTGGACGAGTCTGGATGAAATTTGGCACACTATTAGACGATGACCTGGGTAAAGACATAAGCTACTTTTTATCCTGGATCTCAGACAAAGACGTGGGCAACAGCTTGTTTTCTATATAGACTGTGTTCTTGCAACCGTTCTTTTGGGTTCAGGTTTTAAACTCAGTTACTTCTACTAATTACAAAAACATGGATGTGTTAGGATTGAGTTAATAGTGCAAATGATGATATACAGGGTGTCCCAAAAATCAACGTCAAGCCGAAAACGGTTGTTAGGCCAGGTGGTGACAGTTATCAGACAAATAATAAAAAAAAAACTAAGTTAAATACTTTTCAAAGTATTGTGACTACAAATCTTTACTTTTCATTTTTTTTTTGTGAGTGATGTAACCCTGAATAACCCTTCTGTAAACTACAGTCCAATATTAAAACACAACTACCTCAGTTTTAAAGAAAACATCACTTTTTTGCTCCACCATGTACTAAAAATTATTACATCGCCCAACTTTAACTGACTGACTGACTGTACTGAAAAAAAAAATGCTTAACTTAGATTTTTTTATTATTTTTCTGATAACTGTCACCACCTGGCCTATCAACCGTTTTCGGCTTGAAGTTGATTTTTGGGACACCCTGTATAGAAGCAAACATCAATTTGAAACAGTCAGTTATATTTTTAAATGGTAACCAGAGATCAGAAAACGTAGGAGTACCTACCTAAACATTAAAAAAGGAATAAATTTACTTAAATGTTAAGGAAAGAGGTAATGGAGGGGATAATACCTCCTTGTTGATAATACCCACTCTATGTTCTCCATGAAGTTTAAGTAAATAAAGTCTACCTATTTCGATCTCCGATGATAACATACATACATAAACTCATGCTTGTCACCATTATCGTTGGGGATCTTGCGATAACTTTGGCATTGGCTTGCTGGAACTGCTGGATGATCTGATGATGCACGTCTGCACTAGGGCAGAGTACTATGTAGTTGTGTTGACTTTTTTTTTCTGGATGGGAAATCATCAAATGACTTCTTCCGCTCTGGGCGGAGCGGGAGGGCGTGTCAGACTGTTACTGACTAAAACCCACCCGTGTTCCTTCAGTTGCTCATGTGCCAGGGTCACGGTATCTCTTTCGAACAATCTCGTGACCCTGGCAGGCATCGGTCCTAGCAGACCCCTTCAGTTCTGCTGACATCTCTTTGAGGCGCGCGTGGAACACTACGCGCCGTCGACCGAGCCTGGTCCTTACCGGGCGCCGAGCTACCCATTGCTCGCCGTCCGCAAACTCGCGCCTACGGTGGCCGGGAGTCCACTATAGACTCCCGACGCCCGGGGCGTCCCTCCTGCGGCGGCTAGGGACGTGAGGGCGCAGAGACTGCCACTCCCTCAGGCGCCCCGCCTCCTCCTTCGCGAGCATTACTGCTTCGCAGAAGGAGTAGTGGTGTTGACTTGACATTCTGTTCGTACAATATATATCTATTCTTCACATCTGACATCACTTGGATATGAATTAGATGAGAGTGACCAGATCAAGATTAAATTCCCTTTTAAAACTGTTCCCACTAAAGTCTCCCAATACGCAGAAGAGATTGGGATTAATATTCCAAAACTTTTTATTAAAGAGTATCTTCCCTTCCAAAAGTTAACAAAAGTAATGTCAAGGAATGACCCAGATCTTACACAGGCGTTCTTGTCACACCAGGAGATATAATCAACTTCTGGAGAGAGGCTTATTCCAATAAGGGGCCATCCATAAATTACGTCACACAAATTTAATCATTTTTGACCCCCCCCCCCCCGGCCTTGTCACAGCTGGAGACCCTAGTGTGACGTCACATATTTTGCAATTTTACATCTACACATTGAAATTTAAAATAAAAATTCTTTCATAGTTCATATTTCGTGTTTTAATAGTACTTTAAATATGTATATTCAATTTTTTAATGTGTGTTGTGTGTGTGTGTGTGTGTGTGAGGGTGTGTGTGTGAGGGTGTGTGTGTGTGTGTGTTTTGTGTGTCGTCTGGGTCTCACTAATGTGACCAGCTGTGACAAGGACGGGGAGGGGGGGGGGGTCAAAAAATCATGAAATTTGTGTGACGTAATTTATGGATGGCCCCTTGAGAGCAGTGGTGATGAAATCATTTACACAAAGTAAAGAGACTGTCGGATGCGGGAAGCACAAAACCCGTCGATGTGGCAGAGCTTGGGGAGGCCTATGTCCAACAGTGGACGTCTTTCAGCTGAAATTATGATTGTGAAAGCGCCTGTCTGGGTTCGAACCGTACGGCCTACAACTAGGGAGCTGCAGTCGTTACCACAGGGCCACCAATGCTCTCTTTAACGAAGTCGACATAACTTTGCATTAGGGGTTATTCACACGGGTTCCGTCATTGACTATTCGTCATAAAACACGATACGTCATGACGGATGGACGTTCACATTGTATACGGAATCGTCTTATATCACGATTCGGCAAAATATCCAAATTGATGTTCACATTATTTTAAGGCAAAAACCAAGATTTGGAGCATTTCCATACTTTTTTTTGCGAACGTGTTTTTAAAAAGACGATACGTGATTTAAGACGTGTCCGACATTTTTCACGATTCGTGATGTGTGTGAAAACGGGCATTTAGAAAAGCATAGCCGCCGTCAAAAAAGAAACGGATCGTGAAAAAGACGATTCATCAATAAAAACGAATCGTCTTCGTGTGAATGAGCCCTTACAACTTCAAACAAATTCGCCACAGAAGTTAGCCGAACGTCACTTGATATTCCCGCGTCATTCGGGCTGGTCGGAACGTCGGCAACCTTCACGAAGAAGCCCGAATGCCAAGCGACAATTCACGAACCTCTGATTGTCAGCCGGTTCCGGCTGGTTTATGACCGAGTGATCATGATTTTTTGGCAAAAAGTGGCCGAAACTTCTGTCATAACTAATCATAATGTTATTTTATCCTTACTTTTTATCTGTTTTCAGAAAACTGCGTGGCTCCAATAACGTTGCGTTGGCGATGGTCACGCTATTAGAGACTATCATAACCGACTCACAAAATGCTACTGCATTGTAAGTATTCAATGATAAATGATTTTATTTCTTTAAATTGACCAGATGTATGAACTTAAACGAGGCAAAAGGAGTATGTAAGGATTGTAGCAGGTGGCGTTCTGTAGTTTCTGCCTACCCCCATGGGAAAACGACATGAGTTTATGTATGTGTATGTAGTTTTAGTCTGTCCAGCACGGACCTAAAGAATATCAACATCCCATTTCTTCTCATGGGTCAAAAATCAAAAATCAATCAAAAGTCATTTATTCAAACTAGGCTGAGAGTCAGCACTTTTTGAACGTCAAAGTTACATAAGACAGTCCCCCCAAAACGCCCGCCCTTCGACACTTCCTAGTGCTTTAGCTGGGAAGAAGAAGTGGCGGAACAAACTCCCCAGCAGCACAGCTGTCTGTTAAGTTAGAAGAACTTGATTCTATACAGTATTATGTAAGTAATTAATAGTATAAAACAAAACAAAACATAAATCAAATTATGCGTCATATGTCCGCTAGCACACGCCAATATACGAACAAAACATTAAAAACTAAACTCAAGCTGAAATAATAAAATCGTAAATAGAACTTAAAACCTAAATAAGAGCCTCCAGGCATAAAGGGCGTGCCCGCTTACATACATAACGATGAGGAAAGCTAATTTTCATTCTGGTTGAAAGATCATAAACATTGAGTTAATTACAGCGACCAACTATTCTTATCGTTTAAGAAGTCGTTTATAGAATAGTATGCCTTGTCGTAAGAGGAGACTAAGGGACTTACTAGAGAATGGGCAGCAGCGTTCTCTATGCATTTTACAAGCATACTGCGAGCGCCAACCCGCCTGCTAAGCGTAACGATTATGGCAAAGCCCCCCAAATTGGGGGAGGCCTACGTCCAGCAGTGGACGTCTTTCAGTTACAAAGAATGAATTATGAAATGTTTTTTTTAATCGACGCTGAGTTTTTTTTTTGACATTCTCTTTTTGCCACTTTTAATATTAGTATAGCTGTTCGGCCTGGGTGCTTACTTAGATCGACATTGGTCAAACGTCAGTTGGTTGAGTTAAACGTCAGGGATTGGCTAGACTCAGTGAGTTCAGCCAATCCCTGACGTTTGACTGACAATTCCAATGTCTATCTATTGGAATTATATTCGAGAGTAAGCACCCTGGTCGGTGGAGGGTCTTGTAACTGAGTAATAACAGCTGCACGGGTCGATTTATCAGATTAAGCTACGATTGAATCTTTACACACAAAGACCCCACCGTGCCTCGGAAAGCACGTTAACCCGTTGATCCGGGCTGTCAATTGTAGATCTTTGATAGTCGTTACGGGTCGACAAGCAGTTTTACCACGGTTGTCGTATTACCCAGTAACTGGGTTGTGGAGGTCAGATAGGCAGTCGCTCCATGTTAAACACTGGTATTCAGCAGCATCCGGTAAGACTGATACACCGAGCTGACCCTAATACACCGTCTGCGAGGGTCGCGAGATTGTTCGAAAGAGACATCGTGACTCTGGCACATGGGCAACTGAAGGAACACGGATGGGTTTTAGTCAGTAAAAGTCTGACACGCCTTTCCGCTCCGCCCAGAGCGGGAGAAGTCATTTGATGATTTCCCATCCAAAAAAAAAACCCTAATACACCGTGACATTTCAATCATCTTACAACGGCAGCCCACTTCATGTACCCAATGACTACTGACACATCCATAAGAAAAAAAAGAACAATTGAATAACTAAAAAATAAAAATATCGTGCATTATGATGACGCATGTCGTAGTTTGAAATTTATATTTTGTCTCATGGAAAATGGAGATGGAATAATCTAGTCGACTCGTGCGCTGGGTAGATATGTTCTGTACCGTCTGATACGTAAATTATTAACAGGATGTTTCATACTTCTAATGCATTATTTACTTTTTTACCTATTAACTGAATTAATGGTAACATTTTTGTAACCACGCCTAGAGGTATATTATGTCGGATACATTGAGTGGATAACCTTTGCAAGACGACAATAATGTTACGGTTTATAGTTGGGAAAAGGCTAGGCAACTGATGCTGATGGTCGGCCGAAGCCTGACCATACTACATTGTTCGCAGTGAGTTATGCGGAGCCGTACAAGCCGCGGGTCGACGCGTGTTCAACGCGTTACCTCACGAGCTGGTGGCCACTAACGTCGCCAGGAGAATGCTAAGAGCCATCCGTGATGAGAACAGGGCGCATGCTAATCAGGTAACACTAAACTTATCTATACTAATATTATAAAGCTGAAGAGTTTGTTTGTTTGAACGCGCTAATCTCAGGAACTACTGGTCCGAATTGAAAAATTCTTTTTGTTTTGGGTAGCCTATTTATCGAGGAAGGCTATAGGCTATATAACATCACGCTACAACTAAGAGGAGCGGAGCAGTTATGAAAAATGTTGCAAAAATGGGGAAAATCGCACGGGTAGGCGATTCGACGCGACGGGAAGGGTCAAGGGAACAAGAAATTTAACGCGGACGACATCGCGGACAGAAGTTAGTTAATAATACTATACAGGGATATCGATGCACGAATTGAAAACCATGAATTCGGCACGTGATTCTACCTATACCTAAAAATGTCTACTCTAGGGGCGTAGATTTTTTTGTGACGTATGTCAGCGTAGTTTTCGAAGACAGTTTTTATGGCTATCCTGGTAACCCCGGCCAGGATAATGTCACAAATATATAACATTATTGTATTGTCATCGGTCCTTGATAATTATGCCGAATTTCGAGTTAATCCGACGTTTGGTAGGGGGTCAAAATTATGTTCAAAGTTTCCGTTACATAGGCACATGGCACATACGTATGAATAGGTATGGAAAAAAGGGGGTGACTACTGAGATTACGACTAATAGAGAAGTTTGGAAGAAAAAGACATGTTGCGCCGACCACAAATACATTGGGATCATCATCATCATCATTTCAGCCGAAAGAAGTCCACTGCTGGACATAGGCCTCCCCCAAGCACCGCCACTTCGACCTGTTCTTTGCTTCTCGCATCCAACGTATTCCTGCGGCCTTCACCAGGTCATCGGTCCATCTTGTGGGAGGCCTTCCAACGCTCCGTCTTCCAGTACGCGGTCGCCACTCCAGAACCTTCCGACCCCATCGGCCATCCGTTGCGAGCAATGTGCCCTGCCCACTGCCACTTAAGCTTGGCAATTCTTCGGGCTATGTCGGTAACCTTGGTTCTCCTACGGATCTCATCATTTCTGATTCGATCACGTAGGGAAACTCCAAGCATAGCCCTCTCCATTGCTCTTTGGGTGACTTTTAGCTTTCTTATGAGGCCCATTGTGAGCGACCACGTCTCAGTACCAGATGTCATCACTGGCAACACACACTGGTCAAAGACTTTTGACTTGAGACACTGTGGTAAGTGGGACGAGAAGATACTGCGTAGCTTCCCGAACGCTGCCCAGCCGAGTCGGATTCGACGATTGACCTCTTTCTCGAAGTTGGACCTACCTAACTGGACAGTCTGTCCTGGGTACACATATTCGTCCACAACTTCGAGTGTAGCGCCTCCGATCTTGATTGGAGTGGGTATCACACGAGCATTGGACATGATCTTTGTCTTGTCCATGTTCATCCTAAGACCCACTCTTTCGGAAGCTCTACTGAGGTCATCGAGCATTGTACTGAGGTCCTCCATAGTCTCAGCCATGACTACTATATCGTCGGCAAATCGAACGTGAGCATACATTGGGATAAGGGAAGGAAATTGATGGTGACGATCATTAAAAAAAATCTGCTGTTTCATAAAAAAGTGCGAACACCTACGCGGTCAAACTGTTACACAGCAATTTGTTTTTTTAATAACTGACGAAAAATATTTCAGGAACTTAACTCACAATTCTGCAGCATTTTTTTTTTTTCAGCAGCCTTTCAATATTTTCTTTCATGAATCCCTTCCTTTATTAGGTTGCAGTGTGGCCTTTTCAGAAACTTCATTGAGTACTATTTGTATAATCCAATCTACATGGTCTTCACATGATGTGACCAAAATTATGTCTAGACTTTAAAAGAGACTGTGACCTCTGAGTTTGTTTCGACCTTTCTTCTCAGAGCAGTCAGTTAGGAAACGCCGACCTCTTCTAGTTTTAAAATTATGATTGACTTGTAAAAGTGTTTGTACAAACCTACCTACAGAAATAAAATCACTAATTTTATTTTATACAAATAATAAATACATGCAATATTCTAAAGAATTCCATGAACCAGTTCCTTCATTTCGTTGCAGAGTGTAGAAGCGTCAGGAGAGAGTCTACAAAGACTGGTGTTAGCGGCAGGAGCCCGGCGCGCCACTCTAGGATCCGCGCATCAAGATCTCAGAGAACCACTGAGAGACCATATAGCTGAGGTGAGAATTACAATCTACATACATAACTATACGTGTGGTGGACGTAAAGAATAATAAATAAATAAATTTCTTAGTACAACCAACACGCCGTTATCTGATCCCAAACTAGGCAGAGCCTGTACTATGGTAACCGGACAACTGATAAACATACTTATATATTTCTAAATACATACATATTATAGATAAATTACACCCAGACACAGAACAAATGATTGTGCTCATCATACAAAGATTTGTCCTGGGTGGGAATCGAACCCACGACCTCAGTCTTTGCAGTGAGGGTCACTAACCACTAGACTAACAGACCAGAATAACACCAATAACACTACCACCACCACCACAAATAAATAAATACCAAAAAAACGAACAGTACCAAATGAATAGCACCATTCCATTTCTTCCTAAGGGACTTACTAGAGAATGGACAGCAGCGTTCTCTATGCATTTTACCACCATACTGCGATCGCCAACCCGCCTGCCAAGCGTGGCGATTATGGCGAAATGTCAATAATTAAGATAAAAAATATCCTATCTTTTAAGTTGGACCAAATTACAGACTGTTACGAAATTTGACCAAAATCGATTCAGTAGTTACGGAGTTTACCCTTAACATACATTGTGACACGAGATTTTTATACATATAAGATTTTGGAAGTCGTTGGCAAAACACAAAAATTCAAATCCAAACACACCAACTTCTGAAATTATTTTTCACTTTGTAGTGTTTTCTTCATGAAAATCAGTTGTTTCTTTTAACTGCATATTTTCTTCAACATCCTCAGCTCCGAGGCGAGTTAGAATCAAGCATATCCAGCATATGTGGGCAAGCTAAGGAACACGTGAACGGAGACGAGCTCATCCTGACGTACGGCTCCAGCGCCATCGCCGAGAGGTTCCTGAGGGCGGCCGCCCACAGGAAGTACAAGCTGATACTGGCGGAGGGACCTGAGCAGGGAGAGGTAAGGATATATCTATCTATATACAGGGTTATTTGTAAAACACAGGCCGCCTCTCAGGACTATGTTACTAACATCATAATCAACAACTTTTGTTCTTTGACTTTTAAATATTCATCATATTTCAATTCATCAGATTTTCATACAAAAATCGGCCGCCCGTAAATAGGTCAAGTTCAAGCGCCCCACAACCCTAACTCCGCTCCCCTCGCTAATGTACTATCGCTTTCCTTTGCTTCCCATAGACTTCGTAACATTTAGAGCGTTCAATTTAAATATTTTTATTTTTTTATGAAAATCTGATGAACTAAAATATAATTAATTTTTAAAAGTCATAGAACAAAAGTTGTTGATTAGGATGTTAATAAGATAGTCCTGAGAGGTTGCCGGTGTTTTACAAATAACCCTGTATATAAAATTCAAAGTCCTGAGTGACTGACTGATAAATCAACGCACAGCCTTAACCGGTCCTAGAGACATGAAATTTGGTGAGTGTGTTCTTTGTGAGGAGTAGGTGTCCACTAAGAAAGGGTTTTTTGAAATTCCATCCCTAAGAGGGTGAAATGAGGGGTTGAAATGGTGAATTTTTCGACATCCACGCGGGCGAAGCCGCGGTCAGAAGCTAGTACTTAATAAAATAAAACTAGGTTATAAACAGAGGAAAAAGCACCCCACGCTTTTTTCCATTATCTATGAAAGCGTGTTTTTAGGGTTTCGCACCTCAAAAGGATAGGATAGGATCACTTTGTTGTCCGTCCGTCCGTCCGTCTGTCAAGACCGTTTTTCTCAAGAACGCGTGGAGGTTTCAAGCTGAAATTTATATCAAATACTCAAGTCTACTGTCCCTTGGAGCTGTGAAAAAATCCAACTTCTAAGATAACGCATGCCGCAAAGTTCCGCAAATTTTCGAAACTCGCAAGGGAATTATATCCTAAAGGGTACTTCCAGTCGATCTAGAATTTTGAAATTTGGTACGAAGCAACGTCTTATAGCACAGATAAAGGAAAAATTGCGAAAACCGTAAATTTTTAGTTACATCATATAATATATATTTTTTTTAACTTTATACTTTTTTTTTTGGTTCTAGGACATGCCGGTTTCCTCACGATGTTTTTCTTCACCGTTTTGAGAGCAGTGGTGGGGCCGATAACCACTGGGCCACAACTGCTCGAATAATAGTTTAGAAAACTAAAAAAACCGGCCAAGTGCGAGTCGGACTCGCGCACCGAGGGTTCCGTACAAACCTGTAGGTATATAAGTAAAAGTTCACCCATCACGACAATCGAGTCGTAGTTCTGTTCTATTTCTTGATTTGGTTTTATTTCTGGTTGTGTTTTGTTCTGTTTATTATATGATGTAACTAAAAATTTACGGATTTCGCAATTTTTCCTTTATCTGTGCTATAAGACGTTGCTTCGTACCAAATTTCAAAATTCTAGATCGACTGGAAGTACCCTTTAGGTTTTGATTCCCTTGCGAGTTTCGAAAATTTGTGGAAATTTGCGGTATAAACGGCTATATCTTTTGATTGCGTTAGCTTAGAAGTTTGATTTTTTTACAGCTCCAAGGGACAGTAGACTTGAGTATTTGATATATAATTTCAGCTTGATACCTCCACGCGTTCCTGAGAAAAAGGGTCTTGACAGACGGACGGACAACAAAGTGATCCTATAAGGGTTCCGCTTTTTCCTTTTGAGGTGCGGAACCCTAAAAATCGAAGACATGTGATATCTACCAACACGGACTGGGCCCGCGTGGGTTTATAGATTAACGGCCCATTCCCTCGCACCGACAGGAGGCCTGCGTGAGCAATATGAACAATATAGGCTGATGATGATGGTCGAATTTCGACCACTAGGCGACCAGCTATGTATCATCATCATCACCATTTCAGCCGAAAGACGTCCACTGCTGGACATAGGCCTCCCCCAAGCACCGCCACTTCGACCGGTTTTGTGCTTCTCGCATCCAGCGGATTCCTGCGACCTTCACAAGGTCATCGGTCCACCTTATACTCAATACTCAATTCTTTATTGCATTCCATATGTTACATAGATGGTAAGAAATAATAATGGTACAAGATCAAAATATGGACCCTGTCGGGCACGCAAAAAATTAGGAGAGAGGAAGAGGGCTGAGTTACAATTTAACTAAATCAATATTCTCATTTACTGTCTTTCATTTGGTATATAATTATATTGTATTATACGTTAACATATCTCGGGACCCTAAGATCCCGGTCTTTTGGAAGGCGTACGAGGGGCCGAAGCCAACTCGCAGAGGCCCCTTAGACAATTCTAAATGATGAGGGGGCACCAACCGACGATTATCCCTGTATGCACTATGCAAGTGCATCCAAAGACAATCCCCGTTTGGGGCAGAACTATTACAGAATATGGAAACAAAGCAAATTAGGCTATAGGTTTGGATGGCTATAGTGGATTGGTAACCGCAACTATGGAGGGACTATGGCCCCTGCCTGATCAATGTTTTGTATACACGGATAAAATGGCAGGGGGTGACTTGCACACTCAATAATGGGCCCCCGGGAAACGTCGCTAGCACATAGTGACGTAGCGACAAGGGGGCAACACTTCCTGAGGTGCTTGAGAAGTGGAGAGGTATTCCACGGCTTTCAGAACAATCCCAGAGCCCGGAAGATGGTCAAGATCCCTACGAGCACTTACTGGAATACTTCCTTTCCCCGAGCACGTTTGCTCTTGCGAATCTCCACTCAAGCCAGCCAATAAAGGCAAGAATGAGGCGGGAGCTCTGAACCTCATCAGTGTTCACTCCAGCCGGCCAATAAAGGCAAGCCAGAGATGAGGAACAAGAATTCTCCCAGGAGATAGGGTCCGTGGGGTCGCTACTGCCCAACAGCTCGCCACAAGCTGCCCTGCGGGTGTATTATACATATTATTATTATGTTTGTGCATATCAGTTGTTATTATATATATTTGCACGAGATTACATTATTACTATTAAATTCTTACAAGTTTTCGCTTTTATTATGAACTCAACTAGATTAATTATTATAAGTATATATACCATATACATTTATTTTAATAAATTATGAAAATTATTTAAGTATTCATATTTTTATATTCTTTACTTGATTATCTGTATTCAATATTTAATTTAATATTTTATATACCTATATATTTTATTAATATTTATTTTATTTTATAATGTTTTGTATCAGAAAGAGTATTTTATTTTTCAATAGATTTATCATCTAGAAACTCCTTTACGGTGTAGTATGCCTTGGATTCAAGAAATATTTTCAATTTATTCATAAATATATTTGTTTTGTTTTCTTCTCTAATATTATTTGGTCATTTGTTGTAAATTTTAATGGACATAATTAAAGGACTGGTTGAGTGCATTTTGATTCGGGATTGAGGTTTGTTTATTTTGTTTTTGTTGTGTCTAAAAGTGTATCTTTTTTGTGTCTCTTCGCAAGTAGTGTAGAAATCTTGATGTTTTTTGACAAATTTACATAATTCTAAAATATATAAACAGGGAAGTGTGAGTATTTTATGTTTTTGGAAGTGTGGTTTGCAGCTATCTGTTTGTTCTATGTTTGTTATTATTCGAATTAACTTCTTTTGTAAAATAAATATGGTTTGTGAGTCTGTACTGTTACCCCAGAGCATGACCCCATAGCTGAGCCATGCCTGGGCATATGCATAGTAGGTAACAAGTGCAGTTTGCAGGTTAGTGGTTTTTTTAATTTCGCGTAAGGCGTATGAGAATTTGGATAATTTTGCTCGTATTTTTTGTATGTGGGATTTCCAATTTATGTGGGTATCTATAGACAAACCGAGAAGAGTAAATTCATCCACCTGTTCTAGTTTTTTGTTATTGAACATAAAATTTAGTTTTAAAGGGGATTTCTGATGTGGATGGAACGTTATTAGTTTAGGTTTAGTGAAATTAATTTCTAGATTATGATCTTCCATCCAGTTTGCAGCTGTAGAAAGAAGGGAGTTTAATTTGGCGTTTATATTTTCGTCGGTTCGGCATGAGGTAAGCAAAGAGATGTCGTCTGCAAATAATACACAAGGTCCGTTAATAGATTTAGGGAGGTCGTTAATGTAAATTAGAAACAAAAGGCAACCTATTACGCTACCCTGAGGAATAGATGCGTTAACTGTTTTCCTGTCCGATCTTATTTTAATTATTTCATTACTATTTTTATCGTAATATTCAATTTCTATTATTTGTTCCCTATCTTTTAAATATGAGGCAAACCATTCATGAGCTTTTCCTCGTATTCCTATTCCTTGTAACTTATCTAATAGTATGTTAAATTTTACCTTGTCATAGGCTTTAGTCATATCCAGCAGCATACCTATGGCATAGTTTTTATTATTAATGATAGTTAGAGCCTCTTGTACGTATTTATAGACCGCTAACGTAGTAGACCTATTTTTACGGAAACCGTTTTGGCAGTCGTCAAGTATTTTGTACTTTTCGCAAAAAGAATAAAGGCGGTCACACATAGCCTTCTCAAAGATTTTAGATGCAGTTGGTAACAGCGCGATAGGGCGATAATTGTTAGGGTCGGTTTTTGAATTTTTCTTATGTATGGGGTATATATAATTAGGTATATATAACAAGGTATATATAATTATTCTTATATATACCTTGTTGGAGGCCTTCCAACTCTACGTCTTCCGGTACGCGGTCGCCACTCCAGAACCTTTCGGCCCCATCGGCCATCTGTTCTGCGAGCAATGTGCCCTGCCCACTGCCACTTCAGTTTAGCAATTCTTCGGGCTATATCGGTTACCTTGGTTCTCCTACGGATCTCTTCATTTCTGATTCGATCGCGTAGGGAAACTCCAAGCATAGCCCTCTCCATCGCCCTTTGGGTGACTTTCAGCCTTCTAATAAGGCCCATTGTGAGCGACCACGTTTCGGTTCCATATGTCATCACTGGCAACACACACTGGTCAAAGACTTTCGTCTTGAGACACTGCGGTAAGTGGGACGAGAAGATATTGCGTATCTTCCCAAATGCTGCCCAGCCGAGTCGGATTCGACGATTGACCTCTTTCTCGAAGTTCGACCTACCTAACTATGCGGCTAGTAATAAATAAATAATAAATATCTCAGGACAACCAACACACCGATCTAATCCCAAACTAGGCAGAGCCTGTACTATGGTAACCAGACAACTGATAAACATACTTATATATTTCAAATACATGTACATATTATATAGATAAATTACACCCAGACACAGAACAAATAATTGTGCTCATCACATAAAGATTTGTTCTGGGTGGGAACCGAAACCACGACCTCAGTCTAAGCAGGCAGGGTTACTAACCACCAGACTAAAAGGCCAGTCTATATTACCAGACTATAATACCAGTGGTGTCCCAGTGGTAACGGCCCCGACTTTCGAGATGTAGATCGTAGGTTCTAACCCAGATGCTATACTTTGTGTAAATTACTTGACTTGTATCTTTGCAGTCAGGGTCACTAACCACTAGACTTACAGACCAGTCTAGTTGCGACACGCTTGGTACAGCATTCAACCTTACACTGATCTACAAATTGCAAAAAAACTCAAGAAAATTTCATTTTCGTGGGTTGCTATCCTGGTGATGCCCCGATAATATAAAATTAATGTATTTATACAGGATTTTTTTTAACCAGTTCGCAAATCTTTTATGGTGGTTCAGTGTCAGTAATAGAACACATTTCAACTATTTTTACACGCTTTATATTAGCTTCACTTGTATGTTTGTATGTTTGTATATTTGTATGTTTGTATGTTTGTATATTTGTATGTTTGTTTGTAACCGACTCCTTATAGCGCGATTTTGACCCACTTTAAACGACCTGATTTCATTCAAACTTTGCACACCTGTCAAGGACCGATGACAATGCAATAATTTCATAAATTTGTGCCATTATCCTTGCCAGGGTTACCAGGACAGCAAAAAAACTGTCACAAACTACGCTGACATACGTCTCAAAATTCGAAATACCCTAAAAAATAGAAAATAAATAATAGTTTAAAAAAACTAAAAAACACGCTTCCATTGAAAACCAAACTAAAAAGTACAAAATAATGGAAAAAAAGCGTGGGGTGCCTGATATCATTTAAAAAATACCTTAAAAAGCACCCCACGCTTTTTTTCCATTATTTTGTACTTTTTAGTTTGGTTTTCAATGGAAGCGTGTTTTTTAGTTTTTTTAAACTATTATTTATTTCAATACTTTTTTTTAAATTTTTATCCGACCGTAAATCAGTAATCTGTGGACACCCTACATATTTCGTAATATGATATCGACAATAAGAATAGTTCAGTAACCGCGCGCCGGCGCCGGCGTAGATACTTCGAACTTCTTAGAATTTTGACCAATCGAACAGCTGATAGGTACTTGTAGCTACGCACGGTCGTTCACCTTCGCCGCCGCGCCGGCGCCGCGCGCATGTCAAAATAAAGATGTTTCGTTAACGATAACTTATCTTCTTTTATACTAAGATATCTAATATATAAAATTCTCGTGTCACAATTTTCGTTGCCATACTCCTCCGAAACGGCTTGACCGATTTTGATGAAATTTTTTGTGCTTATCCGGTATCTATGAGAATCGGCCAACATCTATTTTTCATCCCCCTAAATGTTAGGGGTAGTCCGCGTATTTCCATTATGTACAAGGCCAAAACGCAACCATAGGAATCTGCTCGCGTACATTTTGTAATGCATTTTTTAAACTTGTGATTACAATGTATACACGAATTTTGCGTACTACTCGTATATAGTTTGTAACGTAGACGCGCACGTGCATCTTTCCAATTTATACAAGGCCAGAATGCCATCATAGGAATTTGGTAGGACTTCTGATCTTCAATTTTGCCGGGCTTCAATTTTGCCCCATTTTTGAGAAATTTGTTTGTTAATATTTTAACCTAACTTTCGAATTTTCGTGTATCGATATCGATTTAAAGGCCGGAAGAGGTGTAGGGTTGACGAATAAAATGAAGGGGAAGTAGCAACGCTCGACACGACACTTCGCTGACAGGGATCGTCAACAGAATCAAGGCGTTTCCATAGGAGGTCACAGTTTTAACTTAACCTAACCTCCCCAAACCATGTCGTTTCTGGCACTCGCCGGCCGCTGCCGCGGCACCGCTCGCTACGCTCGCTCGGCTCGTGCGTAGGAGGTCGCAGTTTTAACCTAACCTAACCTAAACTCCCCAAACCATGTCGTTTCTGACACTCGCCGGCCGCTCGTCTATACCTACAGGTTTAGTTTGCATGCGGAGTAGCACTGTATATTATGGAACAATTTAGTTACTTTGGCCACTACAAAGTATACACGAGTATTTGCGTACTACTTTTGTATAGATTGGAAGACCTTGATTAAAAAGTGATTTCCAATCTATACGCGACTAGTTTCACACCCTTGCGTTCTAGCCTTGTACAGATTGGAAATACGCGGGTAGTCCACCCCTAAATTTTATTTTTTAGACAAAATTTTTAATTTCTATTTTTTTATGATACAACATACAAAAATACATACAATCCTCAATTTTCACCCTTCTACGATCAACCCTTATTTTTTAATAGCCATTAGGAAATTATTTATATGGCAAAACAACGTTTGCCGGGTCAGCTAGTATCAAAATAAAAATTACATGGTTATTATAACTCGTTTAAGTTTAATTTGTTAAAACTTGCGCACTGGTTAAAAACTTATCTTGTATATCACATTTCAGAGCCACGCCATGGCTAATCGTCTGAGCGCAGCCGGTGTTCCAGTCACAGTCATCAGCGCAGCATCCATCTACGCTGTCATGTCTAGAGTCAACAAGGTAAGTTCACTAGACTTCCACTCCTCGGCTGTCATTCTTTAGATCTTTGACAGTTGTTACGGGTCGCTTCTTCTCTAGAACGTGTTCCTATTAACTCTAGGGTATATTAATGGGAACATATAACGTAGAACCAGGGGCAACAGGATTTTTGTAAAGTCAATATTGCTTCTTATCTATATATATAAAAGAAAGTCGTGTTAGTTACTTCACTTATAACTCAAGAACGGCTGAACCGATTTAGCTGAAAATTGGCAGGGAGGTAGTTTAGAGCCAGGAGAAGGACATAGGATACTTTTTTTTTTTTTTTTGCTTTTGGCAAAGGATACTTTTTATCCCCTTCGACCGCGTTCTCGTGTGATGTGACATAAAACGTCAAAGAGAATACATTTCACTATAAAACGTGGTATGACAAAAACTTTGCCTTCGAGGTACCAGGCGGTCATAACTTGGTATGAGCTTATTAAACAGCAGTGTCAGCCAGAAAACGCTTTATGCCTTCGAAGTAACAGGTTATCATAACCGAGTAGGAGCTACCCAAACATATGAGTATCAGCTAGAAAACGCTTACCAGATCACCACCGCGTACCAGGTTGTCAAACTTGGAAGGTTTATTACAACATTTTGAATCTTAGGCGATACGAAGTTCGCTGGGTCAGCTAGTTTGAAATAAATTTGAAAGAAAGATAGGAAAAGTCTAGTGACATATCGCACCCCTAGATCTAAAGGGAACTAACTCGAAATTCTTAATTTTTGAATTATGCACACTTTCGAGTCTGTTATTTCAATACCTATCGACCAATAACCCAAATTCAAAAGTATTTCCAATATTCGACTCCAAATATTGGAAATAGTTCTGAATCTGGTTTATTGGTCGATAGGTATTGAAATGACAGACTCGAAGGTGTGCATAACTGAAAAATTAAGAATTTTGAGTTAGTTCCCTTTAGATCTAGGGGTGCGATATGGCAAATAATTCAATTATTTTTTTTGTTTCTTAATATTCATTACTTACATATTATTGTGTAGAATCAAGTTCTTCTAACTAAACAGACAGCTGTGCTGCTGGACAGATTGTTGCGCCACTTGTTCTTCCCAGCTATAGCACTAGGAAGTGATGAAGGGCGGGCGTGCCGGGGGACTGTTTTATGTAACTTTGACGTTCAAAAAGTGCTGACTCTCAGCCTAGTTTGAATAAATGATTTGATCTGACTACTACTGGGTGACTTTTTTTAGCGTCTTGAAAAAAAATGGGGGTAATAGGTGAACGGAGTAGAAGCTTTTGGCATAGAAATTTTTATTATTTTTATTTTTGAATAACATTTAATTAAATTGATCTAGCAATAAATACTACACATTTAAAGTAACATTTTCATACTAGAACAACAAAAACAGAAAATTGGGTAAAAAAAAAAATGAAATCTATCGAAACTCAAATCATACGCACCCTACTCAATGTGCGGCATGTATCATTGATTTCGGAGCGCGGTCCTACCCTTTGAAGCCGGCCGATAGGCGGCCTCATTGATCTTTCGCAGGCGCACGAGCCGCACACGCATCCCTGTCCACCCGCGTCCCGCGCTCCTTTAGTCACCTACGATGAATCTGAAGGCCTTCCTGCCTTCTATTCTAGTTACACAACACACCATATGAAGGTCGAGACGGTAAAAAATGTCATCCGGTATATCTTGTCTGTTCCGTGTGGTGTCAGACGTAAAGAACTGCACCACCCCATTTCTCCCCGTGAGTGGCGTAGAAGGCGACTAAGGGACTCACTATAGAATGGGCAGCAGCGTTCTATATGCATTTTACCACCATACTGCGATCGCCAACCCGCCTGCCAAGCGTGGCGATTATGGCAAAACCTCCCGTTTTCGCTCTCGTTTCCGTGTTTCGGCTAAATATAATGATAATCATGTATCTTGTGGTATAATGTTTGCAGGTTGTAATAAGCGTGAAGGCGGCGATGGGCGGCGGCGCTGTGTTGGTGGAGGCGGGTACGCACACTGTCACACAAGCAGCCCGGCATTACTGTGTGCCGGTAAGTTATTCTTCATATCCTAACTTATTATAGAAAGCAATAAAAAAAAATATCCAAAGTTATAATCCCGTTAAAAGAAGATGTAGTGACAAAAATTGAAAAACGTGTGTTTTTTTTTTTGGGTGGGACATCATCCACTGACGTCTCCTGCTCTGGGTGGAGCGGAAGGGCGTGTCAGACTTTTACTGACTAAAACCCACCCATGTGCTTTCAGTAGCCCATATGCCGAAGGAACAACTGTTCATATCTAAACCCCCTTTTTTAGCTGGACAGGTTCTGTCAATCTATGTGGTTCTTTCCGCAAAAGATCATTTCAAACACCAGTCTACAAGGTCGCTAAATTTCGCGGACTATCTAAGCGCATCCTCCTTAATAATAAACATATTACAGACACACTCTTCACATACACACACTCTTGACATACACACACTCTTCACATAAACACACTCTTAATGTACACACACTCTTCACAAACAAACTCACTTCGCATACACACACTCTTCACATACACACACTCTTCCCATACACACACTCTTCACATACACGCTCGCTTCACATACACACTCGCTTCACATACACACGCGTTTCACAAACACACATTCTTCACATACACACTAACACTCATCACATAGTCTCTTCAAATTCACCGTACATTTTGTTTATTTTAATGTGTATTATTTTATTATTTTATTTTATTTTATTAGGTTCACCAACAATTGATTACACCGATACAATTAATAATACATTGAGAAAATAAAAAATTAACAGTGCATCAGTTACTTAAAGGTAAACACCACATGCATGAAACAATAATTCCGAGAAATAGGCTAACTTATTTAGTAATAAGCGCTAACATTAAGAAAATGGTAACATTTGTAGAAAAAAAAAAAAAAAACAGTAACATTATACAATACAGAGACATGCAAAATTAAAATTGATAAAATTGTGATTCGTTGACACTGATAACATTGGTAAAAATTGTTAAGAATTTTATAAATAAAAGTTTCATGTTTCTTTTTTTTATATAAATCACTGATAAAATAATATTAATACTAATTAATACTGATATAAATTGTTACAAAATTTTAACATCAGCAACATAGCGTTGATGTTAAGAAAAAATAATAATTAAAATATGATTAAAACATTAATAACAAAAAAAAAATAGAATTGATTGAATTGAATTAAATAGATAAAATTGGTAACAATAAAGAAAAAAAAAATATGATTAAAACATTTAACAAAAACAAAAAATTATAGAATTGATTGAATTGAATTGATAGATAAAATTGGTAACAATAAAGGAAAATATGTAAGATCATGATTATATCTGTGGTAAAAATTGATATTATGACGGTAAACGATTAAGGATGGCTTTTTGTTTAGTAAAAGAGTCAAAGTGGAGATCTGTAATAATTTCATATTATCTGTCGAAACATCCTGCGACAGAGGGTATCCTTTTTTTTTGTGGTTGGGAAATCATCCAATGACTTCTCCCGCTCTGGGTGGAGCGGGAGGGCGTGTCAGACTTTTACTGACTAAAACCTACCCGTCTTCCTTCAGTTGCCTGTGCCAGGGCCGCGATAGCTCTCTCAAACATATTTCGCGACCCTGGCAGGCACAGAGGGTATCCTAGTGCGGGATCCAGTATCACACCTCATTATTGTTACACATTTTTAACAGACGTCAAAAAAAGAAGGAAGTTTTCAATTCGACTGTTTTTTTTTAATCGTTTGTTATCTCAGAACTTTTGACTGGGTGAACCGATTTTGTGATCCTTTTTGTATTTGAAAAGTGCTTCCCGTGTGGTCCCATTTCAATTTGGTTCAATTCTGATAGTGGCATCCATGAGAAAAGCATAAGTCTTAAATTTGTATTAAGTGTGTGCGCGGCAAATGGACGAATAACGCGATTAGATAAGTGCGGGATACATACCGTAACTAACAAGTAAAAAATACAAACTTCTTAAAAAAAAAATAACAACCGACTTCCTTAAAAACACTACAAAGTCAAAAATAACTTTAATTTCGGAAGTCGGTGGTAAAAAACTTGGACAGGGTTGTTATTTATTTGTTTTAAAAGTTTTTTTTTAATGAACCAATAAACTAAACCATCTTGATCATAATTATAACTTTATCTACAGGTACTAGCTCTGGCCCCTCTATACAAGCTGTCCCCGATACACGATGTCAGCCATTTCCATGCTCTTGGGGCGCCACACACTACCCTGCCTTACGAGTAAGTTAATTCAATAAATTTTATGTCTTTCTGCCTTTTTAACCGACTTCAAAAAGGAGGAGGTTCTCAATTCGGATGTTTATATTTTTGTATTATGTATGTTCGGCCATAACTCCGTCATATATTGACGGATTTGCAAAAATCTTTTTTTGTTTGAAAGGGGTTTATTCCGAAATGGTCCCATATAAATTTCATATAGATCTGATGATGAGTTCCATAGATAGACACCGGAACTCTTTAAAAAATGACAGCAAATCAATGCGATTTCTGCTATCGCATAAATATGCATTGTTTGCTTGGAATTAGTGCGGGGTGGATACCACGACTAAAAATTTAAAAATAAAAACTTTTTTACAAAAAAAAAAACAACCGACTTCCTTAAAAACACTACAAAGTGAAAAATAACTTTAATTTCGGAAGTCGGTGTCTTAGGATCTGTATTTATGGTTTTTTTTCCACCGACTTCCGAAATTAAAGTTATTTTTTACTTTGCTGTGTTTTTAAGGAAGTCGGTAGTTTTTTTTTTTTTTGTAAAAAAGTTTTTATTGAAATAAGCCTTTTTTCTTTATAAAACAGAACGTTTCTTTGTATCTTCGTAGTTAAAAAACTTGTTTTGATCACCTTCACTATTCACTAATGTGTTTGTTTTGCACGTATATTTTTTTATGATAAATTCTTCACTTTGCTGTGTTTTTAAGGAAGTCGGTTGTTTTTTTTGTAAAAAAGTTTTTAGGTCTAGCGTTACTGCTGATCTTGAGGTCTTGGATTCAATTCCCAGGTCGGGCAAAGTGTTATTGTATATTAGTCCGAAGCCTGGATTTGTCCCTGGTTGATGGCAAAAGTTCCGTAGCTGCCTATTGTTTTGTTCCAATCTGCTTGAACGTTCTCGAACACTCGCGATCACTGTTACTTAATCAGAGGCGGCCACGTATCTAGATAGTACCAGAAAGATAATTCCGTAATTCGATAATAGATGGCAGTAGAGTCTACGGATTATCTATTTTCTTATAGGAGTTTGTTCCGCCACTTCTTCCCAGCTAAAGCACTAGGAAGTGTCGAAGGGTGGGCGTTTTGGGGGGACTGTCTTATGTAACTTTGACGTTCAAAAAGTGCTGACTCTCAGCCTAGTTTGAATAAATGACTTTTGATTTTTTGATTTTATCGTTTGTGTGGTACCTGGTACTTGATAATAGATGGCGTTAGCGTGACTTTCTAGTCTTTACGATATTTGTAACAATATATTCGATTTTCTGCCTACCCCCATGGGAGAAAGACTTGAGTTTGTGTATGTATCATCATCTGCCTAGCCTTTTCCCAACAATGTTGTGGTCGGCATCCAGTCTAACCGGATGCAGCTGAGTACCAATATTTTACATGGAGCGACTGCCTATCTGACCTCCACAACCCAGTTACTGGGTAATACGATACCCCTTTTTTTGTGGGTGGGAATCATCAAATGACGTCTCCCGCTCTTGGGCGGAGCGGGAGGGTGTGTCAAACTTTTACTGACTAAAACCCACCCGTGTTCCTTCAGTTGTCTGTGCCAGGGCCACGGTATCTCTTTCGAACAAATCTCGCGACCCTGGCAGGCATCGGTCCTAGCAGACCCCTTCAGTACTACTGACATCTCTTTGAGGCGCGCGTGGAACACTAAGCGCTATCGACCCGAACCTGGTCCTTACCGTAAGCTCGCGCCTACGGTGGCCGGGAGTCTGCTATTGACTCCCGACGCCCGGGGCCACCCAGCTACCCATTGGTCGACGCTCTCACGCGCCCCGCCTTCTCCTTCGCGAGCATTACTGCTTCGCAGAAGGAGGTGACGGCTTCCCATGCCCTCTCGCTCCGTACCATGGCTCGCATTAGGGCCGGACGCGATAGGTCGCCGCCACCGAATACGATACCCCTTGGTAAGACTGGTTGTCAGACTTTCGGGCTTCTGACGACCCGTAACGACAGTTTATGTATGTTAATAAATAGTTAATATTTGCTCCCCAGACGCCACGAGATTGCGAACGACAACATGCACATTTACGCCCCGATGTACGACTTCTCGCCGCCGGACCATATCACCCTGTTCATCACCAATCTGTAAGTATCATTACACTAGTTTCTGTCACGGGCTTCGCCCTCGTTTATTTCGAAGATTATCCCACGAGATCGTTATACCGAGATTAAAAACCGGCCAAGTGCGAGTCGGACTCGCGCACAGAGGGTTCCGTACAAACCTGCAGGTATTCACGGTTTATGCATAAGGTTTATGTTTATGAAATTATTCTTTTTTTTTTTAATTTTTGTATTTAAGTTGACTGAATGAAAGGTAAATAGCGGTTTACGATTTATGACGTATTAAAAAAAACTACTTACTAGATCTCGTTCAAAGCAATTTTTGGTGGAAGTTTACATGGTAATGTACATCATATATTTTTTTTAGTCTTATCATTCCCTTATTTTAGAATTTTACCACTTTGGAAGTGTCTCACGGGCAAACTTTTCAGTATAGAAAAAAATGATATTAGAAACCTCAATATCATTTTTGAAGACCTATCCATAGATAGGCCACAAAAAAAAAAAATGTTTTTTTTTTAAAGTTTCAATTCTAAGTATCCCCCAACCCCAAAATTTATTGTTTTTTTCTATTTTTGTGTGAAAATCTTAATGCGGTTCACAGAATACATCTACTTACCAAGTTTCAACAGCATAGCTCTTATAGTTTCGGAAAAAGTGGTTGTGACATACACGGACAGACAGACAGACAGACATGACGAATCTATAAGGGTTCTGTTTTTTGCCATTTGGCAACGGAACCCTAAAAATAACCAATGTGTTATTCTGTGTGTGCTTCATCCAAATTTGTTCAGCGCTTCATCTAAATTCGTTCTTGCGTGATTGAGTTTCCTATTGGTAGGCACTGTGGCTTATTTTATACTTTACTAGCTTCCGCCCGCGGCTTCGCCCGCGTAAAAATTCAACCCCCCATTTCACCCTTTAGAGATGGAATTTCAAAAAACCCTTTTTTAGTGGATACCTACTCTTCACAACACACCCTCCAAATTTCATGTCTCTAGGACCAGCGGTTTAGGCTGTGCGTTGATATATCAGTCAGTCAGTCAGTCACTCAGGACTTTGAATTTTATATACAGCATGTAAGGGACAGCCCTCCACAGACTGATGGGGTGGATTCAGTATATCATACTAAGATAACCAGTACAAGAAATTATTTCAGGACCGTTATGGGAATCCAATAAATCTGATTTGTTTTATTTCCTCACACACAATGTATCTCGGATCAATTCGGAAAGCCGCCTTTGTGCAATCGCCGACGACGAGTTCGATGAACTCTGTAGTTAGACGGGAAGTGAACAGCTGATCTTACGCGTCGTTTGTTGGATTATTTCAACATCCATTGCTGCTTTTATTATTTTAGCCGTATTGTTTACATAAATGGAGTGCTGCTTTCAGAGAATGTAATTTTACATTGAAATAAAACTGAAAAAGCTGAAAAAAAGTTTAAAAAAAAAACATCCGGAGAAAAATTCCGGTGGAATATGATTCAAAATAAGGAGCTGAATGCACTCTGTCAGTTTGTGGAGGGCTGTCCCTTACACCCAGTATATAGATTGATTTACTCTTAAACTGTCAACTCCATATTTAAATAATTATCCGATAATGATAATTAGTTTTGTTATATTTAAAAAAAATATTTGTCTGTTTCAGTGGTGGCAGCTCTCCATCCTACATGTATCGTATGTTATCTGAACTATACGATCTCAACGACTACGTCCTGTAGCTGACTTCGTGCAACATCGGACGACTTCGTGCAACATCGGGCAAGTTCGTACAATATCGGGCGATTTCGTGCTACATCGGGCAACTTCGTCCTCCATCGGGCGGAATCTCCTACGTCGGACGACTTCGTACCAAGTGCAACAATGTCGCAACGAGTTTTACATTCTGTTACGTTGTCGTGCGATATCTTGCGATTTCGTACGATATTCTACAACTACGTAAGATCTCGTACGAATTGAAAGGACTAAACGACCATGCTAGAAATAATTCAAGGTGTTAGATAATTTTACTAAAAATGAAAACGAATTATTGAATAGGCGAGTTGGCGGTCGCAGTATGGTGGTAAAAAGTATAGAGAACGCTGCTACCCATTCTCTAGTAAGTCTCTTAGTCGCCTTTTACGACACCCACGGGAAGAAATCGGATGGGATTTCAAAGCAGGGCTCTTTATATGACAGAGAACATGCGCTTATATTTCACTAGCTTTTGCCAAGGGTTTCACCAGCGTATGATACATATAAACCTTCCTCTTGAATCGCTCTGTATATTGATGAAAACCGCATTGAAATCAGTTGTGTAGTTTGAAAGATCTAAGCGTACAGACGCGGGAAGCGACTTTGTTTTATACTATGTGCAGAAGATAGTAAAAAACAACCGACTTCCTTAAAAAAAACACTACAAAGTCAAAAATAAATAAAAGGAAATCGGTTTTTTTTTTGTAAAAGTTTTTATTTTTATCTTTTTAGTCATGGTAGATACTCCGCACTAATCTAATCGCGTTATTCGTTCATTTGTCGCACAAACACTTAATGCAAATTTAATACTTTTATGGTTTTCACATGGACCCCATTGTCCGAATGGAACCAAATTAAAATGGGACCATTCGGGAAGCACCAGCTTTCAAACAATAAAAAAACATCAAAATCGATTCCCCCAGTCAAAAGCTATGAGGTAACAAACATTTTTTTTTTATACAGTCTAATTGAGAACCCCCTCCTTTTTTTGAAGTCGGTTAAAAAAGAAAAAATATTAATAATGCTCAAGTCATTGATTATTTTCATTCTTAGTAAAATTATCGTCGCCAAAAATTGACTTCCTTTGTAAATAATATTGTATAATATACGAATTTTATACAAAATGTTGCTTTTTTTCTTTACCTTACGTAGATTGAAGTGTGTAGGAGAACCAAGGTAACCGACATAGCCTGAAGAATTGCCAAATGTAAAGGTACGTTTACACGCTTGCCAAGGCTCGACAAGCATCCACAAGCCCCAAGCGTTCACAAATGTCGCTTGGCATTTGGAAGTCGTTTACACGTGTGTGCTACGGACATCCAAGCTTGGCGGACACTGAACTTGTAGCGGCTATTACGTTCGGTTTAACTTACTTTTATTTCAAATACAAGCAATTTCAAACAAAAGCAAGGAAATCCCGACGACCACGAAGATGGTGGATGAAAAGGGATCATTCAACAATTACGTGATCACCGAAGGGGGGGGGGGGGGGTCGGGTGCTCGTATATACATCTGGATTATTTGGGGGGGGGGGGGGAGAGAATCCATGATTACGTCATCATTTATATAACTAAATATTTAAATATTTACGTCCAATTTTGAAGTCTATACTGGTAACACTAACTATTAGATAGATGGAATGGGATTTCCCCTGCTATAAACAAACTGTGGAACAGTGTGACCAGATTCAGTATTTTTATACTTTTTCGGCGTATTTTATCGACTTTTCCAAGCATCAGTATTTTTATAGGTATATTGGTTTTATTAAGTAAGTATTTTGGATATATTTTAGGTAAAAAGTTATCAAAACTGTAGCGATCGTGCCCGCGAATATTGATGTTCAGCAGATTTCCCTGATTTAGCCTGTAATGGCACTTTTAAATACAAAAATATAAATACTAAATATGTACATTCATCTAACAAGTTTTAGTTAGATGAATGACGTGATGATTAATACGTACGGACGAAGATTACGTAATCAAGGCGAGGGGGGGGGGTTAAAACAAAAGATTACGCTGTGATCACATAGGGGGGGGGGGGGGGGGGTTAAAAAAACGGCCAAAAATTATCACGTTATTGTTGAACGATCCCAAAAGGTTGACAGAAATCGTACCAGGTAACTAATAAGATAACAAAAGAAATCACAGCGGCTAATAAACGCGCGCCAACGTGTAAACGCGTCGCAAGCGCTTGCCGCAAACGCCCTTTGATCTGTGTCAAAAATCCGACACTAGTCCGGATCGGATACAAGCGTCCGCAAGTTAAGGCAAGCCAAGCCAAACGGCCTCTTTACACGATTGTGCTTGTGGATGCTTGTCGAGCCTTGGCAAGCGTGTAAACGTACCTTAAGTGGCAGTGGGCAGGGCACATTCCTCGCAGAACAGATGGCCGATGAGGCTGACAGGTTCTGCATGACCACCGTAGAAATGGATTTATTCGACGGAAGAATAGATAAAATTACAGATTGTAGAAAGATCAAAATTAAAGATTGTGAAAGATTTGTACAGTTTTATGCTGGCGTAGCATGACAATTCTATCTCTATTCTACCAAGAATAGACAAAACCCATTTCTACGCTGGTCATGCTACGCGTGCTGGTGTGGCGACCGTGTATCGGAAGACCTCGGTGGCTTAAGTGGCCATTTTGGGGTCCTCAATACAGCCTGAAATTCATCATCATCATCATTTCAGCCGTAAGACGTCCACTGCTGAACATAGGCCTCCGCCAATTTGGTGGGATTTGCTATAATCGCCACGCTTTGCAGACGAGATGGTGATCGCAGTATGGTGGTAGAATGTAAGAGAGAGAATGCTCTTGCCCATTCTCCAGACATCCAGGGAACGAAATAGGATGGTGCTGCTATTTTTTACGTCCGGCACCACAGAATATGAGCTGGTGAAGGCCGCAGGAATCCGTTGGATGTGAGAAGCTCATAACCCGTTGAAGTAGCGCCGCTTGAGGCGTATGTTCAGCAGTGGACGTCTTTCGGCTGAAATGAAGATGATGAGACTAAGAATGACCACTTTTTGAACGATAAAATACGTAAGATAGTCCCCCAAGACGCCCGCCCTTCACCACCTCCTAGTGCTTAATCTGAGAAGTGATGCAACAAACTGTCCAGCAGTACAGCTGTCTGTTCAAAAAGAACTTGAGAAATGAGATATAAGCTCTCACCAATTATATTCACCTACAAAGCGTTGTTCACAAACTAAACTAAATTTTAGTTCAGTACATCTTTTTCTTTGTATTTCATTAAGAAGAGGACAAAAGAAAAATTTTAGTTTAGTCCTGTCAAATTAATCAGCGCCTGTCACTACTCCATACCAGTTTAGACGTGATTAAAAACTTGCCTACTAAAATTACGTCAATTTACGTCAAGCGCTGATTAATTTGACAGGACTAAACTAAAATTTATCTTCTGTCCTTTCCTTAATGAAATAGAAAGAAAAAGATGCACTGAACTTAAATTTAGTTTAGTTTGTGAATAAGAGAATCGGCACCATTTTATAGGACGTCCGTCTTAGATAGTCCCTTTGCTAAAAACTGCAGTCAAAAATCAGCCACACTGCCAAGCCTTTAACTATTTTGAGGTCAGCTTCCATTCTAACCGGATGCAGCTGAGTACCATTATTTTACATGGAGCGAGCGGCTGCCTATAATGTGACGTCCATAACCCATGTTACTGGGTATTACGATACCAGTAGGATATTATTGGGCATCCTCCTCCACCTTCGGTCCTTCGGCTTACTCCGTTCGCCTCGTCACTCTCGGTGGATAGAATACCCAATAATATTAATATTTCTGATATAGATGTCTGACCTCAAATTCAACTCTCGGATTCATTTCATTATACTCACCAGCTTAAAAACACCTACCCACCTGCTTTAAAACTTTACACGTTAACATAATCAGGTCTATATCTGAACGAACCAGTTATCTAAAATTCAGGACAGATTGTCTCACGTCTCTCCACATACTTGGGGATGGTGCATTATCGCTTAGTGACACACACACCCGTTTTCGTGACCAGATTGGCTCGGGAACATCTGAACTGTAGGATACCGCATACATTAAACTAAATTTAGGACAGATTGTATCATGTCTCTCCACAAAAGTAAAATAGCGCGCACCCTTAGGTCCGCACACATTTATTCTGTGACCAAGTAGGTACGTGTGGTGTCGGACGTAAAGAGTAGCACTATCTCATTTCTTCCGTGGGTGTCGTAAGAGGCGACTAAGGGACTTACTAGAGAATGGGCAGCAGCGTTCTCTATGTATTTTACCACCATACTGCGATCGCCAACCTGCCTGCCAAGCGTGGCGATTATGGCAAATCCCTCCAAATTGGGGGAGGCCTATGTCCACCAGTGGATGCTTTTGGGCTTAAATGACGATACCCCTTGGTAAGACTGATTGTCAGACTTTCAGGCTTCTGACGACCCGTAACGACTGCCAAAGATGACAGCCACGGCTTAACTTAGGTACCAACAGTTGAATACAGCCTACTCAATATTTAGAACCGTCTTCAAAAAGGCGGTGCTGGTTTGTTTTGTATTCGAACCGCAATGTTTGTCCCCGATTTCCGTATAACATGACAAACGACGCCATGCTACAAGTATCAGCCCGCTTCTGTAATCTACGAAGAATAACTATATTTAAATAAACGTTAGCTATCGTTATAAACTAATGAGCAATTAGGCAGCCCGACCGATTTAGATAAAACTATCACACGAAACGAATGAGGATATCATTAGCACGATTAGCACCATTTTGTCGTTCAAAAAGGAGATGCCTATTTTTAACCGACTTCAAAAAGGAGGAGGTTATCAATTCGGATGTTTATATGTTTTTTTTTTTTTTTTTTATGTATGTTCGGCCATAACTCCGTCATATATTTGTAAAATTCTTTTTTTGTACGAAAGGGGTTTATTCCGAAATGGTCCCATATAATTTTCATATAGATCTGATGATGAGTTCGGGAGACAGACACCGGAACTCTTTAAAAAATGACAGGAAATCAACCGCGATTTCTGCTATCGCATAAATATGCATTGTTTGTTTGGAATTAGTGCAGGGTGAATACCACAACTAAAAATTTAAAAATAAAAACTTTTTTGCAAAAAAAAACAACCGACTTCCTTAAAAACACTACAAAGTGAAAAATAACTTTAATTTCGGAAGTCGGTGGCAAAAAAACCATAAATACAGATCCTAAGACACCGACTACCGAAATTAAAGTTATTTTTCACTTTGTAGTGTTTTTAAGGAAGTCGGTTGTTTTTTTTTTAATATAAGCGGAAGAGGATATTTTAATTCGTGACCTAAAACTAGGACTGACATCGTAGCCATTTAGGTATATTTTGTTTATTTCAATACATTAGGGAAGTATAGAAATCACCGTATGTAGAAATAGACAGTTCAGTGACAAAATGTAAGAAAAATACCGTAAGCATTAATGGCTATGCCCGTTATACCAGCCACCATTCCGCTTCTGTTGCAAAATAAGACGAAATTAAGTGAAAGTTGGTCTCGCTGTTGTGTCATCACGAAAATAGCATCGCTGCATGGGTTTTGGTAGGCGCCATCGTCGTGAAACACGCACGCCGCGCCCCAAACAGCACACGAATAACACCAACTCTCTCGCTCTCATTGGTGGAAAAGAGATGCCAACACGTGGCCTACTCGTGGCTAACTTCACACTGCACTATGTGCGTCATGTTGGCTGCATTATAATAACAATGGGCGGAGTCTTTGGTTCTAGCAGCGCTGTACCGCTTTACGATAATAGTCGTCTAGCGAGTATAGCGACTGTTCCCTCTGAATGCAGCGCTTCAAACTAATCGTGGCACGAGTTGTGTAAACTTTTTTTAATGAGGCTTACGTATCGGTCGTCCGGACTGGGCGCATAGCGTTACATTATCTCGGATTCTTTCTTGAAACTGCTTGGATTTTGTCGTTCCTAAGTTCTATTTCTTTAGGGAAAAACTGCTTTGTGTTTATAGTGAGTGTTTTGCGATATTGTGATATGCGCCAGTGCGTGACGACTGAGGCGAGATCACCAAGTCTGATTCACATTAATTATGTGAACGGTGACGAACCATTTTAAGTGCGCGATAACACGCCCGTTGTTCTCGGACATCCAGGACATTTTATTATTAGCTTGCGAAGAACTCTAGTGCGATGCATGTGTGCCGCTAATATAAAATCAATACTGAGTGAACTATTAATCCTAACCGTGCTTTGAAATGAATTCTCTCTAAGCAATACGTTGCCTATCGTTAAATATTAATTTCAAGCCGTGTCATAAACTTTAAACAGACCTCATTATAACAAAAAATATTTTTAACGAAATGCAAAACTTCGCGGTCCTTTTTGAATTTAGTGCGTGGTGTGTCCACTAGGCAGCGCTGCTCACATAAAGACTTCGTGCGCTTGCGTGAGCTCAGTCCGCGCGAGCTTCGCGTCGTTGCAGTAGGTTCCAAAACAAGAGCGTAGGGCTCCGTGAGAGTCCTAAAAATAATAAATTCAAATAATCTCTGTGCTTTGTAAAAGTGTCGCAGTGCAGTGTGTCAGTGTTGTGTTGTTCAGTGTTAGTGACGCGGAGCGGAGCACGCGGCTCCGCCGTGTCGGCGCGGATCGATAAAACGAGGTGCTATGGCGCAGAGGATATGAGCCAGGGGGGCTCCAGAAGGCCCTACTCGCGTGGGGGCCCGCGCTGGCACCCGCGTTACAAAGACTACTGGGACTACGAACAGAACTATAGGTACCTATACTTTGTATACCTACACATCATAATTTAATGTTGGCGTGCCAACCATTTGTCGAGTGTCACGTTCTGAAGTCACACTGGCGTTGGTACGTGCTCTTGTGTTATTCAAACGTGACGAATGTATGCTCTAGGTGCTGTGGTCTGTAGGGACAGACGCACGTCCGTCTATACTCGCTGCGTCCTCGTGGTATTTGTACACAACACCAACGAAACTTGTTAGTTTACGTAACGGCAAAGGTGATGTAAACTTTCAAGCCTTGTATTTCCATAATAAATGACAACTGTCGCACAAAAACTCTTTCTACGATATATTTCAGCCTTTTACGAAACTGCAACGCGTCATTGAAGTTGGTTAAATTTGTTGGAAGTTGTTCAAAATCGATAGTGTAGTTGTAGTGTTTCGAATCAATAATTCACTATGTAGGTACACAATCTATACGTAGCTATTTCCTTCATTTGATAATCTGAAAACAGGCATTATGTTTCACAGAATGTGCTATTTCAGTTATCTTTTTTCTAACAACTATTGACTCATACATAATACATATATTTAAATTAAATATACTTTTTGAGGTAAAAAAAATACTCTAGGGCATATTTTTTTGTACCTTTCGATATTCGGCCAGGGCCACAGATACCTTAAAAAAAAACACATTGACCATAACTATACACACAAATATACAGAATGCTAAAAAAAATTTGCCTGAATTCAGTTTATCAAAGTTATTCATCATAATGGGAATTTTCAAAAACACAAGTTTTATTCAACATTATTTAAACAAATCTGTATGTAAGATTTAAGTACATATAAAAGATTCTAAGAGGCTGTACTCAGTACATAAAAGATAATTTCCGAGAAGGCATTGTAATTATTTACACCATCATTTTATAAAGTTGGTAACATGACTTCTTCAAATACAGTTGGCTAACTGTTAAGACTAGATAACTTTGTTATATTTCTAAAGAAAGATGATTGCTGGAATTCCTTAAGGCAATGTAGTCATGATTTGTGTCAAAAACGATACGTAACTATTCAAAGAAGGAAGGATATTTTATATTGCAAAATTCTAAACAAAACATTTAAGTACTCTAGAATCAGTTGTGGGTTCGAACCCAAGCAGGTACTTTGTGTAATTAAATTATTTCATCATCACTGCTCTCAAAACTGTGAAGGAAAACATCATGAAGAAGCTGGCATGTCCTAGACCCAAAAATTTTAAGTTTTTCATTTGCCGTAATAGCCACGTTTGGCAGGCGGGTTGGCGATCGCAGTATGGTGGTAAAATGCACAGAAAATGCTGCTGCCCATTCTCTAGTAAGTCTCAAAGTCATCTCTTACAACACCCACGGGAAGAAATGGGATGGTGCTGTTCTTTACGTCCAGCACCTCACGGAAAACTAAACACAAATCCTATAAATATTTACTACAATAAATGTTATTTTGTTCTATGTCATAGCGTAAACTTTGTATTTATAATTAAACATAATACAAAAACACATTAGCAAACAATACAATTTTCACAATATCATTAACTATGAAATGAATCATCAATATCATCGTAGATTAATGACTAACTGCACTAAGCTTAAATGGTCGCCCACGTACCTGTCATGGTATTGCAAGTAATGATGTGTAAATGACTTGACAGTATTGCACAACGTAACAAAATCTGCTTAGGTTTTTCGAACTTTGTTGGCATCAGCTTCCAGTCTCTAGATGCAGCTGTAAGACCAGTATTTTATATGAAGAGACTTCCTAGTTACTTTTTAACACAATACCTGCATAATGACAGTCTTTGTGGCTTCTGACTACCTGTAACAGCTGTCAGAGATTTACAAAAGACAGCCGGGAATAACGGCTTAACATACTTTCAGAAGCAAGGAGGAGTTTCAGTACACAGACCAGCCTAACAGCTTAAAATTTGATCAACCTGTGTGGTTGGTATAATTTTGCTACAAGCTCCTCATTTATTACCAACATGAAATTCCTCTCCACCATAACTATCATAGATGGATCGAATAACCGATTGCCCACTCATACGCAAAAAACGCGCTCAGACCAGGCGCGGTCGCAGCTTAACATTTTGGGGGGGGGGGTCACCATAAGTACTGAAGAATATTTTTAGGAAAGTAAATCCTCTTTGGTCTAGTAGTCGCAAGCGCTTCTGATCAAAATGATGTCCCGGGTTATAATCTTTTTGCAAATGTCCATCGGAGTCTCCGTGGCTCAAGTGAGAACAATTTTAAGATAGTAAGACAGGCAAATCGTTCAGGGTTTCGACAGCATGACTGTCTTTGGGGGGGGTCATGACCCCTAGAACCCCCCCTCTCGGACTGCGCCTGGCTCCGACGTGTAGTTGCGGACACCACCGCGTTCTACCTATTACCTATTAACTATCATAGGTAGTTCAAAATCAACATTAATTAATTTAAAATTACGTAAAACAGTCCCCCGGCATGCCTGCCCTTCACCACTTCCAAGTACTTAAGCTGGGAAGAAGTGGCGCAACAAACTGCCCAGCAGCACAGCTGTCTGTTAAGTTAGAAGAACTTTTTTCTATACAGCAGTACAATTAACATTAAAAAACATTCTACTAAATTATTGGCCATATGTCTAGCACACGCCAATATACCAACAAAACATTGGAAACTAGGTATACTGTAGAAGAAATCTACATTTAATAAATATAAAGTTGAAAAGTTTGTTTGGTTGAACGCGCTAATCTCAGGAACTACAGGTTCAAATTGAAAATTATTTTAGTGTTGGATAGTCCATATATCGAAGAAGGCTATATACAATCACGCTAGAACCCTTAGGAGCCGACGAAAAGCAATCATCGGCAGCCTATAATGTTCCCACTGCTGGGACACAGGCCTCCTGTCGATGAGAGGGAGCGGGCCATAATCCACCCCGCAGGCCCAGTGCGGGTTGGTAAGAAGCAATAAAAATTACGAATACGAAGAAATCTCACGGGTAGGCGATTCGATTCGATCGGGTAGGTCGGGGGAGCAAGAAATTTGACGCGGACGAAGTCGCAGTCAGAAGCTAGTAAATAATAAAAAGGTACAAATTAATCACCATGGATTTTTCATTGTCTGCAATAAACACTCAGCCCACGTGCCTGTCATTGCGAATGGTGATGTTTTGATGACTTGATGGTATTGCACAAAGTTAGACAATCTCTTTTCATCAGGAGTTCCTTTCGAAATGATCTTTGAAGACACTTTTGCTTGTCAGTAAGTTGGCCATTTTGACCAAACTAAATGACGCTGGCATTTCTTAGCCGACTGATCCCTGAGACGAAATGCCGAAACAAACTGAGAGGTCATGGTCTCTTTTACCCTGCCAGGGTCGCGAAATTCTTCGAAAGAGACACCGTGACCCTGGCACATGGGCAACTGAAAGAACACGGGTGGGTTCTAGTCAGTAAAAGTCTGACACGCCCTCCCGCTCCGCCCAGAGCGGGAGAAGTCATTTGATGCTCATTACAGGATGACCTGTGTCTATTAACTGCTCCCGAGTGACGATGTACATTTTGTATTCAAGTTTTTCAGTTTTTACATTCTTTCACATTTACTCATTTTTGAAATTGTATACCTACAATTGTACATTGTACTCTGTAATATTAGTTGTCATGGCAATAATGACATTTGGTTTAAATAGTGTAATATATCTTATTTATGTAGATTATTTTATACTTTGTGAATGTGAGAACGTTGTAGGCCTTGTAGACTGTAGACAATTTTCTATCTTATTCAGTACCTGGTACTTGTTGACAGGCCTACACCGTCCTCCCATACCCATTAACACTGTAATTTGAAACAATTGTAAAAACGAATTATTTTTAAAAGAGTAACCGTGGAGTTTCTTGCCGGCTCTTCTCCATAGGAACCAACTATTTGGAACCGTGCACCTAGCTTCTGACGTTTCATAAGTGCCCATGTAGGTTTATATGAAATAAAAATATTTTGATTTGATTTGATGATTTCCCATCCAAAAAATAAGAAATAGTCTCTTTTACAGTCCAAACATTATTAAGATTTTATGTGTATGTGCACTCATAACGTATCGAGACACCTTCGTGCCTCGGAAAGCACGTAAAGCCGTTGGTCCTTACTGTTATTTGTTTTGTACATCTTTGACAGTCTTTATGGGTAGTCAAAAGCCCGAAAGTCTGACAACCAGTCTTACCAAGGAGTATTGTATTACTCAGTTACTGAATTACTTTATGTAAATTATTTCATCATCACTGCTCTCAAAACGGCGAAGCAAAACATCGCGTGGAAACCGGCATGTCCTAGAACCGAAAATTCGAAGACATGTGACATCTACCGACCCGCACTGGGCCCACGTAGTTGATTACGGCCCCTTACCTCTCACAGAGAGGAGTTCTGTGCCTCAGCAGTGGTAACTATTCGAAAATCTATATATATAAAAGAAAGTCGTGTTAGTTACTTCACTTATAACTCAAGAACGGCTGAACCGATTTAGCTGAAAATTGGCAGGGAGGTAGTTTAGAGCCAGGAGAAGGACATAGGATACTTTTTTTTTTTTTTTTTTTTGCTTTTGGCAAAGGATACTTTTTATCCCCTTCGACCGCGTTCTCGTGTGATGTGACATAAAACGTCAAAGAGAATACATTTCACTATAAAACGTGGTATGACAAAAACTTTGCCTTCGAGGTACCAGGCGGTCATAACTTGGTATGAGCTTATTAAACAGCAGTGTCAGCCAGAAAACGCTTTATGCCTTCGAAGTAACAGGTTATCATAACCGAGTAGGAGCTACCCAAACATATGAGTATCAGCTAGAAAACGCTTACCAGATCACCACCGCGTACCAGGTTGTCAAACTTGGAAGGTTTATTACAACATTTTGAATCTTAGGCGATACGAAGTTCGCTGGGTCAGCTAGTTCTCAATAAAAACAACAGCTCCGAATCTAGATGTTCCGTGCTAGTAAATTAGAATAGATTAGTCCCCCTACGATATGTAAATAAAACTGCCGTTATGTGGGTCTACTGATACCTACTACCTACACATCTACCTCCCCCTCCTGGGAATAAAGGTGTTATGTTATCTATAGGGTCGCAAGATTGTTCGAAAGATATACTGTGACCCTGGCACATGGGCAACTGAAGGAACACGGGTGGGTTTTAGTCAGTAAAAGTCTGACACGCCCTCCCGCTCCGCCCAGAGCGGGAGAAGTCATTTGATGATTTCCCATCCAAAAAAAAAAAAAAAGTTATCTATTTAAATAAAAGTGAAAGGTGACTCATTCATGTCACATTCATTCACTCACTGATTAATCACGAAATCTCAAAAACTAGGAGTAGGACCTACGAAGATGAAATTTGGCACAGAGGTAGATTATGAGTAGGCGACATCAGCTAAGAAAGGAAACTTACCCCGTAAATGGGTGAAATAGGGGTTGGGAGTGTGTACCGTGTGGTGCCGGACGTAAAGAATAACACCACCCCATTTCTTCCTGTGGGTGTCGTAAAAGGCGACTAAGGGACTTACTAGAGAATGGGCAGCAGCATTCTCTATGCATTTTACCACCATACTGCGATCGCCGACCCACCTGCCAAGCGTGGCGATTATGGCAAAGCCCCCCAAATTGGGGGAGGCCTCAGTCCAGCAGTGGACGTCTTACGGCTGAAGCGATGTGTGTTTGAAAGTGCGTCCGTTCTGAGGCTAAGGTTTTTCAAATTGTGTGTTTAGGGCTGATGATCATAAATTAATTTAAACGTAGGTAGGTATCAAAATCAAAAGTCATTTATTCAAATTAGGCTGAGGATCAGCACTTTTCGAACGTCAAAATTACAAAAGACAGTCCGCCAAAACGCCCACCCGTCGCGCACTTCCTAGTGCTTTTGCTGGGAAGAAGTGGCCAACAAACTCCCCAGCAGCACAGCTGTCTGTCCAGTTAGAAGAACTTGATTCTATACAATGGTATATAGTTAAACATTAAGAGACACAAATTAAATTAAATGATTTGCTATATGCCAGCTAGCCAACCCAATATACCAACAAATAAAATGAAAACTATACACAAGTATAAGCAAAAAAATATGTATAATGTAAACATGGCTGCAAAAATAAAAGCCTCCAGCGTTGTTGATTATTCTACTAACAAAGAGCTGAAGAAGGGTATGAAGGTGTGTGAAAAGTCTTTCATTTTCAAAGTAAACATCATTAAATTTATTATTTTAGCATATGGTTGGAAACTAACGCATCAAAATTCCGATATCCACGCGGGCAAAAGCTAGTATCATATAATGATTAGCGAGCTAAACTATACTATTTGGCATATTTTCGTACCAACCAAACAAAATCGCGTATAGCTTGGTATCGCGACATGATGGACTCTTCCTTTCCATTAGTGAACTAAGTAAGGGTGAGATTGGGGAACGAAAAACTGCCAAAATTACCGCACGTAATTATTAGACGCCACCTAAAATGTACTATTAGGCATATTTTTATTTCAAATACAATCGCGTATAGCTTGGTATCGCGTCACGATGGACTCTTCCTTCCCGTTGATAGTGGTCATGACGTTACGAAGTCAGAAGCGATAATAACCAGCTTGAAGTCATAAAGGTTGACACCCTGTGTTGCTATAGAGCTCGTCCTCTAGACGCGTATGTAAATAACACAGGCATGAACAATGACTTGCAGCTGAGGTGACCCTGGCTGCGAAGTGCGGAAGCGGGCAGCGACCGCGAATAAAAAGGTGATACCACGAGCCGTGATAAATATGTAGAATTGTAGATTTTATGCAAAAAATTGTTCGTCCGTGTGACGTTGGACGTAATATTATCGTGGTGTGGTTTTCCGCGCACTTGATCTTTAATGCTTTATGTTTAGAGTTGAAATTCGAATAGTCTGTTTTTTTCGACGCTCTGAGATGAACTCTAACGGAGGGCTTGTGGCTAAGTAATAACAGCCGCACGGGTCGCTCGTTCAGGTTCGCGCACGCGGCAAGCGTAGCTTCGTTTGCCGCGTTGGGTCCGTGGACGGCGAGCAGGTTAAGCCGTTGGTCCCGGCTGTCTTTCGTAGATCTTAGACAGTCGTTACGGGTCGTCAGAAGCCCGATAGTCTGACAACCAGTCTTACCAAGGGGTGTTGTATTACCCAGTAACTGGGTTGTGGAGGTCAGATAGGCAGTCGCTTCATGTAAATACTGGTACTCAGCTGCATCCGGTTAGACTGGAAGCCGACCCCAATATCGGTGGTAAAAAGCTAGGCTGATGATGATGCTCTGGGATGCACTCTGTTGTATTCTTTATGGTTTAACACATAAAGTTTAAAATCCAATGCACGATACAATCCCGACACTATAGTTTTACTTCTGTGCAAACGTAGTCTTGGAATTCAGTTTGTTGGAATCTCTATGCTCGGTTCACCACTGAGGGTTGAAATTTCAGTGCGCAATATTTTTACGTCCGTGTGAATAGTGGTCTAATGGGATTATGGCAAAACTCCCCTTTTGGGAGAGGCCTATGTCTAACAGTGGAGGTCTTTCGGCTGAAATAATTTGTTTATTAAGTAATTCAGAAAACATGATCCATTTTGTTAGTAAACAAGTGCTTAAAACTATGTTAGTTCACACAAAAACGCATACAATTTAAAAATAACGGACAGTCATACCTGCCCGCAGTCACACTCAGGATGCTGTTGTTACTCTTACGCACTCTGTGTAGCAAAGACGCCGCTTTTTTGCGGAGGACTGCCGCGAAACCGTCTGTGCGTGCCTCCATGAACATGGCGGACGCACTGCAATTTGGAGGGAGTCACAGCAGCTTACTGAATGCGTTATACAAATATCTCAAAAAGCACCCTACGCTTGTTTACATTAAAACGATTTCATTTATTAATCTGTGTATACTTATTTTGAATTTTTAGAAATGATTTCCTCTTTCATAGATTGGTTTTCTAATTTCGTTTTTTTTTCATGATCCAGGTGAGCCTGGCCACAGGATAATGGCACAAATTTATGAAATTATTGTATTGTCATCGGTCCTTGATAAGTGTGTAAAGTTTCAAATGAATCCGACGTTTTGAACGGGGTGAAAAACACGTTCAAAGATTCCGTTATATACATGTATACCAAGCTAATATAATAAAAGCGTCTTTTAAGGGAGGACTTTGCCCAACAGTGAAAAAAATACACTACATATATACATCATATCGTGACCATCGTCACTTTTAATAGTCTTAATAGACCCCTGTTTCATGTCATTACACGCTAACTTTATGAGTAAACCGACATTTCCGCCACACACAATATATCATATTCGTTATAACACCTCCAGTAACTGATACCAACAGTTAGAAATAGAGAACTCTGTCAACAAGATAAGGTTAACTATGTCGCATCACATGCCTCAGAATGGTTAACGACACGCCTTCATTTACTGAGGCTCTATTTTTTGTGGATTGCCGAAGAGGGAGCACGAAATCTATTCGAAAGTGGGCAGAATTTGTGACACTTCAATGCCTTTGAAAGAACGAATCGTGAGTCCCGGCTGTCATATGAAAATCAGTGACATCGAATGCTTAAATATCTAAGCGATCAGTTTAGAGAGGAGGTTTATTTTGCAGAGTAACCAATGAAGGAATACGAATTCTGTTCGGAAGAGTACATAATTTGTGACCTATTCTTGCTTGGGAGAGAACGAACCATGGTTTCCAGCTGTCATGGGAAAATCTGCGACACCAAATGCTTGAAATTTTTAGCAAATAGTAAATATAGATATAATACTGTAGAATATTGATATGCGTTGATGCTTCGCCCTACTAGAACCCATTTTGTAAAGTAACCAATGACGGAACTCGAATTTTATTCGGAAGAAGACAGAATTTGTGACACCTTGCCTCTGGAAGAAAAAAATCGTAGGTCTTAGGGACTACGCACACTTATTCAGCTCTATTCAGTTTTTGCTCATAGAAAACAACAATTTTGTATGGAGACGCGTACGCGTCTTCCATGTCCTGTATGGTAAGTATTTTACATGAAACGACTGTCTACTTCTGCTCCATAACCCATCATTCCCCTGGCCTTTTTTTTGTGGTGAATCATCAAATGACGTCTCTCGCCCTCCCGCTCTGGGCGGAGCGGGAGGGCGTGTCAGATTTACTGACTAAAACACACCCGTGTTCCTTCAGTTGCCTATATGCCAGGGCCACGGTAACTCTTTCGAACAGATCTCGCGACACTGGCAGATTCTCTTCCCCTTATCCCAATTTATTTGGGGTCGGGACATGTCTTTTTCTTCCACACTCCTCTATTAGTCGTCATCTCATTAGTCACGCTCTTTCTATCTACATCATAATTCACACAGTCCATCCATCGTTTCTTCGGTCGCCCTCTACTGATGAACGAACATGATACCCCTTAGTTGGATTGGTTGGCAGACTTCCGGGCTTCTGAATAATCGTAACGACTATCAAAGAGCTACAAATGACAGCTGGTGTCAACGTTTTAACGTTATTTCCGAGGCACGAAAGGGTCTCCATATGTTATAAATAAATAAATATCTAAGGACAACCAACACACTGTTATCTGATCCCAAACTAGGCAGAGCCTGTACTATGGTAACCATACAACTGATAAATATACTTAAATATTTCTAAATACATACATATTATAGATAAATTACACCCAGACACAGAACAAATGATTGTGCTCATCACACAAATATTTGTCCTGGGTGGGAATCGAACCCACGACCTCAGTCTTTGCAGTCAGGGTCACTAACCATTAGACTAACAGGCCAGTCACGTTAGTTTTGAATGGTCAATACACGGAACGACCTCGGCAGACGCTTGACCTTCGTTCCCGCCCGTGCGTCTGTCATTATTTAGCGACGAGCCCTTTTTATTTTTTTTGTGGGTGGGAAATCTTCAAATAACGTCTCCCACTCTAGTGCAGCGGAAGGGCGTCTCAGACTTTTACTAACTAAAACCCACCCGTGTTCCTTCAGTTGCCTATATGCCAGAGCCACGGTAACTCTTTAGAAACAGCGACCTCGGCAGGTAGCCACGAGCCCTGACAATACATTCAAGTATCGCCTCTTTATTTATCGATTTAACTCGCCAGTTTCATGGACATATTTTGAAATAGAGCTGGTTGTATCGATCCTAATACAGGCAAGGCGGTCAGTTCTGCAGGAATCTGTCTACGAAATAGCGTTCACATGTGTGCGTATCCTGTCAGGGTAAGTGCGTGCGCGCAGGTAGCTACCGACCTTTGAGTTCAACGCACCGGCGCCCTAAAATACACACGGATGTCGCGACGCCGGGGAGGGAGCGGGAGGGGAATGCGGTGTACAAAAAGTGTGCACAGGTGGCGTGTATATGTGTGATGGGCCATTTTTTCTGGTACTAGAATAGGACGAGAATATTTCTAAAGAGATTTCCGATGTTTGAAGGTTCTTTCAAAGTCCCTTGAGCATGCAAAGGCTGAGAAACGTATGGAGGCCAGATGGCGTTGGATTTGACATGTTCTTGTCTGATATTTAGCGTGTGGCGGCCATTTTAAGATTGGTAGATGTTCTATTAGCAATGGTTTTAAAGGTTGGCTTGGCAAAGAGTTCGCCTCCTCCTATCTCTTGGAACTTATGGTGGAAGCGTCAGAAAAGTCCACGAAATTACGTACGTTTTTTTGCAATTTGCAAATATGATTCCAGTGAAAGGCTATTTCATGGCAACGGCATTCAATGCGATTAAATGAGGTTAGAAGGGTTGTATTGATAATTTCAATTAATGTAATTCTGTAAATCCATATTTGTTACTATCGCGAATCATATTTTAATCATCATCCCTTTGTGGGTGGGAAATCATCAAAAGACGTCTCCCGCTCTGGGCGGAGGGCGTTTCAGACTTTTCATCATCATCATTTCAGCCGTAAGACGTCCACTGCTGGACTTAGGCCTCCCCCAATTTGGGGGGCTTTGCCATAATCGCCACGCTTGGCAGGCGAGTTGGCGATCGCAGTATGGTGGTAAATGCATAGAGAACGCTGCTGCCCATTCTCTAGTAAGTGCCTTAGTCGCCTTTTACGACACCTACAGGAAGAAATGGGGTGATGTTATTCTTTACGTCAGACTTTTACTGCCTAAAAAACCCACCCGTGTTCCTTCAGTTGCTCAAGTGCCAGGGCCACGGTAACCCTTTCGAACAAATCTCGCGACCCTGGATCTACATAGAACCTGACAGTGGCCTACAAATTGCAAAAAAGTACATTTGAATTTCTCGGGCTGATTTTTCGCATCCTCTTTGACGAAAACGGGAGTGATAAATTTCGCTACACACGATAAATTATTTCATTTCTGTAAGTAGGTTAGTACAAACACTTTTACACGTCGCATCATATTTTAAAGCTAGATGAGGTCGGCGTTTCCTATCTGACTGGTCGGAAGAAAGGCCGAAACAAACTCAGAGGTCACAGTTTCTTTTAAACTCCAGATATAAACTTGGTCACATCATGTGAAGACCTCATTGAAATGTTCTTTTGAAGAATGAACCACACAGTTTGAGTGCATCTGTCCATTGCACGCATATATCAGTAATTATGCAGCTCAGGTCAGAACTTAAGGAGCTCAACGATTTGACGACCTAAACCAAAGAAAGGACATTTGGGTAGGTCGCATATAAGCTTGTGTACTGATGCATGTTTGGCTCTACGACTCAGTTTGCTCTACAATTCGACCTCTGCCAACGCTTCCAACTAAAGTAAAACCAGTACAAGGAAAAATTGATATTTTGTGTGCCCATTAAAATTAAGTAAAATCCCGCCCGCAAATAGGATAAAATTGTAAAAATTGGGAGTAGGTTTTTCTCTCCAAAAATACCCGATCCGACTCCTATTCAGTTATATTTATGGTGAATAACAACTATTTAAAGCAACAGAGTTTTATCAGAGATTGGAAAGTATTTATTGTTAAGGGACTTACTAAGGGACTTACTAGAGCATGGATAGCAGCGTTCTCTATGTATTTTACCACCATACTGCGATCGCCAACCCGCCTGCCAAGCGTGGCGATTATGACAAAACCTCCCAAATTAGGGGAGGCATATGTCCAACAGTGGACGTTTTTAGGCTGAAATTATGATGATGGAGATGTTTTTTTTTTATATATGAAAATGGTAAAAAGTAATTCATACATTATATGGATGATTTTCACAACAATACATTTTGATTTTAACATACCGTGTAGACGTCAAAACGAATCGTAAATATGTGTTATTCTAAATCTTTTACCGTTGGACCTCTAGGGCAAATGGTTGCATGAGGACTCTTACGAAAATGATAACTGTGTCCGCCCGTCTATTTAAAAAAATATTAATGTAAAAAAAAACGCTGCCATAGAACCAAACAAAAAGTAGAAAATAATGGAAAAAAAGCATTATTTTATATTTTTGTAGCGTTTAGAATTTTGAGACGTATGTCAGCGCAGTTTGTGACGTATGTCAGTGTAGTTTCAAAGACAGTTTATTTTGCTATCTTGGTAAACCCGGCAAGGATAATGGCCCAAATTAAAAATTATTGTATTGTAATCGGTCCTTGATAAGTATGCCAAATTTCGAGTTAATCCAGCGTTTTGAGGGGGTCAAAATTAGGTTCAAAGTTTCCGTTACATAGGCACATACTAACATACGTATGACGCTAATACAAGCGGCTCGTGTTAAAAATGGTGATCATCAAAACAACTATACTGGATATGGCAATGTCCCTTTAACTCTCAGAAATTTTATATTAATAAACTATATCTCAACAGAAAAAGGACCAGCCTCCAGCCTCGTTATATGTATATTTCAACAAAACTTACTCCTAAACTTTACTACAACGACATAAGATTGTTACTCGCTTAGCAAGAATGAACTCGCAACAAAAACTGCCAGTCGAGCGAACGAACAAAAAGTTTGTCCCCGCTCCCCGCAGCCTACCTGCTTACCCTCGACGTATAATTTGTATGAAGGTTGAAGAATAAAGCCCGGTTTCACAATAGCTTCAAATTTTTTTCAGTTTGTGTACCTGGCTTTAAGAAATATGTACAGTTTTGTGCACATCAAGACTTCTTACAGATGTAAATTCTTTTGTTTTTTTTTACAAAGGAATTTTCAAGTAAAAGTTTTGCTCTCGTAAGAAGTTGGTTGAATATGGTGCTTACATTGAATAGCTTAGAATTTGTTGAGAAATAAAGGGAGGTATTGTTCTGGTGTGCTGCCGGACGTAAAAAATAGCACCGTACCGTTTCTTCCCGTGGGTGTCGTAAGAGGCGACTAAGGGACTTACTAGAGAATGGGCAGCAGCGTTCTCTATGCATTTTTCCAACATACTACGATCGCCAGCCCGCCTGCCAAGCATTGCGATTAGGACAAACTCCACCCCAAAATTGGAGGGAGATCTATGTCCAGCTGTGGACGTTTTTTGGCTGAAGTTATGATTGTTATTATTGTATTTACGTGTCCAATGCAATTGGGCGCTTTCTCGTAGAAATGTTCTTTTTATTTTACATAAAATGTGGGTTTTATTGTACATAATATAAAGTGAACAAATTACTTTAAATAATTAAAGAACTGTGTCCCAGCTGTGGGAAAATTTTAGACTGATTATTTAAATAATTAATTGTACCGTGTGGTGCTGGACGTAAAGAATAACACCACCCCATTCCTTTCCGTGGGTGTCGTAAAAGGCGACTAAGGGACTTACTAGAGAATGGGCAGCAGCGTTCTCTATGCATTTTACCAACATACTGCGATCGCCAACCCGCCTGCCAAGCGTGGCGATTATGGCAAAGCCCCCCAAATTGGGGGAGGCCTAAGTCCAGCAGTGGACGTCTTACGGCTGAAATGATGATGAATGATTTAAATAATTAAACATTGTATTTTTTGGATGCGTGATGTTGTATGTAATATAATAATAATATATCTTAGGACAACCAACACACCGTTATATGATCCCAAACTAGGCAGAGCCTGTACTATGGTAACCAGACAACTGATAAATGTACTTATATATTTCTAAATACATACATATTATAGATAAATTACACCCAGATACAGAACAAATGATTGTGCTCATCACACAAACATTTGTCATGGGTGGGAATCGAACCCACGATCTCAGTCTTAGCAGTCAGGGTCACTAACCACTAGACTAACAGGCCAGTATCAAAACCAAATTAATATTATCATTTCCACTTAAAATCCCGTCAGTAAAACCCGGATTCCCTAATAAGGCCCTTATTTACCGTTATCCTGAATAATTTATGAAACCGCTAACGGCTATCTGCGCTCGATGGTCGCTGAAGCTGCCAAGGTCAACATTGCATACGAAATAAAAATGGGATTGACTTTTGTGGATTAAACTGGACGTCGCCCCCGCGGTCGGCCCAGAAAGCGCTGGCGAGACGACCTAGATGCGTACCGCGACGACTGGTTTGAGGTGGCGCGGGACAAGAGTTCCTGGAAGAAATTGGGGGAGGCCTTTGCCCAGCAGTGGGACAGTATAGGCTAAACAAAAAAAAAACTGGATTCAGAAGTTCGCCATTCTGAAATATTTACTTACTAGCTTCTGCTCGCGACTTCGTCCGCGTCAAATATTTGCTCCCCTGACCTATCACGTCGCATCGCAGCCTGCCAGTTTTCGTCCATTTTTTTGTTGCTGCTCCGCTCCTTTTGAACGTAGCGTGATGTTATATAGCCTTCCTCAATAAATAGGCTACCCGACTCAAAAATATTTTTTCAATTCGAATCAGTAGTTCCTGAGATTAGCGCGTTCCACCCCCCATTTTAGGATAGTAGGGGGTTAGAAAGAGACAAAAAGTAGCCTATGTCACTCTACATCCCTTCAACTATCTCCACTTAAAAAATCACATCAATTTGTCGCTCCGTTTTGCCCTGAAAGACGGACAAACACACACACACTTTCCTATTTATAATATTAGTATGGATGAGAAATACAGGTATGTAGTGAAGGTTAGTTTTGTACTCTTTCGGGGCTTTAAACGCTAATATGCATCATCTTCATCATTTCGGCCGAAAGAAATCCTCTGTTGGACATATGCCTCCCCCAATATCACATACACAGACACACACCCTACTCAAACACACACACTCATGCACACACCCTCATACACACACATACACACACACACACACTCACACATACACACACTCACACAAAACTGTATATCAGAATGTTATTTTAATTTAGTGTTTTATTTTATTTACTTAGCTTTAAGGTTACGATTAAAAATAAAAACAACAATTTTGTAATATTTAGTATGTCACTAATATTGGCTTGTGACATTACTGCGGAGGGATACTGATCTCTAAGATACAGGGACACCCCTAGTTTGGAGATCAGGGATTTAATGTATTGCGCATAGCATAAGCCATTTAGTTTTAATACCACTGTGATTTGATTTTTCAAGGTCTTTATTAGTGCATATGGTTCACAAATACAGTTTACAAATGATCTTATTCTATTTGTTCACAAGTCCCGATTTATTTTGCTACGCAGGCTATCGCCTTTACAAACATATAAACATGAAATGACTTAATAATTATTATACATGATTAGACTTATAGTTATGAGTACTTATTATTCAACTACGAAACATGTGCAAATCTTAGTATATAGACCCACATAAATTTAAAATGATTGAGTTACAAAATGTACGCTTTATTATAATCTGTTATAATAATATGAGGTAGGTAGCGGGTAGTTAGCAAAAGATCACGCATTCTTCGACCGTACGAGCGGCGTCGGCTAGTAAGCGAGCTATCGTCATGATGCGTCACGGAGGAAATAGTGATGGGGCAGTCGGTATCGATTGTACGTGCGGGCGTACGGCAATGTGCTAAGTCTACTTTTGCCAATTGACGATATTAAAATGTTACGATGAGCTGGGTTTTTATGTAAATAAAATTTACGCGAAGTTTTTAAAATGAAATCTTTTAAGAATGGATATTTTATACGGTTGTGTAATATTCTAAGGTTGGTACGAAATCGTGTATTATATGATAGTTTTAAGGCTTTATTTTGGATAGTTTGGAGTTTACTGTATTTTGTTTCGGAAATACTAGACCAGACAGGTGCTGCGTAAGTTAGGCAAGGTCTAACAAGTGTAGAATATATCTGCAATTTGGTTGAGGGGCTGAGAACAGATTTCCGATTTAAGACTGGTTTTAATGAGTTTAGGGCTTTTGCACCTTTGCTTATAACTAGTTCAGTGTTCTTATTCCAGTTGAGTGTCTTGTCCAGTATAACACCTAAATATTTCACCGAAACACGCCATGTAACATGGAAGTCATCAATTTTTACAACTGTGGTGGGAAGTGCGCGTTTCCTGGTAAACAAAATGCCTTCTGTTTTCGTTGAGTTTAGTTTAAGTTTCCAGGTCTTAAAATATTTGCTGAGAAGTTCCAGTGAATATTGCAGCCGACCAGTCACTACATCAATATCTTTGTGAGTCGTGAATGTTGCCGTATCGTCAGCGTAGATGGCAAGTTGTGTGTGAGCTTGTTTAGGTATGTCATTCAGGTAAAGTATGAAGACGTATGGGCCTACTAACGAGCCTTGAGGCACACCGGCTGGGATGGTTTTAGGTGCAGAATGGTTTTTGCCTATATAAACGGAAAAGGATCGATCTTGTAAGTAGTTCTGGATGAGTTTTACTAGACAGATAGGTACTTCCAGTTTAATTAATTTATGTAATAGGCCATTGTGCCAAACAGAATCAAAAGCTTTTTCTATGTCTAATAAAATCATGCCTGTGGAGAGACCTCCATTTAACCCGTGGGCTATGTGTTCAGCTACTCTGGCTAGCTGTTGTGTGGTTGGATGTGAGCTTCGGAAACCAAACTGTTCGGGAATCAACTTATGTGTGGTTATTTTAGTGAGACGGGATAGAATAATGGCCTCTAGGAGTTTCCCTATGCTTGGCAATAGGCTAATTGGTCGATAGCTAGATGGGATTGACTGATCTTTTCCGGGTTTTTTAATAGCTATGATTTTAGCGTGTTTTAATGTAGTTGGGAAGTATGCAATGCGTAAACAACCATTAAACACTTTGGTCAAATAAACAATAGCTTTCTGAGGAAGGTTTTTCAATAGGCCATTTCCCAGACCGTCAAATCCAGGCGCTTTGTTTGATTTTAGTTTTCTTAATCGTTTTTGGATTTCATGTGGCCTAACAAGTGATGGGTAGTCACTCGTTTTGTAACAGTCTAGCAGCCCAATTGATTCTTTAACTGCCTCTTCAATACTGGGATCACTGACCCAATGTTTGGTTAGGTTCATATTCTCAAGGAAGGTATTTGCTAGTGTCTCACATTGTTCAAGTACTGAGGTGGTGGTAGTATTATTTGCCAATTTTAGAGGTGGAATTGAAACCGGTTGATAATTCAATGACTTGACCACTCTCCATAAGTCCGAGGTAGGATTGGTAACTTTAGCTAATTTATTGTTCCAGACATCGTCATTTAGGGTTTGGATCTTAGCCTTGATACATTTCTGCATGTTGTTGACTTGGGAGAATAGCTGTCGTCGTTTAAAAGGGTCGTACTCATCTAAGGCCAGTTTTCGAAGTCTATTTTTTGTTTTAATTTCAGACCTGATTCGACGTGGAAGTTTATGACCACTATCGCTGGGTAATTTAGGAATGGCTTTATCTCTTGCCTTTATGATAGATTGGGTTAAGTGTTCGATAGCAAGTTCAATTTCCGGAGGTGAGTTGAAAGTAGTTTGGCTTAAAGTTATAGACTCATTCAAGTGAGATTTATAAGCTTTCCAGTTCGCTTTTGAATAATTGAATGTGATGCGCGTTTGTCTGTTGACTTTACCACTTGCAGTGAAATATACAGGTAGATGGTTTGAAGAAAGGCGGGTGATTACCTGAGGCTCTGAAAGGTGGTACACAGAGTTAGCTAGGATGATGTCGGGTGTAGAGGGTGTGTGCGTACTTTGATAGTGGACTAGAGTGGGGCATGAAGGAGCAAGGATGTCATATTCGTTGATTAACATGTGATTGAAAAGAACCTCGCCATGGATATTTGAGCGAGAGCAGTGCCAGTATGGGTGCTTGGTATTCAAATCACCCATTACTATAGTTTTTGGATGAAAATTAACAATTTTGTCTAGGTCTGAAGGTAGTATGGTTAGGTTTGGCGATTGATAAGCTGAGATAAAAGCAACTGACTGATTTGATAAAGCAACTTGTATTCCAACACATTCGAGGTTTTGAGTGATAGGTAAATTTAGAGGTGAATGTTCAATGTCCGACTTGACTAAGATGGCAACTCCCTGACCTAGTCCATCAGGTTTCTTATCACACCGATAACAGGTGAAGCCTGGGGTGTGTAGTTTAATGTTGGGGGATATTCTAGTCTCTGACAACGCTATGATATCAACAGAAAGCTCGCTTACCAGATCCAGCAGCTCGTTAAGTTTAGAGCGAATGCCATCGGCATTCCAATATAGAATTCGTACACATTGCATTCTACACATATTGACCCAGATGAGTTAAAATTAGAATTACTTTATCCATCATATTGGTACATCCTAAAAATTGACTTTTGATGGTTTTTATCGTCATCAATATGGCTAGCATATCAGCTGTTGCCGGATCTTGAGTGCTATCTGTAACGGTGACTTTTTGTGTGTTGGAAGCAGCAACGGAGTTCCAGGGTCGCTCGTCGACAATGTTTGTTTTCAAAGGGGCCTTCATAGTCCTGGCGGCTTTGAGTTGATCTTGACGTTCACGCAAAATTGTTAAATACTTTTCACGCTCTTTGCATTGACGGAAATTGGCAGGGTGATTTTCACCACAGTTACAGCACTTGGCTGGGTCGTCCCGGGTCTTTTTGGGGCATTCCTTGGTTGGGTGGGGGGCGGTACATTTTACACAGCGGGGCGCTAGGTTGCAGTTGGTAGCAGAATGGCCGAATCCTTGGCATCTGTAGCACTGGGTTCCATAACGATTGTTGCTACGGTATTTTCGTATTTGTACTACTGTGTTACATAGGAGCCTGATTTGTCGAAATTTGGCGAAATCAGCACCAGGAGGTAGTTGTGCTAAGAACGGAGGGCAGTACGAAGATTTTTCTGCAGGTACTTTCATTTTCCGAACAATCACATTTTCGAAACCAAGCGAGGCAATTTCGGCTGGAAGTACATCCTCGACGTAGTTAGGAAGACCGAAGATTACTGCTTTGTACAACTTCTCATCCTTTCGCGAGTAAGTGTGAAAGGCCATGCCTTTACTACGCAGACCGTCTTTGATGGCCTGGTGACTTTCTGATGTGTGGCAGATGACAGCTAGTCGATTGTTACGTCTGTACTGCAGGTGAAAGTTTTTCGAGTAAGTCATGATTGTGGATCTGATGAACTCGTGCGTCCAAGTAGGTTCTATGTCCAATACGATGGGAGGGATGCGTGTGATCTTTTTTGTGACAGCATCACGAAGTCTTGCGCTAGAGTCAGCAGCCGATGATTGGTTGCCAGGCAGATTGCTGAAACTGTTGTTAGTCTTGATAGGCTGGGGTAGGCTTTGTTCGGCTTGACGCGCAGTTCTTTTAGGAATTTTCCATTCACTGGTTTTAATTGGGCCTTCGAGAGGGCGTTTGCCAACAGAGTTGGAGCGTGTCAGAAAACGATCCATATCGACAACTTTTTATCGACCGTATTCCCATCACTAGTGAGGATGCGGAGTAAGCGGGTGGGGATTATAGATAAGACGTGCGAACGATATAAGCGCGCGCGCCGAACTGAATACCACTGTGCTTATTAGTATGTAGGCTTTCATAAATAAATAAAAATAAAATATAGAGAAGGTGTTGCCATAATGGCAAGCGTGGCAGGCGGGTGGGCGATCGCAGTATGGCAGTAAAATGCATAGAGAACGCTGCTGCCCATTCTCTAGTAAATCCCTTAGTCGCCTCTTACGACAAACACGGGAAGAAATGGAAGGTGCTGTTCTGTACGTCCGACACCACATAGGTAGACCAGTTGACCTAGAATCATGAAATTTGGCAAGAAGCAAGGTCTCAGCACAAAGAAACAAAAATGTCCGAGAATTGTTGATTTGTAGATGTATCACATTTTTTTTTCCAAGCACTTTCTTCTAAAAGAGTTGATCGTGACGCATATTGATTGATGGGAGAACAAATTTTTCAACTACACTTTATTTAGTTCTTGTTTGGGATAAATTCACCCCAACTACGGAACTCTTCATAGTGCATGGTCCGACACACACTTGTCTAGTGTTTTTGTTCGGCTCCTAAGGGTTGTAGCGTCATGTTAAATTTCTTCAAGAATTGGGTTATTCAATGCAAAAATAAATTTTCAAATCCGACTAAAAGTTACAGAGATTTGCGCGTTCAAATAAACAAAAAAAAAAAACAAACTGTCCAGTTACATTATATTTATTGATATTGATACATTAAGGTGGATGGATGATTATCTCAGATGCCATTTTGTCGCTAGATGGCGCTAGATCCACAATTTGGAACATTTTCAATTTTTACGCCTAACTTAGAAATCTTTAATAGATAACTTTATTATATGCGAAACCTAGGGCATTAACTTGATTTTTTTAGATAGTCACTGTGCTTGTTAACTGGTCTCATACAAAGATTTGTACATTCTAAAGATTTAGCCGCTTGACTTTACTCTTTACACACACATACAAAGTAAATAGTAGTAACTTTCGACACCACTAGATGTCGTTTTATTCAAACAGTTTAAAATGAAATTAATATAGGTACACTGTCCCTATAAGTTGTAGTAATGTGACTGAACCTAAATTGTAATGTGTAAATAGTCATCATCTCAGCCGCAAGACGTCCACTGCTGGATATAGGCCTCCCCCTATTTGGGGGGCTTTGCCATAATCACCACGCTTGGCAAGCGGGTTGGCGATCGCAGTGTGATGGTAAAATGCATAGAGAACGCTGCTGCCCATTCTCTAGTAAATCCCTTAGTCGCCTTTTACGACACCCACGGGAAGAAATGTAAGGAAGAAGAAGGAATGGAAGTGTAAATAGTGACGTGTACTAAATAAATAAATAAAAGACTATTTAATACATTGTAAAGCTTTTTATTGTACCTTACTATAAATTAATAATATTTATTTAGTAAAAAGGGTTTAATATTTTCATAAAAATAATCGTTTTATTTACTCTCACTACATTTACTTAGATAGTTTCCGTTTGGATTCAAACCATCGAGTCATACCACCATACAAAGATAACATACTTTTTTAAATATTTTGATATTTACAATTATAATTTTGAATTTAGTATTAGAAAGAATTATGTATGTAGATTACAATATAAATAACATCATACGTAAGTATATATAACGGCACATGTATCTTACACAACAACACAAAGGGGTTGCTAGCTAACCATAACATTTATGTTTCAAGAATACCTACTTATGATACAATTTTGAACTGCAATAAATATTCTTTTACAATTGAATTGTTAGGCTGGTACCTAAATACATGAGTGAAACTTATCTACACAGAAAAATCTTATGAACTAACAAAATAACACAAACTATACATCGCTACGTGCAAAAATAGCTTATTAATTATTCTATAATGTTCCCACTGCTGAGACTCAGGCCTCCTCTGAACTGTGGTGATGAAATAATTTACACTCAGCAAAGTGCCGGCTTGGATTCGAACCATCGACTCGTACCACCATACAAAGATACTTATAAATATTATAATAAAATATCTTCTTTTCTACGCGCTACTTTTTGCAGTCGCCGCCGCCGCCGCGCCGTATCAGTCTTCTGCTTTTTACTTTTTACTTCCATTTATATAATTTCCGTGTGATCTGAATCAAATGCTGGAAGACGCAGTTTTCGCTGCAACAAATGAATTTACACAGTTTTGTTAGACTATTCTTACTGAACCCACACCTCAGAGACCTGCGGAATAAGTTAGGAAATGAGTAAGACTTATATTTTTATACCTTTTAATTCCTTGATGTCTAGACATTTAGCATTTTTCTCAACTCTTCTCAAAATAATTTCCGGCAGTACACATGTTTTAAAAAATGTTACCAACTTCGGCATCATAGCGTTGATAACTTCCTCATCCCGGTTAACTTTTATGACAGTCAATGGTTGGGTGACAGATATCAAGCAAATGAAGTAACATTTATTCATTTTGGTAATTCGCAATTGACCCTGGACCTAGAATCAAAATAATAATAGCTGTTAAAAAGAAACAATCCAAGAAATACATTATTTTTATACATACATACCAAGAAATAATGATATTTGTTACACTGAACATTGTGTAAAATATGTTGTACTTTGGTATTGTCAAACAAAAACTTCATCACTACAAACAAGCAAAAGCGTACTAATGTAATGAACACAAAAATATGGTATCAAGTTGGGACTTACCATTCCAGATGAAGAATCAAAGTTGTGACCATATGACCTTCTTCAAGTCAACAATACGGTACCCTACCAAACCTGATAAGTTGTCACTTGATGTTCTTTCCACAGTTAGTTGATAAGCTTCAGTCTCTGAATCGGGTTGTGGCCAATCAAAATCAACAGTCTCTACTTGCTCTGTAACAGATTCAACTGTATTGAAGCTAGAGCTGCAGGCTATGGCTTCGTATCGAATTTCTGGTATACCACGCGAATAGGTTTAGGGCGTATCTTCAGCTGTCGAATGGTTGGACAGCTGATGATGATCTTGAGTTGAATGTGGACTGAAATAAAAGATAAATAAATGAAATAGGTACAGTTAAAAGTACACAGTTAAGTCACAACACGAACCAACGAGTATCAAATAACCTCCACTCACGTAAATCTGATTCGAAATCTTATGGGAATCTAATTTACTCACTATAGATCACTAAAAGAACTTCCATGATGTCTTTTGAATACTGCTTGCACTTTTTTCCGTGATTTTCGCGGTCCTGAATACACATGTCGTATACATTTATGCAAGTTTATTAGTCGGGTTTATCTTAGGCAGTTCAGTTGCAATTCAATCTGTAATCAAAAAGAATAATTACAAACAACAGCAAATGTATCTTATTTATGAAATGTTTCAAGAAACAGAAATAACACCACCACCAAGCTGTTGTTTTCAGAGAGAATATTTGAAATTTGTAGTATGTCATGTGACGACAATCAACGAGTGTTGCTAACGTTTGATTTTGTATTTCATCTTCTAAATCTTACACTTTTGTACCATTATAATAATACTCTATATCACCTTGAAAATCATTCATTGCACATAAAAATAACACTTACCGTCAATAAAACACAAAAACACTTCACTTTTCAATAAAAACCAGGGCTTTGAATAACGTTAAAAATTTGGTATCGTTACTTTCATCGGACGAAGATAACGTTATTAGTAGAGGTCACGTAATGCTTGGTAACGATACTTGGCATACGTTTTACCGGTAACTGAGTACCGTTAACTTTTTATTTATTTTCTTTCATCTCTTTCTTTCGTCTACATTATTGAAGTTGCATTTGCACCGTTTGATTGGCGATGTTGCCGTAGAGCGCCGCCGCCCATGGCGTTCCGCTTAGGTTGCGCAGGTTGACAACAACGCATTAAGTAACGATGTGATAAGAGAACGGTGTGGTGTAAAAGAAGATGTAGTGACAAAAATTGAAAAAAGTATGCTTAGATGGTTTGGTCATGTTGAGAGGATTAATGAAGGTCGGCTCACAAAAGGTATTTACAAGGCAGATGTGAGTGGAAACACCGGGAGGGGACGCCCTAGGAGGACATATAGGGACCTTATTGGTGATGTTCTTCAGAAAGGTCAGGTGCGTAGTACTCGCAACCGGCGTGTGTGTATGACCAATTTTATGAACCTAAACGAGGCAAAAGAAGTGTGTAGAGATCGTAGCAGGTGGCGTTCCGTGGTTTCTGCCTACCCCCATGGGAAAAAGGCGTGATTCTATGTATGTATGTATGTAAAAGTATCGATACTAGTAACGTTAATTGGTAACGTTATTTTATAGATTCGATACCAAAGTATCGTTACCCGTTTTACCGTTAAAATATTAACTTTATGAAAATAACGTTACTTAACGATACTTATAGTGTGAATTTGGTAACGTTAACAAGCCCTGATAAAAACTGTTTCACGGATGGCACTCATTTGAATGGTTCTCCGTAGTAGGTAGCACAGTTTTTTTAAGTAATAATAAACATGGTAAATATCCCGTTTTAAGTTCTAATGATACTGGTGTTTATTGTTTCGTGTGGATTTCATGACAAAGTCTCTTCCAAGCCCCTTTTCTTTAATAAAAAAAACCTCGTCGTAAAGTTTAGTTGCTAAATTGGTGTCCAGATTCTTAAATATTATACCAAAATGTTAAATTTTGCGTTGAAGTTTTAGTAACACCCACCACATTTGTTTACCATTTATTTTATTGAAATTTCAATGCGTACTATTTTTATTTTTGAATTCTTAGCAAAGTACGATCTTTTAAAATGTATGGTACGATCTTCTAAAAAATAAAGTTGGCAACCCTGCTTGACGCATTTTGTGTGTGCTAATAATACTAGTAAAATAAGCAATTATGAAAAATCAAAGTGGTTTGTCTGTGTATTCACTAATCTTGCTGGTTTCACATGAATGAAATATGATTCAATCAATAGATGTACGTAGTACCTACGTTTCACCATTGTGTAGGTAGCTTCGCTGATCGCCTGATTTAGTCATAACTTACTTATACATCAAATTCTATTCTCTGATTTTATTCAACTCAAACCAATGGATTAGTACCTAAGCGTATCAGAATGTTATCAGTACCTACTTACATACATTAAAAAGATTTTTAAATCTGGAAAGTCGTGTACTAGTATTACTAGTAACTACTTACTACATATTTAAACTAGATAATACAATAATTACATTAGTATTGTATCTGTGTGAACCAAGGGCAGATCGCAGAGATATTTTTTTCACTTTATGTAAAGCATTCATTCTCATTCCATAATAAAAAACATTTTATCAATCAAAAAATGTTAACTGCGCGGGCAAACCCGCGCGCCCGGCGCTAACTTGCTAGAAACACAATATTCTGGAAACGATTCGCAAGTTTTCAAGACTCAAGCAATCACGCTTTGACGGTATGGCAACAACGCGGGGTGCGAGCGCTGCTACTAGAATGGCAACGTCGCATTATCGAATTTAAAAGATAAATTCTTGTCTAAATGTTCGAATATCGAACAGCGCCATCTATTATGAATGTTTCCTAATCGTAAACTCGTAACACAACAGCAACCAACTTTCTCGGTGGTTCTATAAATTTCCGTCAGATGGCGCGATTCAGGTCACTCACACATGTAAAGATTTTTCGTTTTTTATTCGGTCTAATTCTCCTAGAAATACTGTTTTTTTTATAAAATTTGGGCCATATGCGAACATAATACATTATTAAGTCTCATTAAAGTTGCTTTTATTCTGCAGAAACTGTTTATTTACCGAGATTTCCACACCTGAAAAATGTATGGCGAGGGCTATCTAGGCATTCACCTTAATAAAACAATACACATAGTCTTGTAGTATTTAAAACGATAACACCAGAGATATGCTACACAAATGGCCGAGTTCAACAAGCATTGTGCGATGTTGACCCTCGCTAGATAAACGAGCTGGAGAAATGTAAACTGTGCTGTTGGTACTGCGTTCATTGTGAAGAGTGTGGATGGTGATGCTTTCTTTTTTGTGGGTGGGAAATCATCAAATGACATGAACAAATCTCGCGACTCTGCCAGGATGGTGATGCTTGGAGTCGTTTCGATCAAAAGTTGAAAGATACAAAACAACCGACTTCCAAGAAAACCACTACAAAGTGAAAAATAACTTTAATTTCCGAAGTCGTTGTCTTTGTATTTTAGTTTTTTTTTTTGCGACCGACTTCCGAAATTAACCTAATGTTTCACTTTGTAGTGTTTTTGTTTGGAAGACGGTTGTTTTTTAGCAAAAATGTTTTTACGGCGTTTCCACTCACAATGCCTTGAAAATATCTTTTGTAAGCCGTCCTTCATTCATCCTCTCAATATGACCAAACCATCTAAGCATACTGGTTTTAATATTTTGCCTCTACATCTTCTTTTAAACCGCACCGTTGTTTTATCACATCATTTCTCAGCTTATCGTTCAAAGTCACACCACAGATGCTTCGCAAGGAACGCATTTCAACAGCATTCCATTCTGCTTTCATGCTTCTTTTGCCACACCCAACATCATAGGTCGAATCCATAATAAATGCAGTAAAGTCCTCACTAAACAAAGAATACAAATTTGACTAAAGTACTTAGCTTAGTCGATGACCCCAGCTGCCGATACCAGAAACACTCATATATAATTAATCAGATTCTCAAAATAAGTATTTGAAAACATTGAGCGGCGTAGTTTCGAGTAGCGGCTTGAGGTCACGCATCAATTATGCAGGTTCTTGCCACTGCCGGGTCTCGGTAGCCTCGAGGAACAACGAAAATTATCGTTATTGGCTTGTTTATACGCCAGACATTTTCGCCTCGGAAAGGATTATTGAAAACAGGTGAAAAACGTTGGATTGTGTAAAAATTACGTATTTGCGAAAATGGGATGTCGGAAGGCTTTCAAAATTGGAAGCAGCGTCGTTTTTAAAAAAAGGAGAGTGAGCTTCAGACTGTTATCTACATGGTTTTTACATACTGTAACTAAGATTATGTCTGGACTTTAAAAGAGACCGTGTCCTCTGAGTTTGTTTCGGCCTTTCTTCTTAGAGTAGTCTGATAGGAAATGCCACTCCTGGGACGGAGGCCTCCTCTCTTTGCGAGGGAGTAGCTTCTACCACGCGGGCCCAGTGCGGGTTGGTAGATGTCACAAGTCTTCGAGTTTTTAGTGCTAAGACATGCCGGTTTCCACACGATGATATTAAATATGAATTGTATTTCGAGATTTTATATGACAATGACCATCTGCTGCTGGATAGTTTGTTGCGCCACTTCTTCTTCCCAGCTAAAGCACTAGGAAGTAGTGAAGGGCGGGCGTGCCGGAGGACTGTCTTATGTAATTTTGACGATAAAAAAATGCTGACTTGCAAAAACCCGCTGATTTGCAAAATTCGCCGGAAGAAAGAGCCTCGTTATCTCGCGTGTATTGACAGAATTGTTGGTGAGTTTTGGTTTCTCGCTTGTGTATTTAATAAAACTCGTATGGAATAATCGCCTGGTGAGCCTCGCTTACAAGACTGACATTTTCGCCGCTAAACTAGCGCGAAGGTCCTTGTGTTAATGAGTTTTATCGTATACAAACATGCCGATTACCCGAGTACAGAGTTAAGGTTAGCAGGTCTTTTATTGACCGAATTAATTGCTATGCGAGGTTTTCGGATAAAAAGTTCTCATACATAAACTCAATTTTTTCCCATGGATAGTTTGGCTAGGCAGAATCAACAGAACGCCACCTGCTACGAACCATACATACTCATCATCATCATTTCAGCCGAAAGACGCCCACTGCTGGACATAGGCCTCCCCCAAGCACCGCCACTTCGATCTATTCTGTGCTTCTCGCATCCAACGTATTCCTGCGGCCTTCACCGGGTCATCGGTCCATCTTGTGGGAGGTCTTCCAACGCTCCGTCTTCCAGTACGCGGTCGCCACTCCAGAACCTTCCGACCCCATCGGCCATCCGTTCTGCGAGCAATGTGCCCTGCCCACTGCCACTTAAGTTTGGCAATTCTTCGGGCTATGTCGGTTACCTTGGTTTTCCTACGGATCTCTTCATTTCTGACCACCATACACCATACCATACATACTGGCCTACAGAAATGTCATTTCTTTGGTATTGTGCGTCAAATAAATCGTTAAGTTCCGAGTTGAGCTTTACGATTAATGACAAATGCATGCAGTCGTGCACTGACTGGACAGGTTCACTCAATCTGTGTGGTTCTTTCTCACCAATCAACATGGTCTTCACATGATGTGACCAAGATTATGTCTGGACTTTAAAAGAGGCTGTGACCTCTGAGTTTGTTTCGACCTTTCTTCTCAGAGTAGTCAGGAAATGTCGACCTCATCTAGTTTTAAGAATTAAGATTGACGTGTAAAAGTACAAACCTACTTACAGAAATAAAGCATTAACTGCTTTTGCTTCATATAATATGTTCATACATCTGGTCATATACGTCGGTTGCGAGTACTACGCACCTGACCTTTCCGAAGAACATCACTAAAAGGCTCTTATCATATTGATAAAATCAGATTATAATGTTAATAGAAGGAGTGGAGGCCTTTGCCCAGGAGTAGAGAGGGACAGTGAAGGCTAGAAAAAAAATAATGTTCCGACTGCTTGGACACAAGACTACTCTCTTCGAGACGGTTTGGTCTGTAATCTACCACGCGGGCCCAATGCGGGTAGATTTCACATGTCTTCGAATTTTTAGTTTTAGCACATGCCAATTTCTTCATGATGTTTTCCGTCAGCGTTTTGAGGGCAGTGGTGATACAATCATCCTAGGCCTATAAATGTTCCCACTGCTGAGACACAGACCTCCTCTCGGTGAGAGGGAGTGGGCCATAATCCACCACGCGGGCCAAGTGCGGGTTGTTAGATGTCACATGTCTTCGAATTTTTTGGTTCTAGGACATGCCGGTTTCCTCACGATGTTATTCCGTCACCGTTTTGAGAGCAGTGGTGATGAATTCCACAAAGTAAAGTGAGCCTGCGTGCCTCTGCAACGCGTAAGTCAGGGTCGATACCACTTTGCCATCACTGCTCTTCACGACTGTATTAGAACAATTTCTATGAAAACTTAATAGAAATTGACCTGCTAGAATTAGGTCGCGCTGTAGCCTTGCGCTGGTACAATGTAACATTTCCTCTGAAGCTGTAAGCTGAAGTCTATGGATACACCCATATCTTGCTAGTTATGTGGTAGTCTACCTAGCCTTGTTGGGGTCAGCTTCCAGTCTAATCGGATGCAGCTGAATACCAGTATTTTACATGGAGCGACTGCCTATCTGACGTCCACAACCCAGGTAGGGGCCATCCATAAATTACGTCACACAATTTTCATGATTTTTTTACCCACGTCCTTGTCACAGCGGGTCACATTTGTGAGGCCAGCCCCTCCCTACTGTGACGTCACATATTTTGCAATTTTACATCCACACATTTAATAATAATTTAATATCTACATAATACATCCACACATTGAAATTTTAATTTTTTTTTTCTTTCATAGTTCATATTTCGTGTTTTAATAGTACTTTAAATAAGTATATTAATTTTTTAAATGTGACGTCACAAAATTTAGGGCCCCGCCCACCCCCTTGTCACACAATGTCACAATTCGTCGACCCTCTCCCCCCCCCCCCCCTAACGTGTGACGTAATTTATGGATGGCCCCTTACTAGGTAATACGATACCCCTTCGTATGACTGGTTGTCAGATTTTCGGGCTTTTGACGACCCGTAACGACTGTCTAAGATACACAAATGACAGTCAGACAAAACAGCCTAACGTGCTTTCCGAGGCACGGAAGGGTCTTGGTATGTAAAGATGGTCACCCATACAGTAATCAACCGCGCCAAGCGTAGCTCAACCTGAGCTATCGATACATGCGGCTATTATAAGCTACTTAGCCACAAGGCCCAAATACTAAGTACAACTACTTTATCAGTAAATACTGACATAATTACAATTACTGGTGGTCTAAATTCGACCAAAATTCAGTTAAGTTTTAATCAGCAATCATCATCATCTTCATCATTTCAGCCGTTTGACGTCCACTGCTGAACATAGGCCTCCCCCAATTTGGGGGCTTTGACATAATTGCCTCGATTGGCAGGCGGGTTGGCGATGGCAATGTGGTGGTAAAATGCATAGAGAACGCTGCTGCCCATTCTCTAGTAAGTCCCTTAGTCTTACGACACTCACTGGAAGAATTGTGGTGACGGATGGATAAAATAGATATACTGTTCTTTTTTTTAGTTTGATAAGGTTGGCAGCACTGGCTACGAACATAAACTATGTGCACCAATATGTGTTGTGTGACGCAGTGCAGTGTACACATTTGTTTTGTTTCCAGCCGTGTTATCTCGCCGAGATTAAACCGCTGGACGTGGTCGTTGCTCCATTAGCATCTGACCTACGGAGTAAGGGACAGAAGTTCCATTTTGTAACAAAAGCACTTGAAAAAGACAGTGTGTGGTTATGTACACACGATAATAGTTCAAATTTACGACTGGAGTCGAGTATACGCGCTTCAGCGTCGCCGACCGACTGGAGTCGAGTATAGTCGATTCAACGTCGTCGAACGACTGTCACTGCAGCCAAGTGTATGATTCAGCGTCGCGCGACCGGAGCCGAGTGTAGTGTGTACCCGATTGAACCCCGAGAATATGCGAAACTGCGTCCGATTCAGTGTGCACTAGTGCAGCGGAAAACGATGAGGGGCCTGTTTTACAGGCCAACGTATCGCTTCAGCGCCCGTGGGGCTTAGCCTCAGGACCGCTCGACACGCCCCCTTCACGGGAGCGTACCGTCCGTATGAGTTGTGTGTCGTGGCTAAAACCCTGATAGACGCCATTCATCACCACAGCTCTTAAAACGGTAAAGGAAAACATTGTGAGGAAACCGAAAGACTTGTGACATCTGCCAACCCTCATTTCTCCAACCATTTACAGCTCTCTTGTCCCGGACTTCTGTTTTTTCTTCTATTGTGACCGTGGAGGAAGGAAACGGTCGACATAAACTATACTATGTGCAGTGTTATTTACAATCACATACTAGCAGTTTCCCGTGGCGTTTTTTGCTGTACGAACTTTCCGTTTTGAGAAGATGGAGCAAGTAATAAGTTTTTAACAAGCAGCGCTTAGTAACATGACTACCTGGGTAGGTTTTTAGGTCCCATAAAACTTTTTTAGGTACAAAAAAAAAACAACCGACTTCTTTAAAAATAATAATAATAATAATAATAATTCTTAACAACAGGAATAACCCACCTGCTCCATAAATCAGGTAGCACCGCGGAACCCAAAAATTATAGACCGATCACTTGTCTACCGACGGTCTATAAAGTTCTTACATCCATTTTGAGAGCAAAAATTTACAATCATATTGACACAAACTCTATCTTGTCTGTCTCTCAAAATGGATGTAGGAACGGGTCCCGCGGTACTAAGGAGCTGCTCCTAATCGATATGACCATTAGTCAACAGGTGCGTCGTTCCCGAAAGGATATGTCGACATGCTGGATAGACTATAAGAAGGCCTATGACTCGGTGCCACATTCCTGGCTCAAGAGGGTGCTGGAGTTGTACAAAGTAGATACAACGCTGCGCACCTTCTTGATGTCATGTATGGGGCAATGGAGGACAGTCCTTCGCTATCCAGGATGTCGACATATCCAGAGGAATAGCGAACCGATAAGGATCGAGCGAGGTATATTCCAGGGCGATAGTTTGAGTCCACTTTGGTTCTGCCTAGCCATGAATCCTCTTAGCACTCTGCTGGAGGATTCAGGTATAGGTTATAAATTGAGGAGAGGTGGTCAGGTTATATCTCACCTCCTGTACATGGATGACCTAAAACTCTTTGCCCCCAACAATTTGCAACTGATGGAGCTACTGAAAGTAACTGAAACCTTCAGTAGCGCCATCAGGATGGAATTTGGTGTGGACAAATGTGCGGTCATGCATGTAAAGCGAGGGGAGATTGTGGAATCCGTGGGAACCCAACTCTCGGATTCCATACACCTAAGATCCCTCTCCTCAATCGAAACATACAAATATTTGGGTATGTCGGAAGCGTTAGGCATCGACACGGCTGACATGAAACAATCGTTGAGGGAGCGCTTCTTTGGCCGCCTGAATAAAGTGTTAAAAAGTCTTTTATCAGGCGGAAATAAGGTTCGCGCCTTCAACGGTTGGGTTATGCCAGTTTTAATGTACTCTTTCGGCATACTCAAATGGACTCAAACGGAACTTGAAGCCCTGGATAGACGGGTCCGCACACTGCTGACCGCAAATCGAATGCACCATCCACGGTCATCGGTGATGAGACTGTATATCCCGCGGAAGTGCGGAGGTCGAGGTTTCTTGAATGCTAAGACCCTGCACAACCGTGAGGTATGCAGTCTCAGGGAATATTTCCTAGACGCCGACGTGGGGATGCACCGAGATGTGGTCTCAGTGGACAAGAGCCTCACCCCGCTCTCCTTGGCTAACGAGAACTGGCGCAAACCTAAAGTATTGGATACTAATGACCGCAGGGAGGTATGGAAAAGCAAGGAGCTTCACGGACGCTTTTACCGGGTCCTACATGGACCCGATGTAGACTTTTTGGCGTCCGTATCCTGGTTACGATTCGGAAATCTATTTGGGGAAACCGAAGGTTTTGTCTTTGCAATTATGGACGAAGTTATGATGACGAACAACTACCGGAAATATATTGTGAAGGATGGCACGGTTGACATCTGTCGGGCATGCCACCGTCCAGGGGAATCAATCCGACACATTATTTCCGGCTGTTCTCGTCTGGCTAACGGAGACTACTTGCATAGGCACAACCTTGTAGCCAGGATTATCCACCAGCAACTTGCTCTGAAATACAGTCTTGTGGAATCAGAAGTGCCGTACTATAAGTATGTGCCCGACCCAGTTCTCCAAAATGGCAATATCACATTGTATTGGGATCGATCTATCATCACTGATAGGACTATTGTTGCTAATAAGCCGGACATAGTGGTGATAGATCGATCAGAGCGTCGCACAATGATTATTGATATAGCAGTCCCGCATGACGAGAACCTCGTGAAAGCTGAACAAGATAAACAGATCAAATATCTTGACCTGGCTCGCGAGGTTGTCGAGATGTGGGATGTGGATACAGCAGTCATTGTGCCGATAGTCGTGACGGCCAATGGCATAATAGCCAAGAGCCTCGACCAACACCTTAAGAGGCTCTCGTTAGGCAGCTGGATCAAGGGCTTGATCCAGAAGGCGGTATTACTGGACACGGCACGCATAGTGAGGAGGTTCCTCACTCAGCAGCCCTGACCACCGGTAGCTTGGACCCTATTCCCGATACCGGTGGGCTACTATTTTTTATATTTTTAAATGTTTTATGATTTTAATATTTAAAAATATAATTTATATGTTTGTAAAATTAAATAAACGAAATAATAATAAGTTTATTTATCCAAAGATATACATATACACAGGTTTTATAAAAGTTACATGCTAAGGCTTATTCAACTAACAATGGACACAAGGGGAGAAAAATAATTGTCTATATGAACCAAAAATTAAATCCTGTCTCCTAAACTAGGGGTGACCTGTATCTTAGGAGACAGTGATTCGACCGAGCTAAACTGTAAATTAAATTAATGTTGGACCTTAAATGTTAATCTACCACAAAACAAAAATGTGAGTTAGCTGAGTAAGTAATTTTAGATATATTTTGAGCATGGATGGATGCAGGTATGGAGAAAGAGTGTGGGTGTAAGTGGAAGAGAGGTGTGTTCATATTTGTGAGTGTAATGTGAGTTGTGTTGTATGGGTGTGTATGTGGTGTGTTATGAGGTGTATATTTGTGTGTAGTGTTTTATGTTCATATTTAATAGTGATTTGTTAAGCGATGTATGCCAGTATAGATTCGGTGTTATTGTAGTCCTGTTTTATGAGCCAGTCTGTAACTATAGTTTTGATATTGAATTTATTTAAGTTTATTATGTTTAATTTCTTTTGTATTGTTTTATATACGTGATTACTTAACACGTAGTAATGGTGTTTTGCAAACGACGTTTTGTGCCGTACACCGGGGGGGACGTATGTTCGTTTTCCTGGGTCAAACACTATAAAGTGTAAAATAACTTTTAAGTTCGGAAGTCGGGGTCTTCTTTAGGATCTGTATTTAAGGTTTTTTTTCCACCGACTTCCGAACTTAAAGTTATTTTTCACTTTGTAGTGTTTTTAAAGAAGTCGGTTGTTTTTTTTTTTTTTTTGTAAAAGTTTTTTATTTTTAAATTTTTAGTTATGGTACCTATCCACCCCGCAAAAAATTCCAAACAAACAATGCATATTTATGTGATAGCAGAAATCGCGATTGATTTGCTGTCATTTTTTAAAGAGTTCCGGTGTCTGTCTCCGGAACTGATCATCAGATCTATATGAAATTTATATGGGACCATTTCGGAATAAACCCCTTTCGAATAAAAAAAGAATTTTGCAAATCCGTTTATATATGACGGAGTTATGGCCGAAAATATATTTTTTTTTAAAACATCCGAATTGAGAACCTCCTCCTTTTTGAAGACGGTTAAAAATCAGTGATGGGCTGAATAAGGGTTTTACCAAATACTTATCTGCCGAATATTCAGCAGGATTTGGCGCGGCTTATAGTGCATCTCATAAAATCAGATCTGAGCTTGTTGAATCCCACGTCCCACTAGTCTCGGTCAGTACGAAATAGCAAAAAATCACGGGCGCATTCCGATCCAGGCTGTTCCTAGCTGCCCACTTCCAGCGATGCCCTAAGCTGAGGTCCGTATTCCACAGGGGGTGCCCTTAGCGTGTAGTGGCTTCAGTTTTAAACCCTGGCTCGAGGCCTTAAGGCGAGGTTGCAGTTCTTTTTAACTTTTTTAAACCTCTGTTAATCTAGCAAAATGGCTAGTTTCCGTAAAAAAAAAATGTTAAGGAAAATTGAACATACTGTTAAGCGCTATGTGAAGATAGAAACGTGAATTAAAACAATTGGCTCCATAAAAAATAATCATAAAGTTGACACTAAATCGCCATTTAAAACGTGTACCTTGAAGAGATTCCATCATTAAACCATGTAAAACTTATACCAAAAGGTAGGTTTTATTGGTTTTTAGGGTTCCGCACCTCAAAAGAAAAAAGCGGAACCCTTATAGGATCACTTTGTTGTCCGTCCGTCCGTCCGTCCGTCCGTCCGTCTGTCAAGACCCTTTTTCTCAAGAACGCGTGGTGGTATCAAGCTGAAATTTATATCAAATACTCAAATCTAGTGTCCCTTGGAGCTGTGAAAAAATCAAACTTCTAAACTAACGCAATCAAAAGATATAGCCGTTTATGCCACAAATTACCGCAAATTTTCGAAACTCGCAAGGGAATCAAAACCTAAAGGGTACTTTTAATCGATCTAGAATATTGAAATTTGGTACGAAGCAACATCTTATAGCACAGATAAAGGAAAAATTGCGAAAACCGTAAATTTTTAGTTACGTCATATAATAAAAATATTTTTAATAATTTTAAAGGTACTACAACGTTTGTACGGAACCCTCGGTGCGCGAGTCCGACTCGCACTTGGCCGGTTTTTTAGGGCATGCTGAGAAAATATTTTATAATTTCCTTATCATTTTGTCTCCACGAAACAATTATACACAAAATCTAGCAGCTCAAGCGCTCGCAGCGACCGGCCAGTGTTCGCCGAAACGTCTTCAACTACAAGAGGGCCTTAATTTATAAAGGTAGCCACGCAGGCAAGTCTGGTTAAGCATTCGACAACCTCATAGATTGTCCTTTTTTATGGGTGGGAAATGACTTCTCCCACTCTGGTCGGCGCGGGAGGGAGTGTCAGACTTTTACTGACTAAAACCTACCCGTGTTCCTTCAGTTGCCTGTGCCGGGGCCACGGAAATTCTTTCAAAGAAATCTGCGATCTTGGCAGTAATAGATGGGCCTGCATATGTTATAATTTATAACCATAAAAACTGGCCAAGTGCGAGTCGGATTCGCGCACCGAAGGTTCCGTACAAACCTACAGGTATTCACGGTTTATGCATAAGGTTGGATTGCGGATGGCCGATGGGGTCGGAAGGTTCTGGAGTGGCGACCGCGTACTGGAAGACGGAGCGTTGGAAGGCCTCCCACAAGATGGACCGATGACCTGGTGAAGGCCGCAGGAATACGTTGGATGCGAGAAGCACAGAATAGGTCGAAGTGGCGGTGCTTGGGGGAGGCCTATGTCCAGCAGTGGACATCTTTCGGCTGAAATGATGATGATGATGATGATGCATAAGGTTTATGTTTATGAAATTAAATGTTTTTTTTTTAATTTTTAAGTTGACTGAATGAAAGGTAAATTGTGGTTTACGATTTATGTCGTATTTTAAAAAAACTACTCACTAGATCTCGTTCAAACCAATTTTCGGTGGAAGTTTACATGGTAATGTACACCATATATATTTTTTTTAGTTTTATCATTCCCTTATTTTAGAAGTTACGGGGGGGGACACACATTTTACCACTTTGGAAGTGTCTCTAGCGCAAACTATTCAGTTTAGAAAAAAATATTAGAAACCTCAATATCATTTTTGAAGACCTATCCATAGATACCCCACACGTATGGGTTTGTTGAAAAAAAAATTTTTGAGTTTCAGTTCTATGTATGGGGAACCCCAAATATTATCGTTTTTTTTTTTCTATTTTTGTGTGAAAATCTTAATGCGGTTTACAGAATACATCTACTTACCAAATCTCTACAGCATAGCTCTTATAGTTTCGGAAAAAAAGTGGCTGTGACATACTCGGTCAGACAGACAGACAGACATGACGAATATAAAATAATATAATTTGGCAACGGAACCCTAAAAAAGTTACCACGGGCTCAAATCCAGCCCAGTGGCGCGTATCTTTAGTAGTAGTTAGTATCTTTAATAAAATTCCTCATTGAGCTCACAAAAATAATTTTGTATTTGTAACGTAATTATTTTTATTAAAAGGTTAAAGGCAGTCTTCCTTTGTAAACTCGAACCTCTTGATCATTAATTAATTAATTTTCTATACCAAAATAACCTGAAGTAGACTCTATTTTTAAGCGACTTCAAAAAGGAGTTTTCATTTCGTCAGTATTTTCTTAAATCTTCCACCTTTGTTGATGTATTTCGTAAATATTTTTTTAATGGGTAAGATATGCCTCATAGTGCCATATAATTTTTATTAACTTTGCTTGGGTAGTTTTTGCATTAGTATTTAGTACCTAGTAATTGAAGAAAACTCGCCTTGATCCGTGTGGTGTCGGACGTAAAGAAAAACACCATCCCATTTCTTCCCGTGAGTGTCGTAAGAGGCGACTAAGAGACTTACTAGAGAATGGGCAGCAGCGTTCTCTATGCATTTTACCACCATACTGCGATCGCTAACCCACCTGCTAAGCGTGGCAATACACCCATATCCTATAGTAAACTCCTTTCAGCTGCAATGAAGATGATGGTGATGACCTTCCAATAAAATACAGTTCCTCTCAAAGTAAACAACTAGAGGTGGGGAGGAAATAAATGATAAATGATTTTATTACTGTAAGTAGGATTGGCCGGACATTTGGGTAAAAGCACGGACGCCCTTAATTTTTCTTAGTATAAAACGACAGTAAAAAAGTATAACAAGGTTTTTATCATTTACAATACAAGTCTTCTTAAATTCGAATGAAACAACAACAAAATTAAATGAATCGTTCTTCATTATGATTAATTATTTAATATCCCAAAAAAATACTGAAAGCCTTAGAAAAGCCGGACAGGCCGGACACTTCCTAATTCGGCCGGACACGCAACCAAAAAGCCTGACTGTGTCCGGCTTTATCCGGACGCTTGGCAACGCCAACTGTAAGTAGGTTTGTACAAACACTTTTCACAAGTCAATAATATTTTTATAAGCTATATGAAGTCGGCGTTTCCTATCTGACTACTCTGAGAAGAAAGGCCAAAACAAACTCAGAGGTCACAGTCATCGGGTGGCGAGCAATGGGTAGCTCGCCGCCCGGTAAGGACCAGGCTCGGGTCGACGGCGCGTAGTTTTCCACGCGCGCCTCAAAGAGATGTCAGCTGCACTGAAGGGGTCTGCTAGGACCGATGCCTGTCAGGGTCGCGAGATTGTTCGAAAGAGATACCGTGACCCTGGCACATGGGCAATTGAAGGAACACGGGTGGGTTTTAGTCAGTAAAAGTCTGACACGCCCTCCCGCTTCGCCCAGAGCGGGAGAAGTCATTTGATGATTTCCCATCCAAAAAAAAAAGTCTAGACATAATCTTGGTCACATCAGTAAAGTACTTCCCCTCGATATAACGACGTTTGTATTTCCCACCCTGATCAAAGAATTCTCAGTATCTTTAAAGGTAATAATATAAACGTGTAACAGACGCGTCACTCCTAGTGACGTTGTACCGCGGAAGTGCGCGCAAGGCCGCATCGCTGGCCCGTGAGAACAATGCAGTAGCGCTTGAGAAACTTGCTACATTATTTATTTATTTATTTATTTATTTATTAAAACTTTATGCACAAGTAAAAAATACTGTACAAAGGCGGACTTAATGCCTGAGGCATTTTCTACCAGTCAACCTTAGGGTGATGCAGAGACAAAACATGGTAGGTGCAACATAGGGATAGATAATTCGGAAAATAATACATATAAATACATAGATACATACATACATATATATATAAATATAACGAAAATAAAAATTGTCTGGAGAAATAACGATACGTGGAGGAGAAAACGAATCCAGCAAATCAGCGCTGTGATGAATCTGCCAACTTCTTACGAATATGCTCACGTACTTTCACTTTAAACGATAACCGACTGGTTGCCATCCTGATATTCAAAGGAAGCGCATTCCATAGAAAGACCGCCTGGACAAAGAAAGAAGATTTAATAAAACCAGAGCGGTGAGAAGGACATCGTAGAAGACGATTGTTAGAGGAACGGAGATTTTTACTATGTGCAGAGCACAAGTATTGAAACTGGGAAGTCAGGTAAGAAGGAGAAGTGGGTTTGTCAAGTATGGAAAACAGCACTGACAGAGCCCTCAACTCTCTACGCTGACGGATGGGTAGCCATTTTAAAAGCAACCGGTGCGCGGACACATGATCATACTTACGAAGATTGAAAACGAATCGAATGCAGTTATTTAGAAGGCGGTCAAGTTTATTGAGGAGATCTGCATTCAGGTCATAGTAACACACATCGCCATAGTCAATTATGGGAAAGATTAGGGACTGTACAAGCAATGCCTTTATGTGTGATGGAAGAAGGTTTTTTAACCGATAGAGCGACCGCAACGTTCCCGTGACTTTTCTACTGACAGTCGTGACCTGCTTTCGCCAGTCAAGACAAGTGTCGACATGCAGGCCAAGATCCTTAACATCAGAGCTAAACGGGATTACGGAGTTGTCGAACATTACAGGTGGCACAGTTAACCCATTCAACTTCCTTTTACTGTGGGGGCTCCCTACAATGATCGACTGACACTTTGCAGGGTTAACCGCCACCCCAAATCGATCAGACCAACTTTTAACCACCTCTAAATCCCGGTTTAGCTCCTCAACCGCATCGGATATGTTGTCAACACTTGCCTGGCAGTAAAGCTGCAAGTCGTCTGCATAAAGATGATACGCATTCCGAAGTTCAGTGGTAATGAGATTAATAAAAATAGAAAACAAAAGAGGAGATAAAATACCGCCTTGAGGGACGCCAGCTGTAAGATCACACAAACTCGACGAGGAGTCTCCAGCACGAACAGACTGCTGACGCCCCTGAAGATAAGAGGCAACCCATTCCAATACCTCCGGAGAGACCATAAGATAGGAAAGAATGGATAAAAGGACTTCGTGACTGACGGTATTAAAAGCATTGGAGAAGTCTATTAACACTAAGACTGTGACTTTAGTGTCTTCCATCCCCCGCCTAATATCGTCAGTCACTTTTAGGAGAGCTGAAGTGGTACTGTGCCCTGGCCTGAAACCGGACTGGAATGGACTGATGAGGGAATTGCAGTGAATAAAGTGCGAGAATTGTTTATGCACAACGGCCTCGAGCACTTTAGACAAAAAGGGAAGGATGGATATTGGGCGAAAATGACTAGGAATAGAGGGATTGGGTATCTTAGGCAGGGGGCGAACAAGGGCTATACGCCACAGGGAAGGGAAAACACTGGTATAAAGGGAGAAGTTTATGATATGGGAGATTGCAGGAAGGAGTTCATCCAAAGCCGCTACAATCATAAAGCGGCTGATATCATCGCAGCCTACGGCTTTGGATTTAATGGAAAGGATAATCTTTTTGATCTCTTCCGGATCGACCGGGGTGAAGATAAAGGGGTTACATTACGTGTTGAGGCAGAAGGTTTACTTCAAACGGCCATTGCTTATTGTGATAAAGAAAGAAAGAATGTTTATTGTGACTCGCACAGAAGCTTAACTAAGTAAAATAAAAAATCAGGAAGGTTCTGTACGAGGCCAAAATACCCCTGTCTAAGCATAAGAATGAAAATGATATGGAATGTCTATTAATGTTCTGAAATAAATGATTAATAATAATAAGTGACACAGCGCTGGTATTCCGATAGGGCCCGGTGGCGTGTCATCATGTGATGTTACGGACAGATACAGAAAAGAATAAAATAAAGATAAGATCCGTAATATGTGTAAAGTAACATAAAATAATATTAAAAAAAAAAACTAAGAAACACGCTTCCATTGAAAACCTAACTAAAAAGTACTTTTTAAGGTATTTTTTTATTGATATCAGGCACCCCACGATTTTTTTCCACTATTTTGTACTTTTTAGTTTGGTTTTCAATGGAAGCGTGTTTTTTAGTTTTTTTTAAAATATTATTTACATATTTCCTATTTTTTGGGGTGTTTCGAATTTTGAGACGTATGTCAGCGTAGTTTGTGACGTATGTCAGCGTAGTTTTCGAAGACAGTTTTTTTTTGCTGTCCTGGTAACCCTGGCAAGGATAATGGCACAAATTAGTTTGTAACGTATGTCAGCGTAGTTTTCGAAGACAGTTTTTTTGCTGTCCTTGTAACCCTGGCAAGGATAATGGCACAGATTTATGAAATTATTGCATTGTCATCGGTCCTTGACAGGTGTGCAAAGTTTGAATGAAATCTGGTCGTTTAAGTGGGTCAAAATCGCGATATAAGGAGTCGGTTACCATCGTTATTGAAAACCAAACTAAAAAGTACAAAATAATGGGATTTGGTTTTCAATGGAAGCGTGTTTTTTAGTTTTTTTTTTAAACTATTTTATTAAGGTAGCCACAGATAAATCTAGTTAAGCAGCCGACAAACTCCCGCAATATGCCATTCCCAAAACAAAATTGGTACAAATATGGCAATAGACTTCCAAAAACCTAGGATGAATGCCAAAAGCATAGTCCGCATTAAGGCAACTTGCGAGGCATGTTACGTCACTTGTCCCAAGTATCCAAGAGCACGTGCACCGCTTTTCGCCTACAAGTAGCTTTAATTTCTTTGTCTTCTAATTTCCCAACCTATACAAAAGTCCCCTTGTACGGACGAAGCCATATCGTACGAAAAATTACTTCACTCAATTCCTCGTACATTTATGAGACTTCTTTCATCTGTCTATATGATTTCGCTGCATGGTCACGTGTATATACTCTTGAGTTTCAACGCCATCGCCAGTCCGAGTGAAGTCTTACAAACAAAGGCATTGTTGGTAGAATTTTTCCCTTCGGGGGTGGACTGAGTTTTGTAACAAGAAGACTGTTATTTCCTGATCTATTCTTCCACTTTTCGGAGAATAGCACGTTGGCCGCAGAGTGAAATTGTAACAAGAAGTATTTATTTCAATTAAACAAATTACAGGCAATTTCAATAGTTAAAAAGTCGATTAGTTAGCGGAAAGTTAAAGTTGCCCAGTCCCAAACGGAGATCTCTATGGAGAAAAACCGACAAGAAAATGCAAGGACATTCTTTTAAATGATATTAACAAAATCCTGGGTACATTATTCTTGTTGCTTCTATATATGAGAAAAATTTAAGAAACTATTCTAAATATAAGCCCTGGAAGTTCGGAAATGACCAGTCTAAACCGACAGCGCCCGTTCACGATCATGAACGTGAAAAAATCCAGCCCCGAGTTACGGGAGCAGGAACAGACAAAAAAAGATCTCCATATGTATATACTTAAATTGTGCATCCAACTAACCTTCAGCAAATAGCCAAGGTAATATTATTATCAAAGGGCAAAGGGTTCTCTCCATGAATTCCGGCTTTTTAGATCCAGGTCTAAAGTGGGTCCACTTTAGGCCCACCATTGGGCCTGGCAATTGTTCATTCAAGCACTGGTCGTGTGTTTTCTCCAGCTCGTCCCGCCATCTTCTACGGGTCGCCTTCTGGCTGTGCCAGGACTCTGTATAGTAGTTATATTAGTCCACAGCTCATTGGGCATACGGTAGACGTGGCTAGCGAAGTCCCACTTTAGCTTAGTGGCTCTGAGCAAAGTTCTCGGAGCTCATGGAAAATACGGCTGACAATAGAAACTACTTTTGCGAATTTATAGATAAGTGACGGAACTGGCATACGGCCAATCTGATGTAAGGCGGAAACCTCTGCCAATACTGTTCAGGAAACGTCTTTTTAGTAGTCGGAACGAGCACGGAATGCCAATGGATAACCTTCTAAAGAAAAGTATCAAAGCTTGACAAGCAATGGTGGCCTAGAGGTAACGGCTCCGGCTTCATCATTTCAGCTAAAAAATGTCCACTGCTGGACATAGGCCTCCCCCAATTTGGGTGACTTTTCCATAAATGATAAATGACTTTATTTTTGCAAGTAGGTTTGTACAAACAGTTTTACCGTCATTTAATTTTTTTTTTAAACTAGATGAGGTCGGCGTTTCCTATCTGACTACTCATACGACTCGACATAATCGCCACGCTTGGCAGGCGGGTTGGCGATCGCAGTATGGTGGCCGAACGGTCCCTTAGTCGCCTTTTTACGACATCTACGGAAAGAAATGAGGTGGTGCTATTCTTTATGTCCAACACCACACAGGAAGGCGCTTTACTTTCTCTCGAAACGGTGATAAAAAAACATCGTGAAGAAACCGGCAAGTGCTAGAACCAAAAATCAAAGACATGTGACATCTACCAACCCGCACTGGGCCCGCGTAGTTCAGCCCACTCCCACTCACAAAGAGGAGGCCTGTACCTTGCCATGCCCAAACTCCTGAATCACCAGTTGTTTTCTGCTATAACTACGCAACACGTAACTCGAAGCGAAACCTAACATAATAGGTTACAGTAAGGTTATCTAACACTTAAGTTACTTGAAGACCGGCGCCTCATTATGAATAAATAGCTGTTTTTAATTAGTATTCAATACTTGCAGCAAAGGAGCTGAGAGCTCTAGAATATTGATGGCTTGTTTCACTATCTTTGTATGAGTTCCAGCTGATATTATTGAGAGCTAAAATTGCCAATGAGTGAGGATGTCGAGATGAGGTTGAAGATAAAAAAAAACACATTACTGCCTTTAGTCTAACCCCCGCATGATCTCTCTATAAAAAACAATAATGATGTGACGAAGATGGCATTCGCACAAAATCAGTTAAAATACACGAATCTATTCTCTTTTCATACATCCCGCGACTCTTTAACAGAATTCTGCATTGAGATAGCTTTGCTACAGATTTTTGTCAAAATATCGTTATACCTCGCTTTTCTTGATAATTCCTAAGCTTTCGACAGCATTACACACGTCATTTTTTTACGCCTTATGCAATCCGACAGCATTAATCGCACCCAAAAGCATTGATAACCAACACAACCAAAACATTGATCGCACCCACAGGACAGATAAAAGAGGTTAGAAAGGAAATAGTTCCTGATTTGTATTAGAACGCGTGTCGCTGCAATTTTCCCACTCTTTAAATCCACTACAGGCAAAAGACCAGCTTAACCACTGCATCGCTAGCCACCTTCCCGGTGCTATGGAAAGAATAACTGTCTTTGTCTTCATAGAAATGCGAGTCAACGGGTCGCTCCGTGCTCGGGAAAAAGAGATGTCAAGATATATAGAAAGAACTTGTGTCTGTTCTTGGTACAATAGAAATAGAATTGGTCATGCTACGCCTGCAGGGGTCGTCTGCTCCATCGACCATGGGACCTTCGACAAACATGACCATGTAAAGATTAATTCATCATTTCAGCCGTAAGACGTCCACTGCTGAACATAGGCCTCCTAGGGGCTTTGCCGTAATCGCCACGCTTGGCAGGCGGCTTGGCGATCGCAGTATGGTGGTAAAATGCATAGACAACATTGCTGCCCATTCTCTAGTAGGTCCCTTGGTCGCCTTTTACGACACCCGCGGAAGGAAATGGTGTGGTGGTATTCCTTACGTCCGGCTCACGGACTGAAGAAGACTAAAAGATTAAGTAGTTCCTTGCAAAAGAATTCGTTTGGGGAACTACAACCACACCTACTTCTGTCGCCAAGCATCGATACCGAATACCCGTTTTAACGGTACGACTCGGTAAATGAAGCCCTAGCATTTGATACTTTGTCTTTGGGTGTCGGACGCGATGCAGTGACGCTTAGTCTCATAGGACACTCCTATATGTACGTGACTTACGTGTGAAGGTTACTGCTTGATGTGAGGTGGGTCATTTATAATTTTCTCAGTGGTTAAAGTTGTCTCTTCTTCTTCGTAACAATCTTGTCAGAGCGGTCGTGGTCCTCATGAAATTTCTTGTCTAGGGGCTGATGTGATCACGTCACGATTTCTCGCCATCCAATCCGATTTTTGGAATTGTGGGTGCACTTATATAATGAATCGCCCACTGCGGATTTTATTTGGTCAGTCCATCTCATGGGTGACCGTCCACGTGGTCTAGTGCCCTCCACTCTACCCTGCACGACAAGCCTGCAAGGCAAGACACCACCATATTTAACTGAAGTTGCAAGACACCACATATAATAAAGCGTCTGAGCCGCGAGAAATGGTAATTCGATGACAATCATTAGCATATCTCTCGGTAATGCTCGGTTTTCGTCGGGCGACCGCCCTGGGCTCCGCGTCACATCTCATCGCCTTCCTGCGCTGTTACTTCGTAAAACAAAGCATAGCGTTCTTTCTGACTTATTTGCTTTCTTACTACGCGTTGTAGTGTGATAATAAAGAAATAAACTTCCTCAAGAATTGGGCTACTAAATGCATTTACCAGTCATGTTTCAGTCCCATGTAATTGGGCCGACCTTCAACCGGGTTCAAAGTCCAGGATCCGGGATGCTACTGAGAAATTCTTAAAAGGAAAACCCAATAACACGAACCCAACCTGGGAGCATGAGGTCCTAGGTTCTATCCCCGGGACCTCATGATCTTTCCGACCACTAGCCAAACCAGGCAGTCTTGAGAAATGACTCTTTTGATTAACCATAGAATTTGTCCCTTTAGGCTCTTACCACCACTCCAACCAACCAGCACTCTTCAGTCTTGCAGCTCAACTAATTTGCTCAGTCAGAATCCATTACACCAAGGCTTTTTCACTAGACATTTATGTTGTTTTTTTTTTGTACGTGCGAATTCATCTAATGCCGTCTCCCGCTCTGGGCGGAGCAGGAGGGCGTGTCAGACTTTTACTGACTAAAACCCACACGTGTTCCTTCAGTTGCCTATATGCCAGGGCCACGGTATCTCTCTCGAACAAATCTCGCGACCCTGGCAGGTTTGAGTAGATGTTAGATTACATTTCTTAATGACGACAAAGACGTCACCCACAATATCGTGACCATCTTGATTGCATAGTAAAGCATTTAGTTTTTATCGGCAGTTTGTAAGGCCTTACTACCGTCTTCCGGGACGCCCCCTCTGTGTCACGGCGATTCATAATGAGTTGATAAGGCGGCTAGATAAACTCGTTTCCTCATTTGGTGCCGGCGTTGGCGACATAGATCATTACTACGATGTAGTTACTGCCAAGCTGCTAATCAAATGGTTTTTTGGCAAAACTACTTCATAATTTTTCTGCTCTTATTCCAAATTATTTAAAGTCAGCTCACTATGCCTATTTCCTTCCATACTGCTTTATTAGTCGTCATCTCAGTAGTCACCTCCTTTCTATTAATTTCATCATTCACACAGTCCATGCATCGTTTGTTTGGTCTCCTGTTTCTTTTATAGCCATCGACAATCATACTCAAAACTTTCCTCACGACATTTTCCTCATTCCTCCGTATCACACGTTCTTTAAAAACCGTGTTCCATTTGAATGCTTGTTTTCACAAAAACTTAGGGACACTTAAATATTATTGCTCGTTGGATTTTCAACATTCGTCGCTGAGCCAAGCGTTGCGCTGACAGTGCGCTTTTGTTAGTGAAAACCAGGCCAGTCCAAAACTGTGAGGGAAAAGCATAAGACATGAATTCAAATCACACACCAATTTTGTTCGGCTAATATTTTGGGCCGGACACGTTTGCCGCATGTCAGATGCAATGTGGGCTAAGACCACCACAACATGGGTCCCCGAAAACGTCATGCGGCATTGCGGAAGACCCAGGCGTAGTTGGCGGGACGAACTCGATGAGGGATTGGTCTTTATTGGCTCAGGAGGGAGTTGAGTGGAAAAAGGAAAGGGAAACCTTTGCCCTGCAGTGGGACAATACAGGCTGATTATTATTAATAACTAGCTTCTGCCCGCGACTTCGTCCGCGTTAAATTTCTTGTCCTCCGACCCTTCCCGTCGCGTCGAATCGCCTTCCCGTGCGATTTTTTCCGTTTTTGCAACATTTTTCATTACTGCTCCTCTCCTCTTGGTTGTAGCGTGATGTTATATAGCCTATAGCCTTCCTCAATAAATAGGCTACCCAACACAAAAATAATTTTTCAATTCGGGCCAGTAGTTCCTGAGATTAGCGCGTTCAATCAAACAAACATACAAACAAACAAACTCTTCAGCTTTATAATATAAGTATAGGTATTCTCATCTAGCATCCGAATTGCGTAACAAACTATTAATCAGAATCTGAACCATTTTGAAAGAGTAATTCATTGCCTTAATTAAATGTGTGTTCTCACAACTTGAAATAACTGAGTGAATGTTCTTGAACATTCAAAACGAAATCGATTCCTACTGTTAGTCTAGTTACCCCGCTGTATCTTGAAAGTCTGTATCATCATACCAGTCCTCTGCTGGAAATAACGATCTCCACGATATCTGATGATAACCCACCCAAAAAAAAAAAACCTTTGAGGAGAAAATGAAGATTCCTTTTTGCAGCATCTGTTACTACAACTAACTATTCCCCTTTAGTCACACATGTAACCTTATAATACTCAGTATTGTTCCAGCTGTCCTCTAATTCTCTACAACTGCCCCACTTAACTCTGTAATTAGGAAATGCTTAACAAAGCAGCTGAGAGCGAAACCATTGTTAACACAGACTCCATTTTGTTAAGCCGAAAACCGACACGCTTCGCGCGGACGCGGAAAAAGAAAGCGAGTTTTGTATCAATGCAAATTAACTTGAGTCATGGTCGTGGTTTTAGCAAGGTTTTTGTGAGCGGATCTGTTGTTTGGTGAATGATGAGATTTGCAGAGCTCACGGTCGGTAAAATATACGGGGTCGACTTATAGCAGAAGTTGGACCGTGTAGAGCGTCGTTTCTGTCAGAGGCTCTTTTTGTGGCAGCCTCTTTCATCATCATTTCAGCCGTAAGAAGTCCACTGCTAGACATAAGCCTCCCCCAAATTGAGGCTTTGCATAATCGCTACGCTTGGCAGGCGGGTTGGCGATCGCAGTATGGTGGTAAAATACATTGTGAACGCTGCTGCCCATTCTCTAGAAAGTACCTTAGTCGCCTTTTACGACTGCCACGGGAAGAAATGAGGTGATGCTATTCTTTACGTCCGCCACCACTCGGACAGCTTTTTGCATATTTGCTCGATATTGTGAATAGAGTTAGCGATAGATAAATATCAAGGTGAGATTCGGTGTTTATTAGACATCACTTGTTGATTTATCGACAGACAAAAATTGAGCAAATCTGTAGGCAGATGCATATTTAGACCAGAGGCTAGCAGTGGACGTCTTTCAGCTGAAATGATGATGATAATGCAAGAAACTGACAGACCATAAAAACAGCAAATCGGTCATCAAAAAAGGATCTTGAGACACATTATCACCTAAGCTCATTAATAGAATATCAATGGTGTTATTCATAAGCCTTTTGGCGCATATAACTCTATAGCTGCGCGAATGTGTGTCAGCGCACGTTCAAGTGTTACAAGGTTGTCGTCAGCGCGACGCCTACGAAACCGCCTTTGTGTACCGTTGCTATACTATTGTTCGTAATTATAAAAGCTTAATCAAATTCTGTAGTGGGTGGAAGATGGGAAGTCCATAATTATAACTGTCTGCCAAAATGAGTCTTCTAATTTTTTTTGCGGTAGGTTTGGCTGGTCTCCCGATTGTGGATAGTTTGTTGCGCCATTTCTTCTTCCCAGCTAAAGTGGTGAAGGGCGGGCGTTTTGGGGGACTGTCTCATGTAATTCTGACGTTCAATAAGTGCTGAAACTCAGCCTAGTTTGAATAAATTACTTTTGATTTTGTGCTGTTTCATTCTAAGTTTGCTCGATTGTGTGGTTTCTCTTTTTTGGCTGTTTTATTGTGGGTGTCATTCATATAAAATGGAAAATAAATACGTCATAGTGGATATGTGTAGTTCCGGCATTTATATAGTCCCATATGCGATCACTATTCCATTTTGGGAAATGTTTTTAGTCGCCAGATAGTGTTGTGTTTGAGGCGTCTTTTAGCACCCTAAGACAAAAAGTCCTTTAACACTGCCAGTTTCGCGAGATTTGTTCGAAAATTTACTATGGCCCTGGCACAGGCAACTGAAGGACCACGGGGGTGGGTTTTAGTCAATAAAAGTCTGACACGCTCCGCACAGAGAGAGACGTCATTTGATGATTACCTACCTATAAAAGGAGTCTATTAGTAAAGCCGTTAACGAAAGATAGTTTATTATGTTTCCACCACCACTTTCTGAAGACTCCGAAGCCCCTTAGTATTTAAGGTCCTGCTTAGGTTGGCCTAGAGATTATAGGCAAGCATTATCATCTGTCAGCCTTTTACCAACTAACTAGTCTAAATAGATGCAGATGAGGACCTCCACGCCCAGCTACTGAGTAGAACGACACCGCTTGGTAAAACTGGTTGTCAGTCTTACGGGGTTTTGACGAACCGTAGCGACTGACATGAATTACAGCCGGCTCTTCTTTTTGGGGCACTGACTGGTCTTGGCATACAGTTAAGATAGTCACGTACCGGTCGGTCGGTCGGTACCGTGTGGTGCCGGACGTAAAGAATAACACCACCCCATTTCTTCCCGTGGGTGTCGTAAAAGGCAACTAAGGGACTTACTAGAGAATGGGCAGCAGCGTTCTCTATGCATTTTACTACCATACTGCGATCGCCAACCCGCCTGCCAAGCGTGGCGAGTATGGCAAAGCCTCCCAAATAGGGGGAGGCCTAAGTCCAGCAGTGGACGTGTTACGGCTGAAATGATGATGATGATGAAAGATAGTCACCCAACTGCGTAAAGCTCATCTTAACCTGCACCCTAATTGCGAAACGCACAATTTATCAGAATCTGAATGGGATTGAAGATTATTTCTAAACCATTGCGTCATTTGTTCGAATAAATTGTCGGCTCAGCAACGTAAATAACGCAATGAATGTTGTTTAACTATTAATATTAAACCAATTCCTACCGATAAAAAGTTCCGCAATTGCCCATCTGATCGTTCGATCTTTGTAGCTGTTGGTACTCAGCTCAATAACAGGCAAGTATGTCTGTGAATAAATTCAGATGGGAAAGGGAAATGAAACAGCAACGACTTGTGCCAGTAACCATTTACTTCCATTATAGAACTCAACATTTTCGCGCAAAACTAAAGTTTCGATCAGTATTCATCTGTGACTAACGGAGGCTGGAAGTAGGTCGCGGTATTTCTCAATTCGTCAAGTGGACCGCCAGTGACCTGACCCTGACCGCGCTACGAGGACAATACCCAGACACGATCACTTGCGTAGCCACGCGTAGCGCTACGGTACTACGACGGAAAGATTAGATTGTGCTACGAAATATCTAGATTCCTTAGGAGCCACCCATAAATTACATCACACAAATTTCATGAATTTTTGAGCCCCCCCCCCCCCCCCATTTTTGTCACAGCTGGTCCCATTTGTGAGACCCACCCCCTCCCTAGTGTGACGTCACATATTTTGCAATTTTACACCTAGACATTGATTTTTTTTTTTAATTTTCTTTCATAGTTCATATTTCGTGTTTTAATAGTAGGTACTTTAAATATGTATATTCAATTTTGAAATGTGACGTCACAAAATTAAGGAAGCCCCTCCCACCCCCTTGTCACACAATGTCACAATTCGTCGACCCCCTCCCGCCCCCTTAACGTGTGACGTAATTTATGGATGGCCCCTTAAGATACAAAACTATTGTGGAAGCGATTGTATTGAAGTATGATCTGTATTAAATATCTTGCTAACGAACTTCGCCGGTTTAAGTTGATGAAGTTGGCTCAAAGAATGGCGATACTTCTCACCCTGGTCATTCATCTCTGTCTTTTCTTATTACACGCTTTATATTAGCTTCACTTGTATGTTTGTATGTTTGTATATTTGTATATTTGTATGTTTGTATGTTTGTTTGTAACCGACTCCTTATAGCGCGATTTTGACCCACTTTAAACGACCAGATTTCATTCAAACTTTGCACACCTGTCAAGGACCGATGACAATGCAATAATTTCATAAATTTGTGCCATTATCCTTGCCAGGGTTACCAGGACAGCAAAAAAACTGTCTTCGAAAACTACGCTGACATACGTCACAAACTAATTTGCGCCATTATCCTTGCCAGGGTTACCAGGACAGCAAAAAAGAACTGTCTTCGAAAACTACGCTGACATACGTCTCAAACTACGCTGACATACGTCTCAAAATTCGAAACACCCTAAAAAATAGAAAATTGATTTTTGTGTCGACTGCCAATACGTGAAAGATGAATACGTTCATTGACTCACTCACAATCAGCCTATAATGTTTCCACTGCTGGGATACAGAGGGGTAATTGTGGAACTTTTTATCGGTAGGAATTGGTTTAATATTCATAGTTAAACAACATTCATTGCGTTATTTAAGTTGCTGAGCCGACAATTTATTCGAACAAATGACGCAATGGTTTAGAAATAATCTTCAATCCCATTCAGATTCTGATAAATTGTGCGTTTCGCAATTAGGGTGCTGGTCTGCGCACTGTGAGAGGGAGTTCGCCATAGTCCACCATGCGGTTCTGTGGATGTCACACACGTGTCTTCGAATTTCTTAATTTTTTAGTTCTTGGACATGCCGGTTTCCTCACGACGTTATCCTTCACCGTTTTGAAAGCAAAGTGCTTGACTAGGGTAGAACTCACGACCTACAACTCGTTAGTTGGGGTGGATACCACTGGGGCACCTGTAATACGTTCAATACATTACGGGTCGTCAGTAACCCGAAAGTCTGACAGCCGGTCTTAACAAGGGGGTATATATTACCTAGTTTCTGAGTTGTGGAGTACCGTGCCTATCGTCGGTCTATGTAAAATGCAGGTATCAGCTGCATTTGGTTAGGATGGAATTCGACCCCAACATAGTTAGGAAAAGACTCGGCAGGTGATGTTGATAGCATCCGATGCCGAAATATTGAACAATGTATAATAATATATCTATAGTATCTTAGGACAACCAACACAACGTTATCTGATCTCAAACTAGACACAGTCTGTACTATGGCAACCAGACAACTGATAAACATACTTATATATTTCTAAATACATACATATTATAGATAAATTACACCCAGACACATAACAATTGATTGTGCTCATCACACAAAGATTTTCCTGGCTGGGAATCGAACCCACGACCTCGGTCTTTGCAGTCAGGGTCACTAACCACTAGACTAACAGGCCAGTCAAGTATGGTGTAAGGGAGTAACACCGAAACTCATCGCGATCAGAGAGGCACCGTATACTGCCGACCAGAACCGAAAACGACCGATGTCAATAATAATATGGCGTTGGCATATTTTACATTGTAACACGTGGAGTTATTAATAAAGCCGTAAAACATAGGTACGCGTAAAGTTGAATATTGATTGGCAGTTGCCAAAATAGCAACGCTTTGCTGTGTAGGCGGAGGCCGATACTTCATGACTACATGTCTCCTCTGATTCATATTGCCATATTTAACTCACTGATATTCAGAGACATTTATTGGTTCCTCTTCCTCTTCATCTTCCTGCCCTGGAAACCGGCATGTCCTAGAACAGCCTTTCCCGAAGTGAGCGATAACGCCCCCCTTGTGGGCGCTGCAGGCTTAAAGGGGGGTGGTAAGAGACCCAGAAAAGACTGTGTGGGGTGTGTAGACTTTACACAACGCCCCCATTTTTTTTCTGGGTCTCATACCACCACCCTTTAGACCTGCAGCACCCACAAGGGGGGGCGTTATCGCCCACTTTGGGAAAGGCTGTCCTAGAACCATAAATTTGAAGATATGTGACATCTACCAAGGCATTGAGACCGCATGGTGGATGACGGCTCACTCCTCTCAGAGACCTGTGTTTCAGAAGTGGGAACATTTTTAACATTTTGATTATGCTTGTGGCTAAGCATTTTAAGGTGAATGCTCCAACCAGCCCGCGAAATTCAAAATTTCTTGCGTTTTTTGCAATTTGTAGGCCATTGCTAGGTTGTATGTTTATTAAAATATTATTCGCGCCTGTAAGACGTATCTAGTTACAGAATTATAATCATCAAAATCATCAATACAACGCTCTAAGTTCATAAAGCTGTAGGAATGACTTTTTCGGGGTTTTTTTTTTGTTCTTACGCCTTTGATGTGTGATAGTCCTAAATATATCAATAGAATATCCAGGCTTACGCTGAAGATTCCGGAGTGTTTAAAAGACGTCGGATGCTGTTGAATGATTTTGTATATTGGAACATGACCAGTCCCGTTCTTGCACCGTTATTATTACAGTGTAAGAGAGAGACAGAGCTCAGGACTAATAGTATTATCTCTGTCTCTCTGGGTAGAGATGGTTCAAATTCTCCACTTTTTTTTCATGAGGCTGTTTAAGTCATTGGCCATGAAGAAACTCGACATTGCAGCGGACCAGCTAGTAAAAATGGCGTCTGAACAAACATCAAGACTACAATGCCGTCGCTCTTCAAACATCGCAACAAAGAAAGTACATATCTACCACTAAACATCACATATATGCAATCAACGCTAACGTGAATACGACGTCACGGATACAGACTCGCAACAACGCACCAAGTAACATTCCAAATTCGAAACTAAATATAAACACAAACTTGTGTACTAGACTACAGACGGTTTATACATGTGTTTATATCTCTACGTAGGTATCTATGTGTGTGTGTAAGTTTACAAACAGAACACACATGTGCAAAGTTCACACGTGCGGGCGTTGCGTGGCGTTGTGCTGTTGTACACACTACTTTAAATGTTACGTCACACGGCTGTATGCGTTGTTGCCTTGCGTTTTTAAAAGGTTGTAACTATTGGAAGTGGACGGCGGGAAATCGAGATTTCAAGATGGCGTTTTCGTTTTATGAAATTAACTTAAGGTGAATGCTCCAACCAGCCCGCGAAATTCAAATTTTCTTACGTTTTTTGCAATTTGCAGGCCAGTTCTAGGTTGTATGTTAATTAAAATATTATTCGCGGCTGTAAGACATATGTAGTTACAGAATTATAATCATCAAAATCATCAATACAACGCTCTAAGTTCATAAAGCTCTAGGAATGACTTTTTCTGTTTTTTTTTGTTCCTACGCCTTTATGAACATGGAGGGTTGTATTGGCGTTTTTGATGATTATAATTCTGTAACGACATACGTCTTTACAGGCGCGAATAATATTTTAATCAACATACAACCTAGCACTGGCCTGCAAATTGCAAAAAACGCAAGAAATTTTGAATTTCGCGGGCTGGTCGGAATGTTGGGAGGATAGTTTTGAGTATGAATGTCGATGTCTATAAGAGTAGAGGACGAAAACGAAACGAAACGAAGCGATAGATGGACTGTGTGAATTATGATATGGATAGAAACGGGGTGACTATTGAGATGACGACTAATAGAGAAGTGTGGACGAAACAGACATGTTGCGCCGACAACTTGACTGGCCTGTTAGTCTAGTGGTTAGTGACCCTGACTGCAAAGACTGAGGTCGTGGGTTCGATTCCCACCCAGGACAAATGTTTGTGTGATGAGCACAATCATTTGTTCTGTGTCTGGGTGTAATTTATCTATAATATGTATGTATTTAGAAATATATAAGTATATTTATCAGTTGTCTGGTTACCATAGTACAGGCTGTGCCTAGTTTGGAATCAGATAACAGTGTGTTGGTTGTCCTAAGATATTTATTTATTTATTTAACTAACACATTGGGTTAAGGGCAGGAGAATGAATGAACGATGAGATTGTGTATCTTTCGTATACTTCTATCGATTGTAACATTATGTATCATGGACATACTTTACTTAAAACATTCATTCGCGTGATCGATAGGAATTTTATGTGAATACTCTTTCTGGCAGTCGTAATGATCAAACTGCGTAATTTTCAACCATATATCAGTCAGGAACTTTATCGAATATCGTCTGTGTTTTTGTTTTTATTAACGCTTCGAATGGAATTAAAAGAAGTATTTACCTAAATTACATTTTTGTCATGTTTACAGTTCTTTTTTTAAGTGCTTTATACCAATCTGCACCCTAATTGCGAAACGCACAATTTATCAGAATCTGAACGGGATCGAAGATTATTTCTAAACCATTGCGTCATTTGTTCGAATAAATTGTCGGCTCAGCAACGTAAATAACGCAATGAATGTTGTTTAACTATGAATATTAAACCAATTCCTACCGATAAAAAGTTCCGCAATTACCACTCTGGAAGTTTATCGAATATCATTTAACTGATACTTTTTTTAACACGCTTCTATGAGCCTTCATATGTATATTTGTTTGATTGTTTGTAACCGACTCTTTTGTACTGCTCTCAAAACGATGAAGGAAAACATCGTGAGGAAACCGGCATGTCCTAGAACCAAACATTCAAAGACATGTGACATCTACCAACCCGCACTGGGCCCGCGTGGTAGATTACGGCCCACTCCCTCTCAACGTGAGGAGGCCTGTGTCCCAGCAGTGGGAACAATATAGGCTGATGATGATGCTTTGGACTTGATTTTGACCAACTTCAAACGGTCAGATTTCATTTAAACTTTGTACACTTATCGAAAACCGATGACAATACAATAATTTCAAAAATTTACATTGCCAGGGTTACCAGGATAGCAAAAAAAAAAACTCTTGTCAATTTACTTTTTCACAAAAACTACGCTGACATACGCCACAAAATTCGAAACGCACCCTAAAAATAGAAAATAAATAATAGTTAAAGAAAACTAAAAAAAACACGCTTCGAAAACTAAAAAACATTAGATACTTACCATTGGCATTATTGATATTTTTCGGGTCACAATATTACTTTTGTGGCACTTTGGTCGTAATAAAATCCGGCAGAGAAATATATCCTGACTGGCCTGTTAGTCTAGTGGTTAGTGACCCTGACTGCTAAGACGGAGGTCGTGGGTTCGATCCCCACCCAGGACAAATGTTTGTGTGATGAGCACAATCATTTGTTCTGTGTCTGGGTGTAATTTATCTATAATATGTATGTATTTAGAAATATAAAGTATATTTATCAGTTGTCTGGTTGCCATAGTACAAGCTCTGCTTAGTTTGGGATCAGATAACAGTGTGTTGGTTGTCCTAAGGATATTATATTGAATTGTGGAGACTTATAAAGGTATGAGGAACAGGGGATGAAGTGCATTCAATCGTCATTGAAAAGACAGGATCCTTCGACCAGTCGGGGAGATTGATGTCGGGACGTTGTATATATGTATGTTAGTTGTGCGGTAAACACTGTTTTTGCGATGTAGGATTTGGCTTGATGATGTCAATCTGCGTAGTTCGCATATTGCGTTGTAGCTGCGACAGACTACTTAATTCTCGTTCATACATACTTACATAACCTCTCGATCCTTGGATAGTCCTTTTGTGTATACATCTACTCATTTACGCACCCTGTTTACAAGTACAACGCATCCTCTTTATCTTTACTTATTATAAAACTAATTCGCTTCCCGCGTCTGTACGCTTAGGTCTTTGAAACTACGCAATGGAACTTAATGCGGGTTTCATCAATAGACAGAGTGATTCAAGAGGAAGATTTATGTGTATCATACGCTGGTGAAGCCCTTGGCAAAAGCTAGTAAAATATTAGCGCATGTTCTCTGTCATAATAAAGAATCCTACTTTGGTTTACGCAGGCGCTTTCATAAGCTAGTAATGTATAAAATAAGGTCATTATATAATTATGGTCTTCTAGCAACAGCTATCGGGAGCAACGTTCTCTATGCATTTTACCACCATACTGCGATCGCCAACCCGCCTGCCAAGCGTGGCGAATATGGTAAAGTCCCCATAATTGGGGGAGGTCTATGTCCAGCTGTGAACGTCTTACGGCTGAAATGATGATTGTAGTGGACCTAGTGGTCGAAATTTGACTGTAATTGTTTATTTTTATATTGCTATCTGTACTCCTCCTCCATATAAATCCTCCTCCAATTGGGAGGGATTTGCCATAATCGCCACGCTTGGCAGGCGGGTTGTATGATATTAAAATACTGATATTTTAAACCAGCCTTTCCCAAAGTGGGCGATAACGCTCCCCTTGTGGGCGCTGCAGGCCGAAAGGGGGGTGGTAAGAGACCCAGAAAAAAAATGGGGGCGTTATGTAGAGTCTACACAACCCACACAGTCTTTTCTGGGTCTCTTACCACCCCCCTTTAGGCCTGCAGCGCCCACAAGGGGGGCGTTATCGCACACTTTGGGAAAGGCTGTTTTAAACCAATATTTAACTACTATGTGTAGTTTCAAACCAAAAAGTTTTTAAATCTATTTTGCATCAACCTGTAGGTTTTTTTTTGTGGGTGGGAAATCATCAAATGACGTCCCCCGCTCTTGGGTGGAACGCGACCCGTGTTCCTTCAGTTGTCCATGTGCCAGGATCACGGTATCTCTTTCGAAAAAATCACACGACCCTGGCAGGTATAGGTGTGAATACTGTAATGTTGATAGCCACGCCTACTTCAACCAATAGATCGTTACTTAGAATGAACTTGAGCCCAATGTCTATAAGTTAGTAGGTAATACCGTGAAACAGAGTACAACATGTAGATCAAGAACTCACGAAGGTCGGAGCCTGAAGGTCGTATGTTTCGCAACAAGACGTTGATAGATGTTGAGTAGCGCTTCAGAATTTATTGTACCGAAGTTTTTTTTATACTAGCTTTGATATTATTTATTTGGGTTTCGATTCTGTCTTGGACAGTCCTATCTCATGTTAAATGTGTGTTGTTTTCAAAGTAAAAAAAAATCCCACTTACACAACAAACACTATTTTTAGGGTTCCGTTGCCAAATGGCAAAAAACGGAACCCTTATAGATTCGTCATGTCTGCCTGTCTGTCTGTCCGAGTATGTCACAGCCACTTTTTTCCGAAACTATAAGAGCTATGCTGTTGAAACTTGGTAAGTAGATGTATTCTGTGAATCGCATAAAGATTTTTACACAAAAATTGAAAAAAAAAAAACAATAATATTTGGGGTTCCCAATACATAACTGAAACTCAAAAAAAAAATTTTCATCAAACCCATACGTGTGGGGTCTATCTATGGATAGGTCTTCAAAAATGACATTGAGGTTTGTAATATAATTTTTTTCTAAACCGAATAGTTTGCGCGAGAGACACTTCCAAAGTGGTAAAAAGTGTGTGTCCCCCCCCCCCCCACGTAACTTCTAAAATAAGGGAATGATAAAACTAAAAAAAATATATGACGTACATTACCATGTAAACCACCACAGAAAATTGGTTTGAACGAGATTTAGTAATTAGTTTTTCTTAATACGTCATAAATCGTAAATCACAATTTACCTTTCATTCAGTCAACCCAAATATAAAAATTAAAAAAAAACCATTTAATTTCATAAACATAAACCTTATGCTTAAAACGTGAATACCTGCAGGTTTGTACGGAACCCTCGGTGCGCGAGTCCGACTCGCACTTGGCCGGTTTTTTATTAGCCTCCACTGACCCACTCCTGGGCAAAGACTCCATTCCTTCAATCTTTCGCGAGCTCGCGCGTCATCAATCCAGTTTTCACGGACTCTACTCAGCTCTGCGCCGCTGTGATCCCGCCTCATTGTCCTAGAGCCCCAGTTCTGTGCTACTTGGGCCCGCAATTTATCGGCAAACATGTCTTGCCCAGATCAACAAACACTACTAAGCGAAAAATAACTGTGATTTCGGGAGTGTGTGTCCTTGGATCTGTATTTTAGTCGTTTGCTATCGACATCCGAAAAAAAAAAACATTTTTTTTATTTCCACTTTTCGATGTTTATACCCAACACGTGGATAAAATATTGCCAAGTGATTTCATTTGACCATGTAAATTCAATTTAATTATTTATTCCGGAAATAATCCATATTGTATTAGTATTTGAACTTACAATATATCTGTAAGCAGGAGTTAAGTTTAAAACTTAACTAAAAATAATAAAAAAATATTTCCTCTGCACCGAGCCCGCACCTACGTCTACGTAACCAGACCATTACATAAAGGCAGTATGCCCTCAGTATGTAACGCAGTATGTACCGTGTGGTGCCGGACGTAAAGAATAACACCACCCCATTTCTTCCCGTGGGTGTCGTAAAAGGCGACTAAGGGACTTACTAGAGAATGGGCAGCAGCGTTCTCTATGCATTTTACCACCATACTGCGATCGCCAACCCGCCTGCCAAGCGTGGCGATTATGGCAAAGCCCCCCAAATTTGGGGAGGCCTAAGTCCAGCAGTGGACGTCCTACGGCTGAAATGATGATGATGATGAGTATGCCCTCTCCACAATAATCTCATTTATATATGCTAGTCGCGGAAAACTTTGCTTGCGCGATGTAGGATTTTGAGTGACGTCACTGCGATTCGTAGTCCACCACACTATATCGGTTTGTTCGATAAGTTTCACGCAACAAAACCGCGTGCTAACTTAGTCTTTTATAATTACATAGTACATGATGCTCATAGCGTGTACATCAAGTAGAAACTGAACGTTTCACTGAAATTGGACACTTTCAATGTTTAAACAGTAGTTAAAACTACGTTGTAGCAGATGCTTGTGGCTAAGTAATAAGAGACGCACGGGTTGATCGTTCAGGTTAAGCTACGCTTGCCGCGGTTGATTAGTGGATGGGTGACCATCTTTACATACCAAGACCCTTCCGTGCCTCGGAAAGCACGTTAAGCCGTTGGTCCCGGCTGTCTTTCGTAGACGCGACGCCCCGGGCGTCGGGAGTCGATTGCGGACTCCCGGCCACCGTAGGCGCGAGCTTGCGGGCGGCCAGCAATGGGTAGCTCGCCGCCCGGTAAGGACCAAGCTCGGGTCGACGGCGCGTAGTGTTCCACGCGCGCCTCAAAGAGATGTCAGCAGCAGTGAAGGGGTCTGCTAGGACCGGTGCCTGCCGGGGTCGCGTGATTGTTCGAAAGAGATACCGTGGCCCCGGCACTGGGCAACTGAAGGAACACGGGTGGGTTTTAGTCAGTAAAAGTCTGACACGCCCTCCCGCTCCGCCCAGAGCGGGAGAAGTCATTTGATGATTTCCCATCCAAAAAAAAAAAAAAAATCCGTTGGTCCCGGCTCTCTTTCGTAGATCTTAGACAGTCGTTACGGGTCGTCACAAGCCCGAAAGTCTGACAACCAGTCTTACCAAGGGGTATCGTATTACCCAGTAACTGGGTTGTGGAGGTCAGATAGGCAGTCGCTCCATGTTAATTACTGGTACTCAGCTGCATCCCGTTAGACTGGAAGCGGACCACTACATAGTTGGGAAAAGAGCTAGGCAGATTATGACTGTGTAGCAGATGCTATTTATATCGAAGAGAGAGGGCTTGAGGTGGCTGCCTTGTTGGTCCTGACTGTAAGCAAGATTGCTGTGATATAGGTACATACTTTAAATATATTAGTAAACATACATATGAAGAAACAGAAAACTTATTAAAAATACTTAAATAATAAATAGATCTCTCCTACTCCCACCCTTCTCACACTCTTTCACACACTTTCACACATTACTCACCGAGAGGTTAACACTTCACACACCCTTGCTTGTTTTTATTTTATTTTCAGATTTTCATTAATTTTAAAAAAAAAATCCTGTGTAAAGATATACCTCCTAATATTTAATATGTCAAAATAAGCTAGTAATGCAATGGTGACGTTGATGTCTGAGATACAGATATATTTTATCTAGTTCAGACACAGATGCCTTCAATATAAAATTAAGAAAATTGTAAATGGTCCTGTATAAAAAAAAAAAATTGAGCAGTGATGGCCGCGACTTACGAGTAGTAGTAGGTCGTAAGTTCAAACCCAAGCAGGCGCTTTACTTCGTGTAAATAATTTCATCACTACTGTTCTCAATACGGTGAGGAAACCGGCATGTCCTAGAACCAAACATTTGAAGGCATGTGACATCTACCAACCCGCACTGGGCTTGCGTGGTAGACGGCCCACTCGCTCTCACCGAGAGGAGGCATGTGTCCCAGCAGTGGGAACATTATAGGCTGATAATGTAATGTACATAATTTATCCTGGTCCGAGGATAATTACCCAGGACCCTAAAGCTAAATTAGTTAATGTAACATAATTTGTCCATGTGGTATCGGACGAAAAAAATCCCATCCAATTTCTTCCCGTGCTTGTCGTAAGAGGCGACTAAGGGACTTACTAGAGAATGCTGGATTGTTGAACCGTTTGTTGCGCCGACAATATAATAATTTCAAGAATGTGTGTCATGATCCTGGCCAGGATAGCAAAAACTGACCGCCAAATTGAAAAAAAAAAACGTAAGAAAATTAGATCGTCGCGGGTTACCTTGGAGTTAGAACTTCTAACTTAAAACAAGAAACGTCACGCGGAGGAATTTGGGCAGAGGCAAGTTAAAGATAAACATAGTGTTGACGACATAGCGAACCCGTTGTCTAGCACTAGCTTCCGCCCGCAACTTCGTCCGCGTCAAACAAATTTTTGCACCCCTGACCCTTCCCGTCGCATCGAATTGCCTGCCAGGTTTCGTACATTTTTCGTTGCTGCTCCGCTCCTTTTGATGGTAACGTGATGTTATATAGCCTATAGCTTTCCTCAATAAATCGGCTAACCAACACAATTTTTTTTTAATTCTGATTAGTTGTTCCTGTGATTACCGCGTTCAACCAAACAAAAACTCTTCTGCTTTAGAATTTTAGTATAGATATACAACATGTAACATAATTTGTCCGTGTGGTGCCGGACGTAAAAAATCTCATCCCATTTCTTCCCGTGGGTGTCGTAAGACGCGACTAAGAGACTTACTAGAGAATGGGCAGCAGCGTTCTCTATGCATTTTACCACCATACTGCTATCGCCAACCCGCCTGTCAAGCGTGGCGAGTTTCTTGTTTTAAGTTAGACTAGAAACATCACGCGGACGAATTCTGGCAGAACCTAGTTAAAGATAAACATGGTGTTGACGACATAGCGAACCCATTTTTATCTAGCATTATAAGTCTGTCATTGCCTAGTATCGGTATCACAGGCGTGTCTGATAAGGTGGGGTACGGCATACAACTAGTATTTCACACGACCGCTAGATATCTTTACCCTAACAGTCAAGATAGCGTATCTACGCGGCGTGGTTCTCTAACCGTTCACTTATCAGTTCTCCTAACCTTTTTCCGACTATGTTGGGGCCGGCTGCCACTGGTACAACCGAATGCAGCTGAGTATTGTATTGGAGGTTCTTGTTCGTTCTTCTCCATAGGTAACTACTACGGTTTTGGAATGGGCAACTAGCACATCTTTCTGACTCGCCGCTCCTTGACAATTTAAAAGTGCTTAGTTAGAGTAAGCAGTGTAGAGTAGAGCAATTGGTTTATCTATATACTACTAATATTATAAAACTGAAGATTTTGTTTGTTTGGTTGAACGCGCTAATCTCAGGAACTACTGGTCCGAATTGAAAAATTATTTTTGTGTTGGGTAGCCTATTTATTGAGGAAGGCTTTAAGCTATATAACAGCACGCTGCGATCAAAAGGAGCGGAGCAGCAACGAAAAAAGGACGAAAACTGGCAATTCGATGGGACGAGAAGGGTCAGGTGAGCAAAAATTTGACGCGGACGAAGTAGCGGGCAGAAGATAGTTTTGAAATAAATGCTTTGAGTTTTAACATCATAGGATGCTGATGATGAACTGCCTATCTGACCTCCACACCTCAATTATTGGGTAACACTATACTCCATGGTAGAATGGTTGTCGTACTTTTGGTTTTCTTTTAGTCCATGACGTTGTATTTTCAACGCTCTGCTTAGCGCCCAGAGTCGATAATCCAACTGTGTCTATTCAAGATGGACTCTGTTGGATTCTGGATGCTCAGTAAAAGACGCTAGAGTTAAAAATCCAGTGTGCATATCCTGCAGTGTCATTTTTACGTCGAGGGCGTTTTTTGGGGACTATCTTACGTAATTTCGACGTTCAAAAAGTGCTGATTTTCAACCTTGTTTGAATAAATTATTTGATTTTGCCTACATGACCGGCCTACTGTATGTCGGATGTAAAGAATAGCACCACCCCATTTCTTCCCATATGTGTCGTAAGAGTCGACTAAGGGACTTACTAGAGAATGGGCAGCAGCGTTCTGTATGCATTTTACCACCATACTGCGATCGCCAACGCCAAGCGTGGAGATTATGGCAATGCCCCCCAAATTGAGGGAGGCATATGTCCAGCAGTGGACGTGTTTCGGCTGAAATGGTTATGATGACCGGTCTACTCCTTGATATGCAATGGTCTCTATAGCACCATGGAGGGCTAGTGCAAATCTTGGAGCTCATTCGATTATCGAGTCTGGGCAATGCACGGCACGATAGGGTTGGTAAATTTCATTCATTCATTCGATTCGCTCAAATGTCTCTGTCATAATATGATCTAAAACTACAATTTTGCTGGAGTCACTAACCATATGAGTCTCTGTCATTGCCGAGGTATCGGTATATCTTAGACGTGTTTCTGATAAGGTTATACGCGATATTCAGCACGATTGGTATCTGAACGAGTGATAGTGAGTACGGCTGTTGGCTCTGAAGCACGCAGCTGTACATGATAGCTTCTTCTCCGCGTCAAATATCTTGCCCCCTTGAGTCCTTGACCGACCCCGTCGCATCGAATCGCCTGCCCGTGTCTTTCCCAACTGTGACTTTTTTTTTGCTCGGCTTCTAAAAGTCCTTGTATGATGTTAATATAGCCTTATAGCCTTCCTCGATAAATGGACTATCCAACACTAAAATAATGTTTCATTTAGAACCAGCAGTTCCAGATTTTCAAGAACCTTTTCAATCTTTTTTTTTTCGTCTGAAATCATCGAATCACCTCGCTTGTTCTGGGCGAGCGGAAGGGCGTGTCAGACTTTTACTGACTAAAACCCACCCGTGTTCCTTCAGTTGCCTGTGCCAGGGCTACGGTTACGCTTTCTAACAAATCTCGCGACCCTGGCAGGACTTTTTCAATCCCTGTAACACGATTTTTATGGAGTTAGGGTTCACTTCTAAGTATCGAACTACTTTCGGACGGGGACGACCCCGTCGTCGTTGACTGATGTAGAGAGTAGATAGACCCCCTGAGACGTGCAGGAATCGACCAATCACAGATGAGGATGTAGATTTAAATCAATATCATTGGCTGATTCTTGCACGTCTCCGTTTCGATTGCACCCTAGTTGGTCTCAATAAGTGTATAGACGCAGAAATATTTCTACAAAGCAACCTTTTTTGTCTGAAGGTCATTCAGGTAGCGGATTCCGTCATAGTTCGATGTTCGTTTATTCATTTTGTACACGCTTTATATTAGCTTCACATGTATGTTTGTATGTTTGTTTGTAACCGATTCCTCATAGCGCGATTTTGACCCACTTTAAACGACCAGATTTCATTTAAACTCTGTAGACTTATCGAGGACCGATGACAATACTATAATTTCATTTTGTGTCATTATCGTTGCCAGGGTTACCAGGACAGGAAAAAAAACTGTCTTCGAAAACTACGCTGACATACGTCACAAACTACGCTGACATACGTCTCAAAATTCGAAACACCCTAAAAAGTAGAAAATAAATAATAGTTAAAAAAAACTAAAAAACACGCTTCCGTAGAAAACAAAAAAAAAGCGTGGGGTGCCTGATATCAACAAAAAAATACCTTAAAAAGCACCCCCGCTTTTTTTCCATTATTTTATACTTTTTAGTTTGGTTTTCTATGGAAGCGTGTTTTTTGTATTTTTTTTAACTATTATTTATTTCAAGGAACTTGAACTGAGACGTACATTTACTGTATAAACGCATTTCTTATCAACGGTAATTGATAAGAAGTGTTGGATAGGGCGTTCCGTGTGGTGCCGAACGCAAAGAATATCACTATCTCATTTCTTCCTGTGTGTGTTGTAAGAGGCGCCTAAAGGACTTACTAGAGAATGGGCAGCAGCGTTCTCTATGCATTTTACCACCATACTGCGATCGCCGTTCTGGAGTGGCGACCGCGACCGCGTATTGGATGTCGTAGCGTTGGAAGGCCTCTCACAAGATGGACCGATGACCTAGTGAAAGCCGCAGGAATCCGATGCGAGAATCACAGAACCGGTCGAAGTGGTAGTGCTTTGCGGAGGCCTATGTCCAGGTCTTTTGGCTGAAATAATAATAATAAAAATAAATAAAATAAATATCTTAGGACAACCAACACACCGTTATCTGATCCCAAACTAGGCACAGCCTGTACTATGGTAACCAGACAACTGATATACTTATATGTTTCTAAATACATACATATTATAGGTAAATTACACCCAGACACAGAACAAATGATTGTGCTCATCACACAAAGATTTGTTCTGGGTGGGAATCGAACCCACGACCTCAGTCTTTGCAGTCAGGGTCACTAACCACTAGACTAACAGGCCAGTGATGATGATGACGACTGCGATCGCCAACCCGCCTGCCAAGCGAGGCGATTATTGCAAACCAAAATCGTGGGAGGCCTGTGTCCAGCAGTGGACGTCTTTCGGTTGAAATGATGATTATATTGGATAGGTCGTTAACTTTTTTTTTTTTCATTTTGATGATGTAAACACGGAAGTCTGGCGTTGAGTTGTAATTAATTATTATCTATACCTACTGACATAATTATACAACATGCAACATAATTAACGCTAGACCTTATACACCCCAATTAGAGTATTGCGTTAACAGCATAATACAATGACCAAGACTTATTTTTAAACCTGTTTTTGTTAAGAAAAACGTGGTTGATCCTAGCATGACTTTACGCATTTCATATTGGGTCTTAATGCCTTGAAATAAGATTGAATATTCTTTGGCTCAATCGGCGGTACATAGTTTTAGAAAAAAATACCCATATTAACAGTTACTGAGATCGATGCAGTAGTCAATTGTGAACAAACTACTTTTAGGACTTGTGTCTACTCTGTTACACCTTGTATATGATTATATTGTCATTACGTTTTTCTATCTGGAATTTTTCATTAGCAACCCTGACTGTGGATTGGTACCTGTATGATGTTATGTTAGTAAAAACTAGCTTCTGCCCACAACTTCGTCCACGTCAAATTTTTGCTCCCCTGACTCTTCCCGTCGCATCAAATTGTCTGACAGTTTTCGTCCATTTTTCGTTGCTGCTCCGCTCCTTTTGATCTTAGCGTGCTGTTATATGCCTATGTCCTTCCTCAATAAATAGGCTACTCAACACAAAAAGATTTTTTCAATTCGGACCAGTTGTCCCTGAGATTAGCGCGTTCAACCAAACAAACAAACTCTTCAGCTTTATAATATTAGTATAGATTAAAGTCACTTTTCGTGTCTATTTGTGGTCGAATTGCTCTAAACTACACAACATATTTTGATGCATTTTTTTCCGTAGAATTAATTCCAAGAGGTTTTGACCTCGTCCGCGTCGTACGGATTTTATCGTGCACTGGATTTTAAACTCTTGGTGTTGAACCGAGCATTGTGAATCAAACAGGCAGTGCCGGCTTTTGCTGTACACCAGCGCTGGGGCTCTGTCTCGCATAGGGACGCAGCATTATGCTGACATCGATCAGCATAATGCCGCTTTGCGTGGATGTGACCCGTGTTTTATCCCAACTTTAAAAAAAATAATTGTTGTGTTTATTCTTTCTTTGCGTCATGTTTTCCGCAAATAAACGTATTTTTTTTCTTTTCTTCCTTCTGTCTTTTAGTTTTCACTACCCTAAAAACATTTTTCTATTCGAAGCAGCAGTTCCTGAGGTTAGCGCGTTCAACCAAACAAACTTAGATTATAGATTTTAATTTGTGTAATAGTGATTCAGTATCTGTTCCACTGCAGGGGAAAGGGGTCTTCTCACATAGAGAAGACACGAGCATTGATGACCACGTTTGCTCTAATGCGTATTGGTGGCTTCAAACTGATGACCAATTCTCTTCCAATGTTCTCGATCAGAAAAAGATTAACAAAGAAGTGCTTGTAATATATGATACTGTATGTAAATATAGTGGTCCGTGCCAAACCAGTTTTTAAACTGCGATGCCGTAAGTTGTCAGGCCGCTTCAATGCGTCGACCTTTTGCGATGAATCAACCTCTTTATTGACATTTCTCTGGGTTGCAAGATACTTATACAACCAGAAAGTCACGGCTTCTTCCTATGAGGGTAGGCAGAAACCAAAGAAAGCCACCTCCTACGATCCTTACATACTACTTTTGTCTCGTTTACGTGCTTACATCTGAAGGCAAAAATTCCCGTAAATTAAAGCGTTCAAAATCTAGTTGCCGTCTCATCTCGGCGACAACCAAATCTCGATAAATGTATGGAAACTCGAATCAAAAATCAAAATCAAAAGTCATTTATTCAAACTAGGCTGGGAGTCAGCACTTTTTGAACGCCAAAGTTATATAAGCCAGTCCCCCGACACGCCCGCCCTTTACCACTTCCTAGTGCTTTAGCTGGGAAGAAGAAGTGGCGCAACAAACTGTCCAGCAAAAAGGAGCGGTATTTTTAATAGATTGATACAGATCAGATTTTGAAGGTTCTTAAAATTACGAGAATTGTCCTTTTGGTCATACACACACGCCGCGCCGGTTGCGAGTATTACGCACCGGACCTTTCTGAAGAACGTCACCAATAAGGTCATTATAACGTTCTCCAAGGATGCGAGATGGTTTCAAATAATGCGTAGATTTAAGAAGGCCTTCATAAGTACCTGCGTCGCAGCAGACTGCTGCTCGAAAGTCCCCCGTTTCTTATTCCATACAAAAACACACAAAAAGAAAACCTCCACTGTTTTGTTCGCAACGCCACGTGTGTCCCTGTCTCGCTCGCTCAGTTTGCTCCACACTAGGACTGACAGAGACAGCAAGCATCAACGAATTTCGTATTTATGTCAAACTTTGTCACCGCGAACTCTTATCGCACAGTCAGTCAAATGTGAACTTTACTGCTGGCACTTTAAAATGTTTTTCCGCTGACTCAGCATCCTACAATACAGTATGATTTTTCATTATTCTCACGCGATCATCATAAGTATGGCATCTTATTGCCTATGAAATATGGTTCACATTGCCACGGCTAGTTTTATGCGAATACATATACTTTGTTCGGTGCGGTAGCGTGCAAATTGATGCTTTATAACGATGGAAATAGGGGTGGTAATGGGTTTTCTGTTGAACATTGGTTCCCGAAAACATTCGGGGTCATCGACCGCCCCTCAGCCTCTTCTCGTGAACTATTCGAGGGTTGGGTTCCGAATGCCCGTGGGTTCGCATTTTACTGAACTATTTGGGAGCTTCCTTTGGCTTAAAATTGTTTTGGGCGCGCTTGTGTTTATACTGGCTGTGGCCACTTTCTGGAAATGTTGTTGATATTTGGAAGTAAAATGTATCCTACCTATCTTTGTTGAAATACCAAGGTATCTGTACTTGGTGACTCATTACATCTCTGCCTTACCTTTTGAGGCACACAAGCGCGATGTTATGTGTGGTGATATTTATGATCCAGCTTCACATTACGAAGTCAAAACGACTTTAAAAAAAACACTCCAAGTAAAAATAACTGTAATTACGGAAGTCGGTGTCTTTGGTTAAGTATTTTCTTTTTTCTTCCACCTACTTCGGAAGTCGGAGTACTTATAAAAAAAATAAAGTTTTTTGCTGTATTACGCGCGGCCAAACATCAAGCTATACATTTCCAGTATAAGCTGATATCTCATTATAGGAAAAGCGTATACAAAGCGAGGTCACCTATAACTGGAAATGTATAGCTTGTGTGTACCTACTCCACACAAACTTCTATAATTTCACTAGGTAAGTAAATAACAATGACAGGAAATTATTGTTATATTAGAACATCATAGACGAAGTGGAAAAAAATATGTATTTATTGCAGCTAACTCAAAAACTACAAACTAGAACTTGACCACATTTCTATCAGACCACTCGATAAGTATACCCTTTCAAAGACTTTTTTTCAAATTGGTTTATGAATTACGGAGTTCTCAGGTAAAGAAACAAAACAAAAAAAGTAAACACTCGATTTAAGAACCTCTTCCAGTCGGTTAAGACAACCCAGCTTTCAATCCAAGTAGGTTTTTTTTTTCCTGTTCCAAATCTGTACTGTAATATTATAAATGCGAAAGTAACTCTATCTGTTACGCTTGGTAAGGGGGAAGTTTGAACCGCTAGAAAAACTACTTTTAGGCTACTTTTTAGTCCGCCATTTCGTCTGTGTCCGCGATAAACCGACATATAGGTACGCGGAAGGACAAATGACGGAGTTCTGAGGTAACAAAACAAAAAAAAAAAAAAAAAAATACATTGAAATTAAGAAACTCTTCCAGTCGGTCAAGAAAACCCAGCTTTCAATCCAAGTAAGTAGTTTTTGTTTTGTGCCTGGCCAAAATCTTACATAAACCAAAATCTCATTTTTGAAAGTACCAATAAAAAATCGACCCTTCACAAAGGAACGGGAAACAAGTTCTTAGTGCTTAAAAAAACAACTTTCGTGAACTTATTTCGGGTAAAAGTGAGCGAGTAACTGTTACGGGGAACCAGTCGATTGTGCTTTTATGGAAGTGAACCGAAAATCAGACTTGAAAACAGGCCAAGTTTTCGATAGAAGAAAAATAAGTGACATGTACCGTCATCATTTCAACCGTAAGACTCCTGGACACAGGCCTTATTTTTTTTTGGTCTCTAGGTGGAAATCCTCATGGATGTCCTCCGCCCTGGGGTGGGCGAAGGGGTCTGTCAGACTCTTACTGACTAAAACCACCCCGGTGTTCTGTCCCACACCTACGTCGGGGACCACGGGAACCAATATGTCTTCCGCAATCCCCGACCGGTGCAGGCCCGCCTTTGCGGGCCTCCTCGCGTTGGGCGGGAGTGAAGTGTTAAACTCCCCCCCATACATCACAGAGAGGCGCGCGTGGAACACTACGCGCCACTATCTCGGGTCCTAAGGAATAGGGGGCGGTGGATGTCCCCAGATCCGTCGCCCCTGGACCCATTTAGGGGGGCTGAAAGAGGGCGTTGTCCGCTCTCCGCCGACGCCCGGTGCGCCTGCTGCGGGCTGGATGAGCGGAAGTTATCTCCCGCTCCATTTCCGCAGCCTCCTTCTGCGACATAACTGATTCGCAGAAGGATACCACCGCGTCCCAGGACTCCTCGCTGCCGACCATCGACTCGACCACGGCCCCAACTTTGGAGACTGCCATTATCGCCACGCTTGACAGGTGGGTTGGCGATCGCAGTATGGTGACAAAATGCATAGAGAACGCTGCTGCCCATTCTCTAGTAAGTCTCTTAGTCGCCTCTTACGATACTCGCGGTAAGAAATGCGATGGTGCTGTTCATTATGACAGGCATCACACTGACATGTACCATCTTATTACAAAATACGATATAATATTAGTTCTAGTCTGAAGTTCTGAGCCAGTTATTGCATTTTGTAACTTTTTTTAGATTGGAGTGAAGTTTTGGCTAAGTTGTCCGTATTGTAAAAGCAACTGCATTTTGCTCTGTATTAGGTTTTTATTTCTACAACAGGATCGATGGTTTAAAAGGTATCGTCTTTTCAGTAACTGGGTCGTGGAGGACAGGTAGGCAGTTGCTCCATGTCATTATAATCAGCCTTTGTTGTTCCCATTGCTGGGATACAGGTTTCATCTCGGTGAGAGGTCACGCGGGCCCAATGCGGGTTAGTAGATGTCACATGTTTTCGAATTTTTAGTTCTGGGACATGCCTGTTTCTTTACGATGCTTTCTTTCACCGTTTTGAGAGCAGGGGTTATGAAATTATTTACTCAAGCGCCTGCCTAGGGTCGCAGCCATGCCCTACTACTCGTAAGGCGTGATCGATACCACTGGGCCACCATTGCTCTCTATGGAAATTACTGTTATTCGACAGCATTCGGTTAGACTGGAAGCCGAGCCCAACTTAGTTCGAAAAAAGCTAGGCAGATGAGGTTGAGCGAAAGTGTCAAATTTCCGCTTTTTTCGTCGTCAATTAATATTCAATGCTCAATACTTTATTGCATTCCATAATGTATATACTTAGGTGGTAAAACATTTGGTTTAGACACAATCGTGGACCCTGTCGGGCACAGCAAAGGAACTTAGTCAGCCTAACGTAGTCACTGCTGCACTGACGGGCATAGGACTCTCCGGGGCTACGCCATAACACCCTACCCTCCACCTCCGCCTTCTGCATTGAGCCTCTCCCAGACACTTTCTTATGGCCGTCGGTCCATCTAGCTGGAAGGCGTTCCACACCTGCCGATTACGTATTCTAACGAAAGTATTTTTTCATCGGAAATATTCACACGTTTTATACTTTATCAGACCTAATATATACCTATACGTATATGTATACAAGCGTGCATAAAAGCATATTGGATAAAATTAAACCAAAATATTATACGTAACGTTGAAATTATTTGTGCCACAGTTCTTGTGAATTATGTCAGAAATTCCGACACGTAATGAAAACTTATGCTGGTGACGATATTGTCCCAGCATTTGTTCGGCGTGCATGTATGAGTAACTTCCTAATTCATCATCATCGGGGCCATGATCGCCACGCTTGCCAGACGGGTTGGCGATTGCAGTATGGTGGTTAAAGTGCATAGAGAACGCCCATTCTCTGGTAAATAAATAAATAAAATAAATATATGTTAGGACAACCAACACACCGTTATCTGATCCCAAACTAGGCAGAGCCTGTACTATGGTAACCAGACAACTGATAAATATACTTATATATTTCTAAATACATACATATTATAGATAAATTACACCCAGACACAGAACAAATGATTGTGCTCATCACACAACATTTGTCCTGGGTGGGAATCGAACCCACGACCTCAGTCTTAGCAGTCAGGGTCACTAACCACTAGACTTACAGGTCAGTCAAAGTCCCTTAGTCGCCTCTTGCGACACCCATAGGAAGAAATTTGTGCCAACAGTTCATGTTAATTATGTCAGAAATTCCGACACGTAATGAAAACTTATTGTGGTGACAATATTGTCCCAGCATTTGTTCCGGCGTGCGTGTATGACTAACTTCCTAAGTGCGTAAAGAAAGAAAGAAAAATTCTGCACAAACAAAACACACATTAGGGGCCAGCCATAAATTACGTCACACATATTTCATGATTTTTTACACCCCCCCCCCCCCCCCCCTCCCGTCCTTGTCAAAGCTGGTCACATTTGTGAGACCCACCTCCCTAGTGTGACGTCACATATTTTGCAATTTTACATCTACTCATTGAATAGTTTTTTTTTTTTAATTTTCTTTCATAGTTCACATTTCGTGTTATAAATATGTATATTCAATTTTGAAATGTGATGTCACAAAATTGCCCCCCAATTCACCCCCCTGTCACACAATGTAACAATTCGTCGACCCCTCCCACCTCTTAACGTGTGACGTAATTTATTACCTTACAAGATAAAAATAAAAAAAAGGATAATCATTTGAAGGATATTATTAATACATAATTTATAGTGTTCATATTGGTGATGTTCTTCAGAAAGGTCAGGTGCGTAGTACTCGCAACCGGCGTGTGTGTATGACCAGATGTATGAACATAAACGAGGCAAAAGGAGTATGTAAAGATTGTCGCAGGTGGCGTTCTGTAATTTCTGCCTACCCACATGGGAAGCAGGCATGAGTTTATGAAAGTACTTGCTGCTGCCCGCCGCTCCGACTGCGTCAAAGTTGAAAATTATCCGAAGGGAACAATCATTAATCCTCCCGGGATGAAAGGGTTGAACTCCGTTGCATTCGTTTCCAACCATATCTATACTAATATTATAAAGCTGAAGAGTTTATTTGTTTGATTGAACGCGCTAATCTCAGGAACTACTGGTCCGAATTGAAACATTCTTTTTGTGTTGGATAGCCTAATTATCGAGGAAGGCTATAGGCTATATAACATCACGCTACAACTTAGAGGAGCGGAGCAGTAATGAAAAATGTTGCAAAAACGGGGAAAATCTCACGGGTAGGCGATTCGACGCGACGGGAAGGGTCAGGGGAACAAGAAATTTAACGCGGACGAAGTCGCGGGCAGAAGCTAGTGCGTAAATAATACATTTAAAATGAAGGACTTTCCACACACAACTTCATCCCCTTCTTCAGCTCTTCGGGAGCAGAATTATCAAAAACGCTGAGATACGTACAAATTAATTTTTGATCGTCAAACTAAACACAATATTTGAAGAACTTAGCTTCGAAACTAACGGACTTTCATACAAACTTCCACCCCCTATTTCACTCCTTTACGGGGGCAATTTCCTAAAATCCATTCTTAGCTGACATCTTCTACTCATAATCGATCTCTGGGCCTAATTTCATCTTCGAATGTCTAGTCGTTTTTGAGATATCGTGATTAATCAGTGAGTGAATGTATGAATAGGAGGAGGCGGGGCGCGTGAGGGAGTGGCAGTCTCTGCGCCCTCATGTCCCTAGCCGCCGCAGGAGGAGACGCCCCGGGCGCCGGGAGTCGATTGCGGACTCCCGGCCACCGTAGGTGCGAGCTTGCGGGTGGCGAGCAATGGGTAGCCCGCCGCCCGGTAAGGACCAAGCTCGGGTCGACGAGGACCGATGCCTGCCGGGGTCGCGAGATTGTTCGAAAGAGATACCGTGACCTTGGCACATGGGCAACTGAAGGAACACGGGTGGGTTTTAGTCAGTAAAAGTCTGACATGCCCTCCCGCTCCGCCCAGAGCGGGAGAAGTCATTTGATGATATCCCATCCAAAAAAAAAAAAAAAAAAATTTGAATGAGGGGCCTTTCGCTTTTTATATTTAGATAGATAAGTACTAGTTTAGTTTCGGTACCTACACCAGGTAATGTAGCATGCTATCGCAGGCAAGTCGAGTCAGGTCGAGGTGCTCAGACGCAGATCAAGCCGGCTTTCACCTCGCTTTCCATTGCGCCACCATACCCGGCCCAGCTATAGGTAAAGGTATTATGTAAAACTGTGATAAAAAACGAAGTAGACGTTAATTTTTTCCTTGATCTGGTGAGAGGTTGCAAAACCTGTCACAGTCTAATTTGCGTTTTTATAGCCATATCTAATATTTCGAAGATTTATTGTCGATTTTAGTAGGTCGAAGTGGCGGAGTTTGGGGGATGTCATAACACACACGCCGGTTGCGAGTATTACGCACCTGACCTTTCTAAAGAACATCACCAATAAATACATACATACAATCACGCCTCTTTCCCATGGGGGTAGGCAGAAACCACGGAACGCCACCTGCTACGATCTCTGCATGCTCCTTTTGCCTCGTTTAGGTTCATACATCTGGTCATACACACACGCCGGTTGCGAGTACTACGCACCTTGCCTTTCTTAAGAACATCACTAATAAGGGCACTATAATATCCTTCGGGAGCAGAGGTAGCCCATTGGTATGGGCCCCGACTTACGGTTGGGGGTTTGAACCCAGGCAGGCGCTTTACTGTGTGTAAATTATTGCATCATCACTGCTGTCAAAACGGTGAAGGACAACATCGTGAGAAAACCTGCATGTCTTATAAACAAAAATTCGAAGACATGTGACATCTACGGTCATCTATCAACCCGGACTGGGCCCGCGTGGTAGATTACGGCCCATTCCCTCTCACCGAGAGGAGGTCTGTGTCCCAGCAGTGGGAACAATATCTGGTTGATTATGAATGTCCTCCGAGGGCGTCCTCTCCCAGAGTTTCCACTCACATCCGCCTTGTAAATATCTTTTGTTAGTCGCACTTCATTCATCCTCTCAACATGACCAAACCATGCTCTTTTAAATTTTTATTACTTTATCTTTTTTTTGATCTAGTACGTACTTTATACAAAAAATATGTGAAATCACAGCTCAATTTAAAATTGGCAATCTTGGCAACAAATTTAGAACGAGCAAAAAACTAAACAACTTTCTCGTTATGCTGAGCGACTTCTTGGCAATTCTAAAGTGCCTATAAATTATTGAGCCAACGCTGACTTTTTCTGTCTCCCTTTCTTCTCTGATTGTCTGAATTTCATGTATTAAAAAGTAAGTTTAAATACTAAAACCTGTATACTGAAAAATCCCATGTGATAGGGGGCGAGTCTATTGCCATAATCCGAGCACAATTCCAGAGTCCGGGCTGGGTGCTTACTCTCGAATATAATTCCAATAGATCGACATTGGAATTGTCAGTCAAACGTCAGTGATTGGCTGGACTCACTGAGTCTAGCCAATCCCTGACGTTTAACTCAACCAACTGACGTTTGACCAATGTCAATCTCATCATCATCATCATTTCAGCCGTAAGACGTCCACTGCTGGACTTAGGCCTCCCCCAATTTGGGGGGCTTTGCCATAATCGCCACGCTTGGCAGGCGGGTTGGCGATCGCAGTATGGTGGTAAAATGCATAGAGAACGCTGCTGCCCATTCTCTAGTAAGTCCCTGAGTCGCCTTTTACGACACCCACGGGAAGAAATGGGGTGGTGTTATTCTTTACGTCCGGCACCACACGGTCAATGTCAATCTATTGGAATTATATTCGAGAGTAAGAACCCTGGTACTGAGACCCGGGTCGATGGCGCGTTGTGTTTCCACGCGCGGCTCAAAGAGATGTCAGCTCATACTGAAGGGGTCCGCGAGGTCCGATGCCTGCCAGGGCTGCGGGTTTGTTGGAAAGAGTTACCTAGGCTCTGGCACAGGCAACTGAAGGACCACGGGTGGGTTTTAGTCAGTGAAAGTCTGACACGCCGGCCCGCTCCACCCAGAGCGGGATTTAAACTTCTCCTATCCGTTTGGTGGGTAAAGAATAGCACCATTCTTCACGCGGGGTTGCAAAATGCGAGTAAGGGACGTACTAGACAATGGGCTGCAGCATTCTCTATGCATTTTACCACCATACTGCGATCGCCGCCTGCCAAGCGTGGCGATTATGGCATACCCCCCCAAAATGCTTGAGAGAGGCCCATGTTCAGCTGTGGACATTTTTCGGCAGAAATATATATCCCTGTGAATAATAGGCAGAGGAATGATGTAATAAGATTACGGTACGGTTTAAAAGAAGATGTAGTGACAAAAACCGGCCAAGTGCGAGTCGGACTCGCGCACCGAGGGATCCGTACAAACCTGTAGATATAAAGTTTAAAATTTAAAAAATATTGTTATTATATGATGTAACTAAAAATTTATGGTTTTCGCAATTTATCCTTTATTTGTGCTATAAGACTTTGCTTCGTACCACATTTCAAAATTCTAGATCGACTGGAAGTACCCTTTAGGTTTTGATTCCCTTGCGAGTTTCGAAAATTTTCGGAAATTTGCGGCATAAATGGCTGTATCTTTTGATTGCGTTAGCTGAGAAGTTCGATTTTTTCACAGCTCCAAGGGACAGTAGACGTGAGTATTTGATATAAATTTCGATGGATATATTTTATTTTGATAGAAACCTCCACGCGTTCCTGAGAAAAAGGGTCTTGACAGACGGATGGACGGACAACAAAGTGACCCTATAAGGGTTCCGCTTGTTCCTTTTGAGGTGCAGAACCCTAAAAATTGAAAAGAGTACGTTTTGTTGGTTTGGTCATGTTGAGAGGATGAATGAAGAGCGGCTAACAAATGGTATTTACAAGGCATCATTATTATTTCACTCAAAATACGTCCAAAGTTGGGTAGAAACCTCCAGCAATACTTTAAACAAAGCAATTAAAATAAGCCTATAAACAGGAGGTAATAACTGTTATTAACTTTGTTATTGAAGACCCTAGATTACATATCAGATTCCAAGAACACATGCCAACTAATCCTGTCTTGATTAGAATTAATTACTATTTATAATTAACCCCTCAGGGTATAAAATAATTTGGATTTTAAAGTGGTTCTTATGTAAATCTCAAGAGAAATATTCGGAGTTGATGGCCTTACCTTCACTCGTTAATTGGACTAAAAGAAGAATAATTATTTCTGAAATCTAGCTATAGCTTAGCAGTCTATGATCGTCATCATTTCAGCAGAAAGACGTCCACTGTTGGACATAGGCCTCCCCAAGCTCCGCAAGCTTTGTGCTTCCCGCATCCAGCGGATTCTAATCAATTCATTCAAAAATAATTCACTCACTTTTCATTCATATCGTCTCTCACACAGTGTCTATGAATGGTTCGAACTTTAGGTCACCACTGGTCTTATATCATACTAGCTTCCGCCCGCGACTTCGTCCGCGTCAAATTTTTGCCCCCTTTCCGTTGCATTGAATTGCCTGCCAGTTTTCGACCATTTTTCGTTGCTACTCCGCTCCTGTTGATCGTAGTGTGATGTTATATAGCCTATAGCCTTCCTCAATAAATAGGCTACCCAACACAAAAAGTATTTTTCAATTTGGACAGTAGTTCCCGAGATTACCGCGTTCAACCAAACAAACTCTTCAGCTATATAATATTAGTATAGATTCAAAGTCCTGAGTGACTGACTGATATACAGCCTAAACCGCTGGTCCTAGAGACATGAAATTTGGAGGGTGTGTTCTATGTGAAGAGTAGGTATCCACTAAGAAAGGGTTTTTTGAAATTCCTTCCCAAAGAGGGTGAAATGTGGGTTTGAATTTTCTGTGAAACTATTTGTTGTCTGGGTCGGATAAGAGTGCGATAAAACATTGTTTACCTGGATTAACACATAGGGTACTTTTAATGCCGGTAGTACGCTCCTGTGGGATATTTTTCGACATCCACGCGGGCGAAGCCGCGGGCTGAAGCTAGTTCAACAATAATACACTTAATTTCCATTCATACCGTCTCTCACACAGTGTCAATAAATGGTTCGATTTTTAGGTCACCCATTGCTCTTATATCATAAGAAAATTCATCCATCCACGGAGTCTGAAAACAAAGAGCTCTGACGCGCCGATTACGTCACTGCTCACCGGAGCGTGCTCCGCGTAACTATGAAGGCTACACGTGCTAACCTAAACGACTAGTTTGCGCAACACTTGACTGTTACTACGGAAATTATATCGACTTCGATGTCAACTGTAGTTTTTTCACGGGCACAAAGACGTAATTCCATTTTTTCCTTTTTTTTGGGGATGATATCTCGCAGGTCAACCTATGAGGTTGTCGGCTGCTTAACCGGACTTGTCTATGGCTACCTTAAGCCAGGGGTTCATAAAAATATAGTTTGATAAACTAAAAACAAGTTGTATGTTTTGAAATAATTTTCAACTTTTTAGTTTGGTTTTCTAATGACTGTTTTTAGTTTTTATATATTTTTGTGATGATTGATGTTTTCCTTCACCGTTTTGAGAGATGTGATGACGAAATAATGTACATAAAGAAAAGCGCTAGTTGAGGTTCGAAGCTAAGACCTCGTAAATCGCGGCCGTTACCACTAGCCTACCAATCTTATCCCCATGCTCAGACGAAATTCATCATTCTCTTGGTCATATTTATTCGTGGTGGGCGCACCATGTCTTCTTCCATACTTCTCTGTTAGTCATCATTACCCGCGTTCTAGCCAGACAGAAAAAAAAATTAAGCTTACAAAATTATCTAACTCCACTTTTCGTTTTCCTTCGCGCTGCGACAAAGCCTCACAAGTTTCCTTAGTTAGTATGCAAGTGTGTGTGCATGACGTCACGTAGTCGCTTCAAACACGAGTGGTGTTTCTTGACAATGTTCTTTGTGTAGCTAACTTCATGCACAAGATTAAGTAGCGGAATACAGCTCCGAGTGGTGCCGGACGTAAATAATAACACCATCTCATTTCTTCCCGTGCGTGTCGTTAGCGGCGACTAAGGGACGTACTAGAGAATGGACAGCAGCGTTCTCTATGCATTTCATTACTATACTGCGATCGCCAACCCGCCTGCCAAGCGTGTCGATTATGGCAAATCCCCCGAATCGTGGGAGGCCTATGTTCAGCAGTGGACGTCTTCCGGCTGAAATGATCATGATGCAGACGATGATAAAGGCTCCCGAAGCTACGACGCAACACGACTTTAGTGGAACAATTTCTATGAAGACTTCATGAAAATTGTTCGACCGTAGTCGCGTTACGTCTCTCTACGGGAGCCTTAACGGTAGGACTGATGAAAAAGGTTCTTTGTGATATCGTTAAGTCATCATTCCTCTGCCCTTATCCAAATATATTTGCGGTCACCGCAACATGTATTTTTCTTCCACACTACTCTATTAGTCCTCATCTCAGTAGTCACCCGCTTTCTATCCATATCAACATTCACACAGTCCATCCATAGTTTCTTTGCTACCCTATTCTTATAGCCATCGACATACATACTCAATAGATTCCTCACAACATGTGTATTGTAATAGACTCGCTGTCTTATAATAATGGGGGTTTGATTTACGCTTAAGAGCATTCTTAATGGGTCGTAGCTTAGTAACAGCTACACGGGTCTTTAAACAACATTAAGGTACACTTGAGTGCAGTGATCAGGTGGCCCAGTGGTATCCCAGACAGGCGCTTGTCGAAGACCTGTGACATGTTCCACTCCTTCTTGAAGAGAGGAGGCCTTTTTCCCAGCAGTGGGAACATTATTATAAGCTGACTAGCTTCTGCCCGTGACTTCGTCCCCGTCAAATTTTTGCTTCCTCGACCCTTCCCGCCGCATCGAATCGCTTGTGCGATTTTCCCCGTTTTTGCAACATTTTTAATTGCTGCTCCGCTCCTATTGGTCGTAGCGTGATGTTATTTAGCCTATAGCCTTCCTCAATAAATAGGTTACCAAACAAAAAAATATTTTTTCAATTCGGACCAGTAGTTCCTGAGATTACCGCGTTCAAACAAACAAACTCTTCAGCTTTATAATATTAGTATAGATTATCAAGCTACACTTTCTGCGGTCGTTCCGTAGCCCTTTCGCTTTTTGAAAACCACGTTCAGCTGTCGGTTTCGGTTCTCATTCGTAGATCGAGATTGAGCTCCCTTCAAAATGGTTGAGCTAAATGTTGCTGATCCATCCGTCATGTTCGTGAACGGGCGCCATCAGTAGGAACTGGGTCATCTCTTAGCTGCCACGGCTTATTACACGCTTTATATTAGCTTCACTTGTATGTTTGCATGTTTGTTTGTAACCGACTCCTTATAGCGCGATTTTGACCCACTTTAAACGACCAGATTTCATTCAAACTTTGCACACCTGTCAAGGACCGATGACAATGCAATAATTTCATAAATTTGTGCCATTATCCTTGCCAGGGTTACCAGGACAGCAAAAAAACTGTCTTCGAAAAGTACGCTGACATACGTCGCAAACTAATTTGTGCCATTATCCTTGCCAGAGTTACCAGGACAGCAAAAAAAACTGTCTTCGAAAACTACGCTGACATACGTCACAAACTACGCTTACATACGTCTCAAAATTCGAAACACCCTAAAAAATAGAAAATAAATAATAGTTTAAAAAAACTAAAAAACACGCTTCCATTGAAAACCAAACTAAAAAGTACAAAATAATGGAAAAAAAGCGTGGGGTGCCTGATATCAATAAAAAAATACCTTAAAAGGCTTTTTTTCCATTATTTTGTACTTTTTAGTTTGGTTTTCAATGGAAGCGTGTTTTTTAGTTTTTTTATACTATTATTTATTTTAATTTCTGATTTGTTATTTTAGTTTTGTTTGATTGCGGAAGCTTTTAATATGTACGTATTTCTACATCGTTCTCACATTGATAATTTCAACAAATGATGTAACCAAGTTTTTATAACAAAATTATTGATTGAAAAAAGTGTTCATGGAGGTTCTTGCCCGTTCTTCTCCTTATGCACCTACGTTTTGGAATTTATTTATTTTATTTTAAATAGAGAGGCCGAAGTCAATTACACTATTTAAACATATAGTAAAACTATTTTGATATTTACAATTCATTTAGCACAGTCATGCATTCTTCTCACAAAAATTCAAACATTCTGACAGTATCATCTTCCATTCGTTTGCAAACATATCAATATCTGTGTTTGAGTTCAGGAGAGAGTTAGTAGCTGCTAATGTCCGAAGAATAGGTGAATTGGAGTGCGCAATAGTACGGCAAGTTGGAACAGCCAGCAAGCGGTGTTTTCTGCCACGACAGTAATTATCTGGGACAAATATTTTACAGATATCATTGTGCAGATCAGAAGCATCAATAATCCCCCTAAGAATTTTAAATATTACGGTTATTTGATCGCGCGACCTTCTTACTATTTTTGAATGGGCTTCATTTTTCTGACTCACCGCCATTTGGCAATTCAGAAGTGCCTGTAATTGGTTTATTTGAAATAAATGCTTTGAGTTTTAGTTAGATCTTTCACTGTTGATGGGTAGTCAGAAGCCTGGAAGTTGACAAGCAGTCCTATCAAGAGGCAGTGTTGCCTAGTAATTGAGTTGTGCATGTATGTGTGTGTGGATGACGTCACTTAGTCATTTCCAACACAAGTGGCGCTTGTTGACAATGTTCTTTATGTTAAGTACATGCTCAAGATTAACTAGCGCACTACAGCTGTTCAGTTGGACAAAGACAATGATAGCGATAGGACAAATAACTGGTTAGACTGGATAGACTGGCTGGGGAGTTACCGTGGCCCTGGCACAGGCAACTTAAGGAACACGCCCTTCCGCTCCACCCAGAGCGGGAGACGTCATTTGATGATTTCCTACCCAAAAAAAAGGTAGTGCAGTAATGTTGAAATATTTAAGGCTTTAAAAGCACCACTAACCTTCAAATTCCTCTTGTTACAGTGATGGCAGCAGCGCTGGCAGTCCTAAAGAGGCCTGCGTGGCGGCCTCCCCTCCACCTGCGCCTGCGCCGGTGAAACGCGACGTACGCCACCACCACCCGCATCAACACAACGTGCCGCATCAGCCGCACCCGCAGCATGGCCCACACGGCCCACATGGCCCGCATCAGCAGCATATGCATCACGAGCCACATTCTAGGCCGCTTAGTATAGGTAATATAATAATATATCTTATGACAACCAACACAGCGTTATCTGATCTCTAACTAGGCAAAGCAACTAGGACCGATGCCTGCCAGGGTTGCGAGATTGCGAGAAGGAACACGGGTGGGTTTTAGTCAGTAAAAGTCTGACACGCCGTTCCGCTCCACCCAGAGCGGGAGACGTCATTCGATGATTTCCCACCCACAAAAAAAGGACATACCAATGGTTTTTTGAGGAGAGAACCGCACATACATCAGTGGAGCAGTCCAGTCAGTGCAAGAATTGGTCGGTATTCAAGTAGCTCACGGAGAAATTTGTGTTTCAAAGGCGGCGGAGCGGGCGGCTCACGACGCGCTGAGCGTCGTGCTGCTGGTCCCTCCGAGCGTCGCCGCACAGGTAACGAGCCACTAGGATAACAAAAATCTAGATCCAAATAACTGAGCACCTCCATATAGTCCTCTAGGCAGCATTTCGGCCATGGCAGCTCAGCGGAGACTAGCCATCGACGCAGGAGATATTACAGTGCAGGCGTGTATGCGCTGATACAGTTGCCTTCGTCCCACACCCTTTCAGTCCTCAGGGACGGCAATCAGACAAGACCGGAGGGAGATCAGGCGCAGGATCAATGGCTTTACGTGCTTTCCAAAAGCACGAGGTTATCACACTGCCGGCTTCCAAACTCCGGGATGTTGTTGAAAATTCTTGATATTTCTCTTTAAAATTTTGCCCGGCCCCTGGGGGTCAACTCGGGCATTTGATCACCTCTATAATATGGAATTGAGACCTGGGTCTTCCAACACACGCAATGCTTAGTAATTGGGTGGAAAAACGTGAGTAAAAGTGGTTGTATTTTGACCTTTATGATTAATGTTTTGACGTCTGTGTTTGTGCTATTCCACAGAAATGCGCGTCAGTCCAGGAGGTGCGGGGACTTCAGCAGAACCGCCGCATATGATGCATCATCACCACATGGTACGAGCCTTCTTTTTTTTATCAGCCCTGCATAGTTTTCCAGTTTAAGAAAATGTCTTATTTTGACAGGCCAGGATATTGAAAATGGATTCAGTATCTGATGCTGAACCGAAAGTGCTTTGACTATGGTCGTCGGTTATTTTTAAATAAAATTTGTTGCTTTAAACATTTTGATCGCTTCGAATTATTGCACTTTTCTAAGAAACAGCAGTTGTTTTTATAAATAATCAAAATCAAAAGTCATTTATTCAAACTAGCGTGAGAGTCAGCACTTTTTGAACGTCAAAGTTACATAAGACAGAAAAGGCCCAAAAGGCCTGCCCTTCGCCACTTCCTAGTGCTTTAGCTTTTGATAAAAAACTTTTCCAAACAAATAACAACCGACTTCTGAAAAAAAAAAAAATAACGTTCATTTCGGAAGTCGTTGTCTATGGATATATATATTTTAGTTACTAGTCACGCGGGCATAATTCCAGACTAAGGGCTGCCTAAATCGACCTCTCGCGTCCGGCCCTGGTGCGAGCCATGGTACGGAGCGAGAGGGCATGGAAAGCCGTCACCTCCTTCTGCGAAGCAGTACTGCTCGCGAAGGAGGAGGTGGGGCGCGTGAGGGAGTGGCAGTCTCTGCGCCCTCACGTCCCTAACCGCCGCAGGAGGAGACGCACCGGGCGTCGGGAGTCGATAGCGGACTCCCGGCCACCGTAGGCGCGAGCTTGCGGGTGGCGAGCAATGGGTAGCTCGCCGCCCGGTAAGGACCAGGCTCGGGTCGACGGCGCGTAGTGTTCCACGCGCGCCTCAAAGAGATGTCAGCAGCACTGAAGGGGTCTGCTAGGACCGATGCCTGTCAGGGTCGCGAGATTGTTCGAAAGAGATACCGTGACCCTGGCACATGGGCAACTGAAAAAACACGGGTGGGTTTTAGTCAGTAAAAGTCTGACACGCCCTCCCGCTCCGCCCAGAGCGGGAGAAGTCATTTGATGATTTCCCATCCAAAAAAAAAAGGGCTGCCTAAATCTGGAATTGCGCCCGGTCGATGGCAATAGGCTCGCCCCCTATTACTTGGGACTTAAAGACAACTTGCGAAATGTGCCCTTGCCCAGCCCTTAGGAGAAACAAGGGTGGTTAAAAATATCCTGATTAATATTCCAACTTCTTATTCCTGTGTCTTTTTACATGCTTTATATCAGCTTCACTAGTATCTTTGTTTGTAACCGACTCCTTATAGCGTGATTTTGACCCACTTTAAACAACCAGATTTCATTTAAACTCTGTAGACTTATCTCGGGCCGATGACAAAACTATAATTTCATAAATTTGTGCCATTATCCTTGCCAGGGTTACCAGGACAGCAAAAAAACTGTCTTCGAAAACTACGCTGACATACGTCACAAACTACGCTATCATACGTTTCAAAATTTGAAAAACCCTAAAAAATTGCAAATAAATAATACTTTAAAAAACTAAAAAACACGCTTCCAAAGAAAACCAAACTAAGCGTGAGGTGCCTGATGTCAGTAAAAAAATACCGTACTAGTAATACTACTTTTTAGTTTGGTTTTCTATGGAAGCGTGTTTTTTCTTTTTTTTAAACTATTATTTCTACTAAATCCTGTTTTTCCCTCGTCCAGGACACTAACCCACTCGAGGGCTCAGTGGAGTCCATGGTGAGCGGTGCAGGGTCATCAGACGGCGAGCTGTCTTCAAAAGCAGGAGACAGCCCTAGCAGGAAACGGAGGCGTATTTCCAGGCATCTGTCTTCAGGTAACCATAACATGAATGAATTAATGAAATGCAACCACAGCGTGGTTTGACCAGACTCGATTAATCAAATGAACCTCAAGATTTGTACTAGCTTTTGAAACTTCATGTTTCATGGTGCTACAGAGACCATTGCATATCCAGGAGTAGACTGGGGGGTGCTGTAATGGTAGAGAAGACGTGCCCTTAGGATAGGGAAGGGTTGCGAGCTGTACCGGAAATGCATACTACAAATCATTTTTTTGCAACACCATAATAGGAACTGAAAATAGTAAAAACTTTTTACAAAAAAAATAACAACCTACTTCCTAAAAAAAAACACTACAAAGAGAAAAATAACTTTAATTTCGAAAGTCGGTGTCTTAGGATCTGTATTTAAGGTTTATTTGCCACCGACTTCCGAAATTAAAGTTATTTTTCACTTTGTAGTGTTTTTTTAGGAATTCGGTTATTTTTTTTTTTTGTAAAAAGTCTTTATTTCTAACTTTTTAGTTATGGTAGATACCCCGCACTAATTTAATCGCGTTATTCGTTCATATGTCGCGCAAATACTTAATGCAAATTTAAAACTTATATGGTTTTCACATGGACCCCATTATCCAAATGGAAACAAATTAAAATAGGACCATTGGGGACGCACCAGCTTTCAAATAAAAAAAAAGAATCATCAAAATCGGTTCATCCAGTCAAAAGTTATGAGGTAACAAATATAAAAAAAATATATAAAAAATACAGTTGAATTGATAACCTCCTCCTTTTTTTGAAGTTGGTTAAAAAAATAGAAGTGACTGGCCATTCTAAAATGTAATTTCCTATGGAGAAGAATGGATAAAATATAGTCCTAGTTATCTCCATGAAATTGGGTCTAACAAAAGCCACATCCATAAAAAATTGACAAAACATCCCTTGAGAATGAGTAGAAAAAGTCTGCTTCGTTGAAACCATTTTCACCAGAACCACAAATTTTATTGTCAATGTTTGTTTAAACTTCTCACAGGTCCGAAGTCAGCTTTGGGCAATGAGTTCTCCAATGGAAACTTCACGGCGTCCATCACAGGTTCCTTTATCAGCAGGATATCGAGCCATAATCGTTAATGTATATTGTTTTTAATTACAGGGGAGAGTAATGTGTCAGGGTCTGCGCCCGCAGTCGAGCGTCGCACGCCCAGACACCACTACCAGCCGCCGTAAGTACTACAAAGTCTTTCTGATGATCCTGTCTTTACTGTAAGACAGGATCATCAGAAAGACTTTGTATAAGGACCTTTTTCAGGAATACCTCACAGTTAGCCTATAATGTTCCCACTGCTGGGAAACAGGCCTCTTCTCTGTGAAAGCGAGGATTTTATTTCACACTAGCTTCTGCCCGCGACTTCGTCCGCGTCCAATTTTTCTTCCCTCTCTGTGAGAGAGGGTGGACCGCAATCACCACGATTTGAAACCACTGTAAAAGCTAATTATTATTAAAAGAGTAACCGTGGAGTTTCTTGCCGGCGCTTCTCCATAGGAATCAACAATTTGGAACCGTGCACCTAGCTTCTGACGTTTCATGAGTGCCCATGTAGGTTTATGATAATTATAAATATTTTGATTTGAAGGAGCATTGTGATACCTACCTGGATTGTGGAGGTCAAAAAGGCAGTCCCTCTATTTTAAAAACTGGTTTTCAGCTGCATCCAGATATAGTGCAAGATAGCCATATAAAAGTTAGGAAACGCTAGGCTAGATTTGCCTTTCGAACTGTGTGTTTCCACTGTTGCATACGTCACGGTATTTTGACGGATGCGAATGGCCTAGATTTTTTTTTTTTTGATCATTATATCATAAATATGTTTGTCTACAGACGGCGGGTCCGCTTCGTGAACAACGGTGCGGGAACATGGACGGAGCGTCACCTCGAGCAGCACACACACCCGACGCACCCGACGCACCCCGCTCACCCGCCGCACCCCGCGCACCCCGCGCACCCCGCACACCCCGCGCATCACACGCACCACACGCACCACGCGCATCCGCATCATACGCCGCTGTTGTTGGATATTAACCAGGTAAGCATGGTGTGGAGTCAAAGTTGATTGTATTTATTTGCTTAACCCGTTTCGTACGAGAATGGCACTGTAATACACCGCTCTTTAGCGGCATAACCGATTCGATTTGTGTCTGAAAAATTCGAGACAGACATTTTTATAGTTCAAACGGTGCTATTTCTGATAGTGTCCATGTTTTTTTTTAATGATTAATTAAGGAAAAAATTAGTTTAAGACTATTTTGTTTTCTAATCAAAATCTTTCCTCTCTGCAATGACCATAGAATCCCACTGAACTGTGGATTAAATGTTTAATTTATACTATTCCAACGCCAACCTACGGTACACGGCAGCTGAAACATGAAGATTCATTCATAAAAAAAATTCACTACACATCTACGCCCAGTAAAATGTTCAAAATGAAGCTCTAGAATCTAGCTCCAATGGGCCCCATGTATGTTTAGCATATTATTAAAGACTAGCTTCTGCCCGCGACTTCGCCCGCGTCAATTTTTTTGCTCCACTGACCCTTCCCGTCGCATCAAATTGCCTGCCAGTTTTCGTCTATTTTTCGATACTGCTCTGCTCCTTTTGATCGTAGCGTGATGTTATATCGCCTATAGCCTTCCTCAATAAATAGGCTACCCAACACAAAAATATATTTTCAAATCGGACCACTAGTTCCTGAGATTACCGCTTCCAACCAAACAAATAAACAAACTCTTCAGCTTTATAATATTAGTATAGATTTTATTATTATCCCTTGTAACGCACTGTAACTCATCGATAATCTGACTGATTCCAGATTCAGTCAGTCCGGGGCACTCGGCTGGGCGCTCTGGGCGGCGTGGGCTGGCATGCCCACCCTCACCGCGACCACGCACAGCGTACTCAGGTATGCGGGCTATACTGTAGTACAGACAGGGACACGCTCACGAGTTCTATGTGGTTTTAGGAACTGTCAGACCCTCAACGAATTCAAATAATAATGGACCTAGTATTGAGCCTTTAGGTACACCTAACTCCTGCCAGGGTCGCGAGATTTGTTCGTAAGAGTTACCTGGCATATAGGCGACTGAAGGAACACGGGTGGGTTTTACTCAGTCTGACACGCCCTCCCGCTCCACCGTCAGCGGGAGAGGTCATTTAATGACTTCCCACCCATATCAAAAAAGGGTCGAATTGGGACATGGGAAATATTGCAGACAACTGTGTGGCATCTTTACTTTCTATGAGCAACTTTACCCATGAGTTTAGTTAAATATATCTCAATTACTAAACATCTGTATCCGCCATTTAATTTCAAAGCGATACAAAAGGAGAAAATTAAACTATTTGTACAAGATTTTTAGTAATTGCGATATAATTTAATTCATATTTATCTTTTACTTATAGGTAAAGTTGTTCATAAAATGTAAAGATGTCATAGTTGACGGTAGTCGTTTTTTTTTTGTATGCATTTGGGAAGTCATTTTTGTGATAGTATAAATTACTTATAAGAAGGACAATTGTCGTCATTGGAAACGTTCAAAGTCTTGGCGACAATCAAATGTCAGAAATGTATGGGAACTCGAGATTTTTTTGACGGATAGACAGCAATCTTAAATTTACGAGAATTGTCACTCTATTACGATTTGTCCCTATATTATTAGTGTTCAGACTTTGGGTCCTCAATAGTATAAGAAAAGTCTATACATGGAAATGTATAGACTTTTCTAGATCTTTATAAATAACAGTTTGCCTAGATAAAGACACGAAAAGTAAGATTTGTTTTGTTATACAGAGTGTTTTTCTTACACCATCTGAAACAGAAATCTTTTGCATGAAATATGGTTAAAGTCCGCAATGGCTTCGTGGCGTGTCCCGATCGAAACAATTTAATGATACAATTTCTTTCAGTTATTAATAAGGTTACTATAAGAAAATATATGATCGAACCGAGCATATGAATAGGTACGAAAAAATATATAAGAGCTAGCGTTACACGACAAATTTTTAATTTCCACACACAAGGCAAACATAAACCAACATTTGAACACGATAAACACTTTAAGCGACACGTTGGGCCAAACATTTGTCCAACAACAAATGTTTGTCCCAACGAAAACGTACGAAACACACAAATACTATTAAAACACTTCAAAATATGACCTATTTACAAAACTATACAACATCAAAATTTCAAAATATAGGATTTAAAATATTTACAGTACTCCGAATATATCACATCGAACTTTAGAACGAGACACACATATATGAGTGAGAGAGACAACGCTCTACTAAGCCTCCTTCTAAAGCTCGATGTACCGGGTACTGTGTCTCAAACGTTACCTTAACGAGAACCGCGAGTTTTGCAATATGGCGTCATAATACATATAAAATCCTCGTCGTTTTTGTATTGATTCATAAGTTCTATGTTTATTGTCAATCTGGGCATAGCATATAATGAATTTAGGTGGTTAGGCACACTTGTGATTGGTTAGGTTTTATTGTATAATCAAATATTATTATGTATGTTAGATTTAAGTTAGTATTAAGTTTCGAAACGGCGATCGAACCGAGCAAACGTCTTTTATTGAATTATTCAACATGGCGTCGTCATTTGAGTGTTACAGTTCTCGCTTCGACTTGTATTGTTGTTAGAAATAAGACCTCTTTCCTATTGTGGGCTAAGGATTTAATTACTGTATTAATTAATTGTTTAAAAAAAAGTCTGTTCCTAAAATATAATTTAAAAAATTTACGGATAAATCGAATAGAAAATAGTAACTGTCACAGTTCTGATTACATTTGCTAACCGAGAAATGAATGAATATAAAAGGAGCAATCATGATTTAATAATTTAATAAAACATTTATAAAAACATATTTCGGAAACAAAAATCGACTATGTGTTTTTGGTCAACGATGGCGGTTTTAATTAAAGACGACATTAATAGACTGAGATGTCTAAAAGAATTTGTTTCGGCCTTTCTTTTCAGAATAGTCAGTGGGAAACGCTGACTTCATCTAGTTTGTAAAATATTATTGACATGTAAAAGTGTTTGTAGAAACCTACTTATAGAAATACAATCATTTATCGATAGCATTAAGAAAAATCCCAGTCATCAATAGTGGAAATGATTTCTTATTTTTACATCCTTTTGCGGAGATGTCCTTGTGTTAATTAGTAAGCTCTAGCTCTTTAACTCTCACGTGACGACGTCATTGCTCCACGTACGTTTGGTTCCTTCGTCCCCCCATGCTGAGGGTCCGGGTCGCACGTAGGTGCCGGTGGGCGGAGTCCCAGCGCCCGAGCTGTGGGGCGCCGCAGTGCTGCCCCCGCTGCCACACCTGCGCTACCAGGTATAAACTGCGCAAATACTGCGCAATACTGCGCAAAAGTTTTGGGTACAGGGTTTTGGTGGCTCCGATACGATTGGACGCTTTTTTGTACGATTGATCAGCTTTTTATTGTCTTTTGTCTGCCTACTGATATGTTTGAATTGTCGTCTGGTGTCTGGTTAACCCCTTCAACTGGCTATGCAACGAAATTTTAGGCTAACGTTAACACAGCTGCTCCATTCGCTTGAAAATGTCATCTAAATATCATCTAAGTGTTATAAAATCATTCAGCAATATGAACTCATATTCATAATTTATTAATCATTAGAATCCTAAACGAATGCTATTTTAAGTCACACAGCTAACTGTTAATACCCTTGCTTTAATTTAACTGCATAATAAAACTAATAGGCAATAAATAAAGCTTGGAAACTTTGCACCTAAATAATGATAAAAACCGCTTCTAACTGAACCAACTTTAGTATAGTTGAAGGGGTTAAAAAAAACTTAACTCTACCCGCATTTCCAGTAAATATAAAAATACCCTCTCTTTGTGTTGTAAATAATTCAAATCGTATCGGAGTCGGTTTCATCGTTTCTTACCGTCTTAACATACGTTGGACGCGTGCATGATCCTAACACCGTACTATATAGCATATCGTCCAGTTATACCAACGTTGTATCACATCTCTGAGGCTTCTGTGTAATGTTTTGTTGATTTTAACGTGCTTTCACCCGTTTAAAAGCCATTTTATGTCTCCTAAAGTATAATATTGTTATTAGTTACAAGTTAAATGGAATGCCACTCATAAATTCATGTCACGGGTATTTGATAGTAAGCTTGATCCAAGTCTAAACATGAATATTTTCTAAAAACACCTTTGTTTTGCTCTTCTATCTTTCCTATTGTCTTAATTAATGGTTACGGTTTAACAGTTATTTTTTATGCGTTTGCTTCAAGTTTGCCCGACTAGTTTTTAAATAATTATTTTTATTAGTTTTTTCATTGTTTGCCTTTGTGTTTGTGATGTATCGTTGGTATAGTCGTCTCTTGGGCACGAGTTGTCTCCGTTCTGCTGCGTGCTGGTCCCTGTGATGGCGCCGTGGCTGCCAGCCCCGCTTTACCACTGTATCTCTAGTGACGTCACGTGGACTAACATATACACACACATTTGACTAAACTCTTAATTGGTTTCGGTGCTCTCATTAAAAGAAGTAATACAATTTGTGAAAGCATGAGGTGGTTTAAACGCTCCATTTGCACATTCATTCGGTTTTACAGAGAAATCCTGAATGTTTACTGCATTACCAACAGAATTATCTGAACATGATAATGTCTATTTCATTCGTCACCGCTGCACCATCTCAAACCTTAAGCTCCCAAGCTCTTCATCATCATCATCATTTCAGCCGTAAGACGTCCACTGCTGGACTTAGGCCTCCCCCAATTTGGGGGGCTTTGCCATAATCGCCACGCTTGGCAGGCGGGTTGGCGATCGCAGTATGGTGGTAAAATGCATAGAGAACGCTGCTGCCCATTCTCTAGTATGTCCCTTAGTCGCCTTTTACGACACCCACAGGAAGAAATGGGGTGGTGTTATTCTTTACGTCCGGCACCGCACGGTTATCTACCAACTTCCAAAGAATTCTTTGTTTTCTTTAAATTATTTTCACATAAAGAAGCAACAAGAATAATGTACCTTAGATTTTGTAATATAAGATTTTCCTTGGAGTTTCTTTCTGTTTTTCTCAATTCAAAAGTGCCTGTAAATTGGTTGAAATAATAGCTTTCAGTCCAACTTGCTCTTATGTTCTAAAGGCTGTCACATCTTCGCCGATCTCTTCTAAATCTACATAAATGTGTTTGTGTGTGTTAGTCTTACGTGTCAATGGTTTGGTACTATTTCTAAGCTTCAGGTTGTTGGTCCGTCAGCTTGACGATGCGCTCGTCTTGTTAACTTTTACCATAGTGTTCATTATATAAATACTTTCTATTGGCTGCTGTGCGGTTGGTTAGATTTGCGCTGAATTTTTGTATATAGTATTGCTGTTTTATATCATTCGTTGGGTTGCTGTGTAAAGAAGTGACAGTTTTGAATGTTTTTAAACCATGACTGATTAAAAGTGTCACGTTATGGAATTTTTAAATGGAAGTATTGACAGTTCATTAGGTATGGATAAAGGATAAGGAACCCTTTAAATAACTTCAGAAATTAAACCCTCCTCCAATGATACTGTACCTAAAGCTACAAAAGCAAAGAAATGAATGTAACTTAAATGCAAATGAATGTTAAACACGATATATATATTTTAAAAAAATCCTTTAATTCAGATTAATTAAATTTCTATATTTTATTGAGGTCAATCAATGTATTTAGAACATTAAAAAAATTCTAAATAATAAAATAGGTCGACGAACAATAGCTCGCCGACATGTCTAATTCAACAATAATGGTATCAAAAACAGTGAAATAAAGTTCATACGTTTTAGACGTCATAGTTACAAATTAGACAGCTCCCAATATCACACAAATATTTCAGTGCTATCTACACAGCGTCACAGTACAAATAAAACTATAAATGTAAGCATTCGACTCCACCGCGCTTGGTTTGACAATAGTATGTTACTACTCTCTCGATGTTACGTCTGTCCGTTGTAGTAAGAGATACTCTGTTGTCGCCACTTTTTTTAAATGCCAAATATAATTATTGTTAACTACCCTCTAAAACCACTGATGCCCTGGCTGGTGGCCTTGATGATTAATATTGAGGCAGCCACAGGCAAGTCCAGTTAAGCAGCCGACAACCTATTAGGGTGACTTGCGAGATATCATAAAAAAAAATTATTCGGGCGTTTTGGTCCTACTGTTGACTAATTATTTTTGGACTCCACATGACAAAAACAAATATGTAGGACACATTGTCTCATTTTCAAAATCTCAAAGTTAGTAGTCTTATGCCTGACTTACTATTACGCAGAAATAAAAGCTAAGTATAAAAATTTTTGGAAAGCCATTCAGTATTACTGTTATTGAAAACAATGCTTTTCTGGACCTTAGAACCAGAACTATACAAGTTATTCAGATCATAGTTTTTGGGGATGGCATATACATGTTGTATTTTTTATGGGTGGCGTTATACAGGGTGTTTCCAGTCGGACTCCACGACAACTGTACATGTGTACGCACATATGCATGCCCAGATGGTCCAGTGTTCTAGGGTGCTAGGCAGCGTTAGTGGCTTGTATCGTGTCGCTTAGACCTAACTATTATAGCCTTCGAATTGTTTCTGTAAGAACCTTTCTATGTACCGGACGATGCTTCGACGAAAAGACTTATATAATATGTCAAATTTTAAAAAAAGCGCCTCAAAATAATTTACCCTGTATAATAAATATGAAAAAAAGAAATCGTTTTGAAGGTAGTCAGAGCATCGTTTGAGCGAAATAGCGCGGGTGCGGTACTAACTTTATCGGTTATTAAAGGCTTACCATTGATAAGACTACCCTGTTATCAAGGCAGTTCAGTTTAAAATGAAAGTTCTCGGGTTGTCCGCGAATTTGCAAAGTAATGGAAATGGAAAACGTCACATTTTATAATATACATGGTGTATCAATGACTTGTATTTATTAAATCACATGCGAAAATCACGTTTTGATCTATACAAGGTGTAACAGAATAAACGTAAGTACTCATAGTCGTTTTTCATAATTGACTATTGACTAAATTTCAGTAACCTTTTCAAAGAATTTACATTTTTTCATACCTACTGCCGATGGAACCAAAGAGAATTAAACCTTATTTCAAGGCAGAGTGTCATTTTTAAATGCATAAAGTAAAGGTTGAAAAAAAAATTGTTTTTTTGGTAGTTGAATTATGCTTTTAACTCAATTTTCTAATTGGGGTGTATGAGGTCATCATATAGACAAAAAAAAAATGGCGGGCCGAGAGCTTCCAATTTAGCGCTGAAACTGATACATGTACTGTTGATAGTAAGCCAATTATTATGTCGCGCTCACACGACACACACTTGACGCTTTGACACTTTTATAACAATTTTATTCTTACTCTGGCTTACTGACACTTGCGTTCTAGACACTAGAGTTATCGGTTGTCTTTGACTACAAAAAACAAACAAAATTTTATTTTTGAATGTGGTTACTAATACCTTTCAACGCAACATGTAATGCCGTCAATAGTGTTCGCGAACAGTTACATGTTGTGTTGCAAAGCAAAAGATTGGTATAGATTAAATCTTTTAATGAATATTATGATAAAAACAACCGATGGCTTTTAAATAATGTGATCTAAATAGTGATTAATGTGTAAGTCCTATACAGTCTGATGCTTGCGATGGCACGCGTCTTTCTTAACATTGAATGTGTCACGAAAGAAAATCGCGCCGTATCGTATGACGTATCTATGTAGCTAGCCTAAGTTATGTGTTCATTTGGCGGCATTAAAAAATATGCTAGACACGAAATTTCCATTTTATCCATTGTTTTTTGGCCAACATTTTACTATAATTTACCTTCTTGGGACCAAGATACACTGACGATATCTAAATTATAGGAAAATTTCACTTCACTTTACAGTCACCGAAATAATAATTAAATTAACAAAGTAATAAATAAAAATGATAACATTTTATAATGCCTTCCTGTCGCCAAATGAACACAACTTCTAAAAAAATTACCTACAATAATATAATAAATTAATTAAATGTGTAAAATCCAAGTGTATGTTGGTGGGCGTGCTGCTCTCATAGTGTGATGTTATGTGAATGGCGAACACCGCCACGGCACTCGTTAGAGCCGCTTTGGATCTACGACCGATGCGTGCGACAAATAACACATTTGAAAAAATACAACCCACATTTTGGATCTCTCCACAGTCGAATAAAAACGATTTAGAGAGACAGGGAATAAGTTTCAATGGAAGGCTTCTAAATTGTTTAAAAGTACTTTAATTTAAATAATTGATGTTCTACCTGTGTTCATTTATACAGGATGTTCAATTAAAAATGTTTTTTTTTTACAAAATAAAAAAGCTACTTCTAAAGTAGTTCGTAAAATTTTTGCTTACATGTTTAAAAAGTAAACGCTACATTAAAAAAGAAAATTATGTGTGTTTGAAGTCCCGTGTCGTGAGGTCACTGCTAAAGTAAAATATATAATAGTAGTCCAACCACCGGTTTCTCGAAGCCTCTCATAATTAAATCGACTATTAATATTAAATTTTATTTATCAATATTTAATTATTTATCAATATTAAAAAAGACAGCAAAGTAATGGCGGAGTATTCGACAGTTATTGTACCATCTCGCATTCTCTCAGATTACTGTCAAATTTTCTACCGCCGACTCTGTCTGAACAATCGAAAACCACGTTTCTGCTGATGTAAAACGCGGCGAGATTTTATTGGTTTTTTTAACTCAAGGTCAAAACTCGTCTTTGAGTAGTGCGTTGAAGATTTAGTGCGCCAAAAGATTTATACGTCGGTACGAGCATAGTGAAAAATTTAATTAGTCCCAAAAAAAATTTTTATTAAAAATTTTGTTTTTATTATTTTCTTTGCTGCTCATAGTGCCCCTAAGCGTATACTCTAACTCCTAAAACTCCCCCCTTAAAATGATCCACTGACCTGTATTTGGCTTCAAGAAATCGTTGGTTAAGTCCGCTATTGAGTATTTTCCTTTACATGTTAGCAAGGTGGCGGAGCCTGTTAGACAGTGTGCATCACTCTTAATATAATAGATGTGCACAGTGCTTGAAGATGTAGGTATGCTGAGGTGGTCGAGTGGTGGGGTCGGTTCTGTTAAACGTTGGTAACTGGAAGTAGCCTTGAATCTGGGCTTACTCGTTTTGTTTCGTCAATTTGTTGATCAAACTTATAGCCTATATATGTTTTTTTTCGACTCTAGCTGCTGTATCATGTCTTTAGCGGCATTGCCTTTTTAGGTTCTTTTTTTCGATTTTTGTTACTTCCTATTTTAACACACCTTGAAAAAATGACTTTAGACACATTTGACAACGAAGAAACCGTTTAAAATTGAGTAAATTAGTTATATTTGCTCCATTTTAAATGGTTTCTTTTAACAAATATTAAATTCAGCAGAATTCTATACAGCGTAATTGCGTAACACACTAACAGAAGGAATTTAAAGAAAATATGAAGCATTGAGTTAGCAATTTCCTTCAAAATGATTCAGGTTCTAATTCTTACGCAAGCAGAGAGCAGGTTGTTACATAAATATTTTCTAAACAGGCGATAGTTTTATCAACAAATTTACCAAGGTTCTTTGGCAAACCTATCTTAATAACAAAAAGTCTAAATAAATCAATTTTTCACAGAACCGTCCCCGCCGCGTCTCGTCAGTAAAAACGCTCTAACTTAAATTAAAATCTCGATGTTTTTTATTCATGCCCACACTCCTGACGTTTGTTACTTATTTGTCTTGAACACACCATAACAGCGCCGAAGTAAGACGACACGCTATTCCTAACACGGGTGTAGCGAAAACAGGCTTTAACACAACCCGAGAAAGTTTAAATTCACATGCACATATCGGCGTTACTTCATATCTCTCTCTCTCTCTAACCGCACAAATTCGCTTTTTCGAGCGTACGGACTTCTCGCTCTAGTGAATTACATTTCCCAGGTGATAGAAAAAGACAGAGATATAGGCTGATCTGTGCGTGTAGATTTTGTGCTGTCTCCAAACGTCGTATTTATTGTGAATAAAACTTGCATAATGTTGCAGCAACGTGGTGTTGCTCGAAACTAGCAGCATGTTGTGTTATATAACATGTTGCTGCAACAATATTGAGCGGCTTTTGTTTTCCATGAATACAGGGTTACAATTATCACTAATTAATTTAAGAATGATTAATTTTATTATGTGTTTTAATGTGGGTATGTAACGGTTGCGGTACACACTGTATACAAGGTGTTTTTGGATTTTAAGGCGGATTTCGGATAAAGACACAATTTTCCAGAATTTGTTAGTGTAGGTTGTCTGCGCGTTCGTAGCACAGGGCTACGCCTTTGCTTGGCGCGTATCAAACAACTACGTGAGTACTTTTTCGTTTACATTTGTTTGTCAATTAAGTTCAAAATCGCTTGCCCAATAACCGAAATCTGTTTTAATATTCAATACACACTCTGCATTGTCGTAAGTGAAACACGTTCGTGTGAGCTACACCCTTAGCGCGCATGTCTTCACTCGGCGCGCGCATGCACTCAGCTCATAACGTTGTACATACGTACTGCAAGGTCTAGTCGCTGCATAACACATGTCTAGTAAACGAGCCCCCAACCTCCACAGAAGTGGGGGGCTCACCATACCCCGGTCCGAACGACCCTCCCAAATATTTTTTTTTTACGTCAACTAACCCCGTCACTTAAAATTTTATTATTCGTGTACCGCATGCAACGATTTTCCTCACTTTTGGATACCTTGTGTATGTGTTCCGTGTTCTTCGTGTATAATTTGGAGTTTAATTCTGTCTACGGTTTTCACCCCGTGTGTCGCGCGCCGGCCGTGCGTTACCGACCAATGGCGACGTGGCTCGCGGCCGCAACTGCTCGAGCCGCGGCCCACACGGGGTGAAACTGTCGACGGTTTTGCCACACTGTTTATTTAAGATTTTTGCCGCTAGCAACTCAAGCTTTGGTATTATGTAGAGAATAAACAAAAAAAATATTTGGCTGGTCGCTTTGATTATTAGAACTTGGCTGTTTCCTAAGATATGCTCTTTTTAATGTGAACAATTGATTAACACTTGTATATGGCGTTAGAGAGGTATTGTGTGTCGCGGTTTCACTAGCAGCAATAAGTTTTTCTCTCGTTCTTATATATTTATCTTTATATATCGTTATGTTTACTTTATTTTTTATTGCCAACTATTTATGTATGACATCATTATAGTTATGTTATAGTCCACTGTAGCGTAGCTGTACCCTTAAATATTATCACTTACGTTTTTTTTTTATCAACATATTTTTTTTTCTTTTTTTAATATTTTTTTAAATATAAAATGTGAATAGTTCTCTGGCACAATTTAATAAATCCTCATAGATTCGACACGTGTGTGACATTATGTATGTATTGAATAGGACGAGTAGAAAATCTTTATGCTTACAACTGATACCGGCCGCTGTTTCTTATACCCTGGTACTTTGGGCTCCTCTATCATTTTAAAATGGATGCTTACATCCGGAATTGACGTCAGGAAAAACGGATCGAATATAGACGTACCTAAACTGTGCAGTTGGCAACTAAAGACGAATAAATAAAATTTTGTATCATCAGATATCTCCCAAGTTATTTTAAAATACACTATCAGATAATTTAGCTGTGCATCGGACGTAAAACGTTGCCAGACTTTTGGGCTTCCCATACCATCTTTACATATCAAAACCCTCCGTGCCTCGGAGAGCACGTTAAGCCATTGGTCTGTCTTTCGTACATCTTAGACAGTCGTTACGGGACGTCAGAAGTCCGAAAGTCTGACAACCAGTCTTACCAAGGGGTATCGTATTACCCAGTAACTGGGTTGTGGAGGTCAGATAGGCAGTCGCTCTATGTAAAATACTGGTACTCAGCTGCATCCGGTTAGACTGGAAGCTGACCCCAATATAGTTGGGAAAAGGCTAGACAGATCATGATGATCTCGTAATAGTTCTACACCAACCAGACATTGTCCTTGGCTATATTAGCATAGCTCGCACAGGGATAATTGTCGTTTGGTACTTCGTTTCATCAAAAGCGTCTAAAGGGCCACCGTGAGTTGGCTTCGGCCCTTCGTACGCCTTCCAAAGATCCACCCACTTTCCCGAGATATGTCAAAGACACTTTAAATATTTGATTTTTATTAGCCGTTGAGGTCCCTCTGCTGGGCGAAGACCTCCCTACTCCCTTTCCATGTCTCTCTGCCCGTCTCTGGACTTTAAATAATTATGATAATTAACGTCTCGTCCCACTGACGCGATATCTGGTCAGCCGATAAATTGCCTCTGCGTCCCGAAGACTCGATATCGCGACTTCACAACCGAAAACACACCATCACGGCATAGAAAAAAGCATATAGTTGCGTGAAGTCATAGGACGCGATATCGAGTTTTCGGGACGCAGAGGACATTTTTTGGCTGACCCGATATCGCGTCAGTGGGACGGGAGAGGTTAATTAATTAATGAAAGTACTGAAATAGGTCTTTCCAGCGGTTTCACCCGCGTATTATACATATATACCTTCCCCTTGATGAAAACCGCATTAAAATCCGTTGCGTACTTTAAAAAAATCTAAGCGTACAGACGCGGGAAGCAACTTTGTTATATACTGTGTAAAGATAAAGTATAAAGAAATTACATTTACCAAGGTCTCATTTATAAAACCTCTTTTGTTGCCAACTGTATACAAGGAGGATAATTCAAAGTTATAAATATGAATGAATAAAATTCTGAGTCTGTAATTCCGGGCTAATTCTGGATGCAAGCGTTTCGAAATACCTTTTGATTGAATGTAACACGATAATGAATAAAAACAAACTCCAACAACTTCATTTGTCTCTCTAGCATGAAATGGGCTAAAAATCTGACCACAGCAGTAAACTGCTGGACATAAACCGGCTGTATTACAGAAAGCGATGTAACTTTGTTTCAAGCCAGGGTCGCCGATTGTTCGACAGAGTTACCGTGGCTCTGGCACAGGCAACTGAGGGAACACGGGTGGGTTTTAGTCAGTAAAAGTCTGACACGCCCTCCCGCTCCGCCTCGAGCGGGAGACGTCATTTTATGATTTGCCAACCATAAAACTGAACCTGAAACTCTGAGTCAGTTTTTGTATTTATAACTTTATGTCGATTGAAATAAAGTATTTAATACAAAAATTGACAGTTTAGTAACAGTTATCAGTTTTGTAAAAAGAACTACATTTCTATAACATATTGGGTTCTAAAATCATGCTTATCCTGGACAGTCACCCTGTCTTTTGTCCAGTTTGCTGACTAGCTTATATTTTCACTACAGCATGAGATATTCTCATATTATTAGAGTCGATACGAGAAATGAAGAATTGCATTACATTTTAATATTTTTTTTATTGATTCGTGTTACATTCAATCTTCTATCAATTTTAAGGTGGATTACGGATCGTGTGCGGCACGCAATGACATTTATAGAAAATACTAGCTGTATCTCGCGGTTTTACCAGCATAAGTCTTAATCCCGTAGGAATATCGCGATAAAAAGTATTCTATGTCCTAAACCAGGTCTTGGTCTTCACATGTGCCAAATTTCAGCCAAATACGTGCAGATATTTTAGCGTGAAATTGTAACAAACAATCACACGTACAGAAAATTAAATCTTAAGAAGGTATAAGAATTTGTATGCGATAGTTACCACAATTAAAAAGAGAAAAAAATAAAAAGGTTAAAAAAAGACAACCAACTTCAGAAAAAAACAAAACATTACGAAGTGAAAAATAGCTTTAATTTCGGCAAAAAATACAGAACAGCCCTGTATAAAAGTAGAAACTATGAAGATTCACGAACCAAAAAAAACTTACAAATTTATACTAAGCCAAGATACCAAAGTCATTGCGTACCGACCTCGTTCAGTATTTCCCCCCTCGCCCGAACCATGTGCTGACTTGTGCCTGCCTCAGATGGGCGGCGTGTACGCGGGCCTGCAGTACCACGGGAGCTTCGCCCCGCCGCCGCCGCCGCGCGGGCCCTTCGCCTCGCCGCCGCACCCGCATACACACTATATCGCCAACTCTCAGGTTAGTACTGCATCTTTCTGCCAGGGTCGCGAGATTTGTTCGAAAGAGTTGCCTGGCATATCGGCAACTGAAGGAACACGGGTGGGTTTTAGTCAGTAAAAGTCTGACATGACCTTCTGCTCCACCCAGAGCGGGAGACGTCATTTGATGATTTCCTATTCACAAAAAAAGTACTGCATATTTGATTTACTGATTTACGTGTAAAAGCGTTTGTAAAAACATACTTTTTTTTAAACTATACTCCATTTGTTTAGGCAGTTAACTAAAGGTAAACAATCATGATATGTCTTTTTATATAAAATAAATCGTATAAAAGACCAACAAATATTATTTAAATTAAGTTACTTACCTAACATCGGTTTAAGTAAATACCTAATTGTAAACATTTTTAGATTCAATTTTTAGACAGTTTTTTAGATAAAAGACATGTTAAGATTGTTTACATTTAGTTAACTACCTAAACAAATGGAGTATAGATGAGGTCGTAGTTTCCTATCTTACTACTCTGAAAAGAAAGGCCGAAACAAACTCACAGGTCACAGTCTCTTTTAAAGTCCAGACATAATCTTGGTCACAACATGTGAAGACCATGTAAACTGGTGTCTGAAATAATCTTTTAAGGAAAGAACCACACAGATTGAGTGGACCTGTCCAGTCAGTGCAAGCATTTGTCACTAATCGTTTAGCTCAACTCTGAACTTAAGGAGCTCAACGATTTGACAAACAATACCAAAGAAAGAACTTTTGGGAAGGCCACATAAATTACTCAAACTGCCAAATCATGATTGCAACTTACTGAGAAGGAAAGAAAACAAAAATAAAAAATAATAGTTTAAAAAAACTAAAAAACACGCTTCCATGGAAAACCAAACTAAAAAGTACAAAATAATGGAAAAAAAGCGTGGGTTGCTTTTAAAGTATTTTTTTTATTGATATCAGGCACCCCACGCTTTTTTTCCATTATTTTGTACTTTTTAGTTTGGTTTTCCATGGAAGCGTGTTTTTTAGTTTTTTTAAACTATTATTTATTTTCAATTTTTTAGGGTATTTAGAATTTTGAGACGTATGTCAGCGTAGTTTGTGACAGTTTTTTTGCTGTCCTGGTAACCCTGGCAAGGATAGTGGCACAAATTTATGAAATTATTGCATTGTCATCAGTCCTTGACAGGTGTGCAAAGTTTGAATGAAATCTGGTCGTTTAAAGTGGGTCAAAATCGCACTATAAGGAGTCGGTTACAAACAAACATACAAATATACAAACATACAAGTGAAGCTAATATAAAGCGTGTAAAAACGACCCACATAGTCTTCACATTCACAATAATTAAAACAATATGATACGTTACAAAGTAAATATTTATGTCATTGTATATACAGGATCAGTTTTTAGCCAGTGCACAAACTGTAACCATGAATTCAGCATATTATTCTAGACCCCCCAGCGTAGAAAATTTTCGTCGGTTATACAAAAAAATCAGCTGTTCCATACATTTTGACCCCGTAGGTATTGCATTTTTCTATGAAACAGCAGATTTGTTTTTTTGTAAAAACCGACGAAAAATTTCAGCGCAAAGGGGTAGAACCTGCCAGGGTCGCGAGATTGTTCGAAAGAGATACCGTGACCCTGGCACATGGGCAACTGAAGGAACACGGGTGGGTGTTAGTCAGTAAAAGTCTGACATGACCTCCCGCTCCGCCCAGAGCGGGAGAAGTCATTTGATGATTTCCCATAAAAAAGGGTCTACAATGATATGCTGAATTCATGGTTACAATTACGCACTGGATAAAAATTTATCCTGTATATCATTCCATCCCATCCCATTTCTTCCCGTGGGTGTCGTAAGAGGCGACTCTCTATGTATTTTACCACCATACTGCGATCGCCAACCCGCCTGCCAAGTGTGGCGATTACGGCAAAGTCCCCCGAATTGGGGGAGGCCTATGTCTAGCAGTGGACATCTTACGGCAGATATGATGATGATGACATTGTTTATCCTCTGGCCAAGGATCACGGGTAATGTCAACCACTCGTTTCGAGATTTGCTTATTAAATAGACCAAGAGTACTCGGACCCCACGAGCCGAGAGTTTCAACTCCAAACGACTCAAAAATATAATGACCAATAAAGTTATTACACTTACGCCGCTTTAGGTTCTCCTTCGGGGTTGGAAGATATTTGTTTTGTGCAGGCCTCTCAGAATAAAACTAATAATATTCCTTTCCACCACAGCGCGCAGAAGGCGGTCGACTGGAGATGGTGAGCGGTGGAGAAGGTACCATGTCTCCCCTGCAGCCTGCCACGGATCTACATCACGCGCCGTTACTGCTCGCCACTGAGGTTCGTATCTGCCTGTTACTGTTATACTGCTGCCCTGACTGGTATTGTTAGTCATATTTTTATTCCTCTAAAATCAATCAAAATCAAAAGTCATTTATTCAAACTAGGCTGAGAGTCAGCACTTTTTGAACGTCAAAGCAGGCCTGTCTCAATTCCATACAAGCGGCGCAAAATCCCCGAGATATTTACCTACTATTCTGGAAAACAACCTAATTTCAACCTTTTGCATTGCGTATAGCGTTCATAGTACAATAACTGACTGCCGTCTCGCTTCAATCTGCTAGGGCTGTCAGAGAGGTAGAATATACAATAGTAGGTACTTTACGGTATTAACAGTTTACTTTTGATCCGCGGGTGCGTGCGCTGCGTGTGCGACAAGTCGAGCGAGTGCAAGCCTATTGAGACTAGTACGGTGGCCGGACGCTTGCGTTTATCATACCTAAACTCGGGAGTGAAACTTCTGTACCGTAAGGTACTAATATATATTCTGTGGTCAAAGTTACATAACACAGTCCCCCAAAGCACCCGCCCTTCACCGCACACTTCCCTCTAGAGCAGTGACTCCCAAAGTGGTCCAGGTGCACCCCCAGGGTTCCACGGAAGACTCGACGAGGGTTAACGTTGGCGTGAGATTTTTTTAAATCAATGTAGGCACCTAATAAACTGCTCGAAAGAAATTTAAGGAACAGAAAAAAACATATTTTCTGAGCAAAAGCCAAACATATTTGAAAGTGGTCTACGTGAAAATAGTTTCGGAACTTCTGCTCTAGATGGCGCCGTATTCAATTTAATGTGACGTCGATACCAGCTGACGTTTAAGCCAACAATGATGCCTCATTTGTTAAATTATGATAAGAACTTTTAGAAGTTAGGAAGGAACAGATGAAATACTACTCATACATACATCCGGTCAAAATCCTATCAACAAATCAGATGCATATTTATTTAAAATTAAATTCTGCCCGCGAATTCGTCCGCGTAAAATTTTGTTTTGGGAATTTCATTACTGCAATGCTAGATGGCATTGAAGTAGATTTTGAGATTTTTTTGTCAATTTTTTTTAAATCTTTCGTAATTTTTTTTTTTTTTCATAAAAAGTTTCCTATGTTACTTCCAATACCTCCAAGAATATGTGTACAAAGTTTCGTGATGATCGGTGCAGTAATTTTCGCGTGAAAGCGTAACAAACAAACTAACATTCATATTTATAATATTAGTAGGGATTATTTTTAACACCGATGAAAATATATTTTCGGTAAAAATCGTCGAATGCTAAACTTACCTTATCCGTTGAGCTGCCACTTCAAAAATACCTACTTATACTTCTGCAGATAATAATGTAAGTTGTTGTTTGCAGGCCCGTGGAGCTCCATTGGAGCTGATGGCACCACATCACGCGAGACATGCACTCTCGCACCATCACCACGTAAGTTACAGCCCTTTCTATTGACTTGCCTTGCTTTCTTTGACTGGCCTGTTAGTCTAGTGGTTAGTGACCCTGACTGCTAAGACTGAGGTCGTGGGTTCGATTCCCACCCAGGACAAATCTCTGTGTGATGAGCACAATCATTTGTTCTGTGTCTGGGTGTAATTTATCTATAACTAGCTGACCCAGCGAACTTCTTATCGCCTCAAATTCAATAAATGTTGTAATAAATCTACCAAGTTTGACAACCAGAGGGGTAATTGCGGAACTTTTTAACGGTAGGAATTGGTTTAATATTCATAGTTAAACAACATTCATTGCGTTATTTACGTTGCTGAGCCGACAATTTATTCAAACAAATGACGCAATGGTTTAGAAATAATCTTCAAGCCCATTCAGATTCTGATAAATTGTGCGTTTCGCAATTAGAGTGCTGGTACGCGGTGGTGATCTGATAAGCGTTTTCTGGCTGACACTGCTGTTTGATAAGCTCATATCAAGTTATGACCACCTGGTACTTCGAAGGCAACGTTGTTGTCATACCACATTTTATAGTGACTTGTATTCTCTTTGACGTTTTATGTCATGTCACACGGGAACGCAGTCGAACGGGATAAAAAGTATCTTATGTCCGTTTCCTGGTTCTAAGCTACCTCCCCACCAATTTTCAGCCAAATCGGTTCAGCAGTTCTTGAGTTATAAATAGTGTAACTAACACGACTTTCTTTTATATATATAGATATGTATGTATTTAGAAATATATAAGTATGTGTATCAGTTGTCTGGTTACCATAGTACAGGCTCTGCCTAGTTTGGGATCAGATAACGTTGTGTTGGTTGTCCTAAGATATATATATTATTATATATTTATATTCTATCATCATTGGGTGTCGTAAGAGGCGACTAAGGGACTTACTAGAGAATGGGCAGCAGCGTTCTCTATACATTTTAAGATCATACTGCGATCGCCAACCCGCCTGCCACGCGTGGTGCTTATAGCAAACCCCCATTTTTTTGGGGAGTCCTGTGTCCAGCAGTGTACGTCCTTCGGCTGAAATGGTAAAGATAATTTTATTTTGCAAATATGGGTAACAGCAAATGATGACAAAAAATATATGAGTTCAGCCATATTTTAGCACGTAGGCATGCAAAAGATTTAAAACATTGATCTTAAAACTAAATTATTAAATACAATTTCAAAAACTAAACTAAACTAAATATTACACTAACTTAAAAATACTTTCTCAACTAGGAAGTCCTTAATATTATAATATCCTTTAGCCACTAAAATCTCTCTTAAATAATGAAAGGGGAAGCTCTTTCCATGTCTTGGGCAATTTGTTATAAATAACAGGCGCCATGCAGAAGACACTTGCGCATAAGTGCTGTCTTGGCTGTTTCCAGACATAGCACGCTATTGTCGCGTCTATTGCGGGGTACGACATCTGATAGACGTCTAAAACGACTCGGATTTGTCTTAACAAACACAGCTACTTCGAATGTATACAGACATAGCAAAGTTAATATTTTGTAATTTTTAAAGTACGGTTCACAACTATCAGTAGGCTTAAGTTTAAACATCGCCCGAATGCCTCTTTTTTGCACCTTGAAGGCAGTCTCTTTCCGTAGAGTTTCCCCAAAATATGATCCCATACCGTAAATGTGATTCTATTATCCCGTAATAAGCGGTAAGAAGAGCATCCGTGTTTATTATATGAGATAATGTGCGCAGGGCGTATGCAGACTTACTCGTTTTCTTACATAGAATATCGACATGTGATTTCCAATTCGGTTTTGTATCTATTTCGAGGCCCAGGAATTTTGTAGTTTCAACTTCTTGTATAGTATTATTATTATAGTTTATATTTAAGTTACTACCGGAGGTCTGTTGTTTGAAATGGATAACTTTAGTTTTATACATGATGAATGATTATGATGATTATATCAGAACTATCTTTATACAGGGTGTCCCAAAAATCAACGTCAAGCCAAAAACGGTTGATAGGCCAGGTGGTGACAGTTATCAGAAAAATTATAAAAAAATCTAAGTTAAGCATTTTTTTTCAGTACAGTCAGTTAAAGTTGGGCGATGTAATAATTTTTAGTACATGGTGGAGCAAACAAGTGATGTTTTCTTTAAAACTGAGGTAGTTGTGTTTTAATTTTGGACTGTAGTTTACAGAAGGGTTATTCAGGGTTACATCACTCACAAAAAATATATGAAAAGTAATGTCAATAATTTGAAAAGTACTTAACTTAGATTTTTTAAATTATTTTTCTGATAACTGTCACCACCTGGCCTATCAATCGTTTTCGGCTTGACGTTGATTTTTGGGACACCCTGTATATATAATTCTACTGTATATGTGTATGTCACTGAACTCCTCATAAACGGCTGGACCGATTTATATGTTTTTTTTTTTTGTTTTTTGTGGGTGTTTGAGTGGATCCCTGGAAGGTTTACATTTACAATTGGACCCGATAGGTGGCGCTGTTCGCACAGAGCAACGTCTGTCAGGCCCGCTAGTAATTATATAAGAATATTGCGAAGTATAACGCAGATTTTTTTTTTAAGAAACATTTTTTATTCTGCACTAACAAAACCTAGGTACATTAAAAAAAATACACATAGAAAGTAGCCAAAAGCCCAGTATTCAAGTAGATTTTTTTTTACAATTTGGTTGTGCCAAGCTACTCTTGTCGCCGTTGGCACGTCGACGGGAGACCATCTTTACATACATACAGACCCTTCCGTGCCTCGGAAAGCACGTTAAGGCGTTGATCGTGACTGTCTTTTGTAGATATTTGACAGTCGTACTGGAATCGCAGTATAGAATCAAGATCATGAATGCCCTAGAGCAGCCTTTCCCAAAGTGGGCGATAACGCCCCCCTTATGGGCGCTGCAGGCCTAAAGGAGTGTGGTAAGAGACCCAGAAAAGACTGTGTGCGGTGTGTAGACTACACAACGCCCCCATTTTTGGGTCTTTTCTGGGTCTCTTACCACCCCCCTTTAGGCCTGCAGCGCCCACAAGGGGGGCGTTATCGCCTACTTTGGGAAAGGCTGCCCTAGAGAGTATTTTTATTTCTTTAATTTTTATGAAATTACATCTCGTTGTTGACCTAAAAGGTAGTAACTACTCAACCGGGCTTTCCTGTGGATTTGTTAAGTGAATATAAGGCCTCCAGCCAGGGCTTATACAGGAAGATTTTTTAGTCACCGTCCAAATTTTTTCTAGGCATTAGGTATCATTCAATAAATCCATTTTTGAAAAAAAAAAAAAACGATACATAAAATTTTCATTTTAAATCATTTTCTCGAAAGAATTATCCGCTCTGCGTGGTCACTAAGTTAAACGTTAATAATACTACACTTGCCGCCCGTGAGAGTATGAAGGGAAAACTTGCAACTTTGTTTATTATTGTTTTCAATTAATTTCGGCGCCGCGCGGGGTGGGCCGCCGAAATTAATACCTAGCGCGGTGCATACGCACTAGGTAATAGCCCGCACTATTACCTAGCGCGCGGCGGTGTCCAGAATCATCAAATTTTTATAGATAACTTTGTGATGTGATATCTCAATATTTTCGTATTGAGTGATACTAGAAGAAAAAACACGTATTAAATGATTTTCGCAAAATATTAATATATCACAATTTGGACGGTGACTAAAAAATCTTCCTGTATAGACTTAAAAACTAAAGCGACTAATACCTAAGGGCACCCCCTGTAGGGTACCGATCTCGGCTTAGGGCATCACTGGAAAAGGGCAGTAAGGGACGGGCTGGATCTGAGTCCTTAGAGAATCACAACTTATCGTAACTTATCGTTGTTTTCCCAGCGTCGCAGTGGCGGCGGGGTGGGCGTGGGCGTGGGCGGTGGAGTGGGCGTGGGCGTCGTGAGCGGCGGTTCACGAGCTCGTCCGTACGTACGACACGCCGCGCGATGGCCGCACCATCCCATACACCATATACATACGCAGGTAACGTAGATAAAAAACTATAAAAATAAAACTTTATTAATTAGCTCTCATTATTTTATGAAATAACTTTATTAAATAGCTCTCATTATTTTATGAAATGTAAATCAAATTACAGTGTTTTTTTCACCAAAGTATTTATAATTATTTTAAACATTTATTCTTAAATAAAAACATTTCATCGTACTGGGTCACCATTGACTTCCTCAATCGGCCACCACTAATCCTCAATGAGACACCACTGTTCCTCACTAGGCTATACTAGGCTATTCTCACTCGGCCACATCTGTTCCTCACTAGGCCACCTCTGTTCCTCACTAGGCCACCTTTGTTCCGCACTCGACGCCCATTGTTCCTCTCTGAGCCATCACCGTTCCTCACTAGGCTACCACTACTCGGCCACCTCTGCCCCACAATAAGCTACACTACGAGCTACAACCGTTATCAGTATGTTTTGAAGCTGACCCTGTATATTGCTTGCCCCCCAGGGTGCCGGTGGGCTAGTAGGCACGACGCTGCCGACGCACGTGCAGGCTCAGCTCCACGTGGCACAACCGCTGTCGCTGCCTCCTCCTCCACCCACATACCAGGTAACTACCAATGAAACCACACGAACAATGTCCATGTAGTGTCGCACGTAAATAACCCCATCCCTTTTCTTCCCGTGGGTGTCGTAAGACGCGACTAAGGGACTTACTATAGAATGGGCAGCAGCGTTCTCTATGCATTTTATCACCATATTGCGATCGCCAACCCGCCTGCCAAGCGTGGCGATTACGGCAAATGTTCCCAAACTAGGAGAGGTCTATGTCCAATAGGGGACATTTTAAGTCTGAAATGATAATGTTGAACCACACGAATATACAGGGTTGCCAACTTTTTCTAATGTAGAGTATTTCTGATTGCAAAGACAGTAAATAAAGAGTCTAGATTTTTCTTTAATATAGTTTCTAGCACTTTTTGCATTACATAATATTTTTATTAATTACACAAAAATTGTAGGACTCCAAACATTCTATTTCGACGTTAATATAAGATACAAAGGAACTCATGTATTCATGGTTCCATTTTTCGAGTCAATGTCCTCGCAATCAAGTATATTTATTGAATACTAACAAATTCCATAGACGTCCTGTCGAAATTTAATTATGGTCTGTATAGGAAAAAAAAAAGACTTGAGTTTCTTCGGAATTTTGTAAATTTTGGCGGTACAAATTTTTATCTCTAAAGCAAAAAGCAGCCTTTCTTTCTTATTTATAAAGAAGATCCTTGAATATCTGAATTGCTAATATTCAATCATAAGTAAAAATGGCTATGTATATTTTTAATTCTGTGTCTAGATTTTTTTCTGATGGCTAGTAAAATTGTCAGTTATATTTCCAGTCGGCATCAGCAGAGCCTCTGCTGCAAGGCATGTTGTCGCAGGCAACGCGAGTTCTATCTCATCAGGTAGGCTTCCAAGAATACGGTCAATAAGGCCGACTTTAAGCTTCACACAAGCGATCAAATTTATGCTTTGCAAATAGGGTTTAAGTATGTACTTGTTTTTGGTGATGGGAATTCCATTGGCTTTTCAAATGTTGCTTCTATATTTGCTACGTATTAGGTTTATTTTGCATTGCAGGATTTTAGGAGGCCGTATACGAAATTTTTCGGATTTTGGTTATTTACTTGATACGTTAGTGGCTGTGACTTACGAGTAAATAGGTCGTGAGTTCGAACCCAAGCAGGCGCTTTACTTCGTGTAAATAATTTCATCGCCACTGCTCTCAAAACGGTGAAGGAAAACATCGTGAGGAAACCGAAATGTCTTAGAACCAAAAAATCGAAGACACGTGACATCTACCAATCCGCAGTGGGCCCGCGTGGTGGATTATGGCCCGCTCCCTCTCTCCGAGAGGAGACCTGTATCCCAGCAGTGGGAAAGTTATAGGCTGTTGCTGATGACGTGGTTTTACGGTTAAAATACGTATTTCTATAAGTTTTAATGCACAACATGAAAGATCGTTTCAGTTATGGCCGAATGAATGAGCTCCTTTTTTATTTTTGTCGAGACTAATAATGCGAGATTTAGGTTATTTGGAAAGATTATTTACTACCAATTCTTTATACATACATAAGTACAAAAATACATAAACTTACGCCGTGTGCCCATGGTGGTAAGCAGAAACTACAGAACGCCTACAGAATTCTGTAACATCAAGTAAATCAGCGAAATCGACAAAATTTCGTATACGGCCTCTTAAATTTAGGCCTTTTTAGTCATGGCTTGACTTGGTCCATTAGACGACCCTTAATAATGAAGAATAACGTATAATTTGATCAATGATCCTAAAAATCCTATAGAGGCCTAGGGGCTCGCGCATACATACCGCACGAGTTCTTTTTTTTATGGGAAATCATCAAATGACTTCTTCCGCTCTAGGCGGAGCGGGAGGGCGTGTCAGACTTTTACTGACTAAAACCCACCCGTGTTCCTTCAGTTGCCTGTGCCAGGGCCACGATGTCTCTTTCTTACAATCTCGCGACCCTGGCAGGCATCGGTCCTAGCAGACCCCTTCAGTGCTGCTGACATCTCTTTGAGGCGCGCGTGGAACACTACGCGCCGTCGACCCAAGCGTGTCCTTACCGGGCGGCAAGCTACTCATTGCTCGCCGCCCGCAAGCCCGCGCCTACGATGGCCGGGAGTCCGCTATCGACTCCCGACGCCCGGGGCGTCTTCTGCGGCGGCTAGGGACGTGAGGGCGCAGAGACTGCTACTCCCTCACGCGCCCCGCCTCCTCCTTCGCGAGCATTACTGCTTCGCACGGGTTGATCCAAAAACCAAAAGTAATTTATTCAAATTAGTCTGATGATCAGCACTTTTCGGACCATAAAATTACATAAGGCAGTCCCCCAAAACGCCCGCCCTTCACCACTTCCTAATGCTTTACATCCATCTATTCAAAATCAAAAGTCATTTGTCCAAATTAGTCTGAGGATCAGCAGTTTTCGGACGACAAAATAACATAAGACAGTCCCCCAAAACGCTCAAACTTCACCACTTCCTAGTGCTTTAGCATCCATCAAATCAAAAGTCATTTATCCAAATTAGTCTGAGGATCAGCAGTTTTCAGACGACAAAATTATATAAAACAGTCCCCCAAAACGCTCAAACTTCACCACTTCCTAGTGCTTTAACATCCATTAAATCAAAAGTCATTTATCTAAATTAGTCTGAGGATCAGCAGTTTTCGGACGACAAAATAACATAAGACAGTCCCCCAAAACGCTCAAACTTCACCACTTCCTAGTGCTTTAGCATCCATCAAATCAAAAGTCATTTATCCAAATTAGTCTGAGGATCAGCAGTTTTCGAACGACAAAACTACATAAGACAGTCCCCCAAAACGCCCGAACTTCACCACTTCCTAGTGCTTTAGCATCCATCAAATCAAAACCAAAAGTCATTTATTCAAATTAGTCTGAGAGCTCAGCAGTTTCGAACGACAAAACTACATAAGACAGTCCCCCAAAACGCTCAAACTTCACCACTTCCTAGTGCTTTAGCTGGGAAAAAGAAAAAGTAGTCAGTGGTTATCAGGTTGCCGGTGTTTATCGGGTGGATTCCAGTGGACTCCTCCGTGCCTTGAAAAGCATGTTAAGCCGTTGGTCCCGGCTGTCTTTCTTAGATCTTAGAAAGTCGTTACGGGTCGTCAGAAGTCTGACAACCAGCCCTACTAAAGGATACTTGGGTGTGTCAGATAGGGTATCGTTGCATGTTAAATTCTGGTATTCAGCTGCATCCGGTTAGACTGGAAACCGACCGCAATATACACTAGTCACAAAAATTAAGGGATATAAAAAAAAAAATGTTGGGTGATTTTCAACAAGCTGTAACTCCGAGTAAAATAATCGTACATTAAAAAAATAAAAAACTTTTTACCAAAAAATTTAACCGCCGAAAAAACTGAAAAGCAAAAAATTATTAACCTTAAAATTATGAGTCGGTGCTTTGAGTGATCTTTGTTCATTGATTTTCCAGCGCCGACTCATAATTTTAAGGTTTATTATTTTTTGCTTTTCAGTTTTTTCGGCGGTTAAATTTTTTGGTAAAAAGTTTTTATTTTATAATTTTTTGTGGCTTTAATATACTTATAATACTTAGCAAGGTATACCCTATACAATGAATAAAGAATTATAAAAATCGGACTACTCTGTATAAAGTTATGCGTGGTTAAACATTACAATCAGTGAGTTAACAATCAATCATCCCCTGTTTTCTGACCCTTAGGGTTTGATTTTGTTTTTCAAATTTATATGGGACCACCCTCGGAGTATACCCTTTCCAATAAAAAAAGACATATCACAATCGGACTACTATGTAAAAAGTTATGCGTGGTCATACATTAAAAAAAAAAAAAAATACGCGTCGAATTGATAACCTCCTCCGTTTTTTTTCGTCGGTTAAAAAAGCAAATTATAGCTCCAAGTGTCTAGTTTTCAGATACGACAATGAAATTTTTTCATGTGGATCCAAAAAAAAAAAATTTTTTTTGTAGTTTCCTTGGGTTTGTCCAGACCCAAACATGATAAAAAAAAAACATGAAAACTAGACACTTGGAGCTACAATTTACTTTTTTATTTTTAGCTGTACGATCATTTTCCTCGGAGTTACAGCTTGTTGAAAATCACCAAAAAACTTAGATTTTTTTTTATATCCCTTAATTTTTGTGTCTAGTGTAGTTGAGAAAAGGCTTAGCATATTGATTTATCCTAGAAATCCTATATTGTTATAATGAAACCCCATATTTCTTGTTAGGAAAATTTCATTGAAAACTAAACTTATACTAGACTAGCTTTTGCCAGCGGCTTCATCCGCGTATTATAAACAGTATGCTCGGACATGGACTAGCGGTATTCTAAATACTTAAATATAAACTATTTTAAAGTACAATTACACTCTAAGCGTGGGTCCAATACACTACCCCGCTATATGGCAGCCATTTAGATTTATTTTTTTTAATATTTTCCACGCGAGTACAAAAAAAAAACATATCTCTCAAAGTTTTAGTCATACTGAGATGAAAATGGGCTTATTTGAAAGACAATAGTATTGTCTGCCGTTTGTCATACAACGCAATGTGTTCACAATTCCATAACTTTTGAAAAACATTGCGAAAGTCGAAAAAAATAACGAAAAATTATGGAATTCAATCAATAATTGCTAATTACTCCATAAGCACCCCCGACAACTTTTTTATTGAAGTGAAAACTTCTTTAGCGGCGTTGAGCACTTTTTCTGTAATGGGTATAAAATCTTAAACTCGCGTCAGGACACGTGACCTGATCGAAAAAGCGTAGGACGGATGGTTTTAATTTGGAAAAGCGCCATCTATTAAAACGAATACGAATCACTTGGCTAGCCTTGGTTAGTATGGTTATGGAATCATAGATGACGCTAATATAAACTACTAAACACGAAGAGTTTACAGTAAAATATATGTCATTAAAAGTGTGTCTAATTCTAAAAAAATAAAATCGTAATATAGCATAAGCCATAAAATAAATATTACTTATGAATTAAATAATTGTAACAAATAACTTTTTCTAAGACAGCAACTCGATTATAGATGGCGCTCAAACTAATCATTCAATTTTTGAAGTGAAAACTTCTTTAGCGGCGTTGAGCACTTTTTCTGTAATGGGTATAAAATCTTAAACTCGCGTCAGGACACGTGACCTGATCGAAAAAGCGTAGGACGGATGGAGAGTAGACAGCTATCCCCTCTCTACGGCGCGGCGAAAATGTATGCCTGGGCCTACTGTTTCGTTTAGGCGGCGCAGGGCGCTTGCGCGAATGTTCGTCTATGTTACAGCGTGCCACGCGCATCCATGGATGGTGACAGCTGATGGCTCTACCGTCTGTGTAGTGATCACATTGTTGTGTATTCGTAAAATTCGTGAATATAAAGTGCTTAAAATATGGAAATTGAACAACAAATTATTCCCTAACCATTCCAAAATATCAAACATGCTCAACGTTAATAATCAAGTTTTCACTTCTGCCGGCACTCCCGGAGTGCAATTTTTTTATTTTTATTTTTACTAGATAGACAGATTTTGAGCTAAGCTACAATACAATATAAAATTCACAACTGTATGTCTAAAACGTTAAGAGTTATTGTTGTTTGAACATAGCGTATACGCGAGCACAAAAGGCCATTGTTAACCGCTAGAGTAACATTCACTGCACTGCACATAGCGGGGTGTATTGGACCCCAGCTTAGAGTGTAATTGTACTTTAAAATAGTTTATATTGAAGTATTTAGAATATCGCTAGTCCATGTCCTGAGATACTGTATATAAACCTCCCTCTTGAATCACTCTGTCTATTCATGAAAACCGCATTAAAATCCGTTGCGTAGTTTAAAAGATCTAAGCGTATAAACACGAAATGCGACTTTGTTTTATACAATGTAAAGTCTCTAATCAGTTATTTGACACAATAATATTGTATTGTCTTCAGAATTACGCCGGTGTGCAACATTTCAACTCGCTTGGATTTCGAGAAGTAAGTTAAAAATTTAACTTTAGATTTTGACCTTTATGGGTACCGTCATAACTGGAGTTTCTATACTATCCTTTTACTCTCCTCTTTCCTAGTATTGGTTAAATAGTTCTCTAGGTGTTGCACGCGGCTTTGGCAGAGTGTATTTTTTTTTTTTTTTTGTATGCAATTATCTAGGATGAAAAGTAGCCCACGTTCTTCTCCAAAGCCTTGGCTATCTTTTTGTCAAATTTCATAATTTTCGGTTTAGTGGTTTAGTCAGACAGAGTAGTAACTTTTGCATTTAAAATAGTAGCATAGATTTCGTAGTCATAGTTCTCTAGCACGTTTTTCCGAGTGTAAGATTATACTTGCTTCTGCCTGCGAATTCGTCTAGCTGAAATTTCGGCCCACCCACCGCGTTGCATCGCATCCCATCGCCCCCCTGCGCTGTTACTTTGTTTTCGCTTAGCGGCTTGTTTGGCTTTTTGCTCGGCTCCTTTGGGTTGTAGTGTGATGTTAAAATAGCCTTAAATTTTCATCAAGAATTGGGCTATGATATGCAATAATAATATTTCTTTGCATGGTAGTTCCTGTGTTCTAAATCAAAAGTCATTTATTCAAATTACGCTGAGGATCAGCACTTTTCGAACGTCAATATTACATGAGACAGTCCTCCGGCACGCCTGCCTTTCACCACTTCCTAGTGCTTTAGCTGGGAAGAAGAAGTGGCGCAACAAAGATAATGGCGTTCAACCAAACTCTTCAGCTTTTTTTAAAATATATACATTAGTGTAGATTACTCATTTATATTATAATAATAATATCTTAGGACAACCAACACACCGTTACCTAATCCCAAATTAGGCAGAGCCTGTACTATGGCAACCAGACAACTGATAAATATACTTATATATTTCTAAATACATACATATTATAGATAAATTACACCCAGACATAACAAAATGATTGTGCTCATCACACAAAGATTTGTCCTGGGTGGGAATCGAACCCACGACCTCAGTCTTAGCAGTCAGGGTCACTAACCACTAGACTAACAAGCCAGTCAAATATATTATCTGCAGAGATCACACAGTTACAAGGAATCACATTATTGTCTTACAACAAAATTAATCTTCGTGAGAAATCCTGAAATAATAGTCTAAAATCAAAAATATGCAGTGTGAAAGTGCAGTCCAAGCTGATTCATTCTCTGTATTAGGTTTTGGCCCATAATGTTCCCACGGCTGGGACACACGCCTCCTGTTAGAGGGAGTGGGCTCAGTGCGGGTTGGTAGATGTCACATGTCTTCGAATTTTTGGTTCTAAGACATGCCGGTTTCCTCACGATGTTTTCCTTCACCGTTTTGAGAATATGGCTTCACAGAATTTTTAATCATTAAAATCTCTACGTTACATTTAATCCCGTAACTTTACTACTACTTTATGAAATGGTTAAGAGTCGCGAATCATACATATGTTAATCATCATACAATCTGAGTTGTGGTTTACTTTGTGTCAATAATTTCATCGCCACTGCTCTCAAAACGGTGAAGGAAAACATCGTGAGGAAACCGACATGTCTTAGAACCAAAAGCTCGACGACATGTGACATATACCAACCCGCACTGGGCCCGCGTGGTAGATTACGGCCCACTCCCTCTCACCGGGAGGAGGCCTGTGTCCCAGCAGTGGGAACATTATGGGCTGCTGATGATGATGTTGATACGAATATAACGTACGAATATTTTAATTTTGCTTGCTCCTTATAGTCTTTTCGCCATAAGATGAGTTCCCTGACAGTTCTTGTCTGACAATTGTAGTGACGTGACCTAACGAAATATAATCGATTTTTTTATAATATCGATTCAGTTGGCAAAGAAAATGGAATCGGATTATCGATTTTAGATTTTCAAAATATTTTTTTAATAAACTGGTTATCCTACTTCCTACTAATATTAGAAATGTGAAAGTTAGTATGTGTGTGTGTGTGGATGTTTCTTACTCTTTCACGTACAACTGTCAGGGAACTCATCTTATGGCGAAAAGACTATAGTTGTTCGTCTATGAGTGCGTTCACATCAATAGTCGACCTTTTTGAACTATTCTACATACTAAACTCTCTTTTTCCTCACCCACAGGTGTTCCTCAACCTCCTCGCGATGTTCCCTCTCTCTCCGTACGCGGAAGCCCGCACCAACGCCGGCGAAGAGGGCGCCGACGCGACCGAACCAGAGAACTATGAAGCTCTCCTGTCCCTTGCGGAGAGGCTGGGCGAGGCCAAGCCGAGAGGTCTGGCGAGGCATGAGATAGACGCCCTCCCTAGCTATAAGTTCGCGGCTGCGACTCATAGGGGAGAGCAGACCAGTTGTGTTGTCTGCATGTGTGAGTTCGAGGCGAGGCAGACCTTGAGAGTACTGCCTTGTGCGCATGAGTTCCATGCTAAATGCGTCGATAAATGGTTGAGGGTGAGCTGAATTTTTTTTTAAATGTTTTCGCTCTATTTTTTTTGACAGAATTAAAGAAAATCAAGAAAGAAAAGAACGAAGAAAAGGAAGAAAGAAAAAAATATGTTTATTCTGCACAAACAAAATGTATATTATGAAAAACTAGCTTCTGCCCGCGACTTCGTCCGCGTCAAATTTTTGCTCCCCTGACCCTTCCCGTTGCATAGAATTGCCGGCCAGTTTTCGTTGCTGCTCCGCTCCTTTTGATCTTAGCGTGATGTTATATAGCCTATAACCTTCCTCAATAAAGAGGCTACCTAACACAAAAATAACTTTTCAGTTCGGACCAGTAGTTCGTGAGATTACCGCGATCAACCAAACAAACAAACTCTACAGCTGTATTATATTAGTATAGATAAAATGAGATAGATACACAAAATGCAGATCTACAAAGTGGCCAAAAGACCCGTATTTAAGTAGTTTTACAATTATTGTAAAACTACTTAAATACGGGTTGATGTCAGGGCTTGGGACTATAGACAATACAAATTGATACGATAATAAACTTTATATTTGAGTGTTAAGGTTTATAATCAAGTTAAATATATTCACGGCCACTTTACGGTGGCTTTTTTGTTCCTAATCCTTTATTTTGTGCTTATTATTGATCGAAGGTGTTACCAGAAACTAAATCTAACATTTTCTTGTTCCAGTCAAACCGGACATGTCCGATCTGCCGCGGCAACGCATCCGAGTACTTCAGTAACGCCGAGTGACTCCACACTCACCAACACACTCACACACATACACAACAGACACACACACACACACACACTCACTGTTCCATTCAGTTTGGTACTTACTGTCGCTCCTATATACTATGTTGTTCGTAATCATGTCTAAGAAGACATACTTGTCTTGCATTCTAAATTGATTTGCTTGTTTAGACAATTATCTACCTTAATGTTATGTAATTTAAGTTAATTTTCCAACAGTTAAAGGTGGATAGTTAATTAAAAATATGGTGGCATCGGAATTTAACTTCCTTTGATTTGCTTGTCATCAGTCAACTATCTACCTTAGCTCTATGTAATTTGAGTTGTTTTTCTAACAGCTCATGTTGATAGTTTATTAAAAAATTTGGTTGCAATCGAATTTAAATTTGCCGTCTACACTATTGAGTTTAAAATACTAAAACTTGATAATTCTTGAGATTCTAAATTCAAGTTTCGTAATGTAGTTGATTTTTCAACAGCTTAAGGTAGATAGTTCATTAAAAATATCTTTACAATCGAATTTGAACTTTGCTGTCTACAGAATTGAGTTTAAAATTCCATAAAATTGATAATTGTCTCAGATTCTGAATTCAAGTTTCGTAATCTAGTTTCATTTGAATTTAGAACTTAAAACAGGGTTCTGTTTTCTATGTGGAATGTAATTGTGACGTCATAGCTTATTGAGGATTTGAATTTGGAACTCCGAATAGATGAGATTTTTGCTATCTCTTTCTTGCATATGAGAGAAGGTGAGACGGCAAATAGTAGAGACATTTTAAAGACGTTTATGTATTACAGAATATCACAAAGCTGTCGAGATTATTGTTATCTCTGTCTCGTAGATGAGAGAAGGTGAGACGGCAAATAGAAGTGATATTTTAAAGTAATTTATGTATTACAGAATATCACTCAATCATAAAACTGTCGAGATGATTGCTATATCTTTCCTGCAGATGAGAGAAGGTGAGACGGCAAATATAATTGACATTTTAAAGTAATATAATTTATGTATTACTAAAGAAATTATTAATACTTAAAAACACTATTTCATATACCGTATCCCTTCTGTTTCCCGTATTTACTAACTTTAGACACCAAAAACTTTATAGATTTCGCCGCAGTCGGTTAAAAGAGTAACTGAATAGTGTCAAAGTGTCCCGATTGTGTTGTGTGTGTCAGACACTTAGTGTCTAGAGCTGTATGCTCTACATCATTCTATACTTCTTGTGTGGACTTCGAATGATCTTGAAAATATCTGTAGGTCTTATATCCCCCAATGCTTTATTTGTGAATGGTACTAAGATTTTTATTAAATATACTAGCTAACCCGATATACGTTGTCCTGTCCAAACTCGTTCGCAACGCCATCTACCGGACCCAATTGTGAATCTTTACTCAAATATATACACAAAAAAAAAAACATCAAAATCGACTCACCCGGTTTACATTGCGTGTTAAGTATGGGTTGTTTTTGTTAGCATTTGTTTTAATCGCGCAATGTATGTCGAATTTCATAATTGACAAAAAAAAAAAACCTTCAGGTGGCGGTAATTGTTTCATTGTCTATAATAAAGATATATTAACTCAAAACACATATAAAAAATTTCTTTAATATCGCCTCAGCCGGTTCTGTGAGTTTACATTGCGTGTTAAGTATTGGTTAAGTTTGTTAGCATTTGTTTTAATCGCGCAATGTATGTCGAATTTCGTAATTGACAAGTACCTCCAGATGGCGGTAGTTGTTTCAATCTCTATACAGGAAGGAGATTTTCATTTTGTGTCATGCTAATATACAGAATGTAGTTAAAAAAACCCTCTAAATGGCGTTACGTGTTTCATTCTGTATAATACATGTATACAGGATGTAGTTTTTCATTCTGTATAATACCAATATACAGGATGTAGTTTTCATTCTGTGTAATACCAATATACAGGTTGTAGTTTTCACTCTTGAGTAATAATAATTAATATTCAGGACAAAGTTACTCTACTTTAACGATTTGCCTAAAAAACCTTAGTACCATTCCTTCTAAAGCGTTGATTCCTAGTTACCGTGTGGTGAGAGCACCCTCTAACCACGTCGTATACATAATAATAATATTGAAAAAAAAAAAATAACACTGTTCGTTTAGTCGATACTTTCGCGGCATAGTAAAGTTTGCGTCGGTGCCTGTATATATATATAAATTAATTTTAGGTAACTATAGAGAGTGCGCGTGCGCATGTTTGTGTAACGTCATTAAGGTTTAATTGATAAGGTACTGTTTTTTTTTCGTTCGTGTATTTCTGAAACGCTGGTGTGTGGGTTGAGGTTTTGTGCTCTGAGCGGTCGGTATTTTGTTTTTTCTATCATATCAGTTGTAAGACGCCCACTAATGGACATGGCCTCTTCTAAGTAAAGCGACTTCGACTAGTTTTGTGCTTCCCGCATTTCTCTTCGTTGTACTAATTTGAATTTGAATAAAATATTAATGACTTCTAGCATGCACAGTTTCCGCCATTTAAAATTTTTGGAAACGTCATAATCATAAAATAACAAGAAGAATCCAAATAAATGTAATTTATGTATAAATTTATTGGATTAGTTGTAGCAATACTTTTATCATTGAGTAACGAAGACTTACAAATGATCTTACAGCGTCCATTAAAAAAATAAATTAAACTAACTGAATGGGTCTGCTCTTGACCTCGATCACGCCTGATGGAAAGCGATGGATAAGGTCTATGATGGAACCAGCATGCTCAGAATCTTCTGAGCATGCTGGTTCCATCATAAAAGCATACAGGCATCTGCCTGTTCACTCTTCTTTTGAAGGTAGACGGGTTCTACCAGGATCGTGAGACTGTTCGAAAGAGATACCGTGGCTCTGGCACAGGCAACTGAAGGAACACAGGTGGGTTTTACTCAGTAAAAATCTGACACGCCCTCCCGCTCGGCCCAGAGCGGGAGACGTCATTTGATGATATCCCACACACAAAAAAAAGTAGACGGGTTAAAAGCCATTTTTTCTTCTTAGACCGACAGCAGAGCACATTTTCTCTGAATAAATATCTAACCAAGCCAAGTCATGCATTTCGCTCGTTACTAACATCTCTATAAGTTCTTTCTACTCTTATCGGCTTAGCATCATCCTACATATAGACCTCTGTGTAGGAGTGGGCCGTAATCCACCACGCGGGCCTAGTGTGATATGTCTTCGAATCTTCGGTACTAGGACATGCTCCTCTTGGTTAATCATAATAACACTGATCAATGCATTCAGTTTTTATTTTTGTTACATTCGATCCTATAAAGAGTTTAGACAGGCAAAGAGGTTATATGTAGGGCGTTGTCATAATTGCTACGTGGCTAGATACTCGGGTTGGCGATGGCAGTATGGTGGTAAAATATATAGAAAACGCTGCTGCCCATTCTCTAGTAAGTCCCTTAGTCGCCTTCTATGACACCTACGTGAGTATGTGAAGATGGTCACCCATCCACGGATCAACCGCGGCAAGTGTAGCTTAACCTGAACTATCAACCCGTGTGGCTCTTATTACTTCAAGCCGTTATCGTGTCCAAAATTCAATCATTCATACAAAAAATCTATAGAAAAATGGACATTTAGTGTTTTCCCTATACACTTCAGAACAATCACAGCTTAGACAATACAAACTGCTATATAAATAACCTCTTTGCTCTGTAGGGCGCCGTAAGCGAAGAAACTTGGTCTGCTTGTGCAATATACTACTCTATTACTTATAAAATAAAATACATTTTTAGCTCGAATATGTCCTTCTGTGATGTACGCACTAATAACAAAAGAAAATCGGTTAAAGCATTTGGAATGATAATTTTAATACCATACTAAGTCGCCACGCAGAGTGGCTGTGTTTATTAAAAGCTTAATCAGTCTATATTGTTCCCACTGCTGGGATACAGGCCTCTGTGAGAGGGAATGGGTAAAAAAATCATAATACACCACGCGGGCTCAGTGCGGGTTGGTAGATGTTATATGTCGTCGAGCTTTTGGTTCTAAGACATGCCGGTTTCCTTAGGATGTTTTGCTTCACCGTTTTGAGAGCTGTGGTGATGAAATTATTCACACAAAGTACTACTGATGATAATGCCATAAGATTTTTGAGCTCTGCCTCTGTTATGCAATAAAATTAAATGAATTTTCTTAATATTCTAATCTAATGATTTTTGTTATTAAGTACCATCACAGAGGGAAAACTAGACAAATTAATTGTTGACTTCGTCCTCTCAATTATTATTAAATTTATGCTTTTCGTTGATTTAGTGCGAACAAAACGACACTACATAGATACGCATAGTGTATTTTCCTATACTGGTCCAATTTCGTAAACAAACACATGAGGAAAATTGCGTTTCTCGCATAAATCTGGTGCCCCCATTTTTATTTTCGACTTTAATTTAAGAGACACTATGTTCATATCCGTTTGGTTTCAAATACCATGGGTTTTCTAAATCAGCCTATAGCTTTCCCACAGCTGGGACACAGACCTCCTTTTGGTGAGAGGGAGTGGGCCGTAATCCACCACGCGGGCCCTAGTGCGGGTTGGTAGATTTCTCATATCTTCGAATTTTTAGTAATACAATTTAGTCAGTTATGTATATGATCTTTGTAAGAAATAAATACAGCACAGCCTTCAGTAATCACTAATGACAGATTCAGCCAAAGACCAGTATTTTACATGGAACAACTGCTTTTCTGCCCTCCACAACCCAGTAACTAAAGTCCCTTGGTTAGGCTGATTTTCAGACTACCCGTAATAGCTTCTAATTTAAACTTGAATATTATAAATGCGAAAGTAACTCTGTCTGTCTGTTACGCTTGCACGACTAAACTGCTGAACTGACTTTGATGAAATTTGGTACGGGGTAAGTTTGAACCCCAAGAAAGGACATAGGGGCTTAGTCTGCGTCCGCGATAACCGACACTTACGCTTACGAAGTCGCGGGCAAAAGCTAGTAAACTATAAAAGAAGGTAATTTACAATTCCAGTAACAATGTTTGTTTACCAAATTGGACAAATAAAATACACTGTACGAATGTTGACTATTGTATATGTCTTCCATTTAATTATGAACAGATAAGAGTTGATTGTAAAAATCTAGTGTGAGAGTTCATAAGATGTGCTTCAGAGCCGGTTTCTATAAGAGCATGGTGAGAAATAAAAATCTGAATTCTTGTAAGTCGTATTTTCTGTTAGCTCTATAAGAGGAGTTTTAAAGTCATGATTCAATTCTAACTAAAAAAAAATATAAATGAGAAAGTAATTTTGTTTGTTACGCTTTAAATATTAGCTTTTTGCACTTCTTTTGAATACAAACTTTAACTGTGTCAAATTTCATACTTCTCCGTTCGCATTATTTTCGTAAAAAAGGGTATAAAGTTTTTGCTTCACATATTAATGTCATCTTATCATTTTTATTTGCGTTCCATAATGTTTTAATATCTTACAATGATTTATGGCTAAGGTGTAATTTAATTACGGAACCTATTTTAACTGTCATTCACTTCCCAGCGGCAATTTTCCGAAACCGGCTCTTACTACCAATTTCTAAGTAATTTCCTCAAAAAAAATTTGACTTGGTCATCATCATCAACATCATCATTTCAGCAGAAAGATGTCCACTGCCGAACCCCCCCCTTCTCCCCCCCCTTCCCTCAAGAACCGCCACATCGACCGACTCTATGCTTCTCGCGTCCAGCGGATTCCTGCAGCCTTCACCCGGTCCACCTTGTGGGTAACCTTCCAACTCTATGTCTTCCAGTACGCGGTCGCCACTCCAGAACCTTCCGACCCCATCGGCCATCTGTTCTGCGAGCAATATGCCCTGCCCACTGCCACTTAAGTTTGGCAATTATTCGGGCTATCGGTTACCTTGGTTCTTCTTTTCATTCCCGGTACGATCGCGTAGGGAAACTCCAACCATAACCCTCTCCATTGTTCTTCGACTTGGTCACGTCATTTAATTAATTTAAAAAGCTATCAAAAATAAATTCTTCATTCGAGGACGTTGATCGTGGCAAAAGAGGTGACCACAAAAAGTCCAAGTATTTCTTTTTAGGGAACGACTTAGAAATATGGGTTTAAAAAAAATGTCTATGTAGCGTCGTGTTGGTCGTAGAGATCAGGAGGTCAATTCTCGTATTTAAAAACGTTCAAATAAAAAACTCATTTATTCAAATTAGGCTGAAGATCAGCACTTTTCGAACGTCAATATTACATAACACAGTCCCCCCAAAACGCTCGCCCTTTACCACTTCCTAGTGCTTTAGCTGGGAAGAAATGGCGCAACAAACTGTCCGGCAGCACAGCTGTGTGTTCAGTTAGAACTTGTTCCAAATCTAGTGTCTAAAAATGTCAAAAACTTGTCAAAAATGTATGGAAACTCGGATGTATTTTTGACAGATTAAGACTGAGGTCAGATGGACGTTCTTAAAATTACGAGGATTTGCTTCCTGGTATCGGGACGTTACTTTTGTTGGCTTGTGTGAGAGTGCTGTGCTTGTCTGCGTGCGATGATTCCGGTACGGCTTATGAAATAATTATGTGGTGTTCTCCAATCAAATATCTTTCTATTTTGATTGTAAACGAATTCAATGATTAAAATTAATTTCTGATTTTAATTAAATTCTTTAAACAAGGATATTTTCAGTCGCATAGTAAAAATCTTTGTACACACGGCTACAAGGTATACATTTCTAGCATTGGCTGACGTCTCACTGTATAAAAGTCTATACAATGCGTGGTCAGCTAAAACTGGAAGTTTATGAGCTTAATATGTAGCCGTGTGTACAGACTTGAAAATGTTTTCTGATTGTTTTTTTTATGAAATCGAAAATACCGGTAACTAAGGACCTGTATGACCTGTTATCTGACCTATAGAATAAATTTGGCTTATTTCTCGCTCAATTCAGTTTACATTTGAATTATTTTTGTGATAAAATTAGTTTATGATGCTTACAAGCCAGCGTAGTCTACCACTGGATATTTGGATATAAGCCAACTCTATTACCAAACCTATGTTCGTATCGGAGCATCGCCGCGTTGTTTTTATTAGTGTTGCTAGCTAAAGTTTGTTGATAACAGAATGTACTTACGTTTATTTAGGGATAAGATCATTTTGCAAAATATCTAGTTTTTTTTTTTTTTCTATAGACCCCCCCCCCCTTCCTATTACATGGGACTTAAACATGACTTGTGACTGTACTAAATACCTCCTAACTTCAAGGAATAGTGTGGCATGATGTTATAATTCTTTGCAGGATTATTGTATCCCAAGTCGAGACGTAGTATAGTAGTTTTTGTTGGTCGTTCATTCCATAAGTTTTCGAGATTTAGCAAGACAGCTCACTAACAGAAATATTATTCCATACTAACAAAATGTACAATAAAGTTGTTTTTATATAGGGCAACTTTTAGTCAAAGATTTAAATCGTTAAATTCGCCTTATTTCGTAACATGACTGTCGCGTTTCTGTTTCGTTTTGACACCTCTGACAGACAATAGGGAATTCCGTAATCATCATTTCAGCCAAAAGATGTCCACTATTGGACATAAATCTGGGTCAGTCCACATGATCCTGTGCGGGAATCGAGCCCACGACCTCAGCCTTAGCTATCAACCACTAGACTAACAAGCCAGTCGCTAGGTCGTTTAGTACGATTAGGACAGATTTATCGATTTAAATCTTTGCGTCCATTAAATTGTTACATTGAAATTGTTTTTGTTATTATTAATAGTTTAAAAATAAAACATTATTTGTGTCTGTAAAAGCTTGTGTGGTTTCGGTCGATTTTCTATATACACAGACATCAAGGTACCCGAAACAGTCAAATTCTCCCAATCAACTTTGAATTTTAGCGATAAAGTTGAAAATCTATTCAAGAAATTTGACAAATTCTAGTAGCTCGATGTGCTGGCGTCTGTACGTGTGCAATTTTTGTTAAGTTTTTTTTTTCTTTGGTATCTTCTTTTTTTTTCATTATGAAATTCTAAATCTCATTTGCAGGTAATAATCGTGTTGTCAAACCCTTATATTTAGTTATTGCTTGTAATATACTTGTTTATAGTTGAAATGCAATAATTATTTGTAATTTTTTTAGTTATGAGAGCGATGGACGGAGGTCTGAGAGTGACAAAGGATAATAATATTAGAGTATTATTGTCCCTCTGTTGGGCAAAGGTTTCTTCTAATACAGAGAAGGAACGAGCATTGATCATAGCGCTTGTTCTTTTACCGTCTTATTAGCCAGTTTGTGTAATTCCAACTTTATTTCTATATGGGTAAAGTTCTTAATACAAAAATGACCCGGTCAGTAATCACTGGTTTGTGGTCAATTTTGTAAAAAGAACTTTATTTCTATACATATGAGGTGAATGAATTTAGAATTCAAAAACTGACTTGATGGTTTCAATCTGATCTAAATTTAGTAACAGATGGGTTATAGCTCTAGAGGTAACCATATTTTTTTCTCCTGTATAACGTCAGTCATTGCAATTTCAACCTTATGACTTTGAAATACGGGTGGAATTTCAATAATTGACGCGCGCTTCTGAAATGCAACGACTACTTTTTGTAAAGTTTTGTTATTATTATGATATAACTATGATATCAGTCCTTCTGTCCGTCGCTGTGTGCCATTTACTCTCGCTTCCGATACAGTCGCTTCGAACTGTATGTAGTTATTTTACATCTGTTATATACAGGCATAAGTACATTATGTATATTAAGCAACAAGTCTAAATACCAAATTCTGGGTATATACTATAAATATACAAATCTATCCAACCCTTCGGGGGTTATAGGACGTGAGGTTATGTAAGGAAATTCTAGGTTTGTTGTCAAGTGGGCTAATAAATATAAAATTTATCTTCGAAATCCATCAACGATTGTCGGAGATACCGCGGAAAATACATACAGAAAAAATACAAACATGCAGATACTTCTCAGAACCTCCACCTTTTTGAAGTAGGATAACAGGTTTGCGGTCTTAAACTGTGGACTAATGAGACGTTACACCCGCGGGGCCAATGCGTGTCGGTGGCCTTATCAAATGCAACTCAATTATAACGGGAAAATGCCGGAATAGTCCACTAAATTAAAAATATATTGAGTCCTCAAATATCTTTAATAATAAAACAACTTTCAGTGCCAAGCATCCGGCTCCCGGGTCGAACGATAATTTGTTCCGATAACTCGCTTCCGAGTCTAACGTATAAGTAGTTATGTGTGTTGCGGCCATGCCCAGCACCCGCCTACCGGGTGCAAATCACAAAAATAAGCTAGGTGTGAATAGAGTGTACTTTTGAATAATTATTTTTTCAACTGGGGCAGTGAAAGTGGTAACATCTCACGAAGCCCCATCCCACTTTTGGGCTATTTTAGAGTCAAATAAACTCAAATTTAATAAGACATCAAATCCAAATGTATTCCTCAAACATCTTTACACAGTATATGACAACTCGCTGCCCGCGTCTGTACGCTTAGTTTTTTTTAAACTATACAACGGATTTTACTGCGGTTTTCGTCAATAGATAGAGTGATCCACGATGAAGGTTTATATGTACTCGGGCGAAGCCGCTGGCAAAGACTAGTTAATAATAAAACACTTTAACACAGTCCATTTTACGTCTGATTTTGATCGAAAAATCGACAGCGACATTGCTTGTTATTGATATATCGAAAACATCACAACTCTATTGATTAGTTGTAATTACATATACATAATGTATTTCTGTTTGCATATACGAGGCTAGAGGCAGATTTCGAAACCCAATAACGAAATACTACAGTTTTACAAACGAATACCAAAAAATGTTGACTTGAATACAATTTTACCAATTAGTACCATTGAGTTTAGTTTCTTTTGATAGCAACTCGACTGTGTATATTTTGCCAAGTATTGTCCGTAAATAATCATGGAGATTAATTTTATTGTTATATGTTAAATTATCCGTAACTTCAAATCACAACTAAAGTTCTTTGACGGTTGTAGAAAACCGTGAATTGACAATTTATTTCGCTGACTGTACATAAATTGACAGGAATTTTCTATATATTTTTTTTTGGCTATTTTATTTGCTGCCCTTGCCTCGCTTTTCTTTATACTTAGTTAGTTACTATTTTCTGTTTAGTTTTAGTCTCGTTAGTGTTAATTTTTAACGTGCATTTTTTTTCTTTACGTTAATTAAGGCATAGCGCGCCATGGGACAGTGGGGCAACTAAAAGTTGGGCAACTGTTTGGCGGTTGTTGGGCAACTGTTGCGCCACTGTTGCGTGTGACGCTGTAAGGCTTTTTCCATAATCGTGTCGCGTTTTGTTCACTAGCCTGGTTTTGTATCTTTCTGGTTATGTTTGATGTTTGTTAACTGAAGGGCCGACAGCCCCAGTAGCTGAAATAATTACGAATATATTGTGAAATTAAAATATTCATTATTATGTGACGGTTCAGTATCGCAAGACATACTAATAAATAAGGATTTCTAAGTGTTTGTTATTAAGATACCAAGCAGAGATAACGCTATACAAGCCTGCATTCTATCTCACTCTGATACTTAGTTTATCTAGACCACATAATACCGCTGTCGGTCCAACTTTTCGTTGCTCAATATGTATTTCTTTATTTTATATTTGTAACTCGTATATAACTTTTACTATTTGTCTGTAATCTTTCAATAATGTAACAGTTTTCACCACTCGACCTTCCAAACTTGCATGTGTTGACAGCTGTCATATCTGACAGTGACAAGATAAAACCTTTTTTTTTTGTTTACTTTAAATTCCGTTTTTCAACTTTTTTTATGAAGTCGCAGCTGTCAGTTATGTGTCACTTATGTCATAGTGACATTGACAGGTGTTGCTATTTGCAAAATTGTCACGTTCCGTGGTGAGGGGCGCGTTCCGTGTCCACGGGCGTCCGCCAGCCATTTTACCAAAGCATTGTAATACATACATAGAAGTGTAATTACTGATGACCGTCCGAGACGCAGCAATACATTGACTATAGAAAAAGAAACGGGAACGTAGCAACTGAAATAATATTGTTTGAGTGTATACTTGTTTAATTATGTAATAATTTTCTACCATTTAAGTTTAATTTTTGTCTAGTAGCAACCCCGTTTTAACTGTCATGTTTCGGTGACGTCTCGGCGGCGTCTCAGTCCGCCTCGATGTGCTCAGTCGTTTTATTTTATTAAATGCACTGCTAATGTATTTTCTGTTCTTTTATTTTTGTTTTTTACGTTCCTTCATTATTTTTTTTACTCTGTTATATGTTGTAAGCTATCTTTATTCCTGCCAATCGTAGCAATAATACGTTTTTACGCAGCCAATGCATCAGCCAATCAGAGCTTAGAAGTAGTTTATAAAGTACCTCGGAAATATAAAGGTTCAAGTGTTGATAATAACACAAAAGTATAAAAGAAAGTTATCGATTTCTGAGAAATGATGTCGCCGAAAGTAATATCGTACTCTGAAAAAGAACAACGTTAATAATAAATATTTAAATTCTCTCCAAAATCGAGCTTGTGAACAATTTTTGCTCAGACAAAGGCTATGAGTTAACGCCTCGCAATATTTAGAAACTCGCACGGTATTGAAAACGAGGTATGGCCTACTTCGTTTTTGGACGCGATTATATATATATATGAGGGTTAACGCTTAATATACGAATTGGTTAACAATTAAAGTATGTATAAATCGTCTGTTGTGAAAGTAATTAGGAGCACGTGTGAAATAGCTACATATCACTGTCCTTCCCGTCGTTCATAGGAATATATTGTACGCAAACTATCTGTCTGATTCCCATTTCACTCGCTTTGAAATTATCGCAAACACGAATTTATGATGAAATCTTTAAAGCAGATTTTTCCTTAAATATATCTGCAGAGACGAACTTTTAATAGCCGCAATTTTATTTTCGAAATGGGAATCGGATAAACTGCTCTTAATATTAAAAAAAAAGTCTATAATATTTAGTCGGTGCCTAGACTTTTGATTTTATAAGAAATTATATCCGGGAATAATGACGTTTAAAAGGCGCCATTTGCAATTTAAGCTGCTGTTCCACTAACAAGAGTTGTGGACCAAATATTTAATATGTTTTAGACGTAGTTAGTGTTATCGGATTGATTATAGAATTACGAAATAATCGAGAAAAAAAATTTGCTATAAAAACGTCATTATTTTATTCGGACTAGAACTCCCAAGTGTTGAATGGTTCCATACGTAAAAGTCAATTGGTGACGTCCTATTGGTAATATAATGTAGATTATAAAAAAGTGTACCTATAAATTCTAATCGTTGTTTAGTTACGCTTTTGTAAAATTGTATAAAGTTGATTGTATTGTATAAAAAGATATTTTTTCCTTTTGATTATAAAAAAAAAACTTGCCAAATGTTAGTGTTACCAGATCGAAACGTGTAAAAACTACTATTTAGCGTTCGAGTGTCACTTTGCCATTGCTTCTGTATACACCAGTCCAATATTAGTAGTTTAGCAGCGTGTACATAGCCCGTGTATGTACAATATATTATATACATACATAGTATATTGTAAAGTATTTTTGCATGATTAATTATTGTAAATGTGTCCGATTGTGTGTAGTGAAACGTGTGGTTTACTTATCACGTTAATAGTGTTCTTACTTTATCCGAGTGTGTCTTAGGATTAACTGGCTCGTGTTGGAAATAACCCTTTCTACCCACTAAATACTTAATATAATGCCTTGTGTAATAAGTCATCTAATAAAAACAGACTACAGTTGAAATGTTTCTCTTAGTCCTAGCCAAGAAATGTCATTGTTAAAATCTGTTGTCAAAACCAAACCAGAAACAAGAAATAAATTTAAAAAGAGTGATTAAAAAAAAATGCCAACGTTGTTAGTAAACCACGCTGTATTAAAAATCACAAAATTATATAAATAAAAACGTTTGTGAGTAGGCACGCGTTCGGCGCCGCCAGATGGCGCCTCTTTGCAATAACTTTTCTATACGACAAATTAAATATAAATAAAATTATAAAGGGAGATTATGAATAGTGTAAGTAGTGTGCGCAGGAAAGCAAAACGTGCCCCGCACGAGACAGCTCCGAATAAGTCCTACGATAGTCCACTTCGCAAATACCTACCTGAAAGAGTTAGATACCTAAGTAAGTTCCGACAAAATATGAAATTTCGGCGTATTTCATTCCGTAGCGACTCTGAATTAAGTAGATACGAAGGCTTTGGAAAAAGGTAACAAACGTTGAAGATGAGGACGGAGTCAAATCGGCTCCAATCAATGTGAGTAGGGAAAGTCAATAGTTTGGCTCTTTGGCGTAAAATGCTACCAGTTAAATTTACTGTGCTGAAAACTATAGGTCCGTGCTATAAAAATTAGAAATTACGGTTTCTGGAGATTCTATTCTATTTTCGTATTTGCGAAGTAAGAAATCTATCTATAAAAATGAAAAGCGCTTAACATTTATGAGTCCAAAACATTTGATATATTTTTACTAATAAATGATTCGCCTATAATTGAACATAGAAAAAAGACAAAAAATCACAAAATCGTTATATCAGAATAAGTTTCATACCTTTTTCAACGTTACTAATAAAATCTTTAGGCTATACTTTCGAATTTACCTATTGTTGTAGAGCCAAGTACCCTAGCCACATGTGCCGTGATTTAAATATATGTAGCAAGATTAGAGCGCTCTAGATGCTTTTAGTCAGCCGAAACATAAATCGGTATCCTTTGCCAAGTCTAATGAAGCTTTAAACCAGTAAATGTCCGACACTGATTGCGGGTCAGGCAATGGATACGTCCTAACCCACAGCGATCGTCGCGCGAGTCCGCGATCGATACGGTAGTTTGTAAGAGCAATGTCGTTTAAACGTGAGTCGGTCATATCTATGTAAAAGAGCACAACGATTGCGTGGGCCGCTTAAACAAAAACGATCGGCCATGTGTTTGTTCCCGTGTTGACCTTTTGTTCGGAAATCTGACCCATGAAGATCGCGTTTTCATGCGACGTTAAAACGCGGGGACCCGCGCCAAGATCGGCTTTGGCTAGGACGCAGGCTCACCCATCAAAGTATCAGCTGACTAACCAGTCTCTAGATCGCTCTGAAACTAAAACCACTGTTCCCTGTTTCGCTGTAGCGGGCACCGTATTCTAAGCTCAATGTGTTGGTGGTCGCTGAATGTTGTAAAAACCTTTAGTGTTGTGAAATGTGAGCCTTCTACTGTTACCAGATGTAATGTATTTGAAATATACTGCCTTTAAAGATAAAGAAATAGAAAACATTGTGTATTAATTCCCCTTAAAGTGAATGCGCAAAGGTAGCCCATGAAATATACATTTTCTTTCGTCTTTTGCAATAACATACATAAACTCACGCCTTTTACACATGGGGGCAGGCAGAAACTACATAACGCCACCTGCTACCATCCTTACATACTTCTTTTGCTTCGTTTAAATTCATACATTTGGTCAGACGCGCACGCCAGTTACCAGTAAGTACTACGCACCTGACCCTATGAATTTTTCATGAAATCAATGGGATTAAATGAACGTTAGAGGGTTGTGTTGAGTAGCAGCCCGGAGTCTGGATTTCTGCCCGGCTGACGGCAATAGGCTCGCCATCTATTACATGGGACTTAAACATAACTGGCGAAATGTCGGTAGATACCTGCTCAGCCCTCTGGGTAAGAAACACGTGGTTTTATTCTGTTATTAAAATACTTAACTCAGTTGCCATACATTAGTGTGCTTACTATGCTTTCGAAACGCATTTAGCTTCTAAAAATGTTTGATGAAGAGTTTTATATTAATGATTAGAAAACAGACAATAGCGGAAAAGCTGTGTGCAATACATACCTACCTCTGCGCTGAAGCATCTAACACCAAGATATATGAATTTATAAATATTGTGTAATGTATTATAGTTTTTAAACTAAATTTATTGTTTTTATTTAACTTGGTAATGTTAATGTGGCCCACAACAAATAAAAAAAGTTAGTAAAAAAGGTATTATATTCGAAGTAAAGATAAAAGTGTAACTGTAAGGCTGAGATCTATAAACGAAACTTAGCACGTACTTAAACTTAGCGTTATTCCTGCCATGTTCCACAACTGTCAATCTAGGAGTGCAAGACAAACACGGAAATATGTCTTAGTTAATTAAGTAACGTTTAAAGATCTTGGCCTAAGAGTCACTGACCGCACTTAGACTTTGCAAAGGAAGCGCTTTATACAAATATGAATAATATTCTTATCGTTATCATTATCGTATAAGCGAATCCGAGCAACCCCGTCGTGTGAATATGAATACTAATTTATCCGAATAATGTCCATATTTGTTTGAGATGTTTAATTTGTAATGCTAAGTCAAAATGCGGCCTGTGAATCTAGCCATGAGTAAAACAATATCTCATCAAGATAGTATCGAAGTAGGTTCTATGGTCATCATCAATGACGAACAAAACTATTTCAAAAATGATTCTGATTAAGTCATTGTTGTGTACAAAAGCGCACATGACTCCTAATGTAAGTATTTATGCTGTTACACAATAATTACATAAAATGAGTCGTTACAATGATTTAAAAAGAAAACTGCAATAAAAAAAACTCCGAATTTAATCTGTGCATTATATTTTTAATACAGTGCTACCAACAACGATGTTTTTATGACGGCATAGTGCCTGTGTTGCCAGTTTAAAAGTAATCTACCAATTTGGTAGTATTTTGTGTGTTGTTGGTAATATTCGCTTGCTTGGATCTTGGAACGGCTAAGGATGTGGGTTCCAACGAGTATGATGGATAAGGGCGATTACACACGGTCGAAAAGTTCGTGTAAGCCGAATAACGGCGTGGTACCACACTACTGCAAATAAAGTCATTTTGAATAGCGGACGGTTGTTTTATTTCTTACTAGCTTTTGCCCGCGGCTTCGCCCGCGTGGATGTCGGAAATTAATGCAAGAGGACGTACTACCGCGATAAGAATGTGTTATTCCAGGTTATATAGGTAATATAGACTCTGTGTGCTATTTTCGATCCAGATCCATTCAGCCATTTTTGCGTGATTGAGAAACAAACACCCAATCATACATAGTTTCACATAAAAAAAAAAAGAAATACAAAAAAAAGAATTAAAAAAAAGCTTTCATCATGTATATAATATTATTAGTAGTAGGATTATAACTCATATTACTTAGGATTCATAGTGTATGAGAACATCATGTGTGTTGGTGTTTTTAAAATAAAAGTAATAGTTTTCAGAGTAAGAAGACTGCGACATAGGGGTTGGTTTAGTTGAATATAAGTCTTCCTGGTTTTGCTTAACGCTCCTATTTTACCTATACACTCAATCATTTACCAGACACCGAACATAATTATAGGAATAGTACTTTTGCCAGTGGCTTGGCCCGTATAGCTGTCGGAAGATATCACCCGGGAACCTACTACCGGGATAAAGTAAGTATCCTATCTGTTACGTATCCATGATATAATATGATATAATCTTTGTGCCAAATTCGATCTAAATCCGTTTGGCCGTCTTTGCATCATTGAGAAACAAACATCCAAAAATCTAAACATCTAAGCCATTTCGCGGTCTCTTACTTGGAATAATACTATTAGGTTTATTTTGAGTATAATGAACACACATGATATTCGCAATTACTATGAAGCCAAAGTAATATGAATTACAATCCTACTTATCCTGTACTATTACCCGGCCGCTGCCAACGCGCTCTGCGCCCGCTTTTTAAATCTCTAATATCTTCTAAGATATTCATTTAAATTACATGCTGTAAAGGGCCAAATTGATCTATATTAAATGCACAATGTATTTAAAGTACTTAATTGGATAAGGATTAATGCTGTATTGCTTAAAATCGCTTCGTAAATAAGCCCTTATTTCTCGTAAAAAGTAAAAGATAAAAAATGGTTATTGTGGGTTATCCCTAAGAGATAGACATACACCATTGAGGACATTTTTGTAGGCCTTTTTAAGGTGTACAATACTGTAGTACATTATTTTGATCTATTTCGTAGGATTCAGCCAGGGTTTTTCGAATTTTGAGACGTATGTCAGCGTAGTTTTCAAAGAAAGTTATTTTTTTCTAAAATAAAAGAATCTTTCTAAAATTAAAGTAGCCTAAGTTACTCCTTGTTACACCAGCTATTCGCCAGTGAAAGTCCCGTCAAAATCGGTCCAGCCATTTCAGAGATTAGCGGGAACAAACAGACAGACAGACAGACAGACAAAAATTGTAAAAAATGTTGTTTTGGTATATGTATCGTGTATACATCCATATACACTTAGTAAAAAGTGGTTATCTTAATATTAAAAACAGACACTCCAATTTTATTTATTTGTATAGATTTATTGATATGGCACTTTAGCCTTACACATACCTACCAGGGTTGCGAGATTTATTCGAATAAGTTACCATGGCCCTGGCATATAAGCAAGTAAAGGAACAGGGGTGGGTTTTTTTGTCAGTAAAAGTCTGACACGCCCTCCACGCCACGGGAGACGTCATTTGATAACTTCCCACCCACAAAAAAAAAGAAAAAGCTCACACACTAAAATATAGATGAATAAAATGACAACACCATCCTAAACCGACATTCATCAACATCATTTCAGCCAAGACGCCCACTGCTGGCCATAGGCCTCTCCCAATCTGAGAGGGTTTTCCATTAGCGCCACGCTTGGCAGGCTGGTTGGCGATCGCAGTATGGTAGTGAAATGCATAGAGAACGCTGCTGCCCATTCTCTAGTAAGTCCCTTAGTCGCCTCTTACGACACACACCGAAAGAAATGGTGTTATTCTTTACGTCCGTCACCACACAGGACACGTCGACATTCACACGCACTTATGGCAAACCACCTCAAAACAATGGCAAGCACTAAAACAAAATAGCCCCTATTGCCTGGTTCATTATCATCATCATCATTTCAGCCGTAAGACGTCCACTGCTGGACTTAGGCCTCCCCCAATTTGGGGGGCTTTGCCATAATCGCCACGCTTGGCAGGCGGGTTGGCGATCGCCGTATGGTGGTAAAATGTATAGAGAACGCTGCTGCCCATTCTCTAGTAAGTCCCTTAGTCGCCTTTTACGACACCCACAGGAAGAAATGGGGTGGTGTTATTCTTTACGTCCGACACCACACGGTGCCGATTGCCTGGTTGCCCATCTATTATAGCAATCCTCCGAAATTGGGGAGACATTTTTCGGCTGAAATCATGAATGATTATGATGAACTTCATATTAATTTTTGAACCCTAACTTGCCCAATTGTTTTGTTATGTTTTCAGTTCCTTACTAGGAACTGAAAACATGCGACTGTGCAACTGTGCTTTTTCAACTCTTACTGTTCTAAGTTAGAACATAGCGCAACACCATGTTTAGTTAGAACTTCTAACTAAGCATGGTGTTGCGCTATACAAATTGGAATTTCGAAATGTAGTGAAAAAGGAGGTTCGTTATGATGTCCTGCTTAAAAATTGTTATAAATATGACATATATTTTGAATGCTCAACTGTTACTCACGTTAAGCCGTGGTCCTGCACCCGATCTCCGCCTGATTGCAGCCCCATCGGACTATGAGACTGAGGAAAGAGTGGGTGCCCCTGTGTCTGCGCACACACTTTGCACTATAATATCTCCCGCGCCGATGGCTAGTGTCCGTTTAGATTGGCTGCCATGGGCGAAATAATGTCTGTATACCCAGCAGGACACTACGTTTAATCCGATTGAAAGTTAAAAGTTAACGTGCGTAGTACCTATTTAGTACCTTACAAAAAAATTGTACCTAATTAAGGTACAAATTTTCAACTGTATAAAACATTTTTTTCAGCTAAAATACAAACTTTTTGAATTAAACCTAAGGTTATTTGAGAAGTACTAATAAAATGCTTATAAGAAATACGACTGTCTGGACTGAAAACCTCAAAACAAAATGGGGTCCTACTGGCTTGACAAAAGTTTTGCAGGTGCATTCCTCATAAAATAATCGTGATTTTTAAATTAAACTAAGGTATTTTTAGGGTACTAATACACCGCTATACGGGACCATATAACATTTGTCTATAGACCTTCAAACAACGGAGGGTCCTGCTGGAATATAATTGAAGATTACGCTGTAACAATTAAGGTACAATTTTTTTACTTATATGATTCGGAAGGTACTAAATACTACGCACGTTAACATTTAACTTTCAATCGGATTAAACGTAAGGTCCTGCTGGGTATACAGACATGGCGAAAAACGGTCTGGAGGACACACTTTGCACTATAATATCTCCCGCGCTGATGGCTAGTCTCCGTTTAGATTGGCTGCCATGTGCCATGTGCGAAATACGGTCTGGAGGACTACTTTCATACTAATTAGCGACATCATTCTTTCATATTTTTGTCTGTAAGAAGTTATTAACTTACTACCAGTAAACCGAGCGAATAGACGTTATTACGAGAAAAACTGTTCAATAAATTTTCCCTAAAGAAGGCATTAATATGTAAGTAAATGCAGAGTCTAGTAGGTAAGTATATGTACAATACCATAAACGAACTAATTCGCAGTCTGGAATAGCTGGACAGCATTGTAAAATCACTCATAACGTTAAGTAATCAGTAATTTATACCTAAACTAGGTTTTGCCAGCGGCTTTCCCCGCGTATTATACACTAGCTTCTGCCCGCGACTTCGTCCGCGTTAAATTTCTTGTTGCCCGGACCCTTCCCGTCGCGTCGAATCGCCTACTCGTGCGATTTTCCCCGTTTTTGCAACTTTTTGAATTATTGCTCCGCTCCTCTTGGTTGTAGCGTGATGTTATATAGCCTTTCTCGATAAACAGGCTACAGGGGAGAGGGGTGAGGGGAAGGGGGAGAGGCGAGGGAGGGGGAGGGGGGAGTGGGGAGAGAGTGGAGAGGTGGAGACGGGGAGAGGGGGAGAGGGAGAGAGGGAGAGAGGGAGGTAGAGAGAGGGAGAGAGAAGGGGATAGGGAGAGAGAGAGAATATTTTTGTTGAGTGTATACAGGTTTTATGTATGACCACGCATAACTTTTTACATAGTAGTCCGATTGTGATAATTCTTTTTTCATTGGATAGGGTATACCTTGCCAAGTATTATTAGTACATTAAAGCCACAAAAAATTACAAAATAAAAACTTTTTAACAAAAAATTAAACCGCCGAAAAACACAGAAAAGCAAAAAATAATAAACCTTACAATTTTGAGTCGGCGCTGAAAAATCAATGAACAAAGATCACTGAAGCGCCGACTCAAAATTTTAAGGTTTATTATTTTTTGCTTTTCTGTGTTTTTCGGCGGTTTAATTTTTTGTTAAAAAGTTTTTTTAGGGACAATAAACAAATATTATAATTTTCTTTTACTTTTTTATTAGCCGTTGATGTCCCACTGCTAGTCGAAGGCCTACCTAATCTCTTTCCACGTCTCTTTCCAGAGCTGCCAAGGACCAATCTATATTAAAATATTTTAACATTACAAAAAAATATAAGGTGTAGTAAATAGTAATATTGTAGCCCACTGCATTATCCTGAGTTGAGGTGCACGATTAGCGACAAATGCTTGCACTGACTGGACAGGTCCACTCAATCTGTGTGGTTCTTTCCTCAAAAGACCATATCAGTCCGTTTCCGTTATGGTATCTACCTCGCACTAATTCGTATAGATACCATTAGGTACTGGCCAGGGTCAATAGCAGTGACAGGAAGTTCTTGATCTCTATCTCTATCCCGTCTCTCAACTACTCATTTTTTATTAATCGATTTTGGCATTTTTAACCTTCTCCAAAAAAGGAGGAGGTTATATCGATGCCGGAAATTTCAATTGCCGTAAGGGACGTTTGCGTAGAAAAACCATGTCTGTCGTGCACAGTATGAGGGGGAGCCGTAACGGCATCCTGAAAATGATAGAGGACAGGATGGACTCGGCGATCATGCGTCGCTTCACTGACCTGCATGTGACAGGTGCAGGTTAGGGAAGAAATTATTAATATTTAACGTGTTATTTAAATTGTACTAACATAGTTTATAAGATTTATGTCACTAACATCTGCTATGGACTGTGTAGTCTGATAATAAACAATTTTTATTTATTTTTTTATTTATTAAATCCCGGTCCCTTACGACATTTGAAATTTCCGGCATCGATATGTTCCACTGTATATTTTTTTTAGTTTATGTTCACCGATTTCTCCGCCAACTGTGGACTGATTAAAAGATCTATGCTTCAGAGGTGGTCCCATTTAAATTTTATTTATTTATTTAACCATTTATGTACACACATATATAAACAGTCAAGAAGAAAAGAACAGAAAAAATTGTACAAAGGTGATGCTTATGTCTAAAGAAATCTCTTCCAGCAAACCTGCGATAGGAGAAAAGATACAAAGATGTAGACAGCGTGTGTAAGAGTATGAGAAAATGAAAAATATAATCAAAAACTATTAACTTAACAAAATTAAACAAATAATATAAGAATATACTTACATACATACAAACAAACATACATACATAGATACATACATACAAACAAACATACATAGATACAAACATACAGACTACTAAAATAAATAACATTAAATTGTAATTAAAACAATAAATACAAACACAACTATGTCGATACGGAAAGATAGTGTTCTTTTACTCTTCTTTTAAAATTTGCAACTGTTTGACAGTCCCTAATGTCAGGCGGAAGTGCATTCCATAACCGCACCGCGTGCACAGTGAAGGAGTAGGAGTAGAAGTCAGTGAAGTGGGGAGGAGACTTCAGGAGGTTTCTTAAATGCGACCTACAAAGCGCATCTGAAGAACGGGCGTAGGAAAAACGGTCCCGCAGGTAAGATGGTGTTTTAGGATTGTGGAGAAGGTTGCATAGCAGACATAATATCCGAGAGTTCCTGCGAAGTCGAATAGGGAGCCACTTGAGTGTCTTGCGAAATTGAGAAACATGATCATACTTTCTGAGATTAAAAACAAAACGAATACAGATATTTTGTAAACGCTCAAGTTTATTTAAAAGCTCCTCGGTGGCATCCAAATAACAGGCGTCAGCGTAATCAATGATGGGCTGAATGAGTGTTTGAGCAAGAGAGATTTTGGTGTTCAAGGGCAAGAATCTCTGGAGACATTTCAAAGAATGGAATGTGTAGTGTACTTTCTGACTGACTAGAGCAACATGGGCAGACCACGATAAATAAGAGTCCATAATCACCCCTAGGTTTTTAACAGAATGTGCGTATTCAATCTGAACTCAATTCAGACAGAGTGGAGACAGAGACGCAACATCAAGCCTATTTCGCATATATCTGCCGCCAATCACAATGGTCTGGGATTTCCTAGGGTTGATTTGCAGTCCAAAAGACCGCGACCACTCGCTAATCAAATCCAGGTCACTGTTCATAGCAGACACGGCGGCTTCTGCATCATCCCTCAAGAAGTGGCTGTAAAGCTGCAGATCGTCGGCATAGAGATGGAAGTAGGAAGAGATGATTCTGGTGACAGAGTTAATGAAAGTAGAAAAGAGAAGGGGAGAGAGAACGCCACCCTGAGGTACACCAGCGGTAAGAGAACACCAATCAGAAGACGACTCGTCTAGACGAACCCGCTGCGAGCGGCCCCGAAGATACGAGTCAAACCACCCAATGGCGGAAGATGAGAAATTTAAAGATTTAAGAATCCCTAGAAGGATATCGAAATCAACTGAGTTAAACGCACTACTAAAGTCGAGAAGTACGAGTAAAGTGAGAGAATTGTGATCCATAGCCCAGCGGATGTCATCAGTAACCTTCAGAAGAGCCGTTACAGTGCTTTGGCCAGGTCGAAAACCAGATTGAAGAGGACAGAGTAGATCATTAGAAGATAGAAAGGCAGAAAGTTGTTGATGAACAATATGCTCCAGAACTTTAGAGAGATACGGTAGGATAGAAATAGGACGAAAGTCGGTGGGTGAGACTGGCTTCGCAATTTTGGGTAAGGGGATGATATGAGCTTGTTTCCAGGCTTCAGGAAAAGTACACAAGAACAAGGAGAAATTAAAAATGTGGGTCAGGACAGGAAGAAGCGAGGGGAGGATAGGAGAAATCATCCTTGAGCAAAGTTCATCGTTACCAACAGCAGTAGAGGAGATAGCAAGAAAAGATTTTTTAACCTCAGTTTCACCCACTGGCTTTAATTCAAAAGAAGAACACTGAGGCAATGGCAAACAAGAAAGTTTGTATAATGAAACTGATTTGACGTGTGGATCAAAAGTAACAGGGGGACGAGAGAAATGTTTGTTAAGAGCACACACGTCTGTGTCATTAGTAGGAACGCCTGGAGATTTGCCAATACCAACAGTTTTAAGAAACTTCTAGACTTCAGAGGAGTTACGGTTGTCGAGAGAATTGTGAATGTAGCGTCTCTTTGCATCTCTACACAAACGCCTGCAGCGATTACGCAGCACCTTATATGCATTCAGGTTACGCTCAGAAGCACAACGTTTAAACCTTCTCTTGGCTCTGTCCCTACAAGCCATCGCATCCTTTATGTCCGCAGTAAGCCAAGGAGCCGGAACATATTTGACCTTGACTCTACGGATGGGGGCATGACGGTCATATAAACTGAGCAAAGTGCTGTTAAACAAGTGAACCATATCGTTTATACATGAGCCCTCCAAGACGTCCGTCCAGTCGATGCTATCAGCATCACGCAATAATGCCTCCAGATCTGTAGTTCCGAAGGAAAATATATTTCGGCTTACGCTTGGAAGGGCGAATCCTGTAGGACATAAAGATAAGGTCGTGGTAAGAAAAACAAGCAGTGAGCTGTCCGTGGATTGATACATTATTGGAGTTCGACACAATCATCAGATCCAACAGAGAAGGAGTGCAATTAGGGAAATGATGAGTAGCAGAAAGAGGCAGAATACTAAGGTTAAAAGAGGATAAAAGAGATTTGAGTTTGTGAGTACGGCTGTCGTTTTTAAGTAAACAAGTATTAAGATCGCCCATCAAGACTACGTGATCATAAGAGGGACAAAAAAACTTTTTTGCAAAAAAAAAACAACCGACTTCCTTAAAAACACTACAAAGTGAAAAATAACTTTAATTTCGGTAGTCGGTGTCTTAGGATCTGTATTTATGGTTTTTTTGCCACCGACTTCCGAAATTAAAGTTATTTTTCACTTTGTAGTGTTTTTAAGGAAGTCGGTTGTTTTTTTTTGCAAAAAAGTTTTTATTTTTAAATTTTTAGTTGTGGTATTCACCCTGCACTAATTCCAAACAAACAATGCATATTTATGCGATAGCAGAAATCGCGGTTGATTTCCTGTCATTTTTTAAAGAGTCTCCCGAACTCATCATCAGATCTATATGAAAATTATATGGGACCATTTCGGAATAAACCCCTTTCGAACAAAAAAAGAATTTTGCAAATCCGTCTATATATGACGGAGTTATGGCCGAACATACATAAAAAAAAAAAAAAAAAAAAAAAACATATAAACATCCGAATTGATAACCTCCTCCTTTTTGAAGTCGGTTAAAAATCATTTAAAATCGTATCAAACGAGTCAAAGTAATCGATACTGAGGTGAGGACTATAAACGACTCCAAGGAGCATTTTAGTGTGATGTAAAGAAATTTCGAGAAATAGATAGATTTATTGACTTTGCTTTGGTAGTTTTTGCGTTAGCTTCGAAAATACGTATTTAATCCACTTTGTTTATCGTGATGATGTTCCAGTCAACTAAAGTCGCCGATTTCAGCAACTGAAATTCAGCTTGTCAGTACCGCTCCGTCCGCTACGGGGAGAGCGCGCGTCGCGTGCCGTGAAAACTACGATCAATTTAATATTTACGTAAAATTGTTTTTGTGGCAAAAAGTGAGTAGGATAAATAACTATAATATTTGACTGGAATAAATAACACATTTCGATATATTTTACAAGGTTTGTATAAATTTATAATTTTTGCGTTACCACGTTAAAATTATGTGTATTCTTGTGTTTTATAGTTTTTTTTTTTGTCAAGTTATATCTATGACTTTTTTGCCTTTGTATCAACATATGGTTGACTGGTATAGAACAGTAGGCTTTGTAGGTACTGTATTTCTTTACTTCTGCATAAGTAATTTCTTATGACAAAATGCATTGTATTAATTTTTTTATCATAAATAAAAATAAAAAACGCAATAATAATTACCACATTGGGTGCATTCATACTTAAAATTCTTTACGTCTTTAAAATATCACAATATCACTTATAAAAAAAAATATAGGCCAATAATTCAATAACAAAATATTAAATAATTATTAACACTGCATTTTTATTGAAAATTCAAAAATCAGTACAAAAATAAATAATATAAGCACGTCATAATTTACAAATCTTTTAATTGTGGTTGTCATTTATCGTCAACTAGCTTTTGCCAGCGGCTTCGCCCGCGTATCTATACCATCTATACTAATATTTTAAAGCTGAAGAGTTTGTTTGTTTGATTGAACGCAGTAATCTCAAGAACTACTGGTCCAAATTGAAAAATTATTTTAGTGTTGGGTAGCTCATTTATCGAGGAAGGCTATAGGCTATATAACATCACGCTAAGACCCTTAAGAGCCGAGCAAAAAGGAAGAAAACACGAGTATGAAGAAATCGCACGAGCAGGCGATTCGATGCGACGGGTATCATCGGGGGAGCAAGGAATTTAACTCGGAAGAAGTCGCGGGCAGAAGCTAGTTATACATATAAACCTTCCTCTTGAATCACTCTGTCTATTGATGAAAACCGCATTAAAATCCGTTGCGTAGTTTAAAAGATCTAAGCGTACAGACAAGGGAAGCGACTTTGTTTTATACTATGTAAGGATAAACCCATCGAAACGATCATTAAGTTAAATAAAAATAAAGCTAAACCCAAAATTTAAATAAATTTTGTACCTTTTGGGATCGATGTCCCATTTTTTTCTAGAAAAGAAAAGAAAGAAAGAAAATTCGTTTATTTGCGGTAAATATGACGCAAAGAAAAACTGTACACAACAAAAATATAAAAAAGCTGGGGGAAAATATGCATCATCATTTCAGCCGTAAGACGTCCACTGCTGGACTTAGGTCTCCCCCAATTTGGGGGGCTTTGCCATAATCGCCACGCTTGGCAGGCGGGTTGGCGATCGCAGTATGGTGGTAAAATGCATAGAGAACGCTGCTGCCCATTCTCTAGTAAGTCCCTTACTCGCCTTTTACGACACCCACGGGAAGAAATGGGGTGGTGTTATTCTTTACGTCCGGCACCATACGGTACATAAATATGCATCACATCTACGCAAAACGGTCATCGCTCAGCATAATGCTGTGACCCTATGCGAGACAGAGCCCCAGCGATACATACATACACTCATTCACTCACTCATTTCTACATCATCTGCCTAGCTTTTTCCCAACTATGATGAGGTCGGCTTCCAGTCTAACCGGATGCCAGTATTTTACATGGAGCGACTGCCTATCTCAAAATCAAAAGTCATTTATTCAAATTAGGCTGAGGATCAGCACTTTTCGAACGTCAACATTACAAAAAACAGTCCCCCCAAAACGCCCACCCGTCGCGCACTTCCTAGTGCTTTAGCTGGGAAGAAGAAGTGGCCAACAAACTCCCCAGCAGCACAGCTGTCTGTCCAGTTAGAAGAACTTGATTCTATACAATGGTATATGGTAAAACATTAAGAGACACAAATTAAATTAAATGATTTGCTATATGCCAGCTAGCCAACCCAATATACCAACAAATAAAATGAAAACTATACTCAAGCATAAGCAAAAAAATATGTATAATGTAAACATGGCAGCAAAAATAAAAGCCTCCTGGCATAAAGGCCGTGACAGCTTACATATGCAATGCTGAATGTTCACATAGCTGTTACGACCTGAGTTACAACTCGAGGCCACAAAATGATAAACTAGGACCATCGACGTAAAATAAATTAAACAGGTAAGTAATATTAATGATAATATCTGACCTCCACAACCCCGTTACTGGGTAATACGATACCCCTTGGTAAGACTGGTTTTCAGACTTTCGGGCTTCTGACGACCCGTAACGACTGTCTAAGATCTATGAAAGACAGCCGGGACCAACAGTTTAACGTGTTTTCTGAGCCACGGAAGGGTCTTGATATGTAAAGATGGTCACCCATTCACGGACCAACTGCGGCAAGCGTAGCTTAACCTGAACGATCAAACCGTGCGGCTGTTATTATTTAGCCACAAGACTTTCACTCATTTCTACGTATCTACTGTAATGTAAAGTGTAGATAAAAAAGATTAGGTAATAGAACATTCTATAACAGCACAGAAACTCTAATTTTTATCTTTATTTAGTTTGGCGTCGATGAGCGCGACAGTAATATTTTACGAACGAAATATTTCATTATTATTTTAATATTTCATTGAGCTTCTGGTCGAAGTAGTAATTGTTTAGTCTAAAGCCGGGAAGGATTGCTGAGTATAGGGTCCTTGATTCGGTGCCCAAGTTAGGCGAAATGTTGAGATTTTCTCTAAATTTTTTAGTAACCAGCAAAGGAAGGGTTTAAAGATTTTCCAACTTCGAGAAAGAGGTCAATCGTCGAATCCGACTCGGCTGGGCAGCGTTCGGGAAGCTACGCAATATCTTCTCGTCCCAAATACCGCAGTGTCTCAAGACAAAAGTCCTTGACCAGTTTGTGTTGCCAGTGATGACGTATGGCACTGAGACGTGGTCGCTCACAATGCCTCATAAGAAGGCTCAAAGTCACCCAAAGAGCAATGGAGAGGGCTATGCTTGGAGTTTCCCTACGCGATCGAATCAGAAATGAAGAGATCCGTAGGAAAACCAAGGTAACCGACATAGCCCGAAGAATTGCCAAACTTAAGTGGCAGTGGACAGGGCACATTGCTCGCAGAACGGATGGCCGATGGGGCCGGAAGGTTCTGGAGTGGCGACCGCGTACTGGAAGACGGAGCGTTGGAAGTTCTCCCACAAGATGGACCGATGACCTGGTGAAGGCCGCAGGAATACGTTGGATGCGAGAAGCACAGAATAGGTCGAAGTGGCGGTGCTTGGGGGAGGCCTATGTCCAGCAGTGGACGTATTTCGGCTGAAAATGATGAAGGAAGGATTTATGCTCGATTAGATGAAATATATACGGACGTAAAAAAATCCGCGGCGGGATTTTTCGCGCCTATACCCTATTTTCAACTCTCGATGTTGAACTGAGCATTGAGAATTCAACAGCGCGACTCACATAGCGGTCAAACTTATAACACCCCACTTTTTGCATCGAGGTTTAATAAAATAACCCATGTTCTGCAATTCTGAATGCATCTCACAAATGACTCTCTAGTTAGACATTTTATTTCGAATGGTGTATGAATAACCCTCGCTTTGGGGGTTAGCGTGTTGGGGTTTGATTGAAACACTCACTTGTGGCTTTCCAAGTTTTATTCCGAGATGTTGTGCTTACAAGTGCTTTGCTTCAAATGCTTTTAAATGCTTTTAAATGCTTAACAAAAAAATAATTTTCTAAGGCCTTATACTTCTGGCGGAGAACCTTAACACCGCGATGTACAAATCAGACGTTTTCTTAAACCACCATCTAGTGGCAAGTCAATGAATAATTATGACGCTTACCTGACTGTACGATTGCTTGTCAGTACATATAGTTTTCTGTGCGGCTAAACATTCCGCCCACCAAGGACATTTTGTACAACATTATGTCCTTCAAATATTAAAATAGCTTATGAAGAACAATACATATTAACAACAACAACAAAATTGCTTAAAATTATCATTAAAACAAAACTACTGATCAAATTTTCAAGCAACAGGCAAGACACAAAGTTTCGATGTTGGTCGTTTAAATTTCGAACCGTTGCTACATAGTGTGACTACCCGTGTTAAATTATCAAGCCCCGGATGTTTCTCAACCACTCTGCCAAGTAGCCACCTACAAGGAGGCATGTTATCCTCCTTAATTAAAACTATGTCCCCTACGTTCGGTTCAGGAGTTTGCATAGACCACTTATACCGATGAAGCAGTGTGGTCAGGTATTCGGTCGACCAGCGTCCCCAAAACTGTTGCAGCGTTTGTTGAACGAAATGCCACCTCTTTAGACTAGATATGTTAGAGTCTTCATAATGCCTATCTGGTGCGTTTATAATAGGTTCACCAATTAGGAAATGCCCAGGTGTTAATGCATCACAACTGTTGGAATCCGTTACCCTACACAACGGACGTGAATTTAAACATGCCTCTACTTGACTTAAAAGAGTGGACATTTCTTCGAAAGTTAAAGTAGAGTTGCCTATTACCCTATGCAAATGCTTTTTGCATGATTTTATTCCAGCTTCCCACAGACCGCCAAAGTTCGGAGAATGTGGTGGAATATAATGCCATGTTGTTCCCTCAACTGCTAATGCTGCAGCAATTTCCTTTGTTATGTTTGAATTTTCAGAGTGAAACATTGCATCTAACTCTCTAGAAGCACCCTGAAAGTTAGTGCCATTGTCACTCCATATATTTTTGCAGTGACCACGTCTAGCGACAAATCTTTTAAATGCTGCAATGAACCCCTCTGTGGTCAGATCGCTTACGACCTCAATATGAACAGCCTTTGTGGCCATACACACGAATAAACAAATATACCCTTTATATGCGTGATGACCCCGACCTTTAGATGTCCTTAAATTTATAGGACCCGCGTAGTCTACCCCACTATTATGAAACGGCCTGCTTGGTGTAACCCGCGACGGTGGCAGTTGGCCCATTAACTGAGGTTTGGTTGTAGCTGCATACCTGATGCAAGTTACACATTTCCTTACATATGCTGTAACTAACCGCTTAGCTCCTAGGATGTAATATTTCGTGCTCAAATAGTTGAGCATAAGTTGGGGACCTCCATGAAGACATCTGTTATGCGCATCTGATATTAAGAGATTGGTGAAGTGATCGTTACCTGGAATTAATATTGGATGTTTATGGTTGTGATCGAGATCTGAACGTTCTAATCTACCGCCCACCCTCAAAATCTGTTTTGAATCCAGGTAAGGATTTAAGGGCTTTAGGACCTTCTCTTTACAATTTCCCCCTTTTTCCAGGTTAGTAATCACCGCTTCGAATCCTTTGCCTTGGCTAACCCTAATGCATGTCTCTAACGCTAATTCGCGCTCTTCTGCGGTAATATAGCTGAAGACTTTCCTCGTAGTTCTTGGTTTTCTTAGTTCGAGAAACCGCCTCATATAAGCTACTATTCGCAATAATTTGTCCAGGGATGAATATTTATCCCAGATAAAACAGTCGGTATTCACTGATACATGTACCCTCTTCTCCTCCAGTTCAGTTGAAACTGATTTACGTTTACCCTTTGCTATTATCGTGTCTTTCAGGAATTCGGGACCTTCTAACCACAGTTTGAAATGTATCAACTCCGATGCGTACATACCCCGTGATGCGCAGTCAGCAGGATTGTTTTTTGATGTGACATGGCTCCATTGATGTGGTTCACTTATGCTTAAAATTTCTGATACGCGATTAGCGACAAAGGTTTTCCACTTATTTGGGTGACTGTTTAACCACGCCAATACAATCTCTGAATCGGTCCAATAGTATAAATTCGATTTACCGATTCCCATCACTTCAGAGACTTCAGAAAGTAGCTTTGCTAGGAGGACTGCTCCACACAACTCTAATCGAGGCACTGATACCGTTTTGATAGGTGCCACATTAGTTTTCGCCGTAAGCAAAGTTATATAAACGCTACCGTCAGTATCAACTACCCGTGCATAAACTACCGCAGCGTATGCTAAATTTGATGCGTCGCAAAATCCATGCAATTCAACTTGCTTGCTACTTGGTTTTATTTTCAACCATCGAGGTATTAAAAATCCGGTTAAACATTTCAACTCCTGCCGGTAAGTAAACCATTCCTTTTTTATTTCATATGGAATTTTTTCATCCCATCCAATTCCAGAGATCCATAATTTTTGGATTAAAATCTTTGCTAATACGATCACTGGAGCAACCCATCCCAAAGGGTCAAATAGTCTTGCCATATCTGATAACATTTTCCTTTTAGTTACAGGTTCTTGCAGCAGAGGTAGCTGAACAGAGTACTGGAAGGTGTCGCAGCTTCGGTTCCAGGTAAGTCCCAATGTTTTGAATATCTCATCCTGTTTTATGTTTATTTCTCGTTCTACACCATCCTGTCCCTTGAACGTGTGCTTTTCACCTATGATCTTCTCTAGTAATTCACTGCTGTTGCTTGACCATTTCTGTAAATTAAATCCTGCATTAGCTAATAACTTATTCATTTGGTTATAGATCTGCACGCCTTCTTCTATCGAGTCGCAACCAGTCATGAGATCGTCTATGTAATAATCTTTAAGTACTCTTTGAGCTGCCAGTGGATATTTATCTCCTTCATCGTACGCTACTTGTTGCATCGATCGAACTGCCAAAAAGGGCGCTGAAGATGTACCAAAAGTAACTGTTAGTAATTTATAATCTTTAATTGAAGATTGTTTGTTGTTTCTCCACACGATGCGTTGAAAATTTGTATGATGATCGGCAACGCGCACCATCCGGTACATTTTGATAATGTCTGACACTAAACAAATTCGGTGGGTTCTCCAACGAATCAGTAAGTGTCGAAGATCTGGTTGCAGCCTTGGACCAATCATTAGGTCATCGTTGAGCGATATTCCGTTTTTTCCTTTGCAGGAAGCATCAAAGACCACCCTGACCTTGGTTGTGTCTTTATCGTCACGTATAACTGCATGATGAGGCAAGTACACTGCATTTTGGTTTTCTTCTTCTGCTTTTGTTATTGGCCTCATGTGACCGAGCTGCAAATATTCATTGATTACTTCCTCATATTTTGTTTTTAAATCTGGGTTTTTACTAAGTTTAGTTTCTAATGCGTAAAATCTATTAAGTGCTACCTTTCTTGCATCTCCATATTGACATTTTGGGTCTGGAGTTTTAAATGGTAAGTTAACTATATAACGACCGTCATTATCTCTTACCGTAGTATCCTTAAATATCTCTTCGCATCTTGTTTCTTCTTCGGTAAGTATACGTTTGTTATTTTGTGGTTCTCTCTCTAACTCCCAGAATCTTTTTAAGACTTCGCCATCACCAAGTTGAGCATGCATCACTGAAATACTCGATATGCTATTACCAGCGGAAGCTATCGTTCCTGATAAAATCCATCCCAATGAGGTGCACTGAGCTACAATGCTACCACCAGGAGTTTTCCTTAACCCGTTTTGTAAAACCTGGCTATAGACTTCGGCTCCCAACAACATATCCACTTTATCCGGTGTATAATATCTAGGGTCTGCTAATTGTATATCGTTTGCTTGTGCCCAGTCCAAATATACCGTTTCTCTACCAGGTAATAAGGACGTAATAGATTTGAGAACATATGCCTTGACTACAAGTTCCACAGATGGGTCAACCCTAGACTGAATTTTAACTTCAACAACCGAATTCAGAAATAATTTGTTATGAGCATCAATACCAGTTATTGAACTTTTAGCTGGTTTTTTCTGTAACCCTAAGCTCTGGACAGTATGTTCTGTCACAAAAGATGCCTGTGAACCTTGGTCTAACAAGGCCCTGATCGTATACCTAGCGCCGTTTTTCGAAACAGCCCTCACTAGCGCTGTGGCTAATAGGACTTGATTAGTTTTTGCTATACCTTTCGAAAAACAAGTTACTACTTTATTTTCAACTTCTTTCGTTTGCGAAACACCATTGCTAAACGAATTTACCATCTCTTCCTTAGACTCCTTCTCACCTTTAGGGTGCAACAAGGAGTGATGTCTCCGCTTACAGATTTGACACGAGGCTGTACACCTACAAGACCTGGCAGAGTGATTGTGCCCCAAACAATTAAAACATAAGTTGTGATCTAGCACAAACTTACGCCGAGTATCCACATCGTAGCTAACAAATTGTGTGCAATTTCTTATTTTATGCTCGTTATTACAAAGCGGACAAGCTATAGCCGCATTGGTTGCTGTGTGAAAAGCCTTTGCCTTAACATTAACAATATTTTTGCTAGGTTTAGTTTCTAGGAATTCAAATGCTCTATACCGACTTGTTAAAAATTCCTTGAATTGTTCAAATGTAGGCAGCTTATTTGAATCAGTGTTGCTGGTTACCTTTAGTTCCCAATCCCTTCTACTGTCAGAATCTAATTTCAACGTTATAATATGAATGATCAAAATATCCCATGAAGCTGTATCAATACCTAAATTAGTTAGTGCATTCAGGCAGTCCGATGTTGTATCCATTAATTCCTTTAAAGCACTAGCTGACTCTTGAGTTATGTTCCTTTGACTGAGCAATCTTTTCAAAATACAGTGAGACAAATATTTTTTATTGTTATATCTGGTCTCCAATTGAGTCCAGCATCTATCATAATTTGCTTCTGAAATTGGTATATGACGTAAGAGCTGCTCGGCTTCTCCAGTCAAATAACCTTTTAAATAATGTAACTTTTGAACATTATCAATAGTGCTGTTTTTATGTATTGCAGATACAAATAAGTCTCGGAAAGTCGGCCATTCAGTATAATTCCCCGAAAATGTAGGGATAGTGATTCTAGGCAACTTTATGTATGTGCCCTTTCCTTCGGAAACATTATTTGATGATGACCTCGCAACCGAAGATACATCACTAACCTTAATGGCATTTAGTGCAGTTTTTAACTCGCATTTTAAATCCAAATACAATTCTTCAGTGTTAAAATAAACTTCATTAACAGTATAGGCTAAAGATTTCAAATCCTTGGGTGCAAAATCTTTCACAATTTGTGAATGTGTTAAACTAAATTGCGCCCACAGCTCTTCAACAATTTCTAATCTGGTTTCTATATACGGCTTAGTAATCCTATCTTTTGGCGACTTTTTAAAATTACTTTTGGCTCTTAACAAACGATTGTAGATATCATCCTGTACTTTGACATGTGATCGCAAAGTCATTTTGAAGTTATTTTTCTAAACAATTCACAGACAAAATGTTAAAAAACCTTTTTATGTTGATGTACAAAAGAGAATTTGCTAAGTGTTTGACATTTGGTTTTGAAAAATTTTACAAGTCCAAGACGTTGACAATTATTTGACAAGTCAATGTAAACAAAGAAATTTTTCTAAGTGTTTGACAATCGACTTCAAATCGGGCGTAGGTTCCCCGTCTGAACACAATTGACTGAAAAACCTAAGTCCTAAACAAACACACAAGAGTTTATTCTAAGTCCAAATTTTACTAATCTAAAGTTAAAGTTCAAGTCTTCTAAGCAATAAAGTTCACTTTGGATTGACACATAAGAAATTACAAAGTACTCACGATTTTTGACACTATCACTCACTTCCTTACGACCTTAGTCGTCTGCAGCTTGCTTGCTGCTGAATGGTATTCCTTCCTCCGTACCTCCTGCAACTGGATCCGGTATTGCTTTCTTCCACCATCCAGGATCGCTCGGCAGGAGCGTATGGGGATGGTGATTCTCCGTCCAACCAGGAGAACTCACCTGCTTCGCTGGTACAGCCCTTGCCAGATCCGGCTCGAAGGACCATGAATAACCCTCGCTTTGGGGGTTAGCGTGTTGGGGTTTGATTGAAACACTCACTTGTGGCTTTCCAAGTTTTATTCCGAGATGTTGTGCTTACAAGTGCTTTGCTTCAAATGCTTTTAAATGCTTTTAAATGCTTAACAAAATTCGTATGAATTCGCGACGTCCCCGTAAGGGGGCGTGGCGGGCGGCGTCGGGGCTATGCCCCCCGGCCGCAGATGGTCTGCGGTGGTCCGCTAAAACGGACCCCTCACTGTGTTGCCCGTTGGGCTAACAACATAGTGGGACGCGTTAGTTGACGCGTCCCTGTGTGTGGTTGCTGTTTGTGTCTCTGTGGGCGCGCCGCGGCGTTGAATAATATCAACGCCGCTTTCTTCACAACGCCTTGGCGGTCAGTCCCCGCCAGGTGAGACCCCCGGTTACCCGGGGGAGGCCCGGCGAGAGACGACCAGCGACAAGACGCTGACTCGACGCTCCCACAGAGTAGGGTGCGCGCCCCCGCTTATCCCGTTTCCCAGAGCGAGCCGGTAGCGGTCTAAGCTAAGGGGCAGTATGTGCGTGTGGGCGGTAGTGTACTGTGTAACACCGCCCATGAATACGTGACAACGCAGGCCCGCCCGCGTGTACACGTGTGAGTCATAGTGCCTGTATAGAGGTGGCTGTCTGTTTTACGTTACGTGACATGCCTATATTAACTTAGAACACGCCACGCAGCGGATGTATGTTGTGAATGTAGAGTTCACTTGATTCAGGTAAGCCGCGTGTAACCTGGTTGCGACTTACCCGGGAGTCAGTCCGGTGGTGGGGTCAGTCGTCCCTTACCAGGTCGCGGGGCAGTGGTCTCGCGTCAGGGGGGCGCGTATGCCAGGGCGCGATCTGCTTGACATGCGGCCAATCAGACGCGCCGGCACGCGCGAACATCCCCTTCGCGAGACGCCGCACATGGTCATCCAGGCTCTCGATCCCGAGATCCCGCTGGATAACATCATTCCTCACGCAGCGAGGAGCGTCCATAATAGTCCGCAGCGCCAGACTTTGCTGGGCGCGGAGCAGCCTCCGGCTCGACTCGCTCGTGAGGGCGAACCAAGCGGGCGCGGCGTACGTCAGTACCGGGCGGATGTACATCTTGTACACGCCCAGCTTGACGCGCGCCGGCATTCGGGACGAGAGCACTGGCCGGAGGAGGTAGCGGGCTACCCTCCCCTTGGCCGCGACCTGACGGACGTGCTGACCCATGGTGAGCCGACGGTCGATGGTGACCCCCAGGTACTTGACCCGGGGCGACCACTCGATGTCGGCTCCTTGTAGCTTCAAGGGTGGTGGGAGGCGAGCGAAGCCGGTGACCATCGCCTGCGTCTTACCCACGTTCACCGACAGTCGCCATTTGGCGAGCCACTCGGGAAGGAGCTCGAGCGCTCGCTGCATTTTGACCGCCGCGTACTTCGCGTTAAGCGAAGTGGAAATGTACGCGGCGTCGTCCGCATACAGCGCGAGCATCACGTCCGGAGTGGTGGGGATGTCGTCGGTGTAACGCGAGTAACACGCCGGCGAGACGCAGCTGCCCTGCGGTACGCCCGCGAGCACCGGCCTGGCGCTAGAGAGCGCCCCATCAACCACCACCCTGAATGTCCTGTTGGAGAGAAAAGTAGAGACCACTTTAACGACGCGACGGGGCGCGTCCGAGGTGGCCATCTTATACACGAGGCCGTCGTGCCACACACGGTCGAAGGCCTTCTCCATGTCGAGGAATACTGCGACCGAGTATTCCTTTTTGTTTGCAGCTGCTGCGAGGTGGTGCAGTACCCTCGACAGCTGGAGCGTCGTGCTATGTTCCGCCCGAAACCCGAACTGCTCCGGGCGTGGCGTAACGTGTGGGAGCAGGTGTCGCAGCAGGAGTGCTTCGAACACCTTGGAGACTGTGGGCAGGAGCGTTATCGGCCGATAGCTCTCCGGCTTCAGCACGTTCTTTCCCGCCTTCGGCAGCATAATGACGCGCCCTTCCTTCCACGAATCGGGGAAGGCGCCGGTGCGCAGTATCGCCGTGAACAGGCGCGCCAACGCCGCTACCATTCGGTACGGCAGGTGGCGCAGCACTGTATTGGTGATACCGTCAGCACCGGGGGCCTTCCTGGGCTTCGTCCTCAGGATGGCGCGTCGTACTGCGTTAGGCGAGAAGAAGATCGGCTCTTCATCGGGAGCTATCGGCTCTGCGAAATAGTCTCCCAGGTGTTTCTCGACTGCTGCGACGTGGTCTGCGTCGCTCGTCGGGTTGGGGCGGAACTGACGCTCCAGGTGTTCGGCGAAGACCTCCGCCCGGTCCTCCGCTACGTACTTGAGCGCCCCGTCGCTGTTCAACAGCGGACGCACCGGGGCTGGGGTATTGGTCAGCTGGCCGCAGAGTTTATGAATCGACGGCCAACTGTCCGTCGTCTCGTCGATTCGTTCCTCCCAGCCCGCGGTGGTCATGGCCTGTAACTCGGCCTTGACCTTTTCCGCGAGACGGTTAAGCCGCGTCTTGAGTGTGGGACACCTCAGCGTTTGCCACTGCTTGCGAAGGCGCCTCTTCTCAGCGATCAACCTAGTCAACCGCGGAGGTAGAGGCGGTAAAAGCCCCCCCCCCCGCGGCTGTTCGGTGGTCGCCGACTGCAGAGCGCGCTGGATGCAAGCAGTGATGTCGCGAGATGTCCCATCGACGTCCGCGGAAGTAGTCATAGGCCGAGTCGGCACAGTGGTCTCTACTTCCTCTGCGAATCGGGTCCAGTCTATACGTCGACGTGGCGCCAGGGGCTTCAGTCGGGTCGGCACACCGGACAGGACGACGAGTACAGGGTGATGGTCCGACTGTAACTCGTCGTCGATCACGTGCTGCGTGATCTGACAGTGTAGCCCTCGGTGGACCACAATGTCCAGCACGTCCGGCATGTACGAGACAGCGTCTGGATAGTGGGTGGGTGTCTCTGGGCCGGACACTGTGTAACCGAAGGCTTCGGCATCGGCTAGGAGCCGTCTCCCCTCGGTATTCGTGTGGCACGAGTTCCACGCCGGGTGCTTGCAATTCAAGTCGCCGGCGAGGAGAGTGGGACGCGTAGAGCCACTTATAAGGGCCCGCAACTCAGATGTATCTAAGTGGGTCGCGGGCGGCTTATAACAAGCGTACATGTCTATGTCCTCGCCGGCTACGTGCAGCTGTACACCCAGCGCGTAAAACGTGCCGAGTGACGGCGAGGGGAGTTCTTGATGGACGACTCGGCGCCTTACCAGTACCGCCAGACCACGGTATGTCACGTGCGCCGACCGCTCGTCCTGTCTATAAACGAGGTACCCCGGGAATCTTATCCTATCCCCGGGGCACAGCAGCGTCTCGCTTATTAACGCCACGTCGACGTCCTGCTCTCTCAGGAGGTGGCGAAGGGGGGCGACCTTGTCCCGAAGGCCGCGGGCGTTCCAGTGGATCACCCTCAACGGCCTAGCCATGGTACAAGGTTAATAGCTTGGCCAGGCCGTCGAGGATGACGGTCTCTACGTTTTGGCCCTGCCTAATGGCCTTTATTAGGTCCATTAATAGTTGTATGGCACAGGCCGTGAAATCGCTCCTGGTTGTGGCTGTCGTCACACCAGGAGTCCGAGTATGTGCGGTGTGGGCGTGGGCGCCGGCAGCGCCGCGACTCGGTTTGGGCTCGGGGTATTTAGTTTGTTTGATGGTTGACTTAACCTTAACCGGCCGCGGCGCTGTGCCAGCGCTGGTGGTGTGAATCACCACCTCGGCCTGTGCCCTGTTAGTGGCAGGGCCTGCCCTCGGGACAGCTATGGGTTCGGTCGTCGTGGTCGCCGCGGGGGGTTTGGGCTTCTTGCCTTTCCCTTTGCCCCCGCGCCTCTTCTTCCTCCGCCTTGAGGAGGATGGTTGCGTGTTTCTAGGTGTGGGCCCGTTGGCCGCCGCCATCAAAGACGCGCCCTGGGGCCCTTCTGGCTCCACTTGCCTCTCGGTGGCCGCTAAGGGCCGGCGTGTAGGGGCAGTTTTGGCGACGGTCCCCGCCCGCCTGTTCCGTATTTCGGACTGGTACGCGGGGCACTTGATATTGCACGCGGGGTGCGGGCCACCGCAATTCACGCAGGTGGCCGGCTCTGTCCGCGGGCGTGGGCAGTCTCTTGCCGCGTGCTCGCCCCCGCATCGCACACAGGCGAGCGGGCGGTGACACTGGTGCGAGCTGTGTCTAAATTGCTGGCACCGGTGGCACTGAGCGGGCCCACGCTTCCCCCGCCAGGCCTCGATCTTCACCCCCCGCATTAACATAAACACGGAGGTGTCGAATATGGCCCGGACGTCAGGGGTTTTCTTCAATATTGCGTGGAATACGCAGCCGGGTCTTCCTTGGGCGCCCTTAATATGGCGCACGTACTCCGGCTGGTATCCCAGCTCACGCAACTCCTCCTCAATCTCCTGAGGGCTGGTGTCTGCAGGCAGCCCCCTGATGGCCACCTTCATGTTTCGCTCCGCTGGTAGCGAGTAGGCGAACCAAGCAACGCCGTCCGTCTTTTCAAGGCCAGTCAGGTACCTCTGGACCAGCCTGTACTCCTCCTCGGAGTCGGGGGTAAAACGAACCCCCCCTCCGTAAGGCCGAGCATTAGGAGGCCGGCCCAGTTTGGCAGCGATGGCCCTGAAGTGTGTCGCCCAGTTCGGCAACTTCTCTACTACCAGCGGAGGGTAGCGTAGTTTCTTCGCTTTCTTACCTGCTGGAGCCGTCGTGGTCGCGGCCCCAGGGGCAGCGGTGGCAGCAGCAGGTGTTGCGGCAGGGGTGGCAGGGGGGGGCCGCGCAGCAGCGCTGGACCCAGCTCCTCCTCTGCTCCGGGTGGAGTCCGTCGGAGAAGGCGTGTGGCGCGCCGCCTCCGCAAACGTCGGCGACGTCGGCGTACCCCGACCCCGCGGCGCGCTGTCGCGCTGTGGCCGCGGCGGGTCGAGGCAGTAGCGCTTCGCCTCCTCCGTCTGGTCACCCGAGCTCCGTCGTCTCCGGTGTCGCTGGGGTTTGGGCTCGAGCTCAAACTCGTAGCCGAACCCCAGCGATGGTGTCGGCGAAAAGGCCGGGCGGGCCGCATCGGCCTCCGCGTCTCTCGGCGTAGGCCGTCGTCCGGATCGCGGGGTCGTCTCATAATAGACGTCCTCGCGACCAGACCCGGCCGAGCCCACGGATGCGATCGACATGCTCGATCCCTCGCGGGACGAGCACACCGACATCACCGCGGGCGAGTCGTACGCGGAGGCGCGCGGGGGTGCGGGCGAGGCTGGTGCGAGCGGCACCGCTCTCGCCGGGCGGCGGTGTGGCCCCGTGCTAGCCGGGCGCTCCTGCTCCCTCAACGCGCTTGGACCCGCTGGCAAGAAGCGGGGATCCAACGCGGAGGTGCGTGGGGCTGGGCCAGCACGGGACGGCGTCGGTGCGGGTGCTGGCGGGGCTCCGGTGCATGCCGGCGGCGACGCGAAGCGTGGCGGCGGTGCAGCGGAGCGTGTGGGTGGCGCGCGGTGGCGCGCAGGTGTCACCGGGTGCGCCGGTGGTACAACGGCGCGGGCACCGGGCGCGGGCTGCGCTGGCGGCGCGCTAGCGCGCGCGGTAGGCGCGGTTGGGTGCGCCGTGGGCGCAGGGTGCGTGGGCGACGCGGCGGAGCGCCCGGTAGGCGCGAGGCGCGCGATCGGTGCGGCAGGCCGCGCGGATGGCGCGGCGGGGCGCCCACCCGGCGCAGCGGAGCGCACGGGAGCGGGTACGCGAGCGGGCGGCGCTGCGGCGCGTGCTGGGTCGCGGCCCACATTCGCGGCAGGTCCCGGGGCCTGTATCGGCACCGGTCGGAACGCCGCGGGGCGTACGGCCACAGCATGCTGCCGGCCAGACGACGGCGTCGGCGCAACGCGCGCAGGCGCCGGAGTCGTCGACGGGCCAGCGAGCGCAGCGATGCTCGTCGCTCCTCTCCTTCTTCCTCCTCCTTCCTTTCTTCGGGGGTCTTCCCCCCCTCTTCTGGGTGCGGCCGGCGGCGCACCGGACGACGCAACGCCTATGTTAGGCATCGACGTCGCCCGGTCCAACGTCGGACGATCCACGTCTTCTTCCGTAGGCCCGGCATCGCGGCCCAGAGAGCCGCGCTTGCCGGGCTTAGACATCCCGGGGGCGAAGGCCTCCGCGACCGCTGCGGTGGCTTGCCACCGGGCAGCGTGCTCCCGTCCGTGTCACCCCAGGTGCCGACTGGTCCCTGGGACGACACACACGGAAGGGGTTAAAATACAACACTCACTAACACTCGCGAGTGTGAGCGGAGCGGTCCGCGCGGTATACTGCTAGTGGTTGCGTCAGTGATAGCAACCAACTAGGTTGGCCGACGAGCCAATCCTGCTTAACAAAAAAATAATTTTCTAAGGCCTTATACTTCTGGCGGAGAATCTTAACACCGCGATGTACAAATCAGACGTTTTCTTAAACCACCATCTAGTGGCAAGTCAATGAATAATTATGACGCTTACCTGACTGTACGATTGCTTGTCAGTACATATAGTTTTCTGTGCGGCTAAACAGTGTATGTGTACCTAAATATAACTTTTTATTAAGTTGAGAAAACCGAGTGAAAGTTACTAGCAGTTTTCCTCTATAAAAGGAATAATAGGTGTTCCCGGTAAAGACGAATAGAAATGTATAACGTCACGGACAGCTATATAATTTACTATAATTTACGGTCGCCCCTTGGGAACCCAGCCCCGGCTAATATTTAATTCAATTGTGGATTCCCGCAGCTACCGGTCACTCAACTCGTTTTAAAATTAACGTTATGCGTATTCCCTGAAAGGGTAAACAGTGGTGGGTAGGTACAGTAGGCTTTGACTACCCTGTTGGAAGAAAGAAAGAACGAAAATACATCTACAGTATACTATAATGTTATAAAGTTTAAGAGTTTGTTTGTTTGTTTGTTTGGTTCAACGCGGTAATCTCAGGAATCTCTGGTCCGAATTGAAAAATTCTTTTTGTGTTGGGTAGCCTATTTATCGAGGAAGGCTATAGGCTATATTACATCACGCTACAACTAAGAGGGGCGGAGTAGTAATGAAAAATGTTGCAAAAACGGGGAAAATCGCACGGGTAGGCGATTCGACGCGACGCCGGGAAGGTCGGGAAGGGTTGGGGGAACAAGAAATTTAACGCGGACGAAGTCGCGGGCAGAAGCTAGTAATGTTATAAAGCTGAAGAGTTTGTTTGTTTGTTTGAACGCGGTAATCTCAGGAACTACTTGTCCGAATTGAAAAATTCTTGAGGAAGGCTATAGGCTATATAACATCACGCTACGATCAAAAGGAGCGGAGCAGCAACGAAAATGCCTGCCAGTTTTCGTACATTCGATGCGACGGGAAGGGTCACGGGGGCAAAAATTTGACGCGGACGACGTCACTTGCAGAAGCTAGTTTATAATATTAGCACAGACTTAAAGTCACACAATATACAGCAGATAAAAAATAAAAGGTGTAAAGTGCGTTCTAGTGGTTCCAAGTTCGACTGCAGAGTTTTCGCTGCAGGCGTAGCATGACCAATTCTATCTCTATTCTACCAAGAATAGACAAAGTTCTTTTTATCCAACTTGACTCTCTCTTCTACCCGAGCACCTTCCTGCCTCTGAGCACATTTGTTCTTGCAAATCTCCACTTAAGCCGACAAATAAAGACAAGAAAGAGGTGAGATTCGTTGTTCACTCCTGCCAATTACTAAAGGCTAGCCACAGGTGAGGAACAAGACTTCTCCAGGGAGATAACGTCCTTGGGGTCGCTACTACTCACAGCTCGCCACATACTGCCTTGCAGGTTTCTGTATCTCTCTTGGACTGGCTACTCATCCTAGAAGTGTCGGCAATGTAAACTCTTCCAGCCCAGTTCCCAGGGCTCAGGACCGCGCAAGCCCCACCAAGACTACTACAACTTGAGATACGGCGGTGGGGGTGGAGCCTGATCTCTCTTCGCCGTGTCGGATTGCCGTCCCATCAGACTATGAGAGTGAGTGAACAGTGAGTGCCTCTGTGTCTGTGCACTATCTTCACTGTTAGGGTAAAGCTAGAGGTCGTGTGAAATACTAGTTGTATGTCGTACCCCACCTTATCAGACCAACACCTGTGTTGCCGTTGTCAAAATTGGACCAAATTTAAACGGGAAGCACCAGTTTTCAAATAAAAAAAGAATCATCAAACCCAGCCAAAAGTTCTTAGATAACAAACATTTAAAAAAAATACTGTCAAATTGAGAACCTTCTCCTTTTTTTGAACTCGGTTAAAATGATGATGATTATTGAAGAACCCAGAACTTTGATTTAGAGATTAAAACTGTCTCTACTCACACAAAACAACAAAATTATTATAAACGCTCTGTGTGCCCCAGTTTCTTAATGATATTTTGATATCTAAATGCCTTTACAATAAAGCTCAATATCTGGGTTAAACTCACTTGATATACCTATTAGAGAATTACTCTATGTTTATTTAGGCTATACTTACTCAAAATGGTGTGGTTTGGGGCGCGTTCAATCTATATCTTTTTTACTATATCTACCCTACATAGTATAAAGAAAGCAAATACAAATATTTAACACAAAAAAAAATAATTAGATAATTTAAAAAGAAAAACAATAAAAAGTGTAAAGTGATGTCAGAAACTAGCATTATAGTGTGCCCCACGGCTGCGCCAAAAAGGTTCAGTTCAGCAAAAATGCCAGACAGCTAGTGCCTGGCGCTGATTTTCAACTGTGGACCTGAAGTGTTAAAGGACGGATGTAAATCAGCTTTATACAAATACTACAACGTGCATACTTAAATAAAGTAAATGAATTGTGAAATGTTGATATTGATATAGTTCATTAGTTAGTAATTTAGTTTAGTAGGTAGGTATCAAGTGTAAATACTAACAGAGTGGCTTTCCGCGTCTGTAGTGCAGTTTTCATCAGTAGACAGAGTGATTCAAGAAGAGATTTATATGTATGATACGCGAAGCCGCTGGCAAAATTTTGCATTAATATTATAAAGCTGAAGAATGTGTTTGGTTAAACGCGAATCTCAGGAACTACTGGTTCGAATTGAAAAAAATAGTTTAGTTTTGGATAGTTTATTTATCGAGGAAGAGTATATAACGTCACTAGGTCCCTTAGGAACCGATCAAAAAGATCAACTAAACAAAGTACTACTTAAAAAGTAACTAAAATATCACGGATATCTTTTCGTCTGGCACTACACAGACAATGATGTCTGTATGTGTCTGTATGTGATGTATACTGATATCTATTACTATCACTACCAGACTATCCAAAGTACGACTATACAATACTTACATAGACTATACTATACGATACTTAGGTAGTATGTTACGATTACGTTACATACTACCTAAGTATTTGCTCCACAGATTTCAGAACATTGCCCATAAAAAATTCAAAGCAATTTCTTGTTTATTTTTTATTAAATTTTTAACGTTTTTCAGATAAAACATGGATAAGTCTACCACCAGAACTTCAAAAGCAGCTGCATGGATATTGTGGATAATCAATTTCATTGTTATGGTAAGTTTAACAATTCATTGTTATTACACACAGTGCACGCGACTTCGTTCGCGTGAAATTTTGGTCATGTTGGTCTAGCAAATTAAAATTCTGAGTTGACCTCCCGATTGGGAGGCGATTTCAAGTTCTTTAGTTAGTGTTTCGAACACATAATGTCAAAATGTTGAAGCAATGGTGGCTCAGTGGTAATGGCCGCGAGTTACGAATAGGTCGTAGGTTCGACGTATACAGGATAAGTTTTTGTCCAGTGCGTAAATTGTAACCATGAATTCAGCACATCATTCTAGACTCCCATGCGCAGAAATTTTTCGTCGGTTTTACAAAAAAATTAAATCTGCTGTTTCATATAAAAAATAAAAACCGACTTCCTTAAAAAAAAAACACTACCAAGTCAAAGCTTCAACCAGCCCGCGAAATTCAAATTTTCTTACGTTTTTTGCAATTTGCAGGCCAGTGCTAGATTGTATGTTGATTAAAATATTATTCGTGACTGTAAGACATATGTAGTTACAGAATTATAATCATCAAAATCATCAATACAACGCTCTAAGTTCATAAAGCTGTAGGAATGACTTTTTCTGTTTTTTTTTTTGTTCCTAGGCCTTTATGAATTTGTCGGTTTTAATTTTTTTGTAAAAAGTTTTTATTTTTAACTTTTTAGTTATGGTAGATACCCCTGCACTAATCTAATCGCGTTATTCGTTCATTTGTCGCGCCAATACTTAATGCAAATATAAGACTTACATGGTTTTCACATGGATCCCACTGTCCGAATGGAACCAAATTAAAATGGGACCATTCGGGAAGCACCGGCTTTTAAATAAAAAAATAATCATCGAAATCGGTTCACCCAGTCAAAAGTTATGAGCTAACAAACATTTTTTTTTAAATACTGACGAATTGATAACCTCCTCCTTTTTTTGAAGTCGGTTAAAAAATACAATACCTACGGAGTCAAAATGTATGGAACAGCTGATATTTTTTTGTATAACCGACGAAAATTTTCTACGCTGGGGGGTCTAGAATGATATGCTGAATTCATAGTTACAGTTTGCGCACTGGATAAAAATTGATCCTGTATAGGTGCTATACTTCGTATAAATAATTTCATCACCACTGCTCCCATAACGGTGAAGAAAAACCTCGTGAGGAAACCGGCATGTCTTAGAACCAAAAATTCCAAGACATGTGACGTCTACAAGACGCATTGGGCCCGCGGGGAGGAGGTCCACTACCTCTCTCAGAGAGGAGGCTTGTGTCCCAGTGGTGGGAACAAGGCAGATTATGTATGACTGTCTATCTGACCTCCACAGTTTTATAACTGGAAACAATGTAAAATGAATGTACCAATCACATTTGTTCGATCCAGGAATCGATACTAAATAAAATTCCTACCTTTATCTGCTAGTATATATATATCTCTTATATCTTAGGACAACGAAACACAACGTTATCTGATCCCAAACTAGGCAGAACCTGTACTATGGCAACCAGACAACTGATAAATATACTTGTATATGTCTTAATACATACATATTATAGAAGATAAATTACACCCAGACACAGAACAAATGATTGTGCTCATCACACAAAGATTTGTCCTGGGTGGGAATTGAACCCACGACCTCAGTCTTAGCAGTCAGGGTCACTAACCACTAGTCTAACAGGCCAGTCATATATAGCAACAAAACTATTAATCTTGACTTAAATCAAATAGCCATCATTAAAATATTTCGTGAAGGACGAATCAGTTTCTTCGTCCAATTTACATAGGAAGGTCAAGAGTTTAGGTTAGTAAGACGAAGGTCTCAATCAAGGCCAGCCGTTGGCAATGACATTCAGGGTCTTGGAGAGAATTAAGTTAATAACATACTTGGGAAGTCGATTTCCATTCTGGGTAAAATATCGGTTTTCAGCTGCGTCCGGTTAGATTGGAAGCTGACCCCAAAATAGTTGCCAGGGTCGCGAGATCGTTCGAAAGAGACACCGTGACCCTGGCACACAGGGCCGGATTTAGATGTCTGGAGGCCCTGGGGCAAGAAAGGAGTGGAAGCCCCTAATAATTTTCCAAATTCATGAATAATTTTTTTGAATTGTAGTGTTTCAATAATTTATTACAAGACAAATAATTAAATAATAAGAATATATTACTCTTAGTAGTTAGTGGTAACATGTTTTTTTTAAATTCTCATTGTGGGGGCCCCTCACTTGTGGAGGCCCCGGGGCTGTAGCCCCGGTTACCCTCCCCCAAATCCGGCCCTGCTGGCACATGGGCAACTGAAGGAACACGGGTGGGTTTTAGTCAGTAAAAGTCTGACACGCCCTCTTTCTCCGCCCAGAGCGGGAGAAGTCATTTGATGATTTCCCATCCAGAAAAAAAAACCCCAACATGGTTTTTTTTTTTTCTACAACCAACACACTGTTATCTGATCCCAAACTAGGCAGAGCCTGTAACCAGACAACTGATAAACATACTTATATATTTCTAAATACATACATATTATAGACTAGCTTTTGCCCGCGGCTTCGCCCGCGTGGATGTCGGAAATTAATGCAAGAGGACGTACTACCGCGATAAGAATGTGTTATTACAGGTTATATAGGTAATATAGACTCTGTGTGCTATTTTCGATCCAGATCCATTCAGCCATTTTTGCGTGATTGAGAAACAAACACCCAATCATACATATTTTCACATATTATATAATATTATTAGTAGTAGGATTATAACTCATATTACTTAGGATTCATAGTTTATGAGAACATCATGTGTGTTGATGTTTTTAAAATAAAAGTAATAGTATTCAGAGTAAGAAGACTGTGACATAGGGCTTGGTTTAGTTGAATATAAGTCTTCCTGGTTTTTCTTAACGCTCCTATTTTACCTATACAGACACTCAATCATTTACCAGACACCGAACATAATTATAGGAATCCTAGTACTTTTGCCAGTGGCTTGGCCCGTATAGCTGTCGGAAAATATCACCCGGGACCCTACTACCGGGATAAAGTAGGTATCCTATCTGTTACGTATCCATGATATAATATATCTTTGTGCCAAATTCGATCTAAATCCGTTTGGCCGTCTTTGCATCATTGAGAAATAAACATCCAAAAATCTAAACATCTAAGCCATTTCGCGGTCTCTTACTTGGAATAATACTGTTAGGTTTATTTTGAGTATAATGAACACACATGATATTCGCAATTACTATGAAGCCAAAGTAATATGAATTACAATCCTACTTATCCTGTACTACCCAGCCGCTGCCAACGCGCTCTGCACCCACTTTTTAAATCTCTAATATCTTCTAAGATATTCATTTAAATTACATGCTGTAAAGGGCCATATTGATCTATATTAAATGCACAATGTATTTAAGGTACTTAATTGGATAAGGATTAATGCTGTATTGCTTAAAATCGCTTCGTAAATAAGCCCTTATTTCTCGTAAAAAGTAAAAGATAAAAAATGGTTATTGTGGGTTATACCTAAGATATAGACATATACCATTGAGGACATTTTTGTAGGCCTTTTTAAGGTGTACAATACTGTAGTACATTATTTTGACCTATTTCGTAAGATTCAGCCAGGGTTTTTCGAATTTTGAGACGTATGTCAGCGTAGTTTTCGAAGATAGTTATTTTTTTCTAAAATAAAAGAATCTTTCTAAAATAAAAATAGCCTAAGTTACTCCTTGTTACATCAGCTATCTGCCAGTCAAAATCGGTCTCGTCAAAATCGGTCCAGCCATTTCAGAGATTAGCGGGAACAAACAGACAGACAGACAAAAATTGTAAAAAATGTTGTTTTGGTATATGTATCGTGTATACATCCATATACACTTAGTAAAAAGTGGTTATCTTAATATTAAAAACAGACACTCCAATTTTATTTATTTGTATATATAGATGAATAGATGTAGAGATAAATACATCCAGACACAGAACAAATAATCGTGCTCATCACACAAAGATTTGTCCTGGATGGGAATCGAACCCACGACCTCAGTCTTAGCAGTCAGGGTCACTAACCACTAGACTTACAGGCCAGTCACCGTTAAGTGTGTATCAATGTAGTAGGTATGTATCACAAGTTTGTTTCTTCTTTTGCAGATGGTGTGCATGTTGACAGTGGCGTTTGGCTTGTGGATCATATCGTCTCCCTCCACCATTTCGAGTGTTATAGATGCCTCCGGTAGCTCAACCTTGAAGGTAAGAATTTCGTTAATTTATAAGCAGTGTCCCTTTTATTAACCGACTTCAAAAAGGAGGAGGTTCTCAATTCGGATGTTTATATGTTTTTTTTTTATGTATGTTCGGCCATAACTCCGTCATATATAAATGGATTTGCAAAATTCTTTTTTTGTTCGAAAGGGGTTTATTCCGAAATGGTCCCATATAATTTTCATATAGATCTGATGATGAGTTCCGGAGACAGACACCGGAACTCTTTAAAAAATGATAGCAAATCAACCGCGATTTCTGCTATCGCATAAATATGCATTTTTTGTTTAGAATTAGTGCGGGGTGAATACCACAACTAAAATAAATATAATAAAAACTTTTTTACAAAAAAAAACAACCGACATCCTTAAAAACACTACAAAGTGAAAAATTACTTTAATTTCGGAAGTCGGTGGCAAAAAAACCATAAATACAGATCCTAAGACACCAACTTCCGAAATTAAAGTTATTTTTCACTTTGTAGTGTTTTTAAGGATGTCGGTTGTTTTTTTTTGTAAAAAAGTTTTTATTATATGACTAAGGGCGCTTCGTAAGGGGCCATCAGGTGCGGTCGCAGCCTAACATTTTGGGGGGGTCACCATGAGTACTGAAGAATATTTTTAGGAAGGTACATCCTCTTTGGCGACTAGCAAGCGCTACTGATCAGCATGATGTCCCAGGTTATAATCTTTTTGCAAATGTCCATCGGAGTCTCCGTGGCTCAAGTGAGAACCATTTTAAGATAGTAAGACAGGCAAATCGTTCAGGGTTTCGACAGCATGACTGTCTTTGGGGGGGGGGGGTCATGACCCCTACAACCCCCCCCCTCGGACCACGCCTGGGGGCCATCCACCTACATTAAGGCACACGTTAAGGGGGAGGGAGGGGGTCGACGAAGTGTGAAATTGTGTGACAAGAGGGTGGGAGGGGTCCTAAATTTTGTAACGTCACATTTCAAAATCTATTTTAATCTAAGTGTTAAGTAAAACACGAACTTTGAACTATTAATGAATAACTCAAAAACATTTGCAACTCTATCTGTAGAGATATAAGGTTCAAACTTCTTACAATGTTTGATTTGATGTTAATTTTACAAAAAAAATCATTTAAATTGAAATAAAACTAATTTCGGAACTGCTGTTTTAATTCAATAATTATTTTTTGATGTAAAATTGTAAAATATGTGACATCACACTAGGGAGGGGGGGTCTCACAAATGTGACCAGCTGTGACAAGGACGGGGGAGGGGTCAAAAATCATGAAATTCGTATGACGTAATTTATGGATGGCCTCTAATCAGAAGTGAGCTTGTTTTATGCTTAAGTTTTGTTTTTGTTTACTTTGCATCACGAAATGTAAAATGTGGTGACTGTGATAAAAGTGGGTAGTAGGTATTGTGACATGGGCATGGGAAGCTGTCACCTCCTTGGAGGAGGCGGAGCACGTGAGGGAGAGGCAAAATCTGCGCTCTCACTCCCCTACCCGCCGCAGGAGACGCCCCGGGCGTCGGGAGTCTATTTCGAGCTCCCGGCCACCGTTCGTGCAGGCTTGTGGACGACGAACAATAGGTAGCTCGCAGCCAGATAAGGACCAGAGGGGTAATTGCGGAATTTTGTATCGGTAGGAATTGGTTTAATATTCATAGTTAAACAACATTCATTGCGTTATTTACGTTGCTGAGCCACAATTTATTCGAACAAATGACGCAATGGTTTAGAAATAATCTTCAATCTCATTCAGATTCTGATAAATTGTGCGTTTCGCAATTAGGGTGCAGGTCCGGGTAGACGGCGCGTTGTGTTCCTTGCGCGTCTCAAAGAGATGTCAGCTCGAATTGAAGGAGTCTGCTAGGGCCGATGTCTGCCAGGATCGCGAGATTTGTTCGAAATACCGTTACCGTGGCCCTGGCACAGGCAACTGAAGGAACACGGGTGGGTTTTAGTCAGTAAAAGTCTGAAACGCCCTCCCGCTCCGCCCAGAGCAAGAGAAGTCAATTTCCCTGCCAAAAAAAGGTATTGTTTCATTAATGTAAAATATTGATGTTTACAATATTTTTGAGAACATAAATGAATTTGAATTGTATAGAAAGATATATTTAAAAATCCTCGACCAAAACAAAGCCTGCTGAAAAGTGAAAAATAATAATATACCCGGTTGAATAAGAAGTTGTTGGTAATATTTTGATCGAAGATCGTCGTGTCGAACAGGCTGAATTGATTTTGATAAAACATGTCTAAGAACCACCGATAGAAAGCCTACATTTGAATAAAAACAACCGCACCCAAATCGGTTCACCCGTTTAAGAGCTACATTTCCACATACAGACACACATAGCTGTCACACTTATAACATCCCTCTTTTTGAGTCGGGGGTTGAACCAAGAAACATAGAATAGAATAGAATAACGTTTATTATCTAGCCACCTTAAAGTTAAATCAGTCTACAGGTACAGTTTTATAACTTACTAGCTTTTGCCCGCAGCTTCGCCTGCGTGGATGTCGGAAATTAACGCAGGAGGATGTATTACCGCGGTAAGATGTGTTAATTCAGGTTATATTATAGGTAATAGCTGTTACCCGTGACTTCGTCCGCGTGGTATTTAAAAAAAGTTTTTCATAAAAACTGTCTTTGAAAACTACGCTGACATACGTCCCTTGCTTAAAATCGCTTCATAATAAGCCCTTATTTCTCGTAAAAAGTAAAGGATAAAAAATGGTTATTGTGGGTTATCCCTAAGAGGTAGAAATATACCATAGCGGACATTTTTGTAGGCCTTTTTAAGGTGTACAATACTGTAGTACATTATTTTGATCTATTTCGTAGGATTCAGCCAGGGTTTTTCGAATTTTGAGACGTATGTCAGCGTAGTTTTCAAAAACAGTTATTTTTTTCTAAAATAAAAGTAGCCTAAGTTACTCCTTGTTACATCAGCTATCTGCCAGTGAAAGTTCCGTCAAAATCGGTCCAGCAATTTCAGAGATGAGCCGGAACAAACAGACAGACAGACAGAAATTGTAAAAAATGTTGTTTTTGTATATGTACCGTGTATACATCCATATACACTTAGTAAAAAGTGGTTATCTTAATATTAAAAACAGACACTCCAATTTTATTTATTTGTATAGATGAATAGATTTGTGGCAGACTGGTGCCTAAACTAAGTTTTTTTCAAAACCTGTAAGTCAGGTCACCAGGCCCCCTTTACAATTTATGTAATGCAAATATTTGTACAGCAGACATTTGTTTAGATTCGCAGTTTTATTAATTCACTTCTTAGATAAATAATAGTTAAAAAAAACTAAAAACACGCTTCCATGGAAAACCAAACTAAAAAGTACAAAATAATGGAAAAAAAGCGTGGGGTGCTTTTAAGGTATTTTTTTATTGATATCAGGCACCCCACGCTTTTTTTCCATTATTTTGTACTTTTTAGTTTGGTTTTCCATGGAAGCGTGTTTTTTAGTTTTTTTAAACTATTATTTATTTTCTATTTTTTTAGGGTATTTCGAATTTTGAGACGTATGTCAGCGTAGTTTGTGACAGTTTTTTTGCTGTCCTGGTAACCCTGGCAAGGATAATGGCACAAATTTATGAAATTATTGCATTGTCATCAGTCCTTGACAGGTGTGCAAAGTCTGAATGCAATCTGATAGTTTAAAGTGGGTCAAAATCGCACTATAAGGAGTCGGTTACAAACAAACATACTATACAAACATACAAACATACAAGTGAAGCTAATATAAAGCGTGTAAAAAGTATTAAATTGTTACAAATAAGATTTTATTTATTTAAATTAGAAAACATGCAAAGAATTAGTGAGATTGCGGGATAAGTGTATGTGTGTATGTGTGGGTGTGTGGTGTGTGTATGTGTATATGGAAGTGTAGATGACTGTATGAGGTTGTGAGTGACATTTCAGCACACTAAAATTAAAATTAGGTAATACTCTGCATTGTTACATTATAACTTCGGTTTACCTAACAAGTAAACTAAAAATCCCTTCATACATGCCTCACTAAATAAATCTGTTTGTTAATATCAATAGCATGACAAATAACAATGGCATTCGTGATAGGACAAGTATGGCGCTGTCTATGAATAATATATGATTTGGCACAACGCACGGCATAACTAGGTCACGCTATTTACCTATAAAATGACATGGAGGCGGATAAACTGTTCTTTGTGAACAAGTTCAGTTTGCAAAAAGAGTTTCCTGTTCACATATAGTCCTCCACACCGTATTTCGGCCACGGCGGCCAATCTCAATGGAGACTAGCCATCGGCGCTGGAGATATTATAGTGCCCAAGTGTGTGCGCAGACACAGGAGCACTCACTGTTCCCTCACTCTCATAGTCCGATGGGACGGCAATCCGAGACGACCGGAGAGAGATCAGGCGTAGGACCAACGGCTTAACGTGCTTTCCGAGGCACGGGGGTATCACACCGCCAACTTCCAAACTCCGGGCTGCTACTATGAAATTCCTAATGGAAAAACCCAGTAACACTTTGCCCGTCCCGGGAATCGAACCCAGGACCCCACGCTCAGCGGTCGTGCTTGCGACCACGAGACCAACGGGATAGTTAACCGTTCACATGGCAATTATACATCATGGGATCACACGTCAACATCATCATCGGTGAGATAATGTTCTTCTTAGACCGCCTTCACGCTAGCGTTTGTCCAGCGTAGGCGTTCGATAAACGTATGCGCAACGCAGACGCCGCGACTACGCGGCGCAGGCGTCGCGTGGTCGCGGCGTCAGTGCAAGGGTAAATGAATACGCTGCGTTAGCGCCGCAGGTGCGCGACGTATGCGCCGCGTTACTGCGGAGTTATGTACAATAAAAATATTTTGAATCAATTTATGTGTTTACAATAAAACACAAAATAATCACTTTCACTTGACCGTACACTCCTTGATGGGTTCTCCTATATCCTTTTATTTTTATTTTCACGTCTTCGTAATTTTTTTTTTTTTTTTAAAGTAAATCCAACAATAGAGTTTCCTCCTCAGAATCTATTTTGTTAATGATATTTCCGAAACGACAACGCAATTGTGTTACGTTGTCGTTTCGGTGTGTACGGTCAAGTGAAAGTGATTATTAACCGACGCAAAAACGTACGTTATTATACATAGGTACGATATCAAACATACGTTTATCGAACGCCTACGCTGGACAAACGCTAGTGTGAAGGCGCTCTTATGTTTACTTTTGTTTTTAATTTATTATATTATGCTTAGTTTGGTTTCTTTGCGAGTCACAATTAATACTTTTTCTTTCTTTCTAATTAGTCCATTTCTGTCCCCTCTAAGATTCTAATAGTCATGAATATAGTTATTGATACACAATAAGACTGATAGTTTGCACGATATCTATACTCATATATTAAAGAGGAAACATTTGATTGTTTGTAAAATTGTTTGAGCAAGATAAACTCAAAAACTACTTAACCGATTTCAAAAATTCTTTCACTTTTGGAGAGATTCTACATTATTCCGGAGTAACATGAGCTATAAATTTCACGTGGACAATTAGTGCTAGTCAATCCATCATACAACTTATATACATAAATTTTCATCAATTCCTTTATTTATTTATTTAAAGAGGCAAAAGGAGTGTGTAGAGATCGTAGCAGGTGGCGTTCCGTGGTTTCTGCCTACCCCCATGGGAAAAAGGCTTGATTGTATGTATGTATGTTATTTATTTAAATTTCTCGCACACAAAAAAGGTACAAAGGCGGACTTAATGCCTTAGGCATTCTCTACCAGTCAACCAAGGGTGGTGAAGAGATTAGATGACAGGTGCTTTGATTATGAGGAACAGTTATTGAAAAATATTATTAAAATACATCCTATATCAAATTATAAATAAGATGGGGAATGTAAATAGATTATAAACTTATAATACACACATACATATTTACTATAATATATATTTACATATCTATATATTTATATATATGTTGAGATGACTCTACGCTATTTGTTTTGAAAATAACTCCGCAATTTCCGCTTAAGGCTGGGTGGCACCGTTTTCACCTGTTTTAGAATTGGTTTTTAATAGGCAAATTATTACGTCCAGAATCTGAAAAAAATATATATTTAAGATACATTCTTTCTCCTTAGCTTGTACCCGATCAAAACACGATACAATCAAATTTACTCGATAGAAAAAAAAGCCGAACTTACTTCAATTTGCAGTTTTTTAACAAGCCTAATTTCATTTCAAAGAAGTACTAATACTCCTATTTTTCTATAATTAGTATCAATGTAAAGGTAATTTATTTTAGAATCGATTGAACCCGATCATTTTTTTTCATTATATTTCTAAAAAAGAATATCGATCGTTCAAGTGATTTTGATCGGCGCGTCGCTTGCCACTGCTTGCCAGTGTCCTGCGAGACGTTATCGAGGTGAGACCTGTGGGGTAAATAAACTAAATTTGATTCTACAGTGTACTTTTTCATATATTTTTTTTAAGTCTTATTTAACGATTTTTTGACCAAGTCTAATGAATTATAGAAATAAAAATGTGAATTATATGTAAAAGGCACACCTGTTAGATGTTTTTTTAAAGAAATATTATATTTTTAAATTTCTGACTGTGATAGAAATGACGATAGTAGGAAGGAAATGATATTCTCATTTCTGGAAATGACATGACATGACTGGCAATGATTTGACACAAACAATATGTTTATAGATCAAGTATCCGAGTTGATCCAAATGTTATGTAAAAGATTAATCGATAATAACTCAGGGTTTATAAATGAAATATCATTTTAATCAACACAAGCTTTATTTCTTTAACGGTATTTCAATAATTCTTTGGTAAAATCAGTCATAGATACATAATCAGGACTTATTAATTTCGTAATCTCTAAATAATATTTGGACTTCTTAAAGCTTTCATGATTAAAAATATGCGTTCAACACTTAATTCTCGAGCAGGTAGGTATTCGATATACACTCAACACATCATTATAATAGTCAAATAGTTATAATAGTTAAACTAGATATTTTTTACTCTAAATTATTCATTCTTTTGGAACTACAATATTTCTTCTATCATTGCTGACCTAATTAAAAATGAAAACATCATCAAATCAACCCACGTTTTAAAGTATTAATAACTTTTATTTATTTAAATCAAAAGAAACCTTTTTGTTTGACAAAATAACAATATTTTTTGCTGTACTAGAAATTATATTAATGTTGGGGGATGTATTTGTTACATTAGTAAGAATACGGCGAGATTTCTTAGTCCTAACGAGAGGTGCTACATATTCAGGGGTATTTGGGTCTCCAGAACTCGGCCCAGGGCGTTCTTCTTCAGTTGCACAGGCGTTGAGGATTTTCGAAAATCCTAAATGTTTATCGTGAATACAAAAATAATCACAGTCAAAACAGCTAGCTTTCCTGAACACGAGATTAAATATATCTTTTTTCCATAAAACTTGGTGAACATTTAACGTGCCTTGGAATGGTTTCAAGTTTTTGGGTAGTAGAGCTTCTTTTGCTAAAACCTCATCTTCAATGATAGTCATTATCGTAATATTTTCAATGTTCTGTTTTACAATGTCTATGAACTGATCAAATGTGCTGACGTCTTGACCAAAAGTCACAAGATTGTCTGCAGTTCGTTTTAGCACTCCTCCAATCCCATCTGGGGCACCCTTCCCATGTCCAGCTTCACTGTAATTCCAGGTTATTGCCTTAAGTTGTGGAAAATCCTTACAAAGAACTGAAATGATGTAGAAGATATATTTATTACGGTACTGGGAACTTGGAGAATCAGATTGAAAATGGATGGTATCTATAAAAGGATTTATCTCTATAGCCAGTTTAATCATGGGTATTAGGTGCGCCCAGATGGCTGCGGCGTCGTGTCTCAAGCACTGGCTAACTGTGCATGCACAGGTAGTGCCAATGGCACTACGATGGAAGTCATAGGTATATATGACACCAGTATGCAAACAAATCTCTTTACGACTTGGTCCAAAATGAAGACTCTGCACTTCTTTTCCGTATTTGAGTCCAAAATTTTCTGAAAAGTCTATATGTATGAATGCTTCTGTTACAAATAGATTATTCTTCTTATGTCTCGTAGTGTTGTATTGTACGTTTATAATAAATGCGTGTTTGAAAAAATTTGGTAGCTGGTAATCTATTTTTTCTATAACTTGTAGTGGAGTCATTTCAGTTGCCTTTTTCGTAGTAATATATTGTGTTTTCATACCCTTCTTAGTCTTTATAGTTTCTTTGCAACGAACCCACTGGTAGAGTGTTAGGCTTTGATCATTTGAAAATTCATTATAGGACAAAACATTATCTTTACATAAAGGGCAGTCTCTTTTCAAACATTGATCGTTATATTGAGAACAACACAGAGACTGTAAAATCTGTTCAAAATTAGTCTCTTTTATTATATTCGCTTTATGCAGACACAGAACTGCCAAATCTATATTACTATGAATTATGCAGGCCCAATTTTCCCTGAGTGCGTTTCTAGGAAAGATTACCCAAAATGGGCGATGTCTACAGAAAAAGTCATAACTAACAGGAATTCCATGCTCTGATATAAATTTGTTATGTAATTGTTTTAATGGTAATGTTAATTGTCGTTTTTGTTTTTGAACCTTATTTCGAGTGATGTACTGCTTTTTGCCAGGAATAATTACGCTGTTTGAATCTTGTTCAAAAAACTTCTTAATAAGTATTGATAATCTTTCCTTTGTTCGCGTTTCTTGAGCTGTTCCTTTTTTACCCTGTTTCTCTATCTGTTTTGAATTCAACTGTGATTTTTCCACTGACATCTTTCTTAACTTCTTCTTTAGACCCTCATTTTCTCTTCTTAAATTTTGTATAATATTAATTAACATTTTACGTCTTTTTTGTTCTTTGTACCTTATGCGTCTTATTTTCGTAGCTGGTGAATTTAAAGGATCTTCCATAACTGTAGTCGTTTGTGTTGTCTTTTTAACTAATGTATCTTCCTGATCCTGATGTTCAAGCAGTACTACTTCTGGTAACTTAGTTACATTTGTCTTACCTTTTTTGTTTTCCCTGTACCTTTTTGATGCTTCACGCCATTTTTTCCTTTGTTGCCTTTGATCCCTTGGTGATTTTTCATCAATAGGAATAACTTGTCCCTTTTCTTTCTTCTTGATATACCGTAGTCGTTCCTTTTCTTTTTCTCTTTCGTACATCTCTGGATCATTTTTAAGTTCTGCGTACCTTTTACGCTTGTAGGCTGATAGATTGGCTGTCGATGTTTTTTTGTTCATGATCACCAAACCTAAAACAATATTTTCTATGTTACTTAAAGGTACAAGTTCGAGATGAGCTGCAATCCATCTGGGACTCATATTAATGAGTAAATTGTCACTAACTGGTGTTGCTCTGGTTTATCTTATAGATAAATCCACACCAAAGTAACAAGAAGCAAAGTTAATAGTCATTACCGGTAATCACGAATCATTTCCGTCTTTAACATTTTACTGGGGATGATCTTACTGGAAATGACTTATTTTATTTCAAGTCGAAACATGCTCATAAAATACAGTAACAACGTTACAACAATAATCTCAAATAATACACGCGAACATTCGAAATATATAGAATTTAGTAATAGATAAATATATTCGTTACTTACACTTTAATCCGTCCTTTTGGAAATGATGTGATGCGTGACAATCGTCTTACGTAAATTTTTAACAATAAATTTTGAGCGCCAATTGCACTGTGATCACGCGTCCACTTACTCGGCGGCCTGTTTGGAAACTGAGGAAGGTGCGGGCGCGGGGCGTGATGTGCTTTGTGCAACAGAGTAAGAAAAAAATACTGTTTGACGAACTTTTACGGAAATGATGAAAATATCGTAACATTTCAATAATCATTTATTTTAGACTTAATTTTATAGTTCACTTTCAAAATATTTAGCAGTAATGCATCTTTGTTTTATAGTCGTTCTACAGTTATTTTCAAAAACGCACCCTTACAACCAGTTTTGGTATTATTTTGATATTTATAGTGAGATACATGACTTTTCGTTGGGTTGGAAATGATGTTAGGTGCGTGTTTAGTTAACTTTCTACAAATACGTAATGTTTCCGGACAAAATATTATTGGCGCCTTTAAATATAATATAATAGATACCATATGCTCTTGACTTTAATGACTGAGAACTATAAATACCGGCACAATGATGAAAAACTTTTTTTTTAATGCGATTAGTTTATTTACCCGACAAATTTTTGCGCGCGCGCTTCCTTTCTGCTGCGTAAGTAATAATAAGAGAAAACAAAATAAATTGTAAATAAATATTGCTTTGAAGAATTTATATAGACCATAGTTGGTTAAGCTTTTGTTTTGTGTGTGTGGTTCTCATTGTGTAAATATTTGTAAAACTTTAAAAACAATGTTGCAATCCAATGCAATATTATTATGACATAGAGCTGATCTGATGATGGAGCTGGAAGTAGTCCATAGGAACTCTGTAATTAAACGACGCAGCCCCATCGAGATTGGGCTCGTTTGATTCGTCTTGACGAGTACTTTGATACTATATGGTAACCAGGGTCTGATGATGGAGTTGGAAGGGGCCATAGGAACTCCGTAATTAAACGACGCAACCCCATCGAGTTTGGGCTCGTTTGATTCGTCTTGACGAGTACTTTGATACTATATGGTAACCAGGGTCTGATGATGGAGCTTGAAGGTGGCTTTAGTAACTCCGTAATTAAACGACGTAACCCCATCAAATTTGGGCTCGTTTGATTCGTCTTGATGAGTATCTTGGTAGGCGTGAATAGAAAGAGGTCGAAAAAAATTCCGCGGCAACGTACTACCGGGGTAAAAGGGACCCAATGTGTTAATCCAGATTATAAACTATCTTGGTGCAAAATTTCATCCAAATCTGTTCAGTAGTTTTGCGTGAAAGAGTAACATACATCCATCCATACTTCCATACACCCATACTCACAAACTTTCATAATAATATTAGTCCAGGTTATAAACTATCTGCTTGCTAATTGGAACGAAGTTCCTTATCGCGCATTGTGAAAGGGGGCTAACGGAAAAAAATCTCACGAAAAGTTATAACAACACTTTTTAACCGACTTCAAAAAAAGGACGAGGTTTCTCAATTCGACCGTATATATTTTGTTGTTTGCATTTGTTTGTATGTTGTTGTTTTTTTTTGTTGTGAGTAGAGAGAGAGAGAGAGTGAGAGAGGAAGAGAGGGAGATAGAGAGAGAGAGGGAGAGAGAGAGAGAGAGAATATTTTCGTTGAGTGTATACAGGTTTTTTGTACAGAATAAATAATAAAAAAATTATAACAATTATGAATCCTGGAAAGGAACTTCGTTCCATCCGGGTGTCCCTTGACACCTCTAACGTTTTTTTTTTTCATTCAAATGCGTTCAGTAGTTTTTGCGTGACAGAGTAACAAACATCCATCCATACATCCACACTCACAAACTTTCGCATTTATAATGTTAGTCCAGGTTATAAACTATCTGCGTGCTAAATTTCATCCAAATGCGTTCAGTAGTTTTTGCGTGACAGAGTAACAAACATCCATCCATACATCCATACTCACAAACTTTCGCAATTATATATTTTTTTTTGTTTTTTGTGTGACTAAGTCTTTTGTGTAAGTAAGTTATTTGTGTGTTTTGTATTATTCCAGGTTACAAACTATCTGCGTGCTAAATTTCATCCAAATCCGTTCATTCGTTTTTGCGTGAAAGAGTAACAAACATCCATTTATACTCACAAACTTTCGCATTTATAATATTAGTCCAGGTTATAAACTATCTGCAAGCTAAATTTAATCCAAATACGTTTAGTAGTTTTTGCGTGAAAGAATAACAAACATCCATCCATACTTCCATACATCCATACTCACAAACTGTCGCATTTATAATATTAGTCTTGTATTATCGTTTCTTCTGTGGTTTCTAATACTGTGGACATACTGATGTCGCTACACTATGACCTGTCTGTGCTACGCCCGCCGCCGCCGCCGCGCCGCCCGAATTTTTGGCGCGCTATCGTGTTCGACAAGAAGGACGCGCGGGAGGCGCCCCGCGGATTTCCACGCACCTCATCCCCTCAAATCTGTATGAGTGTCGAATCACCTAGCCTTAAGCCAGCGCACCAGCGCACGTCATTACGTCATTTCAAAAGGTAGTTGCTGAAAATCAGCGCTGCTGACGATAGATTCGTCTGACGTCGCAGCATTTTGCTGAGCAACGACCTGTTCTTGCACAGATACGACGCACAGATCAAGTGTTCTTATTTGTGTGGTATTTTTGTCACAAAACTAGCTAGAAATGCACTCTGCATCCGGCAAGTTTGTTTTTGTTTTTTATTATATAATTACTGTCAGTGTCATAACGCAGATATATGATTTGTATTGTCTTTGGTCCGTAGCCGTGACTTAGAATAATAACTAAAGCACGTGACATCAATGAGCCATAGGTAACATTCTACAACGTTTTTTATCTTGAATACGTGGCTTTTGGCTACCTTGTACGCATTTTTCTTTCTTTTTTTGTAACAATTTTTTATTTCATGTTGTGCGTTTTGTTTGTGCAGAATAAACTATTTTTCTTTCTTTTCTTTCTTTCTTTCTTAAATGCATACCGAATGGTGGCCGTCCTGATATCGAGAGGGAGCGCATTCCATAGAAGAATGGACTGAATATCAAAGGACGAATGAGCAAAGTCAGAGGTATGACAAGGACAGAGTAGGAGAAGATTGTTAGAAGAACGCAGATTTTTGACGTGTCAAGAACATAGATATTGAAACGAGATAAGAAGGAGGAGTGGGAGATTTGAGAAGGGAGAAAAGCGTGGTCAAAGCGCGCAAACTTCTTCTTTGGCGAATGGACATCCATTTGAGCTCAGACCTATAGCTCGACACATGGTCATATTTTCTAAGGTTGAAGATGAACCGTAGTTGAGCAGTCTGTCGAGCTTATCCAGAAAAACCGCATTCAAGTCAAAATAGCACACGTCACCATAGTCGATCATAGGGAAAATCAAAGTCTGCACAAGCATGGCTTTCGTCTTTTTTTTTTTTTTTTTTTTTTTTGGATGGGAAATCATCAAATGACTTCTCCCGCTCTGGGCGGAGTGGGAGGGCGTGTCAGACTTTTACTGACTAAAACCCACCCGTGTTCCTTCAGTTGCCCATGTGCCAGAGTCACGGTATCTCTTTCGAACAATCTCGTGACCCTGGCAGGCATCGGTCCTAGCAGACCCCTACATTGCTGCTGACATCTCTTTGAGGCGCGCGTGGAACACTACGCGCCGTCGACCCGAGCCTGATCCTTACCGGGCGGCGAGCTACCCATTGCTCGCCACCCGCAAGCTCGCGCCTACGGTGGCCGGGAGTCCGCTATCGACTCCCGACGCCCGGGGCGTCTCCTCCTGCGGCGGCTAGGGACGTGAGGGTGCAGAGACTGCCACTCCCTCACGCGCCCCGCCTCCTCCTTCGCGAGCATTACTGCTTCGCAGAAGGAGGTGACGGCTTCCCATGCCCTCTCGCTCCGTACCATGGCTCGCACCAGGGCCGGACGCGAGAGGTCGCCGCCGCCGATCGCCTCCACGAGGACACGGCGGTGCTCCGCCCATGCAGGGCACACCTCCACTGTATGCTCCACCGTGTCCTCCAGACGATCCTCACAATGGAAACACCCGGACGTTTCCTCCCGCTTTATCCTGAACAGGAACCCACCGAAGCACCCATGCCCGGTGAGAACCTGCGTCAGGCGGAAGGTGAGGACGCCGTGGCGCCTCTCAATCCACTCCTCAAAGAGGGGACTTACCGCCGCAATTGTGGCGTGCCCAATGGCTTTCGTCTTAGTGGGTAAAAAGCTTCTCAGACGATACAGAGCGCAAAGTACCATTGACCCTTTGGCTAACATTAGAGACCTGGCGTTGCCAGCTAAGTGTCGTGTCAAGATGCAAACCGAGATCCTTCACAGTAGGGGTAATGGGTATGACGGTACCATTAAAAATGAGAGGAGGAAGAGAACCAAGCGTCACCCTACCCATCATGCGCGAGCTTCCAATTACAATGGCCTGACACTTAGAGGGGTTGGCTGACACCCCAAAATTATCGGACCACTTTTTGATTGAATCCAAATCTCTTTATCTATTTAGTCCATTACTGCCCCCTTTAATAATATAATAGTGATGAAAAAGTAATTGATACACAATACACGACGATTGCTTGCATGACAAGATTGATATCGGCTTTAACCAGGTCATAGGGTAATTATGAACAAAGCCCGGTAGTAGGGCGCTTCGGGAAGTGACTGGGCAAAGTAATGTAGGGCAGGAAAAGAGTTAGACAATGCAATTTGTGATCTGGAGTAGAGTCGGCGTTTGTGAATATGTTTTTTTTTTTTTGGGAAATATTTAACTAACTAGATTTTGTCCGCGGCTTCCCCGTGTCGGTGTCTGAAATGTTGCGTTCGTTTCCAACCTTACCATACCTTTATTTTAATTATTTTTTCTGGGCGGGAAATCATCAAATCACGTCCCCCGCTCTGGGTGGAGCGGAAGTGTCAGACTTTTACTGACAAAAACCCACCCATTTTCTTTTAATTGCCTTTGCTAGGGCCACGGTAAATCTTTCGAACAATCCCGCGACCCTGGCAGGCATCGGCCCTAGCGGATCACTTCAGTGTGTGCTAACATCTCTTTGAGGCACAACCATATGCCTAAATAATAAATTTAATTATGTATACTTTGAAACACAATGGGCCTTATTAGAAGGGTGAAAGTTACCCAAAGAGCAATGAAGAGGGCTATGCTTGGAGTTTCCCTACGCGATCGAATCAGAAATGAAGAGATCCGTAGGAAAACCAAGGTAACCGACATAGCCCGAAGAATTGCCAAACTTAAGTGGCAGTGGGCAGGGCACATTGCTCGCAGAACGGATGGCCGATGGGGTCGGAAGGTTCTGGAGTGGCGACCGCGTACTGGAAGACGGAGCGTTGGAAGGCCTCCCACAAGATGGACCGATGACCTGGTGAAGGCCGCAGGAATACGTTGGATGCGAGAAGCACAGAACAGGTCGAAGTGGCGGTGCTTGGGGGAGGCCTATGTCCAGCAGTGGACGTCTTTCGGCTGAAATGAATGATGAATGAATACTTTGAAAATGAAGGACTTTCTACACAACTTCATCCCCTCTTTCAGGTCTTCGGGAGTACAATTATCAAAAACGCTGAGATATGTGTAACTCAATTTTTAATTGTCAGTCTAAACACAAAATTTGAAGTACCCAGCTTCGAAACTGACAGACTTTCATACAAACTTCCACCCCCTATTTCAACCCCTTATGGTGGGAGTTTCCTAAAATTCTAGTCTTGGCTGACGTCTCCTTCTCATAATCTACCTCTGTGCCAGTTATATCTTCGTAGGTCCAATAGTTTTTGAGATTTCGTGATTAATCAGTGAGTGAATGTATGAATGAGTGACCTATATATAGATAACTATATAGATAATATAGATTATATCTAAGGATAGACAGGGGTCGATCGGTCACGTAAACCTACGCTTGCCGCGGTTGGTCTGTGGATGGGGTCATTGGTGACCATCTTAACATATCAAACACGACAGGGTTTTTAAAGGGTATTTGTGACGTTGTACTGTTTGCAGATGTTACTTCTCTTATTTTTAAAGTAGACAGGAACAGGCCAGATTTTGACGACGTGATCAGTGCACTCTCAATGGTTACCGATTGGTTTACGGCAAATAACCTAGTTCTCAATGCCAAGAAAACGAAATGTGTAAAGTTCGCCTTACCGAATGATAGAAATCTAGATCCCAACATCGTCTTAGATAAAGAGGTACTTAAAACTGTAGACTCGGCAGTTTTTCTGGGCATGACAGTGGATGGCAAACTTCAGCGGGGCCCACTTATTTCAATCCTAGCGGGAAGGCTCAGTTCAGCTGCCTACGCCGTCAGAAAAGTAAGACATATACGGACGTTGATACAACTCGGTTAGTCTATTATAGTTATTTCCACAGCGTTATGTCTTACGGTATTCTACTGTGGAGTACAGCAGCTGATATTATGATCGTGCTCATAACACAAAGATTTGTCCTGTGTGGGAATCGAACCCACGACCTCAGTCTTAGCAGTTAGGGTCACTAACCACTAGACTAACAGGCCAGTCATAACCTTTGGGCGAGACATCTGAGGAAGGTTTTTTGTACTTTTTCAAGCATCAGTGTTTGAGTCGCGGTATAGGGTGCCGAACACAAGCATAGACTCCAGTTTGCTGAGAACCAGAGTGGTGTAAAACAACCTAATAACATTGGGATTGCGAAAGTCACGGGAATTTCGCAAAACAAATCCTAAGCGCCTGAAACATTCCTTCGCAAGGATGGAGACATGATCTTTAAAAATCAGACCCCGGTCGAAGGTAATTCCCAAATCCTTTATGACGGTTATTGTCAACCTTTTGTGTGTTAATTAATGTAATTGGTGTTATGTGTGATTGGTGTTGTGTGTGTGTAACGTTATATTATCGGCTGTCGGTACCTATGACATAATCAGTCCACAGCACAGCATGGTAGTCGGTGACCCGGTCGTGTCGGTGCCACGCAGTGACATGCACTTCTATTGAATTCCAGTGAAGCTCCGTTTATAAATAACTTTACTACCGAACAAGTAAGGTTTGATGTTTGTTTAACTGACTCTAGATTTTTTTTTTGTGACCTGATAAAGGATTCGAAAAAACTTTTTACCAAAAAATTTAAACGCCGAAAAAACTGAAAAGCAAAAAATAATAAACCTTAAAATTATGAGTCGGCGCTTTGAGTGATTTTTGTTCATTGATTTTTCAGCGCCGAGTCATAATTTTAAGGTTTATTATTTTTTGCTTTTCAGTTTTTTCGGCGGTTAAATTTTTTGGTAAAAAGTTTTTATTTTATAATTTTTTGTGGCTTTAATGTACTAATAATACTTGGCAAGGTATACCCTATCCAATGAAAAAAAAATTCTCAAAATCGGACTACTCTGTACAAAGTTATGCGTGGTTATACATTACAATCAATGAGTGAACAATCAATCATCCCCTGTTTTCCGACCCTTAGGGTTCGATTTTGTTTTCCAAATTGATATGGGACCACTCTCGGAGTATACCTTTTCCATTAAAAAAAGAATTATCACAATCGGACTACTATGTAAAAAGTTACGCGTGGTCATACATAAAAAAAAAACAAACAAAAAAAAATATACGCGTCGAATTGATAACCTCCTCCGTTTTTTTTCGTCGGTTAAAAATAGCATAGTTATAAGCATGAATGGCCGTGCATTTGATACGGTTTCGTAGCGAAACAAACTTCAATCTATGTTATCTATCGAAGGAGTTCTAAAAACGTTGTTGACAAATACAAAATCCTAAAATATTGGCATCATCATCAATTCAGGCTATAGACGTCCACTGCTGGACATAGGCCTCCCCCAAGCACCGCCACTTTGACCGGTTCTGTGCTTCTCGCATCCAGCGGATTCCTGCGGCCTTCACCAGGTCATCGGTCAATCTTGTGGGAAGCCTTCCAACGCTATGTCTTCCAGTACGCGGTCGCAGAACCGTCCGGCCCCATCGGCCGTCTGTTCTGCAACCAATGTGCCCTGCCCACTGCCACTTAAGTTTTCATATTCTTCGGGCTATGTGGGTTAGTTCTGTGTGGTGTCAGATTTAAAGAATAGTAGCATCACATTTCTTCCTGTAGGTGTCGTATAAGGCCACTAAGGGACTTACTTGAGAATGGGCAGCAGCGTTCTCTGTGCATTTTACCACCATACTGCGATCGCCAACCCACCTGTTAAGCGTGGCGATTATGGAAAACCAAATTGGGGAGGGCTATGTTCAGCATTGGACGTCATACGGCTGTAATGATGACGATGAAACTTGTAAGAATTTAATAGTAATAATGTGATCTCGTGCAAATATATATAATAACAACTGATATGCTATACCTATCTACACAAACATAATAATAATATGTATACAATATTGAGATTTATTGTGAAAGACAGCACGGTTGACATCTGTCGGGCATGCCACCGTCCAGGCGAATCAATTAGGCACATAATCTCCGGGTGTTCTCGTCTAGCTAACGAAGAATACTTGCATAGACACAATCTTGTAGCCAGGATTATCCATCAGCAACTTGCTCTTAAATACAGCCTTGTGGAATCGGAAGCGCCGTACTACAGGTATGTGCCCGACCCAGTTCTCGAAAATAGACATATCACATTGTACTGGGATCGATCCATCATCACTGATAGGACTATTGTCGCAAATAAGCCTGATATAGTGGTGGTGGATCGAGTAGAGCGGCGCACAATGATTGTTGACATAACGGTTCCACATGACGAGAACCTCGTGAAAGCTTGGCTCGCGAGGTTGATTCAGCGATCATTGTGCCGATAGTCGTCACTGCCAATGGCTTGATAGCCAAGAGCCTCGACCAACATCTAAGGAGGCTCTCGTTAGGCAGCTGGGTCAAGAGCTTGATTCAGAAAGCGGTACTTCTGGACACGGCTCGCATTGTCAGGAGGTTCCTCTCTCTGGAGCCCTGACCACCGGTAGCTTGGACCCTGTTCCCGATACCGGTGGGCTACTATTTTTTATATTTTTAAATGTTTTTTTACTTTTGTTTTTCTAATATTTAAAAATATAATTAATATGTGTATATTACGAAATAAAGGAAATGTATACAATATAATTATATACCAAATGAAAGACAGTAAATGAGAATATTGATTTAATTAAATTGTAACTCAGCCCTCTTCCTCTCTCCAAATTTTTGCGTGCCCGACAGGGTCCATATTTTGATCTTGTACCATTTTTATTTTTTACCATCTATGTAATATATGGAATGCAATAAAGAATTGAGTATTGAGTATGATGTGGGTTACCTTGCTCGTAGAATATTCTATGTTCTCATAAATAACTTTCAGCGTTATCTACAGGACTTGGCAACTATTTAGATCTTAGTTCTTTTGTCGGCGCAGTCGTTACCGGTCGTCAGAAGCTCGAAACTCTGACAACTAGTCTTACCAATGGGTATCGTATCACTCAGTGACTGGGTTGTGGAGGTTAGATAGGCAGTCGCTACATGTAAAATACTGGTACTCAGCTGCATCCGGTTAGACTGGGAGCTGACCCCAACATAGTTGGGAAAAGGCTAGGCAGATAATGAGTCGGCAACCACATATATTCTTAATACTGAACTTGGCTCCCATTTTCATATTTATATTTTTGATGAGATATGTTCGCAGGCACTTTTACAAGATATGCTGACTCTGCAAGTGGGGATCGCTCTGACAGCCATTGCCGTCTTCCTATTCTTCGTCTGCTTCATGGGGTTCTACGGCGCCATCACCAGATCACCGTTCTTATTGTTTATGGTAAGTTAAACTTTCTATTGGGCGACCGAGTTACTTAATAGGCAACAGGAATTTGCCGCCCACGGCTCTAGGATGGTACGTTGTAAGTCTTGCTATCAGATACAAGATAATATTAAAATTAGTCATGATTAATATAAGTTAGGTAGTTAGAATTTTATTTCTTATGTTTTAATTTTATGAACGAGAGTTCTGAGTAGCCGAATTCAAAAGCAATTCTTTGCCCATCATCTTTAAAAGTTGATCCAATTAAATATTATTTTACAATTTTTTATTTTATTTTGAAAGTTTTTTAAACTGATTCATAATATTGTATAGATGACTTTCACAGCAATACTTATATTGTTATTTTTTCATAACGTTTAGACGTCGAAGCGATGCGAAAATATGTGATATTATAAACCTCTTAGAGCAAATTTTACAAAATAGCTACCGATTTGAGGTTGATGAATCAAAATTAAAAATCATATTTAAATTTGGAAAGATTTTTCAGGTTGTGCATTAAAACTGAACTTACACTAACAGTAAAATAGAGTCTGTTAAATCAGCGAAATCGGAAACATGTCGTATACGGCCTCTTTAAATAACAAATGGGGTAAAAGAACGCATAAAGTACTTTTACCTCCTGGAGAAATGCTAATGACAAAATGAAATCTGATGTACACATACTTTCCATTTCTGACATACTTAATTATGCCTACGTGACAAATGTGTGTATACTTATAAATAACATTTAGGTCAATGTTAAACAAATATGTAGGTTTGTATTTATCGATTATTTATTTTTTGTATTTATTGATAAAGGGCTTGTGGCTAAGTTACAACAGCCGCACGAGTTGCTCGTTCAGGTTAAGCTACGGTTGCAACGGTTGGTCCGTGGATGGGTGACCATCTTTATATACCAAGACCCTTCCGTGCCTCGGAAAGCACGTTAAGCCTTTGGTCCCGACCGTCTTTCGTAGATCTTAGACAGTCGTTACGGGTCGTCAGAAGCCCGAAAATCTGACAATCAGTCATACCAACGGGTATCGTATTACCCAGTAACTGGGTTGTGGAGGTCAGATAGGCAGTCGCTCCATGTAAAAGACTGGTATTCAGCTGCATACGGTTAGACTGGAAGCCAACCCAAAATAATTGGGAAAAGGCTAGGGAGCTGATGATTTATCAATGTTTTTGATGCGCGTTTTCAAGCATCAATCATTAAAATTATATTTGGTTGCTACCACCAAGAGTGGTAGCGCACCAAGTGGTGTTCCGTGTGGTACCGCGCGTAAAGAATAGCAGCATCCCATTTCTTCCCGTGGGTGTCGTAAGAGGCGACTAAGGGACTTACTAGAGAATGGGCAGCAGCGTTCTCTATGCATTTTACCACCATACTGCGATCGCCAACCCGACTGTGAAGCGTGGCGATTATGACAAAGCCCACCGAATTGAGGGAGGCCCATGTCCAGCAGTGGACGTCTTGCGGCTGAAATGATGATGACGAAAAATGTATGGAACACCAATTTTGTTTTTGTTTTTAAATCCGGTGTAAGATTTCATCACACATCAGAATCCATAGTTAAAGGTTGCGAAATGTTCCTGCAGCCTGCATAGTACCGACTAACTCAAAATGTTTTGTTCCAGTACTCTGCGCTAGTGCTGCTCCTCTTGCTGCTAGAATGCGCTCTACTCTACTATTTCTCAAGTAACTTAGTTGAGGTAAATCCTATTATCCTACTAATATAATAAATGCGAAAGTTTGTGAGTATAGATGTATGGATGTTTGTTACTCTTTCACGCAAAAACTACTGAACGTATTTGGATGAAATTTAGAATACAGATAGTTTATTACTTGGATTAACACATAGGATACTTTTTATCCCGGTAGTATGTTCCCGTGGGATAATTACCGACCTCCACGCGGGCGAAGCCGCTGGCAAAAGCTAGTAATATTATAAACGCGAAAGTTTGTATGTATGGATGTTTGTTCCTCTTTCACGCAAAAACTACTGAACGTATTTGGATGAAATTTAGAATACAGATAGTTTATTACTTGGATTAGCACATAGGATACTTTTTATCCCGGTAGTATGTTCCCGTGGGATAATTTCCGACCTCCACGCGGGTGAAGCCGCTGGCAAAAGCTAGTATATAATAATTTCTATCCAACAAGCAGAAAATAGTCAAATCTAGGTCGTTCCATCCGTTATACCGTACATACGTTATTACCTAAAAACAGCATATCTTTTTTAAGGTGCCAGGAACCTTATCACTACGCCTTTGCTGTGCGTCCGTCTGTCTGTCTGCCAGCGGGCTGTATCTTGCTGTATGAACCGTAATAAATACACACTTAAAATTTACACAAAGTGTGAAAATCACATTTTTATTAGCGAATTTAAAAAATAAAATCAAAATTAACCGGTGGTCCGTTACAAGAACCGTGTGTTTTCGAAATGTGTCATGAAACCCTGAGATGCTGAGCTCCTCAAATTCGTAGTTGAGCTGCATGATTACCCACAAATGCGTGCACTCACTGGACGAGTCCACCCAATCTGTGTGGTTCTTTCCTCAAAAGACCATTTCAGACAAAAATCCACATGGTCTTCACATGATCTGACTAAGATTATGTCTGGACTTTAAAAGACAGTGACCTCTGAGTTTATTTCAGCCTTTTTAGGGTTCCGTTGCCAAATGGCAAAAAACGGAACCCTTATAGATTCATCATGTCTGTCTGTCTGTCCGAGTATGTCACAGCCACTTTTTTCCGAAACTATAAGAGCTATGCTGTTGAAACTTGGTAAGTAGATGTATTCTGTGAACCACATTAAGATTTTCACACAAAAAAAGAAAAAAAACAATAATATTTGGGGTTCCCCAAACATAGAACTGAAACTCAAAAAATTTTTTTTCATCAAACCCATACGTGTGGGATCTATGGATAGGTCTTCAAATATGATATTGAGGTTTCTAGTATTATTTTTTTCTAAACTGAATGGTTTGCGCGAGAGACACTTCCAAAGTGGTAAAATTGTATCCCCCCCCCCGTAACTTCTAAAATAAGGGAATGATAAAACTAAAAAAAATATATGATGTACATTACCATGTAAACTTCCACCGGAAATTGGTTTGAACGAGATCTAATAAGTAGTTTTTTTTTTAATACGTCATAAATCGTAAACCACAATTTACCTTTCATTCAGTCAACTCAAATATAAAAATTAAAACATTTAATTTCATAAACATAAACCTTATGCATAAACCGTGAATACCTGCAAGTTTGTACGGAACCCTCGGTGCGCGAGTCCAACTCGCACTTGGGCAGTTTTTTAATTATAAAGATACATTTTGATAAATTAACCAAGAGTACCTCACGTTTAGGGTTGCCACCTTTTTTTCTTGCAATTAAAGTACATTGGTTATTATAGGTAAGAAAAAAAAAGTACAAAGTATTAAAATAAAGTATGATTTATTTGTCTTTATTATTTATATTTAAAAACATTTTTTTTTTTTTGCTTTTTGCAGTTTGTATCACATAAATTTCGTTTAACGAAAAATTACATACCTACTTACTAGACTAAACTTTTCAAAATCCCAAAGAAATCAAATCTTGCAAAATAAAGTATTTTCGTGTACTTTATTGTTTTCATAAAGTATAGAGTACAATTATGTGAAATAACGTATAATACTTTATTATAAAGTACGGGTGGCAACCCTACTCACGTTATTTTTGTGGTTATTTCAGAAAGGACTACAAGACGATGGCCAGTGGACACACGCCATGAGGCTCGCTTTTAAATGCTGTGAATACAAGTGAGTTACTTTTACCTACACTCTGAATATCGTAGCGGCGTATTTATAAAATAATAATAATTATTCGCGTATGCAACATTATAAGCTAATTTATTTTACTTTAATTTCTTTTATTATGAATGTTACTATGAAATTATCAATTATCATCTTGCGCTAACAGAACTTTTAAATTATTAACTCTATGTAGTGTTTGGGTCACCAAGATACGGGTTGTGCTTAGTTTGGGACCCACTGTTAAATCTAAATTGAGACTTCTGTTGCTTAGAATCTCATATGGCATGTTATTTGTATGTAAAGTATGTGTAAGTTTAATAAAATTAATTAGACGTAGCTAAGAAAAAAAGGATTCAATCCACAACTTGGTCAAAAATGAGTTAAGTGCACCAAACTGATCCAAATTATAAATACTATGGGTCAGTAAAAACGACCTAGCTAAAAATAGCTTTATTTTTCGTATACATTTGAACTTTGAACCAATGCACAATGGTATGGCGGTTCTTATTTTTTTTTCAGCATACACAATTCGAACTTTCTGATTCTTAACTAGTATTTCTAACAGAATATGTTAATATATCATTACTAATAAAAAACGTACTAATATTTCACTTATAAAATGAAAAACTAAAAGGGAAAAATACCTCTTGAACTTCAAACGTCAATATCTCAAAAGTTACTGTGTGGATTGGATCCTTTTCGCTTAATCAGCAGCCTATAACGTTCCCACTGCTGGGACACAGGCCTCCTCTCGGTAGGAGGGAGTGGGCCATAATCCACCACGCGGGCCCAGTGCGGATTGATAGATGTCACATGTCTTCAAATTTTTGGTTCTAAGGCATGTCGGTTTCCTCACGATGTTTTCCTTCACCGTTTTGAGAGCAGTGGTGATGAAATAATTTACACAAAGTAATGCGCCTTCTTGGGTTCGAACTCACGACCTACTAATCGTAAGTCGCAGCTGTTACCACTAGGCCACCACTGGTCGGCCTTTTCGCTTAACTACGTCCAATTATGATTAAGATGAATCGACATGTATGTAATTAAATAAACATTTGTGCCACAGCTCTTCAATATCTGACACCAAGAAGCCTCCGTGGTCTTGCTGTGGACCTGACGCGTACCCTGATAACTGTACTTCGGCACAAATGTTTAAGAAGGTAAAGAACCATTGTCATCATCATCATTTCAGCCAAAAGTCGTCCACTGCTGGAGATAGTCCTCCCCCAAAACCCGCCACTTCTAACGATTCGGTTTTTGGGCGGGCTTGTCGTGACCACGCTTGGTAGGCCGGTTGGCGATCGCAGTATGGTGGTAAAATGCAAAGAGAACGCTGCTGCCCATTCTCTAGTACAGGATTACTGAAAGTAGGGTTCGCGAACCCCTAGGGGTTCGCAATGCGACGGTAGGGGGTTCGCGACGTACGTAATGGCGGCTAGGTGACTGGCAGGCGCATGCGGAAAGCATGAAGGCGCGCGCGCGACCTTCGCTCGCTCGTGGCGTGACACGGTGCGCGTGACCTTTTATTCAATTAATAAACTTTATTTTATTCTATATACAATGTTATTCTTTTCTTGTTGGGGGGTGGGGGGGTTCGCTGTCATCTGGAAACTTGAATGGGGGACGTGGAGCCGTACACGGAAAAATCATATCTAGTACCTAGAAGTAAGGTACTCTGAAAAGAAAGGCCGAAACAAACTCAGAGGTCACAGTCTTTTTTAAAGTCCAGACATAATCTTGGTCACATCATGCGAAGACCATGTAAACTGGTGTCTGAAATGATCTTTTAAGGAAAGAACCACACAGATTGAGTGGACCTGTCCAGTCAGTGCAAGCATTTGTCAGTTATCGTACAGCTCAACTTGGAACTTAAAGAGCTAAACGATTTGATGAACAATACCAAAGAAAGGACATTTGGGTTGGCCACATAAACTACTCAAACTGTCAGACCATAATCAAAAGTGATAGAATGACCCACATAGTCCTCAAATTCTCAATAATTAAATTAATATGAATTAAAATCTTCAAATTGTATTTTATTGCATTCCGTTTTCCATCAGTGTTGTGAATTACAATTAAAAAAAAAGTACAAATTATACATTTCCGTTCCAGGATTGCCACGCGTCCATTGTAACCTGGTTAGACCGTTATCAGTTACCAATTTACACGTCTTTAGCGGTGCTTCACGTTGTATTGTCGTCCTGCTCTTTTGTACGGCGGTCGTGTCACGCGTCTCGCTCTTACAGCTAGCGTTCGCTGCGGCGCGTAAGCGGTAAGTCTATTATCTCTTTTTAACCAAATAGGTCTTTGTTTTTTTTTTACGAGTTATCCATTACTCGCCGCCCGCAAGCCCGCGGCTACAGTGACCGGGAGTCCGCGATGGACTCCCGACGCCCGGGGCGTCTGCTCTTGCGTGAGCTAGGGGCATGAGGGCGCAGAGACTGTCTAAATTGCTCTTTGCTCAATATGCGCATTGCCATCAGGTCAATGCCAGCTGTCGCTTAAAAACAGCACTGGAGCTCTGTTTCGCATAGGGTCACAGCATTATGCTGAGCGATGGCCGTTTTGCGTGGATGTGATGCATGTTTTCCCTTTTTTTTGTGTCTTTGCGTCATTATTACCGCAAATAAACGTATTTTTTTTCTTTTTTCCTTTCCTAAGCTGAGTCCGCATTGAAAAGTGGCTCGCTTAGCGACCAGGGTTTTGTGAGTCACCTTGCAAATAGCCAACTGAAACGAACGTCCTAGAATTTTCGCAGCCAATCGCACTGCGCGCTTCGCGCCTTAACTAGTCGTCTAGCATTTAACGAAGTAAACAAATACGATGTTATGTCACTAGACTCTAGGCTAATGATTCCCAAAGTGGTACAGGTGGAACCCTATGGGTCCTCGGGGAACTCGAAAGAAACTACGGAACGCCACCTACTATTATCCTTACAGACTCCTTTTGTATAGTTTATGTTCATACATCTGGTCATACACACACGCCGGTGGCCAGTACTACGCTTCTGACCTTTCTGAAGAACATCCCCAATAAGGTCACTTTATGACCAATGTTTTAACCCCAAATTTTTTATTACTTGCAGCGCCGCCGCATCCTCCACACCCTCCGCCCCCAGAGGCACCAGAGGGTCCAAGAGTGAGACCTGGATGGAGCAGCCGCGTCACTCCGACGGTGGAGCAATCTAGCGAAGACGTTATAATGCTGGTTGTGGGCAGGGCTAGACTGGGATGGGTTGACAAGTGAAGTCAAACCAGCGCTAGGGCTCTATCTCACATAGGGTCACAGCATTATGCTGAGCGATGGCCGTTTTGCGTGGATGTGACGCATGTGTTACCCAACTTTTCCCTTATTTCGTGTGTTTTGGGTCTTTTTTTGCGGCATGTTTACCGTAAATAAAGGTCATTTCTTTCTTTCTTTTCTTTCTTAACCTGTGATAGGACTGGGGAGAGAAGTGAAATTCATTTCTAGGATGGGTAGGAGAGGAGAAGGGAATATCGTTGGGTAGACAAGTGCAACTGTTGGCTATGCTGGGCATGTTGGGAAGGCAATGGTTTCAGAACAACCGTAAGTCTGACCTTCATGTTTTTTACTTTTCTGGGAAGCTGTGGAACTTTCCAGCTGTGGACTCACATAATCAGTTTATTGGTACTGTGTACCATATTTATTCAATCGTGTAATATTTTTAACTTTAATTAGGAATGAATAGAAGTAATTTTAGTGTGCACCGTAAATTAGGTGCTTTAAAGAAAATTCAGCAATATTGCGCCTGCCTGTGTGTTCATTTACTGTCATATCTTCATTTTGAAATGAAATGAAAGTTATTTTGCAAGAATTGTAGTACAAACGCTAGCACTTAAAGCTACTACAACCTGTCAAATTTATTTAATAGATTTTCAACTTTATCGCCAAAATTTACGAATAACAAAAAAAAACGAAAGAAAATTTTGAATTTTGCGGGGTGCCTAGGAGTTTACATCTACAAAATGGTATGTTTCATAATTAGTAAAGCTACATTTGCTCAATAAAAAGTTTTTACCTTTCAACTGTTTGTTTTATTTTTATCTAACAAATCTTTTAAGAATCATTTGTTTCTTATACACTATTTAGACAAGTAGGTACGGAGTTTTTTTGTACTATAATTTAAATTTAATCCAGCGGCTTGGCCTTCATATTATACATATTTATAAACCTTCATCTTGAATCACTCTGTCTGTTGAGGAAAACCGCATTAAAATCCGTTGCGCAGTTTAAAAGATTTAAGCGTACAGACGCGGGAAGTGACTTTGTTTTATACTATACTAGCTTTTGCCAGCGGCTTCGCCCGCGTGGAGGTCGGAAAATATCCCGCGGGAACGTACTACCGGGATAAAAAGTACCTTATATGTTAATCCAGGTTATAAACTATCTGCGTACCAAATTTCATCCAAATCCGTTCAGTAGTTTTTGCGTGAAAGGGTAACAAACATACACATACACATACATCCATCCTCACAAACTTTCGCATTTATAATATTAGTAGGATAAAGATGAAATAATTATCACTAACAGTAAGAATCGAAAAAGTAACTTAATTTTCGGAAAATGGTGGCAACATACTAACGTGTATATAGGTCTCAAATGATAAATGACTTTATTTTTGCAAGTAGGTCTGTAACTACAAACACTTTTACACGTCAATCATATATTTTTTTAAACTAGATGAGGTTGGCGCGACGAGAAACACCAGAAAGGCAATTCTCGTAATTAAAAGAACGTTCAGTCTCCTCTCAGTATCAATCTGTCAAAAATATCTTGAGTTTTCCTACATTTTTAATAAGAATTTGACATTTTTAATTTTCAGTTTATAATTACGAGAATTGAAGTCCTTCTGATTGAAGCCGAGATTGCAATGCATTAATTCTTAAAAACGGGGTTAATGCGTATACTAATATAACCACTCATAAACCGTGTCCTGAATCTATAAAAAATTCAAAGGCCCACCTTTCTTCAACTGCATTTAAAAAGCAATCACAACTGAGCCCCTTCATAAAGTTTTACTTTTCACAAAACTTTTATTTTCCACCCCTACGTTGCCACCCCCTTGTCCTGGTTCCCACGGCTCACTGCATTACTTGCCCCACACGCAAACGTGCCAACAACAATTGGGTCATATTGAAATCGATAGTCCTTTGTTAGAAATATTAACCTACTACAGCGGGTTGCAATGAAATAACAAATGGCGTAGATAGATGTAAAATTTATTTAAAACCTAAAATTTTAATCAAATGATTATTTCTGTAAGAATGTTTGTTCTCAACAATCATATTTTACAATCTAGATGAGGTCAGCATTTCTTATCTGACTACTCTGAGACGAAAGGCCAAAACAAACTCAGAGGTCACAGTCTCTTTTAAAGTCCAGACAAAATGTTGATCACATCATGTGAATACCATGTAGGTTGGTGTCTGAAATGATGAGGAAAGAGTCTCACAGACTAATTGCACCTGTCCAGTCAGTGCAAGAATTTTTCACTAATCGTGCAGCTCAACTTAGACCTTAAGAAGCTCAACGATTCGACGAACAATACCAAAGAAAAGACATTTGGGTAGGCCAAAAAAATACTTAAACTGCTAGACCATAATTACAACTTACTGAGAAAGAAAGAAAACAACACACATAGAACAGTTTTTATTAGAATTGTAGTTGTATAATGTCGATTAGAGTAGATTATTACAAAGGAGTATGTTGAAAATATATGAATATTTACATTGTAATTTGAATCAGTTAACACATTCAATGCCAACTACACGGCGCCGTGGAGATGTATATGGCCGAGTACACGGCGCGGGCGCCGTGAAATTGCTTTTTTTTTAAAATAAATGCTTACATATAATACTTAATTACAAATAATTAAAACACTTAAAATATATGGCCACAGTAGTACATACATTGCCAAAACTGTAATACAGAAATGCATCTTACAATTCATTTGGCATTGAATGTGTTAATAGACATTTACATAGAACTTATGCAATGAAATGACAAATGGCATATATATAATTTTCATTTGAAATTGAAGCTATTGAATACTTAATTCTCAAGTATCGTAAACAATTTTATAGCGCGTGTGACCTATACCCACTTGGTTACGCTTTTCGTTGTAAAAAGAGACTGCTCAAGTCTCTCCCGAGTCCTCTCTACTCGTCTATCCTCTGTCTCCTAGTCTATCTTTTTCTTGTTCTTTCTACTTATGTGTTTATATGTGTGCATAAATGGTTAAATAAATAAATAAAAGCATGGCTAAGTGCGGGCCTAGGTCACATAGTGCTCTAAAATCAATAAAATGTACATTTTTATTATTTACTTCAGTAATAATATTCTGGTGCGGAATCATATTTCTTCTGTGCATTTAGAATCGCTGTCAAATGATTTATTCGCTGCGTCTCGTGCGAAACTGCCACTTTTTTAACCTGAAAAATAAGTAATAAATTATTTTATTTCTATAAGTAGGTTTGTACAAAATCTTTTACAAGTCAATCATATTTTTTTTAACTAGATGAGCCCAGCTTCTCCTACCTGAGTCTCTGAAAAGAAAGACCGAAACAAAATCAGAAGTCTCTTTTAAAGTCCAGACTAAATCTTGGTCACATCACGTGAAGACCATGTAGATTGGTGTCTGAAATGGTCTTTAGAAGAAAGAACCATGCAGATTGAGAAGACCTGACCAGCTAGTGCACGCATTTAAATAAATAAATATCTTAAGACAACCAACACACCGTTATCCGATCCCAAACTAGGCAGAGCCTGTACTATGGTAACCAGACAACTGATAAACATACTTATATATTTCTAAATACATACATATTATAGATAAATTACACCCAGACACAGAACAAATGATTGTGCTCATCACACAAAGATTTGTCCTGGGTGAGAATCGAACCCACGACCTTAGTCTTTGCAGTCAGGGTCACTAACCACTAGACTAACAGGCCAGTCATTTGTCACTTACGCTTTCAAAGCTTACAAACGAATTTAAGTAAATGTATTTGGATTGACTGCGTTGGCCTAGACTCGTTGGTCTAGTGGTTGCAAGCGCTACTGCTAAGCATGACGTCATGCATTCGATTCTCAGGTCGGGCGAAGCGTGATTGGCTCTTCCATCGGAGATTTCTCAGTGCATCCCTGAATCTGGTTTTGTCCATCCCTTACCTTTATCGCTGTAGTTTGACATATGATTTTCTTCTTATCTCTTCTGACCATAGTTCTAAAGAGTCTGGCCACCAAGAAGTACAGGATCTCCACAAAACTGATGAAACTTGCGCCGAGGAAGAGACCCGCTGCTCCACCAAATGATACTGCCAAATAAAAATAATTTTATTACCACATAGTATTCTAATAGGAATAAATTTACAAAGCAACGTACATAGAAATACTCATTAGGTTTATAGCATCAAACAAATTAAACAATTTTTTTATTATTATTGACGCCCAACTGAGACTGTAAAATGTCTTGAATTAATCTTTCAGTTCTCTTTCACACACAAATGATGAAATTAATATTAAAGACAATAATTGGTTGGTAACAAATGGTCGCTGCATCTAGCATAAATACTCATTAAGCTTAGTATCCCAGCTTGGGCGACATTACGCTAAATGGCGCCCAGTTGAGCCTTGCAAAAATATTAAATTTTCTGATGTCCCCAGTTTAGTTACAAATTCTACGACACGGTACCTACGTATATAGCCGCTGTGCTTTGTGTCGTAGGCTCTATTCCTACAGAAAAAAATATTTCTTTGTTTTTGGTCTGAAACTCTCGAATTTTTTATATATTATAATATGAGTTATCCGGTTTACGTACCAACAAGATCCTGAAAGTGGAAGACTATTTCTCTGGTGTACCTGGTTCTTGGCGCTTGTACAGTGAACTTGACGGAGCCCCGCAGATTGAATGGGTGACGATCCCTGAATTAAATTATATTTACATTTATAATAATATAAATAAATGTTCCTCAGCATGTTGAGATGCGCGAATTACAGCTCGTATTGCGAACATAGCATTAGAGCGGAACTGTTGGTTGGCTGAAAAATAACAATAAGGCCCACCACATCACCATATAAAACATTGACTTAGACAGCTATTGAAGACCTTATTTTAATCCTCGAGAAGATAAAGTGTGACTATAATAATAAATATTTTATTTCAGACCAAATTATACGATCCATATGTTGTTAGTAAAAAGTCTTAACCATGTTGTTAGTAAAAAAGAAAAAACTTTTTAACAAAAAATTAAACCGCCGAAAAAACAGAAAACTTTTCTGTTTTTTCGGCGGTTTAATTTTTTGTTAAAAAGTTTTTATTTTGTAATTTTTTGTGGCTTTAATGTACTAATAATACTTGGCAAGGTATACCCTATCCAAGGAAAAAAGAATTCTCAAAATCGGACTACTCTGTACAAAGTTATGCGTGGTTATACATTACAATCAATGAGTGAACAATCAATCATCCCCTGTTTTCCGACCCTTAGGGTTCGATTTTGTTTTCCAAATTAATATGGGACCACTCTCGGAGTATACCCTTTCCATTAAAAAAAGAATTATCACAATCGGACTACTATGTAAAAAGTTATGCGTGGTCATACATAAAAAAATAAATAATATACGTGTCGAATTGATAACCTCCTCCGTTTTTTTTTGTCGGTTATAAAAAATAAATAAAAAACACACTATTAAGAAAATTAAGACAACTGACACCTATGTGTGCAGCCGTATCCAGTGAGCCAGCATGGGGCTGTCTAACCTATCACACAATACACTCAGGATGCTGTGGGAGCTAGCACGTATTCGACATAGAATAGACGCGCACAGTTTCCGTATAATGGCATGAAATCCATCAACCCTGGCCTTGGTGAACATCCCGGAAGCGCTACAATAGCGTGGTAGAACCAACAGCATCTTGAATATATTGTTATACTGGACACGCAAGGCGTTGTATGCCCTAAGCGTATACCTGACCCACAGACTGCACGTGTAAAAAGACTGGCGGTATACTCTGAAAAGGGTTATTTTGACTTGTGTCGTACAACGTGCAAATCTGCGGATCAGCATATTACCTCGGACAGCCATCGCCCTGTGTTCCCTCTCAATGTCCAGGTCTTCATTCAGGTCATGTGTGACCCAGTGACCCAGGTACTTAAATTTTGTTACTCTAGATAACGGAGTATTATTTATATGAATAAAAGTATTAGATTTCAGAGTGGCAACTCTCGTAATTTTAAGAACGTTCACAGACTGATCTCAATCTCAATTTGTAGAAAATACCTCGAATTTCCATACATTTTTGAAATTTTTTTGACATTTGGTTGTCGCCAAGATGAGACTGCAACTAGATTTTTAAATAACGAGGGACTAGACTCGTTATAATGAGAATTGACCTTCTGATATTATAGTTGGTAAAGGCTCGGACCAAATTACAGATCGTAACGAAATTTGATTAAAACCGATTCAAGAAGAAGGTTTATAAACGGCATTCCACTTCATGTAACCAATGAATACTACACATACATAAGAAAAAAATGACCATTTGAATAACTAAAAAATAAAAATATTATTCATTATGATGACGCATGACGTGGTTTAAATTTGATATTTTTTCTCATGGAAAATGGAAATGGAATGATCTAGCCGACTCGTGCACAGGATAGGTATGTTCTCTACCGTATGATACTTCAAACATTATTAACAGGATGTTTCATTATTCTAATCCATTACTTATTTTTCTTAGTACCTTTTATTTTTAATTAATGGTAACCTTTTTTAAGCACGCCTAGAGATATATAATATTATGTCGGATACATTGAGTGGACAACCATTCAAAGGCAAAGTCAAAGCATTTATTTCAATTAGGCCCAAAAAAGGCACTTTTGAACGTCAACTGATACATGAAAAAAAAAGTATTGATTCTAGTTGCCCCTTCCAAAAAGTAGATTCGTATGGAGAAGAATGGGCAAGAAACTCCACCGTTACTCTTTTAAAATAGTTTTCTTTGTTAGACAACTAAAATGTCACGGTGTATAAAACTTTAAAACCCTAAACTTTAGTGCCGTTTCTTGTGTGTACCCTACCTTGTTTTGATTTGTTTATTTTGTATTAGTGTTATGATAGTTTTTTAACCGACGAAAAAAAATGGAGGAGGAGGTTATAAATTCGACGCGAATTTTTTTTTTGTTTTTTTTTATGTATGACCACGCATATCTTTTTACATAGTAGTCCGATTGTGATAATTATTTTTTTATTGGAAAGGGTATACTCCGAGGGTGGTTCCACATAAATTTGGAAAACAAAATCGAACGCTAAGGGTCGGAAAACAGGGGTTGATTGATTGTTCACTCATTGATTGTAATGTATAACCACGCATAACTTTGTACATAGTAGTCCGATTTTGATCATTCTTTTTTCATTGGATAGGGTATACCTTGCCAAGTATTATTAGTACATTAAAGCCACAAAAAATTACAAAATAAATACTTTTTAACAAAAAATTATAAGTATCCTAGACGAAGTATTCGTGTAATGTTAGTTGTTTTTAGAAGTTTTCATATTTGTGTTTTGTTAGTATCTACGCTTACTGGCGGATAACATTATTTTAAACTTATATTTACGTTTTCTCTATAAGTGAATGTATATTCTTTTGAGCAAATAAATATCATTAACCGTAAACGAGGGGGAAACCGCTAGAAAAAGCTAGTAGTACTATACAAATTAAAGAGTTAACCTATTTTTAACCGACGAAAAAAAACGGAGGAGGTTATCAATTCGACGCGTATATATTTTTTTTTTTTATGTATGACCACGCATAACTTTTTACATAGTGGTCCGATTGTGATCATTCTTTTTTTATTGGAAAGGATATACTTCGAGGGTGGTCCCATATAAATTTGGAAAACAAAATCAAACCCTAAGGGTCAGAAAACAGGGGATGATTGATTGTTCACTCACTGATTGTAATGTATAACCACGAATAACTTTACACAGAGTAGTCCGATTTTAATAATTCTTTTTTCATTGGATAGGGTATACCTTGCCAAGTATTATTAGTACATTAAAGCCACAAAAAATTATAAAATAAAAACTTTTTAACAAAAAATTAAACCGCCGTAAAAACTTAAAAGCAAAAAATAATAAACCTTAAAATTTTGAGTTGGCGCTGAAAAATCAATGAACAAAGATCACTCAAAGCGCCGCGCCGACTCATAATTGTAAGGTTTATTATTTTTTGCTTTTAAGTTTTTTCGGCGGTTTAATTTTTTGTTAAAAAGTTTTAATAGGGAAAAGACTTACCAGATCTGATCAGCAGTGGATATCTCCTTATAAATACAGTCAATACATTGCGGTGCGCAGGGACACTTCTGTCCGTTATTGTTGGATAGCTTGTGTTTGTGGTTGGCTAAACATGCCATGCCTGCAGGAGTGCATTTTGGACCGTCTGAAAAATACGGAGAAAAAATCTCAAACATGTAAGCCAAAAGTAGTTAAATAAACAAATGAATAAATATGGAACAGTTAATGGCTGGCTCTCGATTATCTACGTGGGACTTAAACGTTACGGGCCTGACTTGCCTGTTGGTTACCCTGGTAGTGGTGACCCTGACTGCTAAGACGGAAGGGGTTCGTTTCGGTTTTAGGGTTGAAATGCTCGCTTCATAGGGCCCGAGAGCGCGTCTCCTTTTTAAGGAAATTTTTCATCTACTGGTCGACACTTCACGTGACTAGAGGGCTGGGTCATTCTTTGGCCAAAGAATTAGCATTGCCATTCAACATAGCAATGCTGCCAGTCTTCCGGGCACGTTTCCGGATGACAGTGATGCGGAAGAGTACTTCGACGCCTAAATGTCTTTTGTTTTTGTATTTATTTGTATAGTTAGTGATTTATTATAGAATCGTGCTTACAAAAAAAATAAAAAATATAGTATAATAATTAGCATAATTCGAAAATCTATACTAATATTATAAAGCTGAAGAGTTTGTTTATTTGTATGTTTGTTTGTTTGTTTCGTTGAATGCGCTAATCTCAGGAACTACTGGTCCGAATTGAAAAAATATTTTTGTGTTGGGTAGCCTATTTACTGAGGAAGGCTATAAGCTATATAACATCACGCTACAATCAAAAGGAGCGGAGCAGCAATGAAAAATGGACGAAAATAGGCAGGCAATTCGATGCGACGAGAAGAGTCACGGGAGCAAAAATTTGACGCGGACGAAGCAGAAGCTACTAGCTAAATAAACAAATGAACAAATATTGTAGTTAATGGCAATAGATCTGCCTTTTATTACGTGGGAATTAAAAATTATAGTTGAATATGTGTACTTGTTGGCCCTGTGGTATCGGCCCTGACTAACATGGTTCGAACCCAGGCAGACGCTGTATTTTGAGTAAATAATGTAATCACGAAAACATCGTGAGGAAACCGACTTGTCCTAGAAACAAAAGATCAAAAACATGCGACCTACACTGGGCCCACGTTGTAGGTGACTCCCTCTGGAAGAGAGTAGGCCTGTGTCCCAGCAGTGGGAATATTATAGGCTGGATTTAGACTGGCCTGTTAGTCTAGATGTTAGTGACCCTGACTGCTAAGACTGAGGTCGTGGGCTCGATTCCCACCCAGGACAGATCGTTGTGTGATGAGCACAATCATTTGTTCTGTGTCTGGATGTTATTTATCTCTAATATGTATGTATTTAGAAATATATAAGTATGTTTATCAGTTGTCTGGTTACCATAGTACAGGCTCTGCCTAGTTTGGGATCAGATAACAGTGTTTTGGTTGTTCAAAGATATTTTATTTTAAAATATAGCTGTGCTAAACCGTACTGTTAAACATCACTTCTGGAAATACAGGCGACCTCAAATTCCTGAGAGAGACCTGGAAATTCGTTTAACTGTAAATGTACCCAGGCTCCAGAAGAAGATACCTTACCTTCATAGAAGTAGTAGAAAGGCACACAGCCACATAGCTCCTTCGCCAACTTACTTCTGCACGACAGCCGACACGTATTCGTGCTGTGTACCTAAATGAAAGAATCAATATATTATTATTTATATAAACAATGTATATTGCATAAAATCCCAAACCTACAGCTGATTGGGAGACGACACTGGCTCCTGTAACACAGGTGTTTTTACCTAGCGCAGGAGTCAGGACTTCACTTTGTTTGTACACATTTTTATGCCAATAAAGAACTTATTTATTTATTAACATTAATTTATAAGGTATAGAAAGGTGGTGGTGGTGGTGGGGGGTGGTTTGTAGAGAGTGGGCTCGTTGCTAAGTAATACAGCTGCACGGATCAAGAATATGACATGAGCTTGCCAGTCATGGGCACATTAAGTCGTTAGATGTCTTGCAAAAATGCATTGAAAGGGCTTAGAACCGATCTGGCATATCGACCCGCCGCCATTTTGATTTTTTTTTGAAATCGCGGCGCACGATGAAAGTTGTATGTATAGGTGGAAGACACATAGACAAACAAAAATTGTGAAGTAACATGGCAACCTAAAGTGTCAGGTTACCGAGATAATTGATGGTAAACATCGACATGAGTAGAATGACAATCATTAAAAAACCGGCCAAGTGCGAGTCAGACTCGCGCACCGAGGGTTTCGTACAAACCTGTAGGTATGAAGTTTTAATTTTTTTTTAATATTTTTATTACATGATGTAACTAAAAATTTACAGTTTTCGCAATTTTTCCTTTATCTGTGCTATAAGACGTTGCTTCGTACGAAATTTCAAAATTCTAGATCGACTGGAAGTACCCTATAGGTTTTAATTCCCTTGCGAGTTTCGAAAATTTGCTGAAATTTGCGGCATAAACGGCTATATCTTTTGATTGCGTTAGCTAAGAGGTTTGATTTTTTCACAGCTCCAAGGGACAGCAGACTTGAGTATTTGATATAAATTTCAGCTTGATACCTCCACGCGTTCTTGAGAAAAAGGGTCTTGACAGACGGACGGACGGACGGACGGACGGACAACAAAGTGATCCTATAAGGGTTCCGCTTTTTCCTTTTGAGGTGCGGAACCCTAAAAATAGACTTATTATGTGTCTATAGTCGTCAGATTGTATACAAATAATCGTTCCCAGGTTGATTATTATTATTACTGTTTATTGAAAAGGAGTAGGTACATTATATACTTCTAGGCGGCGGGTCGATATGCCAGCTCCCATACAAAAAAGTTCGAGCCCCTTTTATATTGGTTAACACGTTCGCTGACAGCCCTCACACCACATTACGGCAATAGAATTTTCCATAATAAATGACAAACGTTTCATGACGTACTGTCATGTTGGCCATATATGTGCCTGTCGAAACTCGATAGGTACTACGTCGATGGACGTCAACGTTTTTCGACGTTGTGTCATGTTCAACATGTGTTTCCCTGCCCAAATGCGATCTACGTCAGCAACCGTGATCGTCTCTCGATGTAGAGTCATGTTGGACATATGTTCGTCTGCTTAAATTCGACACTACGTCGAGAGATTTCAAGCCTTCTAAGAGAAGGTAATAAAACACATATCAATAAAACAATCATCTTCACACACCTTCATACACACATACACACACACACACACCCTTGTTTGTACAGACACCCTTACGAGGACCTTGGTAGTTCTTGACCGTACCGAGGACCCTCCAAAAAACTGGTTTTAATACTTCGTTGGCCTTTTTGAATAAGATAGAAAGAGACAGATTACTAAATATATAGTGATAAGCTTATTGGCATAATGCTATCTCAACATTTTTCTGTACGAATTGCGGCTATCATACCGAGGACCTGAAATACACAGCCAAATGTGACCAGCGATGCACATACGAGGACTTTGTGTATGCCAACCGAGGACCCCTTAAGTCAGCCCTGCGACACCCTTCCGAGGACGTATTTTTACACAATATTTCTTATATCTTGTACTAACTGCGGACGCTGTGTTACACTTTATATCACTAAACTGAGGACAGTTTTCCGAGTAGAACTTGAACACAGCGAGGACATGAAAAAACTTCCTACCTAAATACCATTAGATAATTTATTAATGTAAGTAGAATATTCCGAATTATTCCTTACACACATTTTCTAAAAATGAAGTACCAAGCGAGGACGAGTCGATTATCTTTAAGTTTGTAGGCGCTTTTCAAAGTATTATGTTATACCAACATAACTGGCGAAACGTAGGTGTACTTTTGGTATACCTCTACCAAACCCTTCGGGGAAATAAGGCGTGATGTTATGTTACGATTCAATGTTTATTTACACAATATTTTCACGGAAAGTCTCTTTTATCTAACATTATACATAAATAAAACAAAAACCGGCCAAGTGCGAGTCGGACTCGCGCACCGAGGGTTCCGTACAAACCTTCAGATATTCACGGTTTATGCTTAAGGTTTATGTTTATGAAATTAAATGTTTTTTTTTTAATTTTTATATTTGAGTTGACTGAATGAAAGGTAAATTTGGGTTTACGATTTATGACGTATTAAAAAAAACTACTTACTAGATCTCGTTCAAACCAATTTTCGGTGGAAGTTTACATGGTAATGTACATCATACATGTTTTTTAGTGTTATCATTCCCTTATTTTAGAAGTTACGGGGGGGGGGGGGTGACACATTTTACCACTTTGGAAGTGTCTCTCGCGCAAACTATTCAGTTTAGAAAAAAATTATGTTAGAAACCTCAATATCATTTTTGAAGACCTATCCATAGATACCCCACACGTATGGGTTTGATGAAAAAAATTTTTTTTGAGTTTCAGTTCTATGTATGGGGAACCCCAAATATTATTGTTTTTTTTTTCTATTTTTATGTGAAAATCTTAATGCGGTTCACAGAATACATCTACTTACCAAGTTTCAATAGCATAGCTCTTATAGTTTCGGAAAAAAGTGGCTGTGACATACTCGGACAGACAGACAGACATGACGAATCTATAAGGGTTCCGTTTTTTGCCATTTGGCAACGGAACCCTAAAAAGGAAGAAATTAAGTCACATAATCTCATAAACTTTCTACGAACAAATTGTAAACAGAACTGTAATGTTTTCGTCTTTTTTGCGCGAACGAACACAAACAATCTGCCGCGTGCCGCATCAAAGTAAAACCAACTTGTTAGTGCAAACCCTTTGATTATATACAAAGTGCAAACCATAGAAATATATAAAAAACACAGAAGTGGCAAGGGCGCGTGTCTGTGTCCGCGCGTCGTGAACACAGTGCTCATGTCACAGACAAATGGCCGTTTCTGCGAACTAGTGCGTGACAACATTTAAGAATAAAGAATACCACGTTGTTCTGTGTTTTTCTGTAAAAACGTAAGCCAAACTAAAAACTTTATAAAGCATGGAATCACTATGAAAACAACAAATCGTAAAATATTTCTTGCTTTTACTACGTTACTTTTATATTCATAAATCACAGCGATAGTATTATTTCTGCAGTAAAACATTGCCTCTTAACCACTACCTAAGTATGTCGCGTAGTGACTGGACAAGCAATGTAAAAATCACAAAACGATGCTTTATGTAGGCGGATGCATCGCGTAGTATCTTGCCAGTTTGTCCCTACAAGCTGGTAGAAACTGGAGATACCGGGTTCCGAAACATTTTCAACTACTCTTCTTATTTCATGGAACTATTTTGCAAATATTATATGCATAAAATGACCTAATAGTATTTGATATGTGAGCTCCTTAGTGATCAAATTTACGTGCATGGATACCGACAATGAAAAACTGTGAGAGTATGAATGATACACATCTAATTTGGTATCCCTTTCTAACTTGAATAGATTGTAATATTGTCATTCGCTCACTCGCGACTTGCGAGTCACTGTAGTTGTTTGTTTTATTTAGTTCTAAAAAGACTTTCAGTCAGAGCAATTTCATAAACATAAACCTTATGCATAAACCGTGAATACCTGCAGGTTTGTACGGAACCCTCGGTACGCGAGTCCGACTCGCACTTGGCCGGTTTTTAATAGCAGTAATTTTTGTTTTAATCCGAAAGTTCTTTCTTGTTATCGCTTTCAATATCGCTCAAAGATTTGGTAAATTCGTTATCCGAACCTCTTCTATCTAAAGTAGTACTACAATTATCTTGTCCGGAACTCTCGCTAAAATTCGCGATACGGTCTCCACCAGTTAAATTTAAAACATCGGCTGATGTCAAATCCTACAATAGGATTTGCAAAACTAAGTATATAAAGCGTGTTTTCGCCTGTACTGGTCGTTACAAGCAAAAGTGGCTTCTTAAGAGTTTTAACCAGGACTCTTTGAGATTTCTTGGACAATAACACTACTGTGGAATGCCTATATAAATATGTCTAGGTTTAAAACGGCATACGATAAATCGATATAGAGAACAATTTATCCTACCGAGTGCTGCATGCTGTGTAATCTTGGTGATTTATTGTTTTTAAAACATGGATATGAAATTCATTTAACACTTACTTTTAAGCATATGTAAAACCAAACCATAGATGATTTACAATAATTTAACTTTAATTTACTTATATTGGCCATAAAATATTAGCTTATATGAGGTTATAAGTAAAAATAACAAGAGTAATTGCTCCTCAGTGCAAATATTCCTGGAACATGCTCCTACAGGAGTATTAGGATTTAAATGGTCCGCAGATGTTATCTTATAGGCGCATATAAGTCCGAGTTACCGGAGTTATTACTCTTGAGTGCAATTACTCTTGTTTCATGCTTTCATAGGAGTCTAGATCCTATGTTTGCCAGGAAATATGATCATATGTATGACCATATACCGATATAAGTACAAATTATAGGATTATGCGTAGGTACTTGAGTAAAAACAGCATCTATTTATGCTGTTAAAAGCGCAGTAGCAACCACCAAAACCATCATCGGAGCTTTATAAGTCCGCGTAGCATTATAAAATCGCCATCCAGGATTATTTTGCTAGTTGGGTACTTAATGTTATGTTAAGTTTTTAGCCCAAATTATGTCGATCTAATTATTTTCTCTGTAAGTCGTTTTGTTTGAGTCGAATAGTTTGTTTAATTTTAAAATAAAACTTTCTTTATTTCGTTGTACTTGTTTACTTCAACTTGTTGTTTGTGTCCCATGACCGTAAAATATTTTATGGTTGAAATCATAATGTTCTGTAATCTAGAAGGCCTAGGTAGTTAGCACAAACAGCAGAAAAAGCCTCCTTATTCCTCGTGCGCCAAGTAGCTACTAACGATTTGCTGGGTTCAGTATACCTTCGATTTTTTCCTCCATAATTTTATTTAAATGATAGCACATAACTCGTCTTCTACACACGAGGAAAACTGTCTAAACGAGGACTAGAATACACATTGTTCGGAAAATCTAGCAAACCGAGGTCTCAAATACACATTGTTTGGAAAAGCTACCTAACCGAGGTCCTTTGTGTTAAAGTTAACACAAAAGTCCTCGAATAATACAAACAATGTGAAATGAGTGTAAAGAGGCTGTGTATGAGGTGACACAGGCGCCACCTGGTGGATACACAATCCGTGTGTAAGATTATGAAAAATTTTGATCAAACCGAGGTTCAGACAACTTTTTCCTATTAAGTATACAGAAAGGCTCAAAATCGCTTGCAGAATACGAATCTTTGGTCAAATCAAACCGAGGACCCTCGAAAAGGTCCTCGCTTTGAAAAGGTCCTCGGTCGTGCCTTGTGTATTCATACGTACGTCCTCGGATGGTACTTAAAACAAACACACAGACACACACCCTTGTTTGTACAGACACCCTTACGAGGACCATGGTAGTTCTAGACCGTACCGAGGACCCTCCAAAAAACTGGTTTTAATACTTCGTTGGCCTTTTTGAATAAGATACAAAGAGACAGATGACTAAATATATAGTGATCAGCTTATTGGCATAATGCTATCTCAACATTTTTCTGTATGAATTGCGGCTATCATACCGAGGACCTGAAATACACAGCCAAATGTGACCAGCGATGCACATACGAGGACTTTGTGTATGCCAACCGAGGACCCCTTAAGTCAGCCCTGCGACACCCTTCCGAGGACGTATTTTTACACAATATTTCTTATATCTTGTACTAACTGCGGACGCTGTGTTACACTTTATATCACTAAACTGAGGACAGTTTTCCGAGTAGAACTTGAACACAGCGAGGACATGTAAAAACTTCCTACCTAAATACCATTAGATAATTTATTAATGTAAGTAGAATGTTCCGAATTATTCCTTACACACATTTTCTAAAAATGAAGTACCAAGCGAGGACGAGTCGATTATCTTTACGTTTGTAGGCGCTTTTCAAAGTATTATGTTATACCAACATAACTGGCGAAACGTAGGTGTACTTTTGGTATACCTCTACCCAACCCTTCGGGTAAATAGGGCGTGATGTTATGTTACGATTCAATGTTTATTTACACAATATTTTCACGGAAAGTCTCTTTTCTCTAACATTATACATAAATAAAAAGGAAGAAATTAAGTCACATATTCACTTTCTACGAACAAATTGTAAACAGAACTGTAATGTTTTCGTCTTTTTTGCGCGAACGAACACAAACAATCTGCCGCGTGCCGGATCAAAGTAAAACCAACTTGTTAGTGCAAACCATAGAAATATATTTAAAAAATTTAGAGGTGTCAAGGGACACCCGGATGGAACGAAGTTCCTTTCCAGGATTCATTATAGTTATAATTTTTTAATTAGTTATTATGTACAAAAAACCTGTATACACTCAACAAAAATATTCTCACTCTCTATACAACAATTAATTCTTTTTATCGCTTTAATTAGCGAAAAAAGCAAGAAATTTTGAATTTGACTGGCGTATAATATGTGATTTATCTTTAATAGTTTTATAGCTAGCTATTAAGTTTTCATGCTTCCCAAATTATTTTGATCTCACTTGATAATATTTCTTTATTGTTTTCTAAATAAACATTGTGTTACTTACTGTTATGTTAAGTTTTTAGCCCAAATTATGTCGATCTAATTATTTTCTCTGTAAGTCGTTTTGTTTGAGTCGAATAGTCTGTTTAATCTATACAAATACATAAAATTGGAGTGTCTGTTTTTAATATTAAGATAACCACTTTTTACTAAGTGTATACACGATACATAAACCAAAACAACCGCTAATCTCTGAAATGGCTGGACCGATTTTGACGGGACTTTAACTGGCAGATAGCTGATGTAACAAGGAGTAACTTAAGCTACTTTTATTTTAGAAAGATTCTTTTATTTTAGAAAAAAAATAACTGTTTTCGAAAACTACGCTGACATACGTCTCAAAATTCGAAAAACCCTGGCTGAATCCTACGAAATAGATCAAAATAATGTACTACAGTATTGTACACCTTAAAAAGGCCTACAAAAATGTCCTCAATGGTATATGTCTATCTCTTAGGGATAACCCACAATAACCATTTTTTATCTTTTACTTTTTACGAGAAATAAGGGCTTATTTACGAAGCGGTTTTAAGCAATACAGCATTAATCCTTATCCAAATAAGTACCTTAAATACATTTTGCATTTAATATAGATCAATATGGCCATTTACAGCATGTAATTTAAATGAATATCTTAGAAGATATTAGAGATTTAAAAAGCGGGTGCAGAGCGCGTTGGCAGCGGCCGGGTAGTACAGGATAAGTAGGATTGTAATTCATATTACTTTGGCTTCATAGTAATTGCGAATATCATGTGTGTTCATTATACTCAAAATAAACCTAATATTATTATTCCAACTAAGAGACGGCGAAATGGCTTAGATGTTTAGATTTTTGGATGTTTGTTTCTCAATGATGCAAAGACGGCCAAACGGATTTAGATCGAATTTGGCACAAAGATATATTATATCATGGATACGTAACAGATAGGATACCTACTTTATCCCGGTAGTAGGTTCCCGGGTGATATTTTCCGACAGCTATACGGGCCAAGCCACTGGCAAAAGTACTATTCCTATAATTATGTTCGGTGTCTGGTAAATGATTGAGTGTCTGTATAGGTAAAATAGGATCGTTAAGAAAAACCAGGAAGACTTATATGCAACTAAACCAAGCCCTATGTCGCAGTCTTCTTACTCTGAATACTATTACTTTTATTTTAAAAAACACCAACACACATGATGTTCTCATAAACTATGAATCCTAAGTAATATGAGTTATAATCCTACTACTAATAATATTATAAATGTGAAAATATGTATGATTGGGTGTTTGTTTCTCAATCACGCAAAAATGGCTGAATGGATCTGGATCGAAAATAGCACATCGAGTCTATATTACCTATATACCCTGGAATAACACATTCTTGTCGCGGTGAGAGAGAGAGAGCAAATAAGGAGGAATGCAAGAGGACGTACCTCTTACATTAATTTCCGACATCCACGCGGGCGAAGCCGCTGGCAAAAGCTAGTTTTAAAATAAAACTTTCTTTATTTCGTTGTACATGTTTACTTCAACTTGTTGTTTGTGTCCCATGACCGTAAAATATTTTATGGTTGAAATCATAATGTTGTGTAATCTAGAAGGCCTAGGTAGTTAGCACAAACAGCAGAAGAAGCCTCCTTATTCCTCGTGCGCCAAGTAGCTACTAACGATTTACTTAAGGGTTCAGTATACCTTCGATTTTTTCCTCCATAATTTTATTTAAATGATAGCACATAACTCGTCTTCTACACACGAGGAAAACTGTCTAAACGAGGACTAGGATACACATTGTTCGGAAAATCTAGCAAACCGAGGTCTCAAATACACATTGTTTGGAAAAGCTACCTAACCGAGGTCCTTTGTGTTAAAGTTAACACAAAAGTCCTCGAATAATACAACCAACGTGAAATGAGTGTAAAGAGGCTGTGTATGAGGTGACACAGGCGCCACCTGGTGGATACACAATGCGTGTGTAAGATTATGAAAAATTTTGATCAAACCGAGGTTCAGACAACTTTTTTCTATTAAGTATACAGAAAGGCTCAAAATCGCTTGCAGAATTCGAATCTTTGGTCAAATCAAACCGAGGACCCTCGAAAAGGTCCTCGCTTTGAAAAGGTCCTCGGTCGTGCCTTGTGTATTCATACGCACGTCCTCGGATGGTACTTAAAACAAACACACACACACACACACATACATACCATCACCAGGCATTTTTAATTATTAACTTTTTTTTTTCCTTTTCAATATTTTGTCTTATTTTGGTCTTTTGTTGTTTTGTATTTTTAGTCTTTTTATTATTGCATAAGATTTTCAATAGTGTTTCCTCCCGGGAGAGGGCACTGGCACTTGTAACACAGGTTAATCACCTAGCACAAGTGTCAGGGCCCCGCGTCACTTGATTACTCTCATATAACTTACAGTAAAAAAATAGATTTAAGTGAAATGTTTTAGGCCGTAATACTTATATTTGTTCATTATTATTTTGAAGCATTTAGAATATTGATCAACCACAATCCGTTGTGTTGCTTACCTGAGTGTAACATGTTGCAACCTGTCAATACGTGCGACACGTGTTTACTCTCAGTAGTCAAAAGTAAGTTTGAGGTGATGATAATTACGTGAAGTATGTCATTTGTAATCTATCAGTGTGACGGGATAGTCGTTTAAAAGTTTGTTTAATAATCGTAGCAATAAACAAATAATAATGGGGCGTGGTAAAACATTATCTCCGGAAGAAATTACAACTATTAATATATTGAAACAAGAAGGCTATTCAAATCGGTACATTGCTGATCGTATAAATAGAAGTTCATGGGTTGTTAATAATTATTTAAAGGACCCAGAAAATTATGGGAAAAATAGAAAAGGACGAACTAAGATGGCGACAACGTTGCGAGAACGTCGGCTAATTCTTCGAGAAGCTTCAAACAGCACCTTATCTGCAAGAGATATAAAAAATAATGTAGAAACAAATGCTAGTATTCGGACAGTGCAACGAATTATTGCTAAATCAAAAAATTTACGACGTCAAAAAATTAAAAAAAAACCATACTTAAAACCACATCATAAATCAGCGCGTCTAGAGTTTTGTCGGCAACATATGCATTGGAGAGAAAAATGGAAAAACGTTGTTTTCACAGATGAAAAAAAGTTCAATTTAGATGGCCCTGATGGATATAGTTTTTACTTTCATGATTTAAGAAAAGAAGAACTGATTTTAACACGGCATCCTCATTCGTTCCAATCTGTGATGGTGTGGGGTGCAATTACATATGGGAAGCTTTCTTTAGAAGTCCTTACAGGAAAACAAACTGCCGAAAAGCACAAATTGTTATTACAACACCAAACACAGACAATAAATAAGCTATTTCAAGAACAAAAGTGGATATTACAACAAGACAATGCACCTATACACACTGCGAAAGTAGTTACCGATTGGACGAAAAGTCAGAACATTTCTACTTTAAACTGGCCAGCATATTCTCCAGACCTCAATATTATGGAGAATGTTTGGGGCTACCTTTCTCGGCAACTTTACAAAGATAAACAGCAGTTTTCAGATCGGCATGCGGCAGTCTCTTATCACCGCACTTCGTACAGCTTGGAAAAAAATTCCTAAACAATATTTAGAAAATTTGTATTCGTCAATCCCAGATCGCATTTTCGAAATTATTAAGAACAATGGAGGCTATACACGCTACTAAATGTGTGATAATATTTGTATTTTTTATTTACTGAGAGTAATCATGTGTCGCACTATTCACTGCATTATATTTAATTTTATCCGATTTCCATTTTTCTTTTGTTTTGATTAAGGTCGCATTAACGCATATTATTTATAATACATTTGTATGTAATAAATATATAATTATATTTTTCATATTTGTTTTATCTTTTAAAAGAACTATATTTTTATGGGTGAGAGTAATCAAGTGACGCGGAGTGTATATACAAAAAAAATCATTTTCATTTTTTTTTTCATTTCCTTGGACGTACTGTCATAACCAGAGGTCGAGTAGGTAGATTGAAATGGGATCAATGAACTGGCACGTATATATTAGTACGGATAAGCCTCTGGGATTCAGGGATTTTGAAACTAATTTCAAATGTTGTAATGTGTGGAATAAAGAATACATCAATATGAATAAGAAATGTTTATCCTTTTGCTGTCTTTTTAATAGTACTGTATAAGAGACCGGCCTTCTACAGAAAAAAAAAAAAAAAATAATCTATCGCATTCTATAAATTTCTAATGCAGTACCTAGTTTAAAAATCCTTACTTTCACAATATTTGATTAAATCCCGTAAGTACCAAAACGAAATCCTGGGAAAAGGCTTATCCTTGTTATGTCTATCTGTATTTCTATGACTATTCATGATGCGAGTACGTAAAATCAATCTACCTACTCCGACCTCTGGTCATAACGCACTATTTTAATTTCCCGCCTAACGACGTACTGTCAGCGAATGTGTTAAAAATTACAAAAAACGGTTTAGCGTCTCTTATCTTTGGGTAATATAGAAGTACCCACCTTCTTCCCACTAGAAGCCGGCTCATCAGTGTACGAGCACCCTCGTCGTGCCGGCTGCAACTCCTTCACTCCTCGACCACAACGTGACTCCATGACGCTCAGTTCAGTTGTCCTCACCAGGGTCAGACGGACCACCGACGGAGAGTGAGTGAGATCCATGATGTCGTATGGGGAGTGGACGTAGAACTGAAATAATTACAAACGATGACAGAGGGGTTTTTTTAAATGGTAAATCATCAAATGACTTCTCCCGCTCTGGGCGGAGCGGGAGGGCGTGTCAGACTAAAACCCACCCGTGTTCCTTCAGTTGCCCATGTGCCAGGGTCACGGTGTCTCTTTCGAACAATCTCGCGATCCTGGCAGGCATCGGTCCTAGCAGACCCCTTCAGTTCTGCTGACATCTCTTTGAGGCGCACGTGGTGTTCCACGTGCGCCTCAAAGCGCCTCTACGCGCCGTCGACCCGAGCCTGGTCCTTACCAGGCGGCGAGCTACCCATTGCTCACCGCCGGCAAGCTCGCGCCTACGGTAGCCGGGAGTCCGCTATTGACTCCCGACGCCCGGGGCGTTTCCTCCTGCGGCGGCAAGGGACGTGAGGGTGCAGAGACTGCCACTCCCTCACGCGCCCCGCCTCCTCCTTCGCGAGAATTACTGCTTCGCAGAAGGAGGTGACGGCTTCCCATGGCCTCTCGCTCCGTACCATGGCTCGCACCAGGGCTGGACGCGAGAGGTCGCCGCCGCCGATCACCTCCACGAGTACACGGCGGTGCTCCGCCCAGACAGGGCACACCTCCACCGTATGCTCCACCGTGTCCTCCAGACGATATAGAGGGGTAATTCTTGCAATTTTAAGAACGTTTACAGTCTGATCGGAGTTCTGTGTATTGCCGGGCGGAAAGAATAGCACCATCTCATTTCTTCCCGTGGGTGTCATAAGAGGCGACTATGGGATTTATTAGAGAAAGGGCAGCAGCGTTCATTATGCATTTTACCACCATACTGCGATCGCGAACCCTGATCGCAGTCTTAATCTGTCAAAAATATTAGCGAGTTTTCATTCATTTTTGACAAATTTTTGACAAACGATGTAATAATTATTTATTTATTTGCTAAGGCACAAAGTCCCAATAACTAAACTACATCACAAATACATCAAATTCATTAAAACAAAATACATTAAATTCATTACACCATTAAAATAAATTAGATCAAAATACATTAAATTAAAATACATTAGACCAAAATACATTAAATTAAAATACATTAATTCAAAATATATTAAATTAAAATACTTTAAATCAAAATACATTAAATTAAAACTCATTCACAATCAAATCGAATCCCACCAATACAGTAAAATACACTCAGATTTATCTCCTTTAAAAAAAAAAAGTCGTTATAAAATAAAATTACGCAATATTATTTTTTTTATCGTCGATTGGCACTCCTATGCACCTCTAGCCAATACCTGCGCATCGGACTGCTCAAATCCTCACTAACGACCCTCAACAGTTGATTGGTCGAGTTTCTCAAAGTGCTGGAAAACGATGCTATGCGCGATCGAATAACAGCATGAAAGTCCGGCACTCTCGCTTCAGTGAACATGCTTGACGCGCTACAGTACCGCGGAAATTTCATTAAGATACGGTAGGCATCATTGTACTGTACACGCATGGTGCTAAGTGTTGATCTTTTAAATTTTGACCACAGCTGGCAAGTATAAAAACAGAGGCAATAGGCACGGAACAGCGTCTTTTTAACACACGCGCTACAAAGGGAAAATCTGCGCGCAAGCATATTGCACCTTATCGATAGCGCCCGTCTTTCTCGCTCGATGTCAGCGTCATCTGTGAGATCGTCAGTGAGGATGTGGCCTAGATATTTAAACGTTCGAACAACCCTCACTGGTGAACCATAAATAAAAACTTCTGGAACTGTCTCCGGTCCCTTACCAGCCCTAAAAACTAACATTTCAGTTTTCATGACATTATAGACCATACCATGGGAGCCGGCATAACGCTCGCAAATACCAACTGAGAGCTCTTATTGAGGGGCTCAGGAGGACCATGTCATCGGCATAACTTATATTATTAAAGCACACGCCGCCTATGTGACATCCGACACCTGTCCTCCTCAGCTCCTCAATAAGACCGTTCACGTAGATATTGAAAAGGTCCGGAGAAGTCAGTCCCCCCTGACGTACGCCACATTTTAACCTATAATCGCTAGACTGAGCGGCGCCCCACCTAACACTGTTAGTTTGGTTACCGTACCAGTATTGTAGCATACCTACTAAGTCCGAGTGCACCCCCGAGTCGCGCAATTTGCCCCAGAGAATATTATAATTCACCAGATCAAAAGCGCGACTCAGGTCCAAGAAACAGGCATATACCGAGGTGTTACGACTTTTGTAGTAGTTAACCGTATGCTTTAACGACAGTATCGCTAGGTTTGTCGATAAACCAGGACGGAAACCAAACTGAGCATCATCTACCTTAGCACTCTTCAACAGTAAGGGCTGCACAAGACGCTCCAACACTTTACCCATGACTGTTCCAAGGGAGATTGGTCGGTAGTTGGTAGCAGAATTGAGATCCCCTGTTTTATTCTTTGTGATAGGAATAACTATTGTTCTCATTAAGGCTTCCGGTAAGTACGAGTACTTAATACATAAATTGAATAACGTACATAGTTTGACATATCAAGTGTTCAATGCTCAGGTTATCATGACCCGCAAATTTACCACGCTTCATATGTCTTATTACGTCATAAATATCCTGCGGTGAAAATTGCAAATGCTCACAATCCACACAATTCTCAACCACACCCAACTCGCGACCACCCCCCCCCCCCTGCAGCCTGGCCAGTCGGATCCACAGGCATAGGCTCCATTTTAAACTTATTCGCAAACATATTTGCGATTTGAGATGGCTCAAGTAGGCCATCTATGGATAACGGTACATTTTGTTTGCAATTTAACTTTTTTGTACTTTGCCAAAATTTTATGAAGTTCTTGCTTTTACAATGTGTAGCTAATATATCCATTTTTATTGATTCTTCATTACGTTGACACCACTTTAATTTATTTTTAAAAACCTTGCGATTGATTATCATGTTATTATATAAGTCACCCATAGACGGTCTATAATGGGAATTACGCATCTGGTTTCTTAAGTTGAATAAGCTACAGGTTTTTACTTTCTGAACGTAGACAATGAAATTCATGACAGTTTTTGAAAATCACACACGCGGCCTGTTCGCAAAGTGCTTGTTTCAGTCGTGTGTAGGTAGGGTCGGGTTCCAGTCATCCTAACTGAATGCAGTTGAATACCAGTATACTACATGAAGCGACTGCGTATTTGACCTCTACAACCCAGTTACTGGGTAGGGATGCCTGATCTGAATCGATCTTTCAGAAGATCGATTCGTAACCATGTGATGATCGCAAGAAATAAAGACACTATCGCTCGCTGCTTTGCGCTGTGTTCTGTTATGAACGCGTTGCCGTAGTTTATTACGGTATGAACTTTGCTATCATTTTATAATATATTAGGATTTTGAATTTTTTGAATAATTTTATTACTTAGTGTAATTTTTTTGTTCTTGAAATATCAGTAACTGGTCTAGATCTTGTTCGACTAGGTCTAGGGTCTGCAGTGTCTTTATGCCTTTATGGACCGCACGCCACTGATGCGATCTACCGATTTTTTTAATCGATTCAACAGGATATGATCTTAGCCAGATCGAATCGTATGCGCCTATACGATCGTATGAAAAAATCGTATCAACTAAAACCTAAACACACACCTAAGAACTACAACTTGTCGTATATATTAGCATTCCCTTTCCAGCGTCTGTTTTCTATATTACATTATTAATTTAGAAAAGTATAAAACATGTTTTACATTACTGATTCCAACTGTCTACATTTAAACTTTTTCAAAATTAATAATTTGGACAGACGCACAGGATCTATTCTATTGCGGCTATCTGTCAAAATATTTCCAGTTAGAGAAAACAGACGTTCGGAAGGGAATGTTAAGCCCGACCAGTTGTATTTCGTACGGATCGTTGTTTATGTTAATAGTTGATACGATTCACTGTCTAAATCGCCTATTACGGCTTTCTGTCATGACGGCTTTATTAAGTAGATGAAGTTATAATAATAATTTTGCATGCATACTGTGCTTTTTAACCCCCGACGGAAAAAGAGGGGTGTTATAAGTTTGACGTGTCTGTCTGTCTGTCTGTGTGTCTGTCTGTCTGTGTGTCGGTCTGTCTGTGTGTCTGTCTGTCTGTGGCATCATAGCTCCCGAACGGATGAAGCGATTTCAATTATTATTTTTTTGTATTAAAGGTGACTTATGTGCGAGTGTTCTTAGACATGTTTGATGAAAATCGGTTGAGCCGTTTAAAAGTTGTGGGGGGTGAAAGTGGGGAAGAATAACCGAATGTCTACAAATATACTCGAGTGGGGTCTCAAATGAAAGCGCACTGAAAGAGAATATTGATGACTTAATCGAGAATGTTCAAGCTTCGCTTGATGAGAAAATTGGTGGTGGGAAAATTGGGACATGGAAATCCGATTGTCACGTGAGAGTATCAATGACTACATCTCAGTCTTTGCAATTCTGCTACAGATGATTTGTCATGTGGGTTATTAAATAGTTTTCTTTGGTCGAGCTCACAAACTGCTACACCATCCAAGGAAAAGGCCAAGCCTATGTAGCCTGAAGCAGAGTAAAAATACTTTACTTAAGGCTACATAGGCTTGGCCTTTTGCGAAAGTACTTTTACCTAAGTAAACCACAGCTTTTTCAACTGTCGTGCCTTGCAACTTATATGCCGTTATCGCCCAACATAAAATGATAGGAAACATTGTTCTTTCAATATTTCCATATCCTCTAAGACCTTGAAAAGTTACATTATGTGGCCTTATCAGAATCCATCCATTCTCGTCAACACAACTCCGGCCGATAGTGGCATCATCAAATTGTATTGATATTGTTTTTGGAAGCTTCCCATCTTCCTGTTGGCCACGGCGAGTTCTATGTATTGACAACTTAACAAAATCTACATTATAATAAGTATACCTATAAAAAGTATAAAAGAAAAAATTAAATAAAAAATTTAAAAAACCCCCGACACAAAACCTAAAATCCCTTTAAAAAGTAAAAAATAATAAATAACTCAATCTTGAAGTACCTAAGTATGTATTAATAATTTAAAAAAAAATACGTCGCGTTAGGGGACCGCTCTGCGAGGGCAGACGTCGTTGACGGTCGTATCCTAAATACAATATTTAGAAGTCATTTTATAAAAGTTTTCTTCAGTTAGGTAATAGACTATTTGTAAGTAAATTGTTAGGTTTGGAGCGGTCCCCCAACGCGACGTATTTTTTTTTTGAATTATTATAAATACATACTTAGGTACTTCAAGATTGAGTTTTTTTATTATTTTTTACTTTTTAAAGGGATTTTAGGTTTTTGTGTCGGGGGTTTTTTAAATTTTAATTTTTTTTTTTTATGAAGTTTCTGGCCGGCTCTTCTCCATAGGATTCAATAAATTGGAGCCATGCTAGTTTCGACGTTTCATAAGTGCCCATGTGAATAAAAATAATGATTTTTAATGTTTCATTATTGTTATAAAATTACGATACGATCTTCGGAGATCGAGTAAGATCGATTCAATACAATACGATTCAGATCGCGAATCGATTCACGAAGTTACGATCCATTACGATCCACAAGATCGATTGAAAGCAACAAATCGGGCATCCTTATTACTTGGTAACACGATATGTACTCCTTGGTAAAGCTGGTTGTTAGACTTTCGGGCTTCTGACGACCCGTAACGACTATCTAAGATTTACGAATGACAGTCAGGAATATAATAAGTCAAAAGTGCAAAGTACATGCATATACTAAAACTTTAGGGCATTTTCTTTTCACTGTATTTTTCTTTACTAGTGTACTTTCTTTTCACTGTAGGTATCACTTGTGTATTTCTTTTTTAGGGTTCCGCACCTCAAAAGGAAAAAGCGGAACCCTTATAGGATCACTTTGTTGTCCGTCCGTCCGTCCGTCTGTCTGTCAAGACCCTTTTTCTTAGGAACGCGTGGAGGTATCAAGCTGAAATTTATAATACTCAAGTCTACTGTCCCTTGAAGCTGTGAAAAAATCAAACTTCTAAGCTAACGCAATCAAAAGATATAGCCGTTTATACCGCAAATTTCCACAAATTTTCGAAACTCGCAAGGGAATCAAAATCTAAAGGGTACTTCCAGTCGATCTAGAATTTTGAAATTTGGTACGAAGCAACGTCTTATAGCACAGATAAAGGAAAAATTGCGAAAACCGTAAATTTTTAGTTACATAAGAAACAGAACAGAACTACGACTCGATTGTCGTGATGGGTGAACTTTTACTTATATACCTACAGGTTTGTACGGAACCCTCGGTGCGCGAGTCCGACTCGCACTTGGCCGGTTTTTTAACCGACTTCAAAAAAAGGAGGAGGTTATATGTTCGACTGTATGTATTTTTTTTTTTTTTTTTTTTTTTTATGTATGTTCACCGATTTCTCCGCCAATTGTCAACCGATTTTGAAAATTCTTTTTTTATTCGTAAGGGTATACTCCTGAGGTGGTCCCATATTAATTTTGTGAAGATTTGATGTATACTTTGGGAGATAAACGAAGGAACTCCTCAAAAACAAACAGTACACGTAATGTGATTTGGATATTGTACTAAAGATCAAAAATAATTGCTGGTTCTATCTATCCATCCGTGGTGAACTAATTATAGTCTTCGAAGATACCGCATGGAACTCCTCATCGGTGAACAGTACATATAGGAACTTACAGTGAAAGGTTAGAAGGTTAGGGGATAATTCTTTGAATATTATAGGCACGTTTAGACCGTTACTTGTATTCTTATATTCCGTTGAGCTGATGATGGAAGGTACAACTCCTTATCGATCAGGAGTTAGAAGATATCTTGTCCTAGATAGACATACTCGTTGACATCGAGAATTGATTCCTCAGCAGACACTAGAGTGGGCTCTTACCCACTCTACTGTCTGCTTAATAAAAAAAAAGCAGCCTTAATCATTTTGGCCTGGCCATTTATTATATTTTTAACCGACTTCAAAAAGGAGGTTCTCAATTCGGATGTTTATATGTTTTTTTTTTTTTATGTATGTTCGGCCATAACTCCGTCATATGTAGATGGATTTGCACAATTCTTTTTTTGTTCGAAAGGGGTTTATTCCGAAATGGTCCCATATAATTTTCATATAGATCTGATGATGAGTTCGGGAGACAGACACCGGAACTCTTTAAAAAATGACAGCAAATCAACCGCGATTTCTGCTATCGCATAAATATGCATTGTTTGTTTGGAATTAGTGCAGGGTGAATACCACAACTAAAAATTTAAAAATAAAAACTTTTTTACAAAAAAAAAACAACCGACTTCCTTAAAAACACTACAAAGTGAAAAATAACTTTAATTTCGGAAGTCGGTGGCAAAAAAACCATAAATACAGATCCTAAGACACCGACTTCCGAAATTAAAGTTATTTTTCACTTTGTAGTGTTTTTAAGGAAGTCGGTTGTTTTTTTTTTGTAAAAAAGTTTTTTTAAAGGTGCCTTCACACAGCGAGCGCGACGCGGCGGGACCGGGCGGCGACGCGACGCTGAGTAGTTGTAATGTACTAGATAGTATGGACGACTTCACACAGAGCGCTCGGCGCGACGCGCCACGCCGCCGCCGCGCCGAGTCGGAATACAACTCAGAGGCCGGCGTGCCGCGAGCGGGGCGCGAGCGCAGCGTCGGCAGGACGGCGATAAATTACAGAAGTATCACAAGTTTTAAATTGATTGACTGCGTCTTACATTTAATAACAGTTTTGTATGTTAGTTGATACGAGTAATGGATAGTGAATGAAAGTGAGCGATCGCCGACATTAGCTGTGATTGACTAAAACATTTTCATTACGAGTACAGTTTCAAACAACTAGCGCACGTGCATCAATTGAATTTGAACTTTATGCCAATGTGATCAGAGTCACACGACGCAAGCTTGTTTATTACAATGACTGTATCCTTTATTTAGTAAGTAAACTCAATTAATTTAAAGTGAATAATTTGATACATTTAATCTAAGAAACCCGTTAAATCTTATTGCAAAAGGCAAAAAAATTTAAACAGTTCGTTTTAAAGCATAGGACCAACTTCCTAACAATTGAAATGATTTGGTTTTCTGTTTTGTAACTTTTTGATCATTCACATGACAAGACAGCGCGGCGCCGCACAGTGGGTTGCAAATCGCGAGATAAGAAAGGTAATTCATAATTACCATGTGATTTCAATTTAGTGAAACGAACTTTTGTGATTTTTTAGACTGTCTTGGCTTATAGTATAAAAAATATTGCGAACTTGACTAAGCACACTCATATTTAAAGCATTTAACCATAAAATTAATCATCAACATACATATTTTTTTTTAATTTTGAGGCTTTTTAAAAACCACAAATGGTGGCGCAATATGAAGTATGTAAAAAAATTAAAAATAAATGGTACTATCTGCGTTTAAGGATATAATGGCGAACCTTATAATTCCAGAGATAGAATAATTTTTCATGTCAGCACCGTACAATTTTTTTGTTTAAAAAATTAGAACTCCTTCATTTTTACACGCAATTACCCCATACGAAATTTTATAGAATAGTAATGATCAGCAGAATCCATTTCTAGCCAAAAAAAGGTCCTTTCAAAATTCGAGTCTCTATGTCTATGAAAGGCGATATGCAGCCCACCGTGCGTCGGCGCCGCCCGCCAGCGCGGCGCCGCCGGCACGGCGGTGCTTTTGTCGGCTCTACGTGCAGGCGGTATCTTTGATATTGTGTTAGTCCTAGGCATTTAACACTTTAGTTTAAAATTGTGTCTTGTTGTTATTATTACGTTTTTAGTGTTTTTTTTAATTGATTTTGTTGTGATTAACAATGCCTGAATACGTGTACAGTGCTCGTGAAAACGGTAACATGTTGATGTGTTTAGAAGCCCGTGGCAAAGCTATTCCTTTTGCTTTGTGGATTTACCGAGACAGATTTTCAAACCTCCGGCATCCTTCTGAATCACGCATGAAAGGCATGGAGTACAGTTTGACAAATTAAGCCAAACCTCATAAGATCGCAAAAGATTTAGAAAGGTACGTGAAATGCCTGTCAATTTCAATGTTTAACGGCTACTAATACGATTAAAATTCATAATTTTGTAAAGCGCTTGAGGCTAAGTTACAACAGCCGCACGGGTCGATGATATGCTGACCTGTGATATTTGTTAGATACTTCATTAAAAAATTCGAGCAAGAGCGTTTCTACGTCTGAATCGCTCAACATTTTTTCAATGAATGAATCGCGGCGCGGCGCCGCACAGTGGATCGTCCCCATACAAGAGGTCGGACATAGAATCAAAAAATGAAAAAGTATCTAATTAAAAAAAAAAAAAACAAAATATGCAGTTGCATTTCTCTATTAAAGTACAACAAAAATTGTTCTACGCTTTTTTTATTTGACCAGAACTTTAGGCGCTATTCGATGAAAACTTTTATTTTTGTATGGAAACGAACACAAAAATGTATGTATCTCATGATTCCCTCTTTGTTCGACTTGTGGATTTCACTACTGTTATTTACCCATTTTATGCCACATTTTCTTCAAGGACACATGGTGCCCCTAGAGTGCCCCTACCGAGATATTTTGCCTATAGTAACTATCTTTGTATGTGTATTACTGATGGAATGGAGGTACATTAAGTATACTTATTACTGAGAATTAGTCATCACTAAGTAGTTCCTTAAATAACAGGTGCATTTTTGAGGACTTTAATGACTTATGAACGCTTTTGTTGCAACATAACAAAAGCGTTAAGGCGAGGTTGCAGTACTTTTTAACTTTTTTAAACCTCTGTAAATCTAGCAAAATGGATAGTTTCCGTAAAAAAAAAATATTTAGGAAAATTGAACATACTGTTAAGCGCTGTGTGAAGATAGAAACGTGAATTAAAACATTTGGCTCGATAAAAAGTAATCATAAAGATGACACTAAATCGCCGTTTAAAACCTTGAAGAGATTCCATCATTAAACCATGTAAAACTTATACCAAAAGATAGGTTTTATTGTTTTTTAGGGCATGGTGAGAAAATATTTTATAATTTCCTTATCATTTTATCTCCACGAAACAATTATACACAAAATCTAGCAGCTCAAGCGCTCGCAACGACCGGCCAGTGTTCGCCGAAACATTTTCAACTACAAGAGGACCTTAATGAGTCATTAAGTAACGACTACCAGTACTTGCTTAATCTAATGAGTTATTGTAATTACTATGTTCACAGCCCTTAAGCTCTGCAGTGTGATTGGCTCATGTCATAATTAGCTTATCAAATTCATTGCTAGTTATAGTTATTTTAGTGTGTTTTGCACATGTGTGTTGTTCTTTAATAGAGGAATGCAACTGTATATTTTGTTTTTTTTTTTTTAATTAAATAATTTTTCAATTTTTGATTCTATGTCCGACCTCTTGTATGGGGACAATCCACTGTGCGCCGGCGGGACGGGACGTGATCGCGCCCGCAGTGTGAAGGCTCCCGCCGCGCCGGCGTCGCGCCGGCGCCCCGCCACGTCGCGTCACGTCACGCCCCGCTCGCTGTCTGAAGACACCTTTATAGATTGACCACAATCAAATATCTTTTGCCATTCGAACAATATTTACATAATTTAAAAGCTAAGTCTAGCTTGGCACATGACTATGGGAGGAGACCAGATGGAATGACCATAATGCCTTGGAAGTTAGGTCGGCATTACCTCAAACGGCGCAAATATAACAACCTAATTGAAAATTATAATATGTTCGTTAGCCGTTTGGGGATGAACTTATAGGGCCATGGGGTCCGAGTGCCCACAAAGTATTCTGAGACAATGCCAAGCGGCTGGTCGACTCGTCACATGACCAGAGGTCTGTCCTATTTTGTGGCCAAAGTATCAGCACTGCCACACAACGTGGCAATGTTGCCAGCCTTTTGGGCACGTTTCCTGTTGACAACGTGCAGAGTAATTTTATGATGCTTTATAATAATAATAATAATAATAATAATATTCCACAACTATCACACAACGCCATCTAGTCCCAAGCTAAGCAGAGCTTGTGTTATGGGTACTAGACAACTGATAAACATACTTATATATTTCTAAATACATACATATTATAGATAAATTACACCCAGACACAGAACAAATGATCGTGCTCATCACACAAACATTTGTCCTGGGTGGGAATCGAACCCACTACCTCCGGTATAGCAGTCAGGGTCACTAACCACTAGACCAACAGGCCTGTCAGTTTATGATTCTTCAATTTTATGCACCGACATATTTTTTTCTTTAAAACTTTTTTAGCTTTTAAATTATGTAAATATTGAAAGATATTGTTACGTAGATCGTAAAGTCAAGAAACATCGTGCTAACTCCATCTCAGAAAGGGACAACGTTACGTAGATCGAAAAGTCTAGAAACGTCACGCTAATTCCATCTAAGGATGGGGCAGTGTTCGAAACTACTAGAAACGACACGCTAACGCCATCTGTTATCAAGTAGCAAGTACTACAAACAATTGTACGTAGACGCCACTGCCATCTATTGTCGAATAGCGGGATTAAACAGTAAATAGATGTCTGTGGAAGTTACTGGAAGCTTCTACGCTACTTATGAACTGTGGAAAAGTGTTGGATGTTCGCGAATGTTCTGCTCGGGATATAAATAGCGGATTGTCGGGCCGACGGGCAGTTCGATTTCGGAAGCGAGCGAATACGAATCGAATCAAGCGATACATTACAAGCGAAACAAATGATTCTGTTTGACGTTTTAATTATTGTGATATTTGTGTTTAGTTAATTAAACTGTTTTGTGTGTTTCGATAATATTGGTTTAAATTAATTTATCCCGAACCCCAGCCCGTAACAATATTATAACGAAATAATTATTTAACAACAACTCGATACATCTACTAGACACGTAAGCTAAACAAATATTTTGGCATTCTGACATAACTAAATAGAGTAACTACTCACATCAGCATTGGCTGTAACGTCCATAATGATATAGCAACTCAGAGAAGAGTATTTACAGGTCTCAGGCCAACGGAGGGTATCGTTGGGGTTCACACTCCTGTAAAGAAGGTTTATAACTTTATACACAGGGTTTACTTTAGAGAACAGCGATAGGGTATCCAACAGCTGCCAGGGTCGCGAGATTTGTTCGAAAGAGTTACCGTGGGCCTGGCATATGGGCAACTGAAGGAACATGGGTGGGTTTTAGTCAGTAAAAGTCTGACAAGCTCTTCCGCTCCACCCAGAGCGGGAGACGTCATTTGAAGAACCCACAAAAAAGGGTATACAACAAAATTCAAATTTACTTATAGTTTTCGTAATTTTCAGGTCACTGTCAGGCTGTACGTTGAAGAAAATATGATTCTCGACCGTGACTCGTATTTGTTGTTGTTTGTTGTTTACATAATAATCATTAAATCATCAATACAACCCTCTATTGATTAATACCATTGAAAGATTTTACATTAAATAGTAATTTCATGGTTTTAAATGAACTTGGAGGGTCGTATAAATGATGATTTTAATAATTATAGTACTTTAAATACAAACGTGTTGTGGTTACGAATCATATTTTTATCAACATAATTCTTACATATTGTTCGTAAACATTGTCTGCTTTAGCAACGTAAAAAAAGCCTCAAATATTGTGGAACAGACAAAATAATTATTACGTCATGTTCGTGAACGCGCACCATCAGTAGGGACTGCCCATTTCTTAGCTGCCACAACTTATTTTAATTTTGGAACTTTATTTTTTTTAAAGACGGACGCTTTAATGTGCACGTCTTTTTACATCGTTCTCACATTTATTATTTCAACATAAATGTTGTAATCAATATTTTGTAAAAATATATTTAAAAAACTTTTTTACAAAAAAAAAAAAAACAACCGACTTCCTTAAAAACACTACAAAGTGAAAAATAACTTTAATTTCGGAAGTCGGTGTCTTAGGATCTGTATTTATGGTTATTTTGCCACCGACTTCCGAAATTAAAGTTATTTTTCACTTTGTAGTGTTTTTAAGGAAGTCGGTTGTTTTTAGGGTTCCGTTGCCAAATGGCAAAAAACGGAACCCTTATAGATTCGCCATGTCTGTCTGTCTGTCTGTCTGTCTGTCTGTCTGTCCGAGTATGTCGCAGCCACTTTTCTCCGAAACTATAAGAGCTGTGCTATTGAAACTTGGTAAGTAGATGTATTCAGTGAACCGCATTAAGATTTTCACACAAAAATAGAAAAAAACAATAATATTTGGGGTTCCCCATACATAGAACTGAAACTCAAAATTTTTTTTTTCATCAAACCCTTACGTGTGGGGTATCTATGGATAGGTCTTCAAAAATGATATTGAGGTTTCTAATATCATTTTTTTTTTAAACAATAATATTTGGGGTTCCCCATACATAGAACTGAAACACAAAAAAAAAATTTCATCAAACCCTTACGTGTGGGGTATCTATGGATAGGTCTTCAAAAATGAAATTGAGGTTTCTAATATCATTTTTTTCTAAACTGAATATTTTGCGCGAGAGACACTTCCAAAGTGGTAAAATGTGTGTCCCCCCCCCCGTAACTTCTAAAATAAGGGAATGATAAAACTAAAAAAAATATATGATGTACATTACCATGAAAACTACCAACGAAAATTGGTTTGAACGAGATCTAGTTAGTAGTTTTTTTTTAATACGTCATAAATCGTAAACCACAATTTACCTTTCATTCAGTCAATACAAATATAAAAATTAAAAAAAAAAAAACATTTCATTTCATAAACGATGATGACGAATGATGATGATGATGACCTGCAGGTTTGTACGGAACCCTCGGTGCGCGAGTCCGACTCGCACTTGGCCGGTTTTTTTATATAATTAATGAGTAGTTTATTTATTTATAAGTACTAAATAATATAATTATGTTGAAACTGTTTTGTACTCTTCGTCACTTGTCCCTATAGGTTCATTAGAAAACCAGCGTCAGGCAGCATCTGTCTGGCATTAATGCTGAAATGGACCTTTTTGGCGCAGCCGTGAGGCAGTACACATGTTGTTTTATTTTTTAATTTATTTTTTCATGTTATTTTATTTTGTGTTTTACGAACTGTGTCAAATAAACGGTAATCTTTCTTTTTTTTTGTAAAAAAGTTTGTATTTAAAAAAATTTTAGTTGTGGTATTCACCCCGCACTAATTCCAAACAAACAATGCATATTTATGCGATAGCAGAAATCGTGGTTGATTTGCTGTCATTTTTTAAAGAGTTCCGTGTCTGTCTCCGGAACTGATCGTCCGATCTATATAAAATTTACATGGGACCATTTCGGAATAAACCCCTTTCGAATAAAAAAAGAATTTTGCAAATCCGTCTATATATGACGGAGTTATGGCCGAACATACATTAAAAAAAATATATAAACATCCGAATTGAGAACCTCCTCCTTTTTGAAGTCGGTTAAAAAGAATGTCCGTGCAGTATCTGGCCCGTTCTTCTCAATAGATATCTACTACGTTATGAAATGTGCAACTCGCTTCATATTTCCGACTCACCACCCCTTAGCAATTCAAAAGTGCCTGTTACTGGTTTATTTGAAACTAGCTTTTACCCGCGGCTTCGCCTGCGTGGATGTCGGAAATTAACGCAGGAGGATGTACCTACTACCGCGGTAAGATGTGTTTATTCAGGTTATATTATAGGTAATAGCTGTTACCCGCGACTTCGTCCGCGTGATATTTAACAAAAAGTTTTTCATAAAAACTGTCTTTGAAAACTACGCTGACATACGTAACAAACTACGCTGACATACGTCTCAAAATTCAGCGTGTTTTTAGTTTTTTTGAACTATTATCTTCGTCCGCTTGATATTTAACAAAAAGTTTTTCATAAAAACTGGCTTTGAAAACTACGCTGACATACGTCACAAACTACGCTGACATACGTCTCAAAATTCAGCGTGTTTTTAGTTTTTTTGAACTATTATTTATTTTTTCTAAAATAAAAGTAGCCTAAGTTACTCCTTGTTACATCAGCTATCTGCCAGTAAAAGTTCCGTCAAAATCAGTCCAGCCATTTCAGAGATTAGCCGGAACAAACAGACAGACAGACAGACAAAAATTGTAAAAAATGTTGTTTTGGTATATGTATCGTGTATACATCTATTTACACTTAGTAAAAAGTGGTTATCTTAATATTAAAAACAGACACTCCAATTTTATTTATTTGTATAGATAAGTGCTTTGATTTTGAGTTAAGATCTTACCCTATAGCAACATCTCCCAAAGCGAGAGAATTAGTGACGTAGCAGGCACCAGCTTCGGTCATCACCGGGAGCCATTTGTAGATGGCTTCCTCCGAAGACCTGGTCTTGAGGTCAGAATCTGGCATTACCTGATGAACATATTTAAAATGATCGAATAGTTTAGAATAAATGCTGTGGAAATGCGACTATGAATCGACCGTCATCATCAACATCATTACTTGAGCTGTAAAACGTCCACTGCTGGCCGTAGGCCTCCCCCAATTTAGGGGGGGGGGGGGGGGAGGTTAAAATATTTTTTAGTCTCTCAAATACTACAGTAAATAGGCTTTTTAACTAGCATTAATTTGTTTTGGTGCATAAAGCGCTTAACTGTTTATTTTGGGATGAAAGTTAAAAAAAGTGCTTAAAATAACAAAACTTCAACGAATTTGCCAAGTTTGATGATTTTTTTTATGCGACTTGCTCATTTTTTTCTTACTATTTTAGAATAGGTGTAAAGGTCGATACCTAAACTTCACATAAACACAATAACATGACGTCAATAAATACTTAGAATTTTCATGACTATGATAGGCGAAAAATGTTCTAAACTTTACTCCTTTTTATGAGACCACTCGGGAAGAATAACTTTTCCAAACCGAAAGATATTTTTCTTAACGGTTCATAAATTACGAAGTTCTGAGGTAACAAACATTAAAAAACAAATACAACCGAAACGAGAATCTCAAAAATTTGTAAGTAGATATTGTTCATTCAATTAATCTATAATCTCAAATCGCGTTACACCTTGTTTACCACACACAGACACACACACACACACACTCTCAGGCAGCCCACGCCCAGTGCCCGTGCCGGGCGCTGCCCGTGCCGGGCGCTGCCCGTGCCGGGCGCTGCCCGGGCCGGGCGCTGGGCGTAAGGACATACTGCACTCACGGACACACAACACTCTACAAAGACACAAATAGCACATCTCCTTTTGCTTTTTATATTAATCCTATTCCTCTCAGTACTTAATGTTTTGAAAATGTTGTTGTAAGTAAGTGTTATTTTACTTACTATTTTAATTTTAAGGGTGGAAGCCTGGAGATCTGTAATACAGGTCCTGAACCCAGTACAGACTCCAGCCCTCACAAAGGTCTAATTTAGCTAGTAACTTAAAACCATGTACCAAACTTGTACCTTTTTTGAGAGAAATAAATTAAAAAATATATATTAAATAAAATAAAATAAATCCATGAAGTGCTGGACGTAATGAATTGCAGCATCAATTTCTTCTTCCCGTGTGTTTTGTAAGAGGCGACTAAGGGACTTACTAGAGAATTGGCAGCAGCGTTCTCTATACATTTTACCACCATACTGCGATCGCCAACCCGCCTGCCATGCGTAGGGATTATGGCAAGCCCCCCCCCCCCCCCCCCAAATTAGGAGAGGCCTATGTCCAGCAGTGGACGTCTTACGGCTTCTGAGATATTGTTTAATAACAATATGAGCTTAATACAAAATTTACTTTTCTTACTTTTCTACTTTTTAACTTACTAGAGAATGGGCAGCAGCGTTCTCTATGCATTTTTCCATCATACTGCGATCGCCAACCCGCCTGCCAAGCGTGGCGATTATGGCAAAGCCCCCCAAATTGGGGCAGGCCTAAGTCCAGCAGTGGACGTCTTGCGGCTGAAATGATGATGACAATATTTACTCACATCCACAGCTATCTCAAACATGTCGACGCTGTTCTCCAAATCACTGAACTCCTGGAACCTCTCCAGATGAAACAGGTCGGAGTTGGTGATAGCTTCCACGAGACGAGCATAGTAGTCATACTTGTCATCATCAGGGTCGTTGTCGAAGTGTTTCTTGATGACCGCTGGTAGTTTAGCTTTGTCAACCCGATTCTGGGAGATTTTTTTTTTGTTAAAATTCTCGCCCACAAAAAGGTACAAAGACAAAGGCGGACTTAATGCCTTAGGCATTCTCAGACCAGTCAACCAAGCGTGGTGAAAAGATTAGATGGCAGGTGCTTTGGTTGAGAGCAACAATGATTGAAAAATACTATCAAAATACATCCCATATGAAATTATAAATAAGATGGGAATACTAGTTTATAAATAAGTAGATGAGAAAAGAAAAAAGAAAGAATGAGATAGTATTTTTAATACACCATATTAAAATGAACCACCTCAAAGTTTGTGGAGGTCAAATAGAAAGAAAAGAAAGAAAAATATTTTATTTGTGACACGCACAGGACATAAAAAACATTAAAAAGAACACAGAAATTTAGGATTAAAACAAATAACAAAATGGTAAAAGATATAAAAATTAAAAGAGTGGCAAATAGGTGGTTACTCCATTTATAAAATACGGGGATTCAGGTGCATCTGGTATGCAGTCATGATGCGGTGCGGCTCCAGCGCATGAAAATTTCCATGATATGCCACGTGCATGTATGTATTTCGAGGTAGTTTAAATACAACGATGCTGTTTAAAATGAATGCGTGTAATTAAAAAACACGCACGAGTTCACCCATCTAAGGATTGACCTTGATAAGTATAGCTCAACATCGCGCCAGGTGCGTGAGGTTGAGCAGTTCTTGCCAAGGTCAATGGTATTCTGGATCCAGCAAAATAATGTTGGTATATTATCCATATTCCAAACAATATACAGGGTGTCCAGTAAATAGCACGACATACTGCAGGGGGTGATAGCTTGGGTCACTACCTATCAATACAACACAATATATGTTCAGCAAAATCTTACTTATTTTTTTTTTCACCACTGTAGGTTAAACTTAAGTGATAAGAAAATAGTTCTGTGCAAATTTAAACAAAAAATAGTATTTCTTGAAAACATTCTTGTCTTTGATAGAAAAAAGACTTATCAATGAGTAAAGTAACTATTCACGAATAATTTGATGTAAAAAAAAGTACTAGAAAAGGATTTTTTCATTACGAGATACTTAAAAATCTGTTTCAAGGTAGATATTTTTCGGTATTTCGGAAAATTTTGTAAACCTGTAAATCCGTAAGATTTTGCTGAACATATATTGTGTTGTATTGATAGGTAGTGACTCAAGCTATCACCCCCTGCAGTATGTCGTGCTATTTACTGGACACCCTGTATATAAATTACGCATCGCGTTGTTTGTCCGGGATGGACTCCTAAACTACTTAACTAATTTTAATAAAATTTGCACACCGTGTGCAGTTTGATTCAACTTGAAAGATAGCATAGCTTACATCTCAATTTATAGTCGCAATAATATTATAAAGAGGAAAGATTTGATTGTTTGTTTGTATTGAATAGGCTCCGAAACTACTGGTCTGAAGTGAAAAATTACTTTTGTGTTGGGTAGCCTATTTATTGAGGAAGGCTATAGGCTATATAACATCACGCTATGATTAAAAGGAGCGGAGCAGCAACGAAAAATGGATGAAAACTGGCAGGTAATTCGATGCGATGAGAAGGGTCAGGTGAGCAAAAATTTGACGCGGACGAAGTCGCGGACAGAAGCTAGTAAAAAATAAAATAAAACGTTCAACCTTATCCCCATCAGAGAAGTTAAAGTTTAATGACTCATTTGCTTGTCTTTTCCCAACTATGCTGGGATCGACTTCCAGTCTAACCGGATTTAGCTGGCTTTACATGAAACGACTGCCTATCTGACCTCCACAACCAGTTACTGGGTAGACCACCTACCTTGTAACACATAGTGATAGCTGGCACACTGAACCTCCAGGATCTGAAGTCTTTCTCCAAGGTTACGACCGTTGGAGACTCGTTGTAGCGCTGCAGCTGACCCAGGGATACGTCCACGGCTCCCCAGGTGGCTAGGACAGTTGCTGCCACCCATAGGATCCTATAAAATATCATCATCATCATTCACGGCCAGGTTCAGGTTTCATTCGGTTTTCTTTCGGCATTTTAGCAGAATTACGTACAAGCAAGCAAGACGTACACGTCAACAAGGTGGACCGATGACCTTGTGAATGCAGCTCAATCCGCTGAATGCGGAAAGCAAAAAACGAGTCAAAGTGGCGGAGCTTGGGGGCGGTCTAAATCCAGCACGTAACTTATGGTGAGATGAACACATCATGACGATTTGTTGGAATACTGCAATACGTCGTTCGTTGGTTATTTTTAGGGTCCCATACAGGGTGCGACCCCGGATGGTGGTGGGCGGTGGATAGGATCCCCATGGGTCATTATCAGGATACTCATTATTTGGTTGACTTCGGTGGCAATTTTTTTTTAATTATTTAGCCGTTACTAACGTGAAATATTAAATCTAGAGCTAATTTAAATCATATTAGTAGTAGAGGGAGTCGTATAGACCGAATGAATATGAAAGTATTTAATGTTTTAAAAATGGTCTCCACCGAAATCAATATTCATACCACCGAAATCAAATATAACAAATAATTTATATTTCAAAGACAATGTTTTAAAATAATATTAACTGCCTAAGTACTACTATGAAAATAATATGGTCTGTAAGAAATTGCAGGTTTATATTACAATAAAACATTTTATTTTATCAAGACTTATGTCCCGTTTATTATGATAAAGGAAAACTTACAAAAATCAACTTTGGAAGGAAGCGTTAAATTAATTTAAAATAGTAGGTAGTCTTAAACTAACAATAAAGGAACTTAATAAAATCTGAAGTACCTAATCGTTGAGATCTAGCTTAATCACAGACAATTTATTTATTGCTAAAAATCACTACAAAAATCACTTAAAAATCAGTCTCGTCAACAACATCAACAATTATAGAAGGCACTTATATAACTAATAACGTTTGTATTTTTATTAAAAATGGTACTTAACCCGTTGAATTTAACACAATTAAGCTTTAAGGTATACAGGGTTATTGGTAAAATACCATCAGCAACCTCTTAAGGAGTCATTGTACTAATCATTATGAACAACTTTTACTATGGGAACAAATATGCAATCGCGAAAAAAAAAACAGCTGTTCCGTACATTTATGTTCGCATAACTCGTCACAATGTACGGAACAGCTGTTTTTTTTTCGTGATTTCATATTTGTTCCCATAGTAAAAGTTGTTCATAATGATTAGTACAATGACTCCTTAGGAGGTTGTTAGTGTTTTACCAATAACCCTGTATAAGCACTCAGCATTAAAAAAAATGTAATAAATAAAAACTTACAAAAACTTTAAAACTATTACAGTTTTTAATCCTTAATAAAAAAATGTTATATTCTTCGTCACTGCTTTCGTTGGAATTAACAATTTCGGAGAATACTTCATTCATCACTGTCGGAGCAATATTTTCACAATCTGTCGACACACGCGTCCAGAAGCTGTCACTTTCACGCAATCCAATGTCTGACGTTAAGGTATGGGTCAGGCGCTGCTTGGTTTCATAGAATTCTTCAGCAAGATCAACAGAATAGCTACTACCAGGTTGAATAAGAATGTTCGATAAAATTTGAGGTTTATTAGATTTAGCTGCACCGACTCCAGTCTCTTTTTTGGCTTGACTTGACTTTTTAATCAGATCGATCTTGTCAGTCTTGTTCTTGTTTGTTATATCAGTCATCAGTCTGTCAGGTTGCTCGCCTATGACGTATAATCCTACATGATACCCATGTTCACAAGAACCTGAATTATTTTTACAGTCACCTTCGGCGCAACTCATTTTTCTCATCGATAGTTGTTTGGGCTTCGTAGCGTTCCATACTGCCTGATGAACTTTCATAGTCCCTGCAAATTGCTTGAGATCGGATGGAATCAACAACTCTTTTTCATAAATACCGGAATCGTTAATAGTTTTCGTTATAATACCTTGAACAGATTTCAGATGAGTCATTAATGATGATAAGCTTGTGATATCATTGCCTTGAGCCACTATTCGATCAGCTGTTCTTTTGAGTGTTGCACCGACACCATCTGGGGCTCCTTTTCCATGGCCGCTTTCTGTATAATTCCACGTAATACAAGTCAAACTGGGAAGGTACCAGTGGAGTTTGCTGATTATATAAAACATTTTACGGTTTCGGTACTGGCCCGACGGACTATCAGAAATGAAATGTAGTATACGAATATTAAGATTTTCGTCTTCTATGAATTTTAAAATCGGAAGTAAATGCTCCCAAATGGCTGGTGCGTCATGGCGTAAAGACTCTGATAATGTACATATCGGCTGAACTTTCAGAAGTCCATTTTTACGATAGTAAATGACCACGGTGTGCAGGGTTATTTGTTGGCGGTTACCCCCGAAATGAATGGCCTGAATTTCACTAGCGTATTTTGTGCTGTAGTTTTCACTAAAGTCGCAGTGAATTATGCACTCTTCATCAGTGAGATCGCTTTTAATTTTTTTAATGAACCTGTTCTGTGCAATCATAACTCCACAATGAGCCATATATGGAGGTAACATTTTTTCAAATTTTAAAATGGTGTCTCTAGGGAAAGCTTTCACTTTATCTTTCGCTGTGTGAATGGTAGTTTTTGTTACTCCATTCTTGGAATAAGTTCTTTTACTTTTTTGCCAAATCCAGTAAAATAATACTTCAGCGTTATTAAATTCTTTATAGATTAATCTTTTATCTTTGCAGTCACCGCATTTCCTTGTTAAACATAACACATTCGAAGAGTCACAGCACAGCGTTGACAAAATATCTTTGGTAGATTTTTCTTGAATCAAGTTGTTTTTTTTTTAAAGCAGTCACCATTGAATCCATATTTTCATGTTCAATACAAAGACAGGTTTCTCGTTTGTTTACAGTAGGTTTCAGTATCCAAAACGGTCGTTTTTTGCAAAAACTGGAGTAACTAATTTTATTTTGGGGATTTGTTTGCTTAAACTTAGTATGTAAGTCTTTTAAAGAATCATTTAAGTAGCGTCTTTGTTTTTTTTCCTTTTTCTTGGTAATGAACTCCTTCTTTCCAGAACACATACGACTGTTTTCATCTTCTTCAAGAAAAGTTTTAATGTCTTCTTCCACATTATCTTTAATTGTTTTTATAGCGTCTGATTCACCTTGTTGTTTCATATAGTCTTCAGTATTGGTTTTACTAGTAGGTACATATTTTCTTAATGCATCATTTTGGTGTTTTAATCTATATATCTGTTTTCGTTGGCGTTCGTTGACAGTCTTCAATTCATCAATCTTCTTTTTCTGTAATTGATACATTTTGTTCATGCGGTACTTAAGTCTACGTATAATAACTTTGGTATTGAGTTTCTTGTTAGCCTTTGGAGTTGGAGGAAACTCCTTTTCAATCACACGACCTGATGATCTGGTACATGGCCTTGAAATTGTACTTACGTCACTAGACGGACTCAATGGTGCTGGCAAGTCTCGATAAGCCATAACACGCTGAGGTAAAGGAGATGAAACAAACGATGAACTTGATGGTAGCAAATCAACATAGGAACTTGCTTCAGTTTGAAATGGTCCTGATTGTTTCGGTTGTGATCGTGAAGTCACCAAAGGATCGCCAGTTTCGTCGGTTACTTCTGGTACGATTATTAAATCCTCTTCAAGACACCTCATCTCTTTGCGCCTTTTTTTCAAATTGTGTTTGTTGGAAGACATTCTACTTCTCTCCCTAAAAATTCGTTGTTGGCGAGGATTTAATTCACTTACAGGCTTTATCTTTCCTTCATTCTTCCTTGTATAATACCGTTGCCTATCTTTTTCCTTATGCACTGCGTAGAGCTCTGGATTACTCTTGATGCGAGCTTTTCGACGTCGTTCAGCCAATCTCTTTTTAACCAACCGATCTTCTTTTGAATCTGCCATAATCACAATACTGAAACAAGATAATGGGAAATTTAAATAAACGATGTTAAAATGTAAATAAATAACTATTGATTGATTTCGGTGATTTTAAAATTGATTTCGGTGCACTTATTTCCACCGAAAACACCGAAATCAATGCCACTGAAATCAAAATAATTAGCAAAATCCTAGATATTTTCAAAAGTAACCCGAATTTTGAATATTAATCTCTTTTATTGAAATCGAATACTTATAAGACATACTTTTCTTATAATTTAAAAATATTAATTCAAATAGTTGTGGATAAAATGGATTCACCGAAATCAATTTTAAGAGTATACCAAGCCACCGAAAACGATTAGAGTGGCACGGAGACGCACAGACGTGTTATCCTTACCAAGGATGCGGCGCGACTGACAGTTTGTATTACTCGAACAACTATTCTTGCACTCACTAGAATACAGGATTTATGAACGGATCGGTGCGCGCCACTGATATCAATTCGAAACGTCGGACGTGAAGACAACCAGTTGTAACTTGTCTACTAAGGCCTATTATGGCTTAGAAATATTATAAATTGAGTTAATAAATATTTAGTTGTTTGTGAACACATGCAAAATAGCACCATGTATTGAAGTAAAAAAGATAAAAATTAATTTGAGCCGTAAGACGGTGCCGGACGCGGCACCGAGGTCAATATTTTCGAGGTTTTTATTTTTTTAAACTAACTTATATTTAATTTATTTAAAAAACAACTTAGGCTCCTCCTAATTTTTGATCGTACCTGTTATAGAAAAAAATATCAAGTTGTTAGTTATCCATTTCGTACTGAATTTCGACCCGGACACGCGTATTTGAGCCGTCTGAGAATGACCCCCATATTACTAAAGATTTGCGGTGCATCCGCCGTCCATATATCACAGATTCAAAGTGAAAGAAATCCAAAAAACGAGAAGAAGAGAAAGAGAAGAAAGAGTTCCGAAATTAAAGTTATTTTTCACTAGTGGTTTTTTTGGATATCGCCAAAACTACCCAAGCAAAGTTAATGAAAGGAGGAGGGTAATGTTTAGAAATTTTTTCGCCTATCATAGTCATGAAAATTCAAAGTATTTATTGACGTCATGTTATTGTGTTTAAGTGAAGTTTTGGTTTCGACTTTTCAAAACAAATGAATGCTAGTTAAAAAGCCTATTTACTGTAGTTTTTGAGAGACTAAAAAATTTATTGGTGCTTAAAGCGCTTAACAGTTTATTTTTTAATGAAATTTAGAAAATGTACTTAAAATAACAAAACTTCAACGAATTTGTCAAGTTTGATGATTTTTTTTTTCACTTGCTATTTTTTTCTTACTATTTTAGAATAGATGTAAAGGTCGATACCTAAACTTCACATAAACACAATAACATGACGTTAATAATTAATTTGAATTTTCATGACTATGATAAGCGAAAAATGTTCTAAGCTTTACCCTCCTATCCTCCTCCTCCTCCTGGTTTATCAGCCTATATTTTTCCCACTGCTGGGACACAGGCCTCCTGTTAGTGAGAGGGAGTGGGCCGTAATCCACCACGCGGGCCCAGTGCGGGTTGTTAGATGTCACATGTCATCAATTGTTGGTACTAAGACGTGCAGGTTTCCTCACGATGTTGTCCTTCACCGTTTTGAGAGCAGTGGTGATGAAATTATTTAAAAAATGATTTTTTGAAATTGATCTACTAATCAAATTAAAAGAAAAATACAGATGAAATGAGAACTTCCCCCTTTCTGAAGTCTGTAAAAATGTATATAAAGGGATGGTGTTACCGTTCAATCCAGTGTCTTCGTGGCGCAGAAATATGGTTAAACCCGTGGATACTGGTCTCATTGCAGAAATCTCTTCCACACTTGACAACGGACTTCACAATAGAGGTTACACATCTAGTAATGCTCCAAGGACTCTCCTCTCTATAGCTTCTAGAGTAATCGTTTGTATACATTGCTTGTAAAATCCTTCAAAAATGTAAACTGTTTGTAATTAAGTGAAGCCTTTGACTCCCAGCCGGCTGCAGTTCTTGTAACCCAGATTCTACAGAGGTCAAAATCAATCTGCCTAGCCTTTTTTCAACTACCTCGGGGTAGGCTTCCAGTCTAACCAGAAGCAGCTGTATACCAGTATTTTACATAGACGACTACCTTTTTTTTTGGATGGGAAATCATCAAATGACTTCTCCCGCTCTGCGTGGAGCGGGAGGGCGTGTCAGACTTTCACTGACTAAAACCCACCCATGTTCCTTCATGTGCCAGGGTCACGGTATCTCTTTCGAACAATCTCGCGACCCTGGCAGGCATCGGTCCTAGCAGACCCCTTCAGTGCTGCTGACATCTCTTTGAGGCGCGCGTGGAACACTACGCGCTGTCGACCCGAGCCTGGTCCTTACCGGGCGGCGAGCTACCCATTGCTCACCGCCCGCAAGCTCGCGCCTACGGTGGCCGTGGGTCTGCTTTTGACTCCCAACGCCCGGGGCGTCTCCCCCTGCGGACGACTGCCTACCTGACCTCCACAAATCAGTTACTTAGTGTCACGATACCCTTTGGTGAGAGAATCTACATAGGTGACAACCAGAAAAGCGGTCATAAAAAGCTTGGAAAGACCCGAAGAAAATTATTTATTCAACAGTCTTGGACATCGTGGCAGGCCCAGACGGGGATGGCGGGATAAGCTGGACTCCTTTAATAAAGATTGGTCCGTAGCAGCGCTGGACAGAGAGATGTGGAAAGAGTCCTTCGCCCAGCAGTCCCACTGCTTCATCATCATCAAGGGCTCATAAAAAAACTGTCTTGGAACCCGCAATGAAATAAATCTGAGAAGAATATTGGAAGAATTATTAGAAGTAGTCATTATGATACCAGATAAATTAAAGATTGTAGCTTAACTTCTATAATAGAATCAACAATTTGGAACCGTGCAACTAGCCTCTAACGTTTCATAAGTACCCATGTAGGTTTATATGAAGTAAACATATTTTGATTTGATTCGATTTGATCAAATTTGGGAAAACATTAATAGGTATTTGGCTCCTTAAGTCCCTTCATCAACTAGGAAAGAGCTGATAATGTTGAAACGGCTGAACAGATTTTCTTGATTCATAGCTAAGAACATTCTCGATTAAGTCACCTTTCAGGAAAAACAACAGGAAACAAGATTTTTGACAGTCGTTACGGGTCGTCAGAAGCCTGAATTTGGCAAACAGTCTTGTCAAAACGTATCGTATTACCCAGTAACGCGGTTGTGAAGGTCAGATAGGTAGTCGCTCCAAGTAAAATACCAGGTATACCAGGTATTCAGGTGCCTCTAGTTAGACTAGAAGCCGACACCAACATACTTGGGAAAAGACTTGGCAGATTGTTGGATGGAGATGAAGAGGAAGGTTTAGCGAATTGTATTAGATACTGTAAAATAATGCGACCATCTGTAATGTACTACAATTCTTGCAAAATAAATTTCATTTCATTTCATTTCAAAGAAAAGATGGATGGATTTAGTGAATAATGAGATGAAAAAATAATGGAAAAAAAAGCGTGGGGTGCCTTTTAAGGTATTTTTTATTGATATCAGGCACCCCACGCTTTTTTTCCATTATTTTGTACTTTTTAGTTAGGTTTTCAATGGCAGCGTGTTTTTTAGTTTTTTTAACCTATTATTTATTTTCTATTTTTTAGGGTGTTTCGAATTTTGAGACGTATGTCAGCGTAGTTTGTGACGTATGTCAGCGTAGTTTTCGAAGACAGTTTTTTTTGCTGTCCTGGTAACCCTGGCAAGGATAATGGCACAAATTTATGAAATTATTGCGTTGTCATCGGTCCTTGACAGGTGTGCAAAGTTTGAATGAAATCTGGTCGTTTAAAGTGGGTCAAAATCGTGCTATAAGGAGTCGGTTACAAACAAACATACAAACATACAAGTGAAGCTAATATAAAGCGTGTAAAAAGAAGGGGGTTAATGATAGCGTGACGGCTGACAGGGAAGTATAGAAGAAGAGAACGTATTGCGCCTTTTTTTTTGGATGGGAAATCATCAAATGACGTCTCCCGCTCTAGGGTGGAGCGGAAGGGCGTATCAGACTTTAACCGACTAAAACCCACCCGTGTTCCTTCAGTTGCCTATATGCCAGGGCCACAGTATCTCTTTCTGATGTTCTATCTTATTCAGTACCTGCTACTTGTTGACAGTCCTACACTGTCCTCCCATACCCATTAACACTGTAATTTGAAACCATTGTAAAAACGTAAAAACCAATTATTTTTAAAAGTGTAACCGTTGAGTTTCTTGCCGGCTCTTCTCCATAGGCATCAACTATTTGGAACCGTGCACCTAGCTTCTGACGTTTCATAAGTGCCCATGTAGGTTTATGTGAAATAAAAATAATTTGATTTGATTTTTATTTGATTGACTTTCGATCAAATCTCGCGACCCTGGCAGGTATTTGCGCCGAACTCAAGTGACAAAGCACAAGGGCAGGTCTGATGAAGACACTTTAAATACCTCTTGGAGTTGAAGACGTCTCGGCGAACACTGGCCGGTCGTGCGAGCGCTTAAACTGCTAGATTTTGTGTATATTTGTTTCGTAAAAAAAATGCCCCAAACAATAAGCCCTATATTTTGGTATAAGTTTTTCATGGTTTAATGATGAAATATCTTCAAGGTACACGTTTTAAATAGCGATTTAGTGTCATTTTTAACCGACGAAAAAACTGAGGATGTTTCTCAGTTCGACCGTATACGTATATTTTTGGTTTTTGTGTGTGTTCGCGGATAACTTGATCGTTTATGAACCGATTTTAATGATTCTTTTATTATGTTTTTTTGTTTTAATCTAGCCAATTGTTTTAATTCACGTTTCTATTTTTACACAACGCTTGAGAGTATGTTAAATTTTCCTAAAATGTATATTTTTAAAGGAAACTTGTCATTTTGCTAAATTTACTGTTAAAAAGTACTGCAACCTTGCTTTAAACAAAATACTGCAGTAGAGATACAGAAAAGAATACAGGCAAACTGAAACACTGAAACTTTATGCAATATGTATGCAAAATATTATTTAAATACCTGCGTGTCACATGTAAATATGTTGGACATGAAAAATCCATTAGAATGTGCAGATAATTTACATCGTGAATAATAAATGACGCGCTGTTTCAAAAATTAACCCCTTATTGCATGAATTATGAAGGAGATGATGAAAAATTTTTTCTTTACAAAAAACATCTTTTATTTTGAATACATAAACAGTCTAAATAGGAAAAAAAATATTCGGGTACTTATTTTAGAAATTACTACACGAAGCCATATATGGCTTCGTATGCATTAATTAAAAAATGAATTTATGTTTAATGGAAATCTTTGAAACAATTTATTTTATCATTGTAACATAAATTAACTTTATATTTCCCACATATGGTTAAAGAACGGAATTTCGAACAGTTCTGTCAAATTTGTTGACTTGATTTCATCCACTCGGGGAAATGGTCCACGTTATTTGAACGTACAGAATCTAGTGGTAGGTCTTCATGCCTGGATGGAGTTTTTCGTGCTTTTTTATTGGGTACGGGCGAGTCCGGCAAGCTGGTTGGAGTGGCGCCTCGGCTTGTTGTGGTACCAACTTGGATACGACGAGCACGGAGTGAATATGGTTCATAGCCAGGATCAGAGTCAGAAGCCAGATCATCGTCACTCAAGAAACCATCGCCCGGAATAAGATTTACATGCTTGGAAGTACCATAGAAGCGAGAAGGGTTCATTGCTGCAAAGGAAAGAAAAAGCATCTGAATGCATGCGAAGCCATATATGACCCATAATGTTTTGACAAAAATGCATACGAAGCCAAATATGACAATATCAAAAGAAAGCTCAAAAACAAACCAAGAACACAAAAAATGCCGAAATGAGAACTATTTCTTATTAAAGCAGGTATATGTAAACATTGTATTTTGAAATTCTAAGGATTTTTACATGCCGTTTTATTGCTATTTTGCCATTTATAAAACGAACACTAATTAATTGCACTCTAACGTAACGGTCGGACACGCTGCACATATCCTCCAATATTTTGACTGATTTCACTTACCATAGACAACAAAAAATGTCTTCCGTTAAACAGAGATATTATGTACACGGATTCAACGTTGGTTGCGAAAAAACAATATTTTAATAAATTGAAAAAAATAATTACCTTTTAAAGCCATATATGGCGTTGTATGCGGTAAGGGGTTAAGTAAGCTCTCTGCACTCCTTCATATAAAGTTATGCCAAATTTCATACATCTCCGTGCGAGAAATTTTCGTAAAAATGGGTAAGTACAAAGTTTTTGCTTCACGTATTAATTTATAGATAATACAAACTTGTTTCCCCACTGCTGGGCAAGGGCTTCATCAAAACAGAGAAAGCACGAACTTTGATGCTTTTCTTTTATGGGTGGTAAATCGTCAAATGACGTCTCCCGCTCTGGGTGGAGCGGGAGGGCGTGTCAGACTTTTACTGACTAAAACCCACCCGTGTTCCATCATTTGCCCATATGCTAGGGCCACGGTAAACATTGATTCTCATGCTAGCCCAAGACAGGTTGTCGATAAGAAAAGACTGCACTGCAGTAGGACAGTCATAATCGTTATTATTTAAAAGCATGCATAATACAATAATTGTGTGAGGATATTTACAAAGATACGTTATCATTCGCTTCGCGTGACCTCTGACAATACAGGGGTAGATAAAAATATTAATTAACTAGTTTAAAATTAAAAATGTTTGCCTTGATTGAAATAATGCAATTACTTAGTCAATAATACTGTTGTATTCTTTTTTTGTGGGTGGTCAATCATCAAATGTAGTTTCCCGCCTCTGAGCGGAGCGGGAGTGCGTGTCAGACGACTTTTACTGACTAAAACCCACCCATGTTCCTTCAGTTGCCTATATGACAGGGCCGCGGTAACACGAACGTGCAAAACTCTGTTGTACCCTGTGAGCCAATTCTGTTACTTACTTATAAGCTTTTAATTTGGCTTGTAGTTTTTCAGGTCACATCTCGAACTTGAGAAGGAGTATTTCTGCCTAAGGCAAGTCGTCCAGTTCGGTAGACACAACTTTGAGTCGACAGAAGGATCCAAGCAGCGTTTGAGAAACTTCGTCAAGTCTTGTCGTTGCCTATTCTGCCATTTTTGAAGACCAAGGTTTTCTACTAATGCGTTCGTTATGACATACGATGCCGAAACGTTGACACTAACAGTTGGGCTGATCCACATGTTCAAGGTCGCTCAGCGCGCTATGAAAGGGAGTATACTCGGAGTTTCTTTGAAGGATAAAATCAGGACGTTACAGGTCGTCAGAAGCCCGGAAGTTTGACCACCAGTCTTACCAAGGGGTGTCGTATTACCCAGTAAGTGGGTTGTGGAGGACAAATAGGCAGTCTCTCTATGTAAAGTTGCATCCGGTTAAACTGTAAGCCGGTCCTAACACGGTTGAGAAAAGGCTAGATGGTGAATTGATAAAGCTTTGATCAAAATATTACCAACAACTTCTTATTCAACTGAAAGGCCCAATACACGTACTTTTGTAGAGGTTTTGGACTTTTTCGGGGGTTTTAAAATTCCTACAATTTATAGTACACTAGCTTTTGTCAGCGGCTTCGCCCGCGTGAAGGTCGGAAAGTATCCCGCGGGAACGAACTACCGCTATAAAAATACCCAATGTGTTAATCTGGCCTGTTAGTCTAGTGGTTAGTGACCCTGACTGCTAAGACTGAGGTCGTGGGTTCGATTCGCACTCAGGACAAATCTTTGTGTGATAAGCACAACCATTTGTTCTATGCACGGAATAAATTCTTTGTTCTGTGGTTCTATGTTTGGGTGTGATTTATCTATAATATGTATGTATTTAGAAATATATAAGTATATTTATCAGTTGTCTGGGTACCATAGTACAGGCTATGCCTAGTTTGGGATCAGATAACGGTGTGTTGGTTGTCCTAGGATATTATTATTATTTTTATTTATGTTAACATATCTCGGGACCCTAGGATCCCGGTCTTTTGGAAGGCGTACGAGGGGCCGAAGCCAACTAGCAGAGGCCCCTTAGACAATTTTAAATGTTGAGGGGGCACCAACCGACGATTATCCCTGTATGCACTATGCAAGTGCATCCAAAGACAATCCCCGGTTGGAGCAGAACTATTACAGAATATGGAAAGTAGTGTATAATTGGGGTTCCTGGATCAGAGATCCAGTCACCCCAATTATACATTTGATGTGAACTAGACAATCAGTCAATCGATCAATATTTTGAGAAGTAGCCAATCAGTCATTCTATCAATATTTTGTGAACTAGACAAATCAGTCAATAAATCAATATTTTGTGAACTAGACAATCAGTCAGTCAATCAATATTTTGTGAACTAGACAATCAGATAGTCAATCGCATCAATCTATTCTGCTCCACGTTACAATTACTTTATATTTTTGTTTCTTTATAAAACAGATTTCTTGATTTGGCAACATAGTCTGTTCCTTTTACAGCGTTTAAATAAAAGCAATCAGGGAAAAATATGGCATGTTGCATCCAAGGATCATTGTAATACTCCCAATCTTCGATGCCAACCCCACACGAAAAGCACATAACTTTATCGTTTAAACCATTTCCACAGTAAAAAAAACCTGCATCAGCCATTTCCATTACCAATCTTCGTTCTGAATCTACTGTAGCCCAATAATGTCGAAATGAACATAATCGAATTTTGTGTTTATTATATATGTCGTAACGCGGGCTGAAATAAATTTGAATCATTTTTTTAGAAGGTCTCGATACGGGTATGTATAAAAGAATAATGAAGTCTTGTACCTGGTGTTCTCAATTTATAAAGAAATTAAAGCACATTTCGTTATGGTATTCTATGTCTAACGCGTTTATTATGAAAATAAAACCAAAAACAATTACTCATAGAAAAAAGCATTTATTTCGATATATTGTTATAATACAAAGAGCTAACAAATTACTTATTTATTTTTTCAGGACAGCCTTTATCTTCTAAATTATAAACAATTAAAAAATACTGTTATCATCAGTCCACTTTTTTAAACATGTTACATTTTTTAAAGCACATACATTCGAATGATACACACAGCTAAATATATTACTAGACGTTTTATAATCATCAAATAATTTTTGTAAACTAGGACAGTTCTTATCTTCTAAATTATATACATTATCATGTTTTAATAGGTTTCTTAGCCACGACACTTTTTCACACCCTTTAACGTAAATGTTTTTATCTTTTAGATAAGGTTCAATACATTGCAATGATTTTAAGTATGGTATAAAACCTTCTTTCCACAAAATTTTTCTGTTTCTCTCTATCCAATTAACTTGCGATTTTTCTTTTTTTGTAAGATTGTAAAATGAGAATGGTGGTTTGATTAATAGCACCATAATTTGATTTCTGCATGCTATTGCTATTTCTTTGACAATAAACTCGTTATCTTCCGTCTTAAACCCTTGCACATCGACTATAGCGATCATGATAATTTCCTTACAATACTACTCAGGGGTTTATATTCAATCAGGCGATCGTTAATGATAAGACAATATGCGGATGTATTTTCTGGAATATCTTCAGAACTTTCTATTTCTAGTCTCACATCTATAGCCCCAGTCTTCAAAGCCTCGTTCTGTCTTGAGCAATCAATTACAAATAAAGGAGCCTTTTCTTTAAATTGAAGCAGATCAAGCATCGGTTCACATCGAATGTTATAATAAGACTGACGAAATTTGGTATACATCTCATATAATATACAATACTTATCTTCAGGAAATTTTGAATTAACAGATTCGTATGGGTAATAGTTAGAATTTAAGAAAAGAGTAACATTAGTTAATTTACCATGGTCAAATATTGAACTGTCTCTAGATTTAGTGTTTTTTCTATTTGTCTGTAACCCAAAGATCACATACCTCGGTTTCTCGAGTTGTGAAGCAGTCTTAATAACCCAGGAATGTTTTGTAGTCTTAGGTAATAAAGGGTATTCGTACAAGTCCCAGTTTCTAAAAGCTATTTGTATAGGGCGATCTTTCTCTAAATGTTTCAGTAAAGTTAATCTTTCCCGATCTGAAACTTTTATATGAGGCACGCGCCATTGCAATCTCTCTATATTTATTTCAATCGAGTCGTTATTTTCAAGAATAACACTATTAAGCTTAGAACTACTTCTGTTAAGTAGAAGTTCATGTTTACAGTTAATGATAATTTTATCATAATCTTCCGCAAATCCCAAAACTTTATTCAGGGGTATAAGAGTGCTAAAAATACCGTCATTATCTTTAATTCCATTCAAATTCCAACCCCAAACACCAGCAGCTTTGCTTTCTCCCTCACTCATAGACACATATGATTTTAAAGTTGTAGTAATTCCTGCATTTTTTATTCGATCTATCTCAACACCGTTAATTTCATATCGAATGTCTTGAAATAGAAATGATATAGGATTATTTGTGAAATTAACAGACTTTCGTGTAAGTTTTCCTGATGCATCTTTAGAAGACACAGTGGCTCGACCTTCAACGTAAATGTAACTGGCTGAAGGTAATATGTACACATCTTGCTGATTTATAGGTATTCGTATTTCATCATTTTCTTTAAAACTGTTGCTGTATGGATTATAAGTGTGATATTCATAACTCACTATAGAGTTATCGAACTGCGCTGAATCATTTATATTAAGAAAACTCATAATTTAAATCCCAAAGCTTGAAGAAACAATTTATTCTCTTCAGTGATTATTTTTATACTTCGCGTATGTCTGCGTCTTCTGACGATACGAGGGCGAGTAAAGTTATTCACTTTGGCGATTGATTTTATATTATACACTATCATTTTTTGGCTATAATATAATTGACATTCGTTTCTTTTAACAGACAGCGTTAAAGTGTTGACTTATGAGTAAGAAACTTTATTTAAAGTAATAATTTAAAAAGACTGCTTTTTCCAAAATTCTTTAAGAAATTTTATACATAAATGTCCACAGTTAAATAAGTTATTATTTTGATAATTATTGTAATTATAATGGATGTCGTCAGAACCCACGTAACGAACAAATTCTATGGGTGGTTTTAAGTTTCCGTAACTATCGAAATATTCAACATATTTATTTATAATTACATAGGCTACCCAATGTGTACCGGAATTTTTTGAATCATCCAAATTAATGACTCCACACTCTCGGGAAAACGGTGATTTTGGTAAGGTATCTCTCATATATACTCCACGAAAATATGGAATGTTTTCCGTAAATTGTATGATATCGATATTAGTAAGAGCACGGTTAGGTAGCCTGCGATTTAGTTTTTTTTCTTTAAATTTAGATATAATCGAAGTCCATTCTTGTAACGGTTTAGCCGCAATCCGTTTCCAATACATACACCTTCCACTTTCTTATGTTGTCGTTCCATTTGTTCCAAACGCTTTTTTGCAGCCTTATATTCGTTGATAGTTTTGACGATTCCAGCAATTCCACTTGCTATACTTCCAGCAGCAGACAGGCCAGCAAATATAGGAATTAAAGGTAAAACACCACCGGACTTAGGAATGGGTATGATCCGTGGGAGCTTCGTAGATGAATTATGAGTTAACTCCCTAGCAGCTGCGTATGCCAATTCTATCAGTTTTTTCTTACACTTTGGCTTTAATTTTTTAATGCATTTTCTTGTATGGGAGACTATATTTTTAAAGTTTTTTTTGAGGCCATATCCAGAACTCACTTTTGATAGCATTACGTTGTTAACCACATTAGCAGCAATTTTTTCTCCTGTGTTTGCATCTGAAGACAGAGCACGCTTCTTCGCCATCTTTAGTAAAATGATATCTGCTTTGTGACGATCTTTCAAACTTTTGGATTTATTGTAAGCGATATCGTGATGTTTGCAATACTCATCTAACTTATTTACACCTTTATCACCACGAGCCAATCTTTTATGTAATTTAGTTCCAGGACCACAGTAATTATATCCCGGTAAATGGAGTTCAAATGGTAAATTATTAATTAAATTATTCACAAGTCCTTCTCCGTTCATGTATACAAACAGAATAGAACCTAAATCATAGATCATGGCATTATAAAGCCCTTACAAAACATTTGTATCATCAATCCAACTATTTTCTGATGATGGTAACCCCAACCATTTCACAAAAACTTTTCTCCTTTTATGTTTCAAAACTTTTTCAACAAGGTAAACATCAGGATGTTTGGTAATTTGTAATTCTTGATCATAAAATGCTCCTAAAATAGGCTGCTGTTTAATGTCTTGTAATAAATATGTAGTAGGATTTGTATTTTGAACCTTACTAATCTTAAATATCTCTGTTGACCAATTAGGAGTATAGCCTTTTTCAAAACAACCTTTATGTTTACTTATTCGAACAAAATCACCCATCTTGAACTTACGACGCTTTGTTTTTATTTGTTGTCGATTAAAATATGTATTTAGTAGTTGAGCTTTATTTCTATGATTGACTCGAGCTGGTGGTAAACCAATTGTTGTATGTATTGTTTGATTATATCTGTTAATTATTTTACCAAGTGTACCGTCAGTCCATTTATAATTCCCTTTTAAACTGAATTCCTTGTAAAGCTTACTTTTTATCGTCCTTATAAGTCGTTCTACAATGGAGGCCTTTTTGGTTGAATAAGTGCTGTAGTGATTGATGGAATTATTTTTCATAATTTTTTGAAAACTTGCGTTGTAAAATTCTGTTCCTAGATCTGTTTGCAAGTTTCTTGGGATGCGTTTTTCACTACTCAATATTGTATTGAATGCTTTAGATACAGATTCTTTATTTTTTTGTTTAAGTGGAATAGCCCAAGCATACTTAGAGAATCCATCGATAACCACTAAAATATATTTACAGTTAGAATTGAATTTGGAAATGCTTTGCATATCCATTAAATCGGCTTGCCAAAGATCATCAATATCTTTTAATATTACATGTCTTCGAGAAAAATTGATTCTTGCACTTCTGTGAATTTCGTTTACGATGTCTCTTTTCACTTTGCTCATTCTTTCAACTGTCACTTCTGAACTACAAAATTAGACTAAGTAACAGAGTCTATGATAAGCCCTTTTATTCTTGTATTACACCCGCTTCTTTTAGTTCTTCAATAATTGATAAAATCTCGTTATCAAGATTAGTATTACCTGCAGTTTTAGAAGCGATCAAAAGTTTAAGCCTGTCCACTAATTCATTAGGATCATCCCAATAAACAAGTTCAGTATTTTTTTTATATTTTTTAAGAAACGGTAAACCAGCCCCTCTTTTTTGCCTAGATTTAACTTCTATTGGTACTTGTAAGCATTTATAAGACTCAGAAAATAATGGTTTGACCACTTGAGAATATTTTAGACCTTTATCACCTTTAAGTTGACCTGCAGGGTCAAAGTCTCTTTTATGAGCATTAGTTGTCAGGAGTATTTCTTTGTAAACCAATTTATCTTTTAAATTGACTAAACTTAAATCAGGTTTTTTGCGAAGCAATAGTTCTTTTAGACCAGGTGTTATTGTATACTGTTTATTAGCTACGCAAATGTTAAACACTTTACCAAAGTTCTCCTGAGTGGTTGAGAAATTAACTATTGTATTTCCGATCATATGTTTGTTATTCTCACTACGTACACCAAATGGTATATTCATATCCTCATATATTTCAATGATATCTTCTTTTTTCAATGATGTATTTGTATCTTTTTCCGATCCATTATCTCCTTCATCTTCTGAATAAAATTTTTCTAACGAGCTTGACTCATTAGATGATTCATGTTTGTACATATCATGAGATTTATCACGCAAAAATATTGTTGAACCTATATCAGTGTGTTTAATTTCGTCATCATAAGTATCTTCATTTTTTATTGTAGAAATTTGCTTATTAGCTACGATTGCATTTAGAGGGTCTGCGAGAGGCTTAAAAAAATATTTCAAATGAGTGTCGGTTTTAAACTCATAATCTTTCATTTGTTTCACTTTTGCCTTAATAGCATCCGCAGACTTTATTAATTGATCTGTAATGTTGTGGTCCATTATACGACTTATATTAAGAAGTATTTATGCTCGAATGATTTATTTTTTTAGCAGTCATAATTTATATAGCCGTTAATCACAATAAATAAACTTGTCGAATGATTGTCTATATCTGCCTTTGTTTAATTCACAATCCTTATTAATAGTCAAAAAATCATAAGGATGTATCCAGATTTTAGAACACATATCTTTAAACTTTGACCACTCTATATCAGAACTAACATGTTCATCGTATATATGTTTCATGTTAACTTCATCTTGCTTGAAAATTATCAAAAAGTTAACATTGTCACGTAATAACTGCTTTGGTATTTTTGAATACGTTTGAGATAAATAAAAACAATCTATACTTCTATGTCTGCCCATTGTAAAATAATTTCGTATGTTAATTTGTTTTTCACAAACCACGTCATCAAAAATAATAACAGAATTCGGTAATGCATCGTTAGGATGAATAACTTCGTCATCAAAATTAAATATAAAAAGTTTTACTTCTGGCACCCTTTCTAAGATTTGTTTTAGAAAAATATATTTTGGTTGAAAACTAGTCTTTGAATACAAGTAAACATTTTTAAACCTTAAACCATTTTCGTGGATTAATAAACTAATCATGACGTTCGTTTTCCCGCAATTCGAAGGACCACATATTATACATCTTATATTATTCGGAAAAAGAACACTATGCTTTGCGGGTAGTTTAGTTTTCTCTACCTCAATATTTTTTACTTCTAATGAAACTGGTTGCTTGACCCACTTCATGTTTGTATCTGTCAGAAAAAAATATATGTTCTAGTATTTATAATGCTTATCAGGAACACTAAGTAATTATAACCCGCAAAAATCTGATTTTTGGTATTTCTTTTAGCTTTAGTTTCAACGAATAAGTACACAAATAAATAAAAATGATCGTATATACTTAGATAATATCTGTACAGGTAATACTGAACAAGGGTTATAAATAAAACCAGCAAATATAGAGTACAACTAAATATGTATGTATTAATTAACCAACAATATAATTATTCGATTTTATATAATGCTCGACAATTCTCATATTTAAATATATCATATAAGTTTGCAATTGATGTAAAATATAAAAAAATATTGAATTAACATATGTAATCACAATGACCCCAAGGTACAGTATCTACTTGATTTCCCAGAACATGCCTTTTATCGTCTATCCTGTTTAAAACGACTTTATTTACTTCTTGTGAGAAAAGCACATGCTTCATTGATTTTATCATATTCATCTTACGCTTTAATGTTAAGTTTTTAAATAAAACATCCTTATAATTAGATGATTTTAAACATCTTGTAACAGGCTTTGATACACCTTTAGCTTTGTTTATTTGAGTATTTAATGATTTAATGCAATATAGCTTTGCTCTTAAGCCCGTAAATTCGGTTATTGGGTCACCTCCTAACTCGTCTTTAAATAAACCAGGAACTTTTTCGTTCACCTTAGGAATAAAGTAATGATTATTAGTTTCAAAATTACTTGTATCGAATGCTGATAAATTATCACGCATATCTTTATAAAAGTCTTTAGTATGTATTAAATACAACAAACTATCAGTATCAGTGTAACATAATTTAGCTTTGTCACCATATTTATTCTTAATGAAATTATAGTGATAATTGTACAGATGCCACTTAGAGAATTCTAGCACCGCAAACCCAATATATATTGGTCTGTCTAAAACAAGTTTCATGGGACTCAGTTGTATTGCTATGAAGTTTTCATTAAAGATAGAAACACTTTTTAAATTAGGTTTTGTGATTAATTTCTCAGCACCTACTATTTTATTTGTTATATTTAAGTCATCACTCCATTTGGTTATTAATTTGACCTCCACTTGCTTACGTTTATTTTCAATAGTTTTACCAAATATTGAATTATTAAGAAGCTTAAAAAAATCTCTTTCGAATGATGTTGAAGCTGCTTGTCGTAAGCTAGTATTCAAGTCTATATACTTTTTCAAAAAAGATTCTTGTTTAAAACATAGGATTCTATGAATTTTTTTTAAAATTAGGCCATTTTTAAGACATGCTTTTAAATGAATATAATGAATAATGTAGTTATATTTATCATACAAATTTGCAATTAACTTTGGTGTTTTCCCTCCAATAGGTATGAATTTCTCTGGAGCAAAAGGCAAGTCGCTATGGAAATTATGTAAATGATTTGGATATGCTAAATCTACTTCTAAAACATAACCGTACTCGCCATTATCAGGAACATCCGATAAATTAAAATTTTTGATATCATCCTTTTTCATAAATTTAAACTCTGATATCGGTAATTTTTTAGTCATAGCATATCCATAAAGATTATTACAGTCTAAATATATCAAATATGTTGATGGTTTAGAATTATCGAAATTAGGTAAATAAATGTTATTGGCTTCAGCATATCGGTGAGAACACTGAGCTAATCCTCCACGTATTCCTTTTTCTAACATTTTATAAATTTCGAAATCATTGATCAATTCTAACTGAACACCTGTGTAAAGGAGCATAGCGTCCCAACTTAATCCAGGCGAAGTCACATAATATGCAGGATCGAGTTTATAGTGCTGCAGACAAATATTTCTAAAATTTTCAAATATATCACATAATAATAGTACATCACACTTTAAGTACAGGTCAGTATATTCACCGAGAGAACTAATATTAAAACATTTCCACACAGTTTGGGCATGTTGATATTCAGTATCTGTTATATGTTTCATTTGTAAACTGTTATAAAAATGATTCTTTGCTGGAAGTTGTGTTTCATTATATGCTTCCCATGAACAAATATGCTCATACGGATATACACCTTTGCTTCGCAGTAAATTTAACTGACTTTTATCTGAGAAATGTGATGATAAATGATTAAAATCGTTCTCCGTTAAACTTTTACTCAAATTGTCAAGACTTGAACTAAGAAATTGAAATGAATCTATAAATTTAATCTGTATAGGTTTACATCCTGTTTCAGCTTTGATTATTTTAGTTATGCTGATATATTTTTCTTTCGTTTTTGGTATAATTTTTATCTCACCATCATATTTCGATAATTCTGTAATAAATATATGAGAATCATAACCAGATAAGTTATGAAAGATAACCGGGATAAATGAACACACTCTATAAATTAAATTGCAGTGCGAGTGTGCCGCGCCTCTATACTCGGATGTAATATGATCATGATCACAAACTTTATCATCAAATAATAAATGATTACAGATATGGCATGTAGTTGCTTTACTATAATTATCGGTTTGCTTTTTCGTCATAGATCTCATGGGTTTCTTAGTCATTAAAATTTTGTGAATTACCTTCGCTTCTTTAATTAATCTCTTAACAAACACTTTTACACAGTCAGGTCCTCTGTATGTTACGAATTTGTTCAAGCTACTATCATGTGAGCAACATACATAATATGCAAAACAAGACGGTTGATGTAGTTTATTTTTTATCGTACTTTTATCATTACATTTTTCTTTATAATTTAATAGTATACTTTCAAAGTCAGCATAAATCACAAAGTTAATTTTTTGCTTTCGCTCATAATTTTTGAATTGTAATATATTGTTTTCATCAGGCAGTATGGTTAAAATTTGGGAACAACTATGAGAATGATACTTTTTTTCGGAAGTAAAAAATTGCAAACATGTTTCACATAAATGCATTTGACCCTTGTGACAAGTAACTTGCCGTCGCACTAAGCGTAAAAGGTTTTTTATCAAGCAATAATGTCCTTTATTTTGTTTTTCAAAATACAGTAAGTTAATGTGTTTATCTTTCTTACAATTCGTCACATAGAGAGGGCCGGTTACAGTACAACGTTCATCTAATCCGTAAATATTAATACTGAACTCGCAATTATTCTTTTCAAATAACCTGATATCTTTAGGTAAAGGTGGAAATGAAATTCCTTGAATATTAAATATTGAACTAAAGTGTGGATAGGAGTTTGTTCTACATGCGTTACTTTTTGCTGGGAATAATGCTGCAACAATACTCCATAAAAAACAGTATTCATCATTATTGCGTATATTCAAACAACTCTTTGTGTTTTTAATAGCTCCTGGTAGCTCTAAATAAGTACCACCCCGCATGGGAGAATATTTATTTATATTTATTTCTAAATGACTTGTACAGACAAATGACCATCCAGATTCACAATGCTCAAATTCAGTAAGTTTTCTTTTAAATATTTCTATTATATTTGAGAATAAATTATTAATGTCAGTACTGCTGTATATAGTTTCATATTTCGTATTAAATGACTTGAGCTGCTGCTCACTTAATTGTGGTAGTAAAAAGTACGCAAACAGCTCGAAGTTAACTTTAATGCAGGTATGTTCCAATAATGATAACTCAATGATATTCAAAACATCCTTTCGCTTATCACTCAAGAACGCCTCTAGTATGAGGTACTCGTCTTCTATTGATGGGTTTAAGCGATAAGTCATGATCCTATTTCTAAATGCCGTAGCTACAATATCAATATTATCAAACTTTGACTTTATTAAACAATTCGATTTATGAATATTCGTTCTCTTATGATATCTGTATTTATGTTCTGGGATCTCAATTTTGCATTTATCACAATTAATATACTTTGGTAAGCAATCTGGCTCATAAACATTCGTATCATATTCAATTTCTGGAATATCAATCTGGGATTTAACTTTATCAAACTTTGACTTATTCGTATCAAATTCAATTTCTGGAATATCAATCTGGGATTTAACTTTATCAAACTTTGACTTATTTGTATCATATTCAATTTCTGGAATATCAACCTGGGATTTAACTTTATCAAAATTTGACTCATTCGAATCATATTCAATTTCTGGAATATCAATCTGGGATTTAACTTTTTCAGGAATATCAATCTGGGATTTAACTTTTTCTGGAATATCAATCTGGGATTTAACTTTATCAAACTTTGACTTTATTAAACAATTCGATTTATGAATATTCGTTCTCTTATGATATCTGTATTTATGTGCTGGGATCTCCATTTTGCATTTATCACAATTAATATACTTTGATAAGCAATCTGGCTCATAAACATTCGTATCATATTCAATTTCTGGAATATCAATCTGGGATTTAACTTTATCAAACTTTGACTTATTCGAATCAAATTCAATTTCTGGAATATCAATCTGGGATTTAACTTTATCAAACTTTGACTTATTTGTATCATATTCAATTTCTGGAATATCAACCTGGGATTTAACTTTATCAAACTTTGACTCATTCGTATCATATTCAATTTCTGGAATATCAACCTGGGATTTAACTTTATCAAACTTCGACTTATTCGTATCATATTCGATTTCTGGAATATCAATCTGGGATTTAACTTTATCAAACTTTGACTTATTTGTATCATATTCAATTTCTGGGATATCAACCTGGGATTTAACTTTATCAAACTTTGACTCATTCGTATCATATTCAATTTCTGGAATATCAATCTGGGATTTAACTTTTTCAGGAATATCAATCTGGGATTTAACTTTTTCTGGAATATCAATCTGGGATTTAACTTTTTCTGGAATATCAATCTGGGATTTAACTTTTTCTGGAATATCAATCTGGGATTTAACTTTTTCTGGAATATTAATCTGGGATTTAACTTTTTCTGGAATATCAATCTGGGATTTAACTTTATCATTATCAGAATTTGATGAGCCATCGACGGGGTGTAAAACTGGAAAAAAAAGACACAACATTTTTTATTGTATAGTTTAATTATTGAGATTAAATGCGGTTACAAAATTCTATATTAAAATAAACTCTATGTAAGTATAATAATTAATGTGGTATAGCTTAAATCTCATAATGTAAACTATTGGTAAGAGCTTATAAAAGTAGGAGTACATTTTTTAAACTCCTTCCGGGTGCTTGTTATGTAGGCGTTTAGGCAACGCCAGGACTCTGAATCCTCATCACATTTGTTTTTGATCGTGATTACCGAGTGGCGCCATCTATTTACTGGTTGGACCCGCTCTATTTCATTACATTTATATACTTTGAGTTCTATATAGAACTCACCTCTCTTCTGCTCGTTCATTTGACGTGAAAACCCGTTCGCCAGTCTCCTAGTGATGTACGAGTATATCGGGGCATTCTTCTTGTCCGCAACCACCTCAATTTCATCGTCGTCACTGTCGCTCCCGAACAACTCGCGAGCCGTTGACTTGGTGACAGGAGTGATTGGGTGAATAGTCGCCTTAGTTTTCTTACTCGTAGACGGCTGGGAGCTGCTCGTTGACGAAGGCTTGCGCTTTTTGTTCTCCTTCGGCTTGGTTTTCACCGATGCATGCTCCTCGTCCGTCGATTCGTCCTCCATAGGGAAAATATAGTCAGCCGTGTTCTTGGACCTGTAATAAATAAAAACAATGAATGAGTACATAACAGTAACAATTACATTTAGTTTTAATCGTGTAGGCGATATTAATTGAATACACTTATTACTTGAATGAATGATTATTAAAAATTATGAATCAATAAACGGTTTAATGTTTATAGATGTAGACTCACTAACTTAACTGAATTATGGAAGAGGGTAATGAATAACTATAATACTATAATGATTGAATAGTTAATTAAGTGGAAACAACACAAAGTAAATTACATTGAAAAGTGAGTAGATATTATGTACTTACATTTTAGAAGATTAACGTTGCTTTGGTAGTTAGTAAGTTCTGGTAACTAGTTTGGTAGTGAGTTAGATGTAACCGCTCCTAGTTGAAGTGTTGATGTGATCCAGCTTCTGCAGGATGCACTCTTAAATAGTGCAAAATCCGCGTCACGATATCCCATATAAGGAATAGATCACGCGTTACAGAAATGCTTTATCAGCCCTTACACCCAAATATGTAATAGTTTACGTTGTAGAAAAATATCTTCCTAAACAATAAATATCGAGATCTTGCAATTTGAACTTTATCTTCATAGTTAAAGATACTTAAACTCGATAAGTCAGTGGGTGGTCCAGTTCTGATGTCTATTAGGTGCCGCTCTGGATGATGCCGCTTTCTGTGTGTATTGACTTTTAAGTCACCAGTTCACAGATAGCGATGCGGTGCGGTAGCATCGCGGTGATGTTTTGTATTGTTTAAATCAGTATGAGCGCGCTAACACATGATGCGGACACGGATAATACTGATACAGTAAGTTAATAGTACAGCGATCTATAAAGTTAAACTACTGCATCATTACTATCCTGTGTTGTGGAGCAGTACCCAAGCCTTCCCTAGCTAGCATTGAAACGTCATCACGACGCTATCGCATCGCACCGCCGTCTATTTACCGCTGGCTTTATATTATGGTATGCATTTAATTGTAATCTGAAACGGTATAGCGTCGCTTTGTCGCGAATATATGAAATTACGTTGACACGTGCTATTAGACTTTTTTCATAGCAATTTTGAACTTTAAACCCATTAAAAATTATTTAATAGAACCCTATATAAAGGATAAAATATCTTGAAATATCAATTATTATTTAGTTTCCTACCAGCAAGCGCAAGTAAATCAACGAGTAATAATTATGTCGGTGAGTATTAATTTAATTCTTTTTTTATATTTGTTTTTATTAAAAAGTTTAAAACTTGGTTTAATAACAGATCCTACCATCATATTATTGACTTTGAATAGTGAAATGCTTGCAACAAATACTTTAATGCATTTTACGCTCAATTCACTTTTTCATCACACGAATTAGAATATTATGTAGACCTTTTATTTCAGTAATGTGAATGTGTAAATTTTATTTTTTAAATCAAGACATGGTTTTTTAGTTCAAACACATGAGAATAGTAATGTGGGTAGAGTAGTCGATAAGTGGTGGTATTCGTTATAGGCCTTGGGTTCGATTCCTAGCTGAGTTAAAGCCAACAGTTTGGTACATGGCTACATATCAATCTATTGTAATATTCTGTAGCCATGCATATAGCATGTAGGATTATTTATTGTTTGAATAAAGGCCTATAATAAGAGTTAGGTATTATTAAGGTTTATTAGTTATTCATACGTTTTTATTCATTTTTCAGGACTCTGAAAACGATCTGTTTAACTTCATTCCTGCGAATCCACCAGCGGGGCAGCGAGGTGAAAGGTTGTTAAACCTCGATGGACCGAATAATAAGAAACTAAAAAAGTCCCCCGCTATATTTTCTTATGTGAAGAAACTTACGCGGGGGTCTAATGTCATCGGGGGAAAGGTGATTAGAATTGAAATCTATGATGCTGAAAAGTTTAGTGACAGTGAAAGCTCTCAGTGCAAATGTGATGCCGAATTATGTATACAACATGTTGTAAAAAATATGTATATGGATAATGTATATAATTCTGTTAAGGATATTGTTGTAAAAATCTCAGACTCAATGGATATTCATTAATAAATGTATCATAATATTATTCTGATTCAATCTTTTATTTACCATTTTCCCCCTTCAAAAACTTCTTATAGAAAAGGTAAATCAAAAACTCACTAACATGTTCTACCTTTTTTTCTATCGTTATTGAGAGTCTAAATAGGGCTTCAATCAGTATTCATCACACAAGCCTACCCCAATTTAATATAGTGGGGATAGAGACGAGCTAGTAACCAATGCATCAAACGTATTATCAAAGATTTGTACCTAGTAATGGGCTACTTTATGGGCTTTAGTCACTTAGTCAGTGTAAGGACGTGTTGTGCTTGTGATTATCAATAACGTCAAGGGGGGCTAGGGGGGGGGGGGGGGGGGGTGAGAATAAAAGTGATGCGTTATGGAGCACATCCGCACTATTTCGACAGCATCGCACTGCAATGAATTGTACATATTTTAGAATACTCGAATACATACATAAACTCACACCTTTTCTCATGGGTAGACAGATACTACAAAACCCCCCCTCCTGCCATGATCGTAATAATCGCATCGTCATGGAATGTTCTGCATCGAGGTATTCGAAATAATATGAACTAAATCATGTTATTTCGAATACTTGAATGTAGAACCTAAGTAAATAAATTAATGAAATGTTTTGAAACATATTGATCGATTGACTGATTGCCATGTTCAAAAATGTTGATTTATTGACTGATTTGTCTAGTTCACAAAATATTAAGAGAATGACTGATTGTCTAGTTCTCAAAATATTGATGGATTGACTGATTGTCTAGTTCTCAAAATATTGATCGATTGACTGATTGTGTAGTTCACATCAAATGTATAATTGGGGTGACTGGATCTCTGATCCAGGAACCCCAATTATACACTACTATGGAAACAAAGCAAATTAGGCTATAGGTTTGGATGGCTATAGTGGATTGGTAACCGCAACTATGGAGAGACTATGGCCCCTGCCTGATCAATGTTTTGTATACACGGATAAAATGGCAGTGGGTGACTTGCACACTCAATAATGGGCCCCCGGGAAACGTCGCTAGCACATAGTGACGTAGCGACAAGGGGGCAACACTTCTTGAGGTGCTTGAGAAGTGGAGAGGTATTCCACGGCTTTCAGAACAATCCCAGAGCCCGGAAGATGGTCAAGATCCCTACGAGCACTTACTGGAATACTTCCTTGCACGTTTGCTCTTGCGAATCTCCACTCAAGCCAGCCAATAAAGGCAAGAATGAGGCGGGAGCTCTGAACCTCATCAGTGTTCACTCCAGCCGGCCAATAAAGGCAAGCCAGAGATGAGGAACAAGAATTCTCCCAGGAGATAGGGTCCGTGGGGTCGCTACTGCCCAACAGCTCGCCACAAGCTGCCCTGCGGGTTTATTATTATTATTATTGTTAATCCAGGTTATAAACTATCTGTGTGCCAAATTTCATCTAAATCGGATCAGTAGTTTTTGCGTGAAAGAGGAACAAACATCCAACATCCATACTCACAAACTTTCGCATTAATAATATTAGTAGGAAGTAGGATATCTCCAGAGAGAAAATTGTCGAAAGCTGATAGGTTCTTCATCATCTCGCGGTGGGTCAGGTGCCTACAGGTCTTTTAGCTCGACGACTACTAATACAGTAGAGTCCGTTTAGTACGACTTCGCATGTAACGACCAACCGCTTTTAGCGACGTAAGTATAGGTGCGTGTTTGGTTTTAATATAAGCCACTATGAAAGTACATCCGTTTATTACGACTCCGCTTACAGGGACCGACCGCTTTTAACGACGGAATTTCACAGAAAATTGTCCTGTTACAACGACGACGAGCGTTGACGTGTTTACAAATAAATCGTAGGTAAGAAACTATCTCCGCCCCGCGCTTCCCCCTTGCCTGCACGTCGCTGATTCGAATGCGACTGTTGAGTTTACGGCGTTAATTTGCGGGTGATGCGTGTTTCGCGTACAAGAATGGCTTCTATAACACGAAAAAGTTTCTCTGTTGAAGAAAAAAGTGGCATTATTATTATAGATTATATGTAAATTATGTGAAATAAATAAATATTGACGCGGATGAAGTCGCGGGCAGAAGCTAGTCAGTAATATTAGTAAGACATACACAATCGAATGCCTCTCGAAGTTTTACACACTCGCGATATGCCCAAAAAATACCTAAATGAAGCGAGACAGAGAGATATTGGCAAATTGGACTGTCCGCGATGTTGATTGGTCAATGACTATGTCACTTGTTTTTTTATTTGTTTTTACGATATTCTTTATGTTGTTAGTCTTGTGTTGTGTGTGGAGTGAGTGAGCATGTTTAAAATTATTATTTTGTTTTTGTGCGGTGCGTATTTTCCTTGTTTTTATACTTAACAAGTTGCTAAAAGATAAGTCCTGTGAGATAAGACAGTTCTAGTAAGTAATAATGTGTTGACATGCCATGTCAGACAACGGTGCGGTTTAAAAGAAGATTTAATGACAAAAATTTAAAAGAATATGTTTAGTTGGTTTGGTCATGTTGAGAGGATGAATGAAGGACGGCTTACAAAAGGTATTTACAAGGCGATGTGAGTGGAAACGTAGGAAGGGGACACCATAGGAGGACATATAGTGACCTTATTGGTGATGTTCTTCGGCAAGGTCAGGTGCGTAGTACCGGCGTGCATGTATGACCAGCACGTGTAGCATGAGCAGTATAAAAAGAACTTTGTCTATTCTTGGTAGAAAAGAGATAGAACTGTCATGCTACGCCAGCATAAAACGGTACAAATCTTTCTACAATCTTTAATTCTGTCTTTAATCTTTCTACAATCTGTAATTTTATCTATTCTTCCGTCGACAAAACTCTACGGTGGTCATGCTACGCGTGCAGAGGGGAAATTGCGGAACTTTTTGTCGATAGGAATTGGTTTAATATTCTTAGTTAAACAACATTCATTGCGTTATTTACGTTGCTGAGCCGACAATTGATTCGAACAAATGGCGCAATGGTTTAGAAATATTCTTCAATCCCATTCAGATTCTGATAAATTGTGCGTTTCGCAATTAGGGTGCAGATGTATGAACGTAAACGAGGCTAATGAGGCAACTGCTACAATAGACTATACTCTTTGTAGGATTGTAGAAGGTGGCATTCCGTAGTTTCTGCCCACTCCCATGGGAAAAAGGCGTGAGTCTATATATGTCATGTATCCCATTATGGGGGAAATAGAAATAGACGCGTTCAAGCCTTTGATTAAAATAAAACTAATAGATATGTAACGTTCTTACGTTAGGTATTCAAACACTGACTCTTACACGTTTACTCACACAAACAATCGTTATTATTACACGCCAACAAAGAAAAAGACAATAATGCACAAAGGTGGCGTGCGACCAAGACGGAGCATCACCGCTCTTCGAGAAACGCACGTCACGCCGAGCGACGACGGCGACACGGCGCCCTGTTCTAGCCGGACGTGTCACACACTAACGCATTGTATGTTTCTATCCCGCTCTACAAAATGGCGAACAAATTCGAACGGGTACAAATTTATTTAATCAAATCTTTACAAAATAATAAGAAAAATGTACTTATGAGTGAAATGTGATGCCGAGTGATTTATTTTTTCTTTTAGAGTGGTTCATGCACCCAGTGAAGGCACACGAAGGCATTGTTTTTCTTTTTAGTGCGTTACTAGCGTATTGGAATACACACGCACGCACGTCTCAATCGAAAGCTAGTCGTATTGCGACTGAGAACAATTAGGCGCCCGGGACCTAATTTATGCGGTCCATGCGCTATCGTCTAGTGACACATCTTCCGCTAGTTTTATTTTAATCAAAGGTTCAAGCCGAAAAGATTTTGAGTTCTGCCATGATAAATCTTGAAGTGAATTTGATTTATTCCGATATTTTAGTTTTTGCAAGCTTTGTATTTATATTCCGAGTCCCATTGTCATGTCCATTTTAATAGGAGAAATACTTTTTATATTTCTTTGTTTTCATTTTAGGTAGTTTTTTGACTTCTAATCAAGTTGTTACTGCAGCATCCACTTCTGGAAATGGAACGATAGCTCCGCTTTGCAGGTAGATTCATCATCATAATCAATATTTCAGCCGAAAGATGTCCACTGCTGGACAAAGGCCTGCAAATTGGGGGGGTTCGCTTTATCTGCAACACTTGGCAGGCGGGTTGGCGATCGCAGTATGGTGGTAAAATACATAGAGAACGCTGCTGCCCATTCTCTAGCAAGTCTCTTAGTTGCTTCTTTCGACATCCACGAGAAGAAATGGGATGGTGTTATTCTTTACTTCACCACACGGAACGCTGGTAAATTCACTTCTTCTTCATTCATAAATACACACATAAAACTCTAATAATAAAATATTTGGACTTTAAAAGTGACTGTGATTACTGAATTTGTTTCGGCGTTTCTTCTCAGAGTAGTCAGATAGGAATGGCCGCCTTCGTCTCGTTTTTACACGCTTTATATTAGCTTCACATGTTTGTTTGTAACCGACTCCTTATAGCGCGATTTTGACCCACTTTAAACGACCAGATTTTATATAAACTCTGTAGACATATCGAGAACCGATGACAATACTATAATTTCATAAATTTGTGCCATTATCTTTGCCAGGGTTACCAGGACACCAAAAAATCTGTCTTCGAAAACTATGCTGACATACGTCACAAACTACGCTGACATACGTCTCAAAATTTGAAACACCCTAAAAAATAGAAAATAAATAATAGTTAAAATAAATAATAGTTTAAAAAAACTAAAAAACACGCTTCCATTGAAAACTTTTTCGAAGTCAGTTTTTTTTTGCTGTCCTGGTAACCCTGGCAAGGATAATACCACAAATTAGTTTGTGACGCATGTCAGCGTAGTTTTCGAAGACAGTTTTTTTTGCTGTCCTGGTAACCCTGGCAAGGATAATGGCACAAATTTATGAAATTATTGCATTGTCATCGGTCCTTGACAGGTGTGCAAAGTTTGAATGAAATCTGATCGTTTAAAGTGGGTCAAAATCGCGCTATAAGGAGTCGGTTACAAACAAACATACAAACATACAAATATACAAACATACAAATGAAGCTAATATAAAGCGTGTAAAAAAACTAAAAGACACGCTTCCATACCTTAAAAAAGCACCCCACGCTTTTTTTCCATTATTTTCTACTTTTTAGTTTGGTTTTCTATGGAACTGTGTTTTTTCAAGTTTTATTAATTTAGTTTTTATAAAGTTTGTACAAACACTTTTAAACGTCAATCATATTTAGGATTCTTAGGTTTGTACTACAAACCTACTTGCAGAAACAAAATCCTTTATCACAATGCACATTGGTGCAATTAAAATACGCCCTATGGATATTTGCTGAGCTATAACCATGTCATTACAACTGTCAAAGAATGACAGTTGTTAAAGAATGAGTATTCTTGTTATTTGAATATACATAAGGAAAATTTGAGGCAGTCAATTTACTTGACAATTATAATATCTTAGGACAACCAACACAACGTTATCTGATCCCAAACTAGGCAAAGCCTTTACTATGGTAACCAGACAACTGATAAACATACTTATATATTTCTAAATAATTACATATTATAGATAAATCACACCCAGACACAGAACAAATGATTGTGCTCATCACACAAAGATTTGTCCTGGGTGGGAATCGAACCCACGAGCTCACTCTTAGCAGTCAGGGTCACTAACCACTAGACTAACAGGCCAGTCAACTGTATCTATTATTTGACGTTTTTTCAGCGAAGGTAAAAGGTGTAAGAACTGCGACAACGGGCAGATATTGTCTGACGAGAACAAATGTGACGGAAAGGTAGATTGCGCAGACGGAAGTGACGAGACTGCAGCCAGATGTGGTGACGTCAACTGTGGGGATGGGAAGTTCAGGTGCGCGTATGGAGGGTGCGCACATATGTTTGCTAAGTGCAATGGGGTAAGTTGTTAACCCATCCTTACCTCTATTTAAATAAAATCAAAACATATGAAATTGAAGTGTCTGTTAATAATGTCGAAATATTAGCTATTTATTAAATGCCTACAAAAGTATATACGGTTCTAATAACAAAAACTAAAAACTTTTATTTTTCATTTTTGTCTTCCTGTCTGTCTGTTTGTTCTGACTAATCTTCGGAAGGACCAGACTGATTTCAACAAAATGTTGTACTTTGAGTGTACTACGTGAGCTCGACAAGTGGATGTGCGAATAACACTTGTGCGACAAAACTGTACTGCGACGTGACTGCGACTCACCATAGTTCGAATGCAGGCTTGTGCGACACACTGAATCTAGTCGTTTCTAGCACTCACCGGCCGCTGCCACGGCACCGTTCGCTTCGCTCGCTCGGCTCGTGCGTAGGGGGTCACAGTTTTAACCTAACCTAACCTAGTGTACTACGTGAACTCAAGTGTGTCGCACAAGCATGCATTCGAACTACCGTGAGTCACAGTACAGTTTTGTCGCACAAGTGTTATTCGCACATCCAGTAGTCAAGCTCATGTAGTACACCCGGATACTTTGAACCCAGGGGAAAAAGCGGAACTCGTGTTTTCTCGAAACGTCACCGCTGTGTACTGTGGCAAAGAATGGCGAGTATTGGAGACTGAACTGATGACATTGAATTTATTTATATATAAATACTAGCTTTTGCCCGCGGCTTCGCCCGCGTGGATGTCGGAAATTAACGCAGGAGGACGTACTACCGCGGTAAGATGTGTTAATTCAGGTTATATTATAGGTAATAGCTGTTACCCGCGACTTCGTCCGCGTGGTATTTAACAAAAAGTTTTTCATAAAAACTGTCTTTGAAAACTACGCTGACATACGTCTCAAAATTCAGCGTGTTTTTAGTTTTTTAAACTATTATTTATTTTTTCTAAAATAAAAGTAGCCTAAGTTACTCGTTGTTACATCAGCTATCTGCCAGTGAAAGTTCCGTCAAAATCAGTCTAGCCATTTCAGAGATTAGCCGGAACAAACAGACAGACAAAAAATTGTAAAAAATGTTGTTTTGGTATATGTACCGTGTATACATCCATATACACTTAGTAAAAAGTGTTTATCTTAATATTAAAAACAGACACTCCAATTTTATTTATTTGTATAGATTATTTATTTGTATAGATGTATAGATAGATACATACATGGTGCTCACATATTTACAAAAATTGTAAAGGCGCATGTATACGAATTTCCAAGCATTAGTCAGTGTGTGAGTTAAAGTAATTACAGAATGTAAAAGAGTGTCAAAAAAGAAAATAGTTTAAAATTTTTATTTTTTTTGGGAATGATATCTGGTCAACTTACGACGTTGTCGGCTGCTTAACCGAACTTGCCTGTGGCTACCTTAATAAATAAAGGTCTTCTGCCAAGACTTAAAAACTTCAAACTAGTGCGACTAAGTACTCGTCAAAGGCACCCCTGTGGGGTACACGGGCCTATGGCCTTAGGGCATCGCTGATAGAGGGCGGCAAGGGATGGGCTGGATCGAAATGATTCGAAAGCTACTTTAGAGCAGGGTTTCTCAAATTTATGGCTCCATGAACCCCCCCCCCCCCAAAAAGAAAAGAATAACATTGTATACAGAATAAAATAAAGTTTATTAATTGAATAAAAGATCACGCGCAACCTGTCACGCCACGAGCGAGTGACAGTCGCGCGCGCACTTTCATGCTTTCCGCATGCGCCTGCTAGTCACCCAGCCGCCATTACGTAAATTTTGTCGCGAACCCCCCAACCGTCGCATGGCGAACCCCTAGGGGTTTGCGAACCTCACTTTGAGTAACCCTGCTTTAGAGCTACGCCCTTAAGCTGATATTACTTATCTGTAATGATGACGTGACTGATGACAATGTTTCAGGTGACAGATTGTGCAGACGGATCTGATGAATCGGAAGAACTTTGCGGCACAAAGTTGAGAATCAATCCAAGAGTAGGGGAAGAAACTACTACGCAAAGGTATGTATGCCCAAATCGTTCGTCCCTGTTATGATAAATTGTCCTTACTTACAATAATATGCAAGGCAATCAATTTATTATGTTCTGAATTGCTAACCTACCACAACTACCAATCTAACGAACATAATTCTACACATAAGCCTATGTCCCCCAACTTGGGGGGCGTTGCCATAATCGCCACTCTTGGCAAGTGAGTTGGCAATCGCAGTAGTGGCACAGAATATATATTAGTACCTTACGGTACAGAAGTTTCACTCCCGACTTTAGGTATGATAAACGCAAGCGTCCAGCCACCGTACTAGTCTCAATAGGCTTGCACTCGCTCGACTTGTCGCACACGCAGCGCACGCACCCGCGGATCAAAAGTAAACTGTTAATACCGTAAAGTACCTACTATTGTATATTCTACCTCTCTGACAGCCCTAGCAGATTGAAGCGAGACGGCAGACAGTTATTGTACTATGAACGCTATACGCAATGCAAAAGGTTGAAATTAGGTTGTTTTCCAGAATAGTAGGTAAATATCTCGGGGATTTTGCGCCGCTTGTATGGAAGTGAGACAGGCCTGGTAGTGGTAAGATGCAAAGAAAACGCTGCTTCCCATTCTCTAGTAAGTCCTTTGATCGCCTCTATACGACACCCACGGGAAGAAATGGGGTGCTGCTATTCTTTACGTTCGACACCTCAGACTAATAATATATGTTCGCGGGCTACCTTAGCGCATACTCCATAAGTTTATCGAAGGTTGACTGGAACGTTTTTTTTTGTAGGGTTCCGTTGCCAAATGGCAAAAAACGGAACCCTTATAGATTCGTCATGTCTGTCTGTCTGTCTGAGTATGTCACAGCCATTTTTTTCCGAAACTATAAGAGCTATGCTGTTGAAACTTGGTAAGTAGATGTATTCTGTAAACCGCATTAAGATTTTTACATAAAAATAGAAAAAAAAACATTAATGTTTGGGGTTCCCCATACATAGAACTGAAACTCAAAAAAATTTTTTTTCGTCAAACTTATACGTGTGGGGTATCTATGGATAGGTCTTCAAAAATGATATTGAGGTTTATAATATCATTTTTTAAAAAACAATAATATTTGGGGTTCCCCATACATAGAACTGAAACTCAATTTTTTTTTTTCATCAAACCCATACGTGTGGGGTATCTATGGATAGATCTTCAAAAATGATATTGAGGTTTCTAATATCATTTTTTTCTAAACTGAATAGTTTGCGCGAGAGACACTTCCAAAGTGGTAAAATGTGTCCCCCCCCCCCCCCGTAACTTCTAAAATAAGGGAATGATAAAACTAAAAAAAATATATGATGTACATTACCATGTAAACTTCCACCGAAAATTGGTTTGAACGAGATCTAGTTAGTAGTTTTTTTTTAATACGTCATAAATCGTAAACCACAATTTACCTTGTGAAGGCCGCAGGAATACGTTGGATGCGAGAAGCACAGAATAGGTCGAAGTGGCGGTGCTTGGGGGAGGCCTATGTCCAGCAGTGGACGTCTTTCGGCTGAAATGATGATGATGATGATGAATTTACCTTTCATTCAGTCAACTCAAATATAAAAATTTAAAAAAATAACATTTAATTTCATAAACATAAACCTTATGCATAAACCGTGAATACCTACAGGTTTGTACGGAACCCTCGGTGCGCGAGTCCGACTCGCGCTTGGCCGGTTTTTTGTCTTATAATTATTATTTCATTTCCAGGTCACGACCCCCATGCGCAAGCATCTTACCACCACAACCAAAGCACGGGTCGTATACCAGATTTGTGGATCCCGATACAGTACCTGATGACAGTAAAGACTTCATAGTGCTACATTATAAGTGCAACGAGCCGTATAGATTGGTTGGAAGAAAATTTGTAATCTGTAATAATGGATATTGGGTTCACTTATTCCCGACTTGCCAAGGTAAGTTGAAAATGTTAGTGCTTTAAATTAATTATCAAAAAAAAAAAAAAAAATAACAACCGACTTCCTTAAAAAAAACAAAACACTACAAAGTCAAAAATAACTTTAATTTCGGAAGTCGGTGGCAAACAAACCTTAAATAAAGATCCTAAGACACCGACTTCCGAAATTAAAGTTATTTTAAACGACTTCAAAAAAAGGAGGAGGTTATCAATTCGACTGTATTTTTTTTAATGTTTGTTACCTCGTAACTTATGACTGGGTGAACCGATTTTGATGATTTTTTTTTTTTGACTTTGTAGTGTTGCTTTTTTAAAGAAGTCGGTTGTTATTTTTTTTTTTAAGTTTTTCAGGAACAGGGAGCAAAGTTCACTCAAGTTTCATAGAAAAGAACCCGATTAGATGAGTGGCGTGTGTGGTGGGCAACTGTCCGACGGTTGTTTTGTTTTTGGGAATATCATCTCGCAGATCTGCTCAACCGGACTTGCCTGTGTGTTTACCTTAATAAATGAAGTGCTTTAGACAAGGCTTAAACACTTAATAGACTACTCGCTAAGGACACACCCTGTGGGATACCGGCCTCGGCATAGGGCATCGCTGGTCAGGGGCAGCAACGGGCTGGATCGGATTGATTAGTATTTAGAGTTGGTTCACATCTGACGGAAGATGCGTCGCATATTATCGGTCGCGTAACGCCAGAACAGACAATTATATGAGAAAACATTCAACCTTTCACACTTAACCGATGATGCGTTACTGCGTCGAGCGTACAGCGTCTGTTCCGTTTCCGTCAAGGCATTGTCGGCCGACGTAAAGAGCGGCAACGTCACGCCACGTGTATATTGACTGATGCATTCAGACTAGGCGTAACATCAGCGGAGATCGTTTGTGTACAGACTTAATTAACACACAACACAACCGCTCTATAGATGCTGAATGCAGAAACTGAATAAACGTGTAATAATGTGGTAAAACAAAGTTACGCCGGACGCATCTTCCGTCAGATATGAAAACATCCTATTTGACCGAATAGACGCGACCGATGATACGCTCGACGCATCATCCGTCAGATGTGCACCGACTCTTAGGGACGAATTTAAAGCTACGGGTTCGGCTACGGCACAAGCTGGCACTTCGTTCAGCAAGGGGCGTGGAGGACTATTTAGTCGGGAGCGTCGCGACGGACCTTTATTGTGTGTATCGTTCTGGTGCCCCTATTGCTTTCTTAGACGAGGGTAATGGTCTCCGCATGGTTAATCAGACCCGGCGATTAATGTCCAACACACGTGCCACCATCAGCGAGACATTATGGGTTAACTTTCAGCTCTAAATCAGCTTCTAATGACCTTTTTCAGCTCTCTGCAAACTCCCACGCAGTTTGAGAGCTTTCTACAGGTGCCCGGTCGCCGGGAATAGCACCAAAAAAGGGAACGACCAATGTGACTGGCTAGTACCGGAGGGGATGAAGGTCCAACCAGTATGCACGCCACTTCTTTTCTTCTCCCCTGAGGAACTGGCGCCCATGTATTGCAAAAATGGAAAATGGAATTATATTCCTAAATGCATTCCAGGTAAGAGAGCTTATAGGAGTTTTTGAATTGATCACGGATTTGTTGATATCATTATCAGCAGCCTGTAATGTTCCCACTGCTGGGACACAGGCGTCCTGTCAGTGAGAGCGAGTGGGTCATATTGTCATAATCCATCACACGAGCCAAATTGTTGGTAGATGCTACACGTCTTCGAATTTTTGGTTCTTAGACATGCCGGTTTCCTCACGATGTTTTCCATCGCCGCTTTGAGAGCAGTGTCAATGATATAATTTACTCAAAGTAAAATTCTTGCTGGGGTTCGAACCCACGGTAGCAACCAGTATTTTCCATGGAGCAACTGCCTGTCTGACCTCCACAACCCAGTGAAGATACTGGCTAACACGGTTCCCCATTGGTGAAACTGGTTGTCAGACTACCTGTAGCGACTTTTAAAGATCAACAAATGACAGCCGAGAGCAACGGTTTAGGCGATTATCACACTGCACCGCGCACCGCCGCGGTGGGCGCTCGCTGTAAAGCGAATCGACCGCGTGGTCGGGCGGTGTACGTGTGTTAGGCATCAACGGATTTAATAGAGGGCAATGCGAGATGAGATCCGCTTCACCGCCTACCGCGGCGGTGCGCGGTGCCGTGTGTTAATCGCCTTAACGTGCTTTCCGAGGCACGAAGGGGTCTTGGTATGTTAAGATGGTCACCCATCTACGGACCAACCGCGGCAAGCGTAGCTTAACCCGATCGATCTACCCGTGCAGCTGTTATTACGTAGCCACAAGCCCCCATTTACTACTGGTGACGTTGTTGATAAAATAATGAATCAAAATCGAAAGTCATTTATTCAAACTAGGCTGAGAGTCAGCACTTTTTGAACGTCAAAGTTACATAAGACAGTCCTCCGCCACGCCCGCCCTTCACCACTTCCTAATGCTTTAGCTGGGAAGAAGAAGTGGCGCAACAAACTGTCCAGCAGCACAGCTGTCTTTATTTGTAAGTTACTAAGAAATTAAAACATACATTAAATTATTTGTCTAGACCTATTTGTCTAGACTGGCCTGTTAGTCTAGTGGTTAGTGACCCTGACTGCTAAGACTGAGGTCGTGGGTTCGATTCCCACCCAGGACAAATCTTTGTGTGATGAGCACGATCATTTGTTCTGTGTCTGGCTGTAATTTATCTATAACTAGCTGACCCAGCGAACTTCGTATCGCCTCAGATTCAGTAAATGTTGTAATAAACCTACCAAGTTTGACAACCTCGTATGCGGTGGTGATCTGGTAAGCGTTTTCTAGCTGACACTCATCTGTTTGGTTAGCTCCTACCCAGTTATGATAACCTGGTACTTCGTAGGCATAAAGCGTTTTCTAGCTGACAATCCTTTGTTTGGTAAGCTCCTGTCAAGTTATGATAACCTGGTACGTCGACGGTATAAAGCGCTTTCTACCTAACACATCAATCTCAGAGGGTAATTGCATAATACACTATCAGTAGTAATCTCTTACACTAAAACCCACCCTTGTTCCTTCAGTTGGCTATGTCAGGGCCACGGTAACTCTTTCAAACAAATCTCGCGACCCTGGCAGAAAGTTATGACCACCTGGTACTTCGAAGGCAAAAAACGTTTTCTAGCTGACACTGCTGTTTGATAAGCTCCTACCAAGTTATGACCACCTGGTACTTCAAAGGCAACGTTTTTGTCATACCACGTTTTAAAGTGACTTGTATTCTCTTTGACGTTTTATGTCACGTCACACGGGAATACGGTCGAACGGGATAAATAAAAATCTTGGTAAAAATGCCGGGGTCAGAACGGGATAAAAAGTATCCTATGTCCTTCTCCTGGCTCTAAACTACCTCCCTGCCAATTTTCAGCTAAATCGGTTCAGCCGTTCTTGAGTTATAAGTGAAGTAACTAACACGACTTTCTTTTATATATATAGATGTATGTATTTAGAAATATATAAGTATATTTATCAGTTGTCTGGTTACCATAGTACAGGCTCTGCCTAGTTTGGGATCAGATAACGGTGTTTTGGTTGTCCTAAGATATTTATTTATTTATTTGCCATATGTCAGCTAGGTGTGTTGGTTGGTTTACCTTTACAGAGTGTGGTCGAATGATACCAAAAGCAACGCTCCTGATGGCTGGAGGCTGGCCAGCGAAAAGGGGTGAGCTACCTTGGCAGGTTGCCATTTACTCCAAGAAGGAAGATTATAACCAAATCTGTGGTGGTACTATCATCAGCAGAAAGGTTGTAATATCTGGTGAGTACGGTTTATAGCCATTTTTTTTGAGTCGGAAATCATCCTAAGGCTTCTCTCGCTCTGGGTGGAACGGAAGGGCGTGTCAAACTTTTATTGACTTAAACCCACCCGAGCCCCCCTAGCCAAATTACAACCGTTTCGTGTCGAATTCCGATCTCCAATCGGTAACGCCTCAGTGTCAGCAATTGTAGAAAACTATAAGTTGGTAGCCATGTTGACGAGCCTGAGTCGGCCGCTCGTTCTACAATGTCTTTAGAAAAACGACATTATAACAAAGGATGTAGCGTTGAACATTGTAGAAACGATATCAATTCATTCTATCATTTTGTACGATGCGAACTTGGCTACGAATTTTCTATTCGTTTGTTCTGACCACGTGACATAACGTTGAGATGATTTCATTCCCATACATTTGATTAGTTTTCGACTACCGTTAACGATTGCAGATTATCAACTTGGCTAGGGGTGTTGTTCCTTCAACTGCCTGTGCCAGGGCCACGGTATCTCTTTCAAACAATCTCGCGACCCTGGCAGGCATCGGTCCTAGCAGACCCCTTCAATTCTGCTGACATCTCTTCGGTTTATAGCCCAATTACTGAATGCTCGGATTTCGTTATCATCATCATCAATTCAGCCGAGACACGTCCACTGATAGATATAGGGCCTCTCTCAATTTGTGGGGGCTTGCCATAATCGCCACGTTTGGCAGGCGGGTTGGCGATCGCAGTATGGTGGTAAAATGCATAGAGAACGCTGTTGCCCATTCTCTAGTAAGTCTCTTAGTTGCCTTTTACGACACCCACCGGGAAGAAATTAAATTTAGTTTTTTGTTTGTTTGGGATTTTGTAATTTAAATGAGTTTCTTTGGAGTTCCTTGTCCATTCTTCTCCATAGAGATCTACGTTTTGAAACGGCCTTTAACTTTTTGACTAACTGACCGGCTTTTTTGCCAGTTCAAAAGTGCTTGTAAATGTTTAAAATTTCACTTCCCAAAGTTTGTCTTCATTTTCAGCTGCTCACTGCTTCTGGGAGGCAGGGGTTCTCCAGCCACCATGTCAGTATGCTGTAGCTGCAGGGAAGCTGTACCGTGCTTGGGCAGATAATCGCGAAGACTACGTACAGCGCCGGGATGTAAGTGATCCTTGATTAAGTTGTTGAATTTGACAGAAACAAAAACTCTTTCTGCTCAACTACAAAACTTCTACTTAGGTGTAGTCCTCCAGTCGTATTGGCCACGGCGGCCAATCTCAACGGAGACTAGCCATCGGCGTGAGAGATATTATAGTGCAGGCGTGTGTGCGCAGACACAGGGACACTCACTGTTTCCTCACTCTCATAGTCCGATGGGACGGCTATCCGACACGATCCGAGAGAGATCAGGAGCAGCACCAACGGTTTAACGAGCTTTCCGAGGCATGGAGCTGACACACCACAAACTCCGGGCTGATACTAAGATATTCCTAATGGCAAAACTAAGTAACTAACTTAGATAACATCATGACTGTAATTCCCAAAGAGTTAAGTTATGTTTAAGTCCCATGTAATGGGGTCACACTGTAGCTATGTAGGGGTCTGCTAGGACCGATGCCTGCCGGGGTCACGTGATTGTTCGAAAGAGATACCGTGACCCTGGCACATGGGCAACTGAAGAAACATGGGTGGGTTTTAGTCAGTAAAAGTCTGACACGCAGGAGCAGACGCCCCGGGCGTCGGGAGTCGATAGCGGACTCCCGGCCACCGTAGGCGCGAGCTTGCGGGTGGCGAGCAATGGGTAGCTCGCCGCCCGGTAAGGACTAGGCTCGGGTCGACGGCGCGTAGTGTTCCACGCGCGCCTCAAAGAGATGTCAGCAGCACTGAAGGGGTCTGCTAGGACCGATGCCTGTCAGGGTCGCGAGATTGTTCGAAAGAGATACCGTGACCCTGGCACGTGGGCAACTGAAGGAACGCGGGTGGGTTTTAGTCAGTAAAAGTCTGACACGTCCCTCCCGCTCCGCACAGAGCGGGAGAAGTCATTTGATGATTTCCCATCCAAAAAAAAAAAAAATGAGGTCAGGCTTGTTGCCATCAACCGGGCACGAATCCAAACTCTGAGCCGGAGAATTTATGGTGAAAAACCTTATAACACTTTGTCCGACTTGGGAATTGGACACAGAAGACCACATGTTCAGTAATCGTAATACTGCCTATGACTTCCTCAATAAATTTGGGCCTCCAGACAGACCTTAAAACTTAAATAATAGTTTAAAAAACTAAAAAACGCGCTTTCATAGAAAATTAAACCCATCATCATCTCAGCCGCATGAAGTCCACTGCTGAACATAGGCCTCCCCCTATTCGGAGGGATTTGCCATAATCGCCATGCTTGGCAAGCGTGTTCGCGATCGCAATATGATGGTAAAATGCATAGACAACGCTGCTGCAAAACCAAACAAAAAAGTAGAAAATATTGGAAAAAAACGTGAGGTGCTTTCTGAGGTATTATTTAACTGATATCAAGCACCCCACGCTTTTTTCAATTATTTTCTATTTTTTAGTTCAGGTAGCTACAAAAGCGGCTTTTTGGTTGTTTTTTGTTTTGGCTCTCCCGGGGATCCAGCGACCATATAACCAAATATGGGTTATATGGTCGCTGCGGGGATCCTAGCCCGGATAATGGCACAAATATATGAAATTATTGTATTGTCAACGTTCCTTGATAAGTTTCAAATTAATCCGATCCGAGCACGTTCAAAAATTCCGTTACATATATAGAGACATACACATATACCAAGCTAATAGAAGCATGTTAAAAACTAAGCGACTAAACCCTAAGAAGAAGAAGAAGAAGAAGAACTATTAACCAAGAAGTATTAACCTTGGCTTAGGGCGTCGCTGGAAGAAAGCAGCAAGGGATGGACTGGATTCAAATGTACTGTCCTGCAATGCTGACAACATTCTATTTATATAACGAGTAAGGTTCTAGATAACTCGAGAACTTTCCTGGAGTTCCACTTCTCGATAATAGATGGCGGTAGCGTGGCATTTCTAGAGAGTTCTACGACATTCTTCCAAAACATTCGTGTAGTTCCGTTTCTCTATAATTGAAGGTGGTAGCGTAGCATTTTCTGTCGTACCGACCTATGTGAAATTACGTTTCTTTTAAAATTACAGGTCATAGATGTAAAAGTTCCCCCACGTTTCCGGGGAGTGCAGACTAGTTTTCAAGATGATATCGCCCTGGTGATACTGTCCAATGCGTTTGAGTTCGTCATGTTGGTCAAACCTATTTGTATGGATTTTGAGTACGAGTTCGATTCCCGGCAGCTGCAGGCGGGTAATATGGGAAAGGTAGCTGACTTAATATTTTTTTAAATTTTTAATATGTATATGTGATGTGGGAGCATTTGCTATACTTTTTTTGTAAATACTAAATGAGTTTTAGACTAAATCCGATTTTATTAAAGACAAACTTTTGCCCGCGACTTCGTCGGCATAAGTGTCGGTTATGGCAGACGCAGACAAATTCGCAGAATAAAAAGTAACCTATGTCCTTTCTTGTAGTTCAAACTTAGGCCACCCGTACCAAATTTCATCAGAATCGATTCATTAGTTTAGTCGTGAAAGCGTAACAGAAAGACAGAGTTACTTTCGCATATATGTATAATATTAAAAGTATAGACAAGCTGTATCTTTTTCAGTGCAGGTGTGTTTTTTTACCATCAGGTAGCTGGCTGGGGATACACTTCGGAAGACGGTGACCCATCCCCGTTCCTGAAGGTGGCGGAACTGCCCAACGTCAGCATCGAACAATGCTACAACGAAACTCCATTCGGATTCACTCCTTACATCACCACAGATAAGATCTGTGCTGGATATAAGAATGGTAACGTAGCGACATCTACCCCTCCAAATCCGTTTTCTCCGTAAGGCCTCAGGTTCCCCTTGGTACATTCGGATTAAAATCCACCACCTCGATATTAAAATCCCCACTATTTATTAATTCATGAAACGCAATTCCCAGGGTTTCTTCATTAGAGCCTTAACCCACCGCAACCCTCTGGTTGTCGCGGTCGCCAGTAACACCCACTCCCCACAATCAGTAGAGTTCACCGCCCAAGGCATACCCTGATGACCCTCCTCCAGGAAAGCAGTAGAGCCATCAGTACAATACACAAAAACAAAACATCCGTCTTGCCGAATTCGCCTACGAGCTCCGTCGCGACGCTCACGACTAAATAGTCCCCCCGACGAGCATGTAACTTTAAATTCGTCCCTAAATAATAATTTCTATACTGTGTAATGACAAATATCCGATATTTTCAGCATTTTTCCTCTATGATGAGAAAATATGAAATCAATTGGTGATTCTAACTTTAAGTAAAGACTCTTTTGATTCAGCGAGACATTTTTTGTATAATTTATTTCATTGCACATTGGAATTTCGTGTTTTTTTTTAACATAAACCATATACGAAAAACTTAAATTTTCAGCATTATTGCTAATTTCAGAAAAAAAACCGACCAAGTGCGATATGGACTCGCGCACTGAGGGTTCCGTGCAAACCTGCAGGTCATCATCATCATCATTCGTCATCATCGTTTATGAAATTAAATGTTTTTTTTTTAAATTTTTATATTTGAGTTGACTGAATGAAAGGTAAATTGTGGATTACGATTTATGACGTATTAAAAAAAAACTACTTACTAGATCTCGTCCAAACCAATTTTCGTTGGTAGTTTACATAGTAATGTACATCGTATATTTTTTTTAGTTTTATCATTCCGTTATTTTAGAAGTTACGGGGGGGGGGGGGGGGGGACACATTTTACCACTTTGGAAGTGTCTCTCGCGCAAACTATTCAGTTTAGAAAAAAATGATATTAGAAACTTTAATATCATTTTTGAAGACCTATCCATAGATATCCCACACGTATGGGTTTGATGAATTTTTTTTTTGAGTTTCAGTTCTATGTATGGGGAACCCCAAATATTATTGTTTTTTTTCTATTTTTGTGTGAAAATCTTAATGCGGTTCACAGAATACATCTACTTACTAAGTTTCAACAGCATAGCTCTTATAGTTTCGGAAAAAAGTGGCTGTGACATACTCGGACAGGCAGACAGACAGACATGACGAATCTATAAGGGTTCCGTTTTTTGCCTTTTGGTAACGGAACCCTAAAAACGCGAACCAACTTCGCTATTCTGGCACCATATCCGGACTCAGCGACCCCGAAAACATAAAGTTCAGGTGGTCTGGTCTTTCGCGCAGGGTACTTTTTTTTTGTGGGCCTGTGATATCGATGATCCTAACGTCAATCGATTTGTCTTAATCTTTCAAGTATCACTAAAGACATGATAGTAATCAAAACTCAATATGGCGACGACCAGCCGCCATTTTGTAGAAATGAAAGTCGACGAAGTTGGGTATCATTGAATAGGTCTTTGAAAATTTTTTACACATTGAGTTTTGATGATTTTTTTTCTTTTTCTTTATCCCCCAGGCACTGCCACAGTCTGCAAAGGCGACAGCGGAGGCGGCCTATCTTTCCCAGAAATAGCCAACGGGGTCTCAAGATACTACCTACGAGGAATTGTCTCCACAGCGCCAGGCGACGGCCTCAAATGTAACACGGAAACTATAACGGCTTTTACACACGTCATCAGCCATAGAGACTTTATAAAAAGTCATTTTGTTAATTTCACGGAATCAGGGTTTCAATTTTTCGATTCGAGGAAGGTTACCCCTCTTAAAGAGATGGGATGTTAGTTGGAGGACCGAAGGTAGCCCGCGAAGTCCAAATTTTCTAATGTTTTTTTGCAGTTTTCAGATCAGTGTCAGGTTGAAGTTCCTTTTATCCCATTTATTTATACATTCTTTATTGTACACCAAAAAATACATAACAAAAAACAAACAATGAACACTACAAAATATATAATGGGCGGCCTTATCGCTTTTTGCGATCTCTTCCAGGCAACCATGGAATGGACAGTGAAAAGTCTGGACATAAAATGGGTATGTCATTGGTGCAAACATGCAATATACTTACTAAAAATGATAAACAGATACTTATATCCTCAATAATCTTAATATATATATAAATTACACGTCACGTTGTTTGTCCGGGATGGACTCCTAAACTACTTAACCGATTTTAATAAAATTTGCACACCGTGTGCAGTTTGATCCAATTTGAAAGATAGGATAGCTTACATCTCAATTTATAGTCGCAATATTATTTTATTGCAAATTATTTGTTTATTATTAGACAGTTACAATTATCTGTTAGCTCCAAACGATTTGAATAAAAAATTTGACGCGGACGAAGTCGCGGACAGAAGGTAGTAGATACATAAATACTAAATATAATGAGGCTCATAAATAAATGAAGACAATAGGTATACAGCAGAAAAGAGTAAAGTAAAAATAGATTTAAAAAGTGTAAGGTGTGAAGACAGAAACTAGCGCACAAAAGTGCGTTGCGCTAAAAAGGCCCAGTACAGCAAAATGCCAGACTACTAGTGTCTGACGCTGGTTTTCAACTGGACCTGAAGTGTGAGGTGACGAATGTAAATAAGTTTTATATCAATAACACAACCCGACGTGACTCTTGCTCCTTGAATAAGAGTAGTCATTCCCCGTAGATTTTGGGTCATTGAATTCAAATTCGGCCTCAGAATTGCTCCATCACATCACATTTTTTAGATATTCTCATTGTTTTCACAGTTATGTAGCATCGCGACACAATACTTTAAAGTATAAGCATTGCTCTTCCAAATGGCGTTGAGTTTGCGCGAATATCTTTTTTTATCATCGAGAAATTTGATTTTGTCATTTTTTATATACATGAATTGTTCAACGCCGTTATGTTTGATAGCTAAATTTGTCGCGATGCTACATAACCGTGAAAACACGCTAAAATCGTGTTTTTTGCACTTTTATGTTAGGATATCTAAAAAATGTGATGTGATGGAGCAATTCCGAGGCCGAATTTGAATTCAGTGACCCAAAATCTACGGGGAATGACTGTTCTCATTCAAGGAGCAACAGTCACATCGGGCTGTGTAATCCAACGTGATGAGGTGTCAGATCATGGCATGGCAAATCATGGCATGACACACATGTGTACTAAGACTGCTCGGCGACTAGACGCTGAAATTCCTAAAGATTTTCTTTCTGAAGACATTTTGTTTCACAAACAAATTGTGGTCGGCTTCCAGTCTGATCGGAAGCAGCTCGGTACTAGTATTGAACATGAAGTGACAGCTTATCTGGCCACAACAGCCGGAATATTTTGATTTGATGAATGATAAATAGAGATCGTATATTCAGATGCATATTCACCTAAAGTGGAAATGTTGGCTAATATGGAATGCGCATTTTTACCATGTTTTGTGTGTTGTTTTAACTAACACATACCACCCTACACACATTTGTATTTGCATCTGGGGTTAAATATTAATTTTAAATAAATATGATCCAAGAAACCCGGCTTTAATGAAAAATACGAAGCCGTTTCCGTGCTTTCACAGCTAAATTGAAATATTAGGTAAATATGCATCCGAATATCCGATCACTGATGCTAAATTACTTTCGGTTTATTTAAAGGAACAAGAAATAACTTTAAGTTTAAAAAATATTTTATTTATTAATCATATAGCAATAATATTATCTAAAGTACAAGTAGGTTTTTAATATTGATAAATAAACAAACCGTAATTCATCGGAAGGAAAAACTCTGTATGTATGTTACCTTTTTACGCCTAAACCATTAAACGGATTTCGATAAAATTTGGCAAGGAGATAGATTTCATCTTGGGGAAGTCCCCAGGATGCCTTCTATTTTCTTTCCTGAACACTTTTTATCCCGGTAACATGTTTTTGTGGGATAATTACCGTAAACGTAGGTTACTTTAACCCTTAGGGGCTACTATGGCCCAAATCAAGAAAAGATTTTGATTTCCCGCCTTTATTTTGGAGTTGACAGATACCGACGTAGTTTGTACTAAAATTCATAGATGGCGATATAGGCGTGTCGGTAAACAGTTTATGGTCGCTAATTCGTTCGTTTTTAACGGTCAGTAGTGTTGACAAGTTGTGACCTGCAAAGTGCAAGAATTTTGTGTGTGCAAACTTTGTATCGTAACAAAATTTTAAGGTAAGTCTGGCTGTCTCTTTGTAGTTGGTCGTATCAGACATGTAAAGGAGATGCGTAATGCCAGATATTGTCCAGTTTTACGAACTTTTTGGTATTAAAATTACAGATATAAAAGTGCAGGGTACTTTGACCCGCAAGTGTAGGTATCTTTAGCCCATGGGCCAAAGTAACCTACAGTTATAGAATTTCATATAATTTCTTGATTATCGTTTTAAAATAAGTTTCTTTTCCTTTTCAGATTCTAAAATATAGATATATTGATATGGTGAAGCAATCAACATGCCAAGACACTACAAAAGAAAAGTAGGAAATCGCAGATACGTGGATTATTCCAAGGAGCAACTCGTAGAATGTTTGGCTAGGATACGATCCAAATCACTAACACAAAGAGCTGCTGCTGACCTATATGGCATTCCTCGCAGCACGTTAAAACTCAAATTTAAAAAAATAGATGGCAACAAGCCTGGTCACCCAACAGTGTTTTCTGAAGATGAAGAGAATTCATTTGTGGCCCATATAACTGCTTTATCAGAGTTTGGGTTCCCTTTGACTGACGTTGATCTCCAGTTTATTGTTAAAGATTATTTATCATCACAAGGAAGAGAAGTAAGACAATTCAAAAATAATGTTCCGGGAAGAGAGTGGATAAAAGCTTTTCTCAGAAGACACAAGAGTTTGTCAAAGCGTTTTGCAAATAATATAAAAAGAATCAGAGCTCAAGTTTCAGAAAATAATATCAAAGAATTCATCGAAAATGTGAGTACGGAAGTAGACTCAGTTCCACCTCAAAATATTTACAACTATGATGAAACAAATCTGACAGATGACCCAGGAAGAAAAAAAGTTATATGCAGGCGTGGATCTAAGTACCCAGAACGTGTTTTAAACTCTACCAAAGTCAGTTATTCTGTCATGTTTTGCGGAAATGCTGCTGGAACCGCAGTCCCTCCTTATATTATATATAAGTCAGAGCATTTATGGACTACGTGGACAGAAAATGGGCCCGATGGTGCTCGTTATAATCGAACCAAGAGCGGCTGGATGGATTCTGTAACCTTTGAGGACTGGTTTATCCGCCATTTGTTGCCAATACTAAAAAAACAAGAAGGTCGAAAAGTTGTCATTGGAGACAACTTATCGTCGCACATCAGCAAAAATGTTTTGTTAGAATGCGAGAAACATAACATTAGCTTTATCTGCTTGCTTTCCAATGCTACTCACATCTTACAGCCGTTGTTGGATGTAGCATATTTTCGGCCTTTAAAAATTAAATGGCGAGAAGAATTGATGGCGTGGAAAGAAAGCCAGCAAGGTAGAAAACTCCCTTCAACGCCAAAAGAACTGTTTCCAAGTCTGTTGAAGAAGGCTCTCAATAAATTAACAGACACTTCCACCAATTTGATTTCTGGTTTTAGAAGATCAGGAATCTATCCACCAAATGTGGAAGAACCTCTAAAGAGGTTGCCAAAGCAAGACAGAATTGTTAACATTGAATTGATTGGAGACGTCTTCCTTCAAAAACTGGACCAGGCACGTAATTCTGACATAGCAACCGCAACTAAAACGATTAAAAAGAAAAAAATAGATGTGCCTGCAGGTCGTTCTATTTGTGCAAAAGACGTTTTAGATGCTGGACCTTCTGGCTGTCAGTCTAAATCCCGGAAAATGCTTCAACCAAAAACTACAAAGAAAGTCTTAAAGAAAAAGCCCGTATTATTTGAAAATTCTTCAACAGATTGCAGTGATGCTGATATTATTAGCCTTGCTTCATCTACAGAAGATCTTATCATGGCCTGTGAAGTACCGGAGGACTCTGAAGATGACATGCCATTAGCAACGCCCAATCCTCAGAGCAGTGATAGAGAAGACAAAACTATCTGTATCTCACCAGTACTGAAGCTTCCGACGCCCGATCCTCAGAGCTATGATAAAGAAGACAATGCTATCGGTGACTCACCAGTACTGAGGCTTCCGACGCCAGATCTTCAGAGTCTAGATGCTGGATACGAGGAAATAGGTCATGCTCAGAACTGCCATAAGGCAGAGAAAGCCGTTGCTGACTCACTACTACTAAAGCTTTCCACGCCTGATGCTCAGGTATGTGATTACAGAAATGAACCTTCGACGAACTCATCTTTGGTCTGCCTTCCAAAACCCAATGATTATTCGATTGGTGATCACGTTATTGTTTTATGGAATTCTGTTAAATATCCTGGTCTTATCATATCCGAATCTGAAGAAGGAGCAATGGTTTCTTGTATGAAGAAATGTAAAGAATTTTGGCGATGGCCTGCCATAAAAGACGAGCAGCTTTATAGGTGGGAAGACTTGATAGAGAAGATTGGGATTCCCAAATTTATAAAGAAAGGGTGTTTCGTCGTGTCAGAACTGGATAAGGAAAACAAAGTTATCTGTGACTCACCAGTAGTGAAGCTTCCGACGCCCGATCCTCAGAGCTGTGATAGAGAAGACAAAACTATCTGTATCTCACCAGTACTGGAGCTTCCGACGCCCGATCCTCAGAGCTATGATACAGAAGACAATGCTATCGGTGACTCACCAGTACTGAAGCTTCCGACGCCAGACCTTCAGAGTCTAGATGCTGGATACGAGGATACAGGTCATGCTCAGAACTGCCATAAGGCAGAGAAAGCCGTTGCTGACTCACTACTACTAAAGCTTTCCACGCCTGATGCTCAGGTATGTGATAACGGAAATGAACCTTCGACGAACTCATCTTTGGTCTATCTTCCAACACCCAATGATTATTCGATTGGTGATCACGTTATTGTTTTATGGAATTCTGTTAAATATCCTGGTCTAATCATATCCGAAACTGAAGAAGGAGCAATGGTTTCTTGTATGAAGAAAAGTAAAGAATTTTGGCGATGGCCTGCCATAAGGATGAGCAGTTTTATAGGTGGAAAGACGTGATTAAGAAGATTGGGATTTATAAAGAAAGGGTGTTTCGTCGTGTCAGAACTGGATAAAAGTTCCTAAGTTCCTATTAGATTAGTTATATTAGGTAGATTAGATTATTAGACAGATACAATATTGAAACCGTTACCTAAAATGTAACTGATGATTCTCATAAAACAGACTGAATTGATGTTAATTTTGATAAGAAAAATAAGATTTTTGTTGTTTTTTTTTTTAAATATTTTATAAAAACTTTATACTAAGGCTAAACTCATAATAATATAAGTCCCTACAAATATGTAGTTTGCAAAGCAAAGTGTTGATTATGTTTAATTTTTTAGTAAAAAAAAATTTTTACTGAGATTTACAAAAAACCTTGATATTATGAATAATTTTCTTTGAAAAATAAACCGAATTTCATGTATTACGGTACTTTAAATCCTCTGCTCTTATTCCCTGTAGCCTAAATTAGCCCTAAATGAAATTTACTATGTTTAAGCTCCTATAAACGGTGTGGGTCAATGAAACCACCTCCAAAGTACAACTTTGGCCCAAAATTAAAAATAAAATAAAATAGTTTTCAGTATGAAATGAAATATATTTTTTACTTTAATTAGTTACTTATATCTTTGTCAAACGATCTAAGGCTGTGCAATATCCATGTGTCCATTAGAGGCCAAGAAATCAAGAGAAACGTAAAAAGATACCCTATTTTGGGACAAAGTAACCTACGTTTACGGTACCATCTTTCGTATCGGCACGAATATTAATTATTTATGAGAACAATTAATGTTCGTGCCAAGACAGTTACCAAGATGCTATCATGTTCTCTGTATAGTTCATAGTTCTCTGTATTTTTATTTTTTTCTATTTTTATGTTAATTGCATGTGTAAATATTCAACACAATGTAAATTGTTTATGAATAAATGAAATGAAATGAATGAAATGCTCAGTCAGAGAAATTAATTGTTTTATCCAATTGTTACCCTACGCTAATTTGCCGTGCATAGCTAGTTCTTGCTACTGTCAAAGAATGACAGTAGCAGTTTGAATATGCTGACAGTTTATATGTAGAAGCCAGTAAGCCTATAATTTTCCCTCAGATGGGACTCGGGCCTCCTCTTTGCGAGAGGAAATGATCCGTTATGCCAATGGTTATTTTTAATAAAGTCAGGTAAATTAAGTATTGTGTAATACGTAAGTAAACACAAGAAATATTTTTATTATTCACCATCCCAAAGAAACCCGCTTAATTTGAATTTCCCCAAAAATACTGATTCGAACATTTTCTTCCCCGGGCGCGTTCCACCCGCGCCCGCATTTACAATCAATGGCATGAGATGATCCGCCTCTCCTAGAGGATGACTATCTAAACCTCCTTTCTGTTGATCCCAAAATATTATTTTCTTTCGATTCTCTACGTCTCCAGTACAAACGCCATTCAAGAAATGATCAAATTCTTCGTTAGCAATTTGTTTTTCAATTTCGGTTCTGGCTTTTGTAAACTCTTTCATATTATGGTATGACAACCCTGAACCAAAAATAGCAATTCCTTCTTTTCGAAATTCGTACAAAACTTTACCAATGTCGTAATGCTGGGCTGCATTTTGATTTTTCAATATAGATATTTGAATTATTGGTATATCCGCCTTCGGATTTATTAACATCATTGGTATAAAGACTCCGTGATCCCAGCCTCTTTTGTCGTCTAGAGCAGACTGGATTCCCGCGTTTTTAAACGCATCGTGTATTTTTGTCGCCAAAACTGGATCGCCTAAAAAAAGATAGGTTTTATTTTCAATAATCTTAATATATATATAAATTACACGTCACGTTGTTTGTCCGGGATGGACTCCTAAACTACTTAACCGATTTTAATAAAATTTGCACACCGTGTGCAGTTTGATCCAATTTGAAAGATAGGAAAGCTTACATCTCAATTTATAGTCGCAATATTATTTTATTGTAAATTATTTTTTTATTATTTGACAGTCACAATTATCTGTTAGCTCCAAACGATTTGAATAAAAAATTTGACGCGGACGAAGTCGCGGACAGAAGGTAGTAGATACATAAATACTAAATATAATGAGGCTCATAAATAAATGAAGACAATAGGTATACAGCAGAAAAGAGTAAAGTAAAAATAAATTTAAAAAGTGTAAGGTGTGAAGTCAGAAACTAGCGCACAAAAGCGCGTTGCGCTAAAAAGGCCCAGTACAGCAAAATGCCAGACTACTAGTGTCTGACGCTGGTTTTTAACTGGACCTTGTGAGGTGACGAATGTAAATAAGTTTTATATCAATAACACAACCCGACGTGACTCTTACTCCTTGAATGAGAGTAGTCATTCCCCGTAGATTTTGGGTCATTGAATTCAAATTCGGCCTCAGAATTGCTCCATCACATCACATTTTTTAGATATTCTCATTGTTTTCACAGTTATGTAGCATCGCGACACAATACTTTAAAGTATAAGCATTGCTCTTCCAAATGGCGTTGAATTTGCGCGAATATCTTTTTTCATCATCGAGAAATTTGATTTTGAAATTTTTTATATACATGAATTGTTCAACGACGTTATGTTTGATAGCTAAATTTGTCGCGATGCTACATAACCGTGAAAACACGCTAAAATCGTGTTTTATGCTCTATTATGTTAGGATATCTAAAAAAAAACCGGCCAAGTGCGAGTCGGACTCGCGCACCGAGGGTTCCGTACAAACCTGTAGGTATATAAGTAAAAGTTCACCCATCACGACAATCGAGTCGTAGTTCTGTTCTCTGTCTGTGTTTTGTTCTGTTTATTATATGATGTAACTAAAAATTTACGGTTTTCGCAATTTTTCCTTTATCTGTGCTATAAGACGTTGCTTCGTACCAAATTTCAAAATTCTAGATCGACTGGAAGTACCCTTTAGGTTTTGATTCCCCTGCGAGTTTCGAAAATTTGCGGAAATTTGCGGTATAAACGGCTATATCTTTTGATTGCGTTAGCTTAGAAGTTTGATTTTTTCACAGCTCCAAGGGACAGTAGTCTTGAGTATTTGATATAAATTTCAGCTTGATATCTCCACGCGTTCCTGAAAAAAAGGGTCTTGACAGACGGACGGACGGACGGACGGACGGACGGACAACAAAGTGATCCTATAAGGGTTCCGCTTTTTCCTTTTGAGGTGCGGAACCCTAAAAATGTGACGTGCTGGAGCAATTCCGAGGCCGAATTTGAATTCAGTGACCCAAAATCTACGGGGAATGACTGTTCTCATTCAAGGAGCAACAGTCACATCGGGCTGTGTAATCCAACGTGATGAGGTGTCAGATCATGGCATGGCAAATCATGGCATGACACACATGTGTACTAAGACTGCTCGGCGACTAGACGCTGAAATTCCTAAAGATATTCTTTCTGAAGACATTTTCTTTCACAAACAAATTGTGGTCGGCTTCCAGTCTGATTGGATGCAGCTCGGTACTAGTATTGAACATGAAGTGACAGCTTATCTGGCCACAACAGCCGGAATATTTTGATTTGATGAATGATAAATAGAGATCGTATATTCAGATGCATATTCACCTAAAGTGGAAATGTTGGCTAATATGGAATGCGCATTTTTACCATGTTTTGTGTGTTGTTTTAACTAACACATACCACCCTACACACATATGTATTTGCATCTGGGGTTAAATATTAATTTTAAATAAATATGATCCAAGAAACCCGGCTTTAATGAAAAATACGAAGCCGCTTCCGTGCTTTCACAGCTAAATTGAAACATTAGGTAAATATGCATCCGAATATCCGATCACTGATGCTAAATTGCTTTCGGTTTATTTAAAGGAACTAGAAATAACTTTAAGTTTAAAAAATATTTTATTTATTAATCATATAGCAATAATATTATCTAAAGTACAAGTAGGTTTTTAATATTGATAAATAAACAAACCGTAATTCATTGGAAGGAAAACCTCTGTATGTATGTTACCTTTTTACGCCTAAACCATTAAACGGATTTCGATAAAATTTGGCAAGGAGATAGATTTCATCTTGGGGAAGTCCCCAGGATGCCTTCTATTTTCTTTCCTGAACACTTTTTATCCCGGTAACATGTTTTTGTGGGATAATTACCATCTTTCGTATCGGCACGAATATTAATTATTATTTTATGAGAACAACTAATGTTCGTGCCAAGACAGTTACCAAGATGCTATCATGGTTGCCAAGATGCTATCATGTTCTCTGTATAGTTCATAGTTCTCTGTATTTTTATTTTTTTTCTATTTTTATGTTAATTGCATGTGTAAATATTCAACACAATGTAAATTGTTTATGAATAAATGAAATGAAATTAATGAAATGCTCAGTCAGAGAAATTAATTGTTTTATCCAATTGTTACCCTACGCTAATTTGCCGTGCATAGCCAGTTCTTGCTACTGTCAAAGAATGACAGTAGCGGTTTGAATATAGGTACTGACAGTTTCTATGTAGAAGTCAGTAAGCCTATTTTTTTCTCTCAGATGGGACTCGGGCCTCCTCTTTGCGAGAGGAAATGGTCCGTCATGCCAACGGTTATTTTAATAAAGTCAGGTAAATTAAGTATTGTGTAATACGTAAGTAAATATATGCAAACACAAGAAATATTTGTATTATTCACCATCCCACAGAAATCCGCTTAATTTGAATTTCCCCAAAAATACTGATTCGAAGATTTTCTTCCCCGGGCGCGTTCCACCCGCGCCCGCATTTACAATCAATGGCATGAGATGATCCGCCTCTCCTAGAGGATGACTATCTAAACCTCCTTTCTGTTGATCCCAAAATATTATTTTCTTTCGATTCTCTTCGTCTCCAGTACAAACTTCATTCAAGAAATTATCAAATTCTTCGTTAGCAATTTTTTTTTCAATTTCGGTCCTGGCTTTTGTAAACTCGTTCATATTATGGTATGACAACCCTGAACCAAAAATGGCAATTCCTTCTTTTCGAAATTCGTACAAAACTTTACCAATGTCGTAATGCTGGGATGCATTTTGATTGTTTAATATAGATATTTGAATTATTGGTATATCCGCCTTCGGATTTATTAACATCATTGGTATAAAGACTCCGTGATCCCAGCCTCTTTTGTCGTCTAGAGCAGACTGGATTCCCGCGTTTTTAAACGCATCGTGTATTTTTGCCGCCAAAACTGGATCGCCTAAAAAAAGATAGGTTTTATTTATAAATTATTAAATCAATATACCAGTTCTCAATACGAAAACAAAAAGATTTTTTTTGGAGGCTTTTCATTGAAAAATCGTGCAACATTAGGTCAATATTATGTTTTTAGAGATTGAATGCTTTTTTGTCTACTACGTCTATCAGTACAGAAATAGCAAGCACTCTAATCGCGAAACACTATTTCTCACAATAAAAATAAAAAATAAAAAGAGTTTATTTCTCACCATCATAGCAACCACGATTACATATTAAAACGAACTTAATACTAATCTCGTATACAATAAACAACAATAATCCAGCAGCATTTGTGGTGGTAAAAGAGGTTTGATAAACAGACTCTATCTTCTGAACTAGGCAAGGTGTATCTCAGAAGATAGCGTTCAGCTGACAATTTCATTATTTTGTAACCTAAAAAACATTGTGTGTTTTAAATTATTAATAAATGTATATATATATATATATATATATTTATTTTTATTAAAAAGAAAATGCAAGTAGTGAATAAAAGTATGTGTGTATGTGGGGTGTGTATGCGTGTATGTGGGTGTGTGCGTGTAGTGTAGTACAATCTAAATGATTTAGAAGGATATCTCTAATAGAAGATCTAACCCATTGCTTCATATTATGTTTGATTTTTTTTTCCATTATTTTGTACTTTTTAGTTGGGTTTTCAATGGAAGCGTGTTTTTTAGGTTTTTTAAACTATTATTTATTTTCTATTTTTTAGGGTGTTTCGAGTTTTGAGACGTATGTCAGCGTAGTTTGTGACGTATGTCAGCGTAGTTTTCGAAGACAGTTTTTTTTGCTGTCCTGGTAACCCTGGCAAGAATAATGGCACAAATTAGTTTGTGACGTATGTCAGCGTAGTTTTCGAAGACAGTTTTTTTGCTGTCCTGGTAACCCTGGCAAGGATAATGGCACATCGGTCCTTGACAGGTGTGCAAAGTTTGAATGAAGTGGGTCAAAATCGACATATAAGGAGTCGGTTACAAACAAACATACAAACATACATACAAACATACAAGTGAAGCTAATATAAAGCGTGTAAAAATAAAGTCTCCTAACGTTGATTGATGGAGACAGCTTTTTTTGTGTGGGATATCACCAAATGACGTCTCCCGCACTGGGAGGAGCGGGAGGGTGTGTCAGAATTTTACTGAATAAAACCCACCCGTGTTCCTTCAGTTGCCTTTGCCAGGGCCACGGTACTTAACTCTTTCGAACAAAACCGCCACCTTGGCAGGCATCGGACCTCTTCAATTTTGCTGACATCTCTTGATGATGGAGTTACCTACATCTAAGCGACATAGGGCTACTATGTTGCTTAGTCAATCTTGCCTTTCAAGCGTCGATATGTAAATTTTTAGCACACTAACTTAAATCTCTGCTTCAAAATCATACATTTGATCAATCATTCATTGATGCTGATTCCTTTTTCCTTTTATTTTTTTTAACTTACTGATAGACCGCACAAGTCAAAAACCAGTGACGCTTTAGAACTGTCAAACTAAACTACGACTAATTTGACAGCTGTCATTTTTTCCGTCTCTTTCTTGTATAATTGGCAAGAAAAAGATAGCAATAGCCTAATTATGTTTAGTTGGTGCACATCACCTATGTCTTGGACTAAATCCTTTCATTAGGGGGGAGGCTCCGACCAGCCCGCGAAATTCAAAATTTCTTACGTTTTTTGCAATTTTCAGGCCAGTGCTAGGTTGTATGTTGATTAAAATATTATTCGCGCCTGTAAGACGTATGTCGTTACAGAATAATAATCATCAAAATCGCCAATACAACCCTCCAAGTTCATAAAGCTATAGGAATGACTTTTTCTCTTTTTTTTTGTTATTAGGCCTTTATGAACTTGGAGGGTTGTATTGGTGATTTTGATGATTATAATTCTGTAACTACATACGTCTTACAGGCGCGAATAATATTGTAATCAACATACAACCTAGCACTGGCCTGCAAATTGCAAAAAATGCAAGAAATTTTGAATTTCGCGGGCTGGTTTGGAGCATTCACCTTAGCGTCGACACAAGGCAACAAGCTACCCGAAACTGTTAAATTTTTCCAAACAATCTTGAACCTAATAATTAAGCGATAAAGTTGAAAACTTATTGAAGAAATTTGACAGATTGCAGTAACGTTGTATGCTGGGGTCTGTATAAGATTTAAAAAGGAATAGGAATATTACATACCTGGAGCATCATATTTAAATTCGTAACTTTCCGACGGAAAGTTATAATAATCATACAACAACGGATGACGTTCACCAGATGAAATAGTCACTACATCCTCTTCCCGATGCGCCGTAACAATGATTATCGCTTTCAAACGACCCAAATCCACATAATTCGACACATTTTTCAGCGAATCTCCAATTTCTATGTTATATTTTTCACGTAAAACGGGATATGGTCCGCCGCCATGATTTAAAAACACGGATGGCGCGAAATACACGTCTTCCATTTTCGAATGAGACAATGGTAACAATATGGCTGCAATAAAGATTAAATTCAACATGACTAATATTAGTTTACGTTGTGATATGAGTGCGCACGTTTATATCAATAAATGCGTAAATAAATACTGATTTGTAATGTCATCCTACATATTCTGCGGTCACGATGGAATACATAATACCTATAGGAGTTATCATTTGACTTTGCTTTGCAAAGACTAAATAATTAATTACTTATTCGTTTTTCCTTGTATAATCACTTATTAAACTATTAATATTGTAGTTCGCTGAGGAGGATTTTATATAAGACAGCTTGCCAACGGTTTGTCCCGCGTGGAGGTCGCAAATTGTCCTGTGGGAACGTACTATTGCGATAAATGATAAATGATTTTACTTCTGCAAGTAGGTTTGTACCGAGTGTACTACGTGAGCTCGACAAATGGATGTGCGAATAACACTTGTGCGACAAAACTGTACTGCGACTCACCATAGTTCGAATGCACGCTTGTTTGACACACTGAATCTAGTCGTTTCTAGAACTCTCCGGCCGCTACCGCGGCACCGCTCGCTTCGCTCGCTCGGCTCGTGCGTGGGAGGTCACAGTTTTAACATAACCTAACCTAGTGTATTATGTGAGCTCGAGTGTGTCGCACAAGCGTGCATTCGAACTATTGTAAATCGCAGTACAGTTTTGTTGCACAAGTGTTATTCGTACATTCATTTGTCGAGCTCACGTAGTACACCCGTTTGTACCAATACTTTCACACGTCAATCATATTTTCAAAACAGGATGAGGTCGGAGTTTCCTATCTGACTACTCTGAGAAGAAAGGCCGAAACCAACCCGATTTTGTTTCGCCCGCAGTCTCTTCTAAAGTCAAGACATAATTATGGCCAAATCAATTGAAGACCATGTGGATTGGTGTCTGAAGTGGTCTTTTGAGGAAAGGACCACACAGATTTAGTGGACCTGTCCAATCAGTGTACGCATTAATCAGTAACCTTGCAACTCAACTCAGAACTTATAAGGAGCTCAATGATTTGAAGATCAATACTAGAGAAAGGACATTTGTGTGATAAAAAGGTATTAATCCTATGTGTTAATCCAGGTTATAAACTGTGTGTAATCTATACAATCTATACATCTGTACAAATAAATAAAATTGGAGTGTATGTTTTTAATATTAAAATAACCACTTTTTCCTAAGTGTATATGGATGTATACACGATACATATACCAAAACAACATTTTTTACAATTTTTGTCTGTCTGTCTGTTTGTTCCCGCTAATCTCTGAAATGGCTGGACCGATTTTGACGGGACTTTCACTGGCAGATAGCTGATGTAACAAGGAGTAACTTAGGCTACTTTTATTTTCGAAAATTTCTTTTATTTTAGAAAAAAATAACTGTCTTCGAAAACTACGGAGACATACGTGTCAAAATTCGAAAAACCCTGGCTGAATCCTACGAAATAGATCAAAATAATGTACTACAGTATTGTACATCTTAAAAAGGCCTACAAAAATGTCCGCAATGGTATATGTCTATCTCTTAGGGATAACTCACAATAACCATTTTTTATCTTTTACTTTTTACGAGAAATAAGGGCTTATTTACGAAGCGATTTTAAGCTATACAGCATTAATCCTTATCCAATTAAGTACCTTAAATACATTGGGCATTTAATATAGATCAATATGGCCCTTTACAGCATGTAATTTAAATGAATATCTTAGAAGATATTAGAGATTTAAAAAGCGGGCCCAGGGCATCTGGGGCGGGTCGTACGTCCGTCCCGTCCATCCGTTGGTAGCGGCCGGGTAGTACAGGATAAGTAGGATTGTAATTCATATTACTGTAGCTTCATAGTAATTGCGAATATCATGTGTATTCATTATACTCAAAGTAAACCTAATAGTATTATCCCAAGCAAGAGATCGCGAAATGGCTTAGATGTTTAGATTTTTGGATGTTTGTTTCTCAATGATGCAAAAACGGTCAAACGGATTTAGATCGAATTTGGTACAAAGATAAATTATATCATGGATACGTAACAGATAGGATACCTACTTTATCCCGGTAGTAGGTTCCCGGGTGATATTTTCCGACAGCTATACGGGCCAAGCCACTGGCAAAAGTACTATTCCTATAATTATGTTCGGTGTCTGGTAAATGATTGAGTGCCTGTATAGGTAAAATAGGATCGTTAAAAAAAACCAGGAAGACTTATATTGAACTAAACCAAGCCCTATGTCGCAGTCTTCTTACTCTGAATACTATTACTCTTATTTTAAAAACACCAACACACGTGATGTCCTCATAAACTATGAATTCTAAGGAATATGAGTTATAATCCTACTTATAATAATATTATAAATGTGAAAATATGTATGATTGGGTGTTTGTTTACTTTGTTTCTCAATCACACAAAAAATGGCTGAATGGATCTGGATCGAAAATAGCACACAGAGTCTATATTACCTATATAACCTGGAATAACACATTCTTATCGCGGTTGTCAGAGAGCTATGGAACGGAGTATTCTGGGTATTAAACTTGTGGACCGGGTTAAGAATACAACAATCCGTTCCATTACTAAAATAACTGATGTCACTCGGAAAGCTGCCACGCTTAAATGGAATTGGGCTGGACACATCTGCCGTATGTCAGACGATCAGTGGGCCAAACTTACGACCCAATGGGTCCCGCTTAATGGCAAGAGACATCGCGGCAGGCCCAGACGGAGATGGCGGGATGAGCTGGACTCTTTTAATAAAGACTGGTCCTTGGCAGCTCTGGACAGAGAGACGTGGAAAGAGAGTAGGGAGGCCTTCGCCCAGCAGTGGGACAGAAACGGCTAATAATAATAATAATATCGCGGTTATACGTCCTCTTGCATTAATTTACGACATCCACGCGGGCGAAGCCGCGGGCAAAAGCTAGTGCCTTAATAAAGCTCTTGAACGCAGTAGTAGGTATATGTGCAGATCGCCTTCAGTTTCATTAGTGAAATCCGTCCTTCTCCAATTAAGAGAAATCGTAATATTTTGTATTTACAAACACACAAAAACTAATCAGTCAAGTATAACACCTACCTACTGTAAATAAATAATTATGCTGTGGCCGAGATAACACAATGACCCCAGTGCCCGACCTCGTTAAATGAAATTAAATAAATAATTATCATTTATTTACCTAAAGAGTGTGCATTGCAGGCGCACTTTGTGCCGGTACATTAGATATTATTAGGTACTCATCATTTCAGCCGAAAGACGCCCATCGCTGGACATAGGTCTCCCAATTTGGGAGGTTTTGCTATAATCGCCACGCTTGACAGGCGGATTGGCGATCGCAATATGGTGGTAAAATGAATAGAGAACGCTGCACGTCCCTTAGTCGCCTTTTACAACACCCATGGGAAGAAATGTGGTGATGCTATTCTTTACGTTCGACACCACACGGAACTTTATTTAAAAAATACGGATAGCGAGAAATACACGTCCTCCATTTTAAAATTTTGTGGGTTGGAAATCATCAACAGCTCGCCGCTGCGTTACCGTCTAAACGTGACTCTGGCAGAATAGCCGACATCGTCTCAAATACCAAAAGCGAAAAAAAAGAAGACGTCTCCCGCCCTGGGCGGAGCGGGAGGGCATGTCAGAGTTTTACTGACTAAAACCCACCTGTGTTCTTTCAGTTGCCCATATGCCAGGGCCACAGTTACTCTTTAAAATAGATGTCGCGACCCTGCCAGGAGTGGCAGGAGATGAAGATGATAATGTTATGATTAAGTTATTGTCCGACGCTGTTTTTGTTTTTAATTCCAAAGGTTCAATCAAAATAAAAATAAAAAATAGTTTGTTTTCATTTTTATTTACAAAACGCACTTACAAATAAGCAACTCTTAAATCTAAAATTAATAAAATAATTTAATTACAATGGTCCCTTAGCGTTTAAAATACTTGTATAAAAAACCATTTAAAAAGAGCTGAAGGCTAATTCCCGAAAACGTTCAGAATCTAGTCACAGTCTCATTCCAGCGACACTAAATTGCATGGAGGGTAGAGGCGAGGAGAACTGTCTGTGTGTTTGAAAAAAAGTCCTTTAAAATGTGTTAAATAAAAATGGCGTTACAGTAGCCACCAGGTAAATTTCTGGTAGTAGTAATTATCTATACTCAATGTTAAAAAGCTGAAGAGTTTGTTTGTTTGGTTGAACGAGGTAATCTCAGGAACTACTAATCCGCAATGAAAAATTCTTTTTGTGTTGCTATATAACATCCCGCAACGATCAAAAGGAGCGGAGCAGCAACGAAAAATGGACGAAAACTGGCAGGAAATTCGATGCGACGGGAAGGGTCAGGGGAGAACAAATTTAACGCGGACGAAGTCGCAGGCAGAAGCTAGTAGGATATATTTACAAAATTATTTTGGACTACATACGCACGGCGATAAATCAAGCTATACATTTCCAGTATAATCTGACTTCTCATTGTACAAAGTGAGGTCAGCTAAAACTGGATACTATAGCTTGATATGTAGCCGTGTGTACATAGTTGAGGTTTGGTATACTGGACTGTCAGTAACTACTCTCATTGTCATCATCATTTCAGCTAAAAGACGTCCACGGCTGGACATAAACCTCCCCCAATTTGGGAGTGTTTTCCATAATCGCCACGCTTGGCAGGCAGGTTGGCGATCGCAGTATGGTGGTGAATTGCATTGAGAACGCTGTTGCCCATTATTTAGTAAGTCCTTATTCGCCTTTTACGACACCCAAGGGAAATGAGATGGCCTTTACGTTGGGCACCACACGGAATACTCTAATCACTACAAAAATATTAAATTTTCTAACTGCGGCACACTTCAATCCGTTTACAACTGCTACATTCATACGCGCGACCCTGGCAGGGGCACAGGGTACGTTCCTGTGCCCCTGCCAGGGTCGCGAGATTTGTTTGAAATAGTTACCGTAACTCTGGAATATAGTCAACTGAAGGAACACGGGTGGGTTTTAGTCAGTAAAACTCTGACTCCGCCCAGAGCGGGAGACGTCATTTGATAATTTCCAACGCAAAAAAAAACCCTGCGTTATTTTGGCGGGTCTTTTTCAAACTTTTCTCTCATATGAGACGGTTCTCGTTTTACCTCTACCCTCCATACTCAATTGTATAAAAATAATGTAATTAAGATGTTATGTATTAGGTATGTTGAATCTGTTTTGTGCTCTTCGTCATTGTTCTTAAAGGTTCATTGGAAAACCATCGTCAGACAGCATGTCTGGCATTAATGCTGAAATGGACCTTTTTGGCGCAGCCGTGAGGCACACACTCTTGTTGCTTTTGAACTTTTTATTTTCATGTTATTTTATTTTGTGTTTTACGAACTGTGTCTAAATGAACGGTATTCTTTCTTTCTTTATATTTTCGGCAGTTTTACACTGAGACTAGAGAATGAGAACGTTCGAATCTTAAAACTACGGGAATTGTCCTTCTGATTGTACGCATTACTTTCTTTATTGTATTAATTTTACATCAGAATATCAATAAGGTAAAGGAAAAAACGAATATTTTACATGTTTATGGCTACTCAGGATATCGTGACATTTGAGAGCGGCGCTGGTTGCTAAATTAGGCAAATCTAGTATATTTCATATGTAGAGGACATCCATGAACTACCTCACACGTCTAGGGGGATGGAAGGGGTAAAAAAAATTAATTAAAAAAAAAAACTCCACTGCGTAAAAAAATTACTTTAAAAGAGATAATTTTGCCACACTTTTTTTTACAGCCACATGTGAAAATATACAGTTTGTAAAGTGTACTCTATGTATGTACTCGTTGAAAATATTACTATTTTAATTATAACCCTACTATTGTGAATAGGAAAATAGTTAAAATAAGTTAAAAATCTACATTAATTACAGTGTAAAGACAATGCAACTCAATTAATCAACAATATTTTATTAACATAATTGTAAATCATTTAATATTTTAATAAGTGCTTAAGAATAAAATATAAAAAAAAAAACTATTTAAAAATAAATACTCATATTAAAAAATAAATAGGTACACACAGCCACAAATCAACCTATGCATTTCCAGTATAAGCTGACTTCTCACTGTACGAAAAGCCTATTCAATGCGAGGCCAGCTAAAACTGGAAATGTATAGCTTGATGTGTAGCCGTGTGTACTTATTATGGTAGTCACAACATTGCATAGCTCCGAAGCAAGCCCGCAGAGAATTTTTGTTTGTAATCGGTTAACGGTAACGTAACATCACGGCAAGGAATTCAGACGTACGTAGAAGCACAGTTCTTATGGCCGGGTTGAAGACAAACTTAAGGCAACCCAAACAGCCGCTTGGCGGCGCCGCAGTCGCGCTGCGGTGCGTGCCTACGAAATTGAGTGAGCGCGAGAATACGAGAGTGAGTGAGCGCGAGAATACGAGAGTGAGGGAGCGCGAGAATACAAGAGTGAGTGAGCGCGAGAATACGAGAGTGAGTGAGCGCGAGAATACGAGAGTGAGGGAGCGCGAGAATACAAGAGTGAGTGAGCGCGAGAATACGAGAGTGAGTGAGCGCGAGAATACGAGAGTGAGGGAGCGCGAGAATACAAGAGTGAGTGAGCGCGAGAATACGAGAGTGAGTGAGCGCGAGAATACGAGAGTGAGTGAGCGCGAGAATGATTCTGCCGTCAGCGGAACTAACCGTGGGGACATGTCCCCGGTAGAATCGGCACAGATAATCCTGAAGAGCTGTGCTTCTATGTACGTCTGAATTCGTTAATCACGGCTTGTTTCTCCGAAGGGTTTGGCAGAAGCGTACCCACATTTCGCCTTTGATTCATTAGAAGATGTTTGTAATTACATTTGGGGCATTTAGGTTCCCGCAGTCTTAAATTGCATTGTTTGTTGAATATACTCCGCATTTCTTAGTAATAAAATTGGCTGTACGGAGAGACTAAGATATCTGCAAACATCATTGCTCTTCTCTTCACTTATGGTCAAACTGCCCATGGTGGACCGTATGCAAACTACAGGCTTTCATGTGGAGTTGCGGATATCAGCCGTTTTACTTATGGTCAAACGGTTGTCCAAGGTCATTTGTGTTCTCTTTTTCATCCATTTAAGTTTCTCTAGCGGCAAATAAAAGTCATTTACTTTGACTTGGCACTTCTACCACTCATTAGCTAAGTGATTATTAACTAAAAGAAAATGCATAGGTAATAATAGATTCATCAGCGTGACTTTAACATAATTGCGTGAATCGTCTTACCAGGAATTGTTGAGTTCTAGTAACTTGGTTGTGGAGGCCAGTTAGGCAGTGGCTCCGTGTAAAATACTGGTATAGCTGGCCAAGGCTACGCAGATGATTATGATGATTTTCATTCTTCTTTCCATACAAAAGCGCTCAGTCTGAATGTACCGCTCATATCCCAATTGAAAATCCGTTCACCAGGTTTAGAGCCTCCAGCTCCCGCAATAACAATCAAGGGCATAAAATGCTCTGCAGCACGCATCGGATGGGCTTCCGTAGCCCCTTTCTGCTGCCTCCAGGAAAGTAGGCCTTCTTTCCTAGCTGCCTCACTCTCTGCGGTGCAAACTTTGTTTAAATATTCGTCAAATTCTTTATTAACTACTGCGGATTGATATCTATTTGTCATGAATTGTCTCATGTTATGGTAAGACATTCCTGAGCCTAGTATGGCTACACCTTCTTTCCGGAATTCATATAATGCTTGTCCAAGTTTATAATGTTCTTCCGGGTCCTGATTGGAAAGTACAGAAATCTGTACTATAGGAACACTGGCTGTTGGGTTAATAAGCATCATCGGAACAAAAACTCCATGGTCCCAACCTCTTTTAGAATCCAATTTTGAATTTATTCCCGCCTTTTTCAGAGTTTCGTGTATCCGTTCGGCCAATGCCGGGTCTCCAGGCGCGTCGTACCGATACTTGTACGATTCTGGCGGGAAACCGTAGTAATCGAAGTACAGATCATGATGTTCTGCCGAAGATATCGTTACCACCTTCTCTTCCCAATGTGCAGTGACTAATATTATGGCTTTGACCTCCTTCAAGTTCAAATGTTTTTGGACCCCGTCGCGGAGGAAATTTGTTAGTTCTGCGTGCTCCTTGTCTCCTAGGAGAGGTAAGGGACCTCCTCCGTGGTTAACAAACATTGCAGGGGCGAATAATGCCATCTTTTTAACACCTCCAGTGAAATATCGAATAATATTCATGGACAGCAATGACATAGACACTATAAAGGCCACTTGTAGTAGAATCGTGAGTGTATTAAGAACAAGCATGAAAACTGGTTTTGTATGACCTTATCACACATAAATAATGATTGCAATTAACCTCGAAGGTTTTTGTTTTCGATTATAAAAATCTGTAAATAATTTGACGTTTATCAAACTATCAAAGTCACGATGGTTGAGTTTATTATGGTTGCGTTCCAGAGCCTATTCCTGTATATCTACAACATAGGTTCTAATCAAAAAGGCTATGTAATGTTTGATGGTGTGATAATGTGATTGTTAGTTTGGCAGAAATCTGTGCTAAATTTATCACCACTTGCATAAAACTGTCCTGATTTTTATTGTTTTTTAGTAAAGTATGTAGTGATATTGAATTTATTGTTCTCGTCGGTTTCCGCACGAAACTGGTCTCGACGGACAGGACAGGGATGCCACGACTGTGAGAAAGAGAAAAGAACTTTTTCTCTTCCCTCCATTTAAAAATGGCGTCTCTCTGAGTTGTCTTTTTCGCACTGGCATATTTTTGAAAATTATCGTAGATAGCTGCCAACAAAACAATAAATATCTTGTTTATTTACTGTAGGTGACGGTTCTACTTATTTCAGAGTATAATTTAAGTAAAAAATAGGGCTCCTTTATTATAAAATAGGTTAAAAATGGTGAATGGGCGAGGCGGTTTGTACGAAAATTTATCACAATATTTAGCGTTGAAGCGTTCGTTTTAGCATAAAAATTAACAAACAAAGTGCAAAAATGGACAAGAAAAGCAAAAAGAAAACTGTGATCAAACGCAAAAGTGACGATACTGGTGACAGTGAGAAAAAACAAAAAGTAATGGTAAATCGTAATAAAAATGAAGAGAAAGAAAAAGTCGAAGTTGTGAATCAAGTGGTAGAAGTTCCTGTGGAGCAGGGACAGCAGATTGTACACACTGGGCAGCTGGTTGAGGGTAACTTCGAGCAGCCTGTCTTCGTAAACATGAAAGGGGAGCCAGTGCAATTGGGTCCAAACACAGTAATCCTCTACGAACAAAGTGGTACCCCTTCTAATTTCGCTTTCGGCGGTATGTGGACCATGGACTCTTCCGGAAGGATCGTGATGGCAGAGACAATCTATGACGTGAAAGGAGAACCGGAGGAAGAAGGCGCTAACTTCGTGCAGAGTAACACTGAAGTGACCACGGTGAGTTTCGACTCAATTTTATCTTAAATCTGGGTAGAAAAGACACGTCAGTCTCCAGAAGAACAAAGCCACCATAGCTAGGTGGACACTTAGGTTCCTACTTACTGTTCCTTAGCAGATCAATGTGTGGAGACAAAGAATTCTCAATGATGGACTTTAAAAGAACATTGTCTATATGTCAATATTTTTGAATTACAATTTGCACCAAATTTTAGGGGCCCTTGACCTTTTCTCAAAATTAAAACATTTTTATAAACAAAGGAAAGTGAGATCAATAACATTTAAGTGATTAGAAAAAATTAAAGGTAAATTACAGTATTTCTGTTGATCAACTTTCATGGAATACTTCTTTTTTGTACAGTGGCATGAATATTTCTCATTAAGTGAAATTTGTAGTGAATTTCTTTTGAGTAAATAAAGATTCTTTAACCACATTATAGTACTTGTAATCATTGTGAATTTGAGGACTATTTGGGTTATTGTTTCACTTTTGATCATGGTCTGGCAGTTTGAGTAATTCATGTGGTCTACCCAAATGTCCTTTCTTTGGTATTGTTTGTTGAGTGTCGAGAAAAAGGTTGCCAGTTATTCTGCCAACCTTTTTCCAACTATGAACCCTGAACCAGGCCTGTCTCACTTCCATACAAGCGGCGCAAAATCCCCGAGATATTTACCTACTATTCTGGAAAATACCTTATTTCAACCTTTCGCATTGCGTATAGCGTTCATAGTACAATAACTGTCTGCCGTCTCGCTTCAATCTGCTAGGGCTGTCAGAGAGGTAGAATATACAATAGTAGGTACTTTACGGTATTAACAGTTTACTTTTGATCCGCGGGTGCGTGCGCTGCGTGTGCGACAAGTCGAGCGAGTGCAAGCCTATTGAGACTAGTACGGTGGCCGGACGCTTGCGTTTATCATACCTAAACTCGGGACTGAAACTTCTGTACCGTAAGGTACTAATATATATTCTGTGTCTGAACTCCATAACCCAGTCAGAATGTTAAAAGATCCACAAATATCACATCACATATAAAAAAAAATCTACAGTCGTACAAGAACCTCCTCCTTGTTGAATTTTGTTAAAAATTACTTAAAACCTCTGTTTTCCTATTACAGCAACAAGTAGAGGAACAACAGAATACATATCAACAGTTTGAGCTCAGCAGCGGTACTCAGGTGGATGGCCAGCAGGAGTATGAAGTGGCTATCATTGAGAACCCACCTGCGGAGACCACTGAAAGGTATGAGATCTATTTCTTATCAAAACTCAATACGACTAGCCTTTTAACGAGGCAGACAAGAAGAGAAGATGGCAGGACAAGCTTGACGCCTACATACAGGATTGATCCACACTAGCTCAAGGCATAGAGGAGTGGAAAGGAGAAGTAGGGCTTGCGCTACAGTAGGACCACAAAGGCTAAAAATAAATAATAACTACATACAGCTGAGCTGCTGGACACTTTGTTGCGCCACTTCTTCTTCCCAGCTAAAGAACTAGGAAGAGGTGAAGAGTGGGCGTTTTTGAGGACTACCTTTTGTTATATTGATGTTCAAAATGTGTTGATTCTCATCAACATCAACTCAACCTATTGCAGTCCACTGCTGGACATAGGCCTATCTCGACATTTCAGCCATAAGACGTCCACTGCTGGAGTCAGGCCTCCCCCAATTTGGCGGGCTTTGCCATAATCGCCACGCTTGGCAGGCGGGTTGGCGATCGCAGTATGGTGGTAAAATGCATAGAGAACGCTGCTGCCCATTCTCTAGTAAGTCCCTTAGTCGCCTTTTACGACACCCACGGGAAGAAATGGGGTGGTGTGGTGCCGGCCGTAAAGGCCTATCTCAGGCTGCACCAAAACAGCGTCCTCCGCCTTCCGCAACCAGTCTTTCCCAGCCACCTTCTTTTATTAGCCATTGGTCCATCTAGCTGGGGGGCGTCCCACACTATGTTTACCGATACGCGTTCCAGCACTCGTCTGCTCCACCGGCCATCGGTTAGCACACCGCCATTTCAACTTGCTTACTGTGCAAACAATGTCGGTATCTCAGGTTCTTTTTTGGATGAATTCATTCCAGATTTTATCCTTCAAAGATTCGTTCCATAGCGCGCTGAGCGATCTTGAATTCGTGGCCCAGCCCAACTGTCAGTGTCCATGTTTCGGCAACGGATGACGATTCTTAGTCGAATTTAAATAAGTAACTTTTCATTTGACTGGCCTGTTAGTTTAGTGGTTAGTGACCCTGACTCCAAAGACTGAGGTCGTGGGTTTGATTCCCACCCAGAACAATTCTTTGTGTGATGAGCACAATCATTTGTTCTGTGTCTGGGTGTAACTTATCTATAATAAGTATGTATTTAGAAATATATATTTATCAGTTGTCTGGTTGCCATTGTACAGGCTCTGCCTAGTTTGGGATCAGATAACGGTGTGTTGGTTGTCCTGAGATATTTATTGTTATTATTTATTTTGTTTTTTTTTTTTATACTGTCCCACTGTTGGGCAAAGGCCTCCCGGAAGTTCTTCCAGGAACTCTTGCCCCGCTCCACCTCGAACTAGCCGTTTCAGTACGCATCTATGTCGTCTTGCTACCACTTTTTGGACCGACCACGGCGGCGTCGTCCATCTTCAGAAACCCATTGTGTGGAGACCTTTGCCCAACGGTCATCTTGCATACAGCTAATGTGAACTGCCCAATACCATTTGAGCCAGCCTTGTTACCTACGTCTGTTATACCCGTTATGGAATGCAGCGTGGTGGTCTGAATTTGGTCATGTCTTTTACACTCAGAATACTGCGATCCATCTCTCTTTGAAAAACGCTTTGCAGACAAGACTCATCATCTGCCTAGCCTTTTCCCAACCATGTTGGGGTCGGCTTCCAGTCTAACCGGATGCAGCTGAGTACCAGTATTTTACATGGAGCGACTGCCTATCTGACCTCCACAACCCAGTTACTGGGTAATATGGGTACCTTGGTAACACGGTTGTCAGACTTTCGGGCTTCTGACGACCCGTAACGACTGTCTAAGATCTACGAAAGACAGCCGGGACCAACGGCTTAACATGCTTTCCGAGGCACAGATCTTGGTATGTAAAGATGCTCAATACTCAATATCTTTATTGCTTTACCATAATGTGAACTTAGGTGGTAATTATATAATTTAGATCATTATGGACCCTGTAGGGCACAGCAAAAGGATAGGAGAGAGGAAGCATTGTTTTTGAAAATCATTTGGTCAGGAGATGTCGTAGAATAAACCATCCACTGATTAACCGCGGCAATCGTAGCTTAACCTGAACGAACTCGTTAATCAGGCTTTATTCTTCAACCTACTTCATAAAGATATTTTTCTCTAATTTCCAGCCCCGAACCTCAAGTGGTGATAAATGAAGATCAGCTGGTGGCGACAGGCACTGGAGCTGTGCGCTGGCTGAATCAGAAATATGACTTTGTTGTAAGAAAGCTGCAGTTAAATTATGGTAAGAACTTTTACATCTTGAATTCCTTTAACACTACAGTACACGCGCCTCTTTTTTTTACACGAGTGCTCGCGTGGCCTACTATAGTAGGCCTTTTTAAAATATGTTTATTTTTTGTTTACATACTATATGAATGAATATAGTATTTGGTATCAGTTCTTTATTTATTAGTCTTATGATAGGAACATAGTTTTAGCAATAATTTGCTTTTTAAACTAGGAAATAATTGAAAAATCAAAAACTTAAAAAAAGTTGCAATCAATTATGTTACCATGGTCTACTATAGTAGGCCACGCGTGTACTCTAGTGTTAACATCACCCATATTGCTGTTCCGTTGGTGCCAGACGTAAAGAATAGCATCAACCCATTTCTTGCGACTAAGGGACTTACTAGAGAATGAGCAGCAGCGTTCTGTATGCATTTTACCACCATACTGCGATCGCCAACCCCCCTGTCAAGCGTGGCAATTATGGCTTACCCCTGAAAGTGAGGGAGGCCTTTGTCCAGCAGTGACGTCTTTCGGCTGAAATGGTGATGCAGAAAGGATTTTTTGTTATGTGACGATTCCTTTAATTTTACTTCTACCGCAAGCTAAGTTAAAAAACTTTGTACTAAAATACAGGGTAAGTTTTTATCCAGTGCGCAAATTGTAACCATGAATTCAGCATATCATTCAAGACCCCCTTGCCCAGAAATTTTTCGTCGGTTTTACAAGAAAAATGCAATACCTACAGGGTCAAAATGTATGGAACAGCAGATTTTTTTTTGTATAACCGACGAAAAGGAGATGTTTCATTTTTATATGGGGCTCCGGCCATACCGTGTACCGTTTAGCGAAGCTGGGTAAATTACTCATGAATAGAATAAAGTAACATTTTTTTCATAATATCAAATGGTTTTTATGTACAAAATAAAAATTAAAAATGTTTGACGTTTGTCCTAAGAGTTAGCAAGTGGTCATTTTGAATTCGTTTAGAAACACACTTCGAGGATGGAGACTAAAGATTTTTGTAACGATGAATTGGTCACACTTAATTATGTTTACTCAAAAATATTTATAAGAGAATAATAGTAATTTATTTTTAACACTACAAGAATACACACATTTTTTAATTATTTTCTACTTAACATTGATTTGATGAGACATGATTTCAGAACGAATGAAGTCTGCAAGCAAACGAGACGCCATGTTGAATAAGACATGGCAATAATTGAAAAACTATTATTTTTTGTACACAACAAATCAGGCGCAAATTAACCAGAGAATATTTTTCCCTAATTTGTGGTATTTTTTCCTCTTTTTTGATAAATGTACATCTGATGGCCGAAAATGAAACATCTCCTTTTCTACGCTGGGGGGTCTAGAATGATATGCTGAATTTATGGTTACAGTTTGCGCACTGGATAAAAACTGATCCTGTATATGTTTAATAATTAATTTTAGTGTCTGTCCTGTAAAACTGTTCATCTGTACTAATATTTTAAGCTGAAGAGCTTGTTTGTTTGGTTGAACGCGGTAATCTAAAAGAAAAAAAAGAAAATACGTTTATTTGCGGCAAACATGACGCACAGAAAGATCAGAAACAAACAAAAGTAAAAATAAAGTGTAGGAAAACATGCGTCACATCCACGCAAAACGACCATCACTCAGCATAATGCTGTGACCCTATGCGAGACAGAGTCCCAGCGCTGGAATCTCAGGAACTACTGGTCCGAATTCATTGAGGAAGGCTATAGGCTATATAACATCACGCTACGATCAAAAGGAGCGGAGCAGCAACGAAAAATGTACCAAAACTGGCAGGCAATTCGATGCGACGGGAAGGGTCATGGGAGCAAAAATTTGATGCGGACTCAGTAATTAATAAAAAGTGTGTCTAAGTCTGTTTATGTAAACAAAAACTTACTCATTTCATTTCTATTACAGATGCAGGTGTGAAACTGCTACACTCACCATCGGGTTGCATTCAATGTGTGTACCTCACCACGCCGAGCATGCAGCTGGCTTTCAATGCAGTACCGCAGTTCTTATGTGTGGAGACTGGTAAGTTAACAGCCTCTTTTTTTCTTTTTTTTTGGATGGGTAATCATCAAATGATTTCTCCCGCTCTAGGCGGAGCGGGAGTGTCAGACTTTTACTGACTAAAACCCATTCGTGTTCCTTCAGTTGCCTATATGCCAGGGCCACGGTAACTCTTCCGAACAAATCTCACGACCTTTGTAGGCCCTGGAACACAACGCGCCGTCGACCCGGGCCTGGGTGCTTACTCTGGAATATAATTACAATTCATTTAATTTATTCATAAAACAATTTACATTGTGTTGAATATAAATATACACATACAATTTACATAAGAATACAAGGAACTATGAATTACTGACTAACCTCCAAGTGAAAACTCAATTAATTAAAACAATTTTGAATATAATGCCAAATAGTTAAAAAAAAAATATATCAATACAGCTTTCAAAAATAATGACAAAGAGGTTTAAAATATAATGTCAACCAGTTTTCTATACAATGTCAAGCAAAATCTATTCAAAATATAATGTCAAAAGATGCTAAAATTATAATAAGGTCAAAAGCAATTTAAAAAAAAATATTTATGTTGATCATTTATTATTTTGTGGCATTTCCGATATATTATACAAACATTTTTCTAATAAAAAGGCCTTTAATTTGGTTTTAAACAAGTGGGTGTTACAGATCCAATAGATCGACATTGGTCAAACGTCAGTTGGTTGAGTTAAACGTCAGGGATTGGCTAGACTCAGTGAGTCCAGCCAATCACTGCCGTTTGACTGACAATTCCAATGTCGATCTATCAGAATTATATTCGAGAGTAAGCACCCTGGTCCTTACCTTGGTCCTGAAAATCCCGGATCTTTCTCACAGCTAGGCACTCACGCGCCTTCGTGTTCCTTCTCCATAAAATCGCAATAAAACCAACCTTATTGTTACAGGCATAGAGTTCAATAGCACGATACCGACAGTCGGAGGCACTGGAACACCGTCTCTCAAGCACAACGTCACCTTGTTCTTAGCTGAAGATGGCAACGGGAAATCGGTTATTGTAAGTGCTGGTAAGTAACATACACGTACACACACTCTTGCGCTCACACACACATACACACACACACACCTCACTCGTCTATAGTGTACCTTATTAATTCTTACTTCAAAAAGGAGGAGGTTCTCAATTCGGATGTTTATATATATATTTTTTTTTTATGTATGTTCGGCCATAACTCCGTCATATATAGACGGATTTGCAAAATTCTTTTTTTGTTTGAAAGGGGTTTATTCCGAAATGGTCCCATATAAATTTCATATAGATCTGATGATGAGTTCCGGAGATAGACACCGGAACTCTTTAAAAAATGACAGCAAATCAACCGCGATTTCTGCTATCGCATAAATATGCATTGTTTGTTTGGAATTAGTGCGGGGTGGATACCACAGCTAAAAATAAAAACTTTTTTACAAAAAAAAAAAAACAACCGACTTCCTTAAAAACACTACAAAGTGAAAAATAACTTTAATTTCGGAAGTCGGTGGCAAAAAAACCATAAAAACAGATCCTAAGACACCGACTTCCGAAATTAAAGTTATTTTTCACTTTGTAGTGTTTTTAAAGTTTTTTTTTTTTGTAAAAAAGTTTTTTTTAATTTATGTACTCTTAGTTTTCTTATTATACCAACTTTGTATAATTTTGTTGAATTAACAGTACAAAGCCTGTTAATTCAACAAAATTATACAAAGTTGTTGTTCACATAAATATGGAAGAGGGAGGTCTTCTGCTACAGGTATCTTACTTAAAAGAAGGCCCCTGCAAATTATTTGTTAAAACCTGATGATTATGAAAATAAATAAACTAAACTAAACATAATTGAGAATTAACTTGCTTGCCGCGGCCCTCCCGTGGATGGGTCACCGTCTACATACCAAGACCCCTACGTGCCTCGGAAAGCAGGTTAAGCCGTTAATCTCGGCTGTCATTTGAGGATCGTGGCAGTCGTTACGGGTCGTCAGAAACCTGAAAGGCCGAAAAATCTTGAAGTTGATAAAAAATAAATGTGGTGCCGGACGTAAACAATAGCACCATGCCATGACCGGCCTGTTAGTCTAGTAGGATAGTGACCCTGACTGCTAAGACTGAGGTCGTCGGTTCGATTCCCACCCAAGACAAATCTTTGTGTGATGAGCATAATCATTTGTTCTATCATCATTTCATTCTTAAGACGTCCACTGCTGGACTTAGGCCTCCCCCAATTTTGGGGCCTTTGCCATAATCGCCACGCTTGGCAGGCGGGTTGGCGATCGCAGTATGGTGGTAAAACGCATAGAGAACGCTGCTGCCCATTCTCTAGTAAGTCCCTTAGTCGCCTTTTACAACACCCACAGGAAGAAATGCCACCCCATTTTGTTATTCTTTACGTCCGGCACCACACGGTATTTGTTCTATGTCTGGGTGTAATTTATCTATAATATGTATGTATTTAGAAATATATAAGTATATTTATCAGTTGTCTGGTTGCCATAGTACAGGCTCTGCCTAGTTTGGGATCAGATAACGGTGTGTTGGTTGTCCTAAGATATTATAATTCCTTCCCGTGGGTGTCGTAACAGGCGACTAAGGGACTTACTAGAGAATGGACAGCAGCGTTCTCTATGCATTTTATCACCATACTAGAATAAGAATAAGAATAAATTTATTTACACAAGTTTACAATCAAATCGATTGAATTCCTGGACCTCACACTAGGATTCCCTGTGTTGTGAGATCCAGGCTCCCTCGTTCCGTTTACATTATTTAACTTAATAATAGGTACTTACATTATTTAACTTAAAAATAGGTACATACATACTTTAACTTAACAGTAGGCATAAAAAATAATGAAAGAGTACAGTAGGTATATTGTGGTTTAATTTGTGTCAGATGTGTTGGTGCTTATGATAAGGGTACGTAAGTAAGTGTGTATGTTTATGATGTGTCAACTGTGAGTTTTAACTTAGACCAATAAACCTTCCGTCATGTCATAGTCCATTGCAAGAAGACTATTTGTTACCGTCAGTCTGCATTTCCTGTGTGTTAGTTTTAGTATTTTGTGTAGGCCATTACTGCGATCGCTAACATGCCTGCCAAGCGTGGCCATTATGATAAAGCCTCCAAACAATGAACCAGTCAAAGTGGCGGTTCTTCGGAGAGGCTTATGTCCAGGCAGTTGACGTCTTTCGGCTGAAATGATGATGATGTATAAAAAGTATTTTATTATTTATTTATTTAATACTTTAAGCTATGATTTGTATTGTCTTTGGTCCGTAGCCATCAATGAGCCATAGGTAACATTCTACAACGTTTTTTATCTTGAATACGTGGCTTTTGGTTACCTTGTACGCGTGCATTTTTCTTTTTTTTAACAATTTTTTATTTCATGTTGTGCGTTTTGTTTGTGCAGAATAAACTATTTTTCTTTCTTTCTTTTCTTTCTTAAGCACACAAATGTACAGTCACGAGTAGTAATATTCTACTAATATTATAAATGCGAAAGTTTGTGAGGATGGATGTATGTGTATGTGTATGTTTGTTACCCTTTCACGAAGAAACTACTGGACGGATTTGGATGAAATTTGGCGCACAGATAGTTTATAACCTGGAATAACACATAGGGTACTTTTTATCCCGGTAGTATATTCCCGCGGGATAATTTCCGACCTCCACGCGGGCGAAGCCGCTGGCAAAAGCTAGTGTATACATAAAGCCAAATTCAGAAGCGATTTCCTCTTTAAATAACGGTTGCAACTTTGTGATAGAAAGAAAAAAATTATAGAAAGATTTTTTACATTCTTAGGCCCATTTCTGTATAATCGGTTAAATAGAAAACTAAGCATCTTTAAATTAAATTACTTTAGCTGTAAACAAATTATACTTAAATATTTACTAACCATCGATTATGCACAGACAGAAGATCTAATTGTTGTCTGCAAATAGAACGACTAACATAATATGCTATTTTACTTTTACTTTCCTAATTTTAATTTAGTTTTTACTTTATACTAATTGTTAATTTATTAAATTAAGTATTTATGCACTTTCTAGCCTGAAGCACAGGTTCAACCTAGTTCAGACAAATGAGCAACTGGGCTCTATTTTAATTATTAAGTTACTTTGTAAATGTGCCCCTATTTATAAATAAACGATATTATGTTATATAGATAAGGCAAATTTCGTAATAGTGTGGTTTCCAAAATACTATGTTCGTAATAAAATAAAATTATAATCAGTACAATAGGAGAAAATCCCTTTTAAAAGTTGGTAAGTGGATACATATTCGTGCTCGTGACTGTGCACAGGCGGACTTAATGCCATAGTAATTTTCTACCCAGGCGCGGTCCGAGGGGGGAGGGGGGGTGGGGGTCCTAGGGGTCATGACCCCCCACAAAGACAGTCATACTGTCGAAACCCTGAACGATTTGCCTAAAATTGTTCTCACTTGAGCCACGGAGTCTCCGATGGACATTTGCTAAAAGATTATAACCCGGGACATCATGCTGATCAGTAGCGCTTGCGACTACTAGACCAAAGAGGATGTACCTTCCTAAAAATATTCTTCAGTACTCATGGTGACCCCCCCCCCCCCCAAATGTTAGGCTGCGACCGCGCCTGTTCTACCACTCAACCTTTGGGTGATGCAGAGGCACATGTGATATTTTCTATCTTCCTTTCCTCTGTCAGTTTCTCACAGAATTATGTTTTAAACATTTCTTTGTTATTTCCAGGTATTTCAACCCTCATTGGTGAAGATCTGACCTGGCTGTTAGAGACCTTCAAGTCTTGTAATCCTGCGTGGCGGCAAGTCAGATGTGTAGTCTGTGATCCTACTAAATCTCAACAGGTAAGTTTTGCAACACTTTCTATGAGCTGATTTTGAATTCATTGGGTAGTTTTAGGGGATGATAGCAATGTTGATTATATGAGCAGGTATGGTTGAGGTAAATGTTGCTGGGGGCTTACTCTTCAACCTTATTTTAATTCCTATCTAAAGCCAATACGACCCTGCCGGGGTCACGTGATTGTTCGAAAGAGATACCGTGACCCTGGCACATGGGCAACTGAAGGAACACGGGTGGGTTTTAGTCAGTAAAAGTCTGACACGCCCTCCCGCTCCGCCCAGAGCGGGAGAAGTCATTTGATGAGTTCCCATCCAAAAAAAAAAAAAAAAGCCAATACGATTCGAATGTTCGGTAATCTTGAAAACAATAGTGTCAACATTGGAACAACAACAACGCCCGATCTCGATTCCACTTAGTTCTCCAAAATGGACACCCAATTTAAACACGTTTTCAGTCGAACTCAAGAATACGAAACTTTATTCCAATGTCAATCGATAGGAATTAAAATCATGAGGAAGCACCCTGATCCATATGTCATGTTCGTGAACGGGTGCCATCAGTAGGGACTGATCTTCTCTTAGCTGCCACGGCATATTTTTAACCGACGAAAAAAAAACGGAGGAGGTTATCAATTCGACGCGTATTTTTTTTTTTGGTTGTTTTTTTTTTTGTATGTCCACGCATAACTTTTTACATAGTAGTCCGATTGTGATAATTCTTTTTTTTATTGGAAAGGGTATACTCCGAGGGTGGTCCCATATAAATTTGGAAAACAAAATCGAACCCTAAGGGTCGGAAAACAGGGGATGATTGATTGTTCACTCACTGATTGTAATGTTTAACCACGCATAACTTTATACAGAGTAGTCCGATTTTGATAATTCTTTATTCATTGGATAGGGTATACCTTGCCAAGTATTATAAGGACATTAAAGCCACAAAAAAAATATAAAATAAAAACTTTTTACCAAAAAATTTAACCGCCGAAAAAACTGAAAAGCAAAAAATAATAAACCTTAAAATTATGAGTCGGCGCTGAAAAATCAATGAACAAAGATCACTCAAAGCGCCGACTCATAATTTTAAGGTTTATTATTTTTTGCTTTTCAGTTTTTTCGGCGGTTAAATTTTTTGGTAAAAGTTTTTATTATTTTAATTACGGATGTTTTAAAGTGCATGGTGTGATTACACTGATAATTTACAACATAGATTATGTAACCTACTTTTTGTAACAAAATTTTGATGAAAAAGTGTCCGTAGTGTTTCTTGCTCGTTCATCTCCCTACCTTCTCACACATACTACGGTTTATTTCAAACTAACTTTTAGCAGCGGCTTCGCCCGCGTATTATACATATAAACCTTCCTGTTGAATCACTCTGTCTATTAAAGAAAACCGCATTAAAATCTGATGTGTAGTTTGAAATACCTAAGCGTACAAACAAGAAATGTAACTTTATTTTATATTATGTAAAGAACATTGCTGTGATTTTGACTTTAATGTAAAAAAATCTGCTGTTGGTTTCATACATAATTCCTTATTAAAAAAAGGATGTATACTTTTTTACTATTACACAGTTGTTTTTGTTAGTTTTTTGGAGTTAATAACACCAAAACACCACCACTTTAGCACCCTCAAAAACCACGAAAAAGACACCCATGAAGAAAACGTATAAATCTCTGCAGCGTCTTGAATTACAGTGCTTAAATCCTTTCATAAAATACAGATATCGTGGACCATTTGACAAGGCATTTAAAAAAAGTTAAAACAGTTTAAAAGAATCGTACACAGTTTATTTATTTATTTATTTTGGCTTTCAACAGTGAGTACACTGTTACTTTATAATTATGACATTGTAATCTTAATTCTAAGTGCCTCACTAGTTACAGAAAAGCACCACATGCACTACATTATGCGCAGATATACACAATTAATTAATTAAAATAAGTTACACAAAATTAATACAAATAGAAAAAAATAAAATTATGCAATTAAAAGCAAAAAAATAGTTTCATAAATTACAAAATAAATTAAGATTGGATTGAATATTAAATCCATCAAATTACATACAATAAATTAAAATAAATTAGATAGGGTTATTTAATATTTTTTTCAAATATTTAATCTTTATGATATTTAATCAGACTAGAGACACCCATCAAATAGCAAGAGCGGCTTTTTTTAGAGCAGGTACTGATGAGTGAAAGAGGTCAATGTCCACTTCCTGCTCTTTGTATGCAGCATACATTCTAGATAGTGGACAGTGCTGCCTTAAGTTGGTATGACATTTTGGCATGCAGAAAAGCCTCCTATTAGAACTTCTCGGCAGATTACGTGGCACATGGAATAACACCCTACTGAGCAAATCGGGACAGTTCAGGGAGCCCGTCACTAACTTTTTGAGGAAAACCAAATCGAGCATATTCCTGCGTTTCTCCAGCGACACCATCTTAAAAAACTCCAGTCTTTTTCGGTACGAGTTTATTTAAACAACAACTGAATGCCAACGATATCAACTAGATTTATGGCACCACGTAATAAATAATTCTCACTGAGAATTTTCCGCTGATTAATTTACTTATTTTTTTTGTCCAACAGTCAGTCCGCGCAGCCTTCCCGTCAGCCCATGTTACTTGTTCCGTCTGGCAAGCTTCCCTCGCCAGCGCTCGACTCTGCCTAGAGTCGACTCGGCGAGTCGACACGACGCTCTCTCTCATAGAACTAGCCGCCAGGTGCAAGACATACGCGCTCGCGTTACTGCGAGGCGAGCACACTCATGCACAGTTACAGGTGAGTGTGTGAGTGTAGTACGGAGAGTCGACACGACGCTCTCTCTTTATAATCTGCTGTCCCTTTTTAATATCTGCTGTCTCTATCGATTCTTCTCCGTTCTTTTTATCGCTCATCTTCCCTTATTTTTCAGCCCTACCTTCTTCATACCCGCCCTTTCTTATTATTATATGTCCTCTCTTTTTATTGTTCACCGTCCCTTTTTAATATCTGTCCTCCCTTTTTATTGTTCACCGTCCCTTTTTAATATATGTCCTCTCTTTTTATTGTTCACCGTCCCTTTTTAATATCTGTCCTCCCTTTTTATTGTTCACCGTCCCTTTTTAATATATGTCCTCTCTTTTTATTGTTCTCCGTCCCTTTTTATTATCCACCGTCCCTTTTCACTATCCGCCGATCCATTTTATTATTTGTCCTCCCTTTTCATTATCCTCTCACCTTTTTTATTATCCGTTCTCCCTTTTCATTATCCTCCGCCCTCCGTTACTTTTTTATTATCTGTCTCCCTTTTCATTATCCTCCGCCCTCCGTTACTTTTTTATTATCTGTCTCCCTTTTCATTATCCTCCGCCCTCCGTTACTTTTTTATTATCCGTTCTCCCTTTTCATTATCCTCCGCCCTCCGTTTCTTTTTTTTTATCTGCCGTCCGTTTTATTAAACACCCTCCCATTTCCCACCATTATTAGTAAAATAACCTTATGTTTTACCTACAGGTCCTAAAACGCGCTATCATCGGTACGGGCACAGGCACGCTCGGTCTGTGGGAGATACTGACGCGACCTAACGCGGCCATTCCCAAGCTGGACTCTTGGCTGGAAGCCGACAACTATACCAATATACTGCACAAGGTAAATATACAGGATGGAAACCACATAACATAACGCCTTGTTACCCCGAGGGGTTGGGCAGAGCTGTACCTATAGTACACCCACATTTATGTTTACCCAGTTGCCTATTGCCATCAATCGGGCACGAATCCAATAATGATCCATGCAATTAATGATACCTTATCTATACTAATATTATAAAGCTGAAGAGTTTGTTTATTAGTTTGATTGAACGCGCTAATCTCAGGAACTGCTGGTCCGAATTGAAAAAATCTTTTTGTGTTGGGAAACCTATTTATCGAGCAAGGCTATAGGCTATCTAACATCACGCTACAACCAAGAGGAGCGGAGCAGTCATGAAAAATGTTGCAAATACGGGGAAAATCGCACGGATAGGCGATTCGACGCGACGGGAAGGGTCGGGGGAACACGAAATTTAACGCGGACGAAGTTGCGGGCAGAAGCTAGTACATAATAAAGCATTTAAGAAATAAATAATAGTTTAAAAAAAACTAAAAAACACGCTTCCATGGAAAAACAAACTAAAAAGTACAAAATAATAGAAAAAAAGCGTGGGGTGCTTTTAACGTATTTTTTTATTGATATCAGGCACCCCACGCTTTTTTTCTATTATTTTGTACTTTTTAGTTTGTTTTCCATGGAAGCGTGTTTTTTAGTTTTTTTAAACTATTATTTATTTTCTATTTTTTAGGGTATTTCGAATTTTGAGACGTATATCAGCGTAGTTTGTGACAGTTTTTTTTGCTGTCCTGGTAACCCTGGCAAGGATAATGGCACAAATTTATGAAATTATTGCATTGTCATCCGTCCTTGACAGGTGTGCAAAGTTTGAATGAAATCTGGTCGTTTAAAGTGGGTCAAAATCGCGCTATAAGGAGTCGGTTACAAACATACAAATATACAAACATACAAGTGAAGCTAATATAAAGCGTGTAAAAAATAAATAATAGTTTAAAAAAACTAAAAAACACTCTTCCATTGAAAACAAAACTAAAAAGTACAAAATAATGGAAAAAAAGCGTGGGGTGCTTTTTTATTTTTTAGGGTATTTCGAATTTTGAGACGTATGTCAGCGTAGTTTGTGACAGTTTTTTTTGCTGTCCTGGTAACCCTGGCAAGGATAATGGCACAAATTTATGAAATTATTGCATTGTCATCGGTCCTTGACAGGTGTGCAAAGTTTGAATGAAATCTGGTCGTTTAAAGTGGGTCAAAATCGCGCTATAAGGAATCGGTTACAAACATACAAATATACAAACATACAAGTGAAGCTAATATAAAGCGTGTAAAAAAAACGCGATCCAGTAACTAGGTCAACAAGTGGAGTTTAAATTTATAGCGCACTAGCTTCTGCCCGCGACTTCGTCCGCGTCAAATTTTTGTTCCCCTGACCCTTCCATCGAATTGCCTGCCAGTTTCGTTCATTTTTCGTTGCTCCTCCGCTCCTTTTGATTGTAGCGTGATGTTATAAAGCCTTTAGCCTTCCTCAATAAATAGGCTACCCGACACAAAAAGAATTTTTCAATTCGAACCAGTAGTTCCTGAGATTAGCGCGTTCCATCCCCGATTTTAGGGAAGTGGGGGGTTAGAAAGAGGCAAAAAGTAGCCTATGTCACTCTCCATCCCTTCAACTATCTCCACTCAAAAATCACATCAATTCGTCGCTCCGTTTTGCCGTGAAAGACGGACAAACAGACACACACACACACATTCCCATTTATAATATTAGTATGGATGTTGCTATAATTATTTCGTTCCGTGTATTGCTGGACGTAAAGAATACCACCATCCCATTTCTTCCCGTGGGTATCGTAAGAGGCGACTAAGGGACTTACTAGAGATTGGGCAGCAGCGTTCTCTATGTATTTTACCACCATACTGCGATCGCCAACCCGCCTGCCAAGCGTGGCGATAATAGCAAACCCCACTTTTTTGGGAGAGGCCTGTTGGTAAAATGATGATGTTAAAATAAATTATTCAAGCGTTTCTCAATATTTGTATTGTCATCTTATTCAGTCAATAAATTACTCCTGACCTTAATCGATCGACTCCTTTTTACACGCTTTATATTAGCTTCACTTGTATGTTTGTATGTTAGTATGTTTGTATGTTTGTTTGTTTGTTTGTAACCGACTCCTTATAGCGCGATTTTGACCCACTTTAAAAGACCAGATTTCATTCAAACTTTGCACACCTGTTAAGGACCGATGACAATGCAATAATTTCATAAATTTGTGTCATTATCCTTGCCAGGGTTACCAGGACAACAAAAAAACTGTCTTCAAAAACTACGCTGACATACTTCACAAACTAATTTGTGCCATTATCCTTGCCAGGGTTACCAAGACAGCAAAAAAAAACTGTCTTCGAAAACTACGCAGACATACGTCACAAACTACGCTGACATACGTCTCAAAATTCGAAACACCCTAAAAATAGAAAATAAAACCAAACTAAAAAGTACAAAATAATGGAAAAAAGCGTGGGGTGCTTTTTAAGATATTTTTTTATTGATATCAGGCACCCCACGCTTTTTTCCATTATTTTGTACTTTTTAGTTTGTTTTTCAATGGAAGCGTGTTTTTTAGTTTTTTAAACTATTATTTATTAACGAACATTTTCTCACTTCCAGGGTCTAGAACGCCTAGTGACGAAGTTCCAGAACCTAGTTCGTAATCAACTACAGCTGGACGAGTTCGTCTCCATCTTTTTCAACGTTGCCAACCAGCTGGAGAACGATAGGAGGACATTCGCGCTTAGCAGGTTACGAGTGAGTACAAATTATTATTGTTTAATAAATAAATATCTTAGGACAACCAACACACCGTTATCTGATCCCAAACTAGGCAGAGTCTGTACTATGGCAACCAGACAACTGATAAACATACTTATATATTTCTAAATACATACATATTATAGATAAATTACACCCAGACACAGAACAAATGATCGTGCTTATCACACAAAGATTTGTCTTGGGTGGGAATCGAACTTACGACCTCAGTCTCAGCAGTCAGGGTCACTAACCACTAGACTAACAGGCCAGTCTAGTTTCATCATCATATTCAGCCTATATTGTTCCCACTGCTGGGACACAGGCCTCCTCTCAGTGAGAAGGGTTCTAGGACATGCCGGTTTCCTCACGATGTTTTCCTTCACCGTTTTGAGAGCAGTGGTGATGAAATCATTTACACAAAGTAATGCGCCTGCCTGGGTTCGATTCTACGACCTGAAGCTCGTAAGTCGAGGTTGATACCACTGTGCCATTACTGCTCTCATTCTATTATTATTTATCACTAGCTTTTGCCAGCGGCTTCTGTCGCGTGGAGGCTGGAAACTACTGGTACTAATGTTCTAACCGGTATAAAAAGTACCCTATTTGTTAATCCAGGTTATAAACTATCACTGTTGACTGGCCTGTTAGTCTAGTGGTTAGTGACCCTGACTGCAAAGACTGAGGTCGTGGGTTCGATTCCCACCCAGGACAAATGTTTGTGTGATGAGCTCAATCATTTGTTCTGTGTCTGGGTGTAATTTATCTATAATATGTATGTATTTAGAAATATATAAGTATATTTATCAGTTGTCTGGTTACCATAGTACAGGCTCTGCCTAGTTTGGGATCAGATAATGGTGTGTTGGTTGTCCTAAGATATTTATATTTATTTATCAGTGTACTGCCAAATTTCATCTAAATTCGATCAGTCGTTTTTGCGTGAAAGAGTAACAAACATCCATCCATACATCCATACTCACAAACTTTCACATTTATAATATTAGTTGAAAGTAGGATTGTCTGGCGAATACAGTCATATTTGCATGTTTAACCTAACGCATCGTTTTCATCAATCAATACTTATTATAAAGCTGAAGAGTTTGTTTGGTTGAACGCGGTAATCTCAGGAACTACTGGTCCGGATTGAAAAAGTATTTTGTGTTGGGTAGCCTATTTATTGAGGAAGGCTATAGGCTATATAACATCACGCTACGATCAAAAGGAGCGGGGCAGCAACGAAAAATGTACGAAAACTGGCAGGCAATTCAATGCGACGGGAAGGGTCCGGGGAGCAAAAATTTGACGCGAACGAAGTCGCGGGCAGAAGCTAGTTATATACAGGATAATTTTTTATCCAGTGCGCAAACTGTAACCATGAATTCAGCATATCATTCTAGATCCCCCAGCGTAGAACATTTTCGTCCGTTATACAAAAAAAAATCTGCTGTTTCATAGAAAAAGGCAATACCTACAGGTCAAAATGTATGGAACAGATTTTTTTTGTAAAACCGACGAAAATTTTCTACGCTGAGGGTCTAGAATGATATGCTGAATTTATGGTTACAGTTTGCGCACTGGATAAAAAAATATCCTGTATAATCAGCAACATAATCTAATAGATACCTTGGTTTTCACCAAACTGCTGCTGTTACATAGGGAATGCAATCTCGAGCCGAGATTAGCAAATCGAGATCTCGCCTGTTGAACCTGGTGTCGAGATTGGCAGTTTCGAGATCTCGTGCAAAACAAGTCGAGATCTGGCGAGATTTCGAGATTATCGAGATTTTGGTTTTTAAACTCAAACACCCTTAAATCGATACAAAACTCGAAGAATGCTAATAGATAAGAATACTACATTAATTAGAATACTTGTAATACTAGTTACGCTGTAATTTCTTAGGAATAATACAAAACAATGAAAATGAAATCTATTTATTTCAAAAAAGTCAACAAAATTATAGTTAACAAAGCAAAAAAATACGGCATTATGGCACTCATTTTTGAATGATTTAAAAAAAAGTAATTATGTAGGTACACAGTACACAAACACACATTAATTGTGTATGTATGATTCGCGCACTCTCGGTCACAAAATCTCGATCGATATTGTCGAGATCTCGAACGAGATTAAGAAAACAGGATTGCTTATTTTCGAGATTGAATATCGAAAAAATGGCCGAGATCTCGTGTTTTCGAGACCATCTATTTTAAACTAGCTTTTGCCCGCGGCTTCGCCCGCGTGGATGTCGGAAATTAACGCAGGAAGACGTACTACCGCGGTAAGATGTGTTAATTCAGGTTATATTATAGGTAATAGCTGTTACCCGCGACTTCGTCCGCGTGATATTTAACAAAAAGTTTTTCATAAAAACCGTCTTTGAAAACTACGCTGACATACGTCTCAAAATTCAGCGTGTTTTTAGTTTTTTAAACTATTATTTATTTTTTCTAAAATAAAAGTAGCCTAAGTTACTCCTTGTTACATCAGCTATCTGCCAGTGAAAGTTCCGTCAAAATCGGTCCAGCCATTTCAGAGATTAGCCGGAACGAACAGACAGACAGACAGACTAAAATTGTAAAAAATGTTGTTTTGGTATATGTACCGTGACACCTGACCATATACACTTAGTTAAAAGTAGTTATTTTAATATTAATAACAGACACTCCAATTTTATTTATTTGTATAGATTGTCACTAATTCCTCTCCTTTGCCCTTCTTAATATTTAATAACATTTTTTTCCATATTTCAGGACACAGAGACGTTGAAGCAATCTCCAACGGACACGATCACACAGTACGCTTATAACTTGATGTCACATCAGACGAAGCTAGCGCAAAAATGTCTCGACGATAGAGCTGGCAGGTAAATATCAATTTGAATAATTACTAGCTTTTTCCAGCGGCGTCGCCCGCATATTATACATATAAATCTTCCTCTTGAATTACTCTGTTTATTGATGAAAACCGTAATAAAATCCGTTGCGTAGTTTAAAAGATCTAATCAAACAGACAACGGAATCGACTTCATTTTATACTATGTAAAGACTAGAGAATGGGCAGCAGCGTTCTCTATGCATTTTACCACCATACTGCGATCACCAACCCGCCTGCCAAGCGTGGCGATAATGACAAACTTCCCAAATTTTAGGAGGCCTATGCAGTGGACTTTATTCTGCTTAAATGATGATGATGATTTTTATGGATCATGTGGTCTGCGATAAAGTTTTTTATTTATTTTATTCAAGGCATAAGAAAAAATCCGACGTTTCACACGACGACGTTCGACGTTCGTTGTTTGTTCTTTGATTTCGTTCCGTTCTGTCCGGTGTTTTAAGATAATCAATCCATGGTACACTCAGTGATAAATTGTTTAATTTTTTTAACTACAACATTTATTTGTTCATGTTTGTACGCTTCTTTGTAAAACACAGAATATAACTAAGTATATTGTAACATCTCACACACAGTGTAACTACCAGTGTTTACAAATAAAAGTTTCTTATTCAACTAGTTACAAGTAATATTTCTGTAGCAACAGTTATCTCTAATAATTTTAATATGTTTTCAGAAAGCACAGCAGCGCCGCCATTTGCAAATACGGCACGTCCACGCAGGAGTGTTCGTGTTTGTTCAGCAAAGTGTTCCGGCTTCCCTGCAGACACATACTCATGTTGACTACTGAGCTCAAGGTACGTACTAACCACACTAAACTATATTGTCACATAGAACAGAAAACGCCTCGCTATCGCTACGCCTCCTGCCAGGGTCGCGAGATTTGTTCGGAAGAGTTACCGTGGCCCTGGCATACAAGATAAGTTTTTAGCCAGTGTGCAAATTTTTACAAATTAAACTTAAACGAGTTATAACCATGCCATTTTTATTTTGATATATCTTACTACTACAAAAAAAAAAAAGTTATCGTTAGCGAAAGATGTTTATTTTGAAACTGGTTTTTATGGTAATTTGAGCGCGGCGGCGAAGGTGAACGACCGAGCGTAGCTACAAGTACCTACCAGCTGTTCGATCGGTCAAAATTCTAAGAAGTTCGAAGTACCTACGCCGGCGCGCGGTTACTGACCTATTCCTATTGTCGGTATCATATTACGAAATATGTAGGGTGTCCACAGTTTACTGATTTAAGGTCGGATAAATTTTTTAAAACAGTATTGAAAAAATAGTTGAAATGTGTTCTATTACTGATACTGAAGCACCAAAAAAAATAAATAAATAACGGGTTGGTTAAAAAAAAAAAACCGGCCAAGTGCGAGTCGGACTCGCGCACCGAGGGTTCCTTACAAACCTGTAGGTATAGAGTTCAAATTTAAAAAAAATATTTTTATTATATGATGTAACAAAAAATTTACGGTTTTCGCAATTTTTCCTTTATCAGTGCTACATGACGTTGCTTTGTACCAAATTTCAAAATTCTAGATCGATTAGAAGTACCCTTTAGGTTTTGATTCCCTTGCGAGTTTCGAAAATTTGCGAAAATTTGCGGCATAAACGGCTATATCTTTTGATTGCGTTAGCTTAGAAGTTTTATTTTTTCACAGCTCCAAGGGACAGTAGATCTGAGTATTTGATATAAATTTCAGCTTGATAGCTCCACGCGTTCCTGAGAAAAAGGGTCTTGACAGACGGACGGACGGACAACAAAGTGATCCTATAAGGGTTCCGCTTTTTCCTTTTTAGGTGCGGAACCCTAAAAATTAAGTTAAAAATAACATAATAACGAATTGAAAGTATTTTATGTGTTTATTGATTTGTATATTGAAACTTGGTGACTTAATAAATAAATTCACGTCTATATTTCAGGTGAAAACACACATTCCTTTTGAGCCACGTTGGACGGTTCAACATTGTTTGTTCGGCTGTGAGAGTCTCAATTCTACCTCCACAAACAATGCAGGTAAGTTTACACGCTTTTACTGACTAAAACCCACCCGTGTTCCTTCAGTTGTCTGTGCCAGGGTTGCGGTCAAACCGAACAAATCTCGCGATCCTAGGTGAATGATAGGCCGAGGAATGATGTGATAAGGTGTGGTTTAAAAGAAGATGTAGTGACAGAAATTGAAAAAGTAAGCTTACAGTTTGGTCTTGTTGAGAGGATGAATGAAGGACGGCTAACAAAATGTATTTACAAGGCAGATGTGAGTGGACACGCCGGAAGGGGACGTCCTAGGAGAACATATAGTGACCATATTGGTGACTAGCTTTTGCCAGCGGCTTCGCCCGCGTGGAGGTCTGAAATTATCCCGCGGGAACATACTACCGGGATAAAAAGTACCCTATGTGTTATTCCAGGTTATAAACTATCTGTGTGCCAAATTTCATCTATTTATTTATTTATTTCTTTAATTAAAACGGTTTACAACCAATTACAGAAATTAAAGACACGTGCACAAAAATAAGACAAAATAATATTTAAAAAATGTATATAAAGATAAGGTTAACAACACTTTCATACATCCCTCTCGCAGTACTTCTGACATGCCGATAAAATCTTCGTCCATTCTTCCGCAAACAGATCGTTTGTTGGATAAGTGTCCAAGAGATCATTAAGCGCAGCCAGAGTACGTGGTACTGGGGACTTAGCATGCGCAATGGTGCGACATGGAGGCACAGCAGATAGCCTGTGCTTTCTGCCGCGACAGTAATAGAGAACATGCAATATTTTTATTTTTGTTTTCACTTTAACGAATTCCATGTAGAATAGACCACATATATATTAAAAAATTAAAACATTGTAATTTATCGGGAAAAATGCGGTTTTAAATTGACAGTTTAAATTTTCGCGCCAAAACGGGCCTATAGTTCCGATGACGTCATTCCCGTCACTGGTCGTACTTGTTCGTCGCTGGCTTTCATACTTTTGCATATTTTTCGACTTTCGAAGTATTTTTTGTAAAAAATTAAAATGGACTATCCATCAACATCAGGTGACCATAACAATACCACTAATATTCCGAAAAAAGCCGTGTTGACTCATCTTTTGTGCCAATGTGTCCCTGTCTACTTCAACAAAGTTTCGAAATAAATTGTTTTTGACTAGACGTTCTGACCCAAAATTGAGAAAAAAATGATATCAAGCTGCAAAAAGAAATGACAATTATTCTCCAAAGACCACTATTCGATGCTGTGAAGAACACTTTGACGTAAGTCATAAGGCGAATATATACTTGTTATATGTCGTGTGTGTTATACGTCTTAAGGCGAATATACTTGTTATACGAGTATGCTTAGTTAATCTGCTTGTACGTAAAAACACGTTAGTTACCTACCTAATACTTACAAAACTTGTCTATAGTAGATTTTTAATTTTACAGTTTGAGATCGACGTCGATAATTGGTGAAAGTTTAAAATGTCTGGAGGAAACCTTTTTCTGAAAAAAGATCTCATGACAACACTAACTCTTGGTAAATAAATTCCTGGAGTCTGCTTTGATAATCCCAACTATCATTTTTATTTAAAAAGGCAATTAATATTCCCATAAAATAATATTCAATTTTACAACCATAACCTCAACAAGTCGTCGTAACGGGAGTGACGTCACTAAACGCTGATTGGTGTTTTGAAATACGTTTCGTTTCAAGTAATTTTAATACGTAATTATTGTTAAAAATCAACATTATGTAAAATAAAAACATTGCAGTGGCCCTTCTTTTATACTTTTCTAACATTTAAATCATAAAATTTTCATAAATATTATATTTGCATCTTCCCTATTGTCTGGGACAAAAAAACGAGCCAGCACAGCATGCAGATAAGGCGCGTCAATAGTGCCACGGAGCGTCTTACAAGCTATAGTGAGCTGGTCTTTAGATCGCCTTACCTCTAACGAGTTATATCCAAAGCATCCCAGTAGAAATTTAGTCGGATAGAGGTAAGGATAATAGCCATGTTTACGCTTGTAGAGAAACCGAAGGAATGCTTTTTGTACCTTCTCTAATAAAAGAGCATAGGTACTTTCGTGTGGGTTCCATACGCAGGAGCTAGACTCCAGTTTGCTACGTACGAGTGCATTAAATAATAATTTGATGGCATGTGCGGAGCGAAAATCGCGGCAATTACGCAGCACAAAACCCAACCTTTGGTAGGACTCCTTAGCTACCGTGGCAATGTGGTCGTGGAAGGTGAGCTTTCCGTCGAATGTGACTCCCAGATCTTTTATGGCTGTTGTTTTCTTTATAGTATTACTGTTTAAATAGTATTCATAATTAATTGGGTGCCGTTTTCGACTGAATGTCATTGCAAAGCATTTGGAAGGATTAAATTCCATCTTATTGTCTAAACTCCACTTGTATATAGCATCTATGTCTTGCTGCAGTGCTGAACAGTCACGCTCGGAGTTAATTTCGAGGTACAGTTTCAAGTCATCAGCATACAATAGACACGTTGCATGACGGAGAACTTGGGGTAGATCATTAACCATGATTAAAAATAATAAAGGTCCCAAAATTGAGCCCTGACTTACTCCAGAGCGCGTGTGGTAGGTGTTTGATTCATACATACCGAGCCTAACGAATTGCTGACGATCACGTAGGTAGTCTGCAAAGAAACGGAGGAGAGATGGTGCGAAACCCATTTTACTAAGTTTGATCAGCGGCGTGTCGTTGTTAACCCTATCAAACGCCTTCCGGAAGTCAAAATAAAGTACGTCTACCTGACGCCCGCGCTCCAAGCTGGAGGAGATATATTCGACCAGTGTCAGGAGATTCGTGTCAACTGACCTCTTGCTTCTAAAACCGTGCTGCTCATTACATAAATATTTGTTCACTTGCTCGTGTATGGCATTATGGAGGATGTTCTCAAAGACTTTCGCCGGGGAAGATAAAATTGCGATAGGGCGGTAATCTTCAACAGAACTTTTATTGTGGGTTTTAGGAATAGGAGTTACTCTAGAAACTTTCCACTGAGAGGGATATGTACCAGTCTGCAAGGCTAGATTGAAAATGTGACAAAGAGGATCAATGAAAATTTTTGAGCACTTAATAATAAAGGGAAATGTTATCAGGGCCAATGGAACTGTTAGGTTTTAATTTATTTAAGCCTTTAACAATGTCTGTAGGACACAAAGGAGGTATATTAATGTAATTGCTGTCAGTGGTAGGGTCATTTGCACTAATATGGTCAGCATTAAGCAGCGGGACTTCAGGCAAAAATACATTAGAGAAAAACTCAGCAAACGCACCTGCTGCTTTGGCTCCTGAAAAAGTTATACCTCTGTATGTAATGTTAGGCTCAAAACCGCCTTTGGACCTTAGGCTGGAAATGTGTGACCGGAATTCACGGGGAGTAGCTTTAATTTTATTTTCAATCTCTCATGTACGACGAATAAGCATTTGCAATAGTGATCTTTAATCTTTCCCTGAGGTCAGAAAATAACAGATACGCGCTATCACAGTTGGTGCGTTTCCAGTTTTTATGATGCTTTAGCTGAGCCTTAGATCTCGGATGATATCATGACTAAACCATACAGGAACCATCTGAATCGGGTCAGTAGCTTGCGCGCTGCAAAGCCGAACACTCCGGTGTACATTTCTCGCCTACACTACACCACTAAGGCGGAAGACATCGTGGAGTACGTACGCCAGAAGACGAAGTACATGCCGAGGGTGCAGTTACTGGAGTCACACCGCAACGTCAACTTCAAGGCGTTTGTGGTGCGTGTACCGGATTGTTATCTGCCCATCGTCATGGACGAAGACTTTTGGCCACAGGACGTGGTGTTCCGTCGCTTCCGCGGACAAGTGCCACAGGACAGCTCACGGACAAGCTAGTGAAGTGTTACTAACATAGTTTAAGGAACTATTTCATTAACACAAGATTTGTATAATACCTATGTATGTTAGTTTGTAAGGTATGTGTCTATGGGTCATTGTCACCTGAAAATAAATGTTTTATTATTATTATTTTTATATGTTAATATATCTCGGGTCCCTAGGATCCCGGTCTTTTGGATGGCATACGAGGGGCCGAAGCCAACTCGCAGAGGCCCCTTAGAAATTTAGTTGACGTGAGGCACTAACCGACGATTATCCCCGTACGCACTGTGCAAGTGCACCCAAGGACAACCCCCGGCTGGTGTTGGACTATTGCAGATATGGAAACCAAGATGTTGGACTATGTATATGGATGGCTAAAATGGACTGGTTACCAAGAACTATGGAAGGACTATGGCCCCTGCCGCATCAATGTTTTGTATTTACATGGATTAAATGGCAGGGGGTGACTTGCACACTCAATAATGGGCCCCCAGAAACCGTCGCTGGCACATAGTGACGCAGAGACAAGGGGGCAACACTTCCTGAGGTGCTTGAGGAGTGGAGAGGTATTCCACGGCTTTCAGAACAATCCCAGAGCCCGGAAGATGGTCAAGATCCCTACGAGCACTTACTGGAATACTTCCTTTCCCCGAGCACGTTTGCTCTTGCGAATCTCCACTCAAGCCGGCCAATAAAGGCAAGAATGAGGTGGGAGCTCTGAACCTCTTCAGTGTTCACTCCAGCCGGCCAATAAAGGCAAGCCAGAGATGAGGAACAAGAATTCTCCCGGGAGATAGGGTCCGTGGGGTCGCTACTGCCCAACAGCACGCCACATGCTGCCCTGCGGGTTTATTTATTATTATTTGCGTGAAAGAGGAACAAACATCCACACATCCATATATCCAGACATCCATACATACAAACTTTTGCGTTTATAATACGAGTATTAGTAGGACGTTCTTCAGAAGGGTCAGGTGCGTAGTACTGGTAACCAGCGTGTGTGTATGAACCAGATGTATGAACATAAACGAGGCAAAATGAGTATGTAAGGATCGTAGCAGTTGGCGTTCTGTAGTTTCTGCCTATACCCATAGGAAAATAACGTAAGTTTATGTATGTAAGTTACGTAACATATCGATTTCTGAAATATTGATTATGTGATAATTTCTACAAGTTGAGAGAGTTGTTCGGAATGTTGACTCGTTTATGTTTTACACTGTGGCGTAGGCCTTAGTAAACACGCCACAGCTATTATGTTGCACCCTACCCTCATCGCTCAACTATTGTACCGTTTCTTGTGTGTAGTCTACCTTGTTTTGATTTGTTTATTTTGTATTAGTGTTATGATAGTTTTTAAGTTTCGTAGACGAAGTATTCGTATAATTTTAGTTGTTTTTTAAGTTTTCGTGTTTGTGTTTTGTCTATGCTTACTGGCGGAAAACATTATTTTAAACTTATACTCGTATGTTTTCTCTACAAGTGAATGTTTGTATATTCTTTTGAGAAAATAAATATCTTTAACCGTAAGTTAACTCTTACCGCAAACTGTTAAAGAACTGAGTTTCTAAAACTCGACTATCCAATAAGCGACATTTAAATAACGTATTATTCTAATAGTTTATAACTCTTGTCTTCCAGGAGGCACCTCGTTCATGGAGCAGGTGGTCGTGGAGACGGAAGATCAGCATCGACAGACCATACAGCAACAGCCTCAGCAAGTCCATCAGGTGCGTCACATCCATCTGTAACTGGGAATGGGAATCTGTTACTGACTGAATTATGGACCCTTACCGACTTATTACAGTCAGCGTCAAAAATATCGGGACGAACAGACTGTCCAAATTGATCTCAAAACCTAGGAAAATTAAACTTTTTCTCAATTGAATTAAATTCTTGTCACTTTAATAAAATTCACTAAGTACCCGTGTGGTGCCGGACGCAAAGAATAGCCATACCATCCCATTTCTTCCCTTGGGTGTCGTAAGAGGCGACTAAGGGACTTGCTAGAGAATGGGCAGCAGCGTTCACTAAGCATTTTACCACCATACTGCGATCGCCAACCCGCCTGCCAAGCGTGGCGATTATGGCAAAGCCCCCTAAATTGGGGAGGCCTAAGTCCAGCAGTGGACGTCTTACGGCTGAAATGATGATGATGATGATGACTTTAGTCACAGTGTCCACAGTTTAATCACATATATACACACACGGAGCTCGGCGTCCGATACAGTGCTATTCTTTACGTCCGGAACAGGTCGTCTGTAAATGGATCAGAAATAATGATGTGTGGTCTGTTCCAGGTAGGCGGTGTCCGGCAACAGCAGTATGTACTAGCCACGCCCGGACAGACCTCTACGCCCGTCTCACAGGTAAGGTCACTCAGCATTTACCAGGGCTTCAATTATGTTTCAGGTATCAACTACGTTGGGGTCGGCTAGACTTGACTGAAGCCATTTCGAACGAGAATGGCACTGTTAGTATACCGCATTTTAGCGGCTCATAACTAATTCGATTCCTGTCTGTAAAATTTGAGACAGATATATTTTTATAGTTCCAACAGTGCTCTTTCTGATAATGTCCGTAATATTTTCCTTAAAAAATTAGGAAAAAATCGGTTTAAAGACTAAAAAAACAAAAACAACACAAACTAGAATTACGACAACCCATAACTAACTATGGAAGGAAAAATATACTGTACGAGGGAGCAAAACCGTATAATGCACTACCTGATGACATAACCAATAGTGACACCATATTTCAATTTAAAAAAGCCCTAGAAGAATACGTTAGAATACAACACTAACAATATCAATTGTCACCTTTATTGCCTAATTCTCTTATTGTGAGCACAGAGAATCACACTTGCTTTTAGTTTTATATTTACATTTCTCAAAATTTTAAGTGAACTGTAATGTTCTTGTTTTTTGAGAAATAAATGTCTTTAAACCGAAACCGAAAAAGTTAAAAAAAAAAAAACTAAAAAACACGCTTCCATAGAAAACCAAACTAAAAACTAGAAAATAATGGAAATTTGGTTTTTTATGGAAGCATGTTTTTTATTTTTTTAAACTATTATTTATTTTCTATTTTTTAGGGTGTTTCGAATTTTGAGACGTATGTCAGCGTAGTTTACTAAGCCAGTTTTTTTGGTGTCCTGGTTACGCTGGCAAGGATAATGGCACAAATTTATGAAATTATAGTATTGTCATCGGTCCTCGATAAGTCTGCAGAGTTTAAATGAAATCTGGTCGTTTAAAGTGGGTCAAAATCACGCTATAAGGAGTCGGTTATAAACAAACATACAAGTGAAGTTAATATAAAGCGTGTAAAAATGGGATTGTTTCGAACCTAAGTTTCTTCAAATTAAATTTTCAAAAGGTTTTTCCGGGCTGCAATGACCCTAGAACTCCACTAAATTGTGGACCTGTGTCTATTATTCGCAGAAATAGAAAGCGTCATGCTACGTCTGCTGGAGGGCTATACAAGCTCTGTTCTGTAAAGCTATACGTCTTACTGACTGGCCTGCTAGTCTAGTGGTTAGTGACCCTGACTGCTAAGACTGAGGTCGTGGGTTCGATTCCCAACCAGGACAAATGTTTGTGTGATGAGCACAATCATTTGTTCTGTGTCTGGGTGTAATTTATCTATACAAATAAATAAAATTGGAGTGTCTGTTTTTAATATTAAAATAACTACTTTTTACTAAGTGTATATGGATGTATACACGGTACATATACCAAAACAACATTTTTTACAATTTTTGTCTGTCTGTCTCTCTGTCTGTTCGTTCCGGCTAATCTCTGAAATGGCTGGACCGATTTTGACGGAACTTTCACTGGCAGATAGCCGATGTAACAAGGAGTAACTTAGGCTACTTTTATTTTAGAAAAATAAATAATAGTTTTAAAAAACTAAAAACACGCTGAATTTTGAGACGTATGTCAGCGTAGTTTTCAAAGACAGTTTTTATGAAAAACTTTTTGTTACAGTTGACAGCTATTACCTGTAATATAACCTGAATTAACACATCTTACCGCGGTAGTACGTCCTCCTGCGTTAATTTCTGACATCCACGCGGGCGAAGCCGCGGGCAAAAGCTAGTTTATAATATGTATGTATTTAGAAATATCTAAGTATATTTATCAGTTGTCTGGTTGCCATAGTACAGGCTCTGCTTAGTTTGGGATCAGTAAACAGTGTGTTGGTTGTCCTAATATATTTATTTGATTTAAATTTCGTTGATGTATCCGCAGGTGATATTTTGCGGCGGAGGCGTGGGAGGCGTGGGTAGCGTGGGCGGCGTGAGTGGGGCGGCGCCGCTCGCCGCCGTGTTGCCGCCCGGCGGCGCCGTGCTCACGCCGCACCACACTCTGCATCACTGAGCGCACCCCCCACACGTGAGTGGGGCGGCGCCGCTCGCCGCCGTGTTGCCGCCCGGCGGCGCCGTGCTCACGCCGCACCACACTCTGCATCACTGAGCGCACCCCCCACACGTGAGTGGGGCGGCGCCGCTCGCCGCCGTGTTGCCGCCCGGCGGCGCCGTGCTCACGCCGCACCACACTCTGCATCACTGAGCGCACCCCCCACACGTGAGTGGGGCGGCGCCGCTCGCCGCCGTGTTGCCGCCCGGCGGCGCCGTGCTCACGCCGCACCACACTCTGCATCACTGAGCGCACCCCCCACACGTGAGTGGGGCGGCGCCGCTCGCCGCCGTGTTGCCGCCCGGCGGCGCCGTGCTCACGCCGCACCACACTCTGCATCACTGAGCGCACCCCCCACACGTGAGTGGGGCGGCGCCGCTCGCCGCCGTGTTGCCGCCCGGCGGCGCCGTGCTCACGCCGCACCACACTCTGCATCACTGAGCGCACCCCCCACACGTGAGTGGGGCGGCGCCGCTCGCCGCCGTGTTGCCGCCCGGCGGCGCCGTGCTCACGCCGCACCACACTCTGCATCACTGAGCGCACCCCCCACACGTGAGTGGGGCGGCGCCGCTCGCCGCCGTGTTGCCGCCCGGCGGCGCCGTGCTCACGCCGCACCACACTCTGCATCACTGAGCGCACCCCCCACACGTGAGTGGGGCGGCGCCGCTCGCCGCCGTGTTGCCGCCCGGCGGCGCCGTGCTCACGCCGCACCACACTCTGCATCACTGAGCGCACCCCCCACACGTGAGTGGGGCGGCGCCGCTCGCCGCCGTGTTGCCGCCCGGCGGCGCCGTGCTCACGCCGCACCACACTCTGCATCACTGAGCGCACCCCCCACACGTGAGTGGGGCGGCGCCGCTCGCCGCCGTGTTGCCGCCCGGCGGCGCCGTGCTCACGCCGCACCACACTCTGCATCACTGAGCGCACCCCCCACACGTGAGTGGGGCGGCGCCGCTCGCCGCCGTGTTGCCGCCCGGCGGCGCCGTGCTCACGCCGCACCACACTCTGCATCACTGAGCGCACCCCCCACACACCCCCCCCACTACACTATCCTGAAAGAAAAAAAAACTAGAGTCGAAAAGGACTGAAGACGGAAAAGGTACGAGGAAAAATCTTGAAGACCAAAAAGGCACAGTTGAAAACTACGAGAGCACTCTTGAAGACCACGAGAGGCACTCTTGAAGAATAAGGAAAGTAAATGTCCCACCATACAACACACCTGAAAGAAAAAAAACTAGAGTCGAAAAGGGCTGGAGACGGAAATGGGACACAAAAAAGGGCATACTTGAAGACCATGACAGCACACTTGAAGACCACGAGGGCATTCTTGAAGAATAAGAATAATCATTTCGGCCTTTTGGTTTCCCGTCTAACCGAATGCAGCTGATGACCAGTGCTTTAAATAGAGGCCCTGCATATCTAAACCATGCCATATGGTAATGATAAGACTAGTTGTTGCTGACTATACCAATACACACACCTGTTGCTAAGAAAAAAAAAAACGCCATTGAAAAAGGACTGGAGACTGAAAATGGACAAAAAGGGCACACTTGAAGACCATGAGAGTACTCTTAAAGACCACGAGGACACTCTTGAAGAATAATAAACATGAATCTACCCGCCTTTCGATGCAACTCAATACCAGTATTTGACATGAAGGGTCTGCCTATCTAATCTTACCACTTGATAAGACTAGTTGTTGATGACTCCTCTACTACACACACCTGAAGCTAAGAAGAAAAAAAAAACACCCTTCGAAAAGGATCAGAGACGGAAAAGGAACAAACGAAAGGGCACACTTGAAGACCACGAGAGCGCGCTTGAAAACCGCGAGAGAATACTTGAAGAGTAATAGAACGCTCTTGGCTTTCAGTACAACCGGACGCAGCTGGTATTGCCTATCTGACATTGCCAATTGGTAAGACTAGTTGTTGATGACTCTTCCACTACACACACCTTAAACGAAGCAAAACAAAAAATACCGTTCCTAAAAGACCGGGGACGGAAATGGCTCGAGATAAAATCTTGAGATTCCAGAGGGCACACTTGAAGACCACGAGAGCACTCTTGAAGACCACGAGAGCACGCTTGAAGACCACGAGGGCATTCTTGAAGACCAAGAGAGCATGCTTGAAGACCACGAGGGCATTCTTGAAGACCAAGAGAGCACGCTTGAAGACCACGAGGGCATTCTTGAAGACCAAGAGAGCACTCCTGAAGAAAAAGAAAAATTAATGGGACCTTTTTTCGGCTTCTAGAACCCGATGCAGTTGAAGAACAGTTTTTTGACTGCCAATCTGACCTTACCACTAGTTGTCGAAGAAATAACAGCGGGACCAACGGCTTGACGCGCTTTCAAAGGCAAAGAAGGATCTCGATATGTAATGGATGGACACCCATCCACGTATCGACCGCGGTAAGCGTAGTTTAACTTACAAAAAGTTGGAATCATATAGAAATTAAACTCTGACTTTTACATCCCAGATGCTGAGTATCACAATATACATCTTGATAAATCTGGCTGTCTGAGATAAGACAGCTGGAACAAACGGCTTACCAGGGCACGGAAGGAACTCCAGGAATTTACCTTAACAAGTATAACTTAATCTACAAAAATCCAAAATCTTATAGAAAATTAACTCTGAAAAATTATCAGAGACTAGCTTCTGCCCGCGACTTCGTCCGCGTTAAATTTCTTGTTCCCCTGACCCTTCGCGTCGCGTCGAATCGCCTACCTGTGCGATTTTCCCCGTTTTTGCAACATTTTTCATTATTGTGCCGCTCCTCTTAGTTGTAGCGTGATGTTATATAGCCTATAACCTTCCTCGATAAATAGGCTACCCAACACAAAAAGAATGTTTCAATTCGGACCAGTAGTTCCTGAGATTAGCGCGTTCAAACAAACAAACTCTTCAGCTTTATAATATTTGTATAGATTGACTTTAAACCGCGTACCTACAGCTTCGCGTTTGTGTCTCTAGACAAGAACAGGCGGCCTTAGTGCCTACCTATACAGTAAAGCAATGTGCGCCACAGAATATAAGGTGGATGCACTAAGAAAAATCGCAAAATCAAATTTTCTTACGTATTTTGCAATTTGCTGGTCAGTGATAGGTTTTATGATGGTTAAATATGATTCGCGACCGTAACATTAACCCGGGCTTACCCGTTAGGTTGGGCAGAAGTGTACCTATCATCATCATCATTTCAGCCATAAGACGTCCACTGCTGGACTTAGGCCTCCCCCAATTTGGGGGGCTTTTCCATAATCGCCACGCTTGGCAGGCGGGTTGGCGATCGCAGTATGGTGGTAAAATGCATAGAGAACGCTGCTGCCCATTCTCTAGGAAGTCCCTTAGTCGCCTTTTACGACACCCACGGGAAGAAATGGGGTGGTGTTATTCTTTACGTCCGGCACCACACGGTACACGGACTTGAACATAACTGGTGGAAATTTGGGTGTACTATAGGTACAACTCTGCCCAACTCTCCGGTGTAATAAGGCGTGATATAACACTATATAATGCTTGTATTGTAATGAAATCTCGGAAAATACATTAGTATGAAGATAGTTTTATATATCTGATACCGGCCTAATCCGTTTTTAGGATGAATTAGTTTCGCCTCGGCCAAACCAGTTCTTCCTACACGCGATAGGACAAACCAGTATAAATCTATACAGAAAAGACAAAAGAAACTGTATGTACAGCCTACTACAGTAAAAAAGTAGCGATGTAGTGACAACGAAACGTGAAACTTTAACTGTTGAAAACTGTTACTCATAAACATATAGAGTCATTATGTTGATGAGAAGGGAGAACTGCACGCTAATTGCGAAACGCACTATTTATCAGAATCTGAATGGGATTGAAGATTATTTCTAAACCATTGCGTCATTTGTTGGAATAAATTGTCGGCTCAGCAACGTAAATAACGCATTGAATATTGTTTAACTATCAATATGAAACCAATTCCTACTGATAAAAAGTTACGCAATTACCCCTCTGGTTTGGCCTAGACGAGTTCATCCTAAAATCGGCTTTGGCCGCTAACATATATAAAAATTTAGCAAAAATAGGCTATTAGTATATATATAAGAATGTAAATAATTTAGTTATAAATGTATGGCGGGTGTTGTTAGGTGTTTTTACTTATTATTTAATTTTTAGTTAAATAATGGTGATGATTCTGTTGTGTACCAACTAAACTTTATTTAGACTATTGCTATCTTTTTCTTTCTGGTGAAATAAGAAAGAGACGGAAATAAATTATAACTGTCAAATATATTTTGAACTTTGGAGGTATGAGGAATGAAGTGTAAAGTTCACTCAGCCTCCGTACTGCAGGAAGCCTCCTCTCTAGGAGAGGGAGTGGGTTGTACTCTACCACGCGGGCCCACTGCGTGTTGGTAGATGTCTCATGTCTTCCCATTGACTGTATGGATGAAAGAACATGCGTGGAAATTCGTATTCACCCGGCCCTAATATCTTTCCATCTCTTTCTCTAATTTCGTGCAAGAACGAGATAGCAATACATTTAGTTGGTGCAGTCTCTTAGCCGGTGCGGTGGTTGCTAATGCTCTTTCAATATCAATATGTATTAGCACATAACTATGTAACTTATTACTAGAGGCGTATTATATAAATATTGTATGAAATAAACTAATGGAGGTACATATATTTCTTTTGTTTTATTTATTACTGACTTATTTTCCATGTGAATATGACTAAAATACTGGCAATATTGATGTATTTTGGTACTTACAACTAGATCCCTATTCTAAAGAAATAAAGCTTTTATCAATGTATGGAGAAATTATTTACGACTAAATCTGCGACTGGGCAAAAAATCGCGACTATAGTCTGTGCCAGATCTGGAAAAAATAGAAGTCGTTGACACCCGCCTTTCAATGTATTCAAATATTTTTCAAAAAGATACGAAAAAAAAGGAAAGTGTCGCTAGCACGGTTAAAACGGTAATTTGAATACATTGGTAGGCAGGTGTCAATGACTTTTATTTTTTTCACATCTGGCACAGACTATAATTAGCGACTTAGTTTGGGACAAGTAACTTAAATCCAACCTGGAATGCGCACAGGCTGCCAATACGCGGTCCGAGCGAGATAGCTTCGCGAGAGCCCTCTGTCCCTTTCATTAGGGTGACCAAGCAATATGATGTAGGTAGATACTAATATAACAGGATATAATATATTAACCAATTATTTGATTTAAAAAAAAAAATAGTTACGCTTTAAAGATGGATTAAAGTAAAACGCAGTAAACATAAACGTAACGCAACGCATAAACTCTGCTATCGAGTATAACCTGGAATATCTGGCGCGCTGGGCAAATAACCATTTTGTTTAGTATTCATTGTCATAAAAATCTAACAGACGTCGTTTTTAAGAAAAATTGTTGGGACACTTTATTAGGCAAATGCGTAAATAGACTACCCGTAAATAATCTTATAATTTCGTTCATTATGGGCACCCTACTTCAAGAAGGACACAGGGCTCTCGCAACGCTTTCCCTCTCGGACCGAATTTCTCTTTGACCAAGTGATTGTCTGTAATAGAACTTAGAGACATATCCATAAGGTTTATTTTTATAATGGTGTCAAATTGACAATGCACATTCCAGGGGTCGGGTATAAGTTCCTTGGTTTGGGAAAAAACAGATCTTCACTAGGTGCCTTAGTTTTTGAGATTCAAATGGGGTAAGCTCTACAGATCGACTCCCTATAAACCCTTGAAAACTTTTAAACCAGTGACTAAAGTGGAGTCATTTTAATTGGTAACATTTGACGTCTGTCAGTTGAATGGTTTATTCGTGAAAGCAAATCGTAAAATTACTCGTATCGGTCATTATTACAATAAATATGTAATCGTTATTGAAAATTGCTTAACTTTTTTAATTAAAATTCATACTAAAATATATCAGTATTGCCATTTACATTTTTATTTATTGGCGTGACTGACACTGGCATGGCCACCATCAGGGATTTTAATGTTGGTAACAAAAAGTTAGTCGCTAAACATCAGAATTACTGTGGAGTGGAGTCATTTTAATAGGTAACATTTGACGTCTGTCAGTTGAATGGTTTATTCGTGAAAGCAAATCGTAAAATTGTGTGAGTGGCCATGCCAGTGTCAGTCACACCAATAAATAAAAAATTTAAATGGCAATACTGATATTTTATATTTTTGTATTAAACTAAAAATTGTCATAATAAAATTAGTCTGTCACTGGTTAAAAAGTTACAATGGTTTATAGGTGGCCGATCTTGGGAAGGCCTACCCAAGCTTGGCCTATTTGTATCTCTAAAACTAGAGTACCTAGCGAAGATCTGTGTTCTCCCAAATTTAGTAGCAAATTAGTCGGAATCAGTCGCCAAATGTCAAAATCCGTTGCTCAGAGGTTCAAAAGTTATAAGCGTTTCTAGATGGCCGACCTGGAGAGAATCTCAGTCAGATATATTTGGCGACTTATTAGCTTATTAGGGTAATTTTTTTATGTATCAAAATAAAAATCAGTGAAGGTGGCCATGCCAGTGTTAGTCTCACCGACAACTCGTAAGTCGGGTGGCCCCGACAGCTCTTCATGTGTGCACTATACCTATATGAAAATTCTTTATAGTTAAAGTGAAATAAAACGACATTTTATTTTATAAAAATCATTATTTTATTCACAAAAATACAAATGAAACAATAGCATTTATTCTAAAGAAAAGTTCAACTACCTACGTTGTTTGTTCATACATAATAATATTTAGGAATTCGGAGAAAGCTACGATTTATAATAACTATAAAAATATTGTATTTCTATTAAATTAAGTACTTATTATATATTGTCTTATAATTAGTAATAATAGAAGATGTTCATACGCAATGTTACATTTTCAAGCATAATTAAAATAATATAAAAACTTAATTTAGTACTTTGATAGTATTTCAATACTTACTGGTAAATAATTATGTTACTAAAATAATTCATTTTTAATTACTTATATTGTAGGTACTGTTTTTAAAACAATTTGAACTTGTAAATCTTAATTAAAATACAATATTTTGTAATAAAACGAAAACTTTTAAAATGTTCCTATTTTGAGCGCGAAACTCCATGTCACAAATACAACCAATAAAACCGCTTCCCACCAAAACAACTGTCAAAAGCTTAAAAAATAAAAATTGCGTTCGGAAACGCACACGAAAAAATGGACTAGTAAACGACAAATCTAGTCAGGAATGCCATGGTTACAAGAGTTACTATGGAATAGAAACTGCGGCTGGCAAGGCCAGGAATGGGTGGGGCAGTACCCGTACACGCTTGCAGATGTCTAAACAATTCAATGTAATTCTTTGCAGCATCGTGACTGGATACGCTAGTGGGTTCCGTAAGGCCAATGGTGGAATCTTTGAAGAGTAAGTCGTAAGCTCCGTTGAGGGGGGAGAAGATTTCTAGGTTGATCAGCTGGTTCCCTGAAGCAGCAGCGTAACCGAAGTAGTTGTCCAAAGAATCGAAAAGAGTGTTTAGACTGTTGTAAAGAGGGTCGTTTCTGGAAATAAAAAGAAAAAAACATGAGAACAAATGAAAATATAGTGTGTCTCGCTGGCTTAGTTTTTGGGTTCAATTCCCAGGTGTTGGACGATGTTATTGGGTTCTTCTATCTGGAATTTCTCAGTAGCAGCTCCGAGTCTGTATTGGTTGATGGCAATACGCTTACTCCTTGTTACACGGGACTCAAACAACTGGTAAAATGTGGGTGTATTACGTTTGCCTATACCTTCGGGCCTGTCTTGAGTAAAAGTTCACTAGACCGACCCTCGAGAAAATGTGATCCAGACACCTGACAGTGCGACAATTGTATAAAGCTTTAAGGCGCGGACTGACTACGATTTTAAATGCTACAACTACATGCTACAGCTAACAAATAAGCAACAAATAAGGTTGAAAATTGAATAAATATTTGGATTGACGATGTGACTAAGCTGCGAATTGGCATTTATTTTACGGGTTTTATTTAGATTATTCGGACTACACACATTAAATTAAATAATTGTCTGGTTAAAGTTTTAAAGTAATGTTTATTCTATTGAACTCTTTAAAAAAAAATGTTGTTATCGCTGAAAATACAGAGATGTTCGACGTCAAAGTTTTTTTTGTGAAACAATTTTTATTGGGAATTTCAAACAATTTTTCACTATTTTTAATATTCGGTTAGAATTTTTCTTTAAACCCTTCTCTGTCCACTGTATTTTTTGTGTCGTATATTTTCATTGCGTTACGTCATACTCGATTGTCAAAGACACCAGTGTTTTGTTTCAGCTTTTGTCTCTGGTATGACAACGCATTTGCGATGTCTCTAGTAATGCAGATGACGGCCCGGAGTCTGGATTTATGCCCGATTTATGGCAATTAACTCGCCTTCTATTACAACAGTGGGCAGGATAAATAAACAAAGTCACAAGATCTTTGACGTTGCGGGCACCATTGATAAATATTTGTGAAATATAGAAAACAAGATGGTGGCTTTAGTACCGATTGTGGCCACGCGCCAATAGATCCTAGTCAGACTATACAGTGGTAACTTCTAACGACCCGACGCGGACGGGCCAAGTATTCAGATGTCATGCCATTCACGATAGAAATCAAAACTTACGACGAGCTGAGTATACCCGAATCAGCGCCGAATATACATCATCATCACTATCATATCAGCTAAAACACGTCCATTACTGGACCTGAACCCTGCCCCAATTTGGGGGTGTTTGTTGTAATCGCCACGCTTAGCAGGCGGGTTGGTGATCGCAGTATACGGATCGTAAAATACATACAAAACGCTGCTGCCTATTCTCTTGTAAGTCCCTTAGTCGCCTCTTACGACACCCACGCACGGTGAGAAATGGGATGTTGCTATTCTTAAACGTACCGTACATATCCAATTCAGCGCTAGGTTTCACATCAAAAACGACTTACCTTCTGGTGACGACCTCAGCATCCACCACGTAAGCCAACAAACATGCATCATCAATTTTGGTGCCAGTATATGCGGCCAGTGAGTTGTTACGGCATAGGGCTCGGAACTCCTCAGCTTTGAAACCTAAGGAGTCCAGGTACGCTGGGAAAATAAAGGAAAGGACATTTTTATTTTATTCTATCCATAGATAAATATATATGTGTATTTTTTTACTTTACCTATTGCATTTAGTTTATTTTAAAAAGTAAGTTTGTGTTTGTTATATTCTCGTGTTTATTTTGTGCACATATATATTTTTAAATTGGGTGGATGGATGATTATCTCAGATGCCATTTTGTCGCTAGATGGCGCTAGATCCACAATTTGGAACATTTTCAATTTTTACGCCTAACTTAGAAATCTTTAATAGATAACTTTATTATATGCGAAACCTAGGGCATTAACTTGATTTTTTTAGATAGTCACTGTGCTTGTTAACTGGTCTCATACAAAGATTTGTACATTCTAAAGATTTAGCCGCTTGACTTTACTCTTTACACACACATGCAAAGTAAATAGTAGTAACTTTCGACACCACTAGATGTCGTTTTATTCAAACAGTTTAAAATGAAATTAATATAGGTACACTGTCCCTATAAGTTGTAGTAATGTGACTGAACCTAAATTGTAATGTGTAAATAGTCATCATCTCAGCCGCAAGACGTCCACTGCTGGATATAGGCCTCCCCCTATTTGGGGGGCTTTGCCATAATCACCACGCTTGGCAAGCGGGTTGGCGATCGCAGTGTGATGGTAAAATGCATAGAGAACGCTGCTGCCCATTCTCTAGTAAATCCCTTAGTCGCCTTTTACGACACCCACGGGAAGAAATGTAAGGCAGAAGAAGGAATGGAAGTGTAAATAGTGACGTGTACTAAATAAATAAAAGACTATTTATTACATTGTAAAGCTTTTTATTGTACCCTACTATAAATTAATAATATTTATTTAGTAAAAAGGGGTTAATATTTTCATAAAAATAATGTTTTATTTACTCTCACTACATTTACTTAGATAGTTTCCGTTTGGATTCAAACCATCGAGTCATACCACCATACAAAGATAACATACTTTTTTAAATATTTTGATATTTACAATTATGATTTTGAATTTAGTATTAGAAAGAATTATGTATGTAGATTACAATATAAATAACATCATACGTAACTATATATAACGGCACATGTATCTTACATAACAACACAAAGGGGTTGCTAGCTAACCATAACATTTATTAATGTTTCAAGAATACCTACTTATTATACAATTTTGAACTGCAATAAATATTCTTTTACAATTGAATTGTTAGGCTGGTACCTAAATACATGAGTGAAACTTATCTACACAGAAAAATCTTATGAACTAACAAAATAACACAAACTATACATCGCTACGTGCAAAAATAGCTTATTAATTATTCTATAATGTTCCCACTGCTGAGACTCAGGCCTCCTCTGAACTGTGGTGATGAAATAATTTACACTCAGCAAAGTGCCGGCTTGGATTCGAACCATCGACTCGTACCACCATACAAAGATACTTATAAATATTATAATAAAATATCTTCTTTTCTACGCGCTACTTTTTGCAGTCGCCGCCGCCGCCGCGCCGTATCAGTCTTCTGCTTGTCACTTTTTACTTCCATTTATATAATTTCCGTGCGATCTGAATCAAATGCTGGAAGACGCAGTTTTCGCTGCAACAAATGAATTTACACAGTTTTGTTAGACTATTCTTACTGAACCCACACCTCAGAGACCTGCGGAATAAGTTAGGAAATGAGTAAGACTTATATTTTTATACCTTTTAATTCCTTGATGTCTAGACATTTAGCATTTTTCTCAACTCTTCTCAATATAATTTCTGGCAGTACACGTTTTAAAAAATGTTACCAACTTCGGCATCATAGCGTTGATAACTTCCTCATCCCGGTTAACTTCTATGACAGTCAATGGTTGGGTGACAGATATAAAGCAAATGAAGTAACATTTATTCATTTTGGTAATTCGCAATTGACCCTGGACCTAGAATCAAAATAATAATAGCTGTTAAAAAGAAACAATCCAAGAAATACATTATTTTTATACATACATACCAAGAAATAATGATATTTGTTACACTGAACATTGTGTAAAATATGTTGTACTTTGGTATTGTCAAACATAAACTTCATCACAACAAACAAGCAAAAGCGTACTAATGTAATGAACACAAAAATATGGTATCAAGTTGGGACTTACCATTCCAGATGAAGAATCAAAGTTGTGACCATATGACCTTCTTCAAGTCAACAATACGGTACCCTACCAAACCTGATAAGTTGTCACTTGATGTTCTTTCCACAGTTAGTTGATAAGCTTCAGTCTCTGAATCGGGTTGTGGCCAATCAAAATCAACAGTCTCTACTTGCTCTGTAACAGATTCAACTGTATTGGAGCTAGAGCTGCAGGCTATGGCTTCGTATCGAATTTCTGGTATACCACGCGAATAGGTTTAGGGCGTATCTTAAGCTGTCGAAAGGTTGGACAGCTGATGATGATCTTGAGTTGAATGTGGACTGAAATAAAAGATATGTTAAAAAAACAGTGTTGAGAGACAGAAAAATATTGATAGGTCTGTAGGTACCTAAATACAACAGGGCAAACCGCGGTTTCTTCCACTACCTTCTGTTTCTTGTTACGCCATGCTTGCATGCTTGTTGTTCCTTCGCTTGCTTTCGGCTGCAAGGAAAAATGGCTGTAAACGAAGACTACAACACGAACCAACGAGTATCAAATAACCTCCACTCACGTAAATCTGATTCGAAATCTTATGGGAATCTAATTTACTCACTATAGATCACTAAAAGAACTTCCATGATGTCGTTTCAATACAGCTTGCACTTTTTTCCGTGATTTTCGCGGTCCTGAATACACATGTCGTATACATTTATGCAAGTTTATTAGTCGGGTTCATCTTAGGCAGTTCAGTTGCAATTCAATCTGAAATCAAAAAGAATAATTACAAACAACAGCAAATGTATCTTATTTATGAAATGTTTCAAGAAACAGAAATAACACCACCATCAAGCTGTTGTTTTCAGAGAGAATATTTGAAATTTGTAGTATGTCATGTGACGACAATCAACGAGTGTTGCTAACGTTTGATTTTGTATTTCATCTTCTAAATCTTACACTTTTGTAAAGTTTTAAGGGTAATTAATTACCATTATAATAATACTCTATATCACCTTGAAAATCATTCATTGCACATAAAAATAACACTTACCGTCAATAAAACACAAAAACGCTTCACTTTTGAATAAAAACCAGGGCTTTGAATAACGTTAAAAATTTGGTATCGTTACTTTCATCGGACGAAGATAACGTTATTAGTAGAGGTCACGTAATGCTTGGTAACGATACTTGGCATACGTTTTACCGGTAACTGAGTACCGTTAATTTTTTATTTATTTTCTTTCATCTCTTTCTTTCGTCTACATTATTGAAGTTGCATTTGCACCGTTTGATTGGCGATGTTGCCGTAGAGCGCCGCCGCCCATGGCGTGCCGCTTAGGTTGCGCAGGTTGACAACAACGCATTAGGTAACGATGTGATAAGAGAACGGTGTGGTGTAAAAGAAGATGTAGTGACAAAAATTGAAAAAAGTATGCTTAGATGGTTTGGTCATGTTGAGAGGATGAATGAAGGTCGGCTCACAAAAGGTATTTACAAGGCAGATGTGAGTGGAAACACCGGGAGGGGACGCCCTAGGAGGACATATAGGGACCTTATTAGTGATATTCTTCAGAAAGGTCAGGTGCGTAGTACTCGCAACCGGCGTGTGTGTATGACCAATTTTATGAACCTAAACGAGGCAAAAGAAGTGTGTAGAGATCGTAGCAGGTGGCGTTCCGTGGTTTCTGCCTACCCCCATGGGAAAAAGGCGTGATTCTATGTATGTATGTATGTAAAAGTATCGATACTAGTAACGTTAATTGGTAACGTTATTTTATAGATTCGATACCAAAGTATCGTTACCCGTTTTACCGTTAAAATATTAACTTTATGAAAATAACGTTACTTAACGATACTTATAGTGTGAATTTGGTAACGTTAACAAGCCCTGATGAAAACTGTTTCACGGATGGCACTCATTTGAATGGTTCTCAGTAGTAGGTAGCACAGTTTTTTTTAAGTAATAATAAACATGGTAAATATCTCGTTTTAAGTTCTAATGATACTGGTGTTTATTGTTTCGTGTGGATTTCATGACAAAGTCTCTTCCGAGCCCCTTTTCTTTAATAAAAAAACCTCGTCGTAAAGTTTAGTTGCTAAATTGGTGTCCAGATTCTTAAATATTATACCAAAATGTTAAATTTTGCGTTGAAGTTATAGTAACACCCACCACATTTGTTTACCATTTATTTTATTGAAATTTCAATGCGTACTATTTTTATTTTTGAATTCTTAGCAAAGTACGATCTTTTAAAATGTATGGTACGATCTTCTAAAAAATAAAGTTGGCAACCCTGCTTGACGCATTTTGTGTGTGCTAATAATACTAGTAAAATAAGCAATTATGAAAAATCAAAGTGGTTTGTCTGTGTATTCACTAATCTTGCTGGTTTCACATGAATTATAAAAGAATAGAAGAATAAATATGATTCAATCAATAGATGTACGTAGTACCTACGTTTCACCATTGTGTAGGTAGCTTCGCTGATCGCCTGATTTAGTTATAACTTACTTATACATCAAATTCTATTCTCTGATTTTATTCAACCCAAACCAATGGATTAGTACCTAAGCGTATCAGAATGTTATCAGTACCTACTTACATACATTAAAAAGATTTTTAAATCTGGAAAGTCGTGTACTAGTAACTACTTACTACATATTTAAACTAGATAATACAATAATTACATTAGTATTGTATCTGTGTGAACCAAGGGCAGATCGCAGAGATATTTTTTTCACTTTATGTAAAGCATTCTTTCTCATTCCATAATAAAAAACATTTTATCAATCATAAAATGTTAACTCCGCGGGCAAACCCGCGCGCCCGGCGCTAACTTGCTAGAAACACAATATTCTGGAAACGATTCGCAAGTTTTCAAGACTCAAGTAATCACGCATTGACGGTATGGCAACAACGCGGTGTGCGCGCGCTGCCTCTAGAATGGCAACGTCGCATTATCGAATTTAAAAGATAAATTCTTTTAAATGTTCGAATATCGAACAGCGCCATCTATTATGAATGTTTACTAATCGTAAACTCGTAACACAACAGCAACCAACTTTCTCAGTGGTTCTATAAATTTCTGTCAGATGGCGCGATTCAGGTCACTCACACATGTAAAGATTTTTCGTTTTTTATTCGGTCTAATTCTCCTAGAAATACTGTTTTTTTTATAAAATTTGGGCTATACGCGAACATAATACATTATAAAGTCTCATTACAGTTGCTTTTATTCTGCAGAAACTGTTTATTTACCGAGATTTCCACACCTGAAAAATGTATGGCGAGGGCTATCTAGGCATTCACCTTAAATAGGTTGCATACCATATTTTCGCGGAAAAATTTTCGTTTGCTGTTACAGAAAGAAAGGAATGAAAATCTTATATTTGGCGACAGTTCGTAAATCACAAAAAAACGAAATAGAAATAATGTTTTAACAGCAACACCGTTTTTTTTTTAATTTAAATCAAAAGTATTTAGGTTTCTTACCAGTGATATTCCTTGTGTTCAAGAAGGCAACATGGCTGTTAGGATCGTTCAAGCATGCCAGGGATCCATTGTTTCCGAAGTATCTGTTGCTATTGTAGTTGAAGTCGCAGGTTGCTTAAAAGAAAACAAAAAATAAAAAATAAGGCATATTACAATGTTATAGGTATATAATCGAACCACAACTAATTTCCATTTATTGAATAAATAAAAAAATAAATATCTTAGGACAACCAACACACCGTTATCTGATCCCAAACTAGGCAGCGCCTGTACTATGGCAACCAGACAACTGATAAACATACTTATATATTTCTAAATACATACATATTATAGATAAATTACACCCAGACACAGAACAAATGATTGTGCTCATCACACAAAGATTTGTCCTGGGTGGGAATCGAACCCACGACCTCAGTCTTTGCAGTCAGGGTCACTAACCACTAGACTAACAGGCCAGAATACTTTAAGAATTCCTATTTTGGATTACTCAATTATTGAATAGTCAAATAACTGCGCGCAATCTGAGTGAGACTTTAGAGTCCAAATTAAAAACTTACTGGCATTTTCGTTGCCAACTGCGGTGACGGTTGATCTGCAGGCGGAACACAGGACTGAGGCGTTGAAACTCTGCGAAAATAAAATTTATCGTTAAATTTTATAACCTAAGTTCCAAGCTATGTATACTTGTTACAATGATCTTTTGGCACTCAGTGACATTGACAGGGGACGCTTTTGGGTTATACTTCGAATTATGTCTAAATCGCTCACGGCGGCGCTCATACCAAGACGTTAGCTAGGAAATCGATTATAGCGCAATTCGGAATGCACTCTTGGTAAATATGTCAGTTTCAATTTTGGACCACGTGCCAAAATACCTTTGTAACACTATAATAGCTTTAACCCTCTATGATTTCGACATGTAAAAATGTTAGTTACAATAAGAATTAAAACTTTTTGAGTGTTAGTTATGATCCAATAAATTAAAATTTTGGAAGATATTTACACTTTTTCTATATGATATTAGAGCCTTTGACAGTGGCCTTCCCCACGTATAATACATACAAACCTTCCTCTGGATTCACTCTGTCTATTGATAAAACTCGTATTGTAATGCGTTGCGGAGTTTAAAAGATCTAAACGTACAGACGCTGGAAGCTATTTTCTTTTATATTATGTAGAAATTTCAAAATTCTTTTTTTATTATGTCTTGGCCTCTCTGGGGTAAATGCCTCTTTGGCTGCTTCCCATAATTTAAGGCGTGATCGATCGAGCAATGATCACAACGCTTGTAGAAACAGCATTTTATATTCTGTTAAAATCAGCCCGTTTAAATTTGGAACGTGAGCTATACTTAGGAGGAGACGCCCCGGGCGCCGGGAGTCGATTGCGGACTCCCGGCCACCGTAGGCGCGAGCTTGCGGGTGGCGAGCAATGGGTAGCTCGCCGCCCGGTAAGGACCAAGCTCGGGTCGACGGCGCGTAGTGTTCCACGCGCGCCTCAAAGAGATGTCAGCAACACTGAAGGGGTCTGCTAGGACCGATGCCTGCCGGGGTCGCGTGATTGTTCGAAAGAGATACCGTGACCCTGGCACATGGGCTACTGAAGGAACACGGGTGGGTTTTAGTCAGTAAAAGTCTGACACGCCCTCCCGCTCCGCCCAGAGCGGGAGAAGTCATTTGATGATTTCCCATCCAAAAAAAAAAAAGCTATACTTAGGAGAAATGATGTTAAATTACCTGCCATCCAGCCTGATGTTATGGATTTAATAAATACAAGTGAGAACAACTCCGTCACACAGACAAACCGATACGAAAAGCGATTTCAAATAATATTATGTATGTAAAGGTATGTATAAACAGAGGGACAATTCTAATAATTTTAAGAACGTTCACAGTCTGATCTTTAGTCTCCATATTCTGTCAAAAATACCTCGAGTTTCCATACATTTTAGACAAGTTCTTGACTTTTGATTGTCGGTGAGATGAGACTAAGACTAGATTTTGAACGTTTTCAATTACGAAAATTGGTCTTCTGATAAATGCTTTGAATTTTGAGTATGAATGGTCTGAGACTGAAATGAAATCATCCTAAAAACATTACTTTGCCGTCAGTCAGTGACAGCAGCCAACAATTCTGTAAAAATCACACCGTGAAGACTTGAGTGAAGTGAGCTACAAGTGAACTGTCATTCCACCTTATGTCAGGGACTGACAGCTCGCTTCACTTAAATTTTCATGTCACTATTTGTACAGAATAGTCTCGGCAGGTAGGTAAAAACTTACAGGGGTACAAAAAAATACACTACACACCCACACATATTAATACTTGCCCGCGTTTTGTTCCGAGGGCGTGGTTTACCCAGCAAAGAAGTTTGTGTAGTCTGTGAAGTTAGCTGCGGTTAATCTTTTTGTAACATTTTTTTTCTAATTTGTTGGAATCTCGGAGATAATGAAATATTGCGTCGAATGCATTACATAAAAATCCGTTTTATTTGTTAAAAATCCATTTTAATTGAGAAAGTATGAACAGCATCGACTTCAAGTCTAGGAGTGTCTAGTCTTTTTGTAGATGTGTATCCACGTGGAGTACTGAGGAGAGTTACCTTGCCCCCCACGTCCCTCTTTCACGAATTCGAGCAACGTAACTTGAGCGACACGCGCGGGCCGTCAGCTATTTCCGAACGTTACTCCGCATGTTGCGGGGGACTAAGCTCCTAAATTAATGTAAATTACTAATTTTGAGTCGGTGCCAAATAAACTTAAGACTGCAAAGTAAAATACTGGTGTCTTGATTGGTCTGCTTTGATTTTTTGATTGGTGCCAAAATTCATCATCATCATTTTGATTTAGCAGTTTTAAGACTATAAATGATTTATTATTTCAGCCGAAAAACGTCCACTGCTAGACAGATAGGCATCCCTCAAAGAGCGGCCATAGTCGCCACGCTGCCTCATGTTGGCGATCGCAGTATGGTGGTAAAGATTCCGCAGCTGTCCATGCTCTAGTAGTCGACCTTAGTCGTCTCTTAGGGGCCATTCATAAATTACATCTCACGTTAAGGGGGGGGGGGGGGGAGGGGGGTCGACGAAGTGTGATATTGTGTGACAAGGGGGCGGGAGGGGTCTTAAATTTTGTGACGTCACATTTCAAAATCTATTTTAATCTAAGTGAAGTAAAACACGATCTTGAACTATTAACGAAAAACTCAAAAACATTTGCAACTATTTGCAGAGCTAACTTGCAATGTTTGATCTGACGTTCATTTTATTAAAAACACATTTAAATTGAAATAAAACCAATTTCGAAACTGTTGTTTTAATTCAATAATTATTTTTAGATGTAAAATATGTGACGTCACACTAGGGAGGGGGTTCTCACAAATGTGACCAGCTGTGACAAGGACGGGGGGGGGAGGGGGGCAATCATGAAATTCGTGTGACGTAATTTATGGATGGCCCCACACGATCCCCCCATTACGACACCCATGGAAGGAATGGGATGGTGAAATTAGGACTCAAAATTATTCATTCATATTAATTTAGGACCTTATTTAGACTAATAGGCTTTTTGGCTTTTCAGTCTCTAATTCACCAGTTTTTTTTAAATTACTTACGGATTCAGAAAGCGCATGGGATGCAGCAACGGCACCAGGAGCGCAGGCTCCTCCAAAGAACTCTCCGACAGTGCGAGCGTAATCACATTCCGTTGAAGACAGGATTCCGCGTTCTTGACCAGCGCGGATGAAGGAGACGTAGGCTGGGGAAAAAGATACTTATATATGTCTGGTTTTCTGACGCCAGCACGCGTAGCATAACCGCCATAGAAACGGAATTTGTCGACGGAAGAGAAGACAAAATGATAGATTGTATCGTAGAAAAATTGTGTAAAACTGAAGAAAAGAGATGTTTCTATTCTTCAGTCGACAAGAGTACGATGTCAAGTATGATGACTATTTCTCTTTACTATTGATGAGATAGAAACATTTTTACAGAATTAAAATACATTAGGAACTGTTTTTGTTCTTGGTAGAATAGATATAGAATTGGTCATGCTACGCCGGCTGGCTTCTAGTTAAATATCGACACGTTAGAAATTAGGGGCTTGTCAACACAAAAGCTTTACGACTTTGACATTTTGAAGACTTTATTTCTGCGACAAGTCATTTGGAAAAATGTCTGTATCTCATGATTCGAATAACAACAAATAATACAAATAAAACAAAGTTAAAAAAATAAAATAAACGTCCTACTAATATTATAAATGCGAAAGTTTGTGAGGATGGATGTATGTGTATGTGTATGTTTGTTACCCTTTCACGAAAAAACTACTGGACGGATTTGAATGAAATTTGGCACACAGATAGTTCATAACCTGGATTAACATATAGGGTACTTTTTATCCCGGTAGTACGTTCCCGCGGGATATTTTCCGACCTCCACGCGGGCGAAGCCGCTGGCAAAAGCTAGTGTAAAATAAAATATTAAAGAAACGTGTTTTTTTCGGCGTTTTTTGTCTGATTTTTTAGTACCTACTCATTTGTTTTCATCCCGTCGTCATCTGCTTGGCCTTTTCCCAACTATGTTGGGTCAGATTCCAATCTAACTGAATGCAGCTGAATAGTAAGTATTTTACATGGAGCAACTGCCTATCTGATCTCTACAAACGTTAGGGGCCGTTCAAGTATTACGTTAGCACATTTATTACAATTTTTTACTCCCCCATCCCCCTTGTCAGCAAAAGTAAGCAAAGCTCTTACCCCCCCCCCCCTCCCATTGTTATATGCATTTTTCGTTTAAGGTGGATGCTACAAACCAGCCCGCAAAATTCAAAATTTCTTACGTTTTTTGCAATTTGCAGGCCAGTGCTAGGTTGTATGTTGATTAAAATATTATTCGCGCCTGTAAGACGTATGTCGTTACAGAATTATAATCATCAAAATCACCAATACAACCCTCCAAGTTCATAAAGGCCTAAGAACAAAAAAAAGAGAAAAAGTCATTCCTATAATAGCTTTATGAACTTGGAGGGTTGTATTGGCGATTTTGATGATTATAATTCTGTAACGACATACGTCTTACAGGCGCGAATAATATTTTAATCAATAGGTATACAACCTAGCACTGGCCTGCAAATTGCAAAAAACGTAAGAAATTTTGAATTTCGCGGGCTGGTCGGAGCATCCCCCTTAATGTGCTCTGTTTTTTTATTGATTCATGAGCAGCAGTTATAATTCTAGAAATAAGAAAATAAATGTAGTATAGGGGACTTTAACGCATTTAAAATACGTCAAATCGTCATTCGTAGCGAAACGAAACAGGTTGACGGAAGAAATTTAGTCAAGTAAATAGAGCGCGGTAATTTCCCTACTCGGTTCTAAGCGAGTTCCTAAACGTCTACATTATTTGTGAGAATCCCCGGAAATGCGTTTCATTTTCAAACATACACAATGTATGGGTTGCCATATGTGTAAAAAATTAAATATCTACTGCTGACGTAATCACCATTTAGACCCCCCACCCCCCATGTCATCAAAAATAAGCAAATCAAAGACCCCCGCACCCTATAGTGCTTACGTAATATTTGAACGGCCCCTAAGGCTGGTTGTCAGACTTTTGGGCTTCTGACGACCCGTAACGACTGTCTAAGATCTACGTACGACTGCCGGGACCAACGGCTTAACGTGCCACGGAATATAGACAAACTTACCAAGACCGCCATATTCGGGGAAACAGGCCACCTTTTCCCTCAGGTTTTCGAAGCGAGTGATGTTAGCAGTAGCGACGGAAGACTCCTTCACGAAGGCAGCTATCTTGGACGCGTCTTCTTGCTTGTTCTGAACGAGCTTCACTGGGGTTAGTTTGTAGTGCCTGTGGAAGAGCGAGAGGAGATGAGAATACATAGGCCAGTCGACAGGAGGAGACGCTCCGGGCGTCGGGAATCGATAGCGGACTCCCGGCCTCCGTAGGCGCGAGCTTGCGGGCTCGGGTCGACGGCGTGTAGTGTTCCACGCGCGCCTCAAAGAGATATCAGCAGCACTGAAGGGGTCTGCTAGGACCGATGCCTGTCAGGGTCGCGAGATTCGTTCGAAAGAGTTACCGTGGCCCTGGCATATGGGCATCTCAAGAAACACGGATGGGTTTTAGTCAGTAAAAGTCTAACACGCCCTCCCGCTCCACCCTAGAGCCGAAGAGGTCATTTGATGATTTCCCACCCAAAAAAAAACCGTAGTCAGATAAAAAGATACTCACTGTCTAGCCAAATAACCATAGTTCGCCGGAATAGCCATAAAATCGGTCTGGTCATCTTTAGTGTCAGAGAGACAGTCCATCACGGAGTTTCGTTGTTGGCAAGCGATCGTGGGCTGAATGCCCAGGGTGTAGGCCGCCGCCCTAACCCAGTTACACTTGGTTTGTTCCCCTTCTGAGATGGTGCACCAACGCCTGGCAGGGAGGCAAGAGGTCGTCGAAGCCGCGGGGGTGATTGTGCGGACTGTGAAAAAAGAATTGGAGTTAAAGAAGCCCCTTGATAATTCAAGTTACTGTAATTGGTTTATTTGACACAAATTTGTTTATTTTATTTATATGTTTGTGCACTATTTATTAGCTTAAGATTAAATGGCTTGACTTTTACTTTGTTACTTACTGGGTGACGTGTAATTCAGCAAAGTGATAGGCGTATCCTGGTAGACGACTCTGGCGTTTTCACCACCGGCTATAGAAGTGAACAGAGTGGATTGCCAGGTGTTGCCACCAGGGTTCAAACCAGCTGGCCACCAGGTGCGTAGCTGAGTGAGGACGGTCGCTGCATTACCACTGTGAAGAAATATATTATTGATTTTATTAAGCACTACTTTAGCCCGAGCTTTTGGCTGCTTCATTTCAGCCGAAAGACGTCCACTGCTTGACATAGGCCTCCCCAAATTGGAGGGTTTTTGCCGTAATTGCCACGCTTGCCACGCGGGTTGGTGATCGCAGTATGGTATCGTCGCTGCTGCCCATTCTCTAGTAAGTCCTGTAGTCGTCTTTTACGACAACCACGTGAAGAATTAGATGGTGCTGTTCTTTACGTCCTGCACCACACGGACAATTTCGGCCGGATAGTATCGGTCGCTTGCAAGTCGAAAATTATTCCACGGAAAAGCTCTACCGGGATAAAAAGTATCCTAAGTGTTTATCTATCCGTGATAAATAAAATTGAAAAGAGTGTGCTTAGTTGGATTGGTCATGTTGAGAGGATGACTGAAGGACGGCTAACAAAAGGTATTTACAAGGCAGATGTTAGTGGAAACGCCGAGAGGGGACGCCTTAGGTGGACATATAGTGACCTTATTGGTGATGTTCATCAGAAAGGTCAGGTGCGTAGTAGTCGCAACCGGCGTGTGTATGACCAGATGTATGAACCTAAACGAGGCAAAAGGAGTATGGAGTACGTAGTAGGTGGAGTCCCGTAGTTTCTGCCTACACCCAAGGGAAAAAGGCGTGATCTTATATACGTATGTATGTAATCCGTTGAGCTCTTTTTGCGTGATTGAGCCGTTGGCAAAAGCTAGTAACTTTATATTTCAAGACAAAGAATCCATAGTGCTCGTAACTTACCTGGAAGCGACGATAGCTCCCCAAGGCTGTCTGACGAAGGCACAGGGCGAGATGGCGCTACTCAGGACTTGGGTTGTTAGAGGGACCAGGGTTCCGTTAGGGCACATCAAAGAGAAGCTGAGCGCGTCTTGAGGGTTGCGGATCTGAAATAGATAAATAATGTTATTAACAAGGTTTTATTAGCTGTCTTTCCTCTATCGGCGTATCGGCAAGCGTAGTGTGGGACGCGCCCCAGCTAAATGGACCGATGACCTAAGGAAAGTAGCTGGGGCAGACTGGATGCGGAAGGCGGAGGACAGGGTGTTGTAGCGCAGCATGGGAGAGGCCTATGACTAGCAGTGGACTGCAATTGACTGAATTGATTGAATGATTGATGTATCTATGTAACGGAAACATCGAACGTGATTTTGGCCCCCCTTCAAAACGTCGGATTAATTTGAAAATTTGTACATTTATCAAGGACAGATGAAAATGTAATTATTTGCAATTTGTGCTATTATCCTAGCGAGGATCAGCACGACAGCAAAAAAAAAAGAAAAACTCGCTTTTGTAGGTAGCCGAACTAAAAAGTACACAATAATGGAAAAAGCATATTTAAAATATCTCAGAAAACCACGCTTTTTTCCATTATTTGCTACTTTTTAGTTGGGTTTTCAATGAAAACGCGTCTTTAGTTTTTAAAACTATTGTTTATTTTTTTCTGTAAGTAGGTTTGTTTAAGTATACTTTTAAACGTCAATTATATTTTAAAATTAGAAGATGTCGGCGTTTCCGAGAGTAGAAAGGCCAAAACAAATGCAGAGATCAGTCTCTTTTAAAACCCAGACATAATAATAAATAAATAAAAATAATATCTTAGGACAACCAACACAGAGTTATCTGATCCCAAAATAGGCAGAGCCTGTACTATGGTAACCAGACAACTGATAAACATACTTATATATTTCTAAATACATACATATTATATATAAATTACACCTAGACACAGAACAAATGATTGTGCTCATCGCACAAAGGTTTGTCCTGGGTGGGAATCGAACCCACGACTTCAGTCTTAGCAGTCAGGGTCACTACCACTAGACTAACAGGCCAGTCACATAATCTTAGTCACATTTTGTGAAGATCATCTAGATTGGTGTCTGATTTGGTCTTTTTAGGTAAGAACCACACAGATTGAGTGATTGAGGAAATTTCGAATGAAGAAAAAATTAAACACTATTAGATTTCGATATCGATACATTCGATATCAATACGTGAGTAAAGTCATCATGCAGCAGCCTATGATGTTCCCACTGCTGGGACACAGGCCTCCTCTCGGTGAGAGGGAGTGGGCCATAATCCACCACGCGGGTCCAGTGCGGGTTGGTAGATGTCACATGTCTTAGAATTTTTAGTACTAAGACATGCCGGTTTCCTAACGATGTTTTCCTTCACCGTTTTGAGAGCAGTGGTGATGAAATAATTTACACAACGTAAAACGCCCGAATAATTGCTAAACTGAATTGGCAGTGGGCAGGGCACATTGCTCGCAGAACAGATAGCCGATGGGGCTGGAAGGTTCTGGAGTGGCGACCAAGTACCGGAAGACGTAGAGTTGGAAGGCCTCCAACAAGGTGGACCGATGAATTGTGAAGGCCGCAGGAATCCGCTGGATGCGGGAGGCACAGAACCGGTCGAAGTGGCGGAGCTAGGGGGAGGCCTATGTCCAGCAGTGGACGTCTTTCGGCTGAAATGATGATGATGATGAAAACGCCTGCTTGGGTTCGAACTCACGACCTAACTACTCGTAGGTCGCGGCCGTTACCACTAGGTCACCACTGCTCCTTGCTCCTTGTGAATAAAGTATTGCCCATTTATTTAATTCGATCCTGTTGTCCTGTTGTATTGATTCATCATCACCTCCTGCCCTTAATCCAATTTATTTGTGGTCGGTGCAGTTGCGAATATTGCTAATGTTTTAAATCATATAAAATGGAATATTCATATTCTTTCTTTGCCTAGCTATTGTTATCATTGTGATTACGTTGATATTATTCTGAGATCTCTTGGACCACTGTCCATAGCATTAAATGTATTTAAGATAATGATAATTTATGGCAATGTAAGAAGTGTGTTGATATAATACTGTTTCCATGGAGTTTCTTGTCCTTCTTCTCCATGAAGACCTAGTTTTGGAACGGACAACTAGCTTTCTGATTAATTACTGACAAGCCTAATTGAAATAAATGTCTAGTCTTGTCTTTCTGTGCTTTACTTAGTGAAAGCCTTTCCCAACAAACCGTATTCATAAGAACCTTCATACACAGTAAATAAGCCGTAACCATTCTGATACACAAGGCTTGATATTTGGTATACAGGATAAGTTTTTATCCAGTGCGCAAACTGTAACCATGAATTAGAAAGAAAATGCCCCCAGTGTAGAAAAATTTCGTCAGATATAAAAAAAAAAAAACAGCTGTTCCATACATTTTGACCCTGTAGGTATAGCATTTTTCTATGAAACAGCAGTTTTTTGTTTTGTAAAACCGACGAAAAATTTCTGCGCAAGGGGGTCTAGAATGATATGCTGAATTCATGGTTACAATTTACACACTGGATAAAAACTTATCTTGTATATAATACATAACTATAAAGTTATATGCAGATTTTTCTATTATATTTTTTTTCTGTTAAATAAAAAGACGCCGTTGGCGTCTTTTTCTTCCACACCTCTCTATTAGTCGTCATCTCAGTAGTCACCCCCTTTCTATCCATATTGTTACGTAGATCGTAAAGTCTAGAAACATCGTGCTAACTCCATCTCAGAAAGGGACAACATTACGTAGATCGAAAAGTCTAGAAACGTCACGCTAATTCCATCTAAGGATGGGGCAGTGTTGAAACTTCTAGATACGACACGCTAACGCCATCTGTTATCAAGTAGCAAGTACTACGAACAATTGTACGTAGACGCCACCGCCATCTATTGTTGAGTAGCGGGATTAAACAGTAAATAGATGTCTGTGGAAGGTTCTCGAAGTTTCGAATCTACTTGTAAACTGTGGAAAAGTGTTGAATGTTCGCGAATGTTCTGCTCGGGATATAAATAGCGGATTGTCGGCCCGATGGGCAGTTCGATTTCGGAAGCGAGCGAATACGAATCAAGCGATACAGTACAAGCGAAACAAGTGACTCTGTTTGACTATTGCGATATTGTGATTGTTTAATTAAACTGTGGTGTGTTTCGATAATTTTGGCTTAAATTAATTTATCCCGAACCCCAGCTCGTAACATTTGGTGTCAGAAGTAAGGGATAAATTATGCCAGTTTTACCGAAGGAGGACACGGAAGGTATTCGTACCAGGAGTCAGCGCCAGCAGGAGGTGGATCAGAGGCGATTTGAAGGACCTTCAAGACAGACATCTGGGGGTAATCAGCCGACGACGGAGCCAGTTTCCCAAGCGTTTGGTGTTCCTACAGCATCACCAGCCATGGATCTTTCTGCTGTAATGGCAATGCTGCAGGAACAGAACCGCCAACTGCAAGAACAGCTGCAGCAGGACAAAGAGGAACAGGCCCGCCGACAGGAAGAACAGGCCCGCCGACAGGAAGAACAGGCCCGCCGACAGGAAGAACAGGCCCGCCGACAAGAAGAACAGGCCCGCCGCCTACAGGAACAGCTGCAGCAGGACAAAGAGGAACAAGCTCGCCGGCAAGAGGAGCAGGTTCTCCTCTTGAAAGAACTTCACGCGACTTTTTGCAAAGAGATCAAAGCCATCAAGGAGAAGGTTCAGTTACACGAAAATCGTATCTCCGAGGTCGAAATCCAGGTTGCAGATTTAAAAAAAGCGTTTGAAAATCTGAAGACAGGAGACGGGATTGTGACTTCTGTAGTTGCTGCACCTTCCGCGCGTGGGTTTAAAGTGCCACCCTTCGACGGAACATCTTCCTGGTCGGCATATAAAATCCAGTTCGAAGCTGTCATAAATGCAAATGGGTGGACAAAAGGGCAGGCCATGACCGCGCTTACTTTGGCCCTTCGTGATCAGGCCTTAACCGTGTTAGAGGCTCTCGGCAAATATGTTACCTACGAGCAGCTCGTTGAGGCTTTAGAGGCCAGATACGGTGACGCGCACCTGGAACACGTTTTTCGTGCGCAGTTGAAGGATCGTGTGCAGCGCAGTGGTGAAAACCTGCAGCAGTGGGCCCTGGAAATTGAAAAGTTGGTCCGAAAAGCGTATCGGTCTGCGCCTGCACTCATCGAAGGGATTCTGACTCAAGCATTTATAGATGGCATACGGGACCTGGAAGTAAGGGCTGCCGTGAGACTTGGGCACCATGAGAAGTTGAAGGACGCCTTGGCCCACGCGTTGGAGGTGGAGGCAGTGAGGCATGATCATCGAGCCCATCGCTTCAGGGAGGTTGTGGAGTCACCTGTTCGTGACCGTATTAGGCACAGCCCTAAATGTTACACTTGCGGAGAAAAGGGCCACCTCCGGTCGAATTGCCCGAAGCGAGACACTGCCACCGAATATCACACCCAGGTTAGAAGGGTGTCTGATAGCACAGTGCAGCAGCAAGAGAAATTCGTAAGCGATAAGATTACAGGGCGAGTATTGGCTAGTGTGAATAGAGCCCCAAGGATTTCGATGTCACAGGCCAATGACGGCATATCCCACGGTAACGCGGACACTTTATCAAGAAGAACTTCTCCTGAAGAGTACAAACAATGTGTCAGACAGGAAGCTAAGGAAGTAGTTCCTGTCAGGGTGCTAAGAACGGACCTTCATGACAAATGGAAGGAAACGCTACGGCATGCCCAGCAGCGTGATACAGATATCAGGACAATTCTCGAGTGGATTAAAGCTGATGCTCCCAAACCGAAATGGTGTGATGTTGCAGCGATGAGTACCACCACAAAGAATTATTGGGCACAGTGGGAGAGCTTGACGCTCCAGGATGGTGTCTTGTGCCGTAAAAAAGAAAATGGTCGAGGGGATAGCTGTCACCTGCAAATGGTCGTCCCGAAAGCAAAGGTGCCAGATGTTTTACAGCACTACCACAACGGTTGTTCTGGAGGACATAGGAGTGTAAAAAGGACTCTATTGAAGATCAGGGAACGTTTCTACTGGATCCACTGTCGACAGGATGTTGAGGATTGGTGTCGCAAATGCACCAGCTGTGCGGCGGTAAAAGGGTATGCACTTTGCGTCTAGAGTTGTTCATGTGGACGGATTGGCGCGATGTTGCGGGAATGATGATGCTCGGGACGAGCATGTCTAAGGAGGGGGCAGTGTTACGTAGATCGTAAAGTCTAGAAACATCGTGCTAACTCCATCTCAGAAAGGGACAACATTACGTAGATCGAAAAGTCTAGAAACGTCACGCTAATTCCATCTAAGGATGGGGCAGTGTTGAAACTTCTAGATACGACACGCTAACGCCATCTGTTATCAAGTAGCAAGTACTACGAACAATTGTACGTAGACGCCACCGCCATCTATTGTTGAGTAGCGGGATTAAACAGTAAATAGATGTCTGTGGAAGGTTCTCGAAGTTTCGAATCTACTTGTAAACTGTGGAAAAGTGTTGAATGTTCGCGAATGTTCTGCTCGGGATATAAATAGCGGATTGTCGGCCCGATGGGCAGTTCGATTTCGGAAGCGAGCGAATACGAATCAAGCGATACAGTACAAGCGAAACAAGTGACTCTGTTTGACTATTGCGATATTGTGATTGTTTAATTAAACTGTGGTGTGTTTCGATAATTTTGGCTTAAATTAATTTATCCCGAACCCCAGCTCGTAACAATATCATACTCACACAGTCTATCCATCGTTTCTTTGGTCTCCCTCTACTCTTATAGCCATAGACTACATATACTCAATACTTTCCTCACGACATTTTCTTCATTCCTTCGTATTACCAGACTTATGTAAGCCTTTCTTTCAGAAGTTAAAAATTATGACTTTTACATGTTTATATATTGATGAGGTAGCGATTTTTGTCAAAACGAACAAACATCTGTTTGCAAAACCGCAATCTGTTAGGAATGCTTTAAAGATTTCTTCGCTACTTCTTAGTATGTCAACAAGAATATATAATAAACTACTTATAAAAATTATGAAGACAGTAGATTTACAAGATTTTAAGAAAATTGCAAGTATTTTTATTAGATGAGGCTTACTATACTATTTCAGAATATTTAGACGATAACATTAGATAATTTAGATGGTAAAGTAGAATAGAGATAAATAATTATAATTTAAGATTAATGTTTTTATATAGATTATACTTAAACCTAATATTTGTACGCTTTACTAGCTGGTCATAGTGATACATTTATTAATATTAAGCACCATCTTTGTTAACCTATGACCACAAATAAAAGAGTTTGAGTTAAAATTACGTGACCATACCATGACAACCGATTCCCACACAACTTTTCATCCTGTAGTATTCAATATACTCACATTAAAGAAATCCCGTACATGCTGCCACGCGACGTAAGCCACAGCAGCACTGGCATTCGCATTGGTCCTCAAACACTCCAGGGCCTGAATGTGACGGTTGTCGTTCCTCACTCCAGCGACAGGAACCCCCATGCTGATGGTGTAGCGAGCACAGTTGGAGCTAGGCCCGCAGCGTTCACATAGGGACGGAAAACGAGATTCTGGAAGTAACATAAAATAATATCATGATTGGTCTTCCCCTAGGGGTGGTCTTCTGACCAACACTGTCTATTTACTTCACCAGTAGATCTCTAAGGTCTACCTACATTTCGCCAGTTATGTTTAAATATCCATGTAATAGGTGGTCAAAATCAAAATCAAAATCAAAAGTCATTTATTCAAACTAGGCTGAGAGTCAGCACTTTTTGAACGTCAAAGTTACATAAGACAGTCCCCCCAAAACGCCCGCCCTTCGACACTTCCTAGTGCTTTCGCTGGGAAGAAGAAGTGGCGGAACAAACTCCCCAGCAGCACAGCTGTCTGTTAAGTTAGAAGAACTTGATTCTATACAGTATTGTGTAAGTTATTAATATTATAAAACAAAACATACATTATTCGCCATTGTCAGCTAGCACACGCCAATATACCAACAAAACATTGAAAACTAAACTCAAGCTGAAATAAATAATAAAACAAAATCGTAAACAGAACTTAAAACCTTAATAAAGCCTCCAGGCATAAAGGGCGTGCCCGCTTACATATACGATGCAAATGATACATATACACAATAAATGAAATGAAAAGAAAAGAAAAATAAACTAACAAAAGCAGTTAAATAAAAAAAATATTAAAAAAAAACAATTATATGAACTACCCATATAAACCGTCAGTAGGAAGACTAATTCTGGATAACATCAGCCGGGCACAAATTCAATCTCCAGGCTGTTACTGAGAAGAGATGTCAGCAGAGATGTGCAAAATAGGTTATAAAATGTATTCAAATGCAAAATGCAAATACTTTTGTATTTTCTTATTTCAAATACAAAATACAAAATAGTTTTTCATTTTATATTTAAAATACTAAATGCAAAATACGTATTTACAAAATGCTTTATTAAAATAAAATACTTTTAGTTTTAAAGTATCTTTATTTTGTTAAAAAGTTTATTTATTTCAGTCAGCTAACAGGCTGGTAAATTTACTGTGATAACTTACTTAATTAAATTTACTTAACATATTTAATAAAATAATTTGCTCAAATACACCGTCGCTCATCTTTCTCCTGTGTGGTCTCATAATCATGCCACCATAAGAAAAAAGTAAAACTAATTATCTAAGTGGCCTGACGAGAAAGCAGTTCAATTCAGTGTTGCCATAGTGAGAAAAACAAGTACCATTTCTCATCACATTAATGATTAATTCTTTGATGTTTACAAAACTTAGCAAAAAGTATTTTGCATTTTGCAAATACAAAATATGTGATAAAATGCTTTTCTAAAAAAAGTATTTAAATACAAAATGGAAATAGGTATTCTGTATTTTCTATTTTGCATTTCAAATACTGTTATTTTTAAAATGTCACATCTCTGGATGTCAGCACTTTTTGAAGGGCTATCCGCTAGGGCCGATGCCTGCCAGAGTCATGATTTTGTTCTAAAGGGTCACCATGGCCCTGGCACAGGCAACTGAAGGACTTTCACTGACTAAAATCCACCTGTGTAGTGGGTTTTAGTTAGAAAAAGTCTGACACGCTCTCCCGCTCCGCCCAGAGCGGGAGACGTCATTTGATGATTCTCACCCAGAAAAAAAGGCTGGTACTGAGAAACGGTCTCACCGGGTTTCCATATGAAATCTGCACTGGCGTCTTTTTTGACATTGGTGCCTTAATTATGTTGCTAGTTGTTGAAAAAAATTTTGGGCCAATTATCAAACCCTAGCTTCTTTAGTTTTTGAAAAATAAGGGTTGCAACCTCAAACTTGAATGTTTTTTTTTCCACGAAACTACAAAAGATTTTAAAATGAAACCAACGCGACATGAAAGTTACTTAATAGATTTACATTTCACATTTTTTTCATAATTTTTCAACCACCTATAGGGCAGAACCAAATGTGTTTTAAAAATTAAGGGTGGTTTTTCGTGGCCATTTTTCGAGGTACACCGACCAAATAAATTACGTATGTATCCAACTATAATATATAACAATTACATAGATGTGTCATGGGTGGAACATATTCAAAACAATAAAAGTTTTCAATAGATAGGTAACATAATGACAGCAACATAATTAAGGCACCAATGTCAAAAAAGATGCCAGTGCAGATTTCATATGGAAACCCGGTGAGACCCTTTAGAAGGTAAAATCCAATAACACTTTGCATGACCAGGGAATCGAACCCAAGACTTCATGGTCAGCATGCGAACTACCCATTTTAGCGTTGTCCACGGGATAGCATCGCGCTCAAGATGTCCCTGGCTTTACAGATGTCGTTGTGGGTATATTTATAGTTTTACCGACTGTATACCCGCGATCAACCAAAAAACTTCTCAGTCTGAGTAGAAATCAGGCGCGGTCGCAGCCTAACATTTGGGGGGGGGGGGGTCACCATGAGTACTGAAGAATATTTTTAGGAAGGTAAATCCTCTTTGGTCTAGTAGTCGCAAGCGCTACTGATCAGAATGATGTCCCGGGTTATATTCTTTTTGCAAATGTCCATCGGAGTCTCCGTGGCTCAAGTGAGAGCAATTTTAAGATAGTAAGACAGGCAAGTCGTTCAGGGTTTCGACAGCATGACTGTCTTTGGGGGGGTCATGACCCCTAGAACCCCCCCCTCTCGGACCGCGCCTGGTAGAAATAACCTTAGAATAGTCTTAGGAACAATAACGGGCCATAACCCTCTTAACAGTGAGGCGGGGTCGCAGCAGACCACGTAGGAGATGGCGGGACGAGCTGGATAGGTTCCGTCAAAACTGGAAGGAGGACGCGCGGGTTCACGATAGTTGAAAGAAGTGGAGGGAGGCCTTTGCTCAGGAGGGGGTACATTGCAGGCTAGCAAAAAAAACCCTATTAACAAACATCTTTACAATATAGGCGCCACAGACAGCTCGCTTTGCAGGGGCTGCCTTGTCGCCGAGGAATCAGTTGCCCACGTCATCCTGGAATGCGAGGCCGTGGACTCTCAACGTGATTTCACAATTTAAACGGAAACTAAATATTTTTTAAATTGAAAAATGCTACTATAAGATTGACGAATTCCTTCTTGACAAAATTTTGATAGTAAACTAAATGATAATTATGTATTTATGCATGAATTATTTATATTTCAAATTGGTTGTGTACAATAGTAATCTCTGTTATTTTGCATGTAAAATCGATTTAAATTTTTTATATTGTTAAATAGTATTTGCCCTAACGGGTAGTTTTTTGAGCTCGCCTTACCTAACTATAAGACCTACTGTATCACCAAAAATCACATTAATAAACTTTGACTTTGTGAATAAATCCTCTGAACAATGAGGTCGCTCCACGAAGCCTGTGAAGCTCCCAGGAAGCTTCTATGCTTTTGGGCGGAGCTAGGTTGGCTTTGTTAGCAAGAACTCTCACGCACAATGGACCGAATAAGTGTCCGGTAAAGGGAGACCGTCATCATCATAATTTTTGGCATTGCTACTACATTTGCGCCGCCATGATGTCTTTGACTAAGGGACTTACTAGAGAATGGGCAGCAGCGTTTTCTATGCATCTTACCACCATACTGCGATCGCCAACCCGCCTGCCAAGCGTGACGATTATGGCAACCCCCCCAAATTGGGGGAGGCCTATGTCCAGCATTGGACGTCTTTCGGCTGAAATGCTGATGATGATGTCTTTGTAAGATCTTTTGCACGAGGTCCAAAGCATTAAGGCATTCTTAACTTACTTAGAGCAGCGTCGACGGTAGCGTTGTTACTCCATACGCCAGGTCTGCAGGCTGCTGAGAAGAAACTGTTCAGGGTTTCCACCTCCAGCTCTTCAGCAGTTTTGCCATTTGTATCCGCATTTGGGCAACGGTCGGTGCGGGCAGCCTGTGGGTGAAATAATCATTAGACTCGAGCATTTCGAAAAATTTACCTTCATTTTTAGAAAATAAGGTAGGTATGCCAGTTTCCTCTCGTAAATCTGAATGGAATTTAATAGGTTTCATTGCTACCTTTATATAGAAACTAGCTTCTGTCTGCGACTTCGTCCACGTCAAATTTTTGCTCCCTTGACCCTTCCCGTCGCATCGAATTGCCTGCTAGTTTTTGTAAATTTTTCGATTATGCTCCGCTCCTTTTAATCGTAGCGTAATGTTATATAGCCTTCCTCAATAAATAGGCTACCCAACACAAAATGAATTTTTCAATTCGGACCAGTAGTTCCTGTGATTAGCGCGTTCAACCAAACAAACAAACTCTTCAGCTTTATAATATTAGATCAGAGAGAAAGATCCGCCAAAAAAGTAACGGATACGAATACGAATTTCCAGCACATCACTAGTAGATACGAAACGGATTCTTGCAAGCTAATTTTGAACAAGTCCCCCTTGGTCTATCAAGTTGGAACTTCGTAATCTGGTTCCCGTGATGCTGCAGCCAAGATCTTCCCAAGCATTCCTAACAAAATGGTTTTAAAAACTTACCAATTCCTCCAAGGTCTTCAGCACTCTCGGAGACCATCTCACTTCTGTGTCTTCGAGCCCAGGGTGGCAGTATACTCCTCCACGAAGACCCTCTAGTCCATTCGTGTGGTTAGAGGGCACCACTGCCACAGCTTCGAAAGCATGGTGGTCTGGAGATAAAAAAAGGTAAAAAGCATTACTTTTTCCTTCGCATTTTAATAAATTAATTAATTAATTTTAATTCGGACAACTAGAATCCATAAATTGTAAGCAGCAACACTATTTTTAGCAACTTAATCTAAAGACAAATGAATGAGAAGACCATCCAGCAACTAGACATAACGACAAATGGCCACTAGGGTATGAGTATTCTTGCGAGGGTCGCGGAATCAGACTCCCGGCTACCGTAGGCGCGAGCTTGCGGGCGGCGAGCAATGGGTAGCTCGCCGCCCGGTAAGGACCAGGCTCGGGTCGACGGCGCGTAGTGTTCCACGTGCGCCTTAAAGAGATGTCAGCAGAACTGAAGGGGTCTGCTAGGACCGATGCCTGCCAGGGTCGCGAGATTGTTCGAAAAAGATACCGTGACCCTGGCACATGGGCAACTGAAGGAACACGGGTGGGTTTTAGTCAGTAAAAGTCTGACACGCCCTCCCGCTCCACCCAGAGCGGAAGACGTCATTTAATGATTTCCCACCCGCAAAAAAATCTTCTCACAAATTGCTGTATTATTGCAGAGGAAGTGTCTGCCACCACAGCTTTCAGAATGCTATTATGACTGCTTTTACTGGCTGGTAAGTCATTAGGCCCGGACTCCATATATACAGGGTCAAATTGAATTATATGGGATTTTTTTAACCATGTGTTGAGTATCGATATTGAAAATGACATACATACATAAAATCGCACCTTTTCCCCATGGGGGTAGGCAGAAACTACGGAACGCCACCTGCTACGATCCTTACATACTCCTTTTGCCTCGTTTAGGTACATACATCTGGTCTTAAACACACGCCGGCTACCAGTACTACGACCTGACCTTTCCGAAGAAGAATGTACCAATAAGGTCACTATATGTCCTCCTGGGGCGTCCCCTCCCGGTGTTTCCACTCACTTCTGCCTTGTAAATACCTTTTGTGAGCCGTCATTCAGTCATCCTCTCAACATGACTATCTAAGTATACTTTTTTAAAAAATTCTCACTACATCTTCTTTTAAACCGCATCGTTGTCTTATAGCATTTACTATTTTGCACAATAAAGGGGGTCACTCACCAAGTCTGCTAGCATCTCTGACGGTAGCGATAACCATATTGGTATTGGGCTGCTGCTGTGTCAATAGCATGGTTTCTTCCTCGGAGAAGAAGCCGAGGTCTGCCTGCCCATTAGCTAGTCTGAGGGCACAGTCCACCCTAGATATGGAAAGAGAAAGATTAAGCGATGCATAAAGTAATACTTAAGTTGTAGAGTGTATATTATCGGACGATGTAGATTTGAACAGGGAGCATAATAATCGCTACGCTTGGCAGGCGGGTTGGCGATCGTAGAATGGTAGTAAAATGCATAGAGAACGCTGCTGCCCATTCTCTAGTAAGTTCTTTAGTAGCTTTTAACGACACCCACGTGAAGAAATGGATAGTGCTATTCTTTACGTGCGGCACCACACGGAACATAAATATATACACGGAATTTAAACGAATATTTTTGAATATTGATATTTAGCAGGATGCATTCTGAAGATGGTAACGTCACAAAAACCGAAATAGTCAAGAAACTGCGGCAAAATTGGATGTAGCGCTTGCCGGCTGCTTCTTCAGCACCGCTCGCTTCGCTTGCGCGCTATGAGCAAAATGCCGCTCGTGTGCTCTAAGCTAAACTCGTCCTAGGTCGATATGCCCTAGTTTAGTTACTGCGATCAATAGTGAGAAAAGGCTGTAAAAAGGTCATTATTTACACAAGAAACTATAAATAAATAAGTTTGCGCAACTAGTCTTGTTATGTAAATGAGTACTTGATTAATTGTTAAAAATATATTTTTAACCGACTTCAAAAAGGAGGAGGTTCTCAATTCGGATGTTTATATGTTTTTTTTTTTATGTATGTTCGGCCATAACTCCGTCATATATAGACGGATTTGCAAAATTCTTTTTTTGTTCGAAAGGGGTTTATTCCGAAATGGTCCCATATAATTTTCATATGGATCTAATGATGAGTTCGGGAGACAGACACCGGAACTCTTTAAAAAATGACAGGAAATCAACCGCGATTTCTGCTATCGCATAAATATGCCTTGTTTGTTTGGAATTAGTGCAGGGTGAATACCACAACTAAAAATTTAAAAATAAAAACTTTTTTACAAAAAGTTTTTTAGAACAAGCTCTTACGGTGGTGCGATCATCAAACAGCTCCATGGTACCATATTATTGTATTGTCACCGAACATACATATGTATACCAAATTTGAGCATAATCGGACATTAGGAGGTGGTACTAATTTAGCTTCCAACATTCGTGCCAAACATACGTACATACAAACATCGCAAGTTGATTGGCGCCGACTCAAAATTACTTAGGCTTCTTATTTTTTGCTTTTCAGTTTTTTCGGCAGTTTAATTTTTTGTTAAAAAGTTTTCATTTTATATTATTTTGTGGTTATAATCTACTACATGCTTGCAAAATCGGACTATCCTGTAAGAAGTTATGCGTGGTCATACATTACAATCAATGAGTGAACAATCAATCATACCTTGTTTTCCTACCCTTAGGGTTGGATTTTATTTTAAATTTATATGGGACCAATTTCGGAGTATATCCTTTCCAATATTTTTTTTTAAATCAAAATCGGACTGATCTGTAAAAAGTTATAATAACAAGTGCGAGTCGGACTCGCGCACCGAGGGTTCCGTACAAACCTGCAGGTATTCACGGTTTATGCATAAGGTTTATGTTTATGAAATTAAATGGTTTTTTTTTTAAATTTTTATATTTGAGTTGTGTGAATGAAAGGTAAATTGTGGTTTACGATTTATGACGTATTAAAAAAAACTACTAACTAGATCTCGTTCAAACCAATTTTCAGTGGAAGTACATCATATATTTTTTTTAGTTTTATCATTCCCTTATTTTAGACGTTACGGGGGGGGGGGGGTCTCGCGTGTGTCTCTCGCGCAAACTATTCAGTTTAGAAAAAAAATATATTAGAAACCTCAATATCATTTTTGAAGACCTATCCATAGATACCCCACACGTATGGGTTTGATAAAAAAAAAATAGAGTTTCAGTTCTATGTATGGGGAACCACAAATATTATTGTTTTTTTTTTTGTTTTTTTGTGTGAAAATCTTAATGCGGTTCACAGAATACATCTACTTACCAAGTTTCAACAGCATAGCTCTTATAGTTTCGGAAAAAAGTGGCTGTGACACACACTGACAGACAGGCAGACATATTGACGAATCTATAAGCGTTCCGTTATTTTCCATTTGGCAACGGAACCCTAAAAATACAAAATAAAATACGCTTCGACTTGAGTACCTCCTCCGTTTTTTTTCGTCGGTTAAAAACAATTGTAACCTCTACCAACTCGCACTGTGCCCGCTCCCTCTCCTCACAGAGAGGAGGCCTGTCTCCCAGCAGTGGAAACATTATAGGCAGATTTTTTGTTATTCTGTCTTTGCTAGGATATTTACCTGGACTCCACAGAAGAACACGTTACTTGACTGTCATCTCTACTCAAGCTTTGGCACACAGAATTCGGCTGTTGAGAATTGACGCATACTCGGTCTGAAAACAAAAGAAAATGCTGTTAGAAGAGGGCTGTAAACTTGGAGTATGGAAGAATCATTGTTAAATTGTCTAGACATTTCTCAAATATCTTGGGGTCAGCTTCCAGTCTAACCGAAAGCAGCTGAAAACTACGCAGCGTGTCATAGACATGCCACATGCCATGTTGGCAAAGTGGAGAAAAACTTGGTGTCAAGCTTGACATTGGTGCCGATTCCCTTATTCACAAACTAAACTAAATTTAAGTTCAGTGCATCTTTTTCTTTCTATTACATTAAGGAAAGGACAGAAGAAAAATTTTAGTTTAGTCCTGTCAAATTAATCAGCGCTTGACGTAAACTGACGTAATTTTAGTAGGCAGGTTTTTAATCACGTCTAAACTTGTATGGAGTAGTGAGAGGCGCTGATTAATTTGACAGGACTAAACTAAAAAAATTTTGTCCTCTTCTTAATGAAATACAAAGAAAAAGATGCACTGAACTTAAATTTAGTTTAGTTTGTGAACAAGGGAATCGGTACCATTGTAGAATTTTGTCGACTGAAAAATTGAGTAATTTCTTCTCTTCAGTTTTCACATCACTAACTAAGTAATAACATTTTCAGGCGCTGGTGCGGTTTCCGCGGTACTGTAGTGCTTCAGGCATGTTTGCAGATGCTCACATAGATGATTTCTGTGCAATTATGCGTAGAAAAAGCATGTCTGTCATCTTGAAAATGATAGCGGACAGGATGGACTCGGCGGTCATGCGTCGCTTCACTGACCTGCATGTGACAGGTGCAGGTTATTGAAGAAATTACTATTTAAAGTGTTATTTAAATTGTACTAACATCATCATCATCATCATTTCAGCCGTACTACGTCCACTGCTGGACATAGGCCTCCCCCAATTTGGGGGGCTTTGCCATAATCGACACGCTTAGCAAGCGGGTTGGCGATCGCAGTATGGTGGTAAAATGCATAGAGAACGCTGCTGCCCATTCTCTAGTAAGTCCCGTAGTCGCCTTTTACGACACCCACGGGAAGAAATGGGGTGATGCTATTCTTTACGTCCGGCACCACACGGTTTATAAACATAACATAATTAAACTAACATAGTTTATAAGTTTTATGTCACTAACATCTGCTATGGAGATGGACTGTGTAGTCTGATAATAAATAATTTTTATTTTATTTCTTACTAGCTTTTGCCCGCGGCTTCGCCCGCGTGGATGTCGGAAATTAACGCAGGAAGACGTACTACCGCGGTAAGATGTGTTAATTCAGGTTATATTATAGGTAATAGCTGTTACCCGTGACTTCGTCCGCGTGGTATTTAACAAAAAGTTTTTCATAAAAACTGTCCTTGAAAACTACGCTGACATACGTCTCAAAATTCTGCGTGTTTTTAGTTTTTTTAAACTACAATCTGTCATTTTGTCTATTCTTCCGTCAACAGAACTCGATTCTACGGTGATCATGCTACGCGTGCAGTAGGTATTTTTCATGTAGCGCCTGCCTATCTGATCTCCACACCAGTAGTTGCTAACACTTTCGGGCTTCTGATTATATAATAATTTGCACAGCAAGCAAGCAGAATACAATGACTTTTAGGCTGTAAGATCTTCCCGTGTAAACTATGTATTTTCTTGCAAATACACATTTTGAATTTGAATTTATGTGAAGATGGTCACACATCCACGGACCAACTGCGTGATGCGAAACTTAACCCGATCGATCGATACGTATAGCTGTTATTACTTAGCGAATTATTAAGAAGAAATGAAATGAAATGTTTATTTCTGTAAGTAGATCTAATAAGACACTTTTACACGTCAACATTTTTTTTTAAACTAGATGGCACCGGCTTTTCCTAACTGACTGTTCGCTGAGAAGAAACGCCAAAACAAACTCAGAGGTCATAGTCTCTTCTAAAGTCCAAACATTATATATTTTTAGAATTTCATGTGAGTCTAACAATGCAGGGCAATGTCTGGAAGAGCTTTTTGAAGAAAGAGCCATTGCAGCTTTGTGCCGACCTGTCCCAATAGACGGCATGTATGTATCAGTCATCGTGTAGCTCAACTCTATTTTAGGGAGCTCAACGACCCGTCACAAAACGCCGCCAGATCTGCAGGACATTTGCGTAGGCCATATACAAAATACTCAAAGCCGCCAGACAGTTATGTTATAGCCATGTATTCAATCTAGCCTGCATGGTACTCACATTCACAGTCAGTTTTATTTCGAACTAGCTGACCCGACAGACGTTTTCCTGTGTCTTTGATGATATTTGAGCACGCATACTGTCAATTCTATGTCAAATGTCATAATGTTACATTCAAAAAGTTTACATTGTCCTATTATATGGTTGTTAAGTATTCTTAAATAAGTGTTCTTAAATTTTCTAATTTTCCGCGCAATTTTTTAATTTTTTTCTTTCATAAGATCCTTCTCCTGACAATTACAAATACAACAAAAAAAAAAAAAAACTGAAATCGGTCCAGCCGTTCACGCGTGATGTCGTGACCAAGGGAAATAGGGATTCATATTTATATATATAGATGTCATAAAAAAAACAATAAATATAGAATGTCAACATTATTCGCTCACACACTTCATAATAGTTAGTTGCTTGGTGGTGTAACGATTGTACATTATAAGCCTAAATATGTCTTCTTAGTAACTTAGCACTTCTTATCACACAGTTGTCGTGTGGCTTTGAACATTTATATATTATTGTAGATATATATGAGATAAGACATGGGCGCGCCGGTGACTAAGAGACAATAATTATATACCTGGCATAACTAGTAGCTCTCACTCAATGTATCCGACATAATATACCTCTAGGCGTGTTTAAAAAATTGTTACCGTTAATAAAATTAAGATAACAGAGGGGTAATTGCGGAACTTTTTATCGGTAGGAATTGGTTTATTATTCATAGTTAAACAACATTCATTGCGTTATTTACGTTGCTGAGCCGACAATTTATTCGAACAAATGACGCAATGGTTTAGAAATAATCTTCAATCCCATTCAGATTCTGATAAATTGTGCGTTTCGCAATTAGGGTGCGGGTCTAAGAAAAATAAATAATGCATTAGAATTATGAAACATAATGTTAATAATGTTTACGTATCAGATGGTAGAGCACATAACTACCCAGCGCACGAGTCGACAAGATCATATGTCTGTGATCATTCCATTTTCCATGCGACAAAATGTCAATTTCAAACTACGTCATGCGTCATCATTATGAATAATATTTTTATTTTTTAGTTATTCAAATATTCATTTATAGGGTTCCGTTGCCAAATGGCAAAAAACGGAACCCTTATAGATTCGTCATGTCTGTCTGTCGGTCTGTCTGTCTGTCTGTCTGTCTGTCTGTCCGTGTATGTCACAGCCACTTTTTTCCGAAACTATAAGAGCTATGCTGTTGAAACTTGGTAAGTAGATGTATTCTGTGAACCGCATTAAGATTTTCACACAAAAATAGAAAAAAAAAAACAATAATATTTGGGGTTCCCCATACATAGAACTGAAACCCAAAAATTTTTTTTTCATCAAACCCATACGTGTGGGGTATCTATGGATAGGTCTTCAAAAATGATATTGAGGTTTCTAAAATCATTTTTTTCTAAACTAAATAGTTTGCGCGAGAGACACTTCCAAAGTGGTAAAATGTGTCCCCCCCCCCCCGTAACTTCTAAAATAAGGGAATGATGAAACTAAAAAAAATATATGATGTACATTACCATGTAAACTTCCACCGAAAATTGGTTTGAACGAGATCTAGTAAGTAGTTTTTTTTGATACGCCATAAATTGGAAACCACAATTTACCTTGCATTCAGTCAACACAAATATAAAAATTAAAAAAAAAAAAAAATTCATAAACATAAACCTTATGCATAAACCGTGAATACCTGCAGGTTTGTACGGAACCCTCGGTGCGCGAGTCCGACTCGCACTTGTCCGGTTTTTTCCCAACTATGTTGGGGTCGGCTTCGTGCCAAAACGTATGCAGCTGAATACAAGTATGTGAGATGGACCGACTGCTTATCTGACCTCCACAATCCAGTTTATAGAAAACACAATACTCCTTGGTAAGATTTTTTGTCAGTTTTTCTGGCTTCTGGCGACCCGTAACGACTGTCAAAAACTTTGATTAAAATAAAACTAGCGGAAGATGTGTCACTAGACGGTAGCGCATGGACCACATAAATTAGGCCCCGTGGCCTAATTTGTTCTCAGTCGCAATACGAGTAGCTTTCGATTGAGACGTGCGTGCAAGTAAATTTCAATACGCTAGTAACACACTAAAAAGAAAAACAATGCCTTCGTGTGCCTTTACTGGGTGCATGAACCACTCTAAAAGAAAAAATAAATCACACGGCATCACATTTCACTCATAAGTACATTTTTCTTATAATTTTTTTAAGATTTGGTTAAATAAATTTGTACCCGTTCGAATTTGTTCGCCATTTTGTAGAGCGGGATAGAAACATACAATGCGTTAGTGTGCGACACGTTTGGCTAGAACAGGGAGCCGCGTCGCTGTCGTCGCTCGGCGTGACGTGCGTTTCTAACGAAGTAATATGAAGAGCGGTGATGCTCCGTCTTGGTCGCACGCCACCTTTGTGCATTATTCTGTCTCTTTCTTTGTTGGCGTGTAATAATAACGATTGTTTGTGTAAGTAAATGTGTCTGTGTACGTATAAGAGTCACTGTTTGAATACTTAACGTAAGAAATTAACATATCTATTAGTTTTATTTTAATCAAAGCTCAAAAATCTGCCAGCCGGGACCAATGGCTTAAATTGCTTTCTAAGGCACGGAAGGTTCTATAGAGTATGTAAAGATGGTCACCTCTCTACGGACTAATCGTGACAAGCGTATTTTAACTTGATAGATCGACTCGTGCGGCTGGTATAACTAAGCCACAGCTGTGAAACCACGTACAAAAGTTAGTTTAAATTTAATAAAATATTTAGGTACAGACGCCTGCACTTCAAGGTACCCGAAACTGTCGAATTTTTCCAATAAATCTTGAACCTAATACTTTAGCGTTAAAGTTGAAAATCTTTTAAAGACATTTGACAGATTGTAGTAGCTTCAAGTGCTGGCGTCTGTACATTATTTAACGTTTGATCTGTGTATATGTTTAATGCAAAAGAAACAAGCATAATTGAATGTGAAACCGTTGAGGTATTGCAGTTGTTAAACGGGAAGTAATCTCCTCCGCGTTTATCTTGATTTAAAAACTTTAGAGGTGTCAAGGGACACCCGGATGGAACGAAGTTCCTTTCCAGGATTCATTATTGTTATTATTTTTATTTTATTTATTATGTATAAGAAACCTGTATACACTCAACAAAAATATTCTCTCTCTCTCTCTCTCTCTCTCTCGAGATAGAATACGCGGAGGGATTACTTCCCGTTTAACAACTGCAATAAAAAATAATAAATAAAAATAAAAACTTTTTAATTCAGATTTAAAAAATCCATAGAATGTTAGTACAGTAAAACTTATGAAACTAGTGTTAGTACTTAAAAAAATAAAATAAAATGAAATAAAATAAACAGTAAAATAACTTATTTCCTAATGTGGGTATTAACCCAGTGCTGAACGTAACGCGTATCTAGCCTATCCGCAATAACAGCCAGGATGCTGATGGTGCTGGCGCGCAACCTGCAGAGCGCCGCAGCGCATCGTTTGCGGAGTACGGCGTGGAAGCCGTCAACGTGTGCGTCCGCGAACATGCCCGACGCACTGCACCAGCGCGGCAGCCCCAACAACGCCCTGAACGCATTGTTATATTGGACGCGCAGGGCGCTGAATGATCGTTGCGTATAAGAAGCCCACAGGCAGCACGTGTATAACGATGTACAATGCGCACTGAACAGAGTTATTTTAACTTGAACGTTACAACGTTTAAACCTGTGGGCTATCATATTCGCTCTGACCGACAGAGCCCTACGCTCCCTGTCCATGTCCTCATCGTCGCGTAGGACATCAGTGACTATGTGCCCAAGGTATTTAAAACAGGTGACCAGTTTCATGGGTGTTCCATTCAAAGCAACGGGAGGAATCTGATCAGGTGACTTGGTGCCTGCTTTAAATACCATGAGCTCACTTTTTGTAACATTATATTTAAGTCCATGACTAGCCGCGTACGTCTCACACACATTCACTAATTTCCTAAGTCCACCAATCGTTGGGCTCAGCAGGACCATGTCGTCTGCATAACTTAGATTATTTACACAAATATTATCTACATGGCAGCCGACATGCATGCTGCTGAGCTCAACGATTAGCGCATTTATATATAGATTAAACAACACTGGGGATGACAATCCACCCTGTCTTACTCCACACTGTAGTGCATATGGATCCGACAGGGTGCCAGCCCACTTTACATAATTGACCTGACTCTGATACCAAAACTTAAGAATAGCAATCGTCTCACCAGGTAGATTGGTTTCCTTAAGCTTATCCCATAGTTTATCATAATTTACAAGGTCAAATGCTTTGGAGAGGTCTAGATAGCAAGCATAAGTGGGCGTTTTCCTACTCGTGTAATACTCGACAGTGTGCTTAAGGCTCAGTATAGCACTCTCTGTAGAAAGTCCAGCGCGAAAACCGAACTGAGCATCATGTAGGTGTATAAACTCTGTTAGCTGAGCCTCAAGCACACCGTCTAAAACCTTTGCAATAACCGTGGCCAGTGAGATCGGTCTATAGTTCGACTTGTCCGAACTGTCCCCCGTCTTGTTTTTTACTATGGGAGTAACTATTGTTTTCGTTAGTTCACTAGGTAGGTAAGAGTGCCCAATGCACACGTTAAAGAACATCGACAAAAGTCTGGAGATGTGTGGCCCTGCATTGTGTAGATGTTCGACGCTGAGCCCATCGTGTCCTGGTGATTTCCCACCTTTCATATTTTTCAAAATCCTTCTTATGTCCTTAGGACTCACTTTTAATCTGATCGTTTCACACACGGGGTCAGCGTCCAGCATCCACTCGGAATCGCCTAAAGGCGATTCCACGGTGAAGTGATCTTTGAACACGTTAGCGATCATCTTTGGGTCGGTGACACCCTCGACACTCAAAGGAACGCCAGACCTGATGTTCAGTTTATTAGTATGTTTCCAAAACTCCCGAAACTTATTATTGGAATGCAGTGTCGCTAGCCGATCCATCTTTATCTGTTCCTGGTGTTGTTGGCACCATTTCAGCTTTGCTTTAAAAAAAATTCTGCTATGACACATTGCTTCATAAATGTAACCTGTCTTAGGTTTTCCAAACAGTAACCAGTTCTGAAAATCAAGCCTGGCCACCCCATGAGCTTCGCAAACATACTTATTCCACCCCATAACTTGTTTTTTCCTACCGCTCGTACCCAACCTATAGCTAGACTCTGAAGCCTTACTAAGCGCTGAGACAATATCAGCATACAAGTTATCTAAGATTAGTCTATGATCAGGATTACTACACCGTTTGTCAGAGCATTCTCGTAATTCCACTGGAAAGTCAATTAGTTTTAACAAATTATTGCAAAGGTTTGTATACATACCGATTTTTTCAGGTTTCCTTTCGCCGCAATACGTCAACGGTTTCACATTAAATTATGCTTGTTTCTTTTGCATTAAACATGTACACAGATCAAACGTTAAATAATGTACAGACGCCAGCACTTGAAGCTCCTACAATCTGTCTGATATATTTGTGACATTTAGGACATGAGGTCTATGGGTGAAAGATAGCACATGTCACTTTTTTTTTTTGTCGGAAATCTTCAAATCACGTCTCCCGCTCTTGGCCGGAGCAGGAGGGCGTGTCAGACTTTTACTAACTAAAACCCACCCGTGTTCCTTCAGTTGCCCATGTGCCAGGGCCACGGTGTCTCTTTTGAAGAAATCTCGCAACCCTGGCAGCAATAGTGCCTACTTGGATTCAAACCTTCTAAACTCTTGTTTTAATATTGAACATACATTATCACGTAATTTCTAGAAGTAAATACAGTTTTCATTGTACAATAAACATGTTTTTTTAGCTTAAAATCTTAAAATACTGTTATCAGTGAGTGTAACCGAATATTTATGTAAATCTTTTAATTATACACATGAGCATTACATTACATTATTCTTTTTAAATGTAATGCCCTCTAAGTATAGCTCTACGTTAGTTTCAAGTTTATCTTAAATATTACTGATTCGTTTTTCTCCTGTCCTTCAAAGGGTGTCGATTCGCGTGACCTTGGAAAGATAGTTGACGCCATTTGACGCGTTGATTGACAGGACATGTTTTGACACGCATTGCGGGGGTCATTCTTTTATTTAATTTATAGGTTAGTCACTAAATATTTAATTTAATCAAAATAAAAAAAATATCTGAATATAATTTTATAGTTTTTCATTCCTACCTAATCACCTAAATATAAAATTTCATCTATGTACTGAAAATTTATAAGGTAAAAGATTCGCCAAAAAGTAACTGATACGGATCTTTCTTCTATCTCGGATATCCGGCACATCAATATTTGTAAACATGCGTTCGCAAACCTCTTTTACAGCTACACTGACTACTCAGTTGTTCAATTTCAAAACGACACCCTTGCGCCATCCCACCTTCACTGTACGATGGGAGGCGCTGGGGCGGCTGCTGCAGGTGCGGAAAACCTCAAACGGCTAAAATATTCCAATCTCATTGGAAGTTACATATTTGAGCCGTTTGGGGTTGAAACATTAGGGCCGAGTAACCACTTGGTTTTTAGAAAGAAAGAAAGAAAAATGTGTTTATTGGCCATACAACGTGGCAATGCTGCCAGCCTTTTGGGAACTTTTCCCATTGACAGCGATGCAGACGAGTTTTTTGAAGCCCTCTGATTATTTTTTCTCAGTTTTTATAAACTTTATATACTTGTACATAATACCGGATGACATTTTTTACCGTCTCGACCTGCATATGGTGTATTGTGTAACTAGAATAGAAGGCAGGAAGGCCTTCAGATTCATCGCAGGTGACTAAAGGAGCGCCGGACGCGGGCTGAAGGGAATGCGTGTGCGGCTCGTGCGCCTGCGAAAGATCAATGAAGCCGCCTATCGGCCGGCTTCAAAGGGTAGGACCGCGCTACGAAATCATTGATACATGCCGCGTATGATGAGTAGGGTGCGTATGATTTGAGTTTCGATAGATTTTAATTGTTTTTTTTTTCTTTTTTTTCCAAATTTCTGTTTTTGTTGTTCTAGTATGAAAATGTTACTTGAAATGGGTAATATTTATTGCTAGATCAATTTCATTAATAAAAATTATAAAAATTTCTATGCCAAAGGCTTCTACTCCGTTCACCTATTACACCTATTTTTAGGGTTCCGTTGCCAAATGGCAAAAAACGGAACCCTTATAGATTCGTCATGTCTGTCTGTCTGTCTGTCCGAGTATGTCACAGCCACTTTTTTCCGAAACTATAAGAGCTTTGCTATTGAAACTTGGTAAGTAGATGTATTCTGTAAACCGCATTAAGATTTTCACACAATAAATAATAGTTTAAAAAAACTAAAAAACACGCTTCCATGGAAAACCAAACTAAAAAGTACAAAATAATGGAAAACAAGCGTGGGGTGCTTTTAAGGTATTTTTTTATTGATATCAGGCACCCCACGCTTTTTTTCCATTATTTTGTACTTTTTAGTTTGGTTTTCCATGGAAGCGTGTTTTTTAGTTTTTTTAAACTATTATTTATTTTCTATTTTTTAGGGTATTTTGAATTTTGAGACGTATGTCAGCGTAGTTTGTGACAGTTTTTTTGCTGTCCTGGTAACCCTGGCAAGGATAATGGCACAAATTTATGAAATTATTGCATTGTCATCAGTCCTTGACAGGTGTGCAAAGTTTGAATGAAATCTGGTCGTTTAAAGTGGGTCAAAATCGCACTATAAGGAGTCGGTTACAAACAAACATACAAATATACAAACATACAAATATACAAACATACAAATATACAAACATACAAGTGAAGCTAATATAAAGCGTGTAAAAATAGAAAAAAAACAATAATATTTGGGGTTCCCCACACATAGAACTGAAACTCAAAAAAAAAAAAACATCAAACCCATACGTGTGGGGTATCTATGGATAGGTCTTCAAAAATGATATTGAGGTTTCTAATATCATTTTTTTCTAAACTGAATAGTTTGCGCGAGAGACACTTCCAAAGTGGTAAAATGTGTGCCCCCCCCGTAACTTCTAAAATAAGAGAATGATAAAACTAAAAAAAAAATATATGATGTAGGTACATTACCATGTAAACTTCCACCGAAAATTGGTTTGAACGAGATCTAGTAAGTAGTTTTTTTTTAATACGTCATAAATCGTAAACCGCAATTTACCTTTCATTCAATGAACTCAAATATAAAAAAAAAACATTTAATTTCATAAACATAAACCTTATGCATAAACCGTGAATACTACAGGTTTGTACGGAACCCTCGGTGTGCGAGTCCGACTCGCACTTGGCCGGTTTTTTTTCAAGACGTTATAAAATGTCACCCGGTATATTAATATTAGTGTTAAATATGGAATTGTAAAATTATTCAAAACCTAGTATCTGACATTCTTTTAAAAACGGTTGTTTTTGCATTTTTCGACCATATAGACCACACGTCCTAGACTAGCATAAACTCCCAGAAATTAGTCAAATACGAAGTTACACAAAGTCGTAAATCTAGTATCTAGAGCAAAAGTTTAGTTCTACAGAAATAGTTTTTCGGCTCTCTTATAAAATTTGGTTTTATGCAGATAAGTATTGCAGATAGTTTTGATATTGCACAGCCGTACTGTAACGCGTGAAGAATAACACCACCCCATTTCATGCCGTGGGTGTCGTAAAAGGCGACTAAGGGACTTACTAGAGAATGGGCAGCAGCGTTCTTTATGCATTTTACCACCATACTGCGATCGCCAACCCGCTTGCCAAGCGTGGCGATTATGGCAAAGCCCCCCAAATTGGGGGAGGCCTAAGTCCAGCAGTGGACGTCTTACGGCTGAAATGATGATGATGATGACTGTAACGCGTTACAAGAACTCGTTACATTACAAACATACGTTGCAAGTCAATCTCTGCCTTATCGATTACCTCAAGATATTTTCCTCGTTTGAATTTTCTATGTCGAGGACTCATTGAGTAAAATTAAATGACGTTACCACTTCACTTGACACTTGACTAAGACCTCATTTATCAATGAGGAAATGATATCACTCAATTTGTTTTACAAGTAAGTATTGAATCATACTATTTCTGGGTCTGATTTTATCTTTTGTTAAGTGCATATAAGGATTTTGTAATTCAATTATAAATTTTCAGTTGACAAAAGACCAGCCTGCGTTATAACTAACCATTTGCATCAGAAATCATTGAAGCTATTAAGGGAAGAAGCGCCAGGGTAACCCATCATGATTTAAGCCGTAAGATATCAACAGCTGGACACAGACCTGCCCCAAAATAGGTAAATTTGTGGAGGCAGGTTGGCGATTACAATACGGTGGTAAAATGCATAGAGAACGCTGCTGCTCATTCTCTAGTAAGCCCCTAGTTGCTTTTTACGACACCTGCGGCATTTTCGTCAGGCACCACACGGAACCGTTAAGTTACCTACATGGCTATTTTTAGTGTTATTACGACCCGTGAATTTAAATTAAATAATATTATCCTACTAATATTATAAATGCGAAAGTTTGTGAGGATGGATGTATGTGTATGTGTATGTTTGTTACCCTTTCACGAAAAAACTACTGAACGGATTTGGATGAAATTTGGCACACAGATAGTTCATTACCTGGATTAACATATAGGGTAATTTTTATCCCGGTAGTACGTTCCCGCGGGATATTTTCCGACCTCCGCGCGGGCGAAGCCGCTGGCAAAAGCTAGTGCTTCTATAAATATACAGTCCGCGACAAAATTATAGCGCACTTATTATTTGTCAGGAATAAACTAGTACTTCATAAAGTTCATAACTTGACATTCACACATTCAGTATCTTGATTTACAGGCAAGATACTAAAATAAATCACTAACTATACAAATAAATACAAAAGCAAAAGGACACTTAGGCGTCAAAGTACTCGTCCGGACGTCCGCATCACTGGTACCGATTCCCTTGTTCACAAACTAAACTAAATTTAAGTTCAGTGCATCTTCTTCTTTGTATTTCATTAAGAAGAGGACAAATGAAAAATTTTAGTTTAGTCCTGTCAAATTAATCAGCGCTCCATACAAGTTTAGACGTGATTAAAAACTTGCCTACTAAAATTACGTCAATTTACGTCAAGCGCTGATTACTTTGACAGGACTAAACTAAAATGTATCTTCTGTCCTTTCCTTAATGAAATAGAAAGAAAAAGATGCACTGAACTTAAATTTAGTTTAGTTTGTGAATAAGGGAATCGGCACCAATGTCTTCCGAAAACGTGCCGAAGACTGGCAGCATTGCTATGTTGAATGCCAATGCTGCCAGTCTTCTGGGCACATTTAATTTCAGCGCCACTGCTCTCAAAACGATGAAGGACATCGTGAGGAAACCGGCATGTCTTAGAACCAAACATTCGAAGACATGTGACAACTACCAACCCGCATTGGGCCCGCGTGGTGGATTTTAGCCCACACCCTTTCAACGAGAGGAGGCCTGTATCCCAGCTGTGGAAACATTACAGGCTAGTTATGATGACTAATATTATGATTTTTTTGCTACATTCACACATTCGTGCAAATCGCGAGGTGAATGGCGAGGCGAATAACGAACACGTATATGTAAAGAGTGCGCTCGCTATTCGGCTCGGGCCTCGCTTCGCGATTCGACCGTTCGTGTTGGGAGCAGTTTTTCGGACGCGAATCCAAAGGGCATGAATGGCGAACACGAACTTACTGTTTACACATTCGTCTGCATTCAGTTGACAAGCTAGCGCCCAACTCAACAAGACGTGTAGTCGCAATTATTTTCACGTCCTCCATGTTCGTGTGCGAATGTCAAAATAATTCACCATACGAATGTGTGAACAGTAAGTTCGCGACGGCACTCGTTTACGAATGTGTCGTCGAATGTTCGTCGAGTGACGAGGCGAATGGCGAACACGATTATGTAAATGTAGGGTTTTTTTAAATTTTTGGATGGGAAATCTTCAAATGACTTCTCCCGCTCTGGGCGGAGCGGGAGAGCGTGTCCGACTTTTACTGACTAAAACCCACCCGTGTTCCTTCAGTTGCCCATGTGCCAGGGTCACGGTATCTCTTTCGAACAATCACGCGACCCCGGCAGGTTCACGCGACCCCGGCAGGGTGTAAATGTAGTGTCAAAGTTACTCTGCCTGTATGTTACCCTTTTAAGCCTAAACCATAGAACGAATCTCAATACAATTTAACGAGTTGATAGATGGCATTCTGGGGAAGCACATAGGCTAGTTTTCGTTTCTGTACCACGTACCCTTCGGATAAATTCCGAAGTTATGCGGGCGAAACGGTACATATTTTATGCTCATGATTACCACGCTTGGATTGATAATTAAAAATAAAAATAAACTATTTAATGATAGAGCTCAGCATCACCATCTTCCTACTCTTGCCTCATGTTACTTGGGGTCTATATAACACGTTTTTTTCATCTATTCTCCTCTGTTAACTGACACAATAGCATTCACTCCTTTTTCTTTCATCACCCTCACAAAAATCATTCTCTCCTCATCCATACATCATCATTATTCTCTTGCCTTTATCCCACTTTATTTGGGGTCGATGCAGCATGTATTTTTTTGTTCCACACTTCTCTATTAATCGTCCTCTTGGTAATCAGCCCCTTTTTAGCCATATCAGCTTTCACACAGTCCGTTCTTCGCTTCTTTGTTCTTTCCCTACCCTTATAGTCATACAAATTCAAACAGAAAACCATCCTCACGACATTTACTTTATTCTTTCGCATCATATGCAACCCTGACAACGGATTTCCACACAAACTTACAGTTACCGGTGCCACTTCTCATTCACTACTTCTTTTTGTTCCATATATTCATTACTCACATCACTTCTTATTAAATACTTCGATGAGTCCGAAGTATTTAATAAGAAGTGATGTGAGTCACTTTTTATAAACACCTATGAGCCAAAAGGGTGTGGCTCATACATTTTCTAGAACTATGGCACAAGATTTCGAAATACCAAACTACATACAAGAAAAAAATCATAATAATAATTTTCTTATCAAATAGAGGGTGCTCGAAATTTAAATCTAAGTAACTGCTCGAGATTTGCATCCGTTCAATAGTGATAAGATCGCCCCTTATCATTTAGGAATTGATATTAACACCGGCGAGCTTTGGCCTAGTGATAATGCTGCACTGCCTAACCCATTTTACGTTCTTAGTGTGAAGGTTACGTCTAAGCCCACAGAAAAACAAATCTACAAAATCATAAAGATTTTATACAATATTTTAGACGCTATCCATTAATCAATCGAACTAACATGGTAGACTATCGATTTCCAATAGGCCGCCATTTTTCTTAGCCTTATCTGCACTGAATTTGATACCTTTTAATACAGTTACATAATACTTACAAACTGTTTGTGCTGACACCGCCCCGACCACACACGCAAATAGAAAAACTTCCTTAAAACCCATTTTGGCACTGCACAGACACTGTAGGAATAAATCCTACGTTAATTTTCAAAGTCCTGCCGCTGTCGACTTTACCGATGCGTGCGACACTGTTGCCCTCAATGGCTAATCTTATTTAAAATGTATTCTAGTTTATAGCTGAGTATATCTTATCAGTATTTCGAAATTCAGCGTAAAGGTGGGTGATATAATAACTGATAGCCAGATAACGCTGCGTCGAGCGATTTTTAGTGGCGCGGCGAGGCGGTGTCCTGCGGGGAAGTGTGTTAGGCCCTGTGGCCTTGACGATTTTTTTTTGCTATCAATTTACATGGGATTATTTTGTGCTTTGCACTGAACTTTTTTTGAAGGCGATGATAAAATATTTAGTGGATATTTTTAGCATAAGAAATATTTCGTAGTGTTTTGACAAAATGACGGATAAATGGATTTATGAATTAAACATTGAAATATTGTTTGATTTCGTAATATTACACCATTTTAAGAACCTTGCAAAGTCCTTTTGCACTACATATTCTTTAGTTTTATTTAAATCTGAATCACGCTCGCAAATATTATTGTAATAAATATTATATATAATAACTAGCTTTTGCCCGCGGCTTCGCCCGCGTGGATGTCGGAAATTAATGCAAGAGGACGTACTACCGCGATAAGAATGTGTTATTCTAGGTTATATAGGTAATATAGACTCTGTGTGCTATTTTCGATCCAGATCCATTCAGCCATTTTTGCGTGATTGAGAAACAAACACCCAATCATACATTTTTCACATTTATCATTTTAGTAGTAGTAGGATTATAATTCATATTACTTAGGATTCATAGTTTATGAGAACATCATGTGTGTTGGTGTTTTTAAAATAAGAGTAATAGTATTCAGAGTAAGGAGACTGCGACACAGGGCTTGGTTTAGTTGAATATAAGTCTTCCTGGTTTTTCTTAACGCTCCTATTTTACCTATACAGACACTCAATCATTTACCAGATACCGAACATAATTGTAGGAATAGTACTTTTGCCAGTGGCTTGGCCCGTATAGCTGTCGGAAAATATAACCCGGGAACCTACTACCGGGATAAAGTAGGGATCCTATGATTCCTATCTGTTACGTATCCACGATATAATATATCTTTTTGCCAAATTGGATCTAAATCCGTTTGGCCGTCTTTGCATCATTGAGAAACAAACATCCAAAATTCAAAACATCTAAGCCATTTCGCGGTCTCTCTCTATTAGGTTTAATTTGAGTATAATGAACACACATGATATTCACAATTACTACCTATGAAGCCAAAGTAATATCAATTACAATCCTACTTATCCTGTACCTACTACCTGGCCGCTGCCAACGCGCTCTGCGCCCGCTTTTTAAATCTCTAATATCTTCTAAGATATTCATTTAAATTATATGCTATAAAGGGCCATATTGATATATATTAAATGCACTATGTATTTAAGGTACTTAATTGGATAAGGATTAATGCTGTATTGCTTAAAATCGCTTCTTAAATAAGCCCTTTTTCTCGTAAAAAGTAAAGGATAAAAAATGGGTATTGTGGGTTATCCCTAAGAGGTAGACATATACCATTGCGGACACTTTTGTAGGCCTTTTTGAGGTGTACAATACTGTAATACATTATTTTGATCTATTTCGTAGGATTCAGCCATGGTTTTCGAATTTTGAGACGTATGTCAGCGTAGTTTTCGAAGACAGTAATTTTTTTCGAAAATAAAAGAATCTTTCTAAAATAAAAGTAGCCTAAGTTACTCCTTGTTACGTCAGCTATCTGCCAGTGAAAGTCCTGTCAAAATCGGTCCAGCCATTTCAGACATTAGCCGGAACAAACAGACAGACAGACAGACAAAAATTGTAAAAAATGTTGTTTTGGTATTGTACCGTGTATACATCCATATACACTTAGTAAAAAGTGGTTATCTTAATATTAAAAACAGACACTCCAATTTTATTTATTTATTATATAGATGTATAGATTGAAATAAATTAATCGAAATTAATGAATGGACTAATATTAACAATTATCAGATTAAAAAATAGAAATAAAAATCTGGTGGACAATTATTAATTTTTATGATTGAAAAGAAAATTATTACAATATTAATAAGTTAAAAAGAAAAATGCTCGTTTATAAAGTTAAATCATTTATTCATAAGTGCGTTTATTTTATTCTCATTTATTTATTTTTATTTAATTATTAAAAAATGAATTTAAGTCTGCGAAATTTACACTCATGAAGAAAATAAAATAAAATTCTAGCAAAAAATACTTACATGTGTATAAAGTTATGATTTTGCACTGATTGATACTTGCAGAGGTTATATATAATACTTGGTAAATGCACAGGTATATTTACGTAGAGACTGACTAAGACTTGCACTGAGATTTTACAGAGACTCTCACTTTCCGGGAGATAGTATTAATTCACTCGTTTAAAAAACTTTAATTTCGGAAGTCGGTGGCAAAAACCTTAAATACAGATCCTAAGACACCGAATTCCGAAATTAAAATTATTTTTGACTGTGTAGTGTTTTTTTTAAGGAAGTCGGTTGTTTTTTTTTTTGTAAAAAGTTTTTATTTTTAACTTTTTAGTTATAGTAGATACCCCGCACTAATCTAATCGCGTTATTCGTTCATTTGTCACGCAAATACTTAATGCAAATTTAAGACTTATATGGTTTTCACATGGACCCCATTGTCCGAATGGAACCATATTAAAATGGGACTAATCGGGAAGCACCAGCTTTCAAATAAAAAAAAATCATCGAAATCGGTTCACGCAGTCAAAAGTTATGAGCTAACAAACATAAAAAAAATAACAATACAGACGAATTGATAGCCTCCTCCTTTTTTTGAAGTCGGTTAAAAAGCAACTGAACTGCGGTGACACTCGGCGCCAGTATTTATACCTGAACCTTGAATTTCCCGAACGTTCTAGTTCGCATGCTTCGAGAAGAATCGATTGATCGATTGTGCGAAATAGTGGATCTCGATGGTTCGAGAGGGAGCTTTGTTTACGCTCAGAGGAGGTCTCGAGAACGAATTAGATACCAAAGCTTTGGACATTCAAACCAGAGATGACGACTCGATAGAATTTGATGGCCAGATCTTGAAACTTTGATTAAAATTTGGCGCCAAGACTTTAATAATTCTCTAACAAAAATAGTACAATTATTTTTTGTTATTAATGGTAATAATATTGTAACATAATACGCAGTATAATTATAAAAATATCAGTCACAAACCATTAAAATAATACGGTTATATCGTGAACATAAATAAATATTACGTGAAATAAAGTAATAGAATTTTTATATTCTAAAAAACAGAACACAGCGCCATCTATTGGGTGTATTTGCAACTTAGATGTCAAACAATATTGAAGTACACCGCCATCTATGAGAACTTCATAAAACTAAACAGTAAATAAACACTTGCTTAAGAAACAATTACTTGATACATTTTATTCGTTTAAATTCACGACATAAGCGAATAATTGAGATGATAACTATCCTATCCAGTAAGTTAGACCAAAATACGATTACATGTGAAATTTGATTGAAATCGGTACAGTAGTTTTGGAGTTTATTGGCAACATACATCGTGACACAAGATTTTTATATATATAAGATATTAAATTAATATTGTGATAAATAATATTTGCGAGTGTGATTCAGATTTAACCAGAATCTTAAAAAATAACCGCAGGGATCGATCTTCAACAAGGTTAAACAACGTTTGCCAAAGTCGATCTGTAGATGGATGACCATCTTTACATACCAAGACCGCTCCGTGCCTCGGAAAGCATGTTAAGCTGTTGGTGTTGGCCGTCATTCGTCGATCTTTGACAATCGTTAAGAGTGGTTAGAAACCCAAAACTCTGACAACCTGTCTTACTAGACTTGCAGTCTCTATGTAGGTACAATACTGGTACTCAATTGCATCCGGTTAGACTGGATATATTGACCCGTGCCGCTGTTATTACTAAGCCACAATCCCCTAGCCTGTTAGCCAACATTTAAATTATTGTGAAATTCTTTGAAATTGACATTAGTCGTCCATTTATTGGAATATCAATCAATTTCATGAGAAAGTGTGTGAGTCAAGATAAAAACATTTGAAAGACAATGACATAGTAAGTGGAAAATAACGGTAGAGGTTATGTATCGTGATTCAGTTCCCTGCGCCCAGTCATATCCTACTTATTGATAAAACGACTTCCGGAGTAATAAAACTGTCTACACGAGTGGAGGAGTATTTCTTTGTCTTTCAAAATCAATGCTTAATAGAAACTGTCGAACGGGTTACGGGCTAGAAGGTTCTAGAGTGGCGAACGCGTACTGGAAGACGTAGAGTTGGAAGGCCTCTCACAAGATGTACAGATGATCTGGTGAAGGCAGCAGGAATCCGCTGGATGCAAGAAGCACAGAACTGGACAAAGTGGCGGTGCTTGGGGGAGACCTACGTCCAACAGTGGACGTCTTCCGGCTGAAATGATGATGGTGATGATAATGCACGGGTTCTGGCTTTGGAGCAGGTTAAGTTTGGAGTCTCCCTGAGGGATTGAATATAGATCTAGATGATCTGCCAGAGAACCAAAATTGTCGGCATAGCTCACAGGACAAGAAGGCTGCAGTAGCAATGGGCCGACCATATTGGCCGTAGAATCAACGACTGTTGAGGTAGCTATGTTCTTGAGTGGAGACCGTGAATCGGCAAACGTAGGTCGCCTGCCAGAATGATCTAAATGAATGATTAAAATTTTCATTCGTCCTCGGAACCACGGTGCTAATTGGCATTGGCGTAATTCATTACATGTGTAAAATTCTTTGATACGTCACAAACTAGTTGTTCAAATTGTGAGTTAAGGGATTTGGAGAGAGCTTGCGGGCGGCGAGTAATGGGTAGCTCGCCGCCCGGTAAGGACCAGGCTCGGGTAGACGGCGCGTAGTGTTCCACGCGCGCCTCAAAGAGATGTCAGCAGCACTGAAAAGGTCTGTTAGGACCGATGCCTATCAGGGTCGCAAGATTGTTCGAAAGAGATACCGTGACTCTGGCACATGGGCAACTGAAGAAACACGGGTGGGTCAGTATAAGTCTGACACGCCCTCCCGCTCCGCCCAGAGCGAGAGAAGTCATTTGATGATTTCCCATCAAAAAAAAAAAACAATAAAGGGATTTGGAGAGCGAGAACGGCAAAAGAAATGATGGACGGATTCTGTGAAGAGAAGAATGAGTCAGTGAATGATGCAGCTGACATAGGAGAACGAAAGAAGAGAACGTGTTGCGCTGATCCCAAGTGACATAATACAAAGGCAGGATATTGACTTAGTTAAAAAAAATAGTGCGTGGAGTCCCTGCGCGCGGAAGAAGTGAAACTTCGTAATGTGGAAATGAAAATAGGAAGGGGTAAACGTTTCTAATAACATTAAAATGTTCGATTTTTCAAAAACTCTATCCGTCAAATCATTGACGTGTGCACGAACACTTTGACAATTGTGCTTTCATAGCCCCTCCATGGTAGCGTTAAACGTTTAACGCAACTTTGTTGAAAGTCGCATTAGAAGATTCACTTAAAAAAAAAAAAAATGTGACTAAGATAGATTTAACCGTTACAAAAACCGGATCTAAAAATAACGAATTAAACAGCTCAGTTTTCATTGAATAAGGAAAGTCAAAGAAATTGAACAATCTTTTGAGAATAATATTGAAACTGTTTTTGATAGCTGTCATGATCTTATCGCAAAGAAATAAGGTTTAAAATTGCATGGTTCTGTGAATGTCTGCCATAGGATGTAGTAAATTCTGAAGTAAATAATGTATCCGTTGACATAGTACAGAGTATTTCAGAAGTAAAACTATATATCGAGATGCGACGAAAAGGGTCAGGGAACAAAATTTGACGCGGACGAAGTCGCGGGCGGAAGCTAGTTTTCTCATAAACACACACACACTGCCACACCCCTTCTCTCAATTCACACAATCATACATCATTCCACACAATGAGACGTTACGCATTCATATTCAATATTTAGTATAATAAAATATATAAAAAAGCACTACTGTTAATTAATTTGTTTAAATAAATGTTAATGGCTACGATATATGTAAAATTATCCGAGGGGATTGGCGCTGGTAGCCGAAATACAGGTTTTGCCTAGTTCGGCTACAGATGCTTAACTCATTTGTACTCAAAAACAAGCCTATTAGCTTCAAACGTATGTTAGTATGTGCCTATGTAACGGAAACTTTGAACATGATTTAGACCCTCTTCAAAATGTCGGATTAACTCGAAATTTGGCATACTTATCATAGACCGATGACAATACAATAATTTTATAAATTTGTGCCATTATCCTTGCCGGGGCTTACCAGCATAGCAAAAAAAAAAATCAACTGCCTTCGAAAACTACGCTGACTTACGTCACCAAATTCGAAACATTCTAAAAAATAGATTAAAAATAGTTTAAAAAAACTAAAAAACACGCTTCCATTGAAAACCAAACTAAAAAGTACAAAATAATGGAAAAAAAGCGTGGGGTGCTTTTTAAGGTATTTTTTTATTGATATCAGGCACCCCACGCTTTTTTTCCATTATTTTGTACTTTTTAGTTTGGTTTTCAATGGAAGCGTGTTTTTTAGTTTTTTTAAACTATTATTCATTTTCTATTTTTTAGGGTGTTTCGAATTTTGAGACGTATGTCAGCGTAGTTTGTGACGTATGTCAGCGTAGTTTGTGACGTATGTCAGCGTAGTTTTCAAAGACAGTTTTTTCCACTGTCCTGGTAACCCTGGCAAGGATAATGGCACGAATTAGTTTGTGACGTATGTCAGCGTAGTTTTCGAAGACAGTTTTTTTGCTGTCCTGGTAACCCTGGCAAGGATAATGGCACAAATTTATGAAATTATTGCATAGTCATCAGTCCTTGACAGGTGTGCAAAGTTTGAATGAAATCTGGTCGTTTAAAGTGGGTCATAATCGCGCTATAGGTAATGAGTCGGTTACAAACAAACATACAAACATACAAGTGAAGCTTATATAAAGCGTGTAAAAATATAATAATTTGTAAAACATGTTTAAGATTTTTGAAATACTTAAATAATTATTATCGTAAAATAAATGTGATGTAAAAAAGTATACTGGCCTACTGCTCTCCTCTATCGACTGCCACTTGGTAACCGCATGATATCACCAGTTAGATAAAAAGCCTAGTGCAAACACGGCGCTGATCAATACTCTACCTCGAATCTTATCAGACAGATAACAGGCTAAGTACGTGCACACGTAAAAATATGTCAGTTGAAGTTGACCTCTAGACTCCGTTGAAGACATTTTTTAATTGATTAGCCCTGCCGCTGCGCCTTTGGAGAGTCATAAACAAGGTTAATACAAAGGTATACACGGGGTAGGGACATGGATTCAATTTAAGATTCTGAGCTCCCTGCGTCGAAATTTATCACCATCGTTCTCCTACTCTTCGGCGCAACATGTCATTTTCTTCCACACTTAGTTTAGTTTATTGGTTCATAAAAAGTTTTACAGTGTTTAGGTGTGACGCTGGATACCCTGTGTCACAGGATCCAGACTCTTTCGACATATACTTTCCGTCCGTGTGATGTCGGAGATGTGTTTCGAAAGAGTTACTGTGATCAGTTCCTTCAGTTGCCTGTGGCCTCCCGCCAGCGACCATATAACTCATAGACACCTAATAACAGGCGACCGATGTCTGTCAACACATCAGACTTATAGATCTGATACAGGATACCACTCAACAATTTCGTTTCAGTATTGACCACTTCTGTGAGCCGTAAACACTTCCGCGTTAGTAAATTAAAATTGGTGGTCGCTGCCTCCCGCTCTGCCTTGAGCTAGAGTCGTAATTAGATGCTTTCCAACCCAAAAAAAAAAAAAAATACAGCCCATTCCAAAGCGTACTATGTAAGAGGACGGGAAAGAGCCTCCATGGCTATCATCATCAACATCATCTTTCATCATTCAAGTTGAAAATAAAAATGAGAAAACGATGTAGAAAGACGTGCACTTTAAAAGCGTCCAAAGTTAACAAATAAAATCCATACTAAACTAAACTAATCTATACTAATATTATAAATGCGAAAGTAACTCTGTCTGTTATGCTTTCACGACTAAACCACAGAACCGATTTTAATGAAATTTGGTACGGGATAAGTTTAACCCCAAGAAAAGATATATAGGCTACTTTTCATTCCGCGACTTCGTCTGCATCCTCGATTACCGACATTTACGCGGACGTAGTCGCGGGCAAAAGCTAGTAAATAATAACCCATGGTAGCTAAGAGATGCACATTCATGCAGGCTTACCACGGGGAGATAGTGCAGTAATGTGGGATTTCAACCCACTAAAACTCCACGGTGGGTGGCGGGAACACGGGCACACGCTAGCCCTCATCCACAAATCCACCGTGGCTGTCCGTCACCGGACGCTCCTCGAAAAATCGACTAAGAAAAATTTTGAATATTTTTGTACTGAACAAAAATTTTTTTTTTGGAACGAAGTTCCTTATCGCGCGTTGTGAAAGGGGGCTAGACGGCAAAAATTCTTACGAAAAGTTGTCACGACATGCTTTAAACGACTTCAAAAAAAGGACGAGGTTTCTCAATTCGACCGTATATATTTTGCATGTTGTTGTTTTTTTTGTTGTGAATAGAGAGGGGGAGAGGGAGAGAGGGGAAGAGGGTGAGAGGGAGAGAGGGGGAGAGGGGGAGGGAGAGGGGGAGAGGGGGAGAGGGGGAGAGGGCGAGAGGATGAGAGAGAGGGGGAGAGGGGGAGAGGGAGAGAGAGGGAGAGAGAGAGCGAGGTAGAGAGAGAGGGAGAGAGAGGTAGAGAGAGGGAGAGAGAAGGAGATAGGGAGAGAGAGAGAATATTTTTGTTGAGTGTATACAGGTTTTTTGTACATAATAAATAATTAAAAAATTATAACTATTTTATGAATCCTGGAAAGGAACTTCGTTCCATCCGGGTGTCCCTTGACACCCCTTAAGTTTTATCTCAAAATTCTTACTATTAACCCTGTTTTTATTAGTTTAAATAGCAACTTACCTGCCTTACCTGTATTCTGGCGAGCGTTCCGCGAGCTGGAGTCTTGTTCGGTGGAGTTATTAGAGGTTTTTTCAACATTTTCCCTGAAAAATCACGTTTTTAGACTATAATTTCATATTTTCCTTCTATCAAAACTAAAGTAACGCCGTAGTCAGCTGGCCCGCGTGGAGACGCGTCTTCCGACACCTCGGACAACAGACCACATAGCACGCAGTGCCACGCCTCTTCCCCTGTGGCCCCTCCGCCATCGGACGGATCGGACGGTGGCGACCTCGTCTAGGCCGCAGAACCGCAGAAAAAGAGAGAGCGAGAGCACCTTAATACCGGTAGTCCTCTCCCATTGCAGCCGCCAACCCTTACCCGCGATGCGTCCCATAGTTACGACATCACGTACCGCCTCAGTTGCGATGTTGCCCAAGCGGCACCGCAACTTACTTGGTGGCCGCTACGTCGTCGGGTTGTCGGCAAAAATACTAACGAGCGGCCCTTCCTCGGGTTCCTCTTCGCTTCACCGTGGGTGAATAAGCCACGGCTACTAAGCCCCCCAGCCTCGACAGTGCGGGAGGCTAAGAGATGACCAGTCCTAACTCCTAACTCGTTTACGAACTTGATGCACGACGTGGTTTACGTATGAGCCCATGTATCATGTGGTGCCAAATGCTCACCTCACACTGTAAAGTGGTTGGTTGACTCTTTAAGTGTTTAAATGTGTCCCTTTTTATTAATAAACAATTTTATTTTATTTATTTATTTAAGAGACCCGGTAGGCTTTTTCTTTGTCCAAAGAATAAGGATTATCATTAAAATAATGATTGAGTAGGTATTGCCAAATTAAATATGGCGATGCTTTCTGTCTTTTGCACGATACCAGTCGACAGCGTTGCCATAGGATACTTTGGTAGTCTCTTTTTGTGTTTAATTTGATGGGTCTGTATTTTCTGCTTTAGGTGAACGCTCCATAGCTCGTGAAATTCAAATTGTCAGATTGTAATATGCAGGTCATTGCAATTTTGTATATTGATAGGGGATATCTCCTACGAGGCGGCTTGTGTACAGGCTGGATCCCCGCCGTGGGAACTCGAGTCAAAAGTGCTTGCGTCACTGTATCGGTGGCGCGAGGAAGCGGGGCGAGCGACTGATGGAACGACATATGGAGCTCCGTTGTTGGTCGCAGCTACGCGCAGCCCTGGTGGCAAGCTGGCAGGACAGGCTTTCAGGGACAGGTTTAAGTCAGTAAGAGTCTGACAGACCCCTCCGCCCACCCCAGGGTGGAGGACATCCATGAGGATTTCCACCTCGAGATAAAAAAAAGGTTTTTATATTGATTAAAATATGATTCGCGACCGTTTGTTCCGCCACTTCTTCTTCCCAGCTAAAGCACTAGGAAGTGTCGAAGGGTGGGCGTTTTGGCGGGACTGTCTCATGTAACTTTGACGTTCAAAAAGTGCGGACTCTCAGCCTAGTTTGAATAAATGACTTTTATAGCACGGGTTTTCTATGGTCATGATAAGTACGATGTTGTTGCTACGCAGTGCCATACCGCGCGCCCCCTCCTCTGCCAACCCGCCGCTAGCGCAGGCGAAGTGATGCGGGAGACGGTAGGATGAGAGAGCCCCGATCGCCAAGGATAACGGACGTACAGCGATCCTCCGCGACTCTCAGTCGCGATGTCTTTTTGTTTGTTAAAATTGTAAGTAATTGTAATGTCCAGTGTATTTTGTACAGCCACATTCGTTGTAAAAGAAAATTAAATGATTATACTTTAAAGTAGTGACTTTAAACTTTTGATTTTGATTGTTTATCTAGCACTACGCCCAAAAATTTTACATGTTCAACAGATGCAATAGGTGAACAGTGACAAGAAGTTTTAGTTTGACAAACATCGAAGATCGAATCGAAGGCTTTTTCGCAGCAGCAGCAAAAGTTACTAGTAAGCAGTTCCTTACTGGTAACTTTTCAATAAAATAATGTCAGTGTCAATGTCAAATAAACGTAATCTGTAGCCGCTTTGACACTGACTTGCATATATATATTGTTCTTGAATCATGATTCAGTGATGCCAGGACTGAGGAATACTGCCAATTCTTTTTGTTTTATAGTAATCGTGGACCTCATTTTTGGGGTGATATTTGGAGGGCTAAGTAGGGTTTGGAGGGAATTGGGGGCTTTTTATTATCAAAACTGTAACCCGAGAAAATGCCACGGCTAGCTGTGATAATTGAATTGGTAATCAAAACACATTTTGCCGGCGTTATAAATTACGCTTCCGGATGTTTTTCAAATTTATGATTTTGATGGCACTTAAGGAAAACAGAACAATCACACAATTGAATAAATAAATATTCTGTAAGCTTTAACAAAAATACACAGTAATGCAAGTTTTTTTTTTTTTAAATAGTAAGTTTTGTATTTCGTTATTAAATTAATTAATTATTGTGCCATTTGTGGGAGATTTTTGCTTCAAAACTTGAATTATGCGGGGATTTCGGGTAAGGTTTGGGGAGAACGCGAAACGATCATCTGGCAACACTCAACACTGTCAGTCACGACAGTGATTCGATAACCGGCGAATGTTAAAAGTGCGTATCTTCCTAACAATAACAATTAAAACTAAGTTCAGCAATAGTCAGCCATGGCGGAATCATTACCCGACTCCCATGATAAACCAAACGACAACGACGAAGCGATAAAAGATTGGACTCAAGAAGAAAAGTTTCACCTATTACAGGCACTCAAAAACTTTGGACCAAATGACACGGAGAAGATACAGGGACATGTAATGACTAAAAACTTAGAACAAACGAAAGCGGCAGTTGAATATTACACCGGAATAGCTCTACAGCATCCTTTGTTCAAAAAAGCCATGGGAGAAAAGCCGAAATCTTCTCGGAAATCTCGAGTTCCTCTGACGGATTGGGCTAAATTGTTGACAGACAACGTGCCATACAATGAGCTTTGCACAGAAACCGCCACTGCAGTCCGAATGATTGCCGATTTGGAAGATATCCCTCCACCGGAATGCACGGAAAATATAGATTTCAGGCAGGTCTATCATCAAATAGCGAACGCTATGGAAGGTAAGCCGATAAATCCGGACCCGGGTGTCGCTGCGGTCCTAGAAAAATGCATAATAGAAACTGCTTTGTCTAGCAAAGCATTCATAAAGCCAGCGGTTCTCAAAAACATTTTAAAGAATGTTGATCTGTCCCATCAACAGTTAAACTCCTTCCCAAGACCAACGAACGATCATGAGTTAGCAATCTTGAGACATTTGGCTTCGCAACGCAGCTATAATCCGCTGAGAATTCCTGAAGAACATTTGCAGCCCGCGATGCCAAGTGAAATGATGCCCAAACCGAAACCCAAACCTAAACCATGAGGAACAAAGGAAAACATTTTGAAACAACGGTTTTAAAATATTTGTTTACATATTTTCAATAGTAGATTTGCTGTGCTGCGTCAAAAGATAGTTGCGTTTCTGTTTCCTTTAGATACACAATTCCTAATTCTGTGATTGTACATATAACTAGTATTGACCCTGAGAACTTTTATATGTGGAAACTATAAATGTATGTTGATCCTACATAAACAATGTCACAGATTTGACTTGTAAGGTTTGTATCCACTTGGCAACATTTTGAGGCGCAATATGTTGCACATCATGTTGCTCTTCATGTGGAATGCCAACTAGGAATGTTTGTTTAGTATTGTTGTTTGTTGCACGCCGGCTGCCAACGTCTTCTCATGTTGAGCATCATGCGTTGCACGTCAAATGTTGTTTACTGGATATGAGGCTTTATCGCCATGGAAACTCCACTATTAATATGTAAGCCTGCTGTTGTCAGTATAGAAACTTTCATGCAACTTAGTTTGGTGAGGACAAATTAATCAAACAATTTAAATCTTTGCTTCTATTGAATACGCACAAGTGCCTTGTATTGTATATTATTTGTGCATTGATCAAAATATTATCCACCTATTTAGATGACTCCCTAGATGTACTCTTTATGGTTATTAGCCTACATCAGCCCACCGCTGGACATAGGACTCTCCATTCTACATACCATTCAGCTTGATTCTTAGTAGCTGTCATCCAGCTGCTACCAGCCACCTCGTAAAAATCCCTGGTTGCGGTAAATATTTATCATTCAAGTATTGTGACTCGGGGAGGTCAATTTTAAGGTATAATAATGAAGCTTGTTTATTCCTTATTTAAAGCTTAAAAATCAATGTACTGTTAGTAATATTTCTTATATGCGTTCCTTGCGAAGCATGTGTGGTGTGACTATGAATGATAGGCTGAGGAATGATGTGATAAGAGAATGGTGTGGTTTAAAAGAAAATGTAGTGACAAAAATTGAAAAAAGTATGCTTGGATGGTTTGGTCATGTTGAGAGGATGAATGAAGGTCGGCTTACAAAAGGTATTTACAAGGCAGATGTGAGTGAAAACACCGGGAGGAGACGCCCTAGGAGGACATATAGTGACCTTATTGGTGATGTTCTTCAGAAAGGTCAGGTGCGTAGTACTCGCAACCGGCGTGTGTGTATGACCAATTGTATGAACCTAAACGAGGCAAAAGGAGTGTGTAGAGATCGTAGCAGGTGGCGTTCCGTGGTTTCTGCCTACCCCCATGGGGAAAAGGCGTGCTTGTATGTATGTAATATTTCTTAGTATTTTAGCCAGTCTTGTGTTGTAGTCTTAATCCAGTTAATCCTGGCTCTTCAGTTTCCTGTTCATCTTAATTTTCTTGTGCCCATTTTTACTCTTTGCACCTTGAAATATAATTTTAATTAAGTTAAAATATAAGCTTTACTTAGTTACTTAGAATATAAGGTTTTTTATATCTGTGCTTATCTATACATCTATATACAAACATACATATAAATAAAATTGAAGTGTCTGTTTGTAATTAACAGTTTTTCACTAAATGCATATGAAAGTATATATGGTACTTACATAAAAAATCATTGTTTTTAAATTTTGTCTGTATGTTTGTTCCGGCTAATCTCTGAAACGGCTGGACCGATTTTGACGGGACTTTCACTGGCAGATAGCTGATGTTATAAGGAGTAACATAGGCTACTTTTTGTCTGAGTAGCACGTCCCTGTGTGATAATTTCTGAACACCACGCGGGTGAAGTCGCGGGAACAGCTAGTAGTAAATAGGTGTAGTGAATTTTTCTATTTGTGAAAGACTATTGGAATCTTCATGGAAGTGACCACAATGTGTGATGGTAGTGTTAAAAAAAGATAAGGTTCATTAAAAGGATGGTTACCTAACACCATGATATGATTTGCCATATTAAGATCTCCAAGGTTTTGTATTTAAATGAAAGCAAACCTATGTATAACCTTTGAAAATGTATTATTAGCTAGTAGTTTTCATTTTTATTATAAAAAAATTGTAAAAAAAATATGGCATTTTATTTTTTCTGTATGGCATCATTACTTTCTATGCGCAACTTTCTGGCCTGTTAGTCTAGTGGTTAGTGACCCTGATTGCTAAGACAGGTCGTGGGTTCGATTCCCACCCAGGACAAATCTTTGTGTGATGAGCACAATCATTTGTTCTGTGTCTGGGTGTAATTTATCTATAATATGTATGTATTTAGAAATATATAAGTATGTTTATCAGTTGTCTGGTTACTATAGTACAGGCTCTGCCTAGTTTGGGATCAGATAACGTTGTTTTGGTTGTCCTAAGATATTATTATGTTAACTTTACCCACGAGTATAGTACTTAAATATATCTCAATTGCTAAATATCTGTACCAACCATTTAATTTCAAAGCGATCGAAAAGAAGAAAATTCGACTATTTGTACAAGATTTTAGTAATTGCCAATTACTAAAATCTTGTACAAATAGTCGAACTTTCTTCTTTTGCTTTTCTGACTAATTGCGATATAATTTAATGCATATTTATCTTTGACTCATAGGTAAAGTTGCTCATGAAATGTAAGGATGGTATAGTTGAAGGTACCTATCTAACTATTTCAGACCACGGTCAAGTATAATTAGCTAGAAACTTCTCTAATTTGTTGGTGGTATTGAAATCTGAAAATGACTTATTTTGTTTTAAGTTTGGGTGGCTTACAGCTAACAATACAAAATTAGTAGTGAGTTCACAATAAGCCATTTACAAGTCTCCACAGACAGCAACAGAGTATTGTTTTACGAGTTATATGATCTCATGGCGACATGGCGGGTACGATTGTCGCAACCCAGCGCTGGGCACGCCACAATAGCGGCGGTTAGTCCCCTCTTTGAAGAGTGGATAGAGAGGCGCCACGGCGTCCTCACCGTCCGCTTAACGCATGTCCTCACCGGGCGTGGGTGCTTTGGGGGGTTCCTGTTTAGGATAAAGCGGGAGGAAACGCCCGGGTGTTTCCATTGCGAGGATCGTCTGGAGGACACGGTGGAGGTGTGCCCTGTCTGGGCGGAGCACCGCCGTGTCCTCGTGGAGGCGATCGGCGGTGGCGAAATCTCGCTTCCGGCCCTGGTGCGAGCCATGGTACGGAGCGAGAGGGCATGGAAAGCCGTCACCTCCTTCTGCGAAGCAGTAATGCTCGCGAAGGAGGAGGCGGGGCGCGTGAGGGAGTGGCAGTCTCTGCACCCTCACGTCCCAAGCCGCCGCAGGAAGAGACGCCCCGGGCGCCGGGAGTCGATCGCAGATACCGTAGGCGCGGGCTTGCGGGCGGCGAGCAAAGGGTAGCTCGCCGCCCGGTAAGGACCAGGCCCGTGTCGACGGCGCGTAGTGTTCCACGCGCGCCTCAAATGCCTGCCAGTGTCGCGAGATCTGTTTGAAAGAGTTATCGTGGTCCTGGCATATGGGCAATTGAAGGAACACGGGTGGGTTTTTGACAGTAAAAGTCTGACATGCCCTTCCGATCCTCCCAGAGCGGGCGATTCTAATGATTTCCCACCCACTAAAAAGGGATGTTCTGTTTTTCAAATTCTATTGAATGCTTTGACTGCGCGAATAATTTAAATAGAAATTACTTCGGCAAATTGTGCGAGCCTATGGAGCATAGATATGATATCTCAAACGAGAATGTTTAGGTGGAACATTCAGAGACAGCTTAGAAAGAAGTTCAGGATATTCAATCTTTGATTGTGCTATTTTCACTAAGAACCGTAAGTCAGAGAATATTTCTCCGAGTTATGAGAAGAATCGAGCACATGGTTCATTGTAACTCAGATTTATGGAATTTTAAATTTGTAAGTCGTGAATTTCCTTTGTATTTATTCCAATCTGTCTTGAATGCACTGCGTAATTTGGATTCCAACTTTGACTACCATATTCAAGATGTCGATGATGTGTGTACCGTGTGGTGCCGGACGTAAAGAATAGCACCACCTCATTTCTTCCCGTGGGTGTCTTAGAAGGTGACTAAGGGACTTAAATACTAGAGAATGGGCAGTAGCAGCGTTCTCTATGCATCTTACCAGTTACCACCATACTGCGATCTAGTCTTGTGTACTTCACGAACGAACTAGGTCGTAATAGCGCTCTCATAGATGAACTACGCGAACTAGTTCCCTCATTCCCCGATCCGTAGTTCGTTAGTTCGTGACCGAATGAGCGAGGATGGCGTCAACCGAACTACTACACGGGACAAAATACAAAAAGGTTTTTGTAATCACTAAACTAGTTACTTATTGCAACAATAAACCTTGGTATTATTTACAATCATGATCATTTTATGAATTATCATTCAAAGGCTTTTGCCGTTTTTAGAGTTCAAAAATTGTAGATAAAAGTAGAACATTCCATAATCTTGTCGCATGCAGTAGGAGCGAAATCAAACGAGCGAACGATCTGCCTCTCTTTGCTTCGAGCTGGGAGCTGACGAACTAGAAGAGCGAACTCTCAGTCGCGAACTACTATGCTCAAGACTACTGCGATCGCCAAGCGTGACGATTATGGCAAACCCCCCCCCCCCCCTTTGGGGAGGCTTATGACCAGCAGTGGACGTCTTCCGGCTGCAATGATGATGATTAAAGATCATTGGTCGGTGGACGTAACCACTGCACAGGATTTTTAAACTCTTCATTTTACCAAACGAACTAGCATTACGGATAATCTATACATCTATACAAATAAATAAAATTGGAGTGTCTGTTTTTAATATTAAGATAACCACTTTTTACTAAGTGTATATGGATGTATACACGATACATAAACCAAAACAACATTTTTTACAATTTTTGTCTGTCTGTCTGTCTGTTCGTTCCCGCTAATCTCGGAAATGGCTGGACCGATTTTGACGGGACTTTCACTGGCAGATAGCTGATGTAACAAGGAGTAACTTAGGCTATTTTTCTATATATATAAAATTCAAAGTCCTGAGTGACTGACTGACTGACTGACTGATATATCAACGTACAGCCTAAACCGCTGGTCCTAGAGACGTGAAATTTGGAGGGTGTGTTCTTTGTGAGGAGTAGGTATCCACTAAGAAAGGATTTTTTGAAATTCCATTCCTAAGAGGATGAAATGGAGGGTTGAAATGGTGAATTTTTCGACATCCACACGGGCGAAGCCGTGGGCAGAAGCTAGTATTTTATAAAGATTCTTTTATTTTAGAAAAAAATAACTATCTTCGAAAACTACGCTGACATACGTCTCAAAATTCGTAAAACCCTGGCTGAATCCTACGAAATAGATCAAAATAATGTACTACAGTATTGTACACCTTAAAAAGGCCTACAAAAATGTCCTCAATGGTATATGTCTATCTCTTAGGGATAACCCACAATAACCATTTTTTATCTTTTACTTTTTACGAGAAATAAGGGCTTATTTACGAAGCGATTTTAAGCAATACAGCATTAATCCTTCTCCAATTAAGTACCTTAAATACATTGTGCATTTAATATAGATCAATATGACCCTTTACAGCATGTAATTTAAATGAATATCTTAGAAGATATTAGAGATTTAAAAAGTGGGCGCAGAGCGCGTTGGCAGGGGCCGGGTAGTACAGGATAAGTAGGATTGTAATTCATATTACTTTGGCTTCAAAGTAATTGCGAATATCATGTGTGTTCATTATACTCAAAATAAACCTAATAGTATTATTTCAAGTAAAAGACCGCGAAATTGCTTAGATGTTTAGATTTTTGGATGTTTGTTTCTCAATGATGCAAAGACGGCCAAACGGATTTAGATCGAATTTGGCACAAAGATATATTATATCATGGATACGTAACAGATAGGATACCTACTTTATCCCGGTAGTAGGTTCCCGGGTGTTATTTTCCGACAGCTATACGGGCCAAGCCACTGGCAAAAGTACTATTCCTATAATTAAGTTCGGTGTCTGGTAAATGATTGAGTGTCTGTATAGGTAAAATAGGAGCGTTAAGAAAAACCAGGAAGACTTATATTCAACTAAACCAAGCCCTATGTCACAGTCTTCTTACTCTGAATACTATTACTTTTATTTTAAAAACACCAACACACATGATGTTCTCATAAACTATGAATCCTAAGTAATATGAGTTATAATCCTACTACTAATAATATTATATATGTGAAAATATGTATGATTGGGTGTTTGTTTCTCAATCACGCAAAAATGGCTGAATGGATCTGGATCGAAAATAGCACACAGAGTCTATATTACCTACTAGCTGACCCAGCGAACTTCGTATCGCCTAAGATTCAAAATGTTGTAATAAACCTTCCAAGTTTGACAACCTGGTACGCGGTGGTGATCTGGTAAGCGTTTTCTAGCTGATACTCATATGTTTGGGTAGCTCCTACTCGGTTATGATAACCTGTTACTTCGAAGGCATAAAGCGTTTTCTGGCTGACACTGCTGTTTAATAAGCTCATACCAAGTTATGACCGCCTGGTACCTCGAAGGCAAAGTTTTTGTCATACCACGTTTTATAGTGAAATGTATTCTCTTTGACGTTTTATGTCACATCACACGAGAACGCGGTCGAAGGGGATAAAAAGTATCCTTTGCCAAAAGCAAAAAAAAAAAAAAAAAATAGTATCCTATGTCCTTCTCCTGGCTCTAAACTACCTCCCTGCCAATTTTCAGCTAAATCGGTTCAGCCGTTCTTGAGTTATAAGTGAAGTAACTAACACGACTTTCTTTTATATATATAGATATAAAACATCGAATAACACATTCTTATCGCGGTAGTACGTCCTCTTGCATTAATTTCCGACATCCACGCGGGCGAAGCCGCGGGCAAATAATATTATAAATGTGAAAATATGTATGATTGGGTTGTTGTTTCTCAATCACACAAAAATGGCTGAATGGATCTGGATCGAAAATAGCACACAGAGTCTATATTACCTATATAACCTGGAATAACACATTCTTATCGCGGTTATACGTCCTCTTGCATTAATTTCCGACATCCACGCGGGCGAAGCCGCGGGCAAAAGCTAGTATATTATAATAAATAAATAAAACTTTTTATTTCAATCAACAAAGGATCATAAACACAACAATTACAAAATTAAATAGAAATGAAAATAATAATACAAAAATAATAATGAAACCCAGGGTATTTTTTTGCTTTTTTGTCGATATAGTCGACATGACACTCAAAAGTGAGCTTACTGCCCAGCACAATTCCAAGATCTCTGGTGACATGAGTTCAAGATAAGGGCTGATTTGCAATTGAGTATCTAATGACCACGCGTGGCAGTAATAATTTACGACTGGCGCCGAGTATAGGCGAGCTTCATCGACTGACTGGAGTCGAGTACCTTTACGCGATTCAGCGTCACCGACCGACTGGGGCCGAGTATTGGCGACAGCTTCACCGACTGGCTGGAGTCAAGTATACGCGGTTCTGCGTCACCGACCGTCTAGAGCCGAGTATACGCGATTCACTGTCACCGACCGGATGGAGCTGAATATACGCGGTTCATGGTAACCGACCCCAGCGTGACGGTTCAGTTTCGTTCATCTGCGCAGTCGACTGCTCGACATAGGCCTCTCCCAAACTCCGCCACAACACCCTGTCCTCCGTCTTCCGCAAATGTTCTAGGCACCACATATCAGCAGCCGTATGCCTGATCTAGGGGCCTACTATTTAAATTCGACAAAAAAGATGGGCTCGAAACATCGGAGTAAAATTCATCATTTCAGTCGTATGACGTTCACTGCTGGACATAGACCTCCCCCAAGCACCGCCACTGCGACCGATTCTGTGCTTCTCGCATCCAGCGGATTCCTGCGGTCTTCACCAGGTCATCAGTCCATCTTGTGAGAGGCCTTCCAATGCTACATTTCCCAGTACGTGGTTGCCACTCCAGAACCTTTCGGTCATCTGTTCCAGAAACAATATGCACTGCCCACTGCCACTTTAGTTTGGCAATTCTTCGGGCTATGTCGGTTACCTTGGTTCTCCTACTGATCTCTTCATTTCTGTGTATTGCATAGGAAAACTCCAAGCATACAAACTCCAAGCATAGCCCTCCCTAAAAGTCTGACACGCCCTCCCGCTCCGCCCAGAGCGGGAGAAGTCATTTGATGATTTCCCATTTAAAAAAAAAACATAGCCCTTTCCATTGCCCTTTGGGTGACTTTCAGCCTTCTAATGAGACCCAATGAGTATTCACTCCTGATTAATTGCGTTTTTCGTATGGATAAAAACATTGAGAGTAGGAAAATCTGTCATCCATCCAGATTCATTCCTAGGTCGGGTCCTACACTAATCTTATGTCCGTAGGTTATACCCTTCGCGTCCAATACAATAACGCATTCAGGGTGCTGATGGGGCTGCCCCGATACTGCAGCGCATCAGGGATGTTTGCTGAAGCTCACGTGGATTGTTTCTACACGGTGATGCGGAAACGGTGCGCATCCCTGGTCCGTAGGGTGCGGGGCAGCGCCAACAGCATCCTATCTATGATAGCTAGTAGGCTGGATAGTGAGTTTGTGAACCACTGCTGTAAGGTTTCAGCTGGGCCTGTCACCTTGCAGCAGTGATATCATAATCTGTTTCTGTTTTTGTCTTTGTGTGTTACTAACATCGTTTGTGAGCACATTGTTACTAACACTATGAGTCTTGCTGCACGAATTAAATGATTAAATAAATCAAAATCAAAAATCATTTATTCAAACTAGGCTGAGAGTCAGCACTTTTTGAACGTCAAAGTTACATAAGACAGTCCCCCCCAAAACGTCCGCCCTTCGACACTTCCTTTAGCTGGGAAGAAGAAGTGGCGGAACAAACTCCCCAGCAGCACAGCAGTCTGTTAAGTTAGAAGAACTTTATTCTATACAGTATTATGTAAGTAATTAATATTATAAAACAAATAAACATAGGTACATCAAATTATGCGTCATATGTCAGCTAGCACACGCCAATATACGAACAAAACATTAAAAACTAAACTCAAGCTGAAATAATAAAATCGTAAATAGAACTTAAAACCTAAATAAGAGCCTTCAGGCATAAAGGGCGTGCCCGCTTACATACACAACGATGAGGAAAGCTAATTCTGATTCTGGTTGAAAGAACATAAACATTGTCTTGAGTTAATTACAGCGACCAACTATTCTTATCGTTTAAGAAGTCGTTGATAGAATAGTATGCCTTTGAACAAAGGTTGGATTTAACTTTAGCTTTAAACTCATTAAACTGCAAATCTATGAAAGCAGAGGGAAGGTTGTTGTAAAAGGTAATACCAAGACCAACAAATGAATTATGAACCTTATGAAGATACGGAGTAGCCCGTAACTTCGGCCTAAACTAGAGATTTTCCACATTTATAAGGAGTAACACAACATAACGGCTTGTTTCCCTGAAAGGTTGGGCAGAGGTGTACCTATAGTACACACACATTTCACCTGTTATGTTTAAGTCCCATGTAATAGGGGGCGAGGGTATTGCCATCAACCGGGAACTACTCCAGACTCCGGGCTGCTACTGAGAAATTCCAGATGGAACAACCCTATAACACTTTGCCCGACCTGGGTATTGAACCCAGGACATCATGTTCACCAGTAGCGCTTGCTACCACTAGACCAACGAGGCAGTCAGGTATAAGGAGTAGACGCTTTTTTTTTTGTGAGCACAAATACACAATATACACCAGGGATGTTGCGAATGCCGATTATTTCACATCCGCGGACGCGGATGCGGATGCGGATATTTGCAGGCTCACATCCGCGGATGCGGATGCGGATCTTAAAATTTATTATAAGAAACTATGTGAGTGGAGAAATAAAATAATAAGAGAGTAATTATTAATATTTTAGTCAAATATTCAGTACATAATTAAAGTTGCAAATGAGAGCATTATATTGAATAAATATCAAAATTGCCGCCTTTTCGGGGTCTAGTCTGTTACGCAGAGGTTCATAAATTAAACCCGCACTACTAAACAATTGTTCGCTAGGAACACTGGCTGGTAGTGTTGATAAAAATCTACGTGCTTAAACTGATAATAGTTTAAATTCTTCTCTATGTACTCTCCACCATTTAAGAGCACAATGCTGTGTATATTCATAATTTTACAATACACTCGAAACCTTAAATTTTTATATCATAAGCGCGACTAATCAACACCAGACGACTGATTTACTTACCAAAAACAAATGATTCACATTCTTGTTCACATTACACAATAACAATCTCGTCGGATCTTGTCACCGAGCGAAATCTTCGCTCCTATTGGCAATGATCACGTGTGTACGGAAGCACCAGTCGCCGGCTACGTCTATTTTGTTTCTTGTCGCGACCTGTGCAACATTTGCATCCGCATGAACATCCGCAATGAGTATTACGGATGCGGATGCGGATGCAGATGTCCAAATCAATGCGGAAGCTCCGCATTTGCGGATGCGGATGCGGATATTCGCAACATCTCTGATATACACATACACAAATTGGAAGTACCTATTAGCTTCGAAACTGGCGGACTTTCTCACAAACTTCCACCCCCTATATTACCTTTTTACAGGAGGGAGTTTCCTAAAATCCTTTCTTATCTGACGTTTCCTACTCGTAAACTACCTATGTAGGTACCTCTGTGCCAAATTTCAAGTAGTTTTAGAGATTTCGTGATTAATCAGTGAGTGAATGAATGTGAGAATGAGTGATCATTCGCTTTTATTTAAATCTATACTCGTACTAATATTATAAAGCTGAAGAGTTTGTTTGTTTGATGGAACGCGCTAATCTCAGGAACTACTGGTCCGAATTGAAAAAATATTTTTGTGTTCGGTAGCCTATTTATTAAGAAAGGCTATTTAACAACACGCTACGATCAAAAAGAGCGGAGCAGCAACGAAAAATGGACGAAAACTGATAGGCAATTCGAAGTGACGGGAAGGGTCAGGGGAGCAAAAATTTTAAGCGGATGAAGTCACGGACAGAAGCTTACTAGATATAATTGATAACAGTAATCAGATATTGGTTGAATTTTTGGTTTGTCACAAAGAGATTTATCTATATAGTAGTTTAAGGGCCGAAGAGTGCCATAGGTTTCTTTTTGGAACGAAGTTCCTTATCGCGCGTTGTGAAAGGGGGCTAGACGGAAAAAATTCTTACGAAAAGTTGTCACGACATGCTTTAAATAACCGACTTCAAAAAAAGGACGAGGTTTCTCAATTCGACCGTATATATTTTGTATGTTGTTGTTTTTTTTTTGTTGTGAGTAGAGAGGGAGAGAGGGGGAGAGGGTGAGAGGGAGAGAGGGGGAGAGGGGGTAGACGGGGAGACGGGGAGAGAGGGAGAGAGCGAGAGAGAGAAGGAGAGAGAAGGAGATAGGGAGAGAGAGAGAATATTTTTGTTGAGTGTATACAGGTTTTTTGTACATAATAAATAATTAAAAAATTATAACTGTTATGAATCCTGGAAAGGAACTTCGTTCCATCCGGGTGTCCCTTGACACCTCTAAAGTTTTATTCCAGAAAAATGCTCGGTTCCTGTGGAATACACCACGAGAAGAATGCTTGGTAACATGCTGGTCTTGCTTCATAGGACAGTCTCGAGCCTATCAATTGCTAACAATTGTATATATTGGTTTTTTTTACACGCTTTATATTAGCTTCACTTGTATGTTTATATGTTTGTTTGTAATCGACTCCTTATAGCGCGATTTTGACCCACTTTAAACGACCAGATTTCATTCAAACTTTGCACACCTGTCAAGGACCGATGACAATGCAATAATTTCATTTTGTGCCATTATCCTTGCCAGGGTTACCAGGACAGCAAAAAAAACTGTCTTCGAAAACTACGATGACATACGTCAAAATTACGCTGACATACGACACAAACTACGCTGACATACGTCACAAACTACGCTGACATACTTCGCAAAATTCGAAACACCCTAAAAAATAGAAAATAAATAATAGTTTAAAAAAACTAAAAAACACGCTTCCATTGAAAACCAAACTTAAAAGTACAAAATAATGGAAAAAAGCGTGGGGTGCCTGATATCAATAAAAAAATACCTTAAAAAGCACCCCACACTTTTTTTCCATTATTTTGTAGTTTTCAGTTTGGTTTTCAATGGAAGCCTGTTTTTTAGTTTTTTTTTTAGACTGATCTACATTTTGTGATTACTTTAACTCACACACTGACTATGTGTTATAATGCTTGGAAATTCGTATACATGCCTTTGCAATTTTTGTAAATATGTGAGCACCATGTATCTATCATATAATAAATGTATCTCTCATGCCTTCAGTTTGTTATTTTAACTGTTGTGGTATGGTAATTTTATACTAGTCACAAGTTTTATTCTCTTCACATATAATTATATAAATATTGTATACTAATATTGAAAACGTTTTAAAAGAGTAACGGTAGAGTTTCTTGCCCATTCTTCTCCATACGAATCTACCTTTTGGAAGAGGCACCTAGAATCAATCCTATTGTAATTTAAATGTTGACGTTCAAAAGTCCGTCTTGTGCTTATTTCAAATAAATGGTTTGGCTTTAAGAAGAAATTTATCATGGTAAAACCCAACACGAGGCCGACCTTGAGGATCGAACCGAGCTACCGCTAGACACTCGCCGATAGGTTGCCAGTGCTGCCTTTAGGCCTCCGATGTGCAGACAGAAATGTTATTCCCCCTTCTTGCTTGATGAAAAAATCTAATAATCCTTCTTCACTTTTCATAGACACTCTCTCTTTTTGACAATTGAAGAAAAATTTCTCCCGTCATGAGCGTTCAAAATTAGAATCGTATTGTTTTAGACATTTTCTATGTTGGTTTAAAAAAGTTCTATTTTTCTACGTTAATTTTATTGTGTATCAAATTATTATTGTGAAAACGATTTCATGACTTTTGTCCTGGAGAAATAAATTCTTTGTAACAAATGATAAAATAATAGGAATTCACTCGAGTGTCGGTGAGTTTTTGAGGCTGTGCATCATAGCCATTTATTCCTCTCGAAGAGACAACATTTCCCCCTCTTTCGCATCACATGCCCATACCAATTCTCTTCTTAAAGATTTTCCACACAATTTCTATATACGGCACCACTTCATCATCACGTATGTGAAGTTTGGCTGGCCAACATGTATAATTTGACCTTCAGCAAAAGGTCAATTTCTCCTCATCATCTGCCTATCCTTTTCCCAGCTATGTTGAGGTCAGCTTCCAGTCAAACCGGATGCAGACTGAACTGCCATTTTTTTACATGGACCAACTGCCTATGTGGCCTCCACAACCCAGTTACTGGGTTACATGAGGCCTCTTGATAAAATTGGTTGTCAAACTTTGAGCTTCTGACAACTGTCAATTGTCTACAAGTGACAGCTGGGATCAACGGCTCAACGTGCTGTCCTAGGCACGGAGGCTCCTCGGTCTTTGTATGTAAAGATGGTCACCCATCCATTGGCCAACCGCGGCATTCGTACTTTACCTGATTTTCATTCGGTTACACTGGAAGCCGACCCTAACTTAGTTGCGTAAAGGCTAATCAGGCATTACCGTGGACATCCTACCACGTTACGGCGTCACGACAATCTAGGGAAGCAAAATGTATGGGAATATAGGAAGACGCTTTTAAATTTCCGTCCACCATAACGTTATAACGTGCACGTATTTCCATACATTTTTATGGACGTGGTCTTTGGACTGCCACGATAAATCTCCGTTGGCACAAACGTAAAAATAACGTGACGGGATTTTTTCGTGCACTGGATCTTCAACGTAGTTGAAAATCGAACGGTGCGTTTTCTGACGCGCTGTTGCAGAGCGCGATAAAATTACGTCACAATATTTTTACATCTGAGCAAACGTAGTCTAAAAGAAAGATTAGAAACAATAAACATTCATTTCAGACATTAGAAATAATAAAGGCGCACAATGATGAGTAGTGTCTGTTGGCGTTTAGTCGTACACTGTTCATACGAGTGTACGACTAAACACTGTCAGACTGAACACCGACAGGACTTAATTCGACGGGACACTTCGCCGACAGGACTCTTCGCCGACAGGACTCTTCGCCGATAGGACTCTTCGCCGACAGGGCTCTTCGCCGACAGGACTCATCAGAGACGCCACTTTTCATCGTTAGATTAAAACGTGTGACCTCATACGCACGAGCACTGTCGGCAAAGAGTCCTGTCGGCAAAGTGTCATGTCGGCGAAGTGTCCTGTCGGCTAGAGTCCCGTCGAAGTAAAGTCTTGTCGGTGTTCAGTCTGTCGGCGTTTAGTCGTACACTGGTTTCATTCATCCCTCCTGCCTTTTAACATTCTGATCCATACGGCCTGGTTTAAGTTCAAACTATTGTTAGACAGATCTGTCCTTTTTGAAAATATTAATTGTAATTTCTCTAACCACAGTACCTTATTAATTTTTCAGGCAGCCATGGCGAAATGTCGGCGAAAGCGGAAGTAAGTTGATATAAAATAAAACTTATATTAACAGGGTCTCAATTCTTCTCGTGAGGCGACTAAGGGACTTACTAGAGAATGGGCAGCAGCGTTCTCCATGCATTTTACCTTCATACTGCGATCTCCAACCCGCCTACCAAGCGTGGCGATTATGGCAAATCCCCCAAATTGGAGGAGGCCTTTGTCAAGCATTCGTCAGGACGTCTTTCGGTTGAAATGATGATGATGATATCGTCGATAAGTAATAGATGTATGTTATGTGCTTTTAGTAAACTAATTATCTAATATTCTTTTTTTTTTCTTTTGTTTCAGAATGTGCAAAACGTAAGTATTTTATTTGTAATCTATTCTAAAACCACATTCTCTGCATATAATTAAATCAAATCAAATAATTTATTTGCATAATACATGATAAAAAAGGTGTTACTGGTGGTATAAAAAGTACATTGTATAACAACCTAATGAGGTGTGCAAATTAATAAAGGTGTATAAGTACATAAGAAACATAAATTTAAAATTGAAATTATACATAAAAAAACGCTAAAATAAAATTAATAATTAAGTCTTTGTATTCGTGGTGCCATGTCAGATAAAAAATTCATCTTTCATTTAAATAATCATTAATTGAATAGTAACATTTTGCAACTAGATATTCGTGCAAAACTAATTTGAATTTGTCTATTTTGTGTAGGTCTGTGATTCTGTTTGACAGCCTATTATATATTTTGGGTGCCATGCCTCAGATATTTTTATTAAACACTGCTTTTTAACCGACTTCAAAAAGGAGGAGGTTCTCAACTCGGATGTTTATATATATATATTTTTTTATGTATGTTCGGTCATAACTCCGTCATATATAGACGGATTTGCAAAATTCTTTTTTTGTTTGAAGGAAGTTTATTCCGAAATGGTCCCATATAAATTTAATATAGATCTGATGATGAGCTCCAGAGATAGACACCGGAACTCTTTAAAAAATGACAGCAAATCAACCGCGATTTCTGCTATCGCATAAATATGCATTGTGTGTTTGGAATTAGTGCGGGGTGGATACCACAACTAAAAATTTAAAAATAAAAACTTTTTTACAAAAAAAAAAAAAAAACAACCGACTGCCTTAAAAACACTACAAATTGAAAAATAACTTTCATTTCGGAAGTCGGTGGCAAAAAATCCATAAATACAGATCCTAAGACACCGACTTCCGAAATTAAAGTTATTTTTCACTTTGTAGTGTTTTTAAGGAAGTCGGTTGTTTTTTTTTTTTGTAAAAAAGTTTTTATTTATGTCGTCTTACGCATATTTTATTTTTGTGTCGTGTGCTTCTTGGATGTGTATAAAGATGTAGATTCGCCTTGACAAAGATCGCCATTTATAAAGATTATAAATCGCCAGATTATAAATTGGGTTCTCGGGTTTGCGCGGTAGTTGCTTATGGTTAGCCATAGCAATGGTTTCCTTTTTAACAGTTCAACAAACATTTATTACAACATATATGTATATTATAGATCGGCTACGCCAGATTTCAGGATGAATTCGTTTCGGCTAGACCAAACCAGTTCTCGATTCTCATCAACATAATGACACTACATGTTTAAGTGTAACAGTTTACGGTTAAAGTTTCACGTTGGAATGATACCGTGACATCACATCGCTACTTTTTTACTGTAGTAGGCTGTACATGCAGTTTCTTTTGTCTTTTCTGCATAGGTCCTATACCCGTTTGTCCTATCGCGTGTAGGAAGAACTGGTTTGGCCGAGGCGAAACTAATTCATCCTAAAAACGGATTTGGCCGGTAACATATCGTCGTTGCAAATTTAAAATCTCCTATGTGTAAAAAGTAACTTTTCGAGAAAAACGAAAAAAACAGTTTCCTGAAAAAGAAACTGAGGAAACATTCTTATTTTTTTTAGATGTAAAGTGTAAAGGAATTATAATGTATTGAGATAGAAAGTTGTCTTATATCAATGTGTCGTTCAGCGTATATTTATATAAATTTAATTATTTTTCTGCACATAAGAGATTTAACTTTCAACTTTTTGTCACATAAGTGGATTTACAGTTTGTTACATCAGGCAAATAGGAGTTTTCGATGGGCAATAGACATGAGATTTTTTTTAATTTAGCGAATACTTTAGCGATACATTAAGATATTCACAGAAATATGAGTTTTTGCAATAAGTAGATATACCAAATCGCTTTAAAAATATATGCATAGCTCGTATTTGGGAAAATTGTTACATAGGAGATTTTAAATTTGCAACGACGAAATACACTCTTCATCTGCCTAGCCTTTTCGGTCGTCTTCGGTCGGGGTCGGCTTCCTGTCTAACCGGATGCAGCAATACAATTTTACAAGGAGCGACTGCCTAACTAAAAAAATAAATAAGGACAACCAACACTCCGTTATCTGATCCCAAACTAGACAGAGCCTGTACTATGGTAACCAGAAAACTGATAAACATACTTATATATTTCTAAATACACACATATTATAGATAAATTACACCCAGACACAGAACAAATAATTGTGCTCGTCACACAACGACTTGTCTTGGGTGGGAATCGAACCCACGAGCTCCGTCTTAGCAGTCAGGAAACCGACCGACCTGACCTCTTGTGGAGGTTCCTTCGCTGGATTGTAGAAGTCAGGGAGTTGCTAAATACAATGTTGAGCAGAAACATTTATATCCTTTAAAAAAAGATGACTTTGATTAATTGATAGTGTGTATGCAATTAGGGTCCTCTCCTCGCATAGCGATCTAAAAGAGTGTACATGGAGTTTCTTGCCCGTTCTTCTCCAAAGGAACCTGCTACGGTTTGTAATAGGCAACCAGCTTCATCGTGTTCAGGTCGGCTGTGCAATATCAAAACCTAAATCTGCATGAAACTAAAATTATACAGGCGAGCGGAATAACGATTTCTGAATTTTTCTAGATCGGGTTCGGTCGGATCGGTTTCCGACTTTGTGTAACTTCGTATTTGACTAATTTCTGGGAGTTTTTTCTAGCCTAGTATGTGGAGGGTGGTCTATTAGATCGAAAAATGCAAAAACACCCGTTTAAAAAAAAGTGAGTTACTACGTTTTGAAATTGAACAGCCGACGTGTTGAACCGAAATATTAGAATCCAACATATTGAATCTCAGCGCTTCGAACGAATACACTGCACGATTTTCAACTCTTTGACGCTGAACAGTGGGTCGAAGATTCAGTGCGGGACTTCGATATTTATATGTCCGTGCGAACATTCGTCTATAGATATTCAGATTCCAGAGGGGGCAGCTAGTAATTTTAAGATCGTCCAGAAGTCTGAACTCAAGCTGTCAAAAATACCAATTTTTCATACATTTTTTTTTTTTGCAAGTTTTTGACATTTGATTGTCTTCAAGTGTCACTGGGACTAAATTTGAACGTTTTTTACAAACTTTTATTTTACTAGCGATGTCTGTGTGTATGTGTTTGGTACAAATCTTTGAAGCTAAATTAGAACCACTTCCCGATGTCCAATGGAGCTCAAATTTGGTGTACGTACGTATCTTTGGTGACAATACAATAATATGGTACCATGGAGCTGTGCTGATGATGGTGCTGGAAAGCGATCGTAGAAACTTCTTAAATAAGATAAACCCTTTCGAATTTGAGGGCATTTGTTTTGTTTTGGTGAGAATTTATTTCGATAAGCTAAGATGTTATTTTCATGGCAAATGTTACTGGTGACGCTGGAATGAGACGCCCTAGGAGAACACTTATTGGTGATGTTCTTCAGAAGGGTCGGGTGCGTAGCACTAGTAGCCGGTGTGCGTGTATGACTAGATGTATGAAATTAAACGAGGTACAAGGAGTATGTAAGGATCGTAGCAGGTGGCGTTGTGTAGGTTCTGCCTATCCTCATGGGAAAAAGGCGTGATTTTATGTATGTATGTAAGCTAAGACGTCAAAAGCTTGGAGGACACGGTGGAGTACACGGTGGACGTGTGCCCTGCCTGGGCGGAGCACCGCCGTGTCCTCGTGGAGGCGATCGGCGGCGGCGACCTCTCGCGTCCGGCCCTGGTGCGAGCCACCTCCTTCTGCGAAGCAGTAATGCTCGCGAAGGAGGAGGCGGGGCGCGTGAGGGAGTGGCATTCTCTGCGCCCTCACGTCCCTAGCCGCCGCAGGAGGAGACGCCCCGGGCGTCGGGAGTCGATAGCGGACTGCCGGCCACCGTAGGCGCGGACTTGCGGGCGGCGAGCAATGAGTAGCTCGCCGCCCGGTAAGGACCAGGCTCGGGTCGACGGCGCGTAGTGTTCCACGCGCGTCTCAAAGAGATGTCAGCAGCACTGAAGGGGTCTACTAGGACCGATGCCTGCCAGGGTCGCGAGATTGTTCGAAAGAGATACCGTGACCCTGGCACATGGGCAACTGAAGGAAAACACGGGTGGGTTTTAGTCAGTTAAAAGTCTGACACGCCCTCCCGCTCCGCCCAGAGCGGGAGAAGTCATTTGATGATTACCAATCCAAAAAAAAAAGATGTCAAAAGCTTAGAACGAGAATTAGCTGTCAGATTTTTACTGACTAAAACCCACCCGTGTTCCTTCAGTTGCCTGTGCCATTGTCACCGCTGTATTAACAATTTAATGTTTTCTTAGCCGATGCCGCGACAAGTGCGGCAGATTCAAGCGCTGTCGGCGTTGCGACCGCCGCTACAGTGTGCCGCAACCATGCTGCAAGCGGCGTTGCCGTCCCCGCAAGCGTCCATGCAAGAGGAGAACATGTTCACGTCGGCGACCGAAGTACGAAAACTTCTAGCTGTAGTTTATTCGAAACGAAGATTTAAATCGTAGTTTTGCCCTCACTGTGTCTGTAATGAAAAAGTGAGCTCACACATCGATATTATAGAGCGTTTCTATGATAAACAAGTCTTCATTGCATCATTCTGAGTCAGAAGTGACAAAACAGTCATCATCATCTGCCTAGCCTTTTCCCAACTATCTTGGGGTCGGCTTCCAGTCTTACCGGATGCAGCTGAGTACCAGTATTTTACATGGAGCGACTGCCTACCTGACCTCCACAACCCATTTACTGGTTAAGACGGTACCTCTTGGTAAGACTGGTTGTCAGACTTTCGGGCTTCTGACGACCCGTAACGACTATCTAAGATCTACGAAAGACAAAACAAGTGACACAACAGTAACGCGACTATATTTTGACGCCATAGGGTAGGGCTTTTCTAACAATTTAAATCGTTGGTCCAAAAAATATCTGACTTGGAGCGAATTTCACTAATGAACGGAACTTGATACTGAAAACAGAATATTGACACTGACGGCTCTAGAACGCGGTGTAGAAGTCAGTACTTCTGTTTGGTCCTTCTAAGTTTGAGTGTACTACGTGACTAAAAAATTGAAAATAAATAATAGTTTAAAAAACACGCTTCCATTATTTTCTACATTTTAACTTGCCTTTCTTTGAAAGCGTGTTTTTAGTTTTATTTTTTTAACTAAATTTTTTTTTTATTTTACCCTCTGTAGGTACAATTGGCGCTGCCGATCACGTTGTGGGTCTTTCAAAAAATGTGGGCGCTGCGACCGTCGCTACCGCCTTCGTAAACGTTCACGTTCTTGCCGGTCATAAGACAGCTGCAGTCGCAGAACTCTTTATAGTCGGTAAGTGCAAATCAAACAGTCTATAATGTTCCCATTTCTGGAACTGGGATTGCCAGATGGCCGGGAAATCCGAGATTGTCCCGGAATTTAACGTCTTGTCCCGTGTCCAGGAATTACTTTTAATCCCGGATTCCTTATAACTTGAATTCCCAGTTTGTCATATTCAACCTGCTGAAAAATTTAACAAACTTCAGATTTAGATCAATTTTGCTGTGTATTGCTTGGAAATTCGACCATTTTGGCGAAACACTGGTGGCCAAGGCCCTGAAAAAAATGGTAAAATGCCTCTCTGTATAAACTTGTCTTTAATTTATACAATGTTGATACGACAGAGGCGCTTTCCTTTAAACTGCCTATACTAGGTACCATTTTTAAGCTCTGTACTGTGTAAATCTGTACTGTGTACTGTGTAAATCAATTAAATAGGAGCAGTAGTTTAGTCGCAAATGATTTTTTAAGTTTTTGCCCTGTTTCAACACAATGTATTTTTTCTAACAGCTGATTATGTCTACGCATAAGTCATGCACCATTAAAACGATAAATCTGAGACGCGTTGTTGCCGCTCTGAGTCACAAGTACAACCAAATATTTTCGCTAAAAGATGACAATGCAAACAAGGAAGCAATGAATACACACACTTGCACTTTCATTTCGAGAGTGACAGTCATAGCAAAACATCCCGCGCGTAAAAGAGGTCACTGTGTTGCTACTGCATCTTAGATCCTTGCGATCGGCGTCTAAAAAACTTGTTTTTTCAGTTCGTCGACGCTACCCTTTCCGAATGTACGTTATGTTAAGTACTTACACGGGCGCGCCCGCGCTGCTTTTGTTTTTTCGATTGTTTTTTTTTTTGTGATTGACTGCTTTTATTGTGATACGACGACTGTTCGGTGGCCACCACGATCTCCAGACCGCACTCCCATGGATTTCTTTTTGTGGGGGTACATTAAGGGTGAAGTGTATGCCTCAGAGATAAAGGAACAATTGTTGAAAATAGGATTATTTCAGCATTTCACAAATTAAAGTGCTTAGCGACGGACAGTGATTTAATTCGAAATATATATAAAAATATTCTTTGTTTGTATACTTTGTGCATTCATGTGAATGGAGGACACATCGAGAATTTAAAAATTTAGTGTTTTTTTTTGTGGTTCTTGTTGTGCGCGTATTTGAAAACCTTACAACGTAAGCTACCGCCCGCGCCACCCCCAGCCGCCCGCTCTGACACGAAACAACACACGCCGCGCTCCGGCGCGCGTGCACGACGTTACCGGTCTGTTACCTAGGTATCTAAGGTCAGTTAAATTTATTTACAAAGGGTGGTGCGTTTTATTCTGATTTGTAAGCTATTTAGTTAGTTTGAAAAAAAAAAACAAATTTTTGGTTATTTTTATTTTTATACTGTATCGAATTAATACTAAATTTTTGTTGAATTCCACTCTGTATATGGAAGTGAGGGATCATCCAGCACGTGGGTTGGTGGATGTTATATTTCGAATTTGTTGTTCTAAGTTCAAGTAATAATAAAAGGATTGTGTGGTTTTTATGAAACCACGGTAAAAGTGAAACTTTTTTTCACATTATAGACATTTAACTAAAATTTTCGGAATATATGCAAAAGCTTAATAAAAAGACTTAATTTAATATTCATACGAAATAAGTTAAATAATAAATTCAAGCACTCAAAATTGAAATAAATCCATAAACAACAACATGCACCAGCGAGCGCCTTTCACTTTATCCCTACTCCGCGGCCGACCGTCACGCAACATGCAACACACAGACGAAAAAGTGTGAGACGATGTAATAAAAGTAATTTTCACTTTAATAAAAAATTATAAGCCTTTTATTCCATGCAAAAAGTAGGATAAGTACATATGTCGGAACGTGAGCATTATCGGCACCGTCGTCAGACATTATGTGGGCGGGATATTAGGGTGATCGAGCAAAGAATAATACTTAATGCACAATAATCACTTTTAATAATAACCAAACACAATAATCACAATAATTAGTTAAAGCCAAACGAAACGTAGGATAGTTCCTAGACTGGAGGTTGTGTTCTCTAGAACGGTCGGAAGGCAATTGCCTTTCTTCCTGGCGCCCCTCCACTAGCTAGGCTCCGTCGTAGCACGAAGTTAGACGAGTGTCAGTGCTGCCACTACTTGGGTCATGTGCCGCGTTTCGTTTAGCGACCGTACTAATGACCGTCTCCGACACATACATAGTTTAAAGAAAAGAAAAATAATGATATTTTTTGCACGTATTTCACTTGGTTTTAGAAAAAAAAAAATGTTTAAATCTAGTCAAGTGAAGGTGAAGACCTCCTCTAAAGAATTCCATGTATCTCTATCTTGAGCTATTTGCGGCCAGCAGGTGCCAGCTATTTTTAACCGACTTCAAAAAGGAGGAGGTTCTCAATTCGGATGTTTATATGTTTTTTTTTTATGTATGTTCGGCCATAACTCCGTCATATATAGACGGATTTGCAAAATTCTTTTTTTTTTTTTCGAAAGGGTTTTATTCCGAAATGGTCCCATATAATTTTCATATAGATCTGATGATGAGTTCGGGAGACAGACACTGGAACTCTTTAAAAAATGACAGCAAATCAACCGCGATTTCTGCTATCGCATAAATAATATAAATATGCATTGTGTGTTTGGAATTAGTACAGGGTGAATACCACAACTAAAAATATAAAAATAAAAACTTTTTACAAAAAAAAAAACAACCGACTTCCTTAAAAACACTACAAAGTGAAAAATAACTTTAATTTCGGAAGTCGGTGACAAAAACACCATAAATACAGATCCTAAGACACCGACTTCTGAAATTAAAGTTATTTTTCACTTTGTAGTGTTTTTAAGGAAGTCGGTTGTTTTTTTTTTGTAAAAAGTTTTTTATTAGCTCGTTTGCCCATCTCGTGTGGGGTCTGCCTTTGAGACGTTTGCCGATTGGTCCCTACCACGTTGTTACCCTGTTGGTCCTTTCATCCTTTAGCCTCGCTACGTGCCCAGCCCACTTCCATTTTAGTTTCTTAGCGTAGGTAAGAGCATCCGTCACTTTGGTGGTTTCTCTTGTGACGAATTTTTTGCATCTTTTTAATATTGCGCTTACTTTGTTCTATTCCGCGTTGGCATGTAGTTGAAGTTTAAGTACGGACCCCTAAAATCATCAGTAACCAGGGTCGGACATGGGGTGGGCTGTCGGTTTGATTTACGCAAAATAGGGCATACAGAGTTCAGTATAATAATGCCTTCAGAATGTTGTTGGGGCTTCCACGTTACTGCAGTGCATCAGGAATTTAAGCTGGCATATACTTTAGTACCATTCTGCGTAAAAGGATTGCACGTTCATGATGCAGTGTGTGTTTGTGCGTCAACGGCGTTTTGAAGCAGAGATGCCTTGTCTACATTGCATTGGGTACATGGACATGTACCTACATGTACCCAATGTGTCAGGTGCGTGTAATCTAGACAAATAAATAAAATTGGAGTGCCTGTTTGTAATATTAAAATAACCGCTTTTTACTAAGGGTATATGGATTAAGGGTACACGGTTCATATAGGTACCAAAACATTTTTTTTTACAATTTTTCTTTTGTTGTCAAATTGTCTGTTTGTTCCGGCTAATCTCTGAAATAGCTGGACCGATTTTGACGGAACTTTCACTGGCAGATAGCTGATGTAACAAGGAGTAAATTAGGCAACTTTTATTTTAGAAAAAAAAAATATAATCTCACGAAAAACTTTTTTTTTTAAATACCACGCGGACGAAGTCGCGGGGTATTTTAAAAAAACAACGCAGTTTTTTATAACATGCAACACAGAATACAATATTTTAGATTAAAAAAAAAACTGATGTTCCCACTACTGGGACACAGGCCTCGGTGAGAGGGAGTGCGCCATAATCCACCACGCGGGCTCAGTGCGGGTTGGTAGATGTCACATGTCGAAGACATGCCTGTATCCTCACGATGTTTTCCCTCACCGTTTTGTGAGCAGTCGTGAACTCGTGATGAAATAATTTACACAAAGTCAAGCCTCTGCCTGGGTTTAAAACCAAGACCTAAAGTTGCAGCCGTTACCACTGTGCCCCCACTGCTCTTGTCTTAATTTCATTGTAATATTTAAAAATGTTCAAGATGTCGTCACTTGTGGAAAACACAGTGGAAAATTGCTTTTTTTTTACCAATACCTTAATTTTTGGATAAAATGGTTTAAAAAAACTAAAAAAACACGCTTGATACCAATAAAAAAATACCTTAAATAGCACCCCACGCTTTTTTTTCCATTATTTTGTACTTTTTAATTTGGTTTTCAATGGAAGCGTGTTTTTAATTTTTTTTAAACATTATTAATTTTCAATTTTTTCGGGTGTTTCGAATTTTGAGACGTATGTCAGCGTAGTTTGTGACGGATGTCATCGTAGTTTTCGAAGACAGTTTTTTTGCTGTCCTGGTAACCCTGGCAAGGATAATGGCACAAATTAGTTTGTGACGTATTTCAGCGTAGTTTTCGAAGACAGTTTTTTTGCTGTCCTGGTAACCCTGGCAATACGAAAATAAGGTTTTCGAAACTATCAAATACATGAGATTTCTCCACCTACTATTTACAAAATTAGTATCATATCTTTGATTTATTTATTCATTTGCTTTTTACATGCTTTATATTAGCTTCACTTGTATGTTTGTTTGTAACCGACTCCTTATAGCGCGATTTTGACCCACTTTAAACGAACAGATTTCATTTAAACTCTTTAGACTTATCGAGGACCGATGACAATACTTACTACAATTTGTCTTCGAAAACTACGCTGACATACGTCACAAACTACGCTGACATATGTCTCAAAATTCGAAACACCCTAAAAAATAGAAAATAAATAATAGTTTAAAAAACTAAAAAACACGCTTCCATAGAAAACTAAACTAAAAAGTAGAAAATAATGGAAAAAAGTGTGGGGTGCTTGATATCAATAAAAAAATACCATAAAAAGCACCCCACGCTATTTTCCATTATTTTCTACTTTTTAGTTTGGTTTTCTATGGAAGCGTGTTTTTTATTCATAAAAATATTACTTATATTGCATGTCATAGTATAAAAATACATCTAGGTACTAATCTACATTAAAATTTTGAAACGTTAAAAAATTTAATTTTTGGTTCTAGGATATGCCGTTTCCTCACAATGTTTCCTTTACCATATTTTTTTATGTTTTAGGACAACCAACACACCGTTATCTGATCCCAAACTAGGCAGAGCCTGTACTATGGCAACCAGATAACTGATGAATATACTTATAAATTTCTAAATACATGTATATTATAGATAAATTACACCCAGACACAGAACAAATAATTGTGCTCATCACACAAAGATTTGTCCTGGGTGGGAATTGAACCCACGACCTCCGTCTTAGCAGTCAGGGTCACTAACCACTTGACTAACAGGCCAGTCAAAAGTTTTGAGAACAGTGGTGATGAAATTATTTACACAAAGTAGGAAGAGCTTGCCTGGGTTCCAATCAATGACGTATAACTATTAATCCGGGATCCGGGACCGTCCACTTCATATCCTGCACCCTAATTGCGAAACGCACAATTTATCAGAATCTGAATGGTATTGAAGATTATTTCTAAACCATTGCGTCATTTGTTTGAATAAATTGTCGGCTCAGCAACGTAAATAACGCAATGAATGTTGTTTAACTATGAATATTAAACCAATTCCTACCGATATAAAGTTCCGAAATTACCCCTATGTTCAATGCAATTTCGTAATAATTGGCGGTACTTAAACGTGTGTCCGTGTTCATTGTATGAAGATCTGCACACATTACAAGTGTGGGGGTGAGCCAGACGTATTGATCCATGACTCCATCCCTTTCTGGCACATAGACACAGCTTTCACTAGAGCGAGAAAGAAGCGGCTATAGAATTTGCCCTCCGATGCCGAAGAGTTACGGCGTATGACGAATGATTCAGGTAGAAATAGACGTGAGGAGTACAGACTTTGGGTAAAACGATTCTCCGCCAAAACAGCATTTCTAAGATAAAATTTCCTACAAAAAAAAAAAAACACTACAAAGTGGAAAATAACTTTAATTTTGGATGTCAGTGTCTTAGGATCTGTAATTAAGGTTTTTTTGCCACCGACTTCCGAAATTAAAGTTATTTTTCACTCTATAGTGTTTTTTTTGTACGAAGTCGGAAGTCGTCGTTATTTTTTTTGTAAAAAGTTTTTATTTTTAACTTTTTAGTTATGGTAGATACTCCGCAATAATCTAATCGTGTTATTCGTTCATTTGTCGCACAAATATTATACTTAATGCAAATTTAAGACTTATTTGGTTTTCACATGGATCCCATTGTCCGAATGGAACCAAATTAAAATGGAACCATTCGGGAAGCACCAGCTTTCAAATAAAAAAGAATCATCAAAATCGGTTTACCCAGTCAAAAGTTATGAGGTAACAAACACAAAAAAAATACAAGCGAATTGATAACCTTCTTCTGTTTTTGAAGTCGGTTAAAAAGTGTAACATGCATAGTCCCATTAATATATATATATAAATGAATCCCTATTTCCCTTGGTCACGACATCACGCGTTAACGGCTGGACCGATTTCACTATTTTTCTTTTGTTGTGTTTGTAATTGTCAGGAGAAGGTTCTTATGAAAGAAAAAAAATAAAAAATTGCGCGGAGTATTAGAAAATTTAAGATTACTTATTTGAGAAATACTTAACAATCATATAATAGGACAATGTAAACTTTTTTAATGTAACATTATGACATTTGACATAGAATTGGCAGAATGCGTGCTCAAATATCATCAAAGAGACAGGACAACGTCTGTCGGGTCAGCTAGTAAGTAATATATTTTAGGACAACCAACGCACCGTTATCTGATCCCAAACTAGGCAGAGCCTGTACTATGGTAACCAAACAATTGATAACCATACTTATTTATTTCAAAATATACGCATATTATAAGTAAATTAAACCTAAAGAATAAATAATTGTGCTTATCACACAAAGATTTGTGGGAATCGAACCCACGACCTCTCCGGCTTAGCAGCCAGGGCCATTAACCACTAGACTAACAGGCCAGTCAAATGTCTTACTTTAAAACTAGCTAATTAGTAAGGGATACTATAACATTAGCAGAGCAGGACAATGTGGGCAGGGCTTATTGCTCGCAGAACAGATGGCCGATGGGGCCGAAAGGTTCTGGAATGGCGACCGCTTACCGGAAGACGTAGAGTCAAATCAAATCAAATCAAAAGTAATTCATTCAAACAAATCCACTTTATGAACGTCAAAGTTACATAAGATAGTCCCTCAAAACGCCCTGCCCTTCACTACTTCCTAGTGCTTTAGCTGAGAAGAAGTGGCGCAACAAGTAAACAGTAGTTGGAAAGCCTCCCACAAGGTCGACCGATGACCTTGTGAAGGCCGCAGGAACACGCTGGATGCGGGAAGCACAAAACCGGTCGAAGTGGCGGAGCTTGGGGAAGGCCTATGTCCAGCAGTGGACATTAATTATGATGATGACTATAATGTATATGTTGTAATGTAATGTATGTACATGTTACGGAGTTCTCGAATGACAAATTTTGAATTTTAAATTATTTATTTATTTATAATTTATTTAAACTTTTCGCACACAAAAAAAAGGTACAAAGGCGGACTTAATGCCTTAGGCATTCTCTACCAGTCAACCAAGGGTGGTGAAGAGATTACATGGCAGGTGCTTTGTTTGAGAGGAACAATAGTGAAAAATTTATAATAATGAATTATAAATAAGAGAAAAACACTAGTACTAAAATAGGTTATAAACTAATATACACACATACATATTTGCTATAATAAATACTTATAATATATATATATATAAATCTACAGATACTAATTCAAGGTAGAGAAGTGTTGAGATGACTACGCTATTTGTTATGAAAATAACTCTGCAATTTCCGCTTAAATGCAAACCGACTGGTGGCCGTCCTAATATCGAGAGGAAGCGCATTCCAAAGAAGGATGGACTGAATATGAAAGGAAGAATGAACAAAGTCTGAAGAATGAGAAGGACAAAGTAGAAGAAGATTGTTAGATGAACGCAGATTCTTAGTGTGAGAAGAACATAGATATTGGAAGTTAGACATAAGATAAGAAGGAGGATTTGGAGAGTTGAGAAGGGAGAAAAGCATAGTCAAAGCGCGCAAACTTCTTTGGTGAATAGACATCCATTTGAGCTCAGACCTATAGCTCGACACATGGTCATACTTCCTGAGATTAAATATGAATCGGATACAATTATTGAGCAATCTGTCGAGTTTATCCAGCAAAACCGCATTCAAGTCAAAGTAGCACACGTCACCATAGTCGATGATTGGGAAAATCAAAGTCTGCACCAGCATGGTCTTCGTTTTAGCGGGCAAAAAGTTCCTCAGACGATACAGGGATCGCAGAGTCCCGTTGACTCTTTGACTGACACTAGACACCTGGCGTTGCCAGCTCAGTGTCGAGTCAAGATGCAAACCGAGATCTCTCACCGAAGAGGTCATGGGTATGACGGTACCATTGAACATGAGAGGAGGAAGAGAGCTAAGCGTCACCCTTCCCATCATGCGCAAGCTTCCAATAACAATGGCCTGACACTTTGAAGGGTTTACTGACACTCCAAAACGATCAGACCACTTTTTTATTGCATCCAGGTCTCGGTTTATATCCGCTATAGCGTCTGGTAAACTTTCTACCCGCTCAGCTGTATACAATTGTAGATCAACAGCATAAAGATGATACGAACACCGAAGACAGTGAGTTATAAAATTAATGAAGATGGAGAATAACAATGGAGAAAGAATACCGCCTTGTGGAACACCAGCCTCCAGATCACGCCAACTCGACGAACTCTCATCAACGCGAACTGACTGCTAACGTCCCCGAAGATAAGAAGAGAACCATTCCAGAGCCTCGGGCGAAACCATAAGATGAGAAAGGATAGAAAGAAGAATATCGTGGCTGACAGCGTTAAAGGCATTAGAGAAATCAATTAATACCAGAACGGTAACCTTGGTATCCTCCATGGCTTCTCTAATGTCACCAGTCACTTTAAGGAGCGCAGAGGAAGTACTGTGCCCAGACCTGAATCCAGACTGGAAAGAGCTGACAAGGTTGTTCCGGTGAACAAACCCCGTAAACTGCTTGTGTACGCAGGCCTCAAGCACTTTAGAGAGGAAGGGGAGAATGGAAATGGGTCGAAAGTGATTGGGGAGGGAGGGATTGGAAATTTTAGGAAGTGGGCGGAATTGTCCGGATTTAATATGTATTTTAGTATTATTGTTTTAATTATTTTTGTATTGACTGTAATTATGTATTTGAATTGATTGAATTTTGACCTTTATTTCCTAACTAGCTTTTGCCCGCGACTTCGTCCGCATAAAATTTCTTGTTCCTTGTTCAAGGTCGGGACCTTGCCCGTCGCGTCGAATCGCCTACCCGTGCGATTTTTCCCGCTTTTGCAACATTTTTCATTACTGCTCCGCTCCTCTTGGTTGTAGCGTGATGTTATATAGCCTATAGCCTTTCTCAATAAATAAGCTACCCAACACAAAAATATTATATTCAATTCGGACTAGTAGTTCCTGAGATTAGCGCGTTCAATCAAACCAACAAACATACAAACAAACTCTTCAGCTTTATAATATTATATAACTATAATATAATATATATTATAGTATAGATTTATAATTTCCAATGAAGTATTACAAACTCTTACGACATCCTCGGGAAGAAATGGGGGGATTAAGGGACTTACTAGAGAATGGGCAACAGCGTTCTCTATGCATTTTAACAACATATTGCGATCACCAAATCGCCAGACAAGCGTGGTGGTTATGAAAACCCCCCCAAAATGGGGGAGGCCTATGTACAGCATTGGACGTCTTTCGCCTGGATTATTGATGATGGTTTTAAATTATTTTGTACGCCGAATAGGCGAATATTGTAAAACATGTTGAACTACCAATATTAAACTCGTTTCCGTCCATATGTGTATATCTATGTATCATGTTACATATACGGTACCGTGTGGTGTCGGATGTAAGGAATAGCACCAGCCCATTTCTTCCCGTGGGTGTCGTAAAAGGCGGCTAAGGGACTTACTAGAGAATGGGCAGCAGCGTTCTCTATGCATTTTACCACCATACTGCGATCGCCAACCCGCCTGCCAAGCGTGGCGATTATGGCAAAGCCCCCCAAATTGGGGGAGGCCTAAGTCCAGCAGTGGACGTCTTACGGCTGAAATGATGATGATGATGTTACATATCTTCGTCAGCCTTTTTCCCAACTATCTTGGGGTCGGCTTCCAGTCTAACCGGATGCAGCTAAGTACCAGTATTTTACATGGAGCGACTGCCTATCTGACCTCCACAACCCAGTTACTGAGTGATACGATACCCCTTGGTAAGACTGGTTGTCAGACTTTCGGGCTTCTGACGACCCGTAACGACTGTCTAAGATCTACGAAAGACAACCGGGACCAACGGCTTAACGTGCTTTCCGAGGCACGGAGGGGTCTTGGTATGTAAAGATGGCCACCCATCCACGGACCAACCGCGGCAAACGTAGCTTAACCTGAACGATGGACCCGTGCGGCTGTTATTACTTAGCCACAAGCCCTTCAGTTACACACGTTTATACAAATAAATGCATCTTTATCTTTATGCGAGCAATCTTTAGCCATAACAATATTAGTTGTTTTTATTTACTGACTGCGAGGAAATCTATTAATAGTGTTACGAGTGTGGGGTGAGCCAGACTTATCGATCCACATTTTCCCAAGACTCCATCCCCTTTGTCATATTGATACATCCTTCACTAGAGCGAGAAAGAAGCGGCTATAAAATTAGCCCTCTAGAAAGAAAGGAAATACATTTATTTAGCACAAACTCAAAATAATACAGCAAAATATACATTAATTAACAAAAAAAATCGCATCGATATATATATATCGGTGAAATGTTCTTGTGGATAAAAGCAACTTAAAAAAAAAATCGGTTGTCTGTAAAGTCGGTTTACTGACGATAGTTGAACGTGACAACGTCATAACAAAATACTGATGCGCGCTCTCGTTTGCACTGGAACGCCTCAGAGCGAGGTAACGCCGCATGAGTCATGTTTTTTCGTGCGTGCAGCCGGCTCCATCGAATTATAAGACGTTGTCACGTTAAAAACAAAAATTAAAAAGATAATCAATAAAAGTGTAAAGTGCGGTGTTATAAACTAGCATTTAAGTGTGCCCCACGGCTGCGCTAAAAAGGTTCAGTTCAGCAAAAAATGCCAGACAACGAGTGCCTGACGCTGATTTTCAGCTGGACCTCTAGTGAAGAGCGTCTGCGAGCAATCTCTCTCGCTTTAGTGACGGATGTTTCTGTGCGATTGAAAGGGATAAAATTTCCGAAGTCTTACTGAACCCTTAGAATAAAACTTGTTATTTTCTGTCGGTGAGGAAATCTGTATGATGAAGTTAATTAAAAGAAAAAAAACATATGTGCAATTCACACGTGGTAGAAGTGAAACCGTCAAAAATTTTGGCTTCAAGATAATGAGACGAATTTAAAAAACTCATATGTCTATTTGTCCAAAAAGCCTGCTCGAAAAACGTCAAACAGAAAAGTACACTTTCTCAAGGAGCACCCTTACTTAACGATTTCCATTACCCCAAGTGTTAGAGCGAGACACAAAACATAATGATGTTGTTATGTGTCTGTCTCTTTTTACTGACGCTTTTTCGTTTCATAGACTTTCAAATCACAACAGTGATAAAGAAGATTTCACTTCAAAAATATTTAAAGTACTGACTGTTATACATTGCGTTGGCTTTAAGCAATAAAACCGTTTTAATTTTTGACTTCTTCATATTTTTTGTTAAATTGACTGTAGAACCCTGTTATTCCGTTTTTTTACTGGCTCATCACCACATCAAGGCGCTACCGTGCAGACGACCTGCCTCACCGTCTCTCGCCATTTGTCGTGACTGACAGATGACATCAGTGATAGCTTCTGCCTCCACTTGTGCATGAGACAGTGTTTAGATATCTATTAAATATATACACTACACTAACCATAGTAACAAACACTCTGTAAACATTTAAAGTGTCTACCAACAGAAGAGATACAGCCCTTTGACGGACGGACGGACAGCAGAGCCTTAGTAATATAGTCCCGGTGATAGCGGAACCCTATTAAAGCATCTTTTGTATCATCTAGTCTGGATTTTAAATTAACATTTTGTTTTGGGAACATTGTGTTTTCCGATTTTGTTTTGACAGTCTTATTAATGCAGTGACTGTCAGCGACTCACTGATGGGCAAAGGCATGACGTCCATAGTTTGATCGACGGGTAATGTGGCCCACGGATCGTCTGTTTTGTCCAGCTCGTCCCGCCATCTTTACGGGATCAAAGGCGACACCTTCAGGCTGTGCCTAATCTCCATCTAGTCGCTATTTTGGATGAATACATTTATCAATAGTTTTAATAATTTGTTTCTTTTTTTTTTCAGGTAATGTCTTGTTGGTAAGTTGCCCCTAATTTTCTGTTTCTTAAATTGTGCAAGTGAATTGACACCATTCAAAAATAAGATGTAATAAAGACATATTGGAACCAAGTTGTTTTATTTTATTACTTTCGTTTTCTAGTTAATCAGTTCCAGGAACGTTCGTTAATTTCTCTGTAGTTTTTGACATTCAATATAAAAAAAACTAGTCAAAATACTTAAATTTTTGCAGTATAGGTATTTGTAATAGATTGAGACCGAGAATATAATTTGAGAACGGGAACTACCCCTCTGATTTAAACGCATTGATGTCCGACCAGCAACAACTTGCCAGTTTTAGCTGCCCTCGCATTGTGAGAAATCTTCGTGCAATGTGAAGTCAGCTTATACTGGAAATGTATTTGATATGTTCCTATGTGGTCACTTTTATAAAGGGGTGACGTTTAGTGTTAACGCCACCCCAGTGAAATAACTAAATAAAACTGCTGTAGCGTCTCGTTCAGTGTACCTCAACCAATTCAAATAATAATGGACCCAGTATTGAGCCTTTAGGTACACCTTACTGATCTGGCAGGTCGACTGACTTCACGATTCCAATGCTTACTTATTGGGATTATTTTTTATGTTAAATGGAATATATTACGTTAACAATGATAGTGTGTTATTTTTACGAAATACATTTAGTGAAAACTTGATCAAAAGTTGCGATTTACTCAATGAAAGGCCTACCCTAATCCCAATAATGTTACGGTTGGTTTCCAGTGTAACCGAATGCAGCTGAATCCCAGTATTTAACGTGGGGTGACCGCCTATCTTTTCTTAAAAACTCTGTTACAGATATGTCAGGGGCGCTAAAGGGCTCACAAAAACACAAATAAAAACGAATATTTACATCAAGATATTTATTAGAGATTGTCATATTTGAAGATGTTAAATACAAATACATAATCAGTTACTTATTCAAAAAACAGTACATTATGCAGTAATTAAATTACGACTTGTTACAATTTTGAGATCACATTTCCTCTCCTCCCTTAATTTTAATTTTACATTACTCTTGTGTTCCCCAGTGGGGTGAACAGAACTGTATAGATCTGCTTACCCCACTGGGGCAGCAGATAAATATTCAGCAGAACTGTATATTTAAATGATCACAATCCTCCCTTATTCGAGTCCACCCAGGGAGGATATTTTGAGCAACGAGCTTTTTCAGTCCAATAAAGTCATTTTAGACTTATTTAAATTTACAAACGTAAAAAATTGATAATTTAACACTGTCTTCCGAATTGTCAGTCGTTTTTTTATATCACACCTTAAATTGGAATATTTCCAATAAATCAATGGGGTATATTCGCAAAAGCTTTATGGTATGGTCAGTACTAGGTCAGAGACAAAGCAGAAACGTCTCAAGTGCTTGTAAGTGATTACACGGGCACCAACACCCTTCGAAATTCCCGACTCGGCTACAAAAATGGTTAATTATGGTGGTAAGATTTCTAGGATCCTGTCCATTACTTTCATTTTGTGAATATGCCCCATTTACACTACATTTATCATCTTAATAGTAATTTCGCAAAGGCCTTTCCAAAAAAATGCTTATTAAACATGGAAGTTTGACATTTGACATTGGTAGGTGTTTCATTACATTGTCCACCTAGGTTTTGCATTTTAAGAAGATGAAAAATCTTCTATCCAACACTCTTAGCGTCAGAAGTAAACAAACATAATAGACATAGTTTATGACAACTCTTTTAAGAAGAATTCTACGGTACTAACACTGAGAATTGAATAGACACTTAACTGTGTCCAATTTTGTGACATTTCAACAGACAGGACGCAGTGACGAAAACACAGATAATTTCTGTGACATTGTCACGAATACTTTTCCGCTGCAATGTAACAAATGTGAACGCAGCTTGACAATTAGAGACGCGAACTTTGACAACATGATTTAAAAGTTACAAAAGCGAAATACCTATGGTATTTTGAATGCAAATTAGACAAAATACATCACCGTTGACACAGAGTTACAGAAACTGAAAAAGAAACATTCATATGCTTGACGAAGAAATCGGTGACGCTTTTTGGTCAATCCGAACAGATTTATCTTTGAATATTTCACAAGGTGTTGAGTAATCTTAGGCATATTGTTCACTATCAAAACTTAATGTTGACAGCTGTCATTGATGACAGTTCGTGCTGCAAATAAATTGCTGGCGCCAAATTCTGTAATAATATTTGAGTAGCGATCAATATGCCTTATATTTGGTATATTTTTACCCTCACACGTCCCATGTCTTTTCTATTATGCAGCTGGAAACGCCTCGTGCGCCGTCGACATCTTAGAGAAGCAGCCAAACCACGCGTTAGCTTCCCGCGTATCACAGATTGTAATCTACATCTTCGCTCTTGTCATATTTCCCCGAGACTTCTTCTTGAACTTCGTCTGTTTCTTGACAGCCATCTTCGTGAAGATATTACTCACATGTCCATTCAAACGAGGCTCTTGCGTGTTCCAATTCTCTGACGAAATTCCAACTCCACTCCAGCTGCTTATTCTGGTATCTTCCATCCTATGATTGAAATCTTGTCTCAACTCCGATATTGTCTTGCAGATAATGAGAGTACATCTTCTATGCATCTTAAGGTATTTCTGTTCGGATTTTTTCCAAGGAGATTTACAGCTTCGACGACTTCGGCGGGTGCTGGGTCACAGGCGCATTGCGATGAATATTACGGGGATTATTTTCACAGAAAGGTGACTGAATCACCAAATCCTTTAGCAACAACATTGCCTCATCGACTTCTGCTGGAGGCTTCGTTGCAAAAAAATGTTCAATGGTACCAAAATCTTTCCTGACAAAAGCCTTAAAAAAATCCACTAACTGAGGTTTCCCGTCCAGATTGCCCTTCCTCAAAACGAAGCTATGTTGTGTTTGCTCGTCGTAAATGGGCTTCATGGTTGGATTATACGCTTGCATACTGCAATTTAGCCACACAATGACACCACTTTTTTAATTTAAGAGACGTGCGCTTTGTACAGCGTTCGGTTGGAAACTGGGTCCATACGGCGAGGGAAGATGATGGATCAATAAAGCAGGAGATTCAGGGGAAGAGAGGGAAGGGGTGGCTCGCGCATGCGTCCCGGTGATGTGCCACAGAAGCTCCGCCCTATAAGGGTTGCATTACGTGTTACTTCCTTTTGCCCGATTGCAGCGGAGGCGATAAGGAGGGTAATGTTCTAAGTCAATAAACTTGTTAGTTCTACTGCTATTTTGTTTGTTATTAAGCGATGATGTCGTCGAAATTGAAGCAGGATTGTCTGTTATGTTAAAAACAACAGTACCTACATGCTTTAATAGAAAACCTCAATAAGTTGAAAACTTGACTGGAGTGAATAATGGAAGAGAAAAGTGATGTGCTTGATGAAAAAGACAACAGACTGACCTCTGACTTTGTTACGGTCTTTCTTCTCAAAGAAATCAAATAGAAAACGCCGGCTTTATGTATTTTTTTCAAATATGATTGCCATGTAAAAGTGTTCGTACAGAAATAAAAACATTAATAACATTTAGTTTTGGGAACACCCTCATAAACGGTATCCGTCACTGTTTTTTCAGTCCAATTAATGCACTTGCTGACAGCAATGCACTGCTGGGCAAAGACATGGCGTTCTTTCGCGCATCCAGCTCTTCCTATCCACGGCTGTAGTGGACCACTGTTCGTTTGTTTTGTCCAGCTCGTTCCATCATCTATCCGGGGTTTTCAGCGATGTCTTCTGGGTGAATCAGGTCTTCACCTAGTCGTTATTTTGAATAATTACAATTCGCTTATATTTTCAGGTAGTCTCGATGGTCATTTGTCCATTCATTTGGCCGGTGTTTGTGAAAATGTGCAGGCGACTTGATTCCGTTAAATAGCAAAATACAAAGCTATTAATAGAATAAAATAGCTTCTGCCCATGTTTATGACTGCGATAAATTTCTTGCTTCTCCAACCCTCCCCGTCGCATCAAATCGCCTGTCCGTGCGTGGTATTTGTAACTTTTTTTTTGTATTTTCTCGGCTCCTAAGGGAGCAACATTTAAAGCTATACATTTCCAGTACAAGCTTATTTCTCATTGTACGAAGATCTCACGCAATGCAAGGTCAGCTACAACTGGAAATATATTGCTTGATATGCTACCATGTGTGCACTAAACGTCACCCCAGCAAAATAACTAAATAAAACTGCTATAGCGTCTCGTTCAGTGTACCTCAACTAATTTGAATAATAATGGACCCAGTATTAAGCCTTTAGGGACACCTAACTGAACCGGCAGCTTGGATGATTTTACGGTCATAATATTTACTCATTGAGACATATTTTTATGTTAATACGAATCTATTACGTCAAGAATGTTAATGAAAGAACTTTTGCGATGTACATTAAGTTAAAAACTTGATCAAAAGCTGCGATGTACTCAATGAAAGGCCTATCCTTAAAACAACTATGTTACGGTTGATTTCCAGTGTAACTGGATGCAGCTGAATACCAGTATTTAACATGGGGGACCTATCGTTTCTTTAAAACCTAGTTACAGGTATGTAACGGGAGCTGAAGGGTCCACAAAAACACAAATAAAAAACGAATATTTACATCAAGATATTTATTAGAGATTGTCATATTTGAAGATGTTGAACACAAATACATATTCCATTATAAAAAAAGTACATTATGCAGTAATTAAATTACAACATGTTACAATTTTAAGATCACATTTCCTCCCTTAATTTTAATTTTACATTACGCTTGTGTACCCCAGTGGGGTGAACACAACTGTATAGATCTGCTTACTCCACTGGGGCAGCAGATAAATATTCAGCAGAACTGTATATTTAAATGATCACAATCCTCCCTTATTCGAGTCCACCCAGGGAGGATATTTTGAGCTGTGAGCTTTTTCAGTCCAATTACTTTAAAGTCATTTTAGACTTATTTAAATTTACAAACGTAAAAAATTGATAATTTTAACACTGTCTTCCGAATTGTCAGTCGTTTTTTTTTATCACACCCTAAATTGGAATGTTTCCAATAAATCAATGGGGTATATTCGCAAAAGCTTTATGGTATGGTCGTACTAGGTCAGAGACAAAGCAGAAACGTCTCAAGTGCTTGTAAGTAATTACACGGGCACCAACACCCTTCGAAATTCCCGACTCAGCTACAAAAATGGTTAATTATGGTGGTAAGATTTCTAGGATCCTGTCCATTACTTTTATTTTATGAATATGCCCCATTTACACTACATTTGTCATCGTAATAGTAATTTCGCAAACACCTATCCAAAAAAAAAAAAATGCTTATTATACATGGAAGTTTGACATTTGACATCGGTAGTCGTTTCATTACATTATCCACCTAGGTTTTGGATTTTAAGAAGTTGAAAAATCTTCTATCCAACACTCTTAGCGTCAGAAGTAAATAAACATAATAGACATAGTATTATGACAACTCTTTTAAGGAGAATTCTACGGTACTAACACTGAGAATTGATGAGATACTGAACTGTGTCCAATTTTGTGACATTTCAACGGACAGAACACAGTGACGAAAACACAGACAATTTCTGTGACATTATCACGAATACTTTTCCGCTGTAATGTTACAAATGTGAACGCAGCTTGACAATTAGAGACGCGAACTTTGACAACATGATTTAAAAGTTACAAAAGCGAAATACCTATGGTATTTTGAATGCAAATTGGACAAAATACATCACCGTTGACACAGAGTTACAGAAACTGAAAAAGAAACATTTATATTCTTGACAAAGAAATCGGTGACGCTTCTTGGTTAATCCGAACAGATTTATATTTGAATATTGCACAAGATGTTAAGTGATCTTAGGCATATTGTCCACTAGCAAAACTGAATAGTGACAGCTGTCATTGTTGACAGTTCTTGCTGCAAATAAATTGCTGGTACCAAATTGCGCAATAATATTTGAGTAGTGATCAATATGCCTTATATTTAGTTTTTGCATACTCTCACACATACCATGTGTTTTCTAATTTGCAGCTGGAAACGCCCCGTGCGCCTACAACATCTTAGAGAAGCAGCCAAACCACGCGTTATCTTCCCACGTTCCATCTTCTCTCTTTTCATATTTCCCCGGGCCTTCTAGATCTTCATCTGTTTCTTCACAGCCATCTTCGTGAAGGTCTTACTCGTCTGTCCATTCAAACGAGGCTCTTGCGCGTTCCAATTCTCTGACGAAATTCCAACTCCACCCCAGTTGGTTATTCTGGCATCTTCCATCCTATGGTTGTAATCTCGTCTGAATTCCAATATTGTCTTGCTGATAATGAGAGTAGCTCTTCTATGCATCTTAAACTCTTTCTGTTCGGATTTTTTCCAACGAGATTTACAGCTTCGACAACCTTGGTGGGTGCTGGGTCACAGGCGCGTCGTGATGAATATAATGGGGATTATTCTCACAGAAAGGTGACTGAATCACCAAATCTTTTAACAACTTTATTGCCAAATTGACTTCTGCAGGAGGGCTGTTTGCGAAAATATGTACTATGGTGTCGATATCTTTCCTCACGAAAGCCTTTAAAAGTTCCACGAACTTAGGTTTCCCGTACAGAAAGCCCTTCCTCAAGACAAAGCTATGTTTTGTTTTCTCATCGTAAATGGGCTTCATGGTGAGGTTACCGCAATTTAAGCACACAATGACATCCATTTTTTGAATTACAAGAGACGTGCGCTTCATACAGCGTTCGCTTGGAAACTGGGTCCATACGGCGAGGGAAGATGATGGATCAATAAAGCAGGAGACTCAGGGGAAGAGAGGGAAGGGGTGGCTCGCGCATGCGTCCTGCTGATGTGCCACAGAAGCTCCGCCCTATAAGGGTTGCATTACGTGTTACTTTCTTTTTGCCCGATTGCAGCGGAGGCTATAAGGAGGGTAATGTTCTTAGTCAATAAACTTGTAAGTTCAACTGCTGTTTTGCTTATTATTAAGCGACGATGTCGTTGAAACTGAAGCGGGATTGTCTGTTATGTTAAAATCAATAGTACCTACATGCTTTAATAGAAAACCTCAATAAGTTGAAAACTTGACTGAAGTGATTAATGAAAGAGAAAAGTGATGTGCTTGATGAAAAAGACAACAGACTGACCTCTGACTTTGTTACGGTCTTTCTTCTCAAAGTAGTCACATAGAAAACGCCGGCTTTATGTATTTTTTCTAATATGATTGCCATGTAAAAGTGTTCGTACAGAAATAAAAACATAAATAACATTTAGTTTTGGAAACACCCTCATATAGGGTATCCGTCATTGTTTTTTTTTTTCAGTCTACTTAATGCACTTACTGTCAGCAGCGCACTGCTGGGCAAAGACATGGCGCTCTTTCACGCATCCAGCTCTTCCTATCCACGGCTGTAGTGGACCACTGTTCGTTTGTTTTTACAGCTCGTTCCATCATCTATCCGGGGTTTTCAGCGACGTGTTCTGGGTGAATCAGGTCTTCACCTAGTCGTTATTTTGAATAATTACAGTTCGCTTATATTTTCAGGTAGTCTCGATGGTCATTTGTCCATTTATTTGGCTGGTGTTTGTGAAAATGTGCAGGTGACTTGATTCCGTTAAATAGCAAAATACAAAGCTATTAATAGAATAAACTAGCTTCTGCCCATGTTTATGACCGCGATAAATTTCTTGCTTCTCCAACCTTCTCATTGTACGAGGATTTCACATAATGTAAGGTCAGCTAAAACTGGAAATATATTGCTTGATATGCTACCATGTGTGCACTGAACGTCACCCCAGCGAAATAACTAAATAAAACTGCTATAGCGTCTCGTTCAGTGTACCTCAACTAATTTGAATAATAATGGACCCAGTATTGAGCCTTTAGACACACTTAACTGAACGCAGCTTGGATAATTTTACGGTCATAATATTTACCCATTGAGATATATTTTATAGTTAATAAGATTCTATTACGTCAAGAATGTTAATGAAAGAACTTTTGCAATGTACAGTAAGTTAAAAACTTTATCAAAAGCTGCGATGTACTCAATGAAAGGCCTATCCTTAAAACAACTATGTTACGGTTGGTTTCCAGTGTAACTGGATGCAGCTGAATACCAGTATTTAACATGGGGGACCTATCGTTTCTTTAAAACCTAGCTACAGGTATGTGAGGGGAGTGAAGGATCCACAAAAACACAAATAAAAAACTAATATTTACATCAAGATATTTATTAGAGATTGTCATATTTGAAGATGTTGAACACAAATACATATTCAATAATTAAAAAACAGTACATTATGCAGTAATTAAATTACGACATGTTACAATTTTGAGATCACATTTCCTCCCTTAATTTTAATTTTATATTACTCTTGTGTTCCCCAGTGGGGTAAGCAAAACTAAATAGATCTGCATACCCAACCGGGGCAGCAGATAAACATTCAGCAGAACTGTATATTTAAATGATCACAATCTTACCTAATTCGAGTCCACCCAGGGAGGATATTTTGAGCAACGAGCTTTTTCAGTCCAATTACTTTAAAGTCATTTTAGACTTATTAAAATTTACGAAAGTAAAAAAAATATTATTTTAACACTGTCTTCCAAATTGTCAGTCGCTTACTTTATCACACCCTAAATTGGAATGTTTCCAATAAATCAATGGGACATATTCGCAAAAGCTTTATGGTATGGTCAGTACTAGATCACAGGCAAAGCAGAAACGACTCAAGTGCTTGTAAGTAATTACACGGGCACCAACACCCTTCGAAATTCCCGACTCAGCTACAAAAATGGTTAATTATGGTGGTAAGATTTCTAGGATCCTGTCCATTTCTTTTATTTTATGAATGTGCCCCATTTACACTACATTTATCATCTTAATAGTAATTTCGCAAAGGTCTTTCCAAAAAAATGCTTATTAAACATGGAAGTTTGACATTTGACATTGGTAGGTGTTTCATTACATTGTCCACCTAGGTTTTGCATTTTAAGAAGATGAAAAATCTTCTATCCAACACTCTTAGCGTCAGAAGTAAACAAACATAATAGACATAGTTTATGACAACTCTTTTAAGAAGAATTCTACGGTACTAACACTGAGAATTGAATAGACACTTAACTGTGTCCAATTGTGTTACATTTCAACAGACAGGGTGCAGTGACGAAAACACAGATAATTTCTGTGACATTGTCACGAATACTTTTCTGCTGTAATGTTACAAATGTGAACGCAGCTTGACAATTAGAGACGCGAACTTTGACAACATGATTTAAAAGTTACAAAAGCGAAACCTATGGTATTTTGAATGTAAATTAGACAAAATACATCACCGTTGACACAGAAATACAGAAACTGAAAAAGAAACATTCATATTCTTGACGAAGAAATCGGTGACGCTTTTTGGTCAATCCGAACAGATTTATCTTTGAATATTTCACAAGGTGTTAAGTAATCTTAGGCATATTGTTCACTATCAAAACTTAATGTTGACAGCTGTCATTGATGACAGTTCGTGCTGCAAATAAATTGCTGGCGCCAAATTCTGTAATAACATTTGAGTAGCGATCAATATGCCTTATATTTGGTATATTTTTACCCTCACACGTCCCATGTCTTTTCTATTATGCAGCTGGAAACGCCTCGTGCGCCGTCGACATCTTAGAGAAGCAGCCAAACCACGCGTTAGCTTCCCGCGTATCACAGATTGTAATCTACATCTTCGCTCTTGTCATATTTCCCCGAGACTTCTTCTTGATCTTCGTCTGTTTCTTGACAGCCATCTTCGTGAAGGTATTACTCGCGTGTCCATTCAAACGAGGCTCTTGCGTGTTCCAATTCTCTGACGAAATTCCAACTCCACTCCAGCTGCTTATTCTGGTATCTTCCATCCTATGATTGAAATCTTGTCTGAATTCCGATATTGTCTTGCAGATAATGAGAGTACATCTTCTATGCATCTTTAGGTATTTCTGTTCGGATTTTTTCCAAGGAGATTTACAGCTTCGATGACTTCGGCGGGTGCTGGGTCACAGGCGCATTGCGATGAATATTACGGGGATTATTGTCACAGAAAGGTGACTGAATCACCAAATCCTTTAGCAACAACATTGCCTCTTCGACTTCTGCTAGAGGCTTCGTTGCGAAAAAATGTTCAAAGGTCGGAAAATCTTTCCTCACAATAGCCTTAAAAAATTCCACTAACTGAGGCTTCCCGTCCAGATTGCCCTTCCTCAAAACGAAGCTATGTTGTGTTTGCTCGTCGTAAATGGGCTTCATGGTTGGGTTATACGCTTGCATACTGCAATTTAGCCACACAATGACACCACTTTTTTAATTAAAGAGACGTGCGCTTCGTACAGCCTTCGGTTGGAAACTGGGTCCATACGGCGAAGGGAAGATGTTGGATCAATAAAGCAGGAGATTCAAGGGAAGAGAGGGAAGGGGTGGCTCGCGCATGCGTCCTGCTGATGTGCCACAGAAGCTCCGCCCTATAAGGGTTGCATTACGTGTTACTTTCTTTTACACGATTGCAGCGGAGGCTATAAGGAGGGTAATGTTCTTAATCAATAAACTTGTAAGTTCTACTGCTGTTTTGCTTGTTATTAAGCGACGTTGTCGTCGAAATTGAAGCGGGATTGTCTGTTATGTTAAATACAATAATAGTACATGCTTTAATAGAAAACCTCAATCAGTTTAAAACTTGACTGGAGTGAATAATGAAAGAGAAAAGTGATGTGCTTGATGAAAAAGACAACAGACTGACCTCTGACTTTGTTACGGTCTTTCTTCTCAAAGTAGTCACATAGAAAACGTCGATTTCATGTACTTTTTCTAATATGATTAACATGTAATAGTGTTCGTACAGAAATAAAAACATTAATAACATTTAGTTTTGGGAACACCCTCATAAACGGTATCCGTCACTGTTTTTTCAGTCCAATTACTGCACTTGCTGACAGCAGCGCACTGCTGGGCAAAGACATGGCGCTCTTTCGCACATCCAGCTCTTCCTATCCACGGCTGTAGTAGACCACTGTTCGTTTGTTTTGTCCAGCTCGTTCCATCATCTATCCGGGGTTTTCAGCGACGTCATCTGGGCGAATCAGGTCTTCACCTAGTCGTTATTATGAATAATTACAGTTCGCTTATATTTTCAGGTAGTCTCGATGGTCATTTGTCCATTCGTTTGGCCGGTGTGTGTGAAAATTTGCATGCGACTTGATTCCGTTAAATAGCAAAATACAAAGCTACTAATAGAATAAAATAGCTTCTGCCCATGTTTATGACCGCGAAAAATTTCTTGCTTCTCCAACCCTCCCCGTCGCATCAAATCGCCTGTCCATGCGTGGTATTTGTAACTTTTTTTTTGTATTTGCTCGGCTCCTAAGGGAGCAACATTTAAAGCTATACATTTCCAGTACAAGCTGACTTCTCAGTGTACGAAGATTTCAAATAATGTAAGGTCAGCTAAAACTCGAAATATATTGCTTGATATACAACCATGTGTGCACTAAACGTCACCCCAGCGAAATAACTAAATAAAACTGCTAAAGCGTCTCGTTCAGTGTACCTCAACTAATTTGAATAATAATGGACCCAGTATTAAGCCTTTAGGTACACCTAACTGAACCGGCAGCTTGGATGATTTTACGGTCATAATATTTACTCATTGAGATATATTTTTAAGTTAATACGAATCTATTATGTCAAGAATGTTAATAATAGAACTTTTGCGATGTACATTAAGTTAAAAACTTTATCAAAAGCTGCAATGTACTCAATGAAAGGCCTATCCTTAAAACAAGTATGTTACGGTTGATTTCCAGTGTAACTGGATGCAGCTGAATACCAGTATTTAACATGGGGGACCTATCGTTTCTTTAAAACCTAGTTACAGGTATGTAAGGGGAGCTGAAGGGTCCACAAAAACACAAATAAAAATCGAATATTTACATCAAGATATTTATTAGAGATTGTCATATTTGAAGATGTTGAACACAAATACATATTCCAATATAAAAAAAAGTACATTATGCAGTAATTAAATTACAACATGTTACAATTTTAAGATCACATTTCCTCCCTTAATTTTAATTTTACATTACGCTTGTGTACCCCAGTGGGGTGAACAGAACTGTATAGATCTGCTTACCCCACTGGGGCAGCAGATAAATATTCAGCAGAACTGTATATTTAAATGATCACAATCCTCCCTTATTCGAGTCCACCCAGGGAGGATATTTTGAGCAATGAGCTTTTTCAGTCCAATTACTTTAAAGTCATTTTAGACTTATTTAAATTTACAAACGTAAAAAATTGACAATTTTAACACTGTCTTCCGAATTGTCAGTCGTTTTTTTTTTATCACACCCTAAATTGGAATGTTTCCAATAAATCGATGAGACATGTTCGCAAAAGCTTTATGGTATGGTCAGTACTAGGTCAGAGATAAAGCAGAAACGTCTCAAGTGCTTGTAAGTAATTACACGGGCACCAATACCCTTCGAAATTCCCGACTCAGCTACAAAAATGGTTAATTATGGTGGTAAGATTTCTAGGATCCTGTCCATTACTTTTATTTTATGAATATGCCCCATTTACACTACATTTGTCATCGTAATAGTAATTTCGCAAACACCTATCCAAAAAAAAAAATGCTTATTAAACATGGAAGTTTGACATTTGACATCGGTAGTCGTTTCATTACATTATCCACCTAGGTTTTGGATTTTAAGAAGTTGAAAAATCTTCTATCCAACACTTTTAGCGTCAGAAGTAAACAAACATAATAGACATAGTATTATGACAACTCTTTTAAGGAGAATTCTACGGTACTAACACTGAGAATTGATGAGATACTGAACTGTGTCCAATTTTGTGACATTTCAACGGACAGAACACAGTGACGAAAACACAGACAATTTCTGTGACATTATCACGAATACTTTTCCGCTGTAATGTTACAAATGTGAACGCAGCTTGACAATTAGAGACGCGAACTTTGACAACATGATTTAAAAGTTACAAAAGCGAAATACCTATGGTATTTTGAATGCAAATTAGACAAAATACATCACCGTTGACACAGAGTTACAGAAACTGAAAAAGAAACATTTATATTCTTGACAAAGAAATCGGTGACGCTTCTTGGTTAATCCGAACAGATTTATATTTGAATATTGCACAAGATGTTAAGTGATCTTAGGCATATTGTCCACTAGCAAAACTTAATAGTGACAGCTGTCATTGTTGACAGTTCTTGCTGCAAATAAATTGCTGGTACCAAATTGCGCAATAATATTTGAGTAGTGATCAATATGCCTTATATTTAGTTTTTGCATACTCTCACACATACCATGTGTTTTCTAATTTGCAGCTGGAAACGCCCCGTGCGCCTACAACATCTTAGAGAAGCAGCCAAACCACGCGTTATCTTCCCACGTTCCATCTTCTCTCTTTTCATATTTCCCCGGGCCTTCTAGATCTTCATCTGTTTCTTCACAGCCATCTTCGTGAAGGTCTTACTCGTCTGTCCATTCAAACGAGGCTCTTGCGCGTTCCAATTCTCTGACGAAATTCCAACTCCACCCCAGTTGGTTATTCTGGCATCTTCCATCCTATGGTTGTAATCTCGTCTGAATTCCAATATTGTCTTGCTGATAATGAGAGTAGCTCTTCTATGCATCTTAAAACTCTTTCTGTTCGGATTTTTTCCAACGAGATTTACAGCTTCGACAACCTTGGTGGGTGCTGGGTCACAGGCGCGTCGTGATGAATATAACGGGGATTATTCTCACAGAAAGGTGACTGAATCACCAAATCTTTTAACAACTTAATTGCCAAATTGACTTCTGCAGGAGGGCTGTTTGCGAAAATATGTACTATGGTGTCGATATCTTTCCTCACGAAAGCCTTTAAAAGTTCCACGAACTTAGGTTTCCCGTACAGAAAGCCCTTCCTCAAGACAAAGCTATGTTTTGTTTTCTCATCGTAAATGGGCTTCATGGTCAGGTTACCGCAATTTAAGCACACAATGACATCCATTTTTTGAATTACAAGAGACGTGCGCTTCGTACAGCGTTCGCTTGGAAACTGGGTCCATACGGCGAGGGAAGATGATGGATCAATAAAGCAGGAGACTCAGGGGAAGAGAGGGAAGGGGTGGCTCGCACATGCGTCCTGCTGATGTGCCACAGAAGCTCCGCCCTATAAGGGTTGCATTACGTGTTACTTTCTTTTTGCCCGATTGCAGCGGAGGCTATAAGGAGGGTAATGTTCTTAGTCAATAAACTTGTAAGTTCAACTGCTGTTTTGCTTATTATTAAGCGACGATGTCGTCGAAACTGAAGCGGGATTGTCTGTTATGTTAAAAACAATAGTACCTACATGCTTTAATAGAAAACCTCAATAAGTTGAAAACTTGACTGGAGTGATTAATGAAAGAGAAAAGTGATGTGCTTGATGAAAAAGACAACAGACTGACCTCTGACTTTGTTACGGTCTTTCTTCTCAAAGTAGTCACATAGAAAACGCCGGCTTTATGTATTTTTTCTAATATGATTGCCATGTAAAAGTGTTCGTACAGAAATAAAAACATAAATAACATTTAGTTTTGGAAACACCCTCATATAGGGTATCCGTCATTGTTTTTTTTTTCAGTCTACTTAATGCACTTACTGTCAGCAGAGCACTGCTGGGCAAAGACATGGCGCTCTTTCACGCATCCAGCTCTTCCTATCCACGGCTGTAGTGGACCACTGTTCGTTTGTTTTTACAGCTCGTTCCATCATCTATCCGGGGTTTTCAGCGACGTGTTCTGGGTGAATCAGGTCTTCACCTAGTCGTTATTTTGAATAATTACAGTTCGCTTATATTTTCAGGTAGTCTCGATGGTCATTTGTCCATTTATTTGGCTGGTGTTTGTGAAAATGTGCAGGTGACTTGATTCCGTTAAATAGCAAAATACAAAGCTATTAATAGAATAAACTAGCTTCTGCCCATGTTTATGACCGCGATAAATTTCTTGCTTCTCCAACCTTCTCATTGTACGAGGATTTCACATAATGTAAGGTCAGCTAAAACTAGAAATATATTGCTTGATATGCTACCATGTGTGCACTAAACGTCACCCCAGCGAAATAACTAAATAAAACTGCTATAGCGTCTCGTTCAGTCTACCTCAACTAATTTGAATAATAATGGACCCAGTATTGAGCCTTTAGACACACTTAACTGAACGCAGCTTGGATAATTTTACGGTCATAATATTTACCCATTGAGATATATTTTATAGTTAATAAGATTCTATTACGTCAAGAATGTTAATGAAAGAACTTTTGCAATGTACAGTAAGTTAAAAACTTTATCAAAAGCTGCGATGTACTCAATGAAAGGCCTATCCTTAAAACAACTATGTTACGGTTGGTTTCCAGTGTAACTGGATGCAGCTGAATACCAGTATTTAAAATGGGGACCTATCGTTTCTTTAAAACCTAGCTACAGGTATGTGAGGGGAGTGAAGGATCCACAAAAACACAAATAAAAAACTAATATTTACATCAAGATATTTATTAGAGATTGTCATATTTGAAGATGTTGAACACAAATACATATTCAATAATTAAAAAACAGTACATTATGCAGTAATTAAATTACGATATGTTACAATTTTGAGATCACATTTCCTCCCTTAATTTTAATTTTATATTACTCTTGTGTTCCCCAGTGGGGTGAGCAAAACTAAATAGATCTGCATACCCAACCGGGGCAGCAGATAAACATTCAGCAGAACTGTATATTTAAATGATCACAATCTTACCTAATTCGAGTCCACCCAGGGAGGATATTTTGAGCAACGAGCTTTTTCAGTCCAATTACTTTAAAGTCATTTTAGACTTATTAAAATTTACGAAAGTAAAAAATTGATTATTTTAACACTGTCTTCCAAATTGTCAGTCGCTTACTTTATCACACCCTAAATTGGAATGTTTCCAATAAATCAATGGGGCATATTCGCAAAAGCTTAATGGTATGGTCAGTACTAGATCACAGGCAAAGCAGAAACGACTCAAGTGCTTGTAAGTAATTACTCGGGCACTAACACCCTTCGAAATTCCCGACTCGGCTACAAAAATGGTTAATTATGGTGGTAAGATTTCTAGGATCCTGTCCATTTCTTTCATTTTGTGAATATGCCCCATTTACACTACATTTATCATCTTAATAGTAATTTCGCAAAGGCCTTTCCAAAAAAAATGCTTATTAAACATGGAAGTTTGACATTTGACATTGGTAGTCGTTTCATTACATTGTCCACCTACGTTTTGCATTTTAAGAAGATGAAAAATCTTCTATCCAACACTCTTAGCTTCAGAAGTAAACAAACATAATAGACATAGTTTATGACAACTCTTTTAAGAAGAATTCTACGGTACTAACACTGAGAATTGAATAGACACTTAACTGTGTCCAATTGTGTGACATTTCAACAGACAGGGCGCATTGACGAAAACACAGATAATTTCTGTGACATTGTCACGAATACTTTTCCGCTGTAATGTTACAAATGTGAACGCAGCTTGACAATTAGAGACGCGAACTTTAACAACATGATTTAAAAGTTACAAAAGCGAAACCTATGGTATTTTGAATGCAAATTAGACAAAATACATCACCGTTGACACAGAGTTACAGAAACTGAAAAAGAAACATTCCTATTCTTGACGAAAAAATCGGTGACGCTTTTTGGTCAATCCGAACAGATTTATCTTTGAATATTTCACAAGGTGTTGAGTAATCTTAGGCATATTGTTCACTACCAAAACTTAATGTTAACAGCTGTCATTGATGACAGTTCGTGCTGCAAATAAATTGCTGGCGCCAAATTCCGTAATAATATTTGAGTAGCGATCAATATGCCTTATATTTGGTATATTTTTACCCTCACACGTCCCATGTCTTTTCTATTTTGCAGCAGGAAACGCCTCGTGCGCCGTCGACATCTTAGAGAAGCAGCCAAACCACGCGTTAGCTTCCCGCGTATCACAGATTGTAATCTACATCTTCGCTCTTGTCATATTTCCCCGAGACTTCTTCTTGATCTTCGTCTGTTTCTTGACAGCCATCTTCGTGAAGGTATTACTCGCGTGTCCATTCAAACGAGGCTCTTGCGTGTTCCAATTCTCTGACGAAATTCCAACTCCACTCCAGCTGCTTATTCTGGTATCTTCCATCCTATGATTGAAATCTTGTCTGAATTCCGATATTGTCTTGCAGATAATGAGAGTACATCTTTTATGCATCTTAAGGTATTTCTGTTCGGATTTTTTCCAAGGAGATTTACAGCTTCGACGACTTTGGCGGGTGCTGGGTCACAGGCGCATTGCGATGAATATTACGGGGATTATTGTCACAGAAAGGTGACTGAATCACCAAATCCTTTAGCAACAACATTGCCTCATCAACTTCTGCTGGAGGCTTCGTTGCGAAAAAATGTTCAATGGTTGTGAAATCTTTCCTCACAAAAGCCTTAAAAAATTCCACTAACTGAGGTTTCCCGTCTAGATTGCCCTTCCTCAAAACGAAGCTATGTTGTGTTTGCTCGTCGTAAATGGGCTTCATGGTTGGGTTATACGCTTGCATACTGCAATTTAGCCACACAATGACACCACTTTTTTAATTAAAGAGACGTGCGCTTCGTACAGCGTTTGGTTGGAAACTGGGTCCATACGGCGAGGGAAGATGATGGATCAATAAAGCAGGAGATTCAGGGGAAGAGAGGGAACGGGTGGCTCACGCATGCGTCCTGCTGATGTGCCACAGAAGCTCCGCCCTAAGGGTTGCATTACGTGTTTTTTCCCGATTGCAGCGGAGGCAATGGCAATAAGGAGGGTAATGTTCTTAATCAATAAACTTGTAAGTTCTACTGCTGTTTTGCTTGTTATTAAGCGACGTTGTCGTCGAAATTGAAGCGGGATTGTCTTTTATGTTAAATACAATAATAGTACGTGCTTTAATAGAAAACCTCAATCAGTTTAAAACTTGACTGGAGTGAATAATGAAAGAGAAAAGTGATGTGCTTGATGAAAAAGACAACAGACTGACCTCTGACTTTGTTACGGTCTTTCTTCTCAAAGTAGTCACATAGAAAACGTCGATTTCATGTACTTTTTCTAATATGATTAACATGTAATAGTGTTCGTACAGAAATAAAAACATTAATAACATTTAGTTTTGGGAACACCCTCATAAAAACGGTATCCGTCACTGTTTTTTCAGTCCAATTAATGCACTTGCTGACAGCAGCGCACTGCTGGGCCAAGACATGGCGCTCTTTCGCGCATCCAGCTCTTCCTATCCACGGCTGTAGTAAACCATTGTTCGTTTGTTTTGTCCAGCTCGTTCCATCATCTATCCGGGGTTTTCAGCGACGACTTCTGGGTGAATCAGGTCTTCACCTAGTCGTTATTTTGAGTAATTACAGTTCGCTTATTTTCTCAGGTAGTCTATGGTCATTTGTCCATTCATTTGGCCGGTGTTTGTGAAAATGTGCAGGCGACTTGATTCCGTTAAAAAGCAAAATACAAAGCTACTAATAGAATAAACTAGCTTCTGCCCATGTTTATGACCGCGATAAATTTCTTGCTTCTCCAACCCTCCACGTCGCATCAAATCGCCTGTCCGGTACAAACACAAGCATACATTTCCAGTACAAGCTGACTTCTCATTGTACGAAGATTTCACATAATGTAAGGTCAGCTAAAACTGGAAATATTATTGCTTGATATGCTACCATGTGTGCACTAAACGTCACCCCTGCGAAATAACTAAATAAAACTGCTATAGCGTCTCGTTCAGTGTACCTCAACTAATTTGAATAATAATGAACCCAGTATTAAGCCTTTAGCTACACCTAACTGAACCGGCAGCTTGGATGATTTTACGGTCATAATATTTACTCATTGAGATATATTTTTAAGTTAATACGAATCTATTATGTCAAGAATGTTAACGAAAGAACTTTTGCAATGTACAATAAGTTAAAAACTTGATCAAAAGCTGCGATGTACTCAATGAAAGGCCTATCCTTAAAACAACTATGTTACGGTTGGTTTCCAGTGTAACTGGATGCAGCTGAATACCAGTATTTAAAATGGAGACCTATCGTTTCTTTAAAACCTAGTTACAGGTATGTGAGGGGAGCTGAAGGGTCCACAAAAACACAAATAAAAAACTAATATTTACATCAAGATATTTATTAGAGATTGTCATATTTGAAGATGTTGAACACAAATACATATTCAATAATTAAAAAACAGTACATAATGCAGTAATTAAATAACGACATGTTACAATTTTGAGATCACATTTCCTCCCTTAATTTTAATTTTACATTACTCTTGTGTTCCCCAGTGGGGTGAGCAAAACTATATAAATCTGCTTACCCCACTGGGGCAGCAGATAAACATTCAGCAGAACTGTATATTTAAATGATCACAATCCTACCTAATTCGAGTCCACCCAGGTAGGATATTTTGAGCAACGAGCTTTTTCAGTCCAATTACTTTAAAGTCATTTTAGACTTATTAAAATTTACGAAAGTAAAAAAAATATTATTTTAACACTGTCTTCCAAATTGTCAGTCGCTTACTTTATCACACCCTAAATTGGAATGTTTCCAATAAATCAATGGGACATATTCGCAAAAGCTTTATGGTATGGTCAGTACTAGGTCAGAGACAAAGCAGAAACGTCTCAAGTGCTTGTAAGTAATTACACGGGCACCAACACCCTTCGAAATTCCCGACTCAGCTACAAAAATCGTTAATTATGGTGGTAAGATTTCTAGGATCCTGTCCATTACTTTTATTTTATGAATATGCCCCATTTACACTACATTTGTCATCGTAATAGTAATTTCGCAAACACCTATCCAAAAAAAAAAAAATGCTTATTAAACATGGAAGTTTGACATTTGACATCGGTAGTCGTTTCATTACATTATCCACCTAGGTTTTGCATTTTAAGAAGATGAAAAATCTTCTATCCAACACTCTTAGCGTCAGAAGTAAACAAACATAATAGACATAGTTTATGACAACTCTTTTAAGAAGAATTCTACGGTACTAACACTGAGAATTGAATAGACACTTAACTGTGTCCAATTGTGTTACATTTCAACAGACAGGGTGCAGTGACGAAAACACAGATAATTTCTGTGACATTGTCACGAATACTTTTCTGCTGTAATGTTACAAATGTGAACGCAGCTTGACAATTAGAGACGCGAACTTTGACAACATGATTTAAAAGTTACAAAAGCGAAACCTATGGTATTTTGAATGTAAATTAGACAAAATACATCACCGTTGACACAGAAATACAGAAACTGAAAAAGAAACATTCATATTCTTGACGAAGAAATCGGTGACGCTTTTTGGTCAATCCGAACAGATTTATCTTTGAATATTTCACAAGGTGTTGAGTAATCTTAGGCATATTGTTCACTATCAAAACTTAATGTTGACAGCTGTCATTGATGACAGTTCGTGCTGCAAATAAATTGCTGGCGCCAAATTCTGTAATAATATTTGAGTAGCGATCAATATGCCTTATATTTGGTATATTTTTACCCTCACACGTCCCATGTCTTTTCTATTATGCAGCTGGAAACGCCTCGTGCGCCGTCGACATCTTAGAGAAGCAGCCAAACCACGCGTTAGCTTCCCGCGTATCACAGATTGTAATCTACATCTTCGCTCTTGTCATATTTCCCCGAGACTTCTTCTTGATCTTCGTCTGTTTCTTGACAGCCATCTTCGTGAAGGTATTACTCGCGTGTCCATTCAAACGAGGCTCTTGCGTGTTCCAATTCTCTGACGAAATTCCAACTCCACTCCAGCTGCTTATTCTGGTATCTTCCATCCTATGATTGAAATCTTGTCTGAATTCCGATATTGTCTTGCAGATAATGAGAGTACATCTTCTATGCATCTTTAGGTATTTCTGTTCGGATTTTTTCCAAGGAGATTTACAGCTTCGATGACTTCGGCGGGTGCTGGGTCACAGGCGCATTGCGATGAATATTACGGGGATTATTGTCACAGAAAGGTGACTGAATCACCAAATCCTTTAGCAACAACATTGCCTCTTCGACTTCTGCTAGAGGCTTCGTTGCGAAAAAATGTTCAAAGGTCGGAAAATCTTTCCTCACAATAGCCTTAAAAAATTCCACTAACTGAGGCTTCCCGTCCAGATTGCCCTTCCTCAAAACGAAGCTATGTTGTGTTTGCTCGTCGTAAATGGGCTTCATGGTTGGGTTATACGCTTGCATACTGCAATTTAGCCACACAATGACACCACTTTTTTAATTAAAGAGACGTGCGCTTCGTACAGCCTTCGGTTGGAAACTGGGTCCATACGGCGAAGGGAAGATGATGGATCAATAAAGCAGGAGATTCAGGGGAAGAGAGGGAAGGGGTGGCTCGCGCATGCGTCCTGCTGATGTGCCACAGAAGCTCCGCCCTATAAGGGTTGCATTACGTGTTACTTTCTTTTACACGATTGCAGCGGAGGCTATAAGGAGGGTAATGTTCTTAATCAATAAACTTGTAAGTTCTACTGCTGTTTTGCTTGTTATTAAGCGACGTTGTCGTCGAAATTGAAGCGGGATTGTCTGTTATGTTAAATACAATAATAGTACATGCTTTAATAGAAAACCTCAATAAGTTGAAAACTTGACTGGAGTGATTAATGAAAGAGAAAAGTGATGTGCTTGATGAAAAAGACAACAGACTGACCTCTGACTTTGTTACGGTCTTTCTTCTCAAAGTAGTCACATAGAAAACGCTGGCTTTATTTATTTTTTGTAACATGATTGCCATGTAAAAGTGTTCGTAAAGGATTAAAAACATTAATAACATTTAGTTTTTGAAACACCCTCATAAAGGGTATGTTTTTTTTCAGTCTACTTAATGCACTTACTGTCAGCAGCGCACTGCTAGGCAAAGACATGGCGCTCTTTCGCGCATCCAACTCTTCCTATCCACGGCTGTAGTGGACCACTGTTCGTTTGTTTTTTACAGCTCGTTCCATCATCTATCCGGGGTTTTCAGCGACGTGTTCTGGGTGAATCAGGTCTTCAACTAGTCGTTATTTTGATTAATTACAGTTCGCTTATATTTTCAGGTAGTCTCGATGGTCATTTGTCCATTCATTTGGCCGGTGTTTGTGAAAATGTGCAGGCGACTTGATTCCTTTAAATAGCAAAATACAAAGCTACTAATAGAATAAAATAGCTTCTGCCCATGTTTATGACCGCGAAAAATTTCTTGCTTCTCCAACCCTCCCCGTCGCATCAAATCGCCTGTCCATGCGTGGTATTTGTAACTTTTTTTTTGTATTTGCTCGGCTCCTAAGGGAGCAACATTTAAAGCTATACATTTCCAGTACAAGCTGACTTCTCAGTGTACGAAGATTTCAAATAATGTAAGGTCAGCTAAAACTCAAAATATATTGCTTGATATACAACCATGGGTGCACTAAACGTCACCCCAGCGAAATAACTAAATAAAACTGCTATAGCGTCTCGTTCAGTGTACCTCAACTAATTTGAATAATAATGGACCCAGTATTAAGGCTTTAGGTACACCTAACTGAACCGGCAGCTTGGATGATTTTACGGTCATAATATTTACTCATTGAGATATATTTTTAAGTTAATACGAATCTATTATGTCAAGAATGTTAATAATAGAACTTTTGCGATGTACTACATTAAGTTAAAAACTTTATCAAAAGCTGCAATGTACTCAATGAAAGGCCTATCCTTAAAACAAGTATGTTACGGTTGATTTCCAGTGTAACTGGATGCAGCTGAATACCAGTATTTAACATGGGGGACCTATCGTTTCTTTAAAACCTAGTTACAGGTATGTAAAGGGAGCTGAAGGGTCCACAAAAACACAAATAAAAAACGAATATTTACATCAAGATATTTATTAGAGATTGTCATATTTGAAGATGTTGAACACAAATACATATTCCAATATAAAAAAAGTACATTATGCAGTAATTAAATTACAACATGTTACAATTTTAAGATCACATTTCCTCCCTTAATTTTAATTTTACATTACGCTTGTGTACCCCAGTGGGGTGAACAGAACTGTATAGATCTGCTTACCCCACTGGGGCAGCAGATAAATATTCAGCAGAACTGTATATTTAAATGATCACAATCCTCCTTTATTCGAGTCCACCCAGGGAGGATATTTTGAGCAATGAGCTTTTTCAGTCCAATTACTTTAAAGTCATTTTAGACTTATTTAAATTTACAAACGTAAAAAATTGTCAATTTTAACACTGTCTTCCGAATTGTCAGTCGTTTTTTTTTTTATCACACCCTAAATTGGAATGTTTCCAATAAATCGATGAGACATATTCGCAAAAGCTTTATGGTATGGTCAGTACTAGGTCAGAGACAAAGCAGAAACGTCTCAAGTGCTTGTAAGTAATTACACGGGCACCAACACCCTTCGAAATTCCCGACTCAGCTACAAAAATGGTTAATTATGGTGGTAAGATTTCTAGGATCCTGTCCATTACTTTTATTTTATGAATATGCCCCATTTACACTACATTTGTCATCGTAATAGTAATTTCGCAAACACCTATCCAAAAAAAAAAAATGCTTATTAAACATGGAAGTTTGACATTTGACATCGGTAGTCGTTTCATTACATAATCCAGCTAGGTTTTGGATTTTAAGAAGTTGAAAAATCTTCTATCCAACACTTTTAGCGTCAGAAGTAAACAAACATAATAGACATAGTATTATGACAACTCTTTTAAGGAGAATTCTACGGTACTAACACTGAGAATTGATGAGATACTGAACTGTGTCCAATTTTGTGACTTTTCAACGGACAGAACACAGTGACGAAAACACAGACAATTTCTGTGACATTATCACGAATACTTTTCCGCTGTAATATTACAAATGTGAACGCAGCTTGACAATTAGAGACGCGAACTTTGACAACATGATTTAAAAGTTACAAAAGCGAAATACCTATGGTATTTTGAATGCAAATTGGACAAAATACATCACCGTTGACACAGAGTTACAGAAACTGAAAAAGAAACATTTATATTCTTGACAAAGAAATCGGTGACGCTTCTTGGTTAATCCGAACAGATTTATATTTGAATATTGCACAAGATGTTAAGTGATCTTAGGCATATTGTCCACTAGCAAAACTTAATAGTGACAGCTGTCATTGTTGACAGTTCTTGCTGCAAATAAATTGCTGGTACCAAATTGCGCAATAATATTTGAGTAGTGATCAATATGCCTTATATTTAGTTTTTGCATACTCTCACACATACCATGTGTTTTCTAATTTGCAGCTGGAAACGCCCCGTGCGCCTACAACATCTTAGAGAAGCAGCCAAACCACGCGTTATCTTCCCACGTTCCATCTTCTCTCTTTTCATATTTCCCCGGGCCTTCTAGATCTTCATCTGTTTCTTCACAGCCATCTTCGTGAAGGAGCAATAATGGACAGACGAGTAAGAACTCGTCTGTCCATTCAAACGAGGCTCTTGCGCGTTCCAATTCTCTGACGAAATTCCAACTCCACCCCAGTTGGTTATTCTGGCATCTTCCATCCTATGGTTGTAATCTCGTCTGAATTCCAATATTGTCTTGCTGATAATGAGAGTAGCTCTTCTATGCATCTTAAACTCTTTCTGTTCGGATTTTTTCCAACGAGATTTACAGCTTCGACAACCTTGGTGGGTGCTGGGTCACAGACGCGTCGTGATGAATATAACGGGGATTATTCTCACAGAAAGGTGACTGAATCACCAAATCTTTTAACAACTTTATTGCCAAATTGACTTCTGCAGGAGGGCTGTTTGCGAAAATATGTACTATGGTGTCGATATCTTTCCTCACGAAAGCCTTTAAAAGTTCCACGAACTTAGGTTTCCCGTACAGAAAGCCCTTCCTCAAGACAAAGCTATGTTTTGTTTTCTCATCGTAAATGGGCTTCATGGTCAGGTTACCGCAATGTAAGCACACAATGACATCCATTTTTTGAATTACAAGAGACGTGCGCTTCATACAGCGTTCGCTTGGAAACTGGGTCCATACGGCGAGGGAAGATGATGGATCAATAAAGCAGGAGACTCAGGGGAAGAGAGGGAAGGGGTGGCTCGCGCATGCGTCCTGCTGATGTGCCACAGAAGCTCCGCCCTATAAGGGTTGCATTACGTGTTACTTTCTTTTTGCCCGATTGCAGCGGAGGCTATAAGGAGGGTAATGTTCTTAGTCAATAAACTTGTAAGTTCAACTGCTGTTTTGCTTATTATTAAGCGACGATGTCGTTGAAACTGAAGCGGGATTGTCTGTTATGTTAAAAACAATAGTACCTACATGCTTTAATAGAAAACCTCAATAAGTTGAAAACTTGACTGGAGTGATTAATGAAAGAGAAAAGTGATGTGCTTGATGAAAAAGACAACAGACTGACCTCTGACTTTGTTACGGTCTTTCTTCTCAAAGTAGTCACATAGAAAACGCCGGCTTTATGTATTTTTTCTAATATGATTGCCATGTAAAAGTGTTCGTACAGAAATAAAAACATAAATAACATTTAGTTTTGGAAACACCCTCATATAGGGTATCCGTCATTGTTTTTTTTTTTTCAGTCTACTTAATGCACTTACTGTCAGCAGCGCACTGCTGGGCAAAGACATGGCGCTCTTTCACGCATCCAGCTCTTCCTATCCACGGCTGTAGTGGACCACTGTTCGTTTGTTTTTACAGCTCGTTCCATCATCTATCCGGGGTTTTCAGCGACGTGTTCTGGGTGAATCAGGTCTTCACCTAGTCGTTATTTTGAATAATTACAGTTCGCTTATATTTTCAGGTAGTCTCGATGGTCATTTGTCCATTTATTTGGCTGGTGTTTGTGAAAATGTGCAGGTGACTTGATTCCGTTAAATAGCAAAATACAAAGCTATTAATAGAATAAACTAGCTTCTGCCCATGTTTATGACCGCGATAAATTTCTTGCTTCTCCAACCTTCTCATTGTACGAGGATTTCACATAATGTAAGGTCAGCTAAAACTGGAAATATATTGCTTGATATGCTACTATGTGTGCACTAAACGTCACCCCAGCGAAATAACTAAATAAAACTGCTATAGCGTCTCGTTCAGTGTACCTCAACTAATTTGAATAATAATGGACCCAGTATTGAGCCTTTAGACACACTTAACTGAACGCAGCTTGGATAATTTTACGGTCATAATATTTACCCATTGAGATATATTTTATAGTTAATAAGATTCTATTACGTCAAGAATGTTAATGAAAGAACTTTTGCAATGTACAGTAAGTTAAAAACTTTATCAAAAGCTGCGATGTACTCAATGAAAGGCCTATCCTTAAAACAACTATGTTACGGTTGGTTTCCAGTGTAACTGGATGCAGCTGAATACCAGTATTTAACATGGGGGACCTATCGTTTCTTTAAAACCTAGCTACAGGTATGTGAGGGGAGTGAAGGATCCATAAAAACACAAATAAAAAACTAATATTTACATCAAGATATTTATTAGAGATTGTCATATTTGAAGATGTTGAACACAAATACATATTCAATAATTAAAAAACAGTACATTATGCAGTAATTAAATTACGACATGTTACAATTTTGAGATCACATTTCCTCCCTTAATTTTAATTTTATATTACTCTTGTGTTCCCCAGTGGGGTGAGCAAAACTAAATAGATCTGCATACCCAACCGGGGCAGCAGATGAACATTCAGCAGAACTGTATATTTAAATGATCACAATCTTACCTAATTCGAGTCCACCCAGGGAGGATATTTTGAGCAACGAGCTTTTTCAGTCCAATTACTTTAAAGTCATTTTAGACTTATTAAAATTTACGAAAGTAAAAAATTGATTATTTTAACACTGTCTTCCAAATTGTCAGTCGCTTACTTTATCACACCCTAAATTGGAATGTTTCCAATAAATCAATGGGGCATATTCGCAAAAGCTTAATGGTATGGTCAGTACTAGATCACAGGCAAAGCAGAAACGACTCAAGTGCTTGTAAGTAATTACTCGGGCACTAACACCCTTCGAAATTCCCGACTCGGCTACAAAAATGGTTAATTATGGTGGTAAGATTTCTAGGATCCTGTCCATTACTTTCATTTTGTGAATATGCCCCATTTACACTACATTTATCATCTTAATAGTAATTTCGCAAAGGCCTTTCCAAAAAAAATGCTTATTAAACATGGAAGTTTGACATTTGTAGTCGTTTCATTACATTGTCCACCTACGTTTTGCATTTTAAGAAGATGAAAAATCTTCTATCCAACACTCTTAGCGTCAGAAGTAAACAAACATAATAGACATAGTTTATGACAACTCTTTTAAGAAGAATTCTACGGTACTAACACTGAGGGTGAAGGTATTACTCGCGTGTCCATTCAAACGAGGCTCTTGCGTGTTCCAATTCTCTGACGAAATTCCAACTCCACTCCAACTGCTTATTCTGGTATCTTCCATCCTATGATTGAAATCTTGTCTGAACTCCGATATTGTCTTGCAGATAATGAGAGTACATCTTTTATGCATCTTAAGGTATTTCTGTTCGGATTTTTTCCAAGGAGATTTACAGCTTCGACGACTTCGGCGGGTGCTGGGTCACAGGCGCATTGCGATGAATATTACGGGGATTATTGTCACAGAAAGGTGACTGAATCACCAAATCCTTTAGCAAAAACATTGCCTCATCGACTTCTGCTGGAGGCTTCGTTGCGAAAAAATGTTCAATGGTTGTGAAATCTTTCCTCACAAAAGCCTTAAAAAATTCCACTAACTGAGGTTTCCCGTCCAGATTGCCCTTCCTCAAAACGAAGCTATGTTGTGTTTGCTCGTCGTAAATGGGCTTCATGGTTGGGTTATACGCTTGCATACTGCAATTTAGCCACACAATGACACCACTTTTTTAATTAAAGAGACGTGCGCTTCGTACAGCGTTTGGTTGGAAACTGGGTCCATACGGCGAGGGAAGATGATGGATCAATAAAGCAGGAGATTCAGGGGAAGAGAGGGAAGGGGTGGCTCGCGCATGCGTCCTGCTGATGTGCCACAGAAGCTCCGCCCTAAGGGTTGCATTACGTGTTTTTTCCCGATTGCAGCGGAGGCAATGGCAATAAGGAGGGTAATGTTCTTAATCAATAAACTTGTAAGTTCTACTGCTATTTTTCTTGTTATTAAGTGACGATGTCGGTGAAACTGAAACAGGATTGTCTGTTATGTTAAAAACAATAGTACCTACATGCTTTAATAGAAAACCTCAATAAGTTGAAAACATGACTGGAGTGAATAATGAAAGAGAAAAGTGATGTGCTTGATGAAAAAGACAACAGACTCACCTCTGATTTTGTTACGGTCTTTCTTCTCAAAGAAGTCAAATAGAAAACGTCATGTACTTTTTCTAATATGATTGCCATGTAAAAGTGTTCGTACATAAATATAAACATGAATAACATTTAGTTTTGGGAACACCCTCATAAACGGTATCCGTCACTGTTTTTTCAGTCCAATTAATGCACTTACTGTCAGCAGCGCACTGCTGGGCAAAGACATGGTGCTCTTTTGCGCATCCAGCTCTTTCAATCCACTGGTGAAGTGGACCACTAGTCGTTTGTATTGTCTAGCATCTATCCCGGGTTTGCAGCGACGTCTTCTAGGTGAAGCAGGTCTTCTCCTAGTCGTTATTTGAATAATTACCTTTCGCTTTTATTTGCAGGTACTGTCTCGACAATTATTTATCCCAAATGGCCGGTGTTTGTGAAACTGTAAAGGCGACTTGACTCCGTTAAATAGCAAAATACAATCCTACTAATAAAATAAACTAGTTTCTGCCGACGACTTTGTCCGTGTTAAATTTCGTGCTTCTCCAACCCTCCCCGTCGCATCGAATTGCCTGCCCGTGCGTGGTATTTGTTACTTTTATTGTTTTTGCTCGGATCCTAACGGTCTAACCTTAGAGCAACATTTAAAGCTTTACATTTCCAGTACAAGCTGACTTCTCAGTGTACGAAGATCTCACACAATACAAAAGTCAGCTACAGCTGGAAATATATTGCTTGATATGTCGCCATGTGTGAATTTAACGTCATCGCAGCGTAAAAATAACAAACTGCAATTTTGTCTCGTTCAGTGTACCTTAACCATTTCAAATAATAATGGACCCAGTATTGAGCCTTTAGGTACGTACACCTTACTAATCTGGCAGGTCGACTGACATCACGATCCTAATATTTAGTCATTGAGATTATTTTTTATGTGAGATGGAATATATTACGTTAACAATGATAGTGTGTTAGTTTTACGAAATACATTTAGTGAAAACTTGATCAAAAGCTGCGATGTACTCAATGAAAGGCCTATCCTAATCCCAATAATGTTACGGTTGGTTTCCAGTGTAACCGAATGCAGCTGAATCCCAGTATTTAACGTGGGGTGACCGCCTATCTTTTCTTAAAAACTCTGTTACAGATATGTCAGGGGCGCTAAAGGGCTCACAAAAACACAAATAAAAACGAATATTTACATCAAGATATTTATTAGAGATTGTCATATTTGAAGATGTTAAATACAAATACATAATCAGTTATTCAAAAAACAGTACATTATGCAGTAATTAAATTACGACTTGTTACAATTTTGAGATCACATTTCCTCTCCTCCCTTAATTTTAATTTTGCATTACTCTTGTGTTCCCCAGTGGGGTGAACAGAACTGTATAGATCTGCTTACCCCACTGGGGCAGCAGATAAATATTCAGCAGAACTGTATATTTAAATGATCACAATCCTCCCTTATTCGAGTCCACCCAGGGAGGATATTTTGAGCAACGAGCTTTTTCAGTCCAATTACTTTAAAGTCATTTTAGACTTATTTAAATTTACAAACGTAAAAAATTGATAATTTAACACTGTCTTCCGAATTGTCAGTCGTTTTTTTATATCACACCTTAAATTGGAATGTTTCCAATAAATCAATGGGGTATATTCGCAAAAGCTTTATGGTATGGTCAGTACTAGGTCAGAGACAAAGCAGAAACGTCTCAAGTGCTTGTAAGTAATTACACGGGCACCAACACCCTTCGAAATTCACGACTCGGCTACAAAAATGGTTAATTATGGTGGTAAGATTTCTAGGATCCTGTCCATTCACTACATTTATCATCTTAACAGTAATTTCGCAAAACCTTTCCAAAAAAAAATGCTTATTAAACATGGAAGTTTGACATTTGACATTGGTAGTCGTTTCATTACATTGTCCACCTAGGTTTTGCATTTTAAGAAGTTGAAAAATCTTCTATCCAACACTCTTAGCGTCAGAAGTAAACAAACATAATAGACATAGTTTATGACAACTCTTTTAAGAAGAATTCTACGGTACTAACACTGAGAATTGAATAGACACTTAACTGTGTCCAATTGTGTGACATTCCAACAGACAGGGCGCAGTGACGAAAACACAGATAATTTCTGTGACATTGTCACGAATACTTTTCTGCTGTAATGTTACAAATGTGAACGCAGCTTGACAATTAGAGACGCGAGCTTTGACAACATGATTTAAAAGTTACCAAAGCGAAACCTATGGTTTTGAATGCAAATTAGACAAAATACATCACCGTTGACACAGAGTTACAGAAACTGAAAAAGAAACATTCATATTCTTGACGAAGAAATCGGTGACGCTTTTTGGTCAATCCGAACAGATTTATCTTTGAATATTTCACAAGGTGTTGAGTTATCATAGGCAGATTGTTCACTACCAAAACTTAATGTTGACAGCTGTCATTGATGACAGTTCGTGCTGCAAATAAATTGCTGGCGCCAAATTCCGTAATAATATTTGAGTAGCGATCAATATGCCTTATATTTGGTATATTTTTACCCTCACACGTCCCATGTCTTTTCTATTATGCAGCTGGAAACGCCTCGTGCGCCGTCGACATCTTAGAGAAGCAGCCAAACCACGCGTTAGCTTCCCGCGTATCACAGATTGTAATCTACATCTTCGCTCTTGTCATATTTCCCCGAGACTTCTTCTGGATCTTCGTCTGTTTCTTGACAGCCATCTTCGTGAAGGTATTACTCGCGTGTCCATTCAAACGAGGCTCTTGCGTGTTCCAATTCTCTGACGAAATTCCAACTCCACTCCAGCTGCTTATTCTGGTATCTTCCATCCTATGATTGAAATCTTGTCTGAACTCCGATATTGTCTTGCAGATAATGAGAGTACATCTTCTTTGCATCTTAAGGTATTTCTGTTCGGATTTTTTCCAAGGAGATTTACAGCTTCGACGACTTCGGAGGGTGCTGGGTCACAGGCGCATTGCGATGAATATTACGGGGATTATTGTCACAGAAAGGTGACTGAATCACCAAATCCTTTAGCAACAACATTGCCTCATCGACTTCTGCTGGAGGCTTCGTTGCGAAAAAATGTTCAATAGTCGGAAAATCTTTCCTCACAAAAGCCTTAAAAAATTCCACTAACTGAGGTTTCCCGTCCAGATTGCCCTTCCTCAAAACAAAGCTATGTTGTGTTTGCTCGTCGTAAATGGGCTTCATGGTTGGATTATACGCTTGCATACTGCAATTTAGCCACACAATGACACCACTTTTTTAATTAAAGAGACGTGCGCTTCATACAGCGTTCGGTTGGAAACTGGGTCCATACAGCGAGGGAAGATGGTGGATCAATAAAGCAGGAGATTCAGGGGAAGAGAGGGAAGGGGTGGCTCGCGCATGCGACAGAAGCCAAATGCCACAGAAGCTCCGCCCTATAAGGGTTGCATTACGTGTTACTTTCTTTTGCCCGATTGCAGCGGAGGCGATAAGGAGGGTAATGTTCTTAGTCAATAAACTTGTAAGTTCTACTGCTGTTTTGTTTGTTATTAAGCGACGATGTCGTCGAAATTGAAGCGGGATTGTCTGTTATGTAAAAAACAATAGTACCTACATGCTTTAATAGAAAACCTCAATAAGTTTAAAACTTGACTGGAGTGAATAATGAAAGAGAAAAGTGATGTGCTTGATGAAAAAGACAACAGACTCACCTCTGATTTTGTTACGGTCTTTCTTCTCAAAGAAGTCAAATAGAAAACGTCATGTACTTTTTCTAATATGATTGCCATGTAAAAGTGTTCGTACAGAAATAAAAACATTAATAACATTTAGTTTTGGGAACAGCCTCATAAAGGGTATCCGTCATTGTTTTCTTTTTTTTCAGTCTACTTAGTGCACTTACTGTCAGCAGCGCACTGCTGGGCAAAGACATAACGCTCTTTCACGCATCCAGCTCTTCCTATCCACGGCTGTAGTGGACCACTGTTCGTTTGTTTTTTCCAGCTCGTTCGATGGAACGAGCTGGAAAAAACAATCCGGATCCCGGATCCGGATTGTTTCTTTCAGCGACGTGTTCTGGGTGAATGACTTTTCACCCTCATCAAAAAGCTCCGCTACACTTAAATTTCAACTTTAATGGCACATTATTGGAGACTGTTGATGAATTTACATTACTAGGACTTACAATAGATAAACATATTAACTGGAAAACACATATACAAAGAACACGTTCAAAAATTTCAAGATTTTCATATGCCCTCCGCGAAATTAAAAAGACCACCAATTTTCAAACTGCCCTTACCACCTATTATGCGTATGCCAATGCATGGCTTAGCTACGGCATAACTCTCTGGGGAAATAGTACAGATACACCGACACTCTTTACTCTACAAAAGAAATTAGTCAGAATCATGGTAAACATTGATCAAACCGACAGCTGCAAACCCCACTTTCAAAAACATAATATTTTAACACTACCCAGTATTTATATTCTAGAAACATGTAAATTTGTCCGCAAGTATCCAGAGTTCTACACAAAGCGCGAAGACATCCAGTCACAATACACACTTAGGCACCGATCAAGGCTAAACATACCAACCTCCAAGCTAAAAATGCATTCTACAAGTCCCTATGTAATGTCTATAAAAGTATACAACAAACTGCCTGACATTATAAAGAATGAAGAAAAGTTCAATATATTTGTAAGAAATCTTAAGAAATTACTAATTAACAAATGCTATTACTCCTTAGAAGAATATTTAAATGATAAAAATAAATAATAGATATACATATAATTTAATATGATAATAAATACTATAATGATGATAATTGATAATAATAATTAATCATAAACACGCAATTTATAGGTATATGTAAAATAAATTAATGATACTAAATTGTATGTATGATGTATTTAAAAAAAATACATAATATAATAATAATTTATCAAATAATATAAAAAAAAAACAAAAATTAAATCAAACAGAAATAATTATAAATAAAATTAAAAACTTAATAAATTTAACAATATAACTAATAATTATTGTTGAAAGAACAACAATCCATATAAATGAATAAACAGAATTATTATAATACATAGATACTTATATAAAAATCATATAAATTATGTTAATACATTTTATAGATAAATAAGCGATATATTGGTTTATTCTAGGACATCTCCTGACCAAATGATTTTCAAAAACAGAGCTTCCTCTCTCCTATCCTTTTGCTGTGCCCTACAGGGTCCATAATGATCTAAATTATATAATTACCACCTAAGTTCACATTATGGTAAAGCAATAAAGATATTGAGTATTGAGTATTGAGTATTGAATCAGGTCTTCACCTAGTCGTTATTTTGAATAATTACAGTTCGCTTATATGTTCAGGTAGTCTCGATGGTCATTTGTCCATTCATTTGGCTGGTGTTTGTGAAAATGTGCAGGTGACTTGATTCCGTTAAATAGCAAAATACAAAGCTATTAATAGAATAAACTAACTTCTGCCCAAGTTTATGACCGCGATAAATTTCTTGCTTCTCCAACCTTCTCATTGTACGAGGATTTCACATAATGTAAGGTCAGCTAAAACTGGAAATATATTGCTTGATATGCTACCATGTGTGCACTAAACGTCACCCCAGCGAAATAACTAAATAAAACTGCTATAGCGTCTCGTTCAGTGTACCTCAACTAATTTGAATAATAATGGACCCAGTATTGAGCCTTTAGACACACTTAACTGAACCGGCAGCTTGGATGATTTTACGGTCATAATATTTACCCATTGAGATATGTTTTTATGTTAATAAGATTCTACTACGTCAAGAATGTTAATGAAAGAACTTTTGCAATGTACAGTAAGTTAAAAACTTGATCAAAAGCTGCGATGTACTCAATGAAAGGCTTATCCTTAAAACAACTATGTTACGGTTGGTTTCCAGTATAACTGGATGCAGCTGAATACCAGTATTTAACATGGGGGACCTATCGTTTCTTTAAAACCTAGTTACAGGTATGTAAGGGGAGCTTAAGAGTCCACAAAAACACAAATAAAAAACGAATATTTACATCAAGATATTTATTAGAGATTGTCATATTTGAAGATGTTGAACACAAATACATATTCAATTATTAAAAAACAGAACATAATTCAGTAATTAAATTACGACTTGTTACAATTTTGAGATCACATTTCCTCCCTTAATTTTAATTTTACATTACTCTTGTGTTCCCCAGTGGGGTGAGCATAACTATATAGATCTGCTTACCCCACTGAGGCAGCAGATAAACATTCAGCAGAACTGTATATTTAAATGATCACAATCCTCCCTTATTCGAGTCCACCCAGGGAGGATATTTTGAGCAACGAGCTTTTTCAGTCCAATTACCTACTTTAAAGTCATTTTAGACTTATTTAAATTTACAAAAGTAAAAAATTGATTATTTTAACACTGTCTTCCAAATTGTCAGTCGCTTACTTTATCACACCCTAAATTGGAATGTTTCCAATAAATCAATGGAGCATATTCGCAAAAGCTTAATGGTATGGTCAGTACTAGATCACAGGCAAAGCAGAAACGACTCAAGTGCTTGTAAGTAATTACTCGGGCACTAACACCCTTCGAAATTCCCGACTCGGCTACAAAAATGGTTAATTATGGTGGTAAGATTTCTAGGATCCTGTCCATTACTTTCATTTTGTGAATATGCCCCATTTACACTACATTTATCATCTTAATAGTAATTTCGCAAAGGCCTTTCCAAAAAAAATGCTTATTAAACATGGAAGTTTGACATTTGACATTGGTAGTCGTTTCATTACATTGTCCACCTAGGTTTTGCATTTTAAGAAGTTGAAAAATCTTCTATCCAACACTCTTAGCGTCAGAAGTAAACAAACATAATAGACATAGTTTATGACAACTCTTTTAAGAAGAATTCTACGGTACTAACACTGAGAATTGAATAGACACTTAACTGTGTCCAATTTTGTGACATTTCAACAGACAGGACGCAGTGACGAAAACACAGATAATTTCTGTGACATTGTCACGAATACTTTTCCGCTGTAATGTAACAAATGTGAACGCAGCTTGACAATTAGAGACGCGAACTTTGACAACATGATTTAAAAGTTACAAAAGCGAAATACCTATGGTATTTTGAATGCAAATTAGACAAAATACATCACCGTTGACACAGAGTTACAGAAACTGAAAAAGAAACATTCATATGCTTGACGAGTGATTCAACACCACAATGACTCCTTAACAAACAGCTACCTTAGCCAATTAACGAGTGACATTAAAACCGGCTACTCGCTTTGGAAAGCTACAAAGCACATAAAACGACCGATCGTCCAAGTTCCTCCTATCAAAGAAGTAAATGGAAAATGGGCAGTGACCGACGAACAAAAAGCCCTAAGGTTCGCTGAGCATTTAGAGCAAATATTCCAACCAAATGAAGCCCAGACTGATGAGATGATAATCCAGGGAGTACAAATTAGTTCAGACATTAAGTTAGTTACCCCAAAAGAAGTATCTAGAGAAATTAAGTGTAATTTTAATCGAAGAAAATCCCCTGGGTACGACCTAATTACAGGCGAGGTTTTACAGAACCTCCCACGTAAAGCTATAGTCAAGCTTACCACGCTCATTAATGCTGTATTTCGGTTGAAACACGTTCCTGACATGTGGAAAGTAGCTGAGGTCATTATGACAGCCAAGCCTGGGAAGCCACCTTATGAAACCACATCTTACAGACCAATCTCACTGTTACCAGTGTTGTCAAAAATATTTGAGAAACTTTTTCTAAAGAGATTGAAGCCTCTTATTGAAGCTGCAAATCTAATCCCCGATTATCAGTTCGGATTTAGAGAACAACACTCTACGCTCGACCAAGTACACAGAATCACTGATATTATTGAAAGGACACTAGAGGAGAAGAAGGTGTGCTCCACGGTTCTCCTTGATGTTGCACAGGCGTTCGATAAAGTGTGGCACGAAGGCCTCAACTATAAGTTAAGAACAATGCTGCCTCAACAGTTTTCAGATATCATAGAGTCCTATATATCAAACAGATTGTTTAGAATAAGACAAGGAAATGCCTACTCAAACCTTAGGCAGATAAAAGCTGGCGTACCCCAAGGAAGTGTACTAGGCCCGGTCCTGTATCTACTATACACTTGTGATATTCCACAACTAGAAAATGGAGTAATTGCAACCTTTGCTGATGACACCGCTATCATGGCTGTTGGAAATAGTCACGAGGAAGCCGTAGAAAAGGTTCAAGAGTACGTAAATCATGTTTATGAGTGGACTGCAACATGGCGTATCAAACTTAATGAAAGCAAGTCTATCCACATTGACTTCACGAATAAAAAGCCACAATATATCCCGGTATTCATGAATAATCAACAAATCCCATATGCCAATACTGCTAAGTATCTTGGCATGACCCTGGACGCAAAACTGCGCTGGAAAGAGCATGTCAAAAAGAAAAGAGCTGAATTAGATATTCGATACAAAAAAATGTATTGGCTACTTGGTAGACAGTCGCCATTGTCAATACCTAATAAATTGTTGGTATATAAACAAGTTTTAAAGCCAGTATGGACCTACGGTATACAGCTGTGGGGCTGCACCAGCCAAAGTAATCGTCAAATCATACAACGATTTCAAAACAAAGTACTTAGGGACATAGTCAGCGCGCCCTGGTACATAAGAAACAGCGACCTTCATCGGGACCTCAAAATGGATGTCGTAAGCCAAGTGATACAAAAATATGCAGAAGCTCATGAACACAGACTTCATCATCACGTGAATGTCGAGGCGATTCAACTCCTTGACACCACTGAATTAGTGCGAAGACTAAAAAGGGTTAAACCCTTTGAGTTAGTGTAGTGCAGTGTAAGTGAACACAAACTGCAGTGAAAGTGCTAACTTTTATAAAGAACACGTTAATCAAGTGTCTTCCCCTTAACTGTCAGTGAGTAAGAAAGACGTTATTGGACGATTTCTTAGTTTTATAGTTGCTTAGCAGTTTAAGTTATATTTAAATTACTTATTAGCTAATAGGCTAGATTGTAATGTGAATAAAGTATCACCTAATATGATACTTTATAAAGTAAAAAAAAAAAAAAAAAAAAATATGCTTGACGAAGAAATCGGTGACGCTTTTTGGTCAATCCGAACAGATTTATCTTTGAATATTTCACAAGGTGTTGAGTAATCTTAGGCATATTGTTCACTAGCAAAACTTAATGTTGACAGCTGTCATTGATGACAGTTCGTGCTGCAAATAAATTGCTGGCGCCAAATTCCGTAATATTATTTGAGTAGCGATCAATATGCCTTATATTTGGTATATTTTTACCCTCACACGTCCCATGTCTTTTCTATTTTGCAGCTGGAAACGCCTCGTGCGCCGTCGACATCTTAGAGAAGCAGCCAAACCACGCGTTAGCTTCCCGCGTATCACAGATTGTAATCTACATCTTTGCTCTTGTCATATTTCCCCGAGACTTCTTCTTGAACTTCGTCTGTTTCTTGACAGCCATCTTCGTGAAGATATTACTCGCGTGTCCATTCAAACGAGGCTCTTGCGTGTTCCAATTCTCTGACGAAATTCCAACTCCACTCCAGCTGCTTATTCTGGTATCTTCCATCCTATGATTGAAATCTTGTCTCAACTCCGATATTGTCTTGCGATAATGAGAGTACATCTTCTATGCATCTTAAGGTATTTCTGTTCGGATTTTTTCCAAGGAGATTTACAGCTTCGACGACTTCGGCGGGTGCTGGGTCACAGGCGCATTGCGATGAATATTACGGGGATTATTTTCACAGAAAGGTGACTGAATCACCAAATCCTTTAGCAACAACATTGCCTCATCGACTTCTGCTGGAGGCTTCGTTGCAAAAAAATGTTCAATGGTACCAAAATCTTTCCTGACAAAAGCCTTAAAAAAATCCACTAACTGAGGTTTCCCGTCCAGATTGCCCTTCCTCAAAACGAAGCTATGTTGTGTTTGCTCGTCGTAAATGGGCTTCATGGTTGGATTATACGCTTGCATACTGCAATTTAGCCACACAATGACACCACTTTTTTAATTAAAGAGACGTGCGCTTTGTACAGCGTTCGGTTGGAAACTGGGTCCATACGGCGAGGGAAGATGATGGATCAATAAAGCAGGAGATTCAGGGGAAGAGAGGGAAGGGGTGGCTCGCGCATGCGTCCCGGTGATGTGCCACAGAAGCTCCACCCTATAAGGGTTGCATTACGTGTTACTTTCTTTTGCCCGATTGCAGCGGAGGCGATAAGGAGGGTAATGTTCTAAGTCAATAAACTTGTTAGTTCTACTGCTATTTTGTTTGTTATTAAGCGATGATGTCGTCGAAATTGAAGTGGGATTGTCTGTTATGTTAAAAACAACAGTACCTACATGCTTTAATAGAAAACCTCAATAAGTTGAAAACTTGACTGGAGTGAATAATGGAAGAGAAAAGTGATGTGCTTGATGAAAAAGACAACAGACTGACCTCTGACTTTGTTACGGTCTTTCTTCTCAAAGAAATCAAATAGAAAACGCCGGCTTTATGTATTTTTTCAAATATGATTGCCATGTAAATGTGTTCGTACAGAAATAAAAACATTAATAACATTTAGTTTTGGGAACACCCTCATAAACGGTATCCGTCACTGTTTTTTCAGTCCAATTAATGCACTTGCTGACAGCAACGCACTGCTGGGCAAAGACATGGCGCTCTTTCGCGCATCCAGCTCTTCCTATCCACGGCTGTAGTGGACCACTGTTCGTTTGTTTTGTCCAGCTCGTTCCATCATCTATCCGGGGTTTTCAGCGATGTCTTCTGGGTGAATCAGGTCTTCACCTAGTCGTTATTTTGAATAATTACAATTCGCTTATATTTTCAGGTAGTCTCGATGGTCATTTGTCCATTCGTTTGGCCGGTGTTTGTGAAAATTTGCAGGCGACTTGATTCCGTTAAATAGCAAAATACAAAGCTACTAATAGAATAAAATAGCTTCTGCCCATGTTTATGACCGCGATAAATTTCTTGCTTCTCCAACCCTCCCCGTCGCATCAAATCGCCTGTCCGTGCGTGGTATTTGTAACTTTTTTTTTGTATTTGCTCGGCTCCTAAGGGAGCAACATTTAAAGCTATACATTTCCAGTACAAGCTGACTTCTCAGTGTACGAAGATTTCAAATAATGTAAGGTCAGCTAAAACTCGAAATATATTGCTTGATATACAACCATGGGTGCACTAAACGTCACCCCAGCGAAATAACTAAATAAAACTGCTATAGCGTCTCGTTCAGTGTACCTCAACTAATTTGAATAATAATGGACCCAGTATAAAGCCTTTAGGTACACCTAACTGAACCGGCAGCTTGGATGATTTTACGGTCATAATATTTACTCATTGAGATATATTTTTAAGTTAATACGAATCTATTATGTCAAGAATGTTAATAATAGAACTTTTGCGATGTACATTAAGTTAAAAACTTTATCAAAAGCTGCAATGTACTCAATGAAAGGCCTATCCTTAAAACAAGTATGTTACGGTTGATTTCCAGTGTAACTGGATGCAGCTGAATACCAGTATTTAACATGGGGGACCTATCGTTTCTTTAAAACCTAGTTACAGGTATGTAAGGGGAGCTGAAGGGTCCACAAAAACACAAATAAAAAACTAATATTTACATCAAGATATTTATTAGAGATTGTCATATTTGAAGATGTTGAACACAAATACATATTCCACTATAAAAAAAAGTACATTATGCAGTAATTAAATTACAACATGTTACAATTTTAAGATCACATTTCCTCCCTTAATTTTAATTTTACATTACGCTTGTGTACCCCAGTGGGGTGAACAGAACTGTATAGATCTGCTTACCCCACTGGGGCAGCAGATAAATATTCAGCAGAACTGTATATTTAAATGATCACAATCCTCCCTTATTCGAGTCCACCCAGGGAGGATATTTTGAACAATGAGCTTTTTCAGTCCAATTACTTTAAAGTCATTTTAGACTTATTTAAATTTACAAACGTAAAAAATTGACAATTTTAACACTGTCTTCCGAATTGTCAGTCGTTTTTTTTTTATCACACCCTAAATTGGAATGTTTCCAATAAATCGATGAGACATAATATTCGCAAAAGCTTTATGGTATGGTCAGTACTAGGTCAGAGACAAAGCAGAAACGTCTCAAGTGCTTGTAAGTAATTACACGGGCACCAACACCCTTCGAAATTCCCGACTCAGCTACAAAAATGGTTAATTATGGTGGTAAGATTTCTAGGATCCTGTCCATTACTTTTATTTTATGAATATGCCCCATTTACACTACATTTGTCATCGTAATAGTAATTTCGCAAACACCTATCCAAAAAAAAAATGCTTATTAAACATGGAAGTTTGACATTTGACATCGGTAGTCGTTTCATTACATTATCCACCTAGGTTTTGGATTTTAAGAAGTTGAAAAATCTTCTATCCAACACTCTTAGCGTCAGAAGTAAACAAACATAATAGACATAGTTTATGACAACTCTTTTAAGAAGAATTCTACGGTACTAACACTGAGAATTGAATAGACACTTAACTGTGTCCAATTGTGTGACATTCCAACAGACAGGGCGCAGTGACGAAAACACAGATAATTTCTGTGACATTGTCACGAATACTTTTCTGCTGTAATGTTACAAATGTGAACGCAGCTTGACAATTAGAGACGCGAGCTTTGACAACATGATTTAAAAGTTACCAAAGCGAAACCTATGGTTTTGAATGCAAATTAGACAAAATACATCACCGTTGACACAGAGTTACAGAAACTGAAAAAGAAACATTCATATTCTTGACGAAGAAATCGGTGACGCTTTTTGGTCAATCCGAACAGATTTATCTTTGAATATTTCACAAGGTGTTGAGTTATCATAGGCAGATTGTTCACTACCAAAACTTAATGTTGACAGCTGTCATTGATGACAGTTCGTGCTGCAAATAAATTGCTGGCGCCAAATTCCGTAATAATATTTGAGTAGCGATCAATATGCCTTATATTTGGTATATTTTTACCCTCACACGTCCCATGTCTTTTCTATTATGCAGCTGGAAACGCCTCGTGCGCCGTCGACATCTTAGAGAAGCAGCCAAACCACGCGTTAGCTTCCCGCGTATCACAGATTGTAATCTACATCTTCGCTCTTGTCATATTTCCCCGAGACTTCTTCTGGATCTTCGTCTGTTTCTTGACAGCCATCTTCGTGAAGGTATTACTCGCGTGTCCATTCAAACGAGGCTCTTGCGTGTTCCAATTCTCTGACGAAATTCCAACTCCACTCCAGCTGCTTATTCTGGTATCTTCCATCCTATGATTGAAATCTTGTCTGAACTCCGATATTGTCTTGCAGATAATGAGAGTACATCTTCTTTGCATCTTAAGGTATTTCTGTTCGGATTTTTTCCAAGGAGATTTACAGCTTCGACGACTTCGGCGGGTGCTGGGTCACAGGCGCATTGCGATGAATATTACGGGGATTATTGTCACAGAAAGGTGACTGAATCACCAAATCCTTTAGCAACAACATTGCCTCATCGACTTCTGCTGGAGGCTTCGTTGCGAAAAAATGTTCAATAGTCGGAAAATCTTTCCTCACAAAAGCCTTAAAAAATTCCACTAACTGAGGTTTCCCGTCCAGATTGCCCTTCCTCAAAACAAAGCTATGTTGTGTTTGCTCGTCGTAAATGGGCTTCATGGTTGGATTATACGCTTGCATATTGCAATTTAGCCACACAATGACACCACTTTTTTAATTAAAGAGACGTGCGCTTCGTACAGCGTTCGGTTGGAAACTGGGTCCATACAGCGAGGGAAGATGGTGGATCAATAAAGCAGGAGATTCAGGGGAAGAGAGGGAAGGGGTGGCTCGCGCATGCGACAGAAGCCAAATGCCACAGAAGCTCCGCCCTATAAGGGTTGCATTACGTGTTACTTTCTTTTGCCCGATTGCAGCGGAGCCGATAAGGAGGGTAATGTTCTTAGTCAATAAACTTGTAAGTTCTACTGCTGTTTTGTTTGTTATTAAGCGACGATGTCGTCGAAATTGAAGCGGGATTGTCTGTTATGTTAAAAACAATAGTACCTACATGCTTTAATAGAAAACCTCAATAAGTTTAAAACTTGACTGGAGTGAATAATGAAAGAGAAAAGTGATGTGCTTGATGAAAAAGACAACAGACTCACCTCTGATTTTGTTACGGTCTTTCTTCTCAAAGAAGTCAAATAGAAAACGTCATGTACTTTTTCTAATATGATTGCCATGTAAAAGTGTTCGTACAGAAATAAAAACATTAATAACATTTAGTTTTGGGAACAGCCTCATAAAGGGTATCCGTCATTGTTTTTTTTTTTTTCAGTCTACTTAGTGCACTTACTGTCAGCAGCGCACTGCTGGGCAAAGACATAACGCTCTTTCACGCATCCAGCTCTTCCTATCCACGGCTGTAGTGGACCACTGTTCGTTTGTTTTTTCCAGCTCGTTCGATGGAACGAGCTGGAAAAAACAATCCGGATCCGGGGTTTTCAGCGACGTGTTCTGGGTGAATCAGGTCTTCACCTAGTCGTTATTTTGAATCATTACAGTTCGCTTATATGTTCAGGTAGTCTCGATGGTCATTTGTCCATTCATTTGGCTGGTGTTTGTGAAAATGTGCAGGTGACTTGATTCCGTTAAATAGCAAAATACAAAGCTATTAATAGAATAAACTAACTTCTGCCCAAGTTTATGACCGCGATAAATTTCTTGCTTCTCCAACCTTCTCATTGTACGAGGATTTCACATAATGTAAGGTCAGCTAAAACTGGAAATATATTGCTTGATATGCTACCATGTGTGCACTAAACGTCACCCCAGCGAAATAACTAAATAAAACTGCTATAGCGTCTCGTTCAGTGTACCTCAACTAATTTGAATAATAATGGACCCAGTATTGAGCCTTTAGACACACTTAACTGAACCGGCAGCTTGGATGATTTTACGGTCATAATATTTACCCATTGAGACATATTTTTATGTTAATAAGAATCTATTACGTCAAGAATGTTAATGAAAGAACTTTTGCAATGTACAGTAAGTTAAAAACTTGATCAAAAGCTGCGATGTACTCAATGAAAGGCTTATCCTTAAAACAACTATGTTACGGTTGGTTTCCAGTATAACTGGATGCAGCTGAATACCAGTATTTAATATGGAGGACCTATCGTTTCTTTAAAACCTAGCTACAGGTATGTAAGGGGAGCTTAAGAGTCCACAAAAACACAAATAAAAAACGAATATTTACATCAAGATATTTATTAGAAGATATCTTATCATATTTGAAGATGTTGAACACAAATACATATTCAATTATTAAAAAACAGTACATAATGCAGTAATTAAATTACGACTTGTTACAATTTTGAGATCACATTTCCTCCCTTAATTTTAGTTTTACATTACTCTTGTGTTCCCCAGTGGGGTGAGCAAAACTATATAGATCTGCTTACCCCACTGAGGCAGCAGATAAACATTCAGCAGAACTGTATATTTAAATGATCACAATCCTCCCGTATTCGAGTCCACCCAGGGAGGATATTTTGAGCAACGAGCTTTTTCAGTCCAATTACCTACTTTAAAGTCATTTTAGACTTATTTAAATTTACAAAAGTAAACAATTGATTATTTTAACACTGTCTTCCAAATTGTCAGTCGCTTACTTTATCACACCCTAAATTGGAATGTTTCCAATAAATCAATGGGGCATATTCGCAAAAGCTTTATGGTATGGTCAGTACTAGATCAGAGGCAAAGCAGAAACGTCTCAAGTGCTTATAAGTGATTACTCGGGCACCAACACCCTTCGAAATTCACGACTCAGCTACAAAAATGGTTAATTATGGTGGTAAGATTTCTAGGATCCTGTTCATTACTTTTATTTCGTGAATATGCCCCATTTACACTACATTTCTCATCTTAATAGTAACTTCGAAAAGGCCATCCAAAAAAAAAAAATGCTTATAAAACATGGAAATCTGACATTTGACATTGGTAGTCGTTTCATTACATTGTCCACCTAGGTTTTGAATTTTAAGAAGTTGAAGAATGTTTTACCCACACTCTTAGCGTCAGAAGTAAACAAACATAATAGACATAGTATTATGACAACTCTTTTACGAAGAAGTCTACGGTACTAACACTGAGAATTGATTAGACACTTAACTGTGTCCAATTTTGTGACATTTTAACGGACAGGACACAGTGACGAAAACACAGACAATTTCTGTGACATTGTCACGAATACTGTTTCTCTGTAATATTACAAATGTGAACACAGCTTGACTTTTAGAGACGCGAACTTTGACAACATGATTTAAAAGTTACAAAAAAAAATAACTATGGTATTTTGAATGCAAATTAGACAAAATACATCACCATTGACACAGAGTTACAGAAACTGAAAAAGAAACATTCATATTATTCTTGACGACGAAATCGGTGACGCTTCTTAGTTAATCCGAACAGATTTATCTTTGAATATTGCACAAGGTGTTAAGTAATCTCAGGCATATTCTCCACTAACAAAACTTAATAGATACAATGACAGCTGACAAGCTGTCATTGTTGACAGTTCTTGCTGCAAATAAATTGCTAGCGCCAAATTGCGCAATAATATTTGAGTAGTGATCAATATGCCTTATATTTTGTATTTTTTTACCTTCACACATACCACATTTGTTCTAATTTGCAGCTGGAAACGCCCGTGCGCCGTTGACATCTTAGAGAAGCAGCCAAACCACGTATTATCTTCCCACGTTCCATCTTCTCTCTTTTCATATTTCCCCGGGACTTCTTCTAGATCTTTATCTGTTTCTTCACAGCCATCTTCGTAAAGGTCTTACTCGCCTGTCCGTTCAAACGAGGCTCATGCGCGTTCCAAATCTCTGACGAAATTCCAACTCCACTCCAGCTTATTCCGGCATCTTCCTCTAATTGTAATTTCGATATTATCTTGCAGATAATGAGAGTACAACTTCTATGCATCTTAAGTTATTTCTGTTCGGATTTTTTCCAAAAAGATTTATAGCTTGGCGAAATTCACAACGCGCGCATTAGGCGTAATTCTGTGGGTGGGGAGTCACAGGCGCGTTGTGAGAAATATAACAAGGAGGATTCGTCCATAAAGATGACTGAATGAAGATATTTAGGAACTCCATTGCCTCATCGACTTCTGCAGGAGGCCTCGTTGCGAAAAAATGTTCAATAGTGGTAAAATCTTTCCTCACGTAAGCCTTAAGAAATTTCACGATCCGACGTTTCCTGGCCAGCTTGCGCTGCCTCAAGATGAAGTTATGCTGACGCAGCTCGTCGTATATGGGCTCCATGGTCGCAGTATTGGCTTGTATACTTCAATTTAACAATACAATGACACCACTTTTTTGAATTATTGAGACGTGCGATTCGTACAGCGTTCGGTTGGAGACTGGGTCCATACGGCGAGGGGAAAATGCTGGATCAATAAAGCAGGAAATTCAGGGCAAGAGAGGGTTGGCTCGCGCATGCGTCTCGCGAATGTACCTTAGAAGCTCCGCCATATAAAGCTTGCTACTCGTGTGACTTTGTTTTTGCCCGATTACGGTTGAGGTGATAAAGAGGGTTATATTCTTTGTTGATAAACTTGTTAGTTTGACTGCTATTTTCTTGTTTTCAAGCGATGATGCAATTGAAGTTGTAGTGGGTTTTTATAAAAAAATAGACGAATTGAGAACCCCCTTTTTGAAGAACGTTTTCAATTCGTCTGTATGTTTTTATTAAAGCGTAAAAAAATTGTATAAAAAAATATTTGTTTTTGTTTTCCACGATATCTCCAAGATTCTTTTTTTAACGGATAGCCTATGCATCAGAGCTACCATATACGTTTTTGACTTTTCTTCAGTAGTTTTTGCGTCAACTTTGACAATACGTATTTAATTCACTTTGTTTATCATCATGATGCTCCAATACTTTCTGTCACTGTTATTAACCAGCACCTTAATTGCGAAACGCACAATTTATCAGAATCTGATTGGGATTGAAGATTATTTCTAAACCATTGCGTCATTTGTTCGAATAAATTGTCGGCTCAGCAACGTAAATAACGCAATGAATGTGGTTTAACTATGAATAGGCTGAATATGAGTTGGCTGAATGAAAGGTAAATTGTGGTTTATGATTTATGACGTATTAAAAAAAGAAACTTCTTACTAGATCTCGTTCAAACCAATTTTCGGTGGAAGTTTACATGGTAATGTACATCATATATTTTTTTAGTTTTATTATTCCCTTATTTTAGAAGTTACGGGGGGGGGGGGGGACACATTTTACCACTTTGGAAGTGTCTCTCGCGCAAACTATTCAGTTTAGAAAAAAAATGATATAAGAAACCTCAATATCATTTTTGTAGACCTATCCATAGATACCCTACACGTATGGGTTTGATGAAAAAATATTTTTTGAGTTTCAGTTCTATGTTTGGGGAACCCCAAATATTATTGTTTTTTTTCTATTTTTGTGTGAAAATCTTAATGCGGTTCACAGAATACATCTACTTACCAAGTTTCAACAGCATAGCTCTTATAGTTTCGGAAAAAAAATGGCTGTGACATACTCGGACAGACAGACAGACATGACGAACCTATAAGGGTTCCGTTTTTTGCCATTTGGCAACGGAACCCTAAAAACAGCCGTCTTCCTAAAATACAGTACAAAGTAAAAAATAACATTAATTTCCGCAGTCGGTGACACAAAACTAAAATACTGAACCAAAGACACCGACTTTGAAATATAAGTTATTTTTCACTTTGTAGTGCTTTTTTTTGGAAGTCGGTTGTTTCCCTGACACTCGAGCTCGAGTAGTACATTCGGTTATGTTAGGTTAAAACTGTGACCTCCTACGGAAGAAACGACTAGATTCAGTGTGTCGGACAAGTGTGCATTCGAACTATGGTGAGTTGCAGTACAGTGTTGTCGCACAAGTGTTATTCGCACATCCATTTGTCGAGCTTACGTTAACTCTCTTAAATGTTTTTATCAAATCAAATCAAAAATATTTATTAGCTAGAATATGGTATATAAGGTGCTACAGTAGTTTAGTTTCAACATATCCTGCCATAACCTGGCGTGCAAATGTCAATTACAATCAGCGATGTCAATTAAAGATTCTATTGATTTGTCTTCTAAATAGTCCATAATGGTATAATATCGTTTGTACAGCAATAGTTTGAATAGTAATTTTTTAAACATTGTCAGGGGTAAGTCTTGAAAACTATTTGGTAAATGATTGTAAATAATAATCGACATGCAGTATACATTTTTTTTAAATAATTTTAGTTTTATTGGTGTCAGTTAACTCGTTTATCAGGTAACAACGTGAATGGCACGCTCTATATCCATCCCCCCCGTGCTCCGGACGCTCCCCTTTTTGATTCTTGCCCCCCCTCCCTCCCTCCCTTTTCCTTGGGATGTTGCGGACGCCGATTTTTTCATATCCGCGGATGCGGATGTGGATCTTAAGATTTATTATAAGAAACTATGTGAGAGGTGAAATAAAATAATAAGAGAGTAATTATTAATATTTTAATCAAATATTTAGTAATTAAAGTTGAAAATGAGAGCATTATATTTAATAAATAGTAAAATTGCCGCTTTTCCGGAGTCTAGTCTGTTACTAAGAGGTTCATAAATTAAACCTGAACTACTAAACAATTGTTCGCTAGGAACACTGGCTGGTGGTGTCGTTATAAACTACGTCTATTTTCTTTCTTGTCGCGACCTGTGCAACATCTGCATCCGCATGAACATCCGCAATGAGTATTACGGATGCGGATGCGGATGCAGATGTCCAAATCAATGCGGAAGCTCCGCATTTGCGGATGCAGATGCGAATATTCGCAACATCTCTGACCTGAACTTACGATGCCCGGTATGCCTTCGAAATAGGGTGAGTTTCGAGAATATTCCTGACGGTGTCTTATTACTTCATGTCATATAACATCACGTTATCATTCACGGAAGGGGTAGGCAGATGTATCTATACGAATATTATAAAGCTGAAGAGTTTGTTTGTTTTGTTGCACGCTCTGATCTCAGAAACTACTAGTTCGACTTCAAAATGTTTTTTAGTGTTGCTTAGTCCATTTATGGAGAAATGCGATAGGCTATTTGAGGGAACCGGCATGTCCTTAAACCAAAAATTCTAAGACATGTGACATTTACCAACCCGCACTGGGCCCGCATGGTGTTTTACCGCCCACTCCCTCTCACCGAGAGGACGTCTGTGTCCCAGCAGTGGGAACAATATAGGATAATTATGGTGAGTCCAAGTTCAAAATCAACCGTACTTCTGCAAGGACCACACAAAATTTCTTAAAATACGTACTGCTACTTTCTGCCGTCTTCCAGCTGTACCCATATCCAGTAGGACTTGTCATTGGCCGATCTATAGTTAAGAAAAATTAAACAGATTTCGTCTATTCTAAGTCGACGTCCTGTGTGGTGCCGGACAGTCCCGTGTGGTGCCGAGCAATCCCGTGTGGTGCCGAGCAGTCCCGTGTGGTGCTGGACAGTCCCGTGTGGTGCCGGACAGTCCCGTGTGGTGCCGGACAGTCCCGTGTGGTGCCGAGCAGTCCCGTGTGGTGCCGAGCAGTCCCGTGTGGTGCTGGACAGTCCCGTGTGGTGCTGGACAGTCCCGTGTGGTGCCGAGCAGTCCCGTGTGGTGCCGAGCAGTCCCGTGTGGTGCTGGACAGTCCCGTGTGGTGCCGGACAGTCCCGTGTGGTGCCGGACAGTCCCGTGTGGTGCCGGACATAAATAATAGCATCACCCCATTTCTTCCCGTGGCGTAAAAAGAGACTAAGGGATTTACTAGATGGGCAGCAGCGCAGCCATACTGCGGTCGCCAACCCGCTTGCCAAGCGTAGCGATTATGGCAAAGCCTAGGGGGAGGCCTACGTCCAGCAGTGGACGTCTTGCGGCTGAGATGATGGTGATGATGAAGTCGACGTCACACAGACATACCAGCCGGCGTAGCATGACAAATTCTATATCTATTCTACCAAGAACAAAAAAAAATCCTTATGTATTTTATCTCTGTAAAAATGTTTCTATCTCATCAATAGTAAAGAGAAATAGTCATCATACTTGACATCGTACTCTTGCCGACTGAAGAATAGAAACATCTCTTTTCTTCAGTTTTAGACAATTTTTCTACGATACCATCTATCAAAATCAAAATCAAAAGTCATTTATTCAAACTACGCTGAGAGTCAGCACTTTTTGAACGTCAAAGTTACATGAGACAGTCCCCCAAAAACGCCCACCCTTCGACACTTCCTAGTGCTTTAGCTGGGAAGAAGAAGTGGCGGAACAAACTCCCCAGCAGCACAGCTGTCTGTTAAGTTAGAAGAACTTGATTCTATACAGTATTATGTAAGTAATTAATAGTATAAAACAAAACAAAACATACATCAAATTATTCGTCATATGTCAGCTAGCACACGCCAATATACGAACAAAACATTAAAAAACTAAACTCAAGCTGAAATAATAAAATCGTAAATAGAACTTAAAACCTAAATAAGAGCCTCCGGGTATAAAGGGCGTGCCCGCTTACATACACAACGATGAGGAAAGCTAATTCTGATTCTGGTTGAAAGAACATGAACATTGAGTTAATTACAGCGACCAACTATTCTTATCGTTTAAGAAGTCGTTGATAGAATAGTATGCCTTTGAACAAAGGTTGGATTTTACTTTAGCTTTAAACTCATTAAACTGCAAATCTATGAAAGCAGAGGGAAGCTTGTTGAAAAAGGTAATACCAAGACCAACAAATGAATTATGAACCTTATGAAGCCGGTGAAAGGGAGCACGTAGCTTGTCCTTATTTCTAGTATTAATATTATGAATATCACTGTTCTTAGTGTACAGATGTATATTTTGCTTAATATATAAGATGTTGGCGAAGATGAATATTGTGATGCCACCGTAAGAATACCAATATCTTTAAACAACTCTCTCAGAGAAACTCTAGTACCTAGTTGGTATATAGCTCGAACAGCTCGTTTTTGAAGAACAAAAATATTTTGAATGTCCGCGGCTTTATCATTTTGTCTTCTCTTCCGTCGACAAATTCCGTTTCTATGGCGGTCATGCTACGCGTGCAGAGGTCGCAATTAGGTAGAGTTATTTATGTACTTGCATCGAAATGTTGATATTAATATGGATCTTCCCGGGATTTCTAATAGACAATCTCATGTGACCAACATGAGATTGTCTATTAGAAAATACAATAATAATGCCATACGATAATTAAATTTGTGCCATTATCCTAGCCAGAATCACCAGGATAACGAAAAAAAATAATTTTAAAATCGCTTTTGTAGCTGGTTGAAGTAAAAATAGAAAATAAATAGGTAATAGTTAAATAAAAACGATATTAAATCTTTCCAAAACAAAGTAGATCAGCCCCCCTAGCCAAGTTACAACCGTTTCCCAACCCCCACAGGGCGAACCCTAGATGTCTCTACCACCCCCCGAACCCCCCCCCCACCCCATCGCACCCTTCATTGTACCGATGTTTATTGAAATTGTTAATCACTCCAGTCCTTCGATCCTGACATTGTTTACAAATTACATCGTCCGCCCCCGTCAGCAAATGTAGAAAACGATAAGTTGGTAGCCATGTTGTCGCGCCTGAGTCGGCCGCTTGATCTACAATGTCTTTAGAAAAACGACATTATAGCAAAGGATGTGGCGTTGAACATTGTACAAAACGATAACAATTCATTCCATCATTTTGAACGATGTGAACTTGGCTACGAATTTTGATAAATGCATATTGGGTCTACCTTTAATAGTTACTAGCTGACCCAGCGAACTCCGTATCGCCTCAGGTTTAATAAATGTTGTAACCTACCAAGTTTGGCAACCTTGTACGCGGTGGTGGTCAGGTAAGCGTTTTCTAGCTGACACTCCTTTGTTTGGTAAGCTCCTGCAAAGGTATGATAACCTGGTACGTCGTCGGCATAAAGCGTTTTCTACCTGACACATACCCTTGTAAGTGCCGAGTTATGACCACCTGGCACTTCAAATGCTTAAAGCGATTTCTAGCTGACATACAAAATGTATCACCTTGGGTTACGTTACTAAAGTTTTAAAAAGGTTCCCAAAACTTTTCTAGCAATAAATATAGCCTACGTTACTCAGGGTGAATGTAGTTTTCTAATGGTAAAAGAATTTTTGAAATCGGCTCAGTAGTTTTTGTGTTTATTCATTACAAACAAACACACACATACAAAAATACAAATCTTTCCTCTTTATAATATTAGTGTAGATGTAAGTGTATCTCTCACAGGGCGGTCTAGTTTTAAGTCGTTTGTGGTACGAGTTCCAACCCACCATCTACAGACCTGCCTGAGAGAGGACTTTTGGCCGAAAGGTGTCTTGTATCGTCGTTTTCGAGGACGGTTACGCGACACCACGCAGCGGAACACGACGCCGTCATCATTACGTGTTTAGTTATAGTTTAAGTTTTGTTTTATAAAATATGTATTAGTTTATAGTTTTATTGTTTTATATTATTTGTTTATTGTGTTTTTATGGGCCTAAGTTGCCTGAAATAAAGGATTGTATTGTATTGTATTGTATCCTTCTCAGTTCTTTGTCTTCTACGTTTCAATTAATTAAGTCAACTCAGCCTATCGCAGTCCACTGCTGATCATAGGCCTCTCCCATTTTGCGCCACAACATCCTGTCCTCTGTCTTCCGCATCCAGTCTGCCTCAGCCACTTTCATTAAGGCGCGCTGTTACCTCAATATTCACAAAACACTGGTGTCTGACAATCGAGTATGACGTAACGCAATGAAAATATACGACACAAAAAATACAGTGGACAGAGAAGGGTTTAAAGAAAAATTCTAACCGAATAGAATAGTGAAAAATTGTTTGATATTCCCAATAAAAATTGTTTCACAAAAAAAACTTTGACGTCGAACATCTCTGTATTTTCAGCAACATTTTTTTTTTAAAGAGTTCAATAGAATAAACATTACTTTAAAACTTTAACCAGACAATTATTTAATTTAATTTGTGTAGTCCGAATAATCTAAATAAAACCCGTAAAATAAATGCCAATTCGCAGCTTAGTCACATCGTCAATCCAAATATTTATTCAATTTTCAACCTTATTTGTTGGAGCTGTAGCATGTAGTTGTAGCATTTAAAATCGTAGTCAGTCCGCGCCTTAAGTCGTCCGTCCACCTAGCTGGGGGGTGTCACACGCCATCTACGTTTGGTATAGGGTAAATTGGCCGGATAGTTGCCCTAGCGGGATAGTTACCCGGTTTTGGATACACTTTGTTGGGGATTTTAGTGGCTTTAGCGCTTTACTGTAATGATTACTGACTGTGGTTTCAGTCAAGTTATTGTTTCTTTGCATGCATTAGAGTTTAAAATACACTCTTTATTATGTTTTATTGTTGAATAGTTTTTATTTTTATTGAAAATGAAAAGGGCAAGTATCCGTTTCAAAAAGGATAGTCGCCCTAGTTACTTTTGCGGATAGTCGCTATAGCGGCAGCTGTCTGCAACTATAAATTATTTAATGTGCATAGACAGATTTTTTCTTTTGGTGTTTTTTTTACTCACTGTGACTATAACTTAGTTTAAATAAATTAAATACTTACCAGTTTCATGCATTCATTCTAGGTGAGCAAAATGCCTCACAAGAATCAGCGTAAATCAAGCGTGGTACCGTGCCACATAAGGTGGACAGAATAACGTTTAGCAATTGCTTTCCAAGAATAGGATTAAAAATTATATTCTATTAATAACTTATCTAACTTAAAGTTTAGCGGCTATTTTGTTATATCTTATAGTTTTAAAGTACAATACTAAATAATATTTTATATTGTTGATATTTAATAAAAATTGTTTGATAGATTGCAGTTTAATTGATACAAAGTTTTTTACAAAAAAAAAAAAACATAGTTCGGCGTCAATTTCCGCACGAGGCAACTATCCTGCAAAGCATTTTTACCGTTAGGCTACTATTCGCTAGAGTAGGCAACTATCCCTTTTTGAGAATTCAAATAAAATAGGATTTACTCAAAACCATTATTAATTCTGTTCACAAACGACTTCCTACGTCGCACTGAAACTAAAACTCTCTGGGAAATACTTGGACAAGACCCGTGGCATCTCAGAGCACACGACCTCCATCGCGATATGATTGAAAAACTAACCTCACTTACGATCAACGGCCTAGAAAGTCCCGGTCCCGCTTACACAAAATATGGACAATTCAACCCGTTCCTTTTCTCAAATAGAATAGGCGAATAATCAAATCCGAGAAAGGCACACCGCTCCACAAAAGAACAGTCCTCCCCCGTCAGCGCTTTGACTTGCAAAATCACTCCTAGTTTATAAGTTACTTCAGGTCCTGCAGGGATCTTAAATAAAAAAATCTCACACTTGTTTAATATAATTTAATTATTTGTGAAAAGAACGCAATAGGTTGCAAAAGATCCCCACCCGGACATACTGCACCAAATAACATACAACGAAAAACACTTAAACATTATGAATCATAAGCGATATGTAACCCTTTTTTTACGAACCAATGAAATAAAAAAGTATTCTATTCTACAGGCTGTGGCGTAAGTAGTGGTCCACCGTTCAGGATTCGATGAACCAGATAATTAACTATAACAATTAAAAATTTTAAACATTTTTACCCAAGGGTTCCGAAAATATTTCATTTTTGTCTCTTATTTACGAAATTTCTACCTTTTATTACATATTTGTTTGTAGTTTCAACAAAAACCATTATTTTTTACACGCTTTATATTAGCTTCACTTGTATGTTTGTATGTTTGTATATTTGTATGTTTGTATATTTGTATGTTTGTTTGTAACCGACTCCTTATAGTGCAATTTTGACCCACTTTAAACGACCAGATTTCATTCAAACTTTGCACACCTGTCAAGGACTGATGACAATGCAATAATTTCATAAATTTGTGCCATTATCCTTGCCAGGGTTACCAGGACAGCAAAAAAAACTGTCACAATTTACGATGACATACGTCTCAAAATTCGAAATACCCTAAAAAATAGAAAATAAATAATAGTTTAAAAAAACTAAAAAACACGCTTCCATGGAAAACCAAACTAAAAAGTACAAAATAATGGAAAAAAAGCGTGGGGTGCCTGATATCAATAAAAAAATACCTTAAAAGCACCCCACGCTTTTTTTCCATTATTTTGTACTTTTTAGTTTGGTTTTCCATGGAAGCGTGTTTTTTAGTTTTTTTAAACTATTTTCATTTTGATTTCTGTTAATTACTGCTGAATACTAGATCTATCATGATAAATTATGATTTTTTATGTAAATTCAGCTCTTTTGAAGAAAAGCTTGGTTCTTCTCTAATTTTAACCCCAATTTTTTTTTAGAGCAATTTTTGTAACAAAAAAAATGTGGGTAAAAATGGTTAAAATTTTTAATTGTTATAGTTAATTAATCTGGTTCATCGAATCCTGAACGGTAGACCATTACTTACGCCACATCCTGTATATGTTCACAAAAAAAGGCTACTGTAATTGATCAAAGACCTGTTTTGATTTAAATCTTGAATTTCTCTAATTAACAACATTTTTTTTTAAATAGAGTTTTTTTGAAAAGTGGTGCTACTTTCCAGCTTTCACCCTATGGGTATATGGTAGATTACATACTACGTTGTTTGGTTTTCGTGGTAACTATATATATTAGGGTCTACCTTTGCTCGATGTGGAAGGATATATCACCAATGGCCCCCTGGTTACCTCCGTATATTGGGGTCTACCTTTCCTCGTTGTGTAAGTATATATCACACATGGCCTTCTGGTTATCTCCGTATATTGTGGTCTTCTTCTGCTAGTTGTGTCAGGGCATCTTTGTCTGATTGTCGTCGTGTCTACATATTGGGGTCTACCTTTGCTAGTACTGAATGTAGACCTCGAACGTGGCGTTGTACTTTCGGTGGATGGCACCCTCTTGTGATATGGTTCAAGTGTACTGGTCAATTCTGGCCCATACGGATACAAGGGTCGAATACCATTTTTAAGAATATAGTCGAGAATACTTCTGTACATTACACCATCTACCTTTAGCTTCAGTCTTTTTTTAGTAACCTGTATTATGTTGGATTGGTCCTTGCTATCGTTAGCGTTGCATTGCGATTCACGGAGTCCGTGAAGGTTTCTGTTATTACATCGTCTGGTGCTGAATGCCAAGATATCTGTAGAATAGAATAGAGTAAAATAGAATATAGAATAGAATTTTAATTTATTTGCTCAGAATGTAGGTATTTGATTGGCCTGTTAGTCTAGTGGTTAGTGACCCTGACTGCTAGACTGAGGTCGTGGGTTCGATTCCCACCCAGGACAAATCTTTGTGTGATGAGCACAATCATTTGTTCTGTGTTTGGGTGTAATTTATCTATAATATTTATGTATTTAGAAATATATAAGTTTATTTATCAGTTGTCTGGTTGCCATAGTACTGGCTCTGCCTAGTTTGGGATCAGATAACGTTGTGTTAGTTGTCCTAAGATATATTATACTTTATTATATTATTTACAATAAGGTAGTTACATAATATGATTTAAGGAATCTTTGTACATTCTACCATTTTGGCATGCAAACATTGATGCAGTTTATCATCAAACATTGATACAACAACTAAAATTTATCACCAAGATAAGCAGATACGGAGCAGATATCTGTAAGAAACTTTTAGTTAAGGTAATTTCTCGCAGTAGGAGTGGACTGATTGTTAATCTTTATGAGTCCTTACAGATCATCAGAAGCCCGAAAATCTGACAACCAGTTACGAGCAGTGATGACGATCCGTGTAGCACCGGGCGTAAAGTATACAATCACCCCAATTCTTCCCGTGGGTGTTGTAAAAGGCGATTAAAACTTACTAGAGAATGGGCAGCAACGTTCTCTATGCATTTTACCAGCATACTGCGATCGCCGACCCGCCTGCCAAGCGTGGCGATTATGGCAAAGCCCCCCAAATTGGGGGAGGCCTAAGTCCAGCAGTGGACGTCTTACGGCTGAAATGATGTTGATGATGAATTACGGCAAGTAGTTAAGGTCGCGAATCGTATTTTTACACGCTTTATATTAGCTTCACTTGTATGTTTGTTTGTAACCGACTCCTTATAGCGCGATTTTGACCCACTTTAAACGACCAGATTCCATTCAAACTTTGCACACTGTCAAGGACCGATGACAATGCAATAATTTCATATATTTGTGCCGTTATCCTTGCCAGGGTTACCAGGACCGCAAAAAAACTGTCTTCGAAAACTACGCTGACATACGTCACAAACTACGCTAACATACGTCACAAACTACGCTGACATACGTCACAAACTACGCTAACATACGTCACAAACTACGCTGACATACGTCACAAACTACGCTGACATACGTCACAAACTATGCTGACATACGTCACAAACTACGCTGACATACGTCACAAACTACGCTGACATACGTCACAAACTACGCTGACATACGTCACAAACTACGCTGACATACGTCACAAACTACGCTGACATACGTTACAAACTACGCTAACATACGTCACAAACTACGCTGACATATGTCACAAACTACGCTGACATACGTTTCAAAATTCGAAACACCCTAAAAATAGAAAATAAATAATAGTTTAAAAAAACTAAAAAACACGCTTCCATTGAAAACCAAACTAAAAAGTACAAAATAATGGAAATGTATTATTTATGTTTAACATATAACCCGACACTGACACAGTAAAAATATAGGTAAACAGTACGGAAACTACGTACTAACGTTCGAAACGGCACACTCACACAAACACGCGAATCGACGAGACCTCTAAGCGGACATCGCGGTGCTGTCAGTCGTGAGTGCCGCGTCAAGACGAGTGGTTGCGTTTCGTTTATCTCCACAAAATGCCACGAGTGTATTGCGTAGTATACGGCTGTTTGAACTCGGCTTCATCAAAACCGAATTGAAATGCGTGTGACAGTAATTAAAAAACCACTACGGTTTTTTTATTACTGTCACACGCATTTTCGGGTTAAAACCCAGTAAGTACATACTATGCGTTTCAACTTAGAAAAGGATGACCTTCGCCCCATATTAGAATTCTCTCATGCCTCATGCACGCTTTTCTAATTACTTACACGCTTTATATTAGCTTCATTTTTATGTTTGTATGTTTGTTTGTAACCGACCAGATTTCATTCAAACTGCACACCTGTCAAGGACCGATGACAATGCAATAATTTCATAAATTTGTGCCATTATCCTTGCCAGGGTTACCAGGACAGCAAAAAAACTGTCTTCGAAAACTACGCTGACATACGTCACAAATTAATTTGTGACATTATCCTTGCCAGGGTTACCAGGACAGCAAAAAACACTGTCTTCGAAAACTATGCTGACATACGTCACAAACTACGCTGACATACGTCTCAAAATTCGAAACACCCTAAAAAATAGAAAATAAATAATAGTTTAAAAAAACTAAAAAACACGCTTCCATTGAAAACCAAACTAAAAGTACAAAATAATGGAAAAAAAAGCGTGGGGTGCCTGATATCAATAAAAAAATACCTTAAAAAGCACCCACGCTTTTTTTCCATTATTTTGTACATTTTAGTTTGGTTTTCAATGGAAGCGTGTTTTTTAGTTTTCTTAAACTATTATTTTACTTACACGCTCTTAAATAAACAATAATCATATGAAAATAACATGAACAAGATAAATATTTTTGAAAAGTAATTTGCACAAAATATTTTTTTGTTAAACATAATTGTTTTCACAATATGGTGCCAAGGTCATCCCATCCTTAGTTGAAACGCATAGTATGGTGCGCTGCCGCCGCGTTGATCTGGGATCGGCGCACCATTTATGCGCCATGCCGCACGCCGCTTGCGGCGTCCACGTCCACCGCGCGCCCTTCCGACATGGAAACCCAACGAAACGTTTTCGTCTTTCCGCGGCTCACGCCAAAACTTGTAAAAGGTTACGCTATATTGACAAAGCTCACAAGTTGTTGTATATTAATATTAAACTGTTCCGTGTTATAAACGATCTTCTTTTATTGGTATTAACCGAAGCCATGAGATTACCTATTTAAATTTTATTTGTAAACTAGTAATTTTAACTCGATTGTTTGATCAGTACAGAACACAGAATCAGATGTTTTAATAAATACAGATCAGTTTCAAAAACATTAAGAGTGACAACCCTAATGCTGCCGTGGGGCGTAGGTATTTATTTCTACAACTAGGCCTAGTTTCCACACTGGTCATATTTACACTGTGACACTGACTTGCAAATAGCAAAATACGTATTATTGACGTAATCTCCTAGAAGACCACACTTTTTAGGGTTCCGTTACCACATGGCAAAAAACGGAACCCTTATGGATTCGTCATGTCTGTCTGTCTGTCTGTGCGAGTATGTCACAGCCACTTTTTTCCGAAACTATAAGAACTATGCTGTTGAAACTTGGTAAGTAGGTAGATGTATTCTGCGGACCGCATTAAGATTTTCACACAAATATAGAAAAGAAAAACAATAAATTTTGGGGGTTCCCCATACTTAGAACTGAAACTCAATTTTTTAGGGTTCCGTTGCCAAATGGCAAAAAACGGAACCCTTATGGATTCGTCATGTCTGTCTGACTGTCTGTGCGAGTATGTCACAACCACTTTTTTCCGAAACTATAAGAGCTATGTTGTTGAAATTTGGTAAGTAGATGTATTCTGTAAACCGCATTAAGATTTTCACACAAAAATAGAAAAAAAACAATAATATTTGGGGTACCCCATACATAGAACTGAAACTCAACATTTTTTTTTCATCAAATCCATACGTGTGGGGTATTTATGGATAGGTCTTTAAAAAAGACATTGGAGGTTTCTAATATCATTTTTTTCTAAACCGAATATTTTGCGCGAGAGACACTTCCAAAGTGGTAAAATGTCCCCCCCCCCCCCCCCCCCGTAACTTCTAAAATAAGATAATGATGAAACTAAAAAAAATATATGATGTACATTACCATGTAAACTTCCACCGAAAATTGATTTGAACGAGATCTAGTATGTAGTTTTTTTTAATACGTCATAAATCGTGAAACACGATTGAAATGTATAAAGTCATTCGAAACTACTTTATCTCCATCATCATTATTTCAGCCGAAAGATGTCCACTGCTGGACATAGGCCTCCCCCAAGCACAGCCACTTCGACCAATCCTATGCTTTTAGCATCCAGTAAATTCCTGCGGCCTTCGCCAGGTCATCGGTCCATATTGTGGGAAGCTTTCCAACGCTACGTTTTCCAGTACGCAGTCGCCACTCCAGAACCTTCCGGCCCCATCGACTATCTGTTCTGCGAGGAATATGGCCTCCCCACTGACACTTAAGTTTGTAAATTTTTCGAGCTATAACTGTTCTTCTACGGATCTGACTGGCCTGTTAGTCTAGTAGGTAGTGACCCTGACTGCTAAGACTGAGGTCGTGGGTTCGATTCCCACCCAGGACAAATCTTTGTGTAATGAGCGCAATTATTTGTTCAGTGTCTGGGTGTAATTTATCTAAAATATGTATGTATTTAGAAATATATAAGTATATTTATCAGTTCTGTGGTTACCATAGTACAGGCTCTGCCTAGTTTGGAATCAGATAACAGTGTGCTGGTTGTCGTAAGATATTTATTATTTATTTTCTCTTCATTTCTGATTATATCGCGTGGAGAAATTAATGGAATGAAAAATCTAATTACCTGTTATATGTAGCATAAAAAATACTATGATTAATCTTCTCTCCATTGTTATTTGGTTGAGAATCTAGCAGCAGTTTCACTGTATTGAGTACTCGCATCTGATACTCAAAGGGTTTCAATCCAAATAAGTCCTAATGAGACGTTTTCTATTCACAAGTCCTTTCTGAGTTCATCGTGAACATTACAAGCATTGGTGAAAGATACCATCGTGATGAAAACCTGGACTTGTTATTCTGAAATCGCCGAACCTTCTTCAGCAAACGTGGTAATCAACTATCTCGTCTTCTGTACATAAGAAGATGACTTCTGCTGTGAAATAATACCTGGTATTATTATTATCGCGTTAACTGCCATGTCGGACTATTTGTCCGACACTTTTTGTTCCGTTCTGGCCTTGTCGCACTATATGACCGACAACACATACCTTGAACGTGACGTTGCTGTCTGGCGGCCATGTTACTCTTTCAGCTATATTAAGTGTCCCGTAGAACACAAAAACCACTGTGTCAATATAACTTTTGTTTACATTTACTCTCATACAATTTGTGGAAAGTGTGAAGTCAAAATGAAAATAAGAAAAATTATTTAAAAATAGGTGGCTTATAATGTAATAAATATGATATATATGTTCAATCTATTCAACGTTTACTGTCGTTATTTTAAAGGTAATATTAATAATATGTACAAGTAGCTAAAAACAAAGATAAAAGAATCACAGGGCATCAAAAAACTCGTCTGCATCGTTGTCAATGGGAAAAGTGCCCAAAAGGCTGGCAGCATTGCCACGTTGGATGGCAATGCTGATTCTTTGGCCGAAAAATAGGCCAGCCCTCTGGTCACGTGAAGTGTCGACCAACCGCTTGGCTATGTCTCGATAATTTGGAAGAAATTGTAATAATAATTCAACGTTAAATAACACTATGTACATTTATGACTTTTTCTGATTTTTACCATGGCAATCAGCCAGGGTTGCGGATCAGAGTGGGAGACGTCAATTGATGATTTCCCAACCCAACATGATAGACACAAGTCCTGAAAGTAGTTCATAATTGACTTATTCGTGCTTGATAAACCTCTATGTCTCATCTGCACCCCAATTTTGTTACACATTATATTGTAATATATATATATATATATATTGTATACTAGCTGACCCGACAGACGTTGTCCTGTAATTAAAAAAAGTTTACATTGTCCTATTATATGGTTGTTAAGTATTCTTAAATTTTTCTAATTTTCCGCGCAATTTTTTAAATTTTTTCTTTCATAAGAACATTCTCCTAACAATTACAAACACAAGAAAAAAAAAAAGTGAAATCGGTCTAGCAGTTCACGCGTGATGGCGTGACCAAGGGAAATAGGGTTTCATTTTTATATACATATATAGATTGTGTGTATTTATTGTGTATTATTTGTATTGTTGTGATTGTATTGTATTGTCATTATCAATCACAATGTGAATTATTCTGAAGTATGTTACTAATCCAATGGTTCTTATGTTCGAAAAATTAGTCTGCCCAACAACTTTAATAACGCAATGAATGTTGTTGTTAAATAATACTGTGTTCTTGTGAACTTATTAAAGAATGTTTCGGAATAAAAATGTTAAAACCAGTGTAAAATGTCTGTAAAGGTAAGTTAGCCTAAGAATTTGTTACTGTTATGGTTGTACATAAATAGAATAAGGTTCTTTTTGCATACTTTCTGTAATATTATGTTTATAATAAAGACATTTAAAAACAAAACAACAAACAATGAATGTTGTTGTACTGTCAAAATTAAAGCTTTTTCTATCGTTAGTGTGTTTTTTTTTTTTGGAGGGCGTGTCAGACTTTTACTGACTAAAACCCACCCGTGTTCCTTCAGTTGCCCATGTGCCAGGGACACGGTATCTCTTTCGAACAATCTCGCGACCCTGGCAGGCATCGGTCCTAGCAGACCCCTTCAGTGCTGCTGACATCTCTTTGAGGCGCGCGTGGAACACTACGCGCCGTCGACCCGAGCCTGGTCCTTACCGGGCAGCGAGCTACCCGTTGCTCGCAGCATCGTTACTGTGTTACGCAATTTCTTCACAGTACAATTCTATTTAAAATACTCACTTTCAATCAGAAGAAAAACTCAAATTTTGGAGGAGAATTATGGTTTAAGAACTTTATTTCTCAAAAAGAATGAACAGACTATTTCTTCCAAATAATCTCAAAAAATTTAATAACTGTACTTATAATAGGCTATACGAGAATTTGTCGGCAGTGTTTCTCAATTAAGTACTAGTTATTCAATTAGTTACATAAATAGAAAATCTTTGTTTTGTTCGTTTATTCATCAATTGGGCTCATCTTCAACATTATTTCAGACATAAGTCCAGTGCTGAGTATAAGCCTCCCCAAAGGGGGGGTTTGCCATAATCACCGCGCTTGGCAGACGGATTGGCGATCGCAGTATGGTGGTAAAATGCTTAGAGAACGCTGCTGCCCATTCTCTAGTAAGTCCCTTACCGTCCCGTGACTGAGAGATTTACTAGAGAATGAGTAGCCTTGTTCTCTATGCATTTTACCACCACACTGCGATCGCCAACCCGCCTGCCAAGCGTGGCGATTATGGCAAGCTCCCCCAAATTGGTGGAGGATTATGTCCAGCAGTGGGCGTCATTATAATGATGATGATGAGGCGAAATCGGCCAGAGTCGGGTCAAATCATTAGCTAGGATCCTATTAATCTTTTCATTCGACACGCGTCATCCGCGAAATTAAATTAAAAAGGCACGAATAAATGTAAATTAACAAATAAGATTTTTAATTTCGTTGTTGTAGATAAGTCGGATTAAGGATTAAGTCAACCATACATAAATCAGTAATTTATTTCCTCATACCAAATGTCGATAATTTAATCCCACTAATATTATAAACGCGAAAGTTTGTATGTATGGATGTGTGGATGTGTGGATGTTTGTTCCTCTTTCACGCAAAAACTACTGACCCGATGTAGATGAAATTTGGCATACAGATAGTTTATAACCGGGAATAACACATAGGGTACTTTTTATCCCGGTAGTATGTTCCCGCGGGATAATTTCCGACCTCGACGCGGGCGAAGCCGCTGGCAAAAGCTAGTCTTCAATACAATGAACAATCAATTAATATTATTATGTACAAGTATATAAAAACAGACAGAAATGATTCAGAGGGCTTCATTAACTGTAATTTAGGAAGTCGGTGTCTTAGGATCTGTATTTAAGGTTTTTTTGCCAACGACTTCCGAAATTAAAGATATTTTTCACTTTGTAGTGTTTTTTTAAGGAAGTCGGTTGTTATTTTTTTTTTAGTTTTTATTTTTACCTTTTTAGTCATGGTTTGTAGGTACATACTATGTAATTGCGTTATTAGTCTATAAGTCGCCCACATACTTAATGCAAATTTAAGACTTATATGGTTTTCACATGGATCCCATTGTCAGAATAGAACCAAATTAAAATAGGACCACACGGAAAGCACCAGCTTTCAAATAAAAACAGAATCATCAAAATCGGTTCACGGGGGAAAAGAAATTTAACACGGACGAAGTCGTGTGAAGTAGCTAGTTTATCATATATTTATCTGTACTAATATTATAAAGCTGATGAGTTTGTTTGGTTGAAAGCGGTAATCTCAGGAACTACTGGTCCGAATTGAAAAAATATTTGTGCTGGGTAGCCTATTTATCGAAGAAGGTTATAGGCTATATAACATCACGCTACGACCAATAGGAGCGGAGCAGCAATGAAAAATGTTGCATAAACGGGGAAAATCGCACGGGCAGGCAATTCGATGCGACGAGAAGGGTCGGGAGAACAAGAAATTTAACGCGGATGAGGTCGCGGGCAGAAGCTATAGCATATATTTTTTTTTTTTTCATATACATATACAACGTCTTGACATCAATCATCGGGTCAGTTACCCTGCCCCCCAGACACGACAACCGTCTGCTAAGAGGATCCCCTTCCTCCGTTGAGTGGACTTAACACCCTGTTCCGCATATTGGATTTCAAACCAGAATCAAAATCAAAAGACATTTATTCAAACTAGGCTGATAGTCAGCACTTTTTAACCGACGAAAAAAAACGGAGGAGGTTATCAATTCGACGCGTATATTTTTTTAGTTTTTTTTTACGTATTACCACGCATTACTTTTTAGGGTTCCGTTGCCAAATGGCAAAAAACGGAACCCTTATAGATTCGTCATGTCTGTCTGTCTGTCTGTCTGTCCGAGTATGTCACAGCCACTTTTTTCTGAAACTATAAGAGCTATGCTGTTGAAATTTGGTAAGTAGATGTATTCTATGAACCGCATTAAGATTGTTACACAAAAATAGAAAAAAAACAATAATATTTGGGGTTCCCCATACATAGAACTGAAACTCAAAAATTTTTTTTTTCATCAAACCCATACGTGTGGGGTATCTATGGATAGGTCTTTAAAAATGATATTGATATTGATAATGATATAAGGTTTCTAACATCATTTTTTTCTAAACTGAGTAGTTTGCGCGAGAGACACTTCCAAAGTGGTAAAATGTGTGTCCCCCCCCCCGTAACTTCTAAAATAAGGGAATGATAAAACTAAAAAAAATATATGATGTACATTACCATGTAAACTTCCACCGAAAATTGGTTTGAACGAGATCTAGTAAGTAGTTTTTTTTTAATACGTCATAAATCGTAAATCACAATTTACCTTTCATTCAGTCAACTCAAATATAAAAATTAAAAAAAAAAACCATTTAATTTCATAAACATAAACCTTATGCATAAACCGTGAATACCTGCAGGTTTGTACGGAACCCTCGGTGCGCGAGTCCGACTCGCACTTGGCCAGTTTTTTACATAGTAGTCTGATTGTGATAATTCTATTTTATTGGAAAGGGTATACTCCGAGGGTGGTCCCATATAAATTTGGAAAACGAAATCAAACCCTAAGGGTTAGAAAACAGGGGAGGATTGATTGTTCACTGACTGATTGTAATGTATAACCACGAATAACTTTATACATAGTACTTCGATTTTGATAATTCTTTTTTAATTGGATAGGGTATACCTTGCCAAGTATTATCAGTACATTAAAGCCACAAAAACAATATAAAATAAAAACTTTTTAACAAAAAATTAAACCGCCGAAAAAACTTAAAAGCAAGTCACAAAAAAAAAACTTTTTAACAAAAATTAAACCGCCGAAAAAACTTAAAAGCAAAAAATAATAAACCTTAAAATTTTGAGTCGGCGCTGAAAAATCAATGAACAAAGATCACTCAAAGCGCCGACTCATAATTTTAAGGTTTATTATTTTTTGCTTTGAAGTTTTTTCGGCGGTTTAATTTTTTTGAACGTCAAAGTTACATAAGACAGGCCCCCGGCACGCCCACCCTTCACCACTTCCTAGTGCTTTAGCTGGGAAGAAGAAGTGGCGCAACAAACTGTCCAGCAGCACAGCTGTCTGTCCAGTTAGAAGAACTTGATTTTTAGACCAAATTTTTAGATTCACACTTATACTTTGTGGTTTTTACTTTTACAATATATTTTGCATATTTATTTATTTATTTACTTTAAGGTTCACCCACAGCACATATATAAATAAATAAATATTTTTGGACAACCAACACATCGTTATCTGATCCCAAACTAGGCAGAGCCTGTACTATGGTAACCAGACAACTGATAAATATACTTATATATTTCTAAATACATACATATTATAGATAAATTACACCCAGACACAGAACAAATGATTGTGCTCATCACACAAAGATTTGTCCTGGGTGGGAATCGAACCCACGACCTCAGTCTTTGCAGTCAGGTTCACTAACCACTAGACTAACAGACCGGTCAAAAGATAGATATACACATACAAACATTAAATCATAAGGTAATATTCTAATATATATGCCAATTACAGGTTAACACAGCATTGACTATAAGGACGCCAGATTACCGCTTAATTGCTAACTTAAGTCTAGGTGTACACTTAAATAAGAGAAAAGAAATAACAATATTCGCTAAACTATTCGACTGCCTCGGTGGTCTACTATCTAGCAACCATTACAGCTAAGCGTGATGTGCTGGGTTTGATTCCCAGCTTGGGCAATGTATTATTAAGTTTTCCCATCTGGAATTTCTTAGCAGCAGCCCGGAGTCTCGAGTTGTCACCGGTTGATGGCAATAGGCTCGCCCCCTATTCATCATCATCATTTCAGCTGAAAGACGCCCACTGCTAGACATAGGCCTCCCCCAAGCGCTTCGCTTGCCCAGTTTCGCGTTGAAGTCCCCCATAACAACGGTGAAGTGAGTTTTGGAACCATGCATGGCTCTGGAAATATCCTCAGACATGGTCTCCACCTCATCGTCGGAGTGTGACGAGGTCGGGGCGTAAACCTGTATGACCTTCAGCGAATACCTTGCGGATATTCTGAGTATAAGGAACGCCACCCTGGTCGACACACTCTCGATCTTCACAACGTTGCTCACAAGGGACTTATGGACGATGAACCCGACACCACCTTGGGACTGCTGGTCGCCCTCCCGGAAATAGAGCAGGTTTCCGGAATTCAGTATTATCGAGTCCTCCCCCTCTCTTCGGACTTCAGATAACCCTACTATACCCCATCGTAACCTGCTCAATTCTTCCTAGAGCTCGGCGATATTCTCGTCGGTCCGGAGTGTACGTGTGTTGTATGTTGCCAGGTCCAGTTGTCGGTGATTGTGGTAGCTGGATCTCTTCCGGGGATTCTTAGTACCCCTTGCCTCACCGTGAGCTTGACCGCTACCATAGCCAAGGGTAGGTGGGCCGCCGGGAACTAGGGGCCGTTTTTTGTTCATGTTTGTCATTATTTGGGGGGGGGGGGGGTTGCCATAATCACCACGCTTGGCAGGCGGGTTGGCGATCGCAGTATGGTGGTAAAATGCATAGAGAACGCTGCTGCTCATTCTCTAGTATTTCGCCCCCTATAACATCGGACTTAAACATAACTGGCGACATGTAGGTGGACTATAGGTACACCTCTGTTCTACCCTTCGAGGTAACAAGGCGAGATATTTATGATATTATCTGGTAAAGGTTATACTTCAGAATATCAAGTTAGTAATTAACACGTTCGGCCCAGCGCCACTCTCATGAGGTGCGCGCATTATGACGCAATATTTTCTCATACTAAATGGACATACGTTGATAAACGTTCTGCTCTTCAAGTGTACTAGAGTGTTTTAAGATTAAGCAGCAAAAATTTGATTTGTAGTGGCTCTAGATGTTAGACATTTGCTAGTATTGCGGTGCAAATGTTCAACTAATGGAATTTACTATGCCTTTCTGGCGTTGTTTGACGTAGTGCAAATAATATCATATTTTTATTAGACGTGATCAGACGTAGTGTTACCAACAAATTGTACAAATTTGTCGTTATAAGATGTTGCTGGTCCGAATGTGTTAATACGGACAATTTTGGACAAGATATCGGTCATTTTCGTTCTACAGAATTGACCAGCTACAGTGGAGATAGACAGGCTACATGATGAGAGAACAAAGAGAGAAATGATGTAAAATCGTAACCGATTGGTACCCCAGGACCAACAAACGGAATAGAGGAAAACAGAAAAGGAGATGGGAGGATGAGCTCAAACTTACAGCGGGTCCTAACTGGAGGAGAATGGCTCGTGACATAATTCAATGGAAATTGCTAGAGGAGGCCTTTGCCAAGAGACATGCTGAATTAAGAGACATACTTTAACTTATATAACTATAAAAACTAAAAATAATTCAGAATTAAGATGCATATTAATTAAAAAAATTATAATATATATATTTATTTATTAATACGGTAAACTAGATAATCAGCGCGCCTGCTACCTTCCTTGGATATCGTAACCGTTTCTCAGGGTCCGCCTCAGCCTGCCAGGGTCGCGAGATTTGTTCGCAAAAAGTTACCGTGGTCCTGGCTCAGATAACTGGAGGAACACGGGTGGGTTTTGGTCAGTAAAAGACTGACACGTCCACCCGCTCCACCCAGAGCGGGAGACGTCAATTGATGATTTCCCACCCACATAAAAAAAGTCTGCAAAGTTCCTCTAGCTTATTTTTATTGACCCTGTCCACTCAGTCTATTACAATTCACAGCTGGAATGAGGCCTCTCCTTGTGGCGTAGTCTGCTACGCCACAACACTTTATAACGGAATTTATTCTCCGCCTTCTGCATCCAGTATGTCCTAGCCACCTTCTTAAGGTCTTCGGTCCATCTAGCTGGGGGGCGTCCCACTCTAAGCTAGCCGCAGGCGCGGTCTCCACTCCTGGATTCATCTGCTCCTGTTTCCACTCCTGCCAGGGTTGCAGATTTGTTTGGAACAGTTACCCTGGCCCTGGCACAGGAAACTGAAGGAACGCGGGTGAGTTTATGTCTAAAAATCTGACACGCCCCTAGTCATTTGATGATTTTCCACCCAAAAAAATAAAACACTCGTCTGCTCCACCGGCCATCGGTTCTTCGACAAACATGACCAGCCCACTGCCACTTCAGCTAGCTTACTCTGCAACCTATATTGGTAACTTCGATTCGACATAATATAGTCCTCTAGACCGCATTTTGGCCATGGCGGCCAACCTCAACGGAGACTAGCCATCGGCGCGGGAGATATTATAGTGCACAAGTGTATGCGCAGACACAGGAGCACTCACTGTTCCCTCACTCTCATAGTCCGATAGAACGGCAATCCGACACGACCGGAGAGAGATCAGGCGCAGGACCAACGGCGACACGTGCTCATCGAGGCACGGGGGTATCACACCGTCAACTTCCAAACTCCGGGCTGCTACTAAGAAATTCCTAATGGATAAACCCAGTAACACTTTGCCCGACCCGGGAATTGAACCCAGAACCCCACACAGCAATCGCGCTTGCGACCACGAGACCAACGGGGCAGCTATAGTAACAGGTCAGTAACCGCGTGCAGTAGGTACTTCGAACTTCTTAGAATTTTGACCGATCAAATCAAATCAAATCATTTATTTGTTTACAAACATGGGTAATAAATACATAGGTGGTTTAATTAAGTGGATCGAACAGCTGATAGGTACTAGTAGCTACGCTCAGTCGTTCACCTTCGCCGCCGCGCTGGCGTAGGTTGTTCGAACTTCAAGAATGTTGACCGATCGAAAAGCTGGTAGGTACTCCAGGTTATTACTAAGAAATTCCTAATGGAAAAACCCAAGAACACTTTGCCCAACCTTCACCCTAACTGCATCGTATGTTAGAAAAAAATCGGCTCAACAATTTAAATAACGAAATGAATATTACTGAACTTTCAAAATAAAAGAGATTTCTAATAATAGTAAGTTACGCAATTACCCCTCTGGGGATCGAACCCAGGACCCCACGCAGCAGACCAACTGGGCAGTTAAAAAATATAAAGCTTATTAAACCACGGAGATTTTAGTTTAAAACGGTTTATTTACAACTAAGTTTAAGTGTGAGTAAATAAAACCAAAAAAAAAAAATACAGTAGTAATAACATTTAATAAGCACTTAAAAGGTCGTCCGTGTGGTAAGGGACAAAAAGAATAGCATCCAATTTCTTCCCGTGGGTGTTGCAACGGCGACTAAGTGACTTGACAAGAGAATGGGCAGCAGCGTTCTCTATGCATTTTAACACCATACTGCCATCGCCAATCCGCCTGCCAAGCGTGGCGATTATGGTATACCCCCCAAATTAGGGGAGGTCTTATCCAGCAGCGGACGTCTTTCGGCTGAGATGTTGTTTTAAGAGGTCGTCAATCATTTACTTGATTTTACAGACGTACTTTTCTAGATTTCCATAATTTTTAATGCACAACATGAAAGATCTGTGATCTTTCATCAGTAGAATCAGTTTATCAATCTAATGAATGAGTAACTTTTGCCACGGTCGTGAGATTTGTTCGAAAGACATACCGTGACCCTGGCATATAGGCAACTAAAGGAACATGGGTGAGTTTTAGTCAGTAAAAGTCTGACACGCCCTCCCGCTTCCCCCAGAGCGGGAGACATCATTTGAAGAATTCCCACAGACAAAAAAAAAAATAGTGACTTTTATTTTTGTCTAGTATTATAATCCGAAATATGGGTGTTCTTTTTAAACATAAACCGCCAATTCTTTTCAATTTTATGCATTTTATTTTTTCGGGAAATGGATTAATTTTGAACTAAAGTTTGTTTCTGTTGTTTTAATTTTATGAACGAGAGTTCCGAGTAGCGGAGTTTTATTTATTTATTTTAAAAGCAGGACTTTAAAAGCAATTCTATGCCCAATTTCTCTTAAATGTCATTAGGTTATTTTTTTTTAAATTATTATTATGAAAGTGAAAAAAATGATTCATACATTGGTTGCTTTTACAACAATACATTGTAATTTTTTCGTACCGTTTAGACGTCAAAACAATTCGTAAAAATGTGATATTATAAACCTCTTACAGCAAAATTCACAAAACAGTTTGAGGTCGATTAATCAAATATGAAAAAAAAAAACAACACAAACACATGTTCGTAACGAACAAATGTTCGTAATTGAAATACACTTTCATATGTAAATTCTTAATTACATAATAGGTTCCAATGTGTAGATATTAGTGGTGTAAAATCTGCCGGGCTACCGGTTCAGTTAGGTGTGCCTCAAGGCTCTATACTCGGCCCATTCTTGTTCTTAGTGTATATCAATGACTTACCATTCTTTTTTAAAGGGTATTTGTGACGTTGTACTATTTGCAGATGATACTTCTCTTATTTTTAAAGCAGACAGGAACAGACCAGATTTTGACGACGTGAACAGTGCACTCTTTTCAAGAGTGGAGACAGAGCCAATGAAACTAACTACCGTCCAATCTCCGTACTAAGCTCTTTATCCAAGATCCTAGAGAGGATACTTGACAATTGTCTCGTTGCGTATTTGTCTAAACACAAAATCATAGCTAGCAATCAGTACGGTTTTAGACCGGGAATCTCAACGGAGGAGGCTGTAGTTGACCTCTCCAAAACATTAGTTAACAACATGGACAAAGGTATGAAATGTTACGGCATCTTCCTCGACTTGTCCAAGGCATTCGATACGGTTTCCATCCCTATCTTGATCTCGAAAATGGAAAGCGTTGGGATACGCGGCGTCGCATTGGACATTTTTAAAGATTACCTCTCTAATCGTAATCAACGAGTTAAAATTGACTCTACAAAGAGTGATGATAGACTTATCAGCTTTGGTGTACCGCAGGGTAGTATTCTTGGACCCCCTCTCTTCTTGCTCTACATCAATGACCTGTGCCACGCAAACATTCCAAATTGCGATATATTTACGTACGCCGATGACACAGCGCTGATAGTTCATGATACTGACTGGGACATGGCAATTAAAAGGGCAGAACAGTCGCTTCACTTTGTGATGGAGTGGCTCTCAGAAAATTTACTTACCCTTAACGTAGCAAAGACTAAGGTCATTAGATTCTCTCTACCTAATACTTTACCTCCTCCACCGGAATCAGGTCAAATTAAAGCCCACATTTGCTCAGGTGAGGCGCCCAATTGCAAATCAAATCAAATCATTTATTTGCATAATACAGGTAGGTATAGATAGATGTTACAAAGAAATATTAAGTATGTACTCTGTATCATTACCTAGTAAGGTGTGCAAATATTTATATAATTGTAGTTATTCAATTAAAAGTACAGTAATTAAATAAAATAAAAAATAATAAAACGATAATAAAGTTAAATAAATTCAGGATATTACAAAATGTTGGTTCAAAGATAAAAATTGTTAGATGAATTATACACATAATTATACATGTCATGTCATAGACTTACAATCAAATAAATGAAATTAAAATATTGGTCCAAATTAAAATAAACTGCCCATTCCTGTCATTGGTCCCTGACATAAAATACTTAGGAGTCCACTTGGATCATAAACTTAGCTGGCAACTCCATATCGACGCCCTCTGTACAATAATCAGAAAACTAATCTATATATTTAAGGAGCTAAGGCACTCTGCTGGTCCCGATCTATCTTTAATAGTTTACCAGAGCCTCTGTCAATCAATAATTTTATATTGTATGCCAGTTTGGGGCGGAACCTACAAAACATCCCTACTTAAAGTTGAAAGAGCTCAAAGAGCGATCTTGAAAGTCATTCACTTTAAACGCAGAGACTTTTCGACCAACCAACTTTATTCAAAAGCCAAAGTATTAACTGTGAGACAGCTTTTTGTGCTACGCGCCGTGCTGCGCAAACACTCTACGCTACACCTAGACCATGCTAAGCTCAAAAAACGCAAAGGCACTCCTGTGTGCGATATAGTCCAATGCCGTTCCAAGTTTGCCAGCCGACAATATGCGGCAACTAGCTCTCGACTGTACAACAAAATTAATAAACTTATTTCCATTTACCCCCTGACTAAACATGACGTTAAAATCAAACTTACAGACTGGTTGCAGAAGTTAACATATGACGACACCGAGAATCTTATTACAATTGTCTCTTAATAGATCTAATTAATGTATTTAATTAAGGCGTTGTTTATTTAATTTATTTTTTTGTTATCTATAAGTACTTGCATGACACTTAATACAAATTGTATGCTTTTATAAATGGAGGAACTTTGTCTTCTAAAGCACAGGTTTTTGGCCTAGTTTAGGAGGCATCAGTTTGCCCTTTAATGAGACTCTATTGTACAATTTTTCCCTTAATCCTTGTGTACTTATATAAATTTTTCTGTCTGTACAAATAAACATTTTTATATTATTACTCTCAATGGTTACCGATTGGTTTACGGCAAATAACCTAGTTCTCAATGCCAAGAAAACCAAATGTGTAAAGTTCGCCTTACCGAATGTTAGAAATCTAGGTCCCAACATCGTCTTAGATAAAGAGGTGCTTAAAACTGTAGACTCGGCAGTTTTTCTGGGCATAACAGTGGATGGCAAACTTCAGTGGGGCCCACACATTTCAAGCCTAGCGGGAAGGCTCAGTTCAGCTGCCTACGCCGTCAGAAAAGTAAGACAAAATACTGACGTTGATACAGCTCGGTTAGTCTATTTTAGTTATTTCCACAGCGTTATGTGTTACGGTATTCTACGGTGGGGTACAGCAGCTGATATTCAAAATATTTTTGTCCTTCAGAAACGAGCTTTTCGAGCAATTTACCAGCTAGGTGCCAGAGTTTCCCTAAGGGACTTTTTTAAAGATATTGGTATTCTTACGGTGTCATCACAATTCATTTTCGCCAACATCTTATATATTAGGCAAAATATACACTTATACGCTAAAAACAGTGATATTCACACTGTTAACACTAAAAATAAGGACAAACTACGTGTTCCCTTTCACCGGCTTCATAAGGTGCATAACTCATTTGTTGGGCTTGGTATAACATTTTACAACAAGCTACCACCTTCTTTACTAGAATTACCTTATAATGCGTTTAAAGCTCAAGTAAAATCCAACCTTTGTCAAAAGGCGTACTATTCCATCAACGATTATTTAAATGATAAGAATAGTTGGTCGCTGTGATAAACTCAAGACAATGTTTATATGTTCTTTCTCCAGTATTAGCGTACCTAGTGATAGGTTCAATATAATTGTTTCCATATTTTTTTCCTGTTTATGCCAATTTTATTTTATTAGTATTGCATAACGTGGTTAGCTAGCGATCTCGACAAGTAATCATTCAATTCTTGCTTGAGCAACCGGCAGCAAGTTCGTCATGCTCCCTAAGATGTCAATGCTTGCGGTAGCATCGGGGGTTGGGTCACCCCCTTCCCTCAAATATGGCGAGGGGGGTAATGGCTGATCTTTGCGTTATGCTCGTGAACGGGTGCTGCTTGTGGTGACTGGTCGTCTTGCTGACTTTGATGTTGATATTATTATTAATATTACTTACCTGTTTAATTTATTTTACGTCGATGGTCCTAGTTTATCATTTGTGGCCTCGAGTTGTAACTCAGGTCGTAACAGCTATGTGAACATTCAACATTGCATATGTAAGCTGTCACGCCCTTTATGCCAGGAGGCTTTTATTTTTGCAGCCATGTTGACATTATACATATTTTTTTGCTTATGCTTGAGTATAGTTTTTTTTTATTTGTTGGTATATTGGGTTGGCTAGCTGGCATATAGCAAATCATTTAATTTAATTTGTGTCTCTTAATGCTTAACTATATACCATTGTATAGAATCAAGTTCTTCTAACTGGACAGACAGCTGTGCTGCTGGGGAGTTTGTTGGCCACTTCTTCCCAGCAAAAGCACTAGGAAGTGCGCGACGGGTGGGCGTTTTGGGGGGACTGTCTTTTGTAATTTGACGTTCGAAAAGTGCTGATCCTCAGCCTAATTTTAATAAATGACTTTTGATTTTGATATTTTGCATTAAACGTTATACAAATACAGTATTTTAATTGTAAAAACCGCGTCTGTAAAATCACGTAAATCGGCGAAAACTGATTTTTTTTTAGGTATAAAATATATAAAATTCTACTTAAGGCGAGGTTGCAGTACTTTTTAACTTTTATAAACCTCTGTAAATCTAGCAAAATGGCTAGTTTCCGTAAAAAAAAAAATATTTAGGAAAATTGAACATACTGTTAAGCGCTGTGTGAAGATAGAAACGTGAATTAAAACAATTGGCTCGATAAAAAATAATCATAAAGTTGACACTAAATCGCCATTTAAAACGTGTATCTTGAAGAGATTCCATCATTAAACCATGTAAAACTCATACTAAAAGATAGGTTTTATTGTTTTTTAGGGCATGCTGAGAAAATATTTTATAATTTCCTTATCATTTTGTCTCCACGAAACAATTATACACAAAAGCTAGCAGCTCAAGCGCTCGCAACGACCGGCCAGTGTTCGCCGAAACGTCTTCAACTACAAGAGGGCCTTAATATTATAAACGCGAAAGTTTATATGTATGGATGAATAGATGTATGGATGTTTGTTCCTCTTTCGCGCAAAAACTACTGACCCGATTTAGATGAAATTTGGCACACAGATAGTTTATAACCTGGAGTAACATATAGGTTACTTTTATCCCGGTAGTATGCTCCCGAGGGATAACTTCCGACCTCCACGCGAGTAAAGCCGCTGGCAATAACCTAGTCTAATCATATATGTGAGGAGCTATGAAAATTATTTGAGAATAATCATCTGAAAACTCTGGAAATATAACAGTGTAGTTATTATCCAGAAAAAACTGGATCACAGGACTGTGGGTCGTTTTTGACGTTTCTTGTCGCTGGGTAATAGTTTTCTTATACACGTAATGTCTTTTTCTGGTGGCTGAAGTCGTGGTAGTCGTGGAAGTCGTGCGACTTCTAGACGTAGTATCTTTATCTACATAAATGACATTGGCACCATTTTGCTTAAAATATTCTACCATTTTGTCGTACCCTTTTTCGGTAAGCTTCTTTCCGGGCACACGCCTCTGCCTTAAGAACAGGGGACGGCGCGGCGGCGTGGCGTAATTTCTTTAGACTTTTTAAGGTCCTCGATTCCGTCCTGATTTTTTAAAGGTTTTGTGTCGCTAAATCCATTTGACATTTGCTGACGGCGTTTCGTGTGGGTTGGGAGAACTGTAATCAAATATTTACTAATTTAATATCTTCATCTGCCTAGCTTTTTCTAGACAGTGATGTGGAAACCAAGTCGTAGGGAAGCAGTGTGTAGAAAGTAATGTCGACGAACAAAAAGGCCTATTTTCGACGATAGTATTGCAAGAAGTCTCAGACTTGTGGGCTTATAGCCTAACATACTAAGTCGAAATTTACACGGATGTTATAAATCGCAGCGGGTTCTTTTTCGCCTACTGGGTTTTTATACTCTCAATGGTGCCGATTCTGTTGTACAAAATTCTCTAAACTAAACTAAAAATTACTAAAATTTGGTTTATTCCTGTCAAACAACGATTTCCTATTCTGAAATAGACTAAAGTGACACAACTTAACTATATTTTAGTTTGACAGCACTAAGATTGCACTGAGTTATTTTAGTTTAGTGAAAATGACAATTTTGCTATTCTGAGTTTGCCGGTTCTCACCAAAAAATTAGACTATAATAATTTATTTTGACTAAATCTGACTATTTTTAATCGGGATTAAAAAGGTGTGGAGTAAAACTAGTGGTCATGAGCAAAAATTCACACCAAAACGCCTCGTCTTCACGTGCAAAAACAGTGCTGTATTTTTTATTTTCTCTTTTGCTTATATCTCGAAAATGGCGTGTCCTATCGCAAAAATAATGAAATTTGGTCGAAAATTTCATTATTTTTGCGATAGGACACGCCTTTGTTAACAAAAAGTGAACAATTCCATATAAAACACGTCCAGGCTGCCCCCTCGCGCGCCTTCGTCTCTAAAAAATTCATTGCGTAGCGGACACAAGTACCACGTTGCGAAACCAAAAGAAAAAAAAAACCACGTTGATTGTCAAATACGTTTTTAGTCGTGTCAAAATAATTTTTAAATTTAGAGATTTTTTCTTGCAGAATAGCGTTAAAATTCTCTTAGCCAAAAGTTAGGAATTTTAGAGATAGTTAAGTTAGTTTAGTTCGGTGTACAACAGAATCGGCACCAATGTTGAACCAAGCATTGATTATAATCAGAGTTCGGAATTAGGTAGAGTTATTTATGTACTTACACTGATTTTATACAAAGAAAGAATAAAGTGGATATGCCCCAAATCCCGGAATTCATTTTGAAGAGCAGAAAAATCCTGTGATCAATTTATAAAAAAGGCGAAGTATAAATATGAGAATTTGTTTAAGACTATTAATCATTTATCTATAATATGTATGTATTTAGAAATATATAAGTATGTTTATCAGTTGTCTAGTACCCATAACACAAGCTCTGCTTAGCTTGGGACTAGATGGCGTTGTGTGATAGTTGTGGAATATTATTATTATTATTATTTTTTTTATTGTGAATTTAATACTAATAAAAATTGTATGTTAATTATCTTTGTTTTATTTGTCTTATCTATCTATAAGGTTTTGATTATTATTTATTTGTAATACAACATGGTCACACGGGATTGTCTATTTGAAATCCCGGGAAGATCCATAATTAATATCAACATTCCGATGCAAGTACATAAATAACTCTACCTAATTCCGACCTCTGTATAATCCAACAGAGTGCAGAACGTGTGAGTCGAAAAATCGCAGAGTTCGATTTTGCAACATTTCATTAAATTGTGAATATCTCATATCATATTCAATTATCCATATCTCATGAAATTATATCATCCATAATAGCAGAACAATATTATAACTGAAGCAGAGTTTGAATTAGAAAAACATTAATTTTCCCCAACTGATTTAACAATGGAGATTACATAGAAACTATTTCTAGGGGCAAAGAGTATCTGTTGATAAAATATTCACTTAAATTGATACCACGTAAGCTAAGGAAAATATTTACTACTGGTAAAAAAGCAGCTATAGTGGAAAATCTATACTAATATTATAAAGCTGAAGAGTTTGTTTGTTTGAACGCGGTAATCTCAGGAACTGCTGGTCCGAATCGAAAAATTATTTTTGTGTTAGGTAGCCTATTTATCGAGGAAGGCTATAGGTTATATAACATCACGCCACAACCAAGAAGAGCGGAGCAGTAATGAAAAATGTTGGAAAAACGGGGAAAATCGCATGGTTAGGCGATTCAACGCGACGGGAAGGGTCGGAGGAACAAGAAATTTAACGCGGACGAAGTCGCGGGCAGAAGCTAGTAGGTACATTATATAGGTAAACAACGTTTTATAAATTCATCATCAACGGCAGCCTATAATGTTCCCACTGCTGGGACACAGGCCTCCTCTCAGTGAGAGGGAGTGGGCCATAATCTACCACGCGTGTCCAGCGCGGGTTGGTAGATGTCACATGTCCTCGAATATTTGGTTCTAAAACGTGCCGGATTTTCAAACGATGTTTTCCTTCACCGTTTTGACAGCAGTGGTGATAAAATAATTTACACAAAATACCTGCATGGGCTCGAACCCACAACAACTCGTAAGTCGAAGTCGTAACCACTAGGCCACCACAGCTTGTCCTTTAGCAAAAAAGAACCTTTAGTGGAAAAGATTATACAGTATGAAACCCACATAAATATGCAATAAATGAAACCACATACATACATGTTATGGCCTCTGCTGACGATACACAAAAAATAAACGAAATCGGTCCAGTTATTAGGGGCCATCCATAAATTACGTCACACGTTTGGGGGGGGAGGGGGTCGACGAATTGTGACATTGTGTGACAAGGAGGTGGGACGGGTCCTAAATTTAGTGACGTCACATTTCAAAATTGAATATACATATTTAAAGTAAGTAATATCAAAACACGAAATATGAACTATGAAAGTAAAATTTAAAAAAAAATTCAATGTCTAGGTGTCAAATTGCAAAATATGTGACGTCACACTATGGAGGGGGGGTCTCACAAATGTGACCAGTTGTGACAAGGACGGGGGGGTCAAAAAATCATGAAATTTGTGTGACATAATTTATGGATGGCCCCTTAGGTCAAAAAACACAGATTTTTAGAGAAAATGTAAACATCCTATAGTATTGGATCGTTCGGTTCGATTGGCTTGAATATTGAAAAGCGATGTTGCCAATTTTCACCTAAAAAATAAAATTGGTACACCTAAACCACAAAGTATGTTTTTAATGCATTTATTTTAATTTTCATTGAAAACTACGTAAATTAAGTATGTACTACTTTTACTTTTCAATTTACGGTTAATTTTGCTATACTTCTGTGGACTAATATGTGTTCTGCACCCTAACTGCGAAACGCACTATTTATCAGAATCTAAATAGGACTGAAGATTATTAATTCTAAACCATTGCGTCATTTGTTCGAATAAATTGTCGGCTCAGCAACGTAAATAACGCAATGAATGTTGTTTAACTATCAATATGAAACCAATTCCTACTGATAGCAAGTTACACAATTACCCCTCTGGTTTCATTCATTGCATTGCATTTGTGGTTTCCATACTGTATAGGTAATCAACATTTTATAATTTGGGTAGGTATATATTATTTGTTTGAGTTTGAGCAAGTGGCAGTTTTTATCCCCATTGAAACATTTTAACATTTTAGCTGTTGCTCAATTTGGTGAACAATGAATTTCCCTAACTGTATACTGTTAAAAAGTAATGAAACATCAAATTACCTGCAATATTTACCAGCAAAGTCACAATAATTAATAGTTTCAGCATTATTTGATTGGAATTCAGGGCGTTATATTTCTGTAAATATTCTGGTACTCGTTGGGTGTCCAGAGAAGAATAGAGCTTGCAGTGACGGATATAAATCTGCAATCAATGATTAAGTTAGGATTAAGTCAGGAGGTTTATTACAACATATTATTCAGGCGACAGTAGAGACATCGCTGGTTATTTAAAACATAATTAGCTGGTCCATACATTTTTTTGTACAATCACTTCAACACATCACTCACGTAAAACTAGATGAGGTCTGTATTTCCTATCTGAGTACTCTGAGAAGAAAGGCCGAAACAAACTCTTCTGTTGTGGAAAGAACTACACAGATTCAGTGGAGTTTACTCAGAGCTCACATTTATCAGTAATCATGGAGCTCAACTCAGAACTTATGGAGCTCAACGATTCAACGAACAATACTAAAGAAAGGACATCTTGATAGCCCGCATTTATCAGAAAGGTGTGTTCATGTTTAAGGATGCAGTACATGTCCTAGAACCAAAAAACCGGCCAAGTGCGAGTCGGACTCGCGCACCGAGGGTTCCGTACAAACCTGTAGGTATAAGTTAAAAATTAAAAAAAATAATTATATGATGTAACTAAAAAGTTACGGTTTTCGCAATTTTTCCTTTATCTGTGCTATAAGACGTTGCTTCGTACCAAATTTCAAAATTCTAGATCGACTGGAAGTACCCTTTAGGTTTTGATTCCCTTGCGAGTTTCGAAAATATGCGGAAATTTGCGGCATAAACGGCTATATCTTTTGATTGCCTTGGCTTAGAAGTTTAATTTTTTCACAGCTCCAAGGGACAGTAGACTTGAGTATTTGTTATAAATTTCAGCTTGATACCTCCACGCGTTCCTGAGAAAAAGGGCCTTGACAGACGGACGGACGGACGGACGGATGGACGGACGGACAACAAAGTGATCCTATAAGGGTTCCGCTTTTTCCTTTTGAGGTACGGAACCCTAAAAATGACGACATGTGACATTCACCAACTCGTGGTGGATTATGGCCCACTCCACTGGCAGTGGGAACATTACTGCTGATTGTGATAAGAACAAGGTATACTTACAGAATGAATGGAGTCTTAATACTTACCGACTATCTTTTGTCCTCAAAAATTGTAGAATCACCAAAACAAATAACGAAAAACTAAACTGTAGTTTAAAAAAATATAAAATTAATATAATAACCTACTGCATGTATTCTCTTTCAAAAAAATCTCAGTACGTGGCAGAATTTTATAAAAATAATTAATACTGAAATTACCTACTACATAATATTATAAATGTGAACGTTTGTATGTTTCGATCTTTGTTACAGAACCACGCAAAAACTGCCAAACGGATTCAGATGAAATATAGCACACAGATAGTTTATAACCAGATTAACACAGGATAGTTTTTATCCGTCCGTATATAGCCGGGCGTAAATAATAGCACTATTCCATTTCTTCCCGTGGCGTGGGTATCGTAAAAGGCGACTAAGGGACTTACTAGAGAATGTGCAGCAGCGTTCTCTATGCATTTTACCACCATACTGCGATCGCCAACCCGCCTGCCAAGCGTGGCGATTATGGTAAACCTAAATTGGGGGAGGCGTATGTCTAGCAGTGGACGTCTCACGGCTGAAATGATAATGATGACATTTATCCCGGTAGTATGTTCCTGTGGTGTAATCTTCGACCTCCACGCAGGCGAAGCCGCTAACAAAAGCTAGTTTGAAATCTTGGTATGAAGGTAACTATTAATCTTTTTAACCGACTTCAAAAAGGAGGAGGTTCTCAATTCGGATGTTTATGTTTTTTTTTTTTTATGTGTGTTCGGCCATAACTCCGTCATATATAGACGGATTTGCAAAATTATTTTTTTGTTCGAAAGGGGTTTATTTCGAAATGGTCCCATATAATTTTCATATAGATCTGATGATGAGTTCGGGGGACAGACACCGGAACTCTTTAAAAAATGACAGCACCAATGAACCGACAATGAACCACGATTTCTGCTATCGCGTAAATATGCATTGTTTGTTTGGAATTAGTGCGAGGTGAATACCACAACTAAAAATTTAAAAATAAAAACTTTTTTAAGGCAAAAGAACCATAAATACAGATCCTAAGACACCGACTTCCGAAATTAAAGTTATTTTTCACTTTGTAGTGTTTTTAAGGAAGTCGGTTGTTTTTTTTTTTGTAAAAAAGTTTTTAAAATTCGACAGATTTGCAGCTAAACTGTGAAATGAAATTAATTTTGTACATAAAGGAAAGCTAGCTATCGGTAATTATCCGATGGCAACACAAAGCTGAAAGACGTCCACCGGTGGACAAAGGCCTCCCCCAATTTGAGGGTGTTTGTCCTAATCGCCACGCTTGGCAGGCGGGTTGGCGATCGCAGTATGGTGGTAAAATGCATAGAGAACGCTGCTGCCCATTCTCTAGTAAGTCCCTTAGTCGCCTCTTACGACTCCCACGAGAGGAAATGGGATGGTGTTATTTTTTACGTCTACCACCATACGGAACCAGTTTTCAGCAATACATATAGTGATTCAAGAGGAAGTTTTATATGTAGTATAGTTTTCTTTTCTATATTATGCATTATTATAGAAGAGAAAAGCAGAGAACTTCAAAAGATTTGTAATATGATGTCGTAACAAACATATTTTTGTGCGCTTACATTGCAAACGCTGGCTAAACCTTACGAGATGGATCAAATTAATGTAGTACGAAATTGTTTATCTTAAAAAGATCGATGAAAAAGTCCATGGTATATGTTTATCTCCTAAGGATACCCACAACAAATATTTTTTTCTTTTACATATTACAAAACTAGCTTCTGCCTGCGACTTCGTCCGCGTTAAAATTCTTGTTCCCCCGACCATTCCCGTCGCGTCACATCGCTTACCCGTGCGATTTTTTCCGTCTTTGCAACATTTTTCATTACTGCTCCGCTCCTCTTAGTTGTAGCGTGATGTTATATAGCCTATAGCCTTCCTCAATAAATAGGCTACCCAACACAAAAATAATTTTTCAATTCGGACCAGTAGTTCCTGAGATTCGTGTTCAATCAAACAAACATACAAACAAACAAACAAACTCTTCAGCTTTATGAGATTAGTATAGATACAAAAAAAAATGGGTTATTTACCAAAGCTCTTTTAAACAAGACAGTATTATTTCTTATCTAATTAAATACATTAGATACATAGAGCATTTTAAGTAGATCAAGATTGCCTGTTACAGTATATCATCAAAATGAATATTTTAGAAGATATCAGACATTTTAAAAGCGGGGGCAGAGCGGCTGGTGGGTCGTACGTACGTCCCGGTTGGCAGACGGTCGGCGGGCACGGGCATAGTTATTATTCATCACTACAGACTGCCTCACATTAGTAACTCTATCTACATTGCACCCATGCGAAACCGGGGCGGTTCGCTAGTATTTTTTACACGCTTTATATTAGTTTCACTTGTATGTTTGTTTGCAACAGACTCCTTATAGCGCGATTTTGACCGACACTTTAAACAACTGATTTCATTCAAACTTTGCACACCTGTCAAAGACCGATGACAATGCAATAATTTCATAAATTTGTGCCATTATCCTTGCCAGGGTTACCAGGACAGCAAAAAAACTGTCTTCGAAAACTACGCTGAAATACGTCACAAACTAATTTGTGCTATTATCCTTGCCAGGGTTACCAGGACAGCAAAAAAAACTGTCTTCGCAAACTACGCTGACATACGTCACAAACTACGCTGACATAAAAAAAATAGAAAATAAATAATAGTTAAAAAAAACTAAAAAACACGCTTCCATTGAAAACCAAACTAAAAAGTACAAAATAATGGAAAAAAAGCGCGGGGTGCCTGATATCAATAAAAAAATACCTTAAATAGCACCCCACGCTTTTTTTTCATTATTTTGTACTTTTTAGTTTGGTTTTCAATGGAAGCGTGTTTTTTTTTATAAACTAGAATAGCTTCTGCCCCGCGACTTCGTCCGCTTTATAATAGTAGTATAGATAAAGTTGGCGTTTCCTATCTGACTACTATAAGAATTACCATATTAAGAGAGACTAGTACATTAACCACACATCTTTCATCTTTCATTAATCACTCCATTCTAGTTATAAACTTTATGAAAAAGAAATCTATTTCTTAGTTTGGTTTTTAGGGTTCCGTTGCCAAATGGCAAAAAAACGGAACCCTTATAGATTCGTCTGTCTGTCTGTCTGTCCGTCCGTATGTCACAGCCACTTTTTTCCGAAACTATAAGAGCTATGCTGTTGAAACTTGGTGAGTAGATGTATTCTGTGAACCGCATTAAGACTTTTACACAAAAAAAAAAAATTACACAAATATTAAAATTTAAATTTTTTTAAAACATTTAATTTCATAAACATAAACCTTATGCATAAACCGTGAATACCTACAGGTTTATACGGAACCCTCGGTGCGCGAGTCCGACTCGCACTTGACCGGTTTTTAAACTGTTGTTCAAAAACATAAAAGGCAAGTCCGCTTCAATATAGACGGCATCCTCGCATAATAACAAACAAAACAGCAGTAAAACTAACAAGTTTTAACAACAAAGAAAATACAAACCTTCCTTAGCGGAGACGCCGCTTTAATCGGGCAAAAAGAAAATAACACGAAATGCTAGCTTAGAGGGCGGAGCTTCTGTGGCACATCCGCGGGACGCATGCGCGAGTCACCCCTTCCCTCTCTTCCCCTGAATTCCTTGCTTTATTGATCCAACATCTACCCCACGCCGTATCGACCCAGTCTCCAGCCAAACGCTGAACGAATCGCACGTCTTTTTAACACAAAAAAGTGGTGTCATTGTGTGGTTAAATTGAAGTATGCAAGCCTATAACCCAACCATGGAGCCCATGTACGACGAGCATCCCACGGATAGATTCTCTTTGAAGCGGGACAATCTCAACGGGAAGCCTGAGTATGTAAAATTTGTTATGTCTTTCTTGAGGAAGGATATTCTGGCTATCGAAACATTTTTCGCAACGAGGTCTGCTGAAGAAATCGGTCAGGCAATGGAGTTTCTTAATCATTTTGTGATCAGTTCACCCTATTGCAAGGCTCGTGAACGTAACAGACACCACAATGCGCCCGTGGTCCCTCACCAGCCGACTTGGGCAAAACTGTAAATCATGGAAAAAATCCGAACAGAAATAGCTTGAGATGCATAGAAGTTGTACCCTCACTATCTGCTAGATAATACCGGAATTCAGACAAGATTACAATCAGAAGAAGATGCCAGAATAAGCAGCTGGAGTGGAGTTGGAATTTCGCCAGAGAATTGGAACGCGCAAGAGCCTCATTTGAATGGACACGCGAGTTATACCTTCACAAAGATGGCTGTCAAGAAACAGATGAAGATCTAGAAGAAGTCCCAGGAAAATATGACAAGAGAGAAGATGAAGTTGACAATCTGTGGTACGCGGAAAGGTCGCGCGTGGTTTGGCTGCTTCGCAGGGCTGCTGGCGCAGGAGGCGTTTCCAGCTGCAAATTAGAACAGACATGGTATGTGTGAGGGTATAAAAATACTAAATATAAAGCATATTGATCATTACTCAAATATTATTGCGCAATTTGGCGCCAGCAATTTATTTCCAGTAAGAACTGTCAACAATGACAGCTGTCACTATTAAGTTTATCTAGTGAACAATGTGCCTAAGATTACTTAACACCTTGTGCAATATTCAAAGATAAATCTGTTCGGATTAACCAAGAAGCGTCACCGATTTCTTTGTCCAGAATATGGATGTTTCTTTTTTAGTTTCTGTAACTCTGTGTCAACGGTGACGTATTTTGTCTGATTTGCATTCAAAATACAATAGGTATTTCGCTTTTGTAACTTTTATATCATGTTGTCGATGTTCATGTCTATAATGTCAAGCTGCGTTCATATTTGTAATATTACACCGGAAATGAATGCATGACAATGTCACAGATATTGTCTGTGTTTTTGTCACTGTGTCAAATGTCACAAAATTGGACACAGTTAAGTGTCAAATCAATTGTTAGTGTTAGTACCGTAGACTTCTTCGTAAAAGAGTTGTCATAATACTATCTCTATTATGTTTGTTTATTTCTGACGTTAAGAGTGTTGGATAGAAGAACCTACAACTTATTAAAATAAGTGGACAATGTAATGAAACGACTACTGAGGCCAAATGTCAGACTTCCATGTTTTATAAGTATTTTTTTGGAAAGGCCTTTGCGAAATTACTATTAAGATGAGAAATATAGGGAAAATGGGGCATATTCACGAAATAAAAGTAATAGACAGGATCCTAGAAATCTTACCACCATAATTAACCATTTTTGTAGGGCTTTGGTGCCCGTGTAATTACTTACAAGAGCTCGAAACATTTCTGCTTTGTCTCAGACCTAGTACTGACCATACCATAAAGCTTTTGCGAATATGCCCCATTCATTTATTGGAAAAATTCCAATTTATGGTGTGATAAAAGAAACGACTGACAATTCGGAAGACAGGTGTTAAAATTATCTATATTTTTTTATTTTTGTAAATTAAATTGGTCTAATATGACTTTAAATTAAAGAAATTGGACTGAAAAAGCTCATTGCTCAAAAAAATCCTCCCTTGGTGGACTTGATCTCTGGTAGCACATTGCTTTTGTCGAGTCGAATACACAAAACAATTAAAAACAATAGTCTACAATGATTCGACAACAAAATAAGGATCAATGTTATTTGCCACTTACGAATGCTCCTAAAATATCAAAAAATCTTTTCATTGAAACTACTAAGTATTCTATTGATTACTTATACACTAAAACGTTTTTTTTTTTTCAATGTATGAAAGTTCTCTTAGTTTCATAAAACATAAAAAACAAACAAAAAAATTTTAAAAATCAAAACGACAAAAAGAAATAAGTGCGGCGAGACATACTGTGTTTATTTAGTTTAAAATCAAAGTCAAAATCAAAATAGTAAAGGATATTTTAACTTATTTTATTTTATTAAGGGCACAATATATAATTTTAACATATCAAAAAAATATATGTCTAGTAAGAAATAGAAAAAAATTAAAATATTTATTGTTCAGGCTTTGATTAAAATAATTTTATTTTAATCAATGTGTTCAGGTAATACAGTAGGTACGGAAACAGGTTAAGGTGAATGCTCCAACCAGCCCGCGAAATTCAAATTTTCTTACGTTTTTTGCAATTTGCAGGCCAGTGCAAGTTGTATGTTGATTAAAATATTATTCGCGCCTGTAAGACATAAGTATGTAGTTACAGAATTATAATCATCAAAATCATCAATACAATGCTTTAAGTTCATAAAGCTGTAGGAATGACTTTTTCTGTTTTTTTTTTTGTTCCTAGGCCTTTATGAACTTGGAGGGTTGTATTCGTGATTTTGATGCCTTTGACCTTTGCAGAAAAGACAAAAGAAACAGCATGTACAGCTTACTACAGTAAAAAAGTAGCGATGTAGTGTCACGGTATCATTCCAATGTGAAACTTTAACCGTTGTAAACTGTTACACATAAACGTGTAGAGTATGTTGATGAGAAGGGAGAACTGCACCCTAATTGCGAAACGCACAATTTATCAGAATCTGAATGGGATTGAAGATTATTTCTAAACCATTGCGTCATTTGTTCGAATAAATTGTCGGCTCAGCAACGTAAATAACGCAATGAATGTTGTTTAACTATGAATATTAAACCAATTCCTACCGATAAAAAGTTCCGCAATTACCCCTCTGGTTTGGCCTAGGCAAAACTATTTCGTCCTAAAATCGGGTACGGCCAGTTAATAACCAATCTTTAAGTTTTTAATTTAATTAATCGAGATCTTTATGGGACGTAAATATTACTTGTGAATTGTGTATTAAGTCATAAGTTATTTATTTCTTAACAAAATACATTGTGTTGAAAATCATCATAAATTAAATAAAAAAATCAATAATAGTAACTACATCAGTGCAACACATAACAAAAAAGCAGAAACAAAACAACAAAAAAAAAATCAGAGCAATATAATAAAAAATGAAATTAAAATGTCAGTAGTTCAATAACAAAACAATAAAAATAATAATTAACACAGCATTTAGATTGAAAAAGTCAAAAATCAGTCCAAAAAAAAAAGAAAAAGTTTCATACAAAGAAGTCATAATTTACAAATCATTTAGTTAAGGCCTTCGTTTATCGTCAATGAACTCATCGACACTGTAATAGCCCTATTGAGTAATGTAATAAACACTTCTGCTGGAATTCAAGCTTAATGTAAGGGAGGATTGTAATCGACTTCAACATAACTGGAAAATTGTGAATGTATTAATGGACTATACAGTTCTGCTCACCCCACTGGGGAACACAAGCGTAATGTAAAATTAAAATTAAGGAAAGAATGTGATTATTGTAACATAATTGGCAAATTGTAAATGTAAAAATGAACTATATAGTTCTGATCACCCCACTGGAGAAAACAACGTGATTTAAAATTAAAATTAAGGGAAGGAAATGTGATCTCAAAATTGTATTATGACGTAATATAATTATTTATAATGTACTGTTTTTTTAAATAATTGATTATGTATTTGTGTTCAACATCTTCAAATATGACAATCTCTAATAAATAAATCTTGATGTAGATATTAGATTTTTATTTGTGTTTTTGTGAACCCTTTAGCGCTCCTTACAAATCTGTAACTGAGTTTTTAAGAAAATAGGCGCCAAAGAGGATATAGTCTTTGTTAAATACTGGTATAATAGAGCGTCTATTATCCGAACGTCGTTCAACCACACAACCGCTTATCCGAACTACTACGCCCGGCCGACTCGCGCGTGCCTTCCTCCTGTCCAGCGCAACATATACGCGAAATTAAATAATTCATTTTTAGTTAAGTTTTTGCATTCTGTGTCTATCGCATCATATTGTACACTTGGTGTGTATTTTAGATTAAAAAGCGTAACAATTGTAGATAGACCAATGAATCAATAAATTGTCTCGAATTGTTAGCAGGCGCGGTCCGAGGGGGGGGGGGGGGTCCTAGGGGTCATTACCCCCCCCCCCCCAAAGACAGTCATGCTGTCGTAACCCTGAACGATTTGCCTGTCTTGCTATCTTAAAATTATTCTCACTTGAGCCACGGCTTTTTGGGGGACTGTCTCATGTAACTTTGACGTTCAAAAAGTGCTGACTCTCAGCCTAGTTTGAATAAATGACTTAAAGATTATAACCCGGGACATCATGCTGATCAGTAGCGCTTGCGACTACTAGACCAAAGAGGATGTACCTTCCTAAAAATATTTTTCAGTACTCATGGTGACCCCCCCCCCCCCCAAATGTTAGTTCACTCCCAAGTAGCCGTGAGTCGATAAACCAAATTTTACCGCATGAAAGAAACTATTGGTCACTATAGACACTTATAAATATATGATTTTGAAGCAACAAGCGGCCATTCCGGCGGCGGCGGCAGCTCGTTAGTGAGTTACAAACGAATGTCCCCAATGAAGGAGCTCCTAAGACTGGTTGTCGATCTTAAAACGAAAATTTGAATGATGATAAATAAAATTCAATACTTGATTTGATACATTTATTGGTAAAATTCATTTAAATAACTAAATGAAACATAAAAAATAACAAAAGAAAATATAATTGTCAACATCATCTACGTTTATTCTTCTTCTTTTTTATAAACTCCTGCGAATTTTAATATTATAATGTCTAAAATGATTAACCGGCTTTTTTATTCTTCTGTGCCGACCCGGGACAAAATGGGTAGCACCCCCAAAAACTTGATTTTCGGGCAATGTCTAAAGCCAGCAGTGGATTGCGATAAAACAAAAAATTATTACAAATATTTAAATAGGCACGCACTTACAGGAGTTAAAATCCATCACCATTTTCGACTTTTCAGTCTTAGAAATGAATAAACTATAAAAATATACAGGAAGACCAGTTTACTTTGGTATGGTGCAAAATAGGAAAGGTGAAGTCAGAATAAATATTTGTATAAAAATTGATAGCTGTCATTCTTTGACAGCTGTCAATCTTTAATAGCTGTCATTCTATGACAGCCAAGTATAAAATGGCGGCAAAATAACGTAGTTTGTCAATTCCAATCAATTCTGTCTTTTCTCAACTATGTTGGGGTCGGATTGCAGTCTAACCAGATTCAACTAAATACCAGAATTTTATACGGAGCGACTGCCTAACTGACCTACACAACCCAATTTAGACTGACAGTTTAAGATGCTTTCCAAGGCACGGCGGTGTCTTGATATGTAATGGATGGTCACCCATCCACGAACGAGCCGTGGCAGGCATTATCAATTAGCATTGAGTCCCTTATCAATTTATAGACACATACCAAGGTATTCTGGGCGTTCTGTTAGGTATAAATATACATATACACCGTGACATTTTAGTATTCTTACAAAGGTTGTCCACTCAATTCGAAAAGTGCTGATCCTCAGCCTAATTTGAATAAATGACTTTTGATTTTGATAATGTATCCGACATAATATACCTCTAGGCGTGATTAAAAAAATGTTACCATTAATTCAGATAACAGGTACTAAGAAAAATAAATAATGCATTACAAGTATGAAACATGCTGTTAATAATGTTTACGTAGTCGACTCGTGCGCTGGGTAGGTATGTTCTCTACCGTCTTATACGTATACATTAGTAACGGTAATAATGTTTACGTATCAGACGGTAGAGAACATACCTACCCAGCGCACGAGTCGACTAGATCATTCCATCTTCATTTTCCATGAGACAAAATAAATATCAATTTCAAAGTCCGTCATGCGTCATTATAATGAATAATATTTTTTAGTTATTCAAATGTTTTTTTTTTTTCTTATGAAAGGGTAGTCGTCATTGGATACATAAAGGGGGCTGCCGTTGTTAGACGATTATAATGTCATGGTGTATATTACTATGTATGATATTATCTCTTTACAAATTACACTAGTAATTTTTTGTCTGCCAAACAAAATTAGCTGCCTATGATCTAATTAAATTAAAGTCAAAGTCACACTTTGGATAACTTTATAAATGATAAATAATATATTAATATAGTTTTGGCGATTTATTCTAAAAATAAAACACAATAAATTTTGTTGCTTAAATTCTTACAAAAATGTAGGAATAATTATGTTCCAGGTTCCTATATTTTAACCGCATACAAGTAACCGGTAAATTTAAAAAAAAATTGCTGTTGGCCATACGAGCCGTAATAGGGAATGTGCATGTAATTTCAAACTCTTTACAAATTGCTATAGTTTATACATTTCATAATGCATTACTTGTTTTACAATATTATATTTAGGGTTTATACAAACGTCCTTAATTTATTAAGAAAGAAAAAACATGAAATGAAATGTTTATTTATGTAACTAGATCTTTTAAGACATTTTTATAAGTCAATATTTTAAAAATTTGATGGCGATGGCATTTCCTAGCTTACTGTTCCCTGAGAAGAAACGCCAAAACAAACTCAGAGGTCATGGTCTCTTCTAAAGCCCAAACATTATATTTTTAGAATTTCATGTGAGTCTAACTATGCAGGGCAATGTCTGGAAGAGCTTTTTGAAGAAAGAGCCATTGCAGCTTTGAGCCGACCTGTCCCAATAGACGGTATGTATGTATCATGCATATTCTCATTAAAATCTGCAATAATAGGTAAAATACAGGAACCCGGAACAAAACTGCCATTTAACGATTGTTCTAAAAAACGATTTAAAAATAACAGGAATAGAAACTATATCTTCACATTAATAACTAAACTGGGAAAAGCAGTAAGTAATAATGAAGCAGTGGCAATTTTATGTGTTTTTTGTGTGTGTGTTTTGTGAGTTTGTGTGTTGTACTTTTGTATTTTGAGTGTTGTGTTTTGTGTGTTGTGTGTGTGTTTTGTGTGTGTGTTGTGTGTGTGTTGTGTGTGTGTGTGTGTGTTGTGTGTGTGTGTTGTGTGTGTGTTTTGTGTGTTGTGTTTACATGGTGACTGAACCAACAATCCGCAATGTGCCCGCATGGCGGACGACGGGAATCCCCCTCTTGCCATAAAATTCATCATCAACATCTGCCTAGCCTTTTCCCAACTATGCTAGGGTTAGCTTCCAGTCTAACCGGATGCAACTGAGTACCAGTATTTTACATGGAGCGACTGCCTATCTGACCTCTACAATCCAGCTACTGGGTATGCGATACCCCTTGGTAAGACTGGGAAGTAAAAGGCATAATATTGCAGAGTGTTGTGGCGCAGCCTTTGTCTAGCAGTGGACTGCGATAGGCTGAATTGTAGTAGCGAAGCTGATTCTTAAGCTTAAGAACTACTGAGGAGACTATTTTGAACCGCGCCCGTAGGAGCCGTTATAGCCCAAAGAATTGCTAAACTGAAGTGGCAGTGGGCAGGGCACATTGCTCGCAGAACAGATGGCCGATGGGGTCGGAAGGTACTGGAGTGGCGACCGTGTACTGGAAGAAGTAGCGTTGGAAGGCCACTCACAAAAAGGGCCGATGACCTGGTGAAGGCCGCAGGAATCCGCTGGATGCGAGAAGCACAGAACAGGTCGATATGGCGGTGCTTGGGGGAGGCCTATGTCCAGCAGTGGACGTCTTTCGGCCGAAATGATGTTTTTTTTTTTTAAATTAACACTGCTTCACAAAAATCTGCAAATTTTATATCTATTACGTATAATTGGATATTTTTTTTTTACTAGTTTTTTGGTGAAAATATAAATCTTTTATAGACACCTTTGAGGTACTTATTTAAAACATATTTTTTTTTATATTGACGATATTTTTGGAAAATACATAACATCATTTCCAAGAAGGGATGGGCTGAGGTTACCTATAATAATATATTAATAATAATAATAAGATACGGCTCGCATCGTGAGGAGGTTTCTGTCTCTGGAGCCCTAACCACCGCTAGCTTGGACCCTGCTCCCGTTACCGGTGGACCACTATTTTTTATATTTTTAAATGTTTTTTATATTTTTTTTGTAAAAATATTTAAAAATATAATTATATATGTATAAAAATAAATAAAGGAAAATAATAATAATATCTTAGGACAACCAACACAACGTTATCTGATCCCAAATTAGGCAGAGCCTGTACTATGGTAACCAGACAACTGATAAACATACTTATATATTTCTAAATACTATATATTATAGATAAATTACACCCAGACACAGAACAAATGATTGTGCTCATCACACAAAGATTTGTCCTGGGTGGGATTCGAACCCACGACCTCAGTCTTAGCAGTCAGGGTCACTAACCACTAGACTAACAGGCCAGTCTAGTACACCCACATTTCGTCAAGTCCTATGTAATAGGGGGCGAGCCAATTGCTATTAACCATGCAAAAATTCAGACTCCAGTCTGCTCCTGAGACATTCTAAACGAAAAATCCCAATAACACTTGCCCGACCCCAGGATAAGATGATAGGATCTCATGCTCAACGCTACTAGCGTTTACAACCACTAGACTAACGAGACAGTCAAGGATTCAACTATGTTTTCCAAAAAAGGAGCTTTCTGATTGTATAGAATCAAGTTTATCTAACTGAACAGCTGCGCTGCTGGACAATTTGTTGCGTCACTTCTTCCCAGCTAAAGCACTAGGAAGTGATGAAGGGCCCTGCCAGGGTCACGAGATCCGTTCGAAAGAGTTACCGTGGCCCTGGCATATGGGCAACTGAAGGAACACGGGTGGGTTTTAGTCAGTAAAAGTCTGACACGCCCTTCCGCTCCACCCTAGAGCGGGAGACGTCATTTGATGATTTCCCACCCACAAAAAAGGGGGGGTGAGGGGCAGGCGTGCCGGAGGACTGTCTTATGTAACTTTGATGTTCAAAAAGTGCTGACTCTCAGCCTAGTTTGAATAAATGACTTTTGATTTTAATTTAAGTAATTCTTTATTTCATAGTTTTTGTTCTAAGTCAATTCGAAAAATAAATAACACCCTAAAAACGAACGGAAGTGACGAAGAGCGGCCGTTCTGGGGAATAATTAATTTCTGAGTTTTTTCCTAAGTCAAACCGAAAAAAAACATCCGAGAAACGAAATTCATATTATTATTACATTTTCCAAAAATATTATCAACTTTTTAAACTTGTAGGTTATGTACCTTGGGGCTAACACTAGCTACGTACCGACCTCTAAATCTCTATTTAAAAAAATAATTAAATACTTATAAAAATAGGGATGTCGATTTTGCCAAAATCCGCCATCATAAATTGTATTTTATAATACTTGCAATTTAAGTGATTTTTGCTAGCAAAAGAAAATTTTTCAGAAAAAAAAAATAGAATTTTTATCTTAAGTTACTTAGTCATTTTTCCGATAGCGTGCAACTGTTTCCCGCAATTATAGCTTGGCAAAAGTTGCCTCTGTAGCGGAACAATATATTTTAATTTCTTTGCCGAATATGTTTTCGTAACGTCATGTTACGAATATTAGCCAAAATTGAGCAACTTAAGTTGCCCTTGACAGCGTACGTTTACGTAACAACAATGTCAACTTCTTTTTGTCACCGAATTATCGCGCAACTGTTTCACGTCAATAGCGTAACTGTTGCTCTTCATCCGCACCATATAAAACTGCTCAGTCTTGCTGCAAAAATCTCTTAAATCTCAAGCATCCATAGACTACGCGACTCTATCCATCAACTCCTGGCATCGTTGATTGTCTCTGGAACCGTGATCTCTAGCCCATCCATCTCTTTGGTCAGTGTTATCTGACATCCTAGGCGGGATGTGTCAGTCAGACCGTAGGCCAAGTCTAACATGTCGCGTTCTTCGTCGCAAGCTTCTTCAGGTAACCTGGGGAAGTAGAGACAAAATATTAGGGGCATTGAAAAACCGACCAAGGGCCGACTCATTTCAGCCGAAAGACATCCACTGCTGGGACACAAGTCCCCCAATTTGGGGGGGTACCATAATCGCCACGCTTGGCAGGCGGGTTGGCGATCTCAGTATGGTGGTAAAATGCATAGAGAACGCTGCTGCCCATTCTGTAGTAAGTCTCTTACGACACTTACCGAAAGAAATGGTATGGTGCTATTCTTTAAAAAAATAAAATAAGTTTATTGACACAAAAAACCTTTGTATACAATAACAATTCAAATAGGTAGGTTAAATTGGTTTTTGGGAAAAGGCTGCACAAATAGTGTAAAACCCTGCCTCCTTAACTAGGGAAACCCTGTGACCTAGGAGTCAGTGTTCTACTAGTAACTACGTATACAAAATAAACCTTTATTTAAGTGTGTGATTCTAACAATAAACGCGTAATGACCTGATTTGCTATATGAATGTGTGAGTATGTGTGTTGGGGATGGGATGGGAATTGGGATGGAGTGTGGTGTGGTGTGGTGTGGTGAATGAGAGGGGAGAGGGTGTGGTATGGTAAGGTATTGTCGTGTTATACTTAGACCAAAAAATTTTTTTACAAAAAAGTAACAACCGACTTCCTTAAAAAAAACACTACAAATCAAAAATAACTTTAATTTCGGAATTCGGTGTCTTAGGATCTGTTTTTAAGGTTTTTTTGCCACCGACTTCCGAAATTAAAGTTATTTTTGGCTTTGTAGTGTTTTTTTTAAGGAAGTCGGTTGTTATTTTTTTGTAAAAAGTTTTTATTTTTAACTTTTTAGTTATGGTAGATACCCCGCATTAATGTAATCGCGTTATTCGTTCATTTGTCGCGCAAATACTTAATGCAAATTTAAGACTTATGTGGTTTTCACATGAACCCCATTGTCCAAATGGTACCAAATAAAAATAAAATAAAATGGGACCATTCGGGAAGCACCAGCTTAAACCACCAAAATAAAAAAAGAATCATCAAAATCGGTTCATCCAGTCAAAAGTTATGAGGTAACAAACATTAAAAAAAAAATATACAGTCGAATTGATAACCTCCTCCTTTTTTGAAGTCGGTTAAAAACTTAATGATGTCCGACCTTTTTAACCCCTGACGTAAAAAGAGTGATGTTTTAAGTTTGACAGCTATTTGTGTGTTTGTCTGTGTGTTAAATTTCAGTAGCCCACCAGACATAACACCGGTCTGGTCGGACTTAACACCCTGTTCCTCTCACCTCCAAAAGTATCTTATTCAATTAGGATGCAGGGACGGAAGAATAATAAGATAAGGATCATCATCATTTCAGCCGAAAGATGTCCACTGCTGGCCATAGGCCTCCTCCAAGCCCGAAGAATTGCCAAACTTAAGTGGCAGTGAACAGGGCACATTGCTCGCAAAACAGATGGCCGATGGGGTCGGAAGGTTCTGGAGTGGCGACCGCGCACAGGAAGACGGAGCGTTGGAAGGCCTCCCACAAGATGGATCGATGACCTGGTGAAGGCCGCAGGAATACGTTGGATGCGAGAAGCACAGAACAGGTCGAAGTGGCGGTGCTTGGTGGAAGATAAGGATAAAAATACATAATGTAAATTGTTTGTCGTTTTATTCAATAGGTAAATACAGACGACGGTGACAACACTGGGAACTAACGTTAGACCAAGTTTACAATTCAAATGAGCTGAAATAAACGTTGCATTATGCATCTCTGCCTTGATCTAACGGGATCCGTTTTGACACTCGCAAAAAACTATTTCAATAGGAAACCTCATGAGCCAAGAATAATAGTAACTTTTTTATGATGAAATAATAGAGTAGTTCCTGTTATTAGTTATTAGTCAGCTACAAGCCCTTGTCTCTTTTACTAAACTTACTTATCAAAATCCTCTGGTTTTAGCACAACGTGACATGTGGAACAGGTAAGGGTGCCTTCGCACGCGCCGTAACCCTCGATGTTCAGGTCGTTGTTCACGACCACGTCGAGCAGTGTGTCGCCGACCTTAGCCTGTGTCTCCAGCCGCTTGCCATCGTTGAGGACAAAGGTTACTTTTATTCTGTAAACAATAAAAAATGATTATTATTTTCAGCTAAAAACGGCGTGAAAAAAGAAACTAAAGTCAAACTAGGCTGAGAATCAGCACTTTTTGAACGCCAAAATTACATGAGACAGTCCCCCAAAACGCCCACCCTTCACCAGTTCCTAGTGCTTTAGCTGGAAAGAAGAAGTGTCGCAACAAACTCCCCAGCAGCACAGCTGTCTGTTAAGCTAGAAGAACTTGACTCTATACAATAATATGTAAGTAATTAACATAACGATACAGAAAACATTTCTTTATATTTTATGTAAAACTAGCTTTTGCCCGCGGCTTCGCTCGGGTTAAATTCACGGTTAACACGGTTCCACTTTCCTGATTAGAACACAGAAGAGAACTCGGAACAGAATGTTATTTTAATACGCTACTGTAGACGATATTATATGTCTTTCCATTTGGGGATAAATGTAAAGAGTCTGGGCATGAACACACGCGAACATGCTACGTACAATTATTGTCCATGGGAAAAGCACGGCTTTTCTTAGTTCACCCCAGCCACCTAAAAAGGAGAAAAAAAACTGGCCAAGTGCGAGTCGGACTCGCGCACCGAGGGTTCCGTACAAACCTGCAGGTATTCACGGTTTATGTATAAGGTTTATGTTTATGAAATTAAATTGTTTTTTTTTTAATTTTTATGTTTGAGTTGACTGAATGAAAGGTAAATTGTGGTTTACGATTTATGACGTATTAAAAAAAAAAACTACTCACTAGATTTCGTTCAAACCAATTTTCGGTGGAAGTTTACATGGTAATGTACATCATATACTTTTTTTAGTTTTATCATTCCCTTATTTTAGAAGTTACGGTGGGGGGGGGACACATTTTACCACTTTGGAAGTGTCTCTCGCGCAAACTATTCAGTTTAGAAAAAAATGATATTAGAAACCTCAATATCATTTTTGAAGACCTATCCATAGATACCCCACACGTATGGGTTTGAAGAAAATTTTTTTTTTGAGTTTCAGTTCTATGTATGAACCCCAATTATTATTGTTTTTTTTTTTCTATTTTTGTGTGAAAATCTTAATGCGGTTCACAAAATACATCTACTTACCAAGTTTCAACAGCATAGCTCTTATAGTTTCGGAAAAAATGGCTGTGACATACTCGGACAGACAGACAGACATGACGAATCTATAAGGGTTCCGTTTTTTGCCATTTGGCAACGGAACCCTAAAAAAGGACACTTAGGAGTCGAAGTACTCGTCTACATCACTGTCATCCGGAAACGTGCCCAGAAAACTGGCAGCATTGCCAAGTTGAATAGCAATGCTAATTCTTCGGCCAAAGAATAACCCAGCCCTCTGGTCACGTAAAGTGTTGACCAGTCGATGAGAAACACAACCCGAGCATTTCAACCCCAAACGGCTCAAAACTGTAGTTACTACAGTATTTGCGCCGCTTGAGAGTTTCAGCAGCCGCAGCAGCGGTCCCAGCCCAGCCCGCCGTGCTAGGAACATGAGATGGCGCAAGGGTGTCGACACAGGTTGCGTCCCACACCAAAGGCCTACCCACCTTCCAAGGCAACAACGTCATGCCGTCTGGTCTCTTCCCATCGTCAAGTACCAAGCCGTTTGGTTCTAACACCGCTGGTACGCCGACGGTGAAAAGAGCTTGACGAATAATATCGTAGATGCTGCCATGCCGTGCTATGCGGCGTGCACTCCTGAATCCGTCGACAGTCTGGGGCACAACACGCCATGGTGCTCTATACTGTCGACAGCTTCACCGCAGTGACAAAAGTGTGGAGCAACATAGACACGCTAGTGGAGACACGTAGCGAGCCGAAACGATGAATCATCCATCATAGTACCAATGGTGGATGATGGAACCGCCTGAAACCACAAGCCTGACTCCCATTCTCCCACAGCCAGCAGACGAGCACGCTCAACAGAATTAGGTGACGTCTGAACATAGTTTCGGCATTGAATATGGCTGTATGTTATTGATAAAATAAAACCACTTGAACTTAAATCTATAGATAAAATAATCTTTAAAAAATACTAATATTGTTATCATGAATTGATATTGATACTATGCTTCAATATACTAGTGTAAATACTTAAGATTTCAATACAATTCGAATAAAATAATAGTAGTACTTAATTGTACTCAACTAAATAATTCTAAACAATCTTACTTATTCAGTAGTGGTGCTGTTTATTTTTAAGCTTTAGTTTAATGCCAGATTGTATGTGTACTGTCTCTGTGGTCACGTAGTTGGGTAATATAGAACCTCCTTGGAGGTTGGCAATCAACGGATAACGGAATACGCGTACCTTATGCAAAGTTACGTGTTCTTGATATATTAAGGCAAATATTAACTTACTTCTCCTCTTTTAGCGCTAATTCTGTCGTCGACAATGGTGCTATGCTCCTCCGACTAACGAAACTCGAAGCTACACCGTTATTCTTTACAGAAAAACGTAGATTTCGTGGAGATAAATTTTTCATAAAGTTCCGTAGCATTTTGTCTTATTCCTAAGGCACAGGACCGTTAAAAAACGCTGTATCACTGTTTGTTACACCACTGTATATTAAGTAATTCAGCGAGATAGCGTCTCAGAGATTTGTGATGATAAAAATATGATAATTTCACAATTTATTCTTGACCTTAGAAATTTTAGGTTACACAAGATGCGTTCCGTTTATGACATTGATTTGGATGTCACCTTTTATTTAGGTTGAACTCAGCTGTTAGCTAAATTAATTTAAGCTCTTTACAGGCTTTCTTATAATTTGTGTTTTAGAAACTAGAAGGTTCAGGAAGAATATATAGTAAAACCGTCATCTGACTATACTTGCTTTTGTAGATAAAGATTTGTGATTGGCTAATTTATCAATTTTGCTGAGTGTAAAGGAAAACTGAAACACCTGACGTTGACGTTTTGACGTTGGATATGCGTTTCGTTTTTGCAATTCACAAAAAATTATAATTAAATCCTATTGATGAACCTGTTGATTTTGCAAGAAATTTCAGAAATATTTTTGTTTTAAATCAGTCATTAAAGTACAAGTCAAAAAGTAAGGAATTTGAAAGATATGACAAAAGACATGGTCCAGTTTCATCATTATTTTAACGAAATAATCCTTATTATTTCGACACAAATGCAATTTCAAAGTTAACTAACTTTCAATGGACATAAATGCTTCTACTTTCAAAAGAATAAGACTAATTAAATTCGAATTATTGCGAGAAAATATTTTTTCAAGTCATGGACTGTTCCAGTTTGTTCCAGAAACATTAATGCTTATAATTCTGAATCTGCGTGAACTGGAACGCTGCATCCGCACAACTGTCAAAATTACCATTGCATTATCGTACCGTACATGTAAAGTCAAAATATTCGAGATTTTCTCTATTTCCATATTTTCTTGGATTCCAAATCTTTAATACTATTAATACACCTAAGATATTGAGGCTATAAACGAAAATGTCGGAAAGATTAAAAAGTACGGGTCCAGCGAATGACGAAGTTGTAGATGAATTAACAAAAGATTTGAAAACTTCGTTAAAAACGAACGAATCTGTTGGAGAATTTGTTATAAGTCCTGGAACAAGCGCTGAAGACTTCCCTAAGGCTGCTGGAGACGCCCCACAAACTAGTGGTATGTTCTACTTTATGTATTTATTAGATCTATATTTGGGCGTAGTCTTGAATGAAAATGTTAATTTTCACTACCTAATTATACGTATTTGAACCATGCTGTCAGTTTCACACCGTCTGCGTACTTCCTACTAGTCTAAAAGTAAAAAAAAATGCTTCTTGAATGTTCAAAAATGTGAGCACCAATATTTCTTACTATTTTCTTTGAATTGATCATTTTAATAAAGAATGGTCACCCATCCAAGGCCTGATTATAGTGACATTCACAAGTTTTTCCATAAATAAAGTAGAAATAGTAATATTCTGAACCAGAATTAAATCCTGCGGTAACTTATTATTTCACTATTATTATCATGGTTAGTTCCGTTTGTGCCATACGTCCTTGGGTTTTCGACGGCAATAAAAGCTGGTGGAACTTGAAACCAGTCTGCAGGCAGTCCAGGGAAGCTTTGCCATCCAGACCTGATGTCTGTTTTGCCTGACCAGGAATGGTCGGAACTTTTCGAATGCACAGGCTAGAACAGAAACCCTCGGCACCCAGATATTACACTTACATTCTCAACAGACCAGGAGGTATAGTCAACTTCTTGAGGGACGTCGGCTACTTGGAATGGTCCACTTGAAGGATTCAGTACGGAAAACAAACTCACTAACTTAGAACAGCCTGAAGCACAGATTCAACCTAGTTCAGGCAAATGTGCAACTGTGCTCTATTTTAATTTTTAAGCTACTTTGTAAATGTGCCCCTTTTTATAAATAAACTAAAGAAAGAAAGAATACCATTTATTTGCCACAGTTCGTAAAACACAAAATAACGTAACATGAAAAAAAAAAGTTAAAAAAAAAAACAACAAGTGTGTGTCTCACGGCTGCGCCAAAAAGGTTCATTTCAGCATTAATGCCAGACAGATTCTGTCTGACGCTGGTTTTCTAATGAACCTATAGGGACAAGTGACGAAGAGTACAATACAGTATCAACATACATTATTTAATAATTATAAATAAATAAACTAACCATTAAACATACTTACTAACAAACACAAAACAAAAACGAAACGAAAAATACAGAAACCGCAGAAACCAAAGCAAAAAAAAAAAAAAAAAACCTATGTTGAAACCTTATGTATGTTATGTTGTGTTGTTGTATAACTATGTTCTATGTTATAGGGATTTGGTTTCCGCACTTAGTCCTTTGAGTGGACCATTGAATTGAAAATTGAAATAAACTATATATTATTATAACATAAATGGTAATAAACTCGCATATCATACTGGACTGTAGGTAGTAGGTAGAACAGGCTGTTATCCGCAACTTAACGTCAAAGCGCGTATATTGCATACACACTTAGAGTATTCAGGGGAAGTGGTGGGGTGCTTTGAAATGGGCAACTAGCTTCTTTCTGACTTACCAACCCTTAAAAATTCAATAGTGCGTGTAATTAATTGAAAATTCAATAGTGCGTGTAATTAATTGAGATACTTAAATGCTTAGTACTTAAGCACTAAGGGATGCCTGTTCTCTAATAAGTCCCTTAGTCGCCTTTTACGACATCCACGCGAAGTAATGGGGTGGTGCTATTCTTTTTTACGCCCGGCACCGCACAGACTAGAGAATGGGCAGCGGCATTCCCCATGTATTTTATTTTACCACCATACTGCTATCGCAAACACCCCTGCCAAGTGACGCGATTTGGCGATTATGGCAAAGCCCCCCAAATTGGTAGAGGCCTATGTCTGGCAGTAGTCGCCTAATGGCTGAAATGATGATAACTAAAGAAGGAATCTTGAAAATTCGGCCTCTAAAGGAGAAAACAACGATTGTATTGAATTTTTATTGGCACACATGTCATCTCAAAATAATCTTTCATTCTTCAATGCTTCTCCTTCCAGAAACAGCAATACATTCCGAACCAACCGAAGACCATGATTTAGACAAGGATTACGCAGAGAAAGACCCCGACGCCAAAGATGAAAGTGATTCTGATGACATCGATGAAGAATCGCTAAAGGATGCCGAAGTAGACCTCACAGATGACCAGAAAGAGGAACGGAAGATCATCGCCGAGGAATTGAAGAAGGCTGGTAATGAGGCGTTCAAAGTTGGAGACTTTGAGCGGAGTATTGAGAAATATACTGAAGGTAAGGCAATGATAGTTTCGGATATGCTAACAGTTTGGGGGATATTAAGCACTCCCAAATGTAATAACAATAATAGTTCTATTTTGTCTCATTCAGTGTCCTTCGTTAAACCCTAGTCATGAATTCCTATAATCTATACTAATATTATAAAGCTGAAGAGTTTGTTTGTTTGATTGAACGCGCTAATCTCAGGAACTACTGATCCGAATTGAAAAATTCTTTTTGTGTTGGGTAGCCTATTTATCGAGAAAGGCTATAGGCTATATAACATCACGCTACAACCAAGAGGAGTGGAGCAGTAATGAAAAATGTTGCAAAAACGGGAAAAATCGCACGGGTAGGCGATTCGACGCGACGGGAAAGGTCGGGGGAACAAGAAATTTAACGCGGACGAAGTCGCGGGCAGAGGCTAGTTTAGAGTAAAATTCTTGCCATTCATAAATATCATTAGGTAGTAATACATTAACTCAGCAAAAAAGTGGTATGGTATTAGACCTAACAAAAAGTTTTGGTTAAAATTTAGTATTTTGCTCAGTGTTCTGTTATGACGTGTTGTTTCGTGTTCTGCCGCCGTTGCCGCCATTGCCGCTATTACCGGATGTAAAGAATAGCAGCATCCTATTTCTTCCCGTGGGTGCCATATTATTATTATTATTAATTATTTTTTTAAAACCGGCCAAGTGCGAGTCGGACTCGCGCACCGAGGGTTCCGTACAAACCTGTAGGTATATAAGTAAAAGTTCACCCATCGCGACAATCGAATCGTAGTTCTGTTCTGTTTCTTGGCTTGGTTTTATTTCTGTCTGTGTTTTGTTCTGTTTATTATATGATGTAACTAAAACTTTACGGTTTTCGCAATTTTTCCTTTATCTGTGCTGTAAAACGTTGCTTCGTACCAAATTTCAAAATTCTAGATCGACTGGAAGTACCCTTTAGGTTTTGATTCCCTTGCAAGTTTCGAAAATTTGCGGAAATTTGCGGCATAAACGGCTATATTTTTTGATTGCGTTAGCTTAGAAGTTTGATTTTTTCACAGCTTCAAGGGACAGTAGACTTGAGTATTTGATATAAATTTCAATTTGATACCTCCACGTGTTCCTGAGAAAAAGGGTCTTGACAGACGGACGGACGGACGGACGGACAACAAAGTGATCCTATAAGGGTTCCGCTTTTTCCTTTTGAGGTGCGGAACCCTAAAAATCGTGGCGATTATGGCAAACCCCTCCCTTTGGGGGTGGCTTATCTCCAGTACTGACGTCTTTTGGCTGAAATGATGATTATGCTCAATACTCTAATTGGGGGTGTATGATATATCTTGCGTTAATTATGTTACACATTCAATCCAAAATTAATTTTCATTACAAATTTCCAGGTCTTCGGACATGTCCACTACAGTTCCATCAGCAGCGTTCAATATTGTTCTGCAACAGAAGTGCAGCTAAAATGAAGCTGCAGAAGTATGCTCAAGCTGCCAAGGACTGTACTAAAGCTATTGAGCTGGACGACAAATATGTAAAGGCTTATATTCGGTGAGGAATTATTTTATTAATGGTTTTACTCAGGGAAGGGATGTCAGCACCCAAACGGTAATCGTCCCTACTGTTAGTGTGTACGTAATTAGCCTGAAGGTTAAACTGCTACCGGACCCCAATTTCAAGTCACAGACTATAAACCTAGTTTGGGAGCCAGTAGATAAATTAGTTTCACATCTCTGTACCAAATTATTGTATAGGTAATTGATTTGTCACCATATTATAAATAATAAAGCATTATTAATAATAATTTAGTTGTGGAAAGGCTAGGCAGATCATGATCTAAGGCAAAAAATCGTATTTTTTTGTTTATTTATTACATAACACATAAACTGTTGGGGTACCTTAATAAATAAATAAAAATGCATAAATATTTAATTAATTCTCTAAAATCTTATTGCAGTTGTAATTATGAACCTCCTTTTAAAAGTTGGATGTGGAACATCTCATTTTTAGGGTCTAACATAGGAAATATTTAAGGTTCACAAAACGAAACTCACTCGTTATTTTAGGGTGAATATTTTTTTTTTTCAATTCGACTGCATTTTAAACATGTAAACCTTCAATCACTCTGTCTATTGATGAAAACCGTATTAAAATCCGTTGCGTAGTTTAAAACATCTAAGCGTACAGACGCGAGAAGCGACTTTATTTTATACTATGTAAAGATTAGAGGTACGATGAAGCACACAAGTTATAATGAAAATCTTTTTTTTTTTTTCAGGAGAGCACAGTCATACGAAGCCACAGACAAACTCGATGAAGCTCTAGCAGATTACAAAAAAATTCTAGAGTTGGACCCTTCCCATAAAGACGCAAAAATAGCAACCCTTCGTCTTCCCCCGTTAATTGAAGAGAAAAACGAAAAATTAAAGACAGAAATGCTTGGAAAACTGAAGGATTTAGGCAATATGATATTGAAACCGTTTGGCTTGTCGACGGAAAATTTCCAAATGGAACAAGACCCCGACACTAAGGGATACAAAATTAATTTCAAGCAATGAATACATGATTAAGGAAAATTGTGATATTATTATTATATTTATGAATAATTTTTGGCGTTTTTTTTTTTTTAACCAACTACAAAATAAGAAAGAATTTCTCAATTGTTGTATTTTTTTTCTGTATGTTTGTAAGTACCAATAAGTAAGTTTATGACCAATTACTTTAAACTTGATTTTGACCCACTTCAAACGGTCAGATTTCATTTAAACTTAGTAGACTTATCGAGGACCGATGACAATACAATAATTTCAAAATTTGTGCCATTATCCTTGCCAGGGTTACCAGGATAGCAAAATCTAAAACACACTTTTGTAGCTACCTGAACTAAAAAATTGAAAATAAATAATAGTTCAAAAAACTAAAAAAACACGCTTCTATAGCACACCATCTTATACTTTTTAGTTTAGTTATTTATCTAAGGAAGCGTGTTTTCGTAATTTTTACACGCTTTATATTAGCTTCACTTGTATGTTTGTATATTTGTATGTTTGTTTGTAACCGACTCCTTATAGCGCGATTTTGACCCACTTTAAACGACCAGATTTCATTCAAACTTTGCACACCTGTCTAGGACCGATGACAATGCAATAATTTCATAAATTTGTGCCATTATACATGCCAGGGTTACCAGGACAGCAAAAAAACTGTCTTCGAAAACTACGCTGACATACGTCACAAACTAATGTGTGCCATTATCCTTGCCAGGGTTACCAGGACAGCAAAAAAAACTGTCTTCGAAAACTACGCTGACATACGTCACAAACTACGCTGACATACGTCTCAAAATTAGAAACACCCTAAAAAATAGAAAATAAATAATAGTTTAAAAAAACTAAAAAAACACGCTTCCATTGAAAACCAAACTAAAACGTACAAAATAATGGAAAAAAAGCGTGGGGTGCTTTTTAAGGTATTTTTTTATTGATATCAGGCACCCCACGCTTTTTTTCCATTATTTTGTACGTTTTAGTTTGGTTTTCAATGGAAGCAGGTTTTTTAGTTTTTTTAAACTATTATTTTTAAACTATAATTTATTCTATTTACTGTATGTTGGTGTTTTCAGACACAGTGGCTTAACAAGTAACGAAACACTTAAAATAGAAAAAAAGAAATAACAGCAAAACATATTTATTTAACGATATGTATTAAAAAAATTGAACACTTCATTTCAAATGTAATGATAAAAAAATAAATTCATTTTCTGCATTAAACTAAAATACTTAAGTATATTTTCTTACGATATACTGCGGGACGAGTTCGGCCTACTGTGATAATCTCGAGTCACACATTTTTATCACAGTTTGAGAACAAAAACCGTGACGGACAAATGCGTGCACTGATTGGACAGGTCCACTCAATCCGTGTGATTCTTTCCTCAAAAGACCATTTCAGTCACCAATCCACATGATGTGACCAAGATTATGTCCGGACTTTAAAAGAGACTGTGACCTCTGAGTTTGTTTCGGCCTTTCTTCTCAGAGCAGTCAGTTAGGAAACGTCGACCTCATCTAGTTTAAAAAAATATGATTGACGTGTAAAAGTGTTTGAACAAACCTACTTATAGAAATAAAATCATTTATCATGAAATATGTGACTCAAGTTTATCACAGAGGCCGTGTTCGCCCCGCTAAACGTGTTAAGCCGGGAATACACTTGCAGTAACTTGCGCAAATTTCCGCAAATCTCTTGCATGACATTCTATTGTAAGAAGTTCTGATTGGCAAATGTCACATGGCATGCAAGCTGTGTATTCCTAGTTCTGCCAAGTTTAAATAGGATTTAAAATGTACGTAGTTAAGCGAAAAGGATCCAATCCACACACAGTTACTTTTAAGATATTGACGTTTGAAGTTCAAGACATTTTTTTTTGTTTAATGTAGTGGAATATTTACACGGAAGGGCTTGTGGCTAAGCAATTACAGCCGCACGGGTCGATCGTTCAGGTTAAGCTACGCTTGCCGCGGTTGGTCCGTGGATGGGTGACCAACCCTTCTGTGCCTCGAAAAGCACGTTAAGCCGTTGGTCCCGGCTGTGTTTCGTACATCTTAGACAGTCGTTACGGGTCGCCAGAAGCCCGAAAGTCTGACAACTAGTCTTACCAAGGGGTATCATATTTCATAGTAACTGGGTTGTAGAGGTCATATAGGCATTCGCTCCATGTAAAATACTGGTACTCAGCTGCATCCGGTTAGACTGGAAGCCGACCCCAACATAGTTGGGAAAAGGCTAGGCAGATGTTGAGTGGAATATTTACACGTTTTTTTTAGGAATGGTATATTAACATTTTCTATTAGAAATAAATAAATATCTTAGGACAACCAACACAACGTTATCTGATCCCAAACTAGGCAGAGCCTGTACTATGGCAACCAGACAACTGATAAACATACTTATATATTTCTAAATACATACATATTATAGATAATTTACACCCAGACACAGAACAAATGATTAACTGAAAATGAAATTAAAAAAATGATGATGAATGAATGATGAATGAAATGTTGAAATACTATACTCCATTTGTTTGGTAGTTAACTAAAGGTAAACAATCTTGATATGTCTTTTTATATAAAATAAATCGTATAAAAGACCAACAAATATTATTTAAATTAAGTTACTTACCTAACATCGGTTTAAGTAAATACCTAATTGTAAACATTTTTAGATTCAATTTTTAGACAGTTTTTTAGATAAAAGACATGTTAAGATTGTTTACATTTAGTTAACTACCTAAACAAATGGAGTATAGTTAAGAACCAGAAAGTTTGAATTGTTTATGCGGAAAAAAAAAAATAAGTAGCACCATACCATTGGTATACGAAAAATAAAGCTATTGGCTAGGTAGTTTTTACTGAGCCGTAGTTATGATTTAGATCAGTTTGGTGACCTTAACTCATTCTTGGCCAAATTGAGAATTAGATCCTTTTTAGCTTAGTTACGTTCAAATTATAGGTACACATTTCTAGAATAAACTACCCATATTGTGCTCTAATCGAACGTGGCGAGTCCAGGCATCCAGATTTTGGAAATCCTGAAAGTAAAAAGGCATAGATTCAGAAATGAGGTGATCCCCAGAAGAACCTAGATAACCGACATGGGTACTTAATCTGAAGAATTCCCAAACGCAATGGTCAATCATTTCAGCTAAAAGACGTCCGATACTAGGTATAGGTCTCCCCCAATTTTTAACCGACTTCAAAAAAAGACGAACTGAAAAAAAATCTACTATTTTTTTAATTTTGTTCTATTCGGACAATGGGATCCATGTGAAAACGATATAAGTCTTAAATTTGCATTAAGTATTTGCGCGACACAGCACAACTAAAAAGTTAAAAATAAAAACTTTTTACAAAAAAAAAAAAACTACTAAGTCAAAAATAACTTTAATTTCGGAATTCGGTGTCATAGGATCTGTATTTAAGGTTTTTTTTTGCCACCGACTTCCGAAATTAAAGTTATTTTTGACTTTGTAGTGTTTTTTTTTTTTTTTAAGGAAGTCGGTCGTTATTTTATTTGTAAAAAGTTTTTTTAGAGATTTGCTATTATCGAAACGCTTGGCAGAAAGTTTGGTGATCACAGTACGGTGGTAAAATGCATAGAGAACGCTGCTGCCCATACTCTAGTAAGTCCCTTAATCGACTTTTACGACATCCACGGGGCGAAATAGGGTGATGCTATTCGTTATTTCCAGCACCAGATGGATTAGAGAATGGGCAGTAGCCTTCTCTATGCATTTTACCAACATACTGCGATCTCCAACCCGCCTGCCAAGCGAGGCGATTATGGCAAAGCCCCCAAAATTATGGGAGGTATATGTTCAGCAGTGGACGTCTTTCAGCTGTAATGATGAAGATGATATCCAGCCTATTATAGGCTAGTATTGATGATGATAAATGCAGGAAGAGGTTCAAAACTAGCTTTACAGAATGATAATTGTACTTACATGATCACAATACTGGCAGGGGAATAGTTCTAAGCCGTGGGTAGCGACGTGGTCCCTGAACTTGTCAGCATCGCCGAATGAGACACCACAGGCGTCACACATCCATGCTGATTCTTCTACTGCATCTCCTTGAGTAAAACTGGCTTATTAAGTTTTCGTACTCAAATATGTAGTTGAATTAAACGCTATATGTTCACAATCAGACTATAACGTTGTAGCTGGGATATAGGCCTCCTCTCTGTAAGAAGAAATGGGCTGCAATCTACCCCGCGGGCCCAATGCGGGTTGGTAGATGTCACATGTCTTCGAAGTTCTAGGACATGCCTGTTTCGTCACGATGTTTTTCTTCACCGCTTTGAGAGCAGTGGTGATGTAATTGTACAGGATTTCTTTCCTACAATTGCCATAGGTAGACATAGTAATCTTGAAAAGACGTAGATATCAATGCTCGTGCCTTCTTCGTATGAGAAGAGAGAGATGCTGGCTGCAATCATGGAATATACAAAAAGATGCGTTGCCATTCCAGAGACAAAGCTGAAATGTCGAGGCCATAGCCTTCAAAACGGCACGCAGCAACCTGTTTTGGTAGAAATATGTATGGCGGGGAATATTTCTGAACGAGCTCTAATATTACTAAGGGAGATCGAGGCGAGTTGTAGCAAAGAAGGATAGTTACAAAGTTAATTTTTCAGATTCTCTAACCGTGAGCGAGCTATCAATATCGCGTTGTCTGACACGCTAGTCGATGCAGTATGTCACGGTGGGGCGTAATCATGTGAAGTTGTAGGCGAAAAAATACCAATTGAATACTTTGTATATTTTTTTTTTTTTTTTTGTTGGGAAATCATCAAATGACGTCCCCCGCTCTGGTCGGAGCGGGAGGGCGTGTCAGACTATTACTGATTAAAACCCACCCGTGTTCCTTCAGTGGCCCATGCCAGGGCCACGCTAACTCTTTCGAACAACAAATACTTTGTACTTGTAATTCAAGTATTGAAATAATGTGATTTTTCTTATTGTTGAAAGTATATTAAAGTAGATCTTTGAATCTTTGACCAGCATTGCTTACTTATATATTTCTCCCATCAAATTTATTTCCTTTACATACCAAAAACCACCTCTGCCACAACTTACCTCAGTCGCAGGAAACTTGTATAATGATTAATGACTCATTTAATTTTATGCCGTTTTTTTTAATCTATACCTACAATTTGCACTATTTTATATCAAAATCGTATCTAAACAACTCAACGTCTCTAAAACGTGCATAGAGCTAAGACTGTTTGCGGCTGAGATATTATGTTTAATGGCGTAAAAATTGCTACAATCCTCCTCGGGTCTCTCATACTAATCAACTTTTTATTCTTCTAGTACCCATACTACTTCCTATATTTGTAATTACCTTCGTCTTTTGGTTCAAGGTCTGCTTTCATCGCGTCGTGACTTGAAATCGAAGTTGCCGCTTGAGATTCAGTCTTTATTTTCTTTGATTCTCTTGGCTCAAAATAAGGACAAGCTACAAATAAGAAAAGCACATTTCATTCCTCAGAGAAGACCACAGAAATGATAGATGAAATTGTTTGAAATGAAATATGTATTTATGAAAGCATAGAAACGCATGTCCGAGAATCCACCCTATGCTTGTAAATTCCATTTGTAGTCGAGTTGATTTTTTGGGATGAATAAACGGAATTACCCAATAAATACATATTTCTATCTTTTTATAATATACTCACGTCCATGTCCTACATGAGTCTTATAAAACGTCACAAGTACGCGATCCATAGTCTCTGTTACAATCATGTGCGCGGGACACGCTTTGCCAGTTTTGTATATTTGTCTTTCAGGCGCTGGGCGTTTCCCTTTCCCCTAGAATTATAAAAACTAATATTATACTAGCTATTGCCCGTAGAAGTGTACAAGTAACTTGCAGGAAAGTACGCAAGTAGCTTGCAGGAAAATATGCTGGTAACTTGCACGAAAGTATGCAAGTTACTTACAGTAAAGTCCGCAAGTAACATGCAGGAAAGTACGCAAGTAGCTTGCAGGAAAGTATGCTGGTAACTTGCACGAAAGTATGCTAGTTGCTTGCAGTAAAGTCCGCAAGTAGCATGCAGGAAAGTAGGCAAGTAACTTGCAGAAAAGTATGCAAATAACTTGTCGGAAATTATGTAAGTAACTTGCAAATCATTGTTACATTGACCAAATGGAAGTAAAAAAAACATGTTTATTATTCAAAAATTACACCGTATACATACTCTGGTGTTCTCACTAGGATTCCCTGTACACAAAACAATGAAACACTAACTTAAACAACATTCGGTTGGTGACGGTGAATCGCGTATGCTCTGTGCAAAATCGCATATACTCGGATCCAATCATAAACCACAGGTCACGCAGAGTAAGACGAGGTCGGGACGCAGATCGGCTGCACCTAAGTTTTTTTTTTTTTAGGTGAGAAATCATCAAATCACGTCTTCCGCTCTAGGCGAAGCGGGAGGGCCTGTCAGATTTTTACTGACTAAAACCCACCCGTTTTCGTTTAGTTGCCCATATGCCATGGCCACGGTATGTCTTTCGAACAAATCTCGCGACCCTGCACCTAAGTTTTACTACTATCTAGTCACACACACACACAGTTTTCTGCTTCTCATCTCTCTCACCTGGTACACGTAGACTCCTGATTGGCTGCACATATAATGAGACCGTACTCCCTCAATGGTCTGCTTGCTAGCCGTGGTCTTTCTAAAGCGATACTTAGTCTCCTCTTGAATGGCACTCTTGAAAATCATGAAATCTGTAATAATATAAAGCTACAGGGTTTTTGCTTGACAGGAACAACTATTTCTTAGAGGAATTATTTAACAAACGTTGCGTGTTAAACAAATTGTCGAATTTCTAATAACCATAAAAACCATTTCGAATTTTTAAATTAATTTATTATAATGCTTATTTTTACAAGCTTTTATTTAACTTGCGATGTTTGTATGTATGAGTGTTCGGCACGAATCTTGGAAGCTAATTTAGATCTACTTCCCTATGATTGATTGGGCTCAAATTTGGTTTACATAATGTATCTTTGGTGACAACACAATAATATGGTACCATGCGAGCTGATGATGGAACTGGAAGACGGTCGTTCGAACTTCTTAACTAAAGAAGATAAACCCTTCGAGTTTGGGCTCATTTGTTTTGTTTAGGTGAGTATTTTATTTTTGAATAAGCTTGTTTAAAAAATATTTATTATATTTTTTGTGATCTTTTGAAAACTGAAGTTTTGAGTTTTCAATTTCAGATTTCATTAATTTTCAGATCGCTTTTGTTTTATAAATTATTCATTTGTAGAGGAACGGTTATTTTATCAGATGCACAAGTCAATTCAAACAGTTGATCAAATTTTACGTACGTCCACGTATCCACGGGCGTAACAAAATCGCGGCAATTTCCCTATATATAAACTGCCACTTGCTCACTTCAAATGTCGCTGCTGCCGTTGCACACATATTGTACGTAGGCGGTTCAAATATAAACAGGAATTTATAATTTTTTTTTAATACATGACTATTACAAATTAAAAAATACACTATTTTTCAATGTAGTCTCCTGCTAATTCAATGCACTTATTCCATCGTTCGGGAAGCTTTTTTATACCGGAAGAAAAAAATTCTTTAGGTTGAATGTTAATCCACTCTTGCACAGCTTCAATGATTCGAATTTCGCCATCATTTGATTCGAATTTTTTTCCTCCTATAAATTCTTTAAGTGGCCAAAAGATATGAAAGTCCGATGGTGCTAAATCAGGACTATATGGAGGGTGTGGTACCTAGCACTTCCCACTTGAGCTTACGTTGTGTTTCCAGCGTCAAAGCGGCGGCGGCGGTGTGAGGACGAGCATTGTCTTGGAGAAAACAAACAGAGGACTGTGCGATTCTTCTCTTCGAACGAATAGCCGGCTTCACTTTTTGTTCCAAAATTTTTGCATAATATTCAGCGGTTATATGTCTTTTTTCTGTGAGGAAGTCGATGGTCAGTATTCCTTTATAATCCCAGAAAAATGTTGCTAAGATTTTGCCTACTGAGATTGATTTTTTCGGTTTTCGAGGCGGAGGTGATCCAGACCGACGCCACTCCTTACTCTTTCGTTTGGATTCAGGAATAAAATAATGTACCCATGTTTCATCACAGGTTATTATACAATTCAAAAGCTTATCTCCATCCCTTTCAAATCGTTGTAAAAGTTGTGTTACAGCGACTAATCTTGATTCTTTGTTTTCAGGTTTCAAAACATGAGGAATCCAACTAGCACACACTTTTTTAAATTTAAGACATTTTTTTATGATTTTTTCTACACTCCCGATGCTTATTCTGACATTTTCAGCTATTTCTTTCACTGTTATTCGTCGATTTTCTAGAATATGTGCTTCAACTTGCATTGTGTTCTCTTTATTCACCGAAGTTCTTGGCCGACGGGCGTGATGTTCATTTTCAATGGTTTCCCGACCCTCTCTAAACAACTTGCACCATTTATACACTCTGGACTGAGAAAGGCACTCATCTTCAAACTGTTTTTTAAGTCTTACAAAAATAGCAGACGGAATAACTCCTTCTTTTAATAGAAATTTGATGATTATTCGCTGTGCAACGTTACTATGTACCGTTTGTTCAGACATGATGATTTCGAATGACGCAGATGAGGTAAAAAACAAACAACACTGCCGATGACAAGTTCAGACATGCACCTCTCCTTCCCAATAATAAATGCGTAGTTCCTGCCTATAGGAAACGCGGAACATGAAAATTCCTGTTTATATTTGAACCGCCTACGTACATTATCCAGTTTAAACTGACTTCTCATTGTACAGAAAGCCTATCCGAGGTCCGCTAAAACTGGAAATGTATAGGATGATATATAACCGTATGGCAGCATCGGCATCTAAAGTGAGGAAATGGCAGTTTTTAACCGACGAAAAAAACCAAAAAAGGCAAAATTACTTAGGTATACTTACTCTTACTACATAAGTTTAAGAACTTAGTTATTAAGGTTAATAAAAAGGTTTATTATTTTTTGCTTTTCTGTTTTTTCGGGGGTTTAATTTATTTGTTAAAAAGTTTTTATTTTTATTCCCCTTCGTCCATCACCAACCTGTTATGTAGGTACTGAGGACAAGACACGCAGAAAATGATATTAAGTGCCCCATCCTTTGTGGAACAGCACTGCATTTTCAATCCAAGACGGAGTCGTCTATAAATCTCCACCTGAATAAGTTTTCTTTGCTTCGGCCAATCTGAGTCCGGAGTCTGTTTAAAGACTTCGTGCCCAGGTGGGAGATCCTGCACAGTGGCATGCATTGCAAATAGTCATATAAGCAATGCCTACCTCGAAAATCACCATAACTCTGTCAATTACATTTTAATGTGTATCCCATAATTATTAAGTAACGAACTAAATTATTATACCTAAAAGAAACCCGCGTCTGTCTGCCTAGACAAGAGCAGGCGGCCCTAGTGTATACCTCCAATGCATGCCAATGATCCTGTAGGTAGCACGCATGGTATGGGTAAAGTAGCATTGTCTCGCCACAGCTTTAACTTACCATCCATATTGTGGAACTCAAGCTGTTCTACTTGCTCGTGTACCCGATGAGCATGCAATAGGTGAGCACTAAAATTAGACCCGTAGCTGACTCTCTCATCGCAGAGCGGGCAAATGAAGGCTTTTCGTTTTTCCACCTGGTAAAAGAAAAACATCATGAGGAAACTGATATGTCCTAGAACCGAAAGAACTGAAAGAATCAAAGACATGTGATATCTACCAACCCGCATTGGACCCAGGTGGTAGACTACTACCAGAGTCGCGCGATTTGTTCCAAGTTACCGTGACCCTGGCATATAGGCAACTGAAGGAACACGGATGGGTTTTAGTCAGTAAAAGCCAGACACGCCCTCCCGCTCCACCCAGAGCGGGAGACGTCATTTGATGATTTTACACCGACAAAAAAAAAAAGGTGGTAGACTACGACCCACTTCCTCTCACAGAGAGGCCGTATTCCAATAGTCCATCATGATGGTTATGCTATTTTGCTAACAAGGATAAATTAAAGGAAGATTCGGTCACTACTCAGATGAAGTTATAAAACTTGCAGAGCCTCTAGCATACAGATGTCAATACAAAACGCAAGTAAAAAAAATCTAGTGTTTCATATTTTGGAGAGACCCTGTGGTATCGGACATAACGAACAGCACTATCCAGTTTCTTCCCTTGTGTGTCATAAGAGCCGACTAACAGACTTACTAAAGAATGGGCAGCAGCGTTCTCTATGCATTTTACCACCATACTGCGATCCCCGCCTGCCAAGCGTGGCGATATTAGCAAACCCCTCAAAATTGATGGGCCTATGTTCCGCAGTAGACGTCTGACGGCTGAAATAATGATGATGATATTTTTGTCAAGTAAGTATTGAACTTTTGTCTCTTGGGAGGGGACGCCCTAGGAGAACATATAGTGACAAAGAAAAAGGCGTGATTGTATGTATGTATGAGAATCATCTGCCTAGCCTTTTCCCAACAATGTTGGGGTCAGCTTCCAGTCTAACTGGATGCAGCTGAGTACCACTATTTTTAACCGACTTCAAAAAAAGGAGGAGGTTATCAATTCGTCTGTATAAAAAAAAAATATGTTTGTTAGCTCATAACTTTTGACTGGGTGAACCGATTTCGATGATATTTTTTTTATTTGAACGCTGGTGCTTCCCGAATGGTCCGTTCAAATTTGGTTCCGTTCGGACAATGGGATCCATGTGAAAACCATATAAGTCTATATAAATTTGCATTAAGGCCCTCTTGTAGTTGAAGACGTTTCGGCGAACACTGGCCGGTCGTTGCGAGCGCTTGAGCTGCTAGATTTTGTGTATAATTGTTTCGTGGAGACAAAATGATAAGGAAATTATAAAATATTTTCTCACCATGCCCTAAAAAACAATAAAACCTATCTTTTGGTATAAGTTTTACATGGTTTAATGGTGGAATCTCTTCAAGGTACACGTTTTAAACGGCGATTTAGTGTCATCTTTATGATTATTTTTTATCGACCCAAATGTTTTAATTCACGTTTCTATCTTCACACAGCGCTTAACAGTATGTTCAATTTTCCTAAATATTTTTTTTTTTTACGGAAACTATCCATTTTACTAGATTTACAGAGGTTTAAAAAAGTTAAAAAGTACTGCAACCTCGCCTTAAGTATTTGCGCGACAAATTCACGAATAACGCGATTAGATTATTGCGGGGTATCAACCATATCTAAAAAGTAAAAACTTTTTACAATAAAATAAAAACCGACTTCCTTAAAAAAACACTTCAAAGTCAAAAATAACTTTAATTTCGGAAGTCGGTGGCAAAAAAACCTTAAATACAGATCCTAAGACACCGAGTTCCGAAATTAAAGTTATTTTTGTAGTGTTTTTTTTTTTAAGGAACTCGGTTTTTATTTTTTTGTAAAAAGTTTTTTAAATGTAACGACTGCCTGACCTCCACAACCAGACAGCCGGGACCAACGGCTTTTTTTTTTTTTGGATGGGAATTCATCAAATGACTTCTCCCGCTCTGGGCGGAGCGGGAATGTCAGACTTTCCTGACGTGACGGCTTCCCATGCCCTCTCGCTCCGTACCATGGCTCGCACCAGGGCCGACGCGAGAGATCGCCGCCGCCGATCGCCTCCACCGTATGCTCCACCGTGTCCTCTAGACGATCCTCACAATGGAAACACAGTGGTTCGCACAGTGGTACAAACTACGCTCAAAATTCTGTCATTGGTAGGATATTAAGAAATTTTAACAACAAATTCTCTCATTTTGATATATTTAACACTAAAAAAGGTGTATTCAGGAAGCTTTTAGTGACTTCTGTATGCGACGAATTGACTAATGGTTCTGAAAAGAACTGATTCTTTGATCAGTTCTTTTAGAATTAAACCACCACACTAACCACCACAACAACACCATCACCATCACAACTCCTCACAAACACTCCCACACACCTACCCACACTCCATACTGAGACATGCTTAGAAGGTTCTAGCATGACATCCTGTTTGTTTCTGATGCATTAAGTGTAGTTATTAAATTGTAAATCCGTATTTGGCTGTAAGACTAGTTTATTTATCCTAAGTGAAATTGTTAAAGAGCTGTGGATTTTGTGATTAAATAAATAAATAAATAAACACCCGGGCGTTTCCTCCCACTTTATCCTGAACAGGAACCCACCGAAGCAACCATGCCCAGTGAGAACCTGCGTCAGGCGGAAGGTGAGGACGCCGTGACGCCTCTCTATCCACTCTTCAAAGAGGGGACTGGGACCAACGGCTTAACGTGCTTTCCGAGGCACGGAAGGGTCTTGGTATGTGAAGATGGTCACCCATCCACGGAGCAACCGCGGCAAGCGGAATTTAACCTGAATGATCAACCCGTGCGGCTGTTATTATTTAGGCACAAGCCTGTATGAGGTTACTAACTAAAAACTTGACGTGACTTACCTCGAATCCGTGAGCCTTCCACAAATGTTTGTTCAGAATCTGCTTTTGACTAAAATCTCTGTTACACATATGACATTTTTTCCTTTCCCTTGGCACGTATTTCGGTGTCTGCTCATTGCAGAGTTTCACTAAAAGATAAATGATAATGATAAATGATTTTATTTCTGTAAGATTGTACAGACATTATTACACATCAATGATATTTTCTAAAACTAGATGAGGTCGGCGTTTCCGATCTGACTACTCTGAAAAGAAAGGCCGAAACAAACTCAGAGGTCACAGTCTCTTTTAAAGTCCAGACATAATCTTGGTTACATCATGTGAAGACCATGTGGATTGGTGACTGAAATGGTCTTTTGAGGGAAGAACCACACAGACAGAAGTAGGCTGTGGTTAATATGAGACAAATCCTGCGTGTAAGGAAGGAAACTCTCCCACACCGATTGTGGAAACCAGGTTTTGGACGAGAGAGAGTCTAGTAACTACGTTAGGCAATATTGGAGATTTGGTTCGACCCATCCCCATAATCTTTTTTTTTTTTTTGGATGGGAAATGATCAAATGACTTCAACCGTACCGTGTGGTGCCGGACGTAAAGAATAACACCACCCCATTTCTTCCCGTGGGTGTCGTAAAAGGCGACTGAGGGACTTACTAGAGAATGGGCAGCAGCGTTCTCTATGCATTTTACCACCATACTGCGATCGCCAACCCGCCTGCCGAGCGTGGCGATTATGGCAAAGCCCCCCAAATTGGGGGACGCCTAAGTCCAGCAGTGGACGTCTTACGGCTGAAATGATGATGACTCTGGGCGGAGCGGGAGGGCGTGTCAGACTTTTACTGACTAAAACCCACCCGTGTTCCTTCAGTTGCCCATGTGCCAGGGTCACGATATCCTTTTCGAACAATCTCGCGACCCTGCCAGGCAACCGATAATCACACGTGAGATTTAAAAAAAAATGCCCAATTTAGTGTAAATATTTTAATTTGCGCTTATTTTTGTTGAAATTGTGCGTTGCGTTTGGGTAACTTAGCTGGCCGGTGGCGGTATAAAAATCAAAGGGCTATTGAGCCACGTAACCGCTTAAGTAGCCAATTTAAATGGAAGGATATGTATGATTTAATTTTAACCCTCCTCTCCCCCACCTGAGATAGAGCGAGATTCGGCTTGAACTCGTTCGTGGAACGTACTCTTGTCACATTATAATGGCGTTCTAGAAACGTCAGTTCTGCTTCTATACAAAATATACCTAAGTTAATTATGTTATTATAGACCTATGGTAGTTTCGTGTGGTGCCCAATGTAAAGAGTAGCACCGTCGCATTTCTTCACGTAGGTATCGTAAGACGAGACTAAGGGACTTACTAGAGAATGGGCAGCAGCCGCAGCGTTCTCTATACATTTTACCATCATATTGCGATCTCCAACCCGCCTGCCAAACGTGGCGATTATGGCAAAGCCCCCCAAATGGAGGAGCACTATAGGACATCTTTTAGCTGAAATGAATGAATGAGTGGTTCTTACATCCATGCTTCATCCGAAGATGAGTGAAACAAGCTTTCTTACTGACGTAGACATTGTCACAGAAATGGCAAGGATACTTTCTGCCGTCAGAATCTGATTTGACGCCATGACACCTGAAAGTAAGGAAGAAAATACGCTATATGCTGCAACCGTAGAATATGTAGACCAGTATAAGCCTATAATGTTCCCACTGCTGGGACACAGACCTCCTCTCTGTAAGAGGACCTTAACCTACCACGCGGACCCAGTGCGGGTTGGAAGATGTCACATGTCTTCGAATTTTTGGTTCTAGGACACGCTGGTTACCTCACGATGTTTTCCTTCACCGTTTTGAGAGCAGTGGTGATGATATTATTTACGCAAAATGCCTGGCTGGGCTTAAACCCAAGTCAGGGCCATCTGACCATCCATTATGAGAACCCTTGCGGGCTCGGAAAGAACGATAAGCCAATGGGCCTGGCTGTCTTTCGTAGATTGAATGGCAGTCGTTACGGGTAGTCAGAAGCTTGAAAGTCTGACAACCAATATTACCAAGGGGTATCGTGTTACACAGTAACTTGGTTGTAGAGGTCAGACAGGCAGTCACTCCATGTAAAAATCTGGTATTAACTGACTAAAAGTCGACCCCAAAACAGTTGGAAAAGACTAGGAAGATCGATTGATATCACTAACCTATTATGATGATCAGCCGGATCTCTCAATGCAACTCCACAAAGAGAACACTCTCTCAATGGCAGTCCAGTCCTCGGCTCCAATTCGTGAACCGTCCGTATATGATCGTGAACGTCATCAACTGTAGGGAGCTGGAGATCGCAGTATATGCATGTCGTTTCATCCAACGCTTGGATCGCATGGTCTTCGTCTAAATCTTCTATATTCAAATACAGTTTTAGTATTAAAGCCTGAATTATCTGAAGCTGACAGAGGTGTGTACTGCACTTACATTTCACCAGTTATGTTTAGAATAGCATACCATACAGTTTCCACTGCTGAGACTCAATATCTCTGTGAAAGAAAGAGGACTGGACTTCGCCTGTGTGCGTTCCCTGTGACTCAGAGCTCAACCTTCTAAGCTATGGACTAATCATGTGGGGTAACTCTACCGATAGTGACAGAGTTTTCAAGCTCCAAAAACGCTGCATCCGGGTTATGAACAGGGCGTGTTTCTTAGATAGCTGTAAGCCACTCTTTGAAAAAATGAAAATTCTTCCCCTACCCTGTATGTATATTAGAGATATCTGTATTTTTACAAATAGACACACATGCATTACTTTAAGAAACATACCGAGGTTATATCACGACAGAAGAGGAGTATGTTTCGCAACCTCTTATATCATCCAGCTGAACATAAAGATATTTATAAGAAAAATGTGTTTAATATGTTTATAATACCTTACCAAACGATTTCAAATTGTTGCAGGGTAATGTTTTTAAAACAAAATTGACAGAGTGGTTACAGAAAAAGTGTTTCTATAGTATCAAGGAATTTTTAGATTTAAAAAAATATTTGATTAGAGTATTAATTTATATTTTTTTGTGAATTATTTAATGACATTTTTATGTAATAATAATGTGTGAAAATAATGTAATAATTATAATAACAATGTAAGAATAATGTACTAATAATATAATCTGCATGATAAAATCAGGTCTGACATTTAAACATAAATAATTTGCACGCTTGCTTGCAGGCAGAATACAGTAACTTTAAGGCTGTAAGATCTTCCTTTGTAAATCTTATGTATTTCTTGCAAATAAATAATTTGAATTTGAACCATAAAAAGGCTAGACTAAACGACTACCTTATGCTTGGAGTTTCCCCACGTGATCGAATCAGGAATGAAGAGGTGTGGAGTCAAACCAACGTAACTGACATAGCCCGAATAATTGCCAAAGTGGCAGTGGGCAGGGCACATTGCTTGCCGAACAGATGGCCGATGGGGCGAAAGGTTTTGGAGTGGCGTTCGCGTACCGGACGACGTAGAGTTGCATAGCCTCCCACAAGGTGAAGCGATGACCTTGTAAAAGCCGCAGGAATCCGCTGGATGCGGGAAGCACAAAACCGATTTTAGCTTGGAGGAGGCCTATCTCTAGCGGTAATGGTAATGAAACATAATGGTACCCTGTGGTGCCGGACGTAAAGAATAACACCACCCCATTTCTTCCCGTGGGTGTCGTAAAAGGCGACTAAGGGACTTACTAGAGAATGGGCAGCAGCGTTCTCTATGCATTTTACCACCATACTGCGAACGCCAACCCGGCTGCCAAGCGTGGCGATTATGGCAAAGCCCCCCAAATTGGGGGAGGCCTAAGTCCAGCAGTGGACGTCTTACGGCTGAAATGATGATGATGAATGAAACATAACTGGTGAAATATGGGAGTTATATACACCTCCTATCTACTTTTCCTCTGAAGAAGAATAATGGAAGCTGACAGAAGACTTACCGTCCAGATCCTCATCATCAACATCAGATGCGGCTTTCAGTACGATCATGTTCTTACCATCATCGGGGGTGATACATTCTGCTTCTTCTAGTATGGACTCGTCTAGGTACTCTTCATCTAGAAGGGATTTAAAGCTAAACTATTGTTACGAGCTGGGGTTCATAAATAAATTTAAACCAATTTTGCCAAAGTTAAACAATCCGCTATTTATATGCCGAGCTGAACAGTCTAGAACAGCCTTTCCCAAAGTGGGCGATAACGCCCCCTTGTGGTAGACTCTACACAACGCCCCCATTTTTTTTCTGGGTCTCTTACCATCCCCCTTTAGGCCTGCAGCGCCCACAAGGGGGCGTTATCCCCCACTTTGGGAAAGGCTGGTCTAGAATATTCGCGATTCTTTGCCACAGATCACAGTTAACGGCGACGTCAACAGAAAGTACTAGACAGAGCTGCCCAACTCCGCTATCCATAATAGTTGGCGGTAGCGTGTAGTACCTGCTGCTTGATAATAGATGGCGTTAGCCTGTCATTTCAAGCCTTTACGATCTACGTTACAGTATTTTATGGAAAAGAATTTCGTAAGGCAATTTAAACCTTATCACAGTGGCATAAACCTCATTTCTACTATCCTACTAATATTTATAAATGTGAAAGTTTTTTACTCAATCACGCAAAATCGACAAAACGAATTTGAATTAAATTTGGCTCACTTAAAGTTCATTACTTGGATTAACACATACCTAGGATACTTTTTGACCTGGTAGTAGCCTAGTAGGTTCCCGTGGTATGCTATCCATGCGGGCGCAGGCGCGGTCCGAGGGGGGGGGGGGGGGTCTAGGGGTCATGACCCCCCCCAAAGACAGGCATGCTGTCGAAACCCTGAACGATTTGCCTGTCTTACTATCTTAAAATTGTTCTCACTTGAGCCACGGAGACTCCGGTGGACATTTGCAAAAAGATTATAACCCGGGACATCATGCTGATCAGTAGCGCTTGCGACTACTAGACCAATGAGGATGTACCTTCCTAAAAATATTCTTCAGTACTCATGGTGACCCCCCCCCCCCCCCCCCCAAAATGTTAGGCTGCGACCGCGCCTGTGCGGGCGAAGCCGTTGGCAAAAGCTAGTATCATGATAATCAGCCTATATTGTTCCCACTGCTGGGACACAGGCCTCCTCTCGATAAGGAGCAGTAATATACCACGCGGGGCCAGTGCGGGTTGGTAGATGTCACATTTCTTCGAATTTTTGATTCTAGGACATGCCGGTTTCCTCACGATGTTTTCTTTCACCATTTTGAGACCAGTGGTGAATAATTTACACAAAGAAAAGCGCCTGCCTGAACCCACAACCTAAAGCTCGTTAGTCGAGGCCGATACCTCTGGGCCACCACAGCTCTGCAAAAGCTAGTAATTTATTTATTTATTTAAACTTTTCGCACACAAAAAAAAGGTACAAAGGCGGACTTAATGCCTTAGGCATTCTCTACCAGTCAACCAAGGGTGGTGAAGAGATTACATGGCAGGTGCTTTGTTTGAGAGGAACAATAGTGAAAAATGTATAATCAGTAATCTAATATATAAAATTCTCATGTCACAGTTTTCGTTGCCATACTCCTCCGAAACGGCTTGACCGATTTTGATGAAATTTTTTGTGCTTATCCGGTATCTATGAGAATCGGCCAACATCTATTTTTCATCCCCCTAAATGTTAGGGGTAGTCCACTCCTAAATTTTTTATTTTATTTTTTTGAATTTTTTTTTAACTTTTATTTTATTATGATTGAGCATTGAAAAATACATACAACTCTAAATTTTCACTCTTTTTCACCCGGCAAAACAACGTTTGCTGGGTCAGCTAGTATTATGATATTTGTTTCTCCATAACGCAAAAACGGCTTAACGGATTTGGAAAACATTTGGCACACAGATCTACAGGATAAGTTTTTATCCAGTGCGCAAATTGTAACCATGAATTCAGCATATCATTCTAGACACCCTTGCGCAGAAATTTTTCGTCGGTTTTACAAAAAAAAATCAGCTGTTTCATAGAAAAATGCAATACCTACGGGGTCAAAATGTATGAAGCAGCTGATTTTTTTAACCGACTTCAAAAAGGAGGAGGTTCTCAATTCGGATGTTTATATATATTTTTTTTTTATGTATGTTCGGCCATAACTCCGTCATATATAAACGGATTTGCAAAATTCTTTTTTTGTTCGAAAGGGGTTTATTTCGAAATGGTCCCATATAATTTTCATATAGATCTGATGATGAGTTCGGGAGACAGACACCGGAACTCTTTAAAAATGACAGCAAATCAACCGCGATTTCAGCTATCGCATAAATATGCATTGTTTGTTTGGAATTAGTGCAGGGTGAATACCACAACTAAAAATTTAAAAATAAAAACTTTTTTACAAAAAAAAAACAACCGACTTCCTTAAAAACACTACAAAGTGAAAAATAACTTTAACTTCGGAAGTCGGTGGCAAAAAAACCATAAATACAGATCCTAAGACACCGACTTCCGAAATTAAACTTATTTTTCACTTTGTAGTGTTTTTAAGGAAGTCGGTTGTTTTTTTTTGTAAAAAAGTTTTTATTTGTATTACCGATGAAAATTTTCTACACTGCGGGGTCTAGAATGATGCTGAATTAATGGTTATAGTTTGCGCACTGGATAAACACTTACCCTGTATACTAATATTATAATGCTGAAGAGATTGTTTGTTTGGACGCGCTAATCTCAGGAACTAATGGTCCGAATTGAAAAAATATTTTTATGTTGGGTAGATAGCCTATTTATCGAGGTAGGCTATATGCTATATAACATCACGCTACAACTAAGAGGAGCGGAGCAGTCATGAAAAATGTTGCAAAAACGGGGAAAATCGCACGGGTAGGCGATTCGACGCGACGGGAAGGGTCGGGGAAACAAGAAATTTAACGCGGACGACGCACGGTGGATCGAAAATCGGCTGTAGAAGACATAGGATCTCGATTTCTTAAATGTTATTTTTTTTGCTGGCAATGACTTCTGCTGATCATTACTGTTCTATAAAATGTCATAAGAAGTAAATATGTGCACAAATGGAAGAGTTATAATTTTTATAAGAAAAAAATGTATGGAGCTAGTATGAAAAATCGAATTATCTCCTAAACGGCATGTTCAACCGTAATATCCTTGGAGGTGGTCATAGTGCTAATTATTTATAATTTTTTAGTTGTGAATTTGACGAAAAATTTCATGCCGTTTTTTTTTTAAAAATCGTCAAAATATTTTCATTTGTTTTTTCATATGAAACGATTCCTTTTAGTGTTTATGTTGAAGAACACGGACTTTTAACTACACGTAACATAAAATAGTATCACTCCCTATATTTCCGAAGGAGTTGGCAGAGGTTTATAGTACACCCACACGTAGACAACTATGCTTGAGCTAGATATTTATCAACACATCATGAGTTTTAAAACTTTTCATACAACCAAATTACCAATTGTTTACTCTTCTAATGAGTCCGAAAAGAAGTGATTAAGTAACTACACTGATTAGGTCTTCTAATGAGTCCTTATAGGTGATTTACTTTTCCTGATAAGTAAGCTAATTTGTTAATTAGCAGTACTATGAGTTCTAAGAATAGTTAGTGACAATTATATATTTTCATTAGCTAATGAGAAGATAACTAATGAGGGTAGTTACCTAATTATTGGCGTTTTGCAATAAAAGGGCTACAGTTTTGTTTTATAATTTAATTTGTTCACAACTGTGTAACTGCTAACACTAAATCTGCGACTATAAAATCTTAGAATGGAAAGTTTAATCACGAATTTAGACTTGTTTGTTCTTCTACGCAGTGAGAGTACTTCATTTGATCATGAAGTATTGTTCAGTGCAGTTGAATCAGTGTTGTTCTCAAAGAATTTTGTCGGAGATTTACGCGAGCCGCTTTACAAAGGTGGCAGAAATCCAACCGATTCCTTGATAATTTCAGGAGAAAGTACGAGAATTGGTTGGGAGCAAATATTGATTGGCCGAGTTTTGTGCAAACTTTAGTTAATCAAGAACCAAGTGTTGATGAGATACCAAGAGCGCCCTCAGTCTCTCCAGAACCGTCGACATCAACGTCCATTGGAACAATGACGAAAAGATCCCGTAAACCATTCGAAGATCTGGGAAGTAAACAAAAAAAGAGAAGATCTGATGAACACACAGGCGAAGATTCCAGTGAATTGGCATATGCAGCTGCAGCACGTTTAAAAGAAGAAGGGCATGGAGATATCGCCTCTGTCATCGAATACATGATGAAAAATCCTGAAGCAGCCGCTAAATTAAATGAAACGCTTAAGAAACCAGCGAAAACAATCATATTTACGTCAGAAAAGGCGCTTGGATTGCTTCTTTCGCTAAAACTCTCAAAGTGGCAATATATTACGTTGCGAGAGGCTGCCATTCGGGAAGGTGCTAAGGATATTTATCCATCTTACTATAAAGTGCAACAAACTAAGCTTGATTGCTACCCTCCGAAGCAATCAGTGACAGTTACTGATTCATCGGCTAGGATTACACTTCAAGCTTTACTTGATATCACAGTTACAAGAATCCTTCAAAGCCTTTCTAAGGAAGAGCATAACAAGCAGTTGAAGCTGATATCCAAGTGGGGATTTGATGGTGCTTCGAACCAAAGCCGATACAAGCAGAAAATGGAGGGTGAGGAAGATGACTCGAGCATTTTCATGACCTCCTTGGTGCCACTTAAACTGACAGATGGAGACAACATCTTATGGACGAACCCAAAACCATGCTCAGTTTTTTATTGTCGTCCAGTTCAGTTTACTTTTGTAAAGGAGAGTGAAGCAGTTGTCCTTGAGCTGAAAAAACAAATGGATGAAGAAATTGAGGCCCTTATCCCCACAGAGTGCAATAATAATAATAGGGTGACTCATGAACTAATGATGACGATGATCGACGCTAAAGTTTGCACTTACCTTTCTGAAGCTAGATCAAATGCATCGTGCTACCTGTGCTTAGCAAAACCTACAGAAATGAACCGCTTAGATGCTGTAACATCAAAAATTGTGTGTTCTGACCTGTATGAATTTGACTTGTCATCCCTACACGCCCGTATAAATTGTATGGAATGTCTGTTACACATTGCATACAGGCTCGACTTCAAACGGTGGGCAGCGAGAAGTGATGAGCACAAAGAAATGCTACAGACAAGGAAGAAAATAATTCAAAATAAATTCAAAGATAAGCTCAATCTGTTGATTGATATAGTAAAACAAGGCTCGGGAACCACCAATGACGGGAATACTGCGAGAAAATTCTTTGAGTTTCCTAATAAAACCGCAGCTATAATCGGTTTGGATGAAGACCTCATCAAAAGATTTGCTGTAATTTTACAAGCAATTACATCTGGAGAGCAGGTCGATATAATAAAATTTAGAGATTATGCCCGCAAAACAGCAGAAAAGTACGTATTATTATACGACTGGTACTACATGTCGTCAACCGTTCATAAATTATTAATCCATGGGGCTAACATAATTGAGAAAAATAATATTGTGCCGATTGGGACTCTCTCGGAGGAAGCCTCAGAGTCTCGAAACAAAGATTTTAGGAGGTTTCGAAAACATCATTCGCGGAAAAGAAGCAGGCAGGATTCCAATCAAGATATTTTAAATATGCTTGTTGTTTTTTCGGATCCTTTGCTAAGTGCACAAAGGCCTAAGTTAGATGCCAAGAAAAAGCAGAGCTTTTTTGCTGAAACTCTCGACTTAATTCAATTTCAGGAAACTGAGTTCGAGTTTTTGGAAATATCCAATCTGGATGCTGACTCAGAATTGGAGTCTGACAACGAGAGTGAAAAGGAAAATTTGTAAAAAAATTATATATGTACTTATTTGTAAATTTGTATTTGAGTCTGTTTGGGTTTTTTTTTTTTGAAATATTTAAATTAAATTATTTTGTATATAATATAACTTTATATGTTACTTAAATAAGAGTTTGATAATCTTTTTTATTTAAATTAATAAAAATGTGTACAAAAACAGCAAATTTTTAATTTAATTTTTCTTGTTTTGTGTGTTCTTAATATTTGGGTTAATAACATATCGAACTTTTTAACTTGGACACTAAAAGGGATCGTTTTAAATGTAAAAATAAATAAAAATATTTTGACGATTTTTTTTAAAAAAACGGCATTAAATTTTTCGTCAAATCGGCAAAAAATCATAAATAATTAGCACTATGACCACCTCCAAGGATATTACGGTTAAACATGCTGTTTAGGAGATAATTCGATTTTTCATACTAGCTTCATACAAATTTTTCGTAAAAAAAAAATATATTTCCTTCGTTTTTGGGCAGAATTAACTCGGGTGTCATTTTTGTACATAGTAATGATCAGCAGAAGTCATTTCCAGCAAAAAAAATAACATTTAAGAAATCAAGATCCTATGTCTTCTACAGCCGATTTTCGATCCACCGTGCGACGTCGCGGACAGAAGCTACTCGTTTATAAAACATGGATTAACACATAGGGTATTTTCAACACCGGTACTACTTTCTGGTGGGCTATTTTCCGACAGCCACGCGAGCGAAGCCTCGGGCTAGACACGTACCTTTCACGTTCTGCAGTATCGTCAGGCTCTTGGTAGTCTGCCCCTTGAAGTACACAGACTTTTCAAGGTGTTCCACGCAGTCTGAGCATATATATTTCAAATGGGTTGGCACCTACAAATAGAAATCGTTTTAGACCACGTTCCGTTCGTAATAAAATTGCAGGACTTTTAGACGCACTGGAGCAAAGAACTCAAAATCAAAAGTCATTTATTCAAATTAGCCTGAGGATCAGCACTTTTCGAATGTCAAAATTAGATAAGACAGTCCCCCAAAACGCCCGCTCTTCACCGCTTCCTAGTGCTTAACCTGGGAAGAAGTGACTCCACAAAAATTACACAGCTGTCTATTTAGTTAAACTTGATTCTATACAATAGTAGACAAAGTAATTATCATTAAGACAAAGAACATGCTGCTTAGGGGCCATCCATAAATAACGTCACAAGACTTTCATGATTTTTGACCCCCCCCCCCCCCTCCGTTCTTGTCACAGTTGGCCACATTTGTGAGACCCCCCGCTCCCAAGTGTGACGTCTTTTTAATAAAATTAACATCAAATCAAACATTGCAGGAAATTAACAAAACAAAAACTGATTAATCATATGACTTAATCAGTTGAGTCGCATTTATCAAAGGGCAATTAAATAAATAAATATCTTTGGACAACCAACACATCGTTATCTGATCCCAAACTAGGCAAAGCCTGTACTATGGTAACCAGACAACTGATAAACATACTTATATATTTTTAATTAGCTTTAGGGATTAGAGTTTTTCGTTAATAGTTTAAAGTTCGTGTTTTATTTACACTTAACACTTAGATTAAAATATATTTCGAAATGTGACGTCATGAAAATGAGGACCCCTCCCACCCTCTTGTCACACAATGTCACACTTCGTCGACCCCCTCCCTCCCCTTAACGTGTGACGTAATTTACGGATGGCCCCTAAGCGGCTAGAGTAGAAAATCGAACACTGTCTTTTCGACGCGCGGAGACTCAGTCGGGCTGCTCTATCTTGGATTCTCAATGGTTGGTTCAACAAAGAGCGTTGAAAAGTCAGTACCCAAAAAAAAACCGCCAAGATTTAATTGTTCCGTGTGGTGTCAGGTGTAAAGAATAGCACCATTCCATATCTGGCCCGTGTGTGTCGTAAGAGACGACTAAGGGGCTTACTAGAGAATGGGCAGCAGCGTTCTCTAAGCATTTTACCACCATACTGCGATCGCCAACCCGCCTGCCAAGCGTGGCGATTATGGCAAACCCTCTCAAATCGGGGGAAGCCTAAGTTCAGCAGTGGACGTCTTTTGGATGAAATGATGATGATGATGAGTCAAATGGCATAAACTGAACGAAATTATAATTTCGTCATGACTCTCCCCATCTGTTTGTGTGACCGTGTGTTCGTCTGTCCACGGATCTGTTTGTCGCTCGAAGCGTCTGATGGTTGGTCTATCGATCCCACCATCCGTCTGTCTGTCTCTTACACCGTCTGTCCGTCTATCAGTCTGTCTACAGGAACCATAATGCGAAATTCCAAATTATTCGGTTACCATAACCACCACGATTAATTTAATTCACGGCAGGATTTAAGTCGGTGTGTCTCCAAAATTACCCATATTCTCCCTAGCCAGGATTTCCGCAATTTCCCAAAACGAAAAACCAGCCAAATGCGTGCCAACGAATAAGATCTGATTGATTTTTCAAGAAACATTCAGGATAGGAAATCAAAAACAGCCTATAATGTTCCCACTGCTGGGACACAGGCCCCCTCTTTTCGAGAGCGAGTGGATTATAATCTAACATGCGGGCCCAGTGCGGGTTGGGAGATGTCACATGTCTTACATATTTTAGTTTTTCGAGAAACTCATTTTTGCAGTCGACAAAAAATTAAAAAGTCACATTAAAAAGAAATAAATAATCCGACAAAAGACTGGGTTCTAGAAAAGTGGTGTTGTTTATTTTTATTCTTGCAACTTTTTAACATTTCAACGAATTAATTCGATTATAATATAGGTATCGATATTTGGAAATCAATAAAATAGTTTGCAACTCTTGTTTCGTAAAGCGACAAGCCATTTTATAAATCGAAAACATTGTAAGTTACGACGTATACAACATTATGAATGACTAAAAACGAATTATGTAGGAATAACTATTTATATGAAAGATTTTTAGTTATATAACAGAAATCTTTTACGAATATTATTTCAACACTACTTATTCTACGAGCTACGTAATAATTTTAATATTTCCATTCGGCTAAGGTCTTAGTAAAGTTAAAAGTAAAGTGAGCCTACATACTTTTTATATTAAATCTATTTACTAAAAACTACAATAAGAAAAAATCTTCATATATAACCTTAATATCAAAACAGGTTTCAAACATTTTCGCATAAGTTTCCGTGTTCTCGGCGTACACAGCAAATAGGTCGCATAAATCGTTGGTGCTCATGCAACTGATGCAACCTACAAACTCTTCGTCCTCCATTTTGTGGTATTAATATTTTTATGTATTTACAAACTAAGGAGGCCAGCCATGCTTTGCGATGAAAGAATATGAACACGGAAAAAACAATTGAAAATCGCGGCTGGTAGTGATGTCACTAAGTACTAATTGTAACTTCTTTGGTAAATCGATTGATTTCATTTGATTGATTCATTCAAATGATTTCCTTAGTCTATGGAAAGCACTTGATAAGCCCAATAATAATTGGCTGAGTTGACTATGCTGATATTCAATAGAATGCCAGTAACTATTTAACGAATACATTGACAAGGACTTTTAATTGTTTAATTTATGGTGGTCTGCCTATTTTAACTAAAAAAAATCTGGTTTCTACTTGCTGCTAACATGTTCAACATACTTATGTTGAACATGTTAGCAGCAAGTAGAAACCAGATTGTAGTGGCGCAGTGATTAGGGCTGAGGTTAGTGATTCAAATCCTGGCCAGTATCGATTCCTTTTTTACAATTCATGTGTACTTTTTAGGCCGCATAAGTACGGTTTCCTGATCAGGATTCCTTATCTAAATTCCGCAAGATTACTATTACACAAACTTGTGCGCGTATTTGAACATTTTGTACGAAAGGCAAGCATTCAGGTCTCCGAATCTAAATTCCTAAGTAGGTAACCAAATCAGAAAACCGTACGTATGCGGCTGGGCTTAACTTTATTTTGGACGTCATTCTTTTTTCTTAGCGTATCATTATCAATCTATTTACAACCCAAAATTTGGCTACGAGCTTGACACTTTCAGCAGCATACATCAACTTCTGTAGCGTGCAGACAACAGGACATCATTGACATCGGTAAAAGAAAACATCAAAAGGAGATGTGAACCCTTTACTTTGCAGCGGGACAATAATAGGCTAGTATTCTTAAGGTAACGACCCACAAAAGTAGACACAATCAATTTTAAGTATATTTTTTTATTAACTTGAACATGGGCAAAAAAAAATAGATTCTCGATTGTGCATGAAACTTACCAGTTGTACAGCACTATTGACATTCGGAATTCAAATTCAGAAAAAAAAAATACAACATCGCAATAAAAAAATTAACCACTGACAAGGAATGAAACTGACATTAGAATGACAACTGATAAAGCACGGTGACATCTTTATCGATGTTGCCAACGCTAAATCATTCCCTTCGAAGTTGGTAAATGGTCATCTTCGTCTTATCATCTCTGAGTATGTGGCGAGTTTGACACTTTCCTTAGCGTCCATCACTTCTTGTAAAATGCAGACGGACACTGACACGCTGAACACGATATTAAATGCCCCATTGTTTTTCAACATCATTTTCAGTTATTCTTAATTTCAATTAACATTATTTAACCCGTTGGTCCCGGCTGTCATTCATAGATCTTTGACAGTCTTTACGTATTGTCAGAAGCATGAAAGTCTGACAACCAATCTAATGACACAACTAGGTTGTTTGATTAGATTGTAGAGGTGGTCTCCATAACTACGTTGTAGAGGTCAGATACGCAGTCGCTCTCGTTCCATGTGAAATACTTAGATAAACACGAACTTAGCTGTTTTTGATTAGACTAGAAGCCAAATCACAGACAGAAGCACAGATGATCTGAATATGTGGAGGGTAATTTCCGAACCACATCTATTTGAAAAATTCTTTCGCTATTTGGAAGCTAAATTATTCCAAATGTACATAAGATATTATTTACGAATATATACGTAGCATCTGTATAAAACCGGGGCGGGTCGCTAGTTTGATCATAAATAAAAAGTCCATATCATCGTTCTTAAAACTAAGCAAATTTCAGATCAAACACTAGCAACCCCATCAGCTGATCCTAAAATGTCAGTTTTATTATGACAATGATCGAGCTTATCTTGTGTTTGTTTATTCGGACAAAAATAATCTTTGTGCTAGTCGCGTCGAGTGTGATATCAGGCAATTCAAGTATTATCTTTAATTCGTCTCATATTCCTTTGTGTGCATAATGATACCAACTCCTATTTCAGTGCGGTTCTTGGTCGTAGAAAGTTGTTATTAATGCTAAAACCTGTCTTGGCTACAGGAAAAAACTATGCCGTTCGCGTTCAATGACCTGTGCTCGGTGAAAAAATAACGTGAATTATTTCTAGGCTGAACGTGAGTTAATTGTAACAAAAAAAAAATGAAATTCAAAATAGACAAAGGGCTTCTGCCCATAAAGGCTCACTTCTTCTTTTTTTTCGCTGGTAAGTTATTTTAAAAAAAATGAATAATTATATTTTAGGTTTGTTGTTATCCGCTTGACGGAACCGCGCGCATCCTTCTTATGAAGTGTGTTCTGGCAAATTACTTTACATTTTATTTAAATTTATCACATGGAATTATTGACTGTCTGATAAAAGCAGTAGTTTATCAACATGAATTATTCATAATGATAAGTTTTGTAGTATAATTTCGACCTCTTTTTTCTTATTAGCTGAGTTTTAAGAGACTATTGTCTGAACTGAAAACAATTAACAAGTTTACACAGACTTTCATTTGAGAATGTGAATTGTGAAGTCTATTTGGGTTGTTGCTTTTATTTTATTTTCTAATTCAGTTTTTATGATGGTCTGGCAGTTTCAGTACCTTTTGCTACCTACACAAATGTTCTTTCTTCAGTATTGTTTGAATCGTTGAACTTCTTAAGTTCTGAGTTGAGCTACTTTACTGAGAAACTGCACTGACTGGACAGGTCCAGTCATACCTGTGTGGTTCTTTCCTCAAAACACCATTTCAGACACCCATCTACATGGTCTTCACATGATGTGACCAAGATTATTTATTTATTTAATAATTTATGCACAAAAATGAACAGAGGCGGACTTAATGCCATAGGGATTTTCTACCAGTCAACCTTTAAAAAGATTATAAGATTATGTCTGGACTTTAAAGGAGACTGTGACCTGTCTGAGTGTGTGAGTTTGTTTCAGCCTTTCTTCTCAGAGTAGTTATAAATAAAAAACATTATATAGTTTTAAAAATATATTTGACTAGTACTACTACAAACCTTCTTACAGAAAAATTCATCAATAATTTATGTTAGCATACATCACATATTTAATGAGCATTTCTTTACATAACACATTATAATGACTTCTGGTTATTTCATTCGTAATTTATAATCAAAGGCTTCTTTCATTTGAACAGTCTTGTAGTTTTAAATAATGGTAGGTTCTTTTAAAGTAAGCTAAATCATTCATATTGGGCTTGTGTGTGCAACTCCATGTTGAAATGCTGATTGTTGGTAAGATCACTAGAGAAGAGCTGAACGAATATAGCTATTTTTTACACGCTTTATATTAGCTTCACTTGTATGTTTGTATATTTGTATGTTTGTTTGTAACCGACTCCTTATAGTGCGATTTTGACCCACTTTAAACGACCAGATTTCATTCAAACTTTGCACACCTGTCAAGGACTGATGACAATGCAATAATTTCATAAATTTGTGCCATTATCCTTGCCAGGGTTACCAGGACAGCAAAAAACTGTCACAAACTACGCTGACATACGTCTCAAAATTCGAAATACCCTAAAAAATAGAAAATAAATAATAGTTTAAAAAAACTAAAAAACACGCTTCCATGGAAAACCAAACTAAAAAGTACAAAATAATGGAAAAAAGCGTGGGGTGCCTGATATCAATAAAAAAATACCTTAAAAGCACCCCACGCTTTTTTTCCATTATTTTGTACTTTTTAGTTTGGTTTTCCATGGAAGCGTGTTTTTTAGTTTTTTTAAACTATTATTTATTATACACTTTATAATAGTTTCACTTGGATGTTTGTTTGTAACCGACTCCTTATATCGCGATTTTAACCCACTTTAAACAACCAGATTTCATTTAAACTTTGTAGACTTATCGAGGACCGATGACAATACTATAATTTCATAAATTTGTGCCATTATCCTTGCCAGGGTTACCAGGACAGCAAAAAAACTGTCTTTGAAAACTACGCTGACATACGTCACAAACTACGCTGACATACGTCTCAAAATTCGAATCACCCTAAAAAATAGATAATAAATAATAGTTTAAAAAAAACTAAAAAACACGCTTCCATAGAAAACCAAACTAAAAAGCTGAAAATAATAGAAAAAAAGCGTGGGGTGCCTGATATCGATAAAAAATACCTGAAAAATCACCCCACGCTTTTTTTCCATTATTTTCTACTTTTTAGTTTGGTTTTCTATGGAAGCATGTTTTTTAGTTATAAAATGTTTCTCATTATCTAAATTACGATTTTAATAAAAATTAAAAATAGTTAAGTTGCCTGGAAAATTGGAAACTTCTGGTAAATCTGAAAGTGCTTTTTTTCCTGACTTATTTTATATTATTGAAATTTCTATGTAAAGGAAAATGTTGGTTGTGTCAGCTAGTTGGAAGATTCATAATAATAGCTACCTATCTTTAAAAGGGATTGTAACATTTAAATAGTAATAGAGACAACCTAGTCTCATATTGTAAGAGTAAGATACTACGACCTAGAAATGGCTTTCTGGACGGATTTGGAGGAGGCCTTTGGTCAGCAGAGGGACAGTGTAGGCTTATATTAAAAAAAATACTATGTATTCCTAGTGATATCCCGAAACTCTAGGGATGACCATTTCAAAGAACCAATTGGCTTAGGATTTTTTATTTTAGAAATTAATACTAAAGTACTCAAACATTTGCTAACTGAAGTGGTTGTTAAATTACATAGAAAAGTAACTTTCAAATAGGCAACCAAACATTTAATTTTGTTTTGTGTCGTTCCTTTAGTGCCACAATAAAGTTGCTACCTCGAAAGGGACAGAAAAGGTTCACAACAAAAAATTGTATGTGTTTAGAAACCTGTTTAAGAAGGTTGTTCAACCCAAGTTAACATAAAGAAACCTTTTTTGTCCATCACCTTTTTGTTTTTTTATGGATGGCAATTAAAAAAAAATAATTAAAGTTTATTGTGCAAAGTTACTGACTTTAAATAACTGTTTTATTGAAATACCTAATAATACAAGTTGTATTAAATCTAAAAGAAGTGGCCGACAGAAAATGGATTTTCAGCCGAAAACGACAACATAAAAAAGATTTAAAAAAAAACAACTGTCTTCCGAAAAAGACACAACAAAGTGAAAAATAACTCTAATTTTGGAAGTCGGTGCCTTTACATATATATATTTTAGTTTTTTATCATTGACGGCATGGGAAGCCGTCACCTCCTTCTGCGAAACAGTAATGCTCGCTAAGGAGGAGACGGGGCGCATGAGGGAGTGGCAGTCTCTGAGCCCTCACGTCTCTAGCCGTCGCAGGAGGAGACGCCTCGGGCGTTGGGAGTCGATAGCGGACTCCCGGCCACCGTAGGCGCGAGCTTGCCGGCGGCGAGCAATGGATAGCTCGCCGCCCGGTAAGCAGGCGCGGTCCGAGAGGGGGGGTTCTAAGGGTCATGACCCCCCCCCCCCCCAAAGACAGTTATGCTGTCGAAACCCTGAACGATTTGCCAGTCTTACTATCTTAAAATTGTTCTCACTTGAGCCACGGAGACTCCGATGGACATTTGCAAAAAGATTATAACCCGGGACATCATTCTGATCAGCAGCGCTTACGACTACTAGACCAAAGAGGATTTACCTTCCTAAAAATATTCTTCAGTACTCATGGTGACCCCCCCCAAAATGTTAGGCTGCGACCGCGCCTGCCGGTAAGGACCAGGCTCGGGTCGACGGCGCGTAGTGTTCAAACCATATCCACTAAAAAAGGAATTTTCGCAATCCATCCGCAATTGCCGGAGATATTGCGGAACATACATTTTTTTCATTTTTATCTTAGCCGTTGATGTTCCACTGCTGGGCGAAGGCCTCCCTACTCTCTTTCCACATCTCTCTGTCCAGAGTTGTCAAAGACCAATCTTTATAAAAGAGTCCAGCTCATCCCGCCATCTCCGTCTGGGCCTGCCGCGATGTCTATTGCCATTAAGCGGGACCCATTGGGTCGTAAGGAACATAAATACAAAAAAAAAAAAAACGTACAGGTGATTGACAGGAGGAGGTTCCTCCTTTTTGGAGTTTATTAAAAAAAATGCGTTGGCTTCAGTCTTATATTCGGCCGGAAACAAATAAGATTTAGACATTAAAAACATATTAATATTTCCGCTGTAAGTATACTGATCTTCTGTTCCGTGTGGTACTGGACCGAAATAATAGCACCATCCGATTTCTCCCCAATGATATAGTAAGAGGCGACTAAGGGACTTACTAGAGAATGGGCAGCAGCGTTCTCTATACATTTTACCACCATACTGCGATCGCCAACCCGCCTGCCAAGCGTGGCGATAATGGCAAAGCCACCTAAATTGTGGGAGGTCTATGTCCAGCATTGGACGTCTTTCAGCTGAAATGATGATGAATGATGAAGTATACTGAAACTGAAATTTATTTCAAGCGTCAGCGGTAGCGACGTGCGATTCAACGCGCTGCACAAACTTGATTTTTTTGAGGTGCACGATAACGATAAGGCGCGTCAAAACCTGCCTAATATTCGGTTCGGTAAACTTTTAAACGAATATTTGGCCGATTATTCGTAGACTAGGTATGCTTACATGGTTTGGACATGTTGAGAGGATGAATGAAGGGCAGCTAACAAAAGGTATTTACAAGGCAGATGTGACTGGTCACGCCGGAAGGGGACGCCATAGGAGAACATATAGAGACCTTATTGGTGATGTTCTTCAGAAAGGTCAGGTGCGTAGTACTCGTAACCGGCGTGCGTGTATGACCAGATGTATGAAGATGAACGAGGCAAAAGCAGTATGTATGGATCGTAACAGGTGGCGTTCTGTAGTATCTGCCTGCTCATGGGAAAGAGGGGTAAATTTATATATGTATGTATGTTATTCGTATTCGCCCGTCACTAACAACTATGTCATATAGTGTAAACCTACAACAACTGGTGACTGATATATTGCAGTAACGATGTTAATCAATGATATGATAATTGTTTAGCAATTAATGTGAAATGTGACTTACTTAGACGTATTTTGAAATAATTATAATGATTATTTTTAATAAACTTTACGTAGTATCAAACAAAGTCGCTTCCCGCGTCTGAAGGCTTAGATCTTTTAAACTCCGCAACGGATTTTACTGCTGTTTTCATCAATAGACAGAGTCATTCAAGAGGAAAGTTAATATGTATAATATACGGGAGAAGCCGCAGCCAAAAGCTAGTTTTTTTATAAAATTATGATATTAGTTGCACATAGTATAGAGGTTGTGGGTATACAGGGATATTGAAGCGCAAATTGTAACCATAAATTCAGCACAAAAATGTATACCCCCCCCCCCCCCCCCGCGAAGAATCTTTTCGTTGATTATAAAAAAATAAACTAAAAACACGCTTCCATTAAAAACCAAACTAAAAAGTACAAAATAATGGAAAAAAAGCGTGGGGTGCTTTTTAAGGTATTTTTTTATTGATATCAGGCACCCCACGCTTTTTTCCATTATTTTGTACTTTTTAGTTTGGTTTTCAATGCAAGTATATTTTTTAGTTTTTTTAAACTATTATTTATTTTCTATTTTTTAGGGTGTTTCGAATTTTGAGACGTATGTCAGCGTAGTTTGTGACAGTTTTTTTGCTGTCCTGGTAACCCTGGCAAGGATAATGGCACAAATTTATGAAATTATTGCATTGTCATCGGTCCTTGACAGGTGTGCAAAGTTTGAATGAAATCTGGTCGTTTAAAGTGGGTCAAAATCGCGCTATAAGGAGTCGGTTACAAACAAACATACAAATATACAAACATACAAATATACAAACATACAAATATACAAACATACAAACATACAAGTGAAGCTAATATAAAGCGTGTAAAAAAGGGTGGTGCTATTGTTTACGTCCGGCAGTACACAGAACTCGGCTTTAGTAGTTTCAAGTTGATCTTAATAAAAACTAGAATAAGTTTTATTATTAATGTAGATCAGCTGTTGGACCGTCTAGGAAACCCCTACAACAGTGTCAAGGAGAATTGAGTGTCTCTTCACTAAATTGCCGTATCCTACTAGTCTATGATTGGACCCGCATGACGTCAGGGGGGCTAGAGACTAGACCTAGATTTACAAATTAGGCTGAGTATCCTAATTCCGGAACACGTGGCGCCTATTTGCAAATTCTTAGCTAAGTTACTTTAAGATTACTCCAGATTTGTTCGATTTTTAACACGCCTTTATTAGCTTCACTAGTATGTTTGTAACCGACTCCTTCACACTTGATTTTGACCCACTTCAAACGGTTTATTTCATTTAAACTTTGTAAACTTATCAAGGACCGATGACAATACAATAATTTCATTTTGTGCCATTATCCTTGCCGGGGTTACAAGGATAGAAAAAAGAAACTCTTTTGTAGCTAGCATAACTAAAAAGTAGAAAATAAATAAAAGTATAAAAAACCAAATAACACGCTTCCATAGAAAACCAAACTAAAAAGTAGAAAATAATTGTTAGTTTTCTATGGAAGTGTGGTTTTTAGTTTTTTAAACTATTATTTATTGTTGTCTCGGTTTTCACTGGCGATTTTTTTCGCGAACTAGATTTTCAACGTAATGCTTAGGGCTGAGAGCTGAAATCCAGCAGTATTTATTCTTGAAGCGCTGGGATGCGCTCTGCAGGATTCTTATCTAACTAAACACACAGCTGTTCTGCTAGACAGTTTGTTGCGCCACTTCTTCTTTCCAGCTAAAGCACTAGGAAGTGGTGACGGGCGGGCGTTTTTTGGGGATCTGTCTATTGTAATTTTGCTGTTCGAATAGTGCTGATCCTCAACCTAATTTGAATAAATGACTTTTGATTTTGACTTTATCCTCGGCTCAATTACGAACGTTGAAAATAGCATCATCATCATCAGCCTATAGCAGTCCACTGCTGGACATAGGCCTCTCCAGTTGCTCGCCATTCAGTTCGATTCTTGGCAACTCTCATCCAGCTGCTACCAGTCACCCTGCGAAGATCGTCGCTCCACCTAGCCTGAGGGCGTCCTACCTTAAGTTTGCCGATTCGCGGTCTCCACTCAAGAACACGTCTATCCCAACGGTCATCGGTTCTACGGCTCATGTGGCCGGCCCATTGCCACTTCAGCTTGCTAATCCTATGAGCTATGTCAACATCTTTGGTTCTCTGCCGGATCACCTCATTCCGGATTCTATCCCTCAGAGATACTGAAAATCTTTTTGAAAATATAGTGCGCCATAAATGTGAACCTGTGCATATTGTCGATATGCTGTGTTTTGACGATCAATTAGTTCTGTCAGCTTCTTATATCAATGTTAAAGACGAGAATACGAGATAGACTGTCGATTTATTCATCGACAAAAATCATCCACTCGTCTTTGGCGACCGACTCAAAATATGATGTCGATCGTCTGTTCCACATGCCAGGAATTGTCGATAAGCCCACAAATAAATTAACTTCGCGCGAGTGACCTATAGAAAGTATTATTACGAATTTAAAGGTTAACTAAATTAAACATAATTCCTGTTGTGCCACTCGGTTTCAATCCTTTGCTGCCTCAAATGTCCTCGACTAGATGACGGTGCTGTGTCATCCGCGGCACTAAGGTTCTGTGTGTGATTATATCGCGCACGGGAAAAGGTTTTGCTTTAGTTTCGTTTTGTTTCGTGTTTGTAAGTGAATAAGATGAACGGTTTATTTATAATGTATGAGGTTATGTAGAAACTGTTGTGAACTCCTCGTCACTTGTCTCTAAAGGTGCATCAGAAAAACAGCGTCAGACAGCATTTGTCTGGCATTAATGCTGAAATGAAGCTTTTTGACGCAGCCGTGAGCCCTACACTATTGTTTTTTTTTAAATTTTTTTTGTGTTTTACGAACTGTGTCCAAATAAACGGTATTCTTTCTTTCCTTCTTTCTTCCCTTCTTTCTTTCCTTCCTTCTTTCTAATTAATTCGCCCGATTCGATTTCATTCGTGCGAGTCGACTAATAAAGCGATTCCGCGATCTGTGGAATGTACATACACTGCCTACAGTATAATCTATTTAATCTATATTCGACCGCAGTTGATCGTGACCCTGCGCTCAAGGCCCCTACTTTGACACCTATATCCTTACGATAATGACATAATGGCGGCCGTGGATCTGTCGACTAGATAGCGTTCCCTGTGACTCATTGATCTACTGTACAAGTTATGGAGGATCTGCCGAGGTAGTAGTAGGAATTTTGTTAAGATTTTTGCAATTTGCATGTCAGTGACAAGTTGTATGTTGACTTTAGCGGATTATATTGATGATTTTAATTAGCTAAAGCACATACGTGTTACATTCGCGAATCGTGAAAAAAAGTCGCACTTGGGACCACGAGTACAAAGGGGCCTGGTACAGTAAATCCTACTTATATTATAAATGAAAATTTCAATATTTAGATGTTTGTTACGCAATCTCGCAAAACGGCTAGACGGATTTGGATTAAATTTGGCACACAGATAGGTTATATCTTGGATTAACTCCTACGATACTTTTTATCCAGGTAGTTCGTTCCTGTAGGATAATTTACGACCTCCACACAGGCGAAGCCGTTAGCAAAAGAAAGAAAAGAAAAAGTATTTATTGTGGTTCGCACAAGAAGATCACAAACTATACCAAACACACACTATCATAAAAACTAAAAATGTCATTATTTCTAGAAAGTAAAAAGATAAAAACAGAAAGTCTGGTACTAGACCAAAACGCTCCTAACTCAGCATGTTGCAGCGACATTAAAAAAAAAAAACTTTTTATTTGTTTTTATAGCGGGAACAGAAACACATCATCTGTGAAAATTCAACTCTCTATCACGTTTCATGATAAATAGCCTGGTGACAAACGGACGGACGGACGGATGGACGCACGGACAGCGGAGTCTTAAGGGGATTACCTCGCTCAAATCCTGAAAATACGGTGTGTTTAAAGAAGTTTGTAGATGAATCCTTTTGTGCGTTTTCAATATAAAAAATATATGTTAAACTAAAGGTTATCACAAATACATTGTATTGTTTAAAATTTTAATAAACTTACTCAAATTTTATCAAAAAATCGTAACAAATAGGTCCTTTTTCAACCTAAATTGAAAATTTTCTCTATAACGGCTCAATAACTCGGCATGAATTTTATACCAAAAAATACGTAATGACGTATTTAACAATTTGTATTGATTTTTTTCTCTTATTTCTTTTAATATTTTAAAATATTTTATAAAAACCCGAAATTTCGCGTAAAGCACTATGTCACTCCCGCACTCGTCCCTCTCTCTCTCGTCGTTTCGTCGTAAGTTAGTACGGGGCAGCATGCTCAAGGTCATTGGGCAATGTAATGCCCTTAATAATAGGGTCCCGTTTTACCCTTTGGGTAAGCAACCCTAAAAAGTATCCCAGTGGCAGCGCTGATAATCTGATAGGGCCCATTATGACGAGAACAACTACTTAAGTATCTTAAATATAAGTTTATTATTACAACACAAATATTTGTTTAACCTATTAAATAAGACTGCATATTTATTTAATAAATTTAGTCAACACACTAGGCAAAGTGTCTTCAATTTGTGTTTAAATTGGATTTCTCTTATCAGGTCGTTCAAATAGAGCCACCTGTGTGAAACATGATAGAAGGGATTTTATGACATCTGTCTTAAAAAACAGCTGATAGATAATGTCAATGAAATATGACAACCAGTTGGTAATAAAATCAACTGACAGTTGCGTTCCATTTGTATACGACTTCAAAATGGACGAGGTTTGCAAGTCGTTTGTTTTTTGTATTTCTGCGATATCTCCAGCAGTTTTAGATAGTTTTTGAAAATTCTGTTATGAGAAAGAAATCTCGCAGATCAACCTATGAGGTTGTCTGTTGCTTAACCGGACTTGCCTGTGGCTACCTTAATAAATTAAGACCTCCAAGCGAAGTTTTTAAAACTTAAAACGAGAGCGACTACACGCCCAGGGCACCCGGCAAGGGGTACGGACCTCGGCTTAGAGCATCGCTGGTAGAGGGCAGTAAGGTTCGAGCTGGATTGGAATAATTAGGAATGGGTATACCTCCACCTGTCGCAGTGGACTGCGATAGGTTGAGTTGAAGGATACCTCAAGGATGGTTTTTTTAAAATTAACTTTGATTGGATAATTTTTGGGTTAGTTTCGATAACACGTTTTTAATCCACTTTGTGTATCCAGAGGAGTAATTGCGTAACTTTTTACACGCTTTATATTACCTTCACTTGTATGTTTGTATATTTGTATGTTTGTTTGTAACCGACTCCTTATAGCGTGATTTTGACCCACTTTAAACGACCAGATTTCATTCAAACTTTGCACACCTGTCAAGGACCGATGACAATGCAATAATTTCATAAATTTGTGCCATTATCCTTGCCAGGGTTACCAGGACAGCAAAAAACTGTCTTCAAAATCAAAATCAAAAGTCATTTATTCAAACTAGGCTGAGAGTCAGCACTTTTTGAACGTCAAAGTTACATAAGACAGTCCCCCCAAAACGCCCGCCCTTCGACACTTCCTAGTGCTTTAGCTGGGAAGAAGAAGTGGCGGAACAAACTCCTTCGAAAACTACGCAGGCATACGTCACAAACTACGCTGACATACGACTCAAAATTCGAAAGACCCTAAAAAATAGAAAATAAATAATAGTTTCACAAAACTAAAAAACACGCTTCCATGGAAAACCAAACTAAAAGTACAAAATAATGGAAAAAAAGCATGGGGTGCCTGATATCAATAAAAAATACCTTAAAAAGCACCCCATGCTTTTTTCCATTATTTTGTACTTTTTAGTTTGGTTTTCCATGGAAGCGTGTTTTTTAGTGTTTTGAAACTATTATTTTATCGATAGGATTTGTTGTCATATTGATAGTTAAACAACATTCATTGCGTTATTTACGTTTGCTGAGCCGACAATTTATTCGAACAAATGACGCAATGGTTTAGAAATAATCTTCAATCCCATTCAGATTCTGATAAATAGAGCGTTTCGCAATTAGGGTGCTGATAATGTTCGAATACTACTTGTCACTGTTATTTACATACCAAGTAGTGTTTTAGTAGTGGTTTACGAATTGTGAACTTTAATTTCGGAAGTCATTTTCTTTGGATCTACAAAGTGAAAAATAACTTTAATTCGGAAGTCATTTTCTTTGGATCTACAAAGTGAAAGATAACTTTAATTTTGGAAGTCAGTTTCATTGGATCTACAAAGTGAAAAATAACTTTAATTTCGGAAGTCATTTTCTTTGGATCTACAATGTGACAAATAACTTTAACTTCGGAAGTCAGTTTCTTTGGATCTGTATTTTAGTTACCGACTTCTATAGTTATTTTTCACCATTTGGTGTTTTTTTTTTAGGAAGCCGGTGGTTTTTTTTTGCGGCCCATGATCTCTCAATTAGAGTAAGCCTGGGTCCCAACAGTGGATAAGTTATAATAGGATGTTTGATAAGATATTGAAGAGTGTAATTTTAGTATTATCAAAGTAATAATAGATTATAGCACGTTATCAGGGCACATAACGACATGTAATTAAGGCCTTATCAAGTCTGTTTAATTATCAAACAATATTGTCTAGATCTTATGACAGCTTATAAACGTTTGAAACTAACATCTTGAATAGTTTATGTTATTCTAAAGATTAGTGTTGTTGTAACATTTTATTAGCCGTGTTTTCCGGCAAAGAGAGGACTGTATTTATTTATTTTTTACTAGCTTTTGCCCGCGGCTTCGCTTGCGTGGATGTCGGAAATTATCGCAAGAGGGCTTGCTACTGCAGTTAATGTATTAAGAATGCATTAATCCAGGTTATTTCTATACTAATATTATAAAGCTGAAGAGTTTGTTTGATTGAACGCGGTAATCTCAGGAACTACTGGTCCGAATTGAAAAAATATTTTTGTGTTGGGTAGCCTATTTATCGAGGAAGGCTATAGGCTATATAACTTCACGCTATAACCAAGAGAAGTGGAGCAGTAATGAGTAAAATGTTGTAAAAACAGGGAAAATCGCACGGGTAGGCGATTCGATGCGACGGGAAGGGTCGGTGGAATAAGAAATTTAACGCGGACGAAGTCGTGGGCAGAAGCTAGTAGGTAATAAGAGCGCAGTCTCACACAAATTTCCATCCCCTACTCAATTTTATTTTTGCTCCTTACAAACTTCCACCCCCCATTTTAGGGAAGTGGGGGGTTACAAAGAGTCAGAAAGTAGCCTATGTCACTCTCCATCCCTTCAAGTATCTACACTTAAAAAACGTCCATTTTTCGTTTGCTGCTCCGCTCCTTTTGACTGTAGCGTGATGTTATATAGCGTTCCTCAATAAATGGGCTACCTCAAAAATATTTTTTCAATTCCGACCAGTAGTTCCTGAGTGTTATGTTTCTGGTTAAATAAATCCTTCGATGGAACTGTGGCCATACACGAGCCTTTTTTTTTTTTTTGGATGGGAAATCATCAAATGACTCTTGAAAATTTGGTATTGAAGGAAGAGGTAGGTACTCACTCATCTTCACAGTCGACGGCTTTTCGTTGGCGCCATTTAATACATAGTCCAGGGACGTCCCTGATGCTTTGACACTGAGATTACCGCCCCCCCCCCCCCCTTCCGCAATAAAAAGTCTAAACTATCTGTGTACCAAATTTCATTTAAATCGGTTCAGTATTTTTAGCAGGAAAGCGAGACAGACAGAGTTACTTTTGCATTTATAATATTAGTGTGGATAGTGTAGATTAGTATAGATGACTGGATGTGCCCGCGACTTTGTTTGGGTTATTATTCGATTCCTCGGTTCCGTGTGATGCCGTAGGTAAAGAATAACACCACCCCATTTCTTCCCGTGAGTGTCGTAAGAGTCGACTAAGGGACTTACTAGAGAATGGGCAGAAGCGTTCTCTATGCATTTTACCACCATACTGCGATCGTCAACCCGCCTGCTAAGCGTGGCGATTGTAGCATAGCCCTACAAATTGGGGGAGGTCTATGCCCAGCAGTGGACGTCATTTGGCTGAAATGATGATGATGATTTATTTTACTCTGAAGGTCCTTTTTTTGGATGGGAAACCATCAACGTCTCCCGCTCTAGGGTGGACCGGAACGGCGTGTCAGCCTTTTACTGACTAAAACCCAACCGTGTTCCTTCAGTTGCCCATATGCCAGGGCCACGGTATCTCTTTCGAACAAATCTGGCGACCCTGGTAGACTCTGAAGGTCCTAGTTTATCATTTTTGACTTCAAGTTACAGCTATATATGAAAATAATACAGCATTGCAAATGTAAGCGGGCACGCCTTTTATACCTGGAGGCTTTTATTTAGGTTTTAAGTTCTGTTCGTGTTCTTATTATTTATTTCAGCTTGAGTATAGTTTTCAATGTTTTGTTGGTATATTGGCGTGTACTAGCTGACATAATAATTATGCTACATTCTTTACTGTACTGTGTTTTGTGATGTTAATTACTTACTATTGTATAGAATCAAGTTCTTCTAACTGAACAGGCAGCTGTGCTGCTGGACAGTTTGTTGCGTTATTTCTTTTTCCCAGCTAAAGGACTAGGAAATAGTGAAGTGATGGGGGGGTATGCTGGGAGACTGTCATACACAACGTGCAACATAATTAACGCAAGATCTCATTCGCCCAATAAGAGTATCGACATGACTGACCTGTTAGTCTAGTGGTTAGTGACCCTGACTGCTGAGAGTGAGGTCGTGGGTTCGTTTCCCACCCAAGAAAAATCTTTGTGTGATGAGCACGATGATTTGTTCTGTGTCTGGTTGTAATTTATCTATAATATGTATGTATTTAGAAATATACAGGGTTATTTGTAAAACACCGGCAACCTCTCAGGTCTATGTTACTAACATCATAATCAAAAACTTTTGTTCTATGACTTTTAAAAATTCATCATATTTTAGTGCATCAGATTTTCATACAAAAATCGGCTGCCTGTAAATAGGTCAAGTTCAAGCGCCCCCGCCGCCCTAACCCCGCTCCCCTTGCTAATATACTATCGCTTTCTTTTGCTTCGCATAGACTCCGTAACATTTAGAGCGTTTAAAGTAAATATTTTTATTTTTGTTTGAAAATCTGATGAACTAAAATATGATGAATTTTTAAAAGTCACAGAACAAAAGTTGTTGATTATGATGTTAGTAACATAGACCTGAGAGGTTGCCGGTGTTTTACAAATAACCCTGTATAAGTATGTTTATTAGTTGTCTGGTTGCCATAGTACAGGCTCTGCCTAGTTTGGGATCAGATAACGGTGTGTTGGTTGTCCTAAGATATTTATTTATTTTATTTAAAATCTTTGTTTCGGCCTTCTCAGAGTAGTCAGATATGAAACGCCGACCTCATCTACATAGTTTTAAAAATATGCTTGACATGTAAAAGTGTTTGTACAAACCTAGTTACGGAAGTAAAATCGTTTATCATTTATGAAAAGCATAATACAATGAAATGAACAAAAGTATATGTATTAAAAACGAAGTCTTTTGGGCTTGAATTCAGATTTTCGTCGCCTCGATCGGCGGTAGGTATGGCATAATCATCATCATCATCATCATCATTTCAGCCGTTAAATGTCCACTGCTGGACTTAGGCCTCCCCCAATTTGGGGGGCTTTGCCATAATCGCCACGCTTGGCAAGCGGGTTGGCGATCGCAGTATGGTGGTAAAATGCATAGAGAACGCTGCTGCATGTACCGTGTGGTGCCGGACGTAAATAATAACACCACCCCATTTCTTCCCGTGGGTGTCGTAAAAGGCGACTAATGGACTTACTACTAAATGGCATAATACCTTATTATATATAAAAAGTATGTTAAAACTTAGTTAATGAAATCGATTCAGTAGTCAATAATGAACAAACTGATATCAGGACTTTCGTCTATTGTGTTACACCTTTTATAATTCTGACGTTCCAAAATGCTTTGCGATTGGACTTAATCATCAAATGACGTCTCTCGCTCTGCACCCTAATTGCGAAACGCACAATTTATCAGAATCTGAATGGGATTGAAGATTATTTCTAAACCATTGCGTCATTTGTTCGAATAAATTGTCCGGTCAGCAACGTAAATAACGCAATGAATGTTGTTTAACTATGAATATTAAACCAATTCCTACTGATAAAAAGTTCCGCAATTACCCCTCTGGACGGAGCGGGATAGCGTGACAGACTATTACCACAGTCTAAAAATCATACAGTCGTCCGACGAAGACGTCTAGACAGGGCAATCGTGCGGGGTGTGAGGGGCGAGACGGGGGAAGGGCGCTCCCGAACTGCATACGCTACCGTGTTAGTAGTTCGGGATAAAACTTTCAGGGCTATCGTGTGTCACTTTATTTTTGTTTTAATTAATTAAAAATAATTTTATTAAAATGGAGCATACGACGTGTGCTGTGAAGGATTGCAAGTCGTCATCTTACATTAATAAAGAATTGCGATTTCATCAATTGCCGCGCATGGATGAAAGGTAAACAAATAAATAAAATATTGTTTATTTAATAGAAAGCCAACATGGCGGCGCGACGTGTAGCCGATATTTATTTATTGTGCGGCGGCCAAGATGGCGCCGACGAAAACTTGCAAATTTTTCGTCATGGGTATCATTTTCATGGGTTTAGAGGTCGCTAAAACCGACTATGGGGTCAAAATTAAAATCCAAGATGGCGCAACGAAAATTTGCAAATTTTTCGTCATGGGTGTCATTTTCAAGATTTACGAAATTTTTACAAATAAAAATGAGGTCAAGTGTCTTTCGCGGAAATGTCTATCGTGCAAGTGTACCTGACCCAGAATGGAGGACATTTTTTGAAAAAAAAAAAAAAATAGTTATTCGTGTCAATTTTGTGATTTCTTGGGGTGAAGATTATGAAAATAACATCAATTTTCAAATCCAAGATGGCAGATATTTCTCTAAATGAAATTTAATTTAGAGAAATATGCGCCATCTTGGATTGTGACATGTGTTTTTTCTCAACCTCAATCTAGAATTGTATATTTTTGCGTGTCAGACCATAGACGAAGCACATTAATATAATAGTTCCTGTATTATAAATTTCAGATGCAAATTATGGTTAGGCAATAATGTTGATCTAAAATAAATTTAAAAAAGTTTACTTGAGACAACCCTAGCTGTTGCGACAATGCCTACACGTTGTCGGCATTTACAAGGAGATCAAAGGCGTCGTCCTACTGTAAGTTTTTATACTGTGCTATTACTGACCAAAACCCACCCGTGTGCCTTCAACTGAAGGAACTCGGGCTTATTTGCCAGGGCCACGGTAACTCTTTCGAACAAATATCGCGATTCGCGACCCTGGCAGGCATCGGTCCTAGCAGAACCCTTCAATAACTCTCAGCCTAAATGACTTTTGATTTTGATTTTGTATGAGGGACGCACGGAACCGGGAAGTTTGGTAGAAATAAATAATAGTTTAAAAAAACTGCTGCTTTTTAAGGTATTTTTTTATTGATATCAGGCACCCCACGCTTTTTTTCCATTATTTTGTACTTTTTAGTTTGGTTTTCAATGGAAGCGTGTTTTTTAGTTTTTTTAAACTATTATTTATCTTCTATTTTTTAGGGTGTTTCGAATTTTGAGACGTATGTCAGCGTAGTTTGTGACGTATGTCAGCGTAGTTTTCGAAGACAGTTTTTTTTTTGCTGTAATGGTAACCCTGGCAAGGATAATGGCACAAATTAGTTTGTGACGTATGTCAGCGTAGTTTTCGAAGACAGTTTTTTTGCTGTCCTGGTAACCCTGGCAAGGATAATGGCACAAATTTATGAAATTATTGCATTGTCATCGGTCCTTGACAGGTGTGCAAAGTTTGAATGAAATCTGGTCGTTTAAAGTGGGTCAAAATCGCGCTACAAGGAGTCGGTTACAAACATACAAGTGAAGCATTAGCTTCTTTTTACACGCTTTATATTAGCTTCACTTGTATGTTTGTATATTTGTATGTTTGTATATTTGTATGTTTGTTTGTAACCGACTCCTTATAGTGCGATTTTGACCCACTTTAAACGACCAGATTTCATTCAAACTTTGCACACCTGTCAAGGACTGATGACAATGCAATAATTTCATAAATTTGTGCCATTATCCTTGCCAGGGTTACCAGGACATCAAAAAAACTGTCACAAACTACGCTGACATACGTCTCAAAATTCGAAATACCCTAAAAAATAGAAAATAAATAATAGTTTAAAAAAACTAAAAAACACGCTTCCATGGAAAACCAAACTAAAAAGTACAAAATAATGGAAAAAAAGCGTGGGGTGCCTGATATCAATAAAAAAATACCTTAAAAGCACCCCACGCTTTTTTTCCATTATTTTGTACTTTTTAGTTTGGTTTTCCATGGAAGCGTGTTTTTTCGTTTTTTTAAACTATTATTTATTATTAATAAAGCGTGTAAAAAGGGAAGGCCCAGTCGTGGGTGATCCCAGGCTAAAATAATGAAGACAACATTTTACGCAGATGACAACAGCATTTAACGAGATACGTCGTAAAACTAAGTGCTAATATAATCATAATTATAAGCCTTAATTATGTTCTTAACCGTTATACGATGGCTTTGGAAGAATTAACTTCAGAAATGATGACAGTTTCTTTTATATTGCCGTATTGTTCTGTCGATTTTTATATTGCCGTATTGTTCTGTCGAACAGCTCAACGGCGCATTCTTGTATCCAAATGGTGTTTTAAGGCTCGCAAAGACGGCGCGACAGTATCAGTCGTATCAATGATATGGGGCTCCCGAGGTGCAGGGCCCCGTCGAGCCTTATAAAGCATTTTTAACACGCTTTCTTAGCTTGGTATGTTTTGGCAACGGAATCTTTGAACGTGATTTTCATCTCCTTCAGAATGTCGCATTAATTTGAAACTTTACACACTTATCAAGGACCGATGACAATACAATAATTTCATAAATTATTCTTGCCAGGATCATCAAGATAGCAAAATAAAATAAAAATGAAAAACACACACTAGCTGAACTACAAAATCGAAAAAAAAAAAATAGTAATAATAGGAGTAAAAAGTAGAAAAAAAAATTGTATAATAATTAATGTAATTTAAAATGTAATCAATGTGCTATGTGTATAATTTATATAATTAATATTTGCACGCTTGCTCGCAGGCAGAACACAATTACTCTTAGGTTATAACATCTCACCTTCCCTAAAAATGTATTTCTTGCAAATAAACATTTGATATGAAAATAATTAAAAAAAAAAAACCGTGGGGTGCTTGATATAAATTAAAAATACCTCAAAAATCCCACGCGTTTTTCAATAATTTTCTACTTTCTAGTTTGATTTTCTATGAAAGCGTGTTTTTTAGTTTAATAAAATATTATTTATAGACCTTATGTTTGCCTTTATGAATAGAATATCATCATCATCATCATTTCAGCCGAAAGACGTCCAAAGCTGAACAAGCCTCCCCCAAAATAGGGGGGGTTTGCCATAATCGCCACGCTTGGCAGGCGGGTTGGCGATCGCAGTATGGCGGTAAAATGCATGGAGAACGCTGCTGCCCATTCTCTAGTTAGTCCGTTGTCGCCTTTTACGACACCCAGTGGAAGAGATGGGGTGGTGCTATTCTTTACGTCCAGTCCAACATGGAATCGTCATCGATCAAATGTCAACCACGGCTCCTCACGGTGGCACGGATTCCAAAAACTAAATTGTCAATGACTCGGCCACATAACTCCGGCTGAATTTGAGAGATGGTTGGAGTATCTTCACTTTGAGAACATAGGTCAATTGTGGCTTATTTGCATAACCCTTTTTTCTTTTTTTTTTTTTGGACGGTAAATCATCAAATGAATTCTCCCGCTCTGGGTGGAGCGGGAGGGCATGTCAGACTTTTACTGACTAAAACCCACCCGTGTTCCTTCAGTTGCCCATGTGCCAGGGTCACGGTATCTCTTTCGAACAATCTCGCGGCCCTGGCAGATTTGCATAACCCTGAGACGTCAAAAAGCCAAGAAAAAGTCTGGCGGGGTCAAATCACATGATTTGGTGGCAAACACAACATGGCCGCCACAGCCTGTCAAAATCGACCCGTCTATATTGGATAACGCATTAAAACTTACAGTACAGTATTTTAACTGTAAAATCACGTAAATCGGTAAAATCGTATACGGCCTTTTAGCAATGTAAATTATGCAATCAACGTGGCTGTACTGTTTAAATTAGTTTTTAGATTATTATTTAAGTATTTTCAATTTTTAGGGTGTTTCGAATTTTGTGATGTATGTCAGCGTAGTTTTCGAAGACAGTTTTTTTGCTATCCTGGTAACCCCGGAAAGTATATTGACACAAATTTATAAAATTATTGTATTGTCATCGGTCTTTGATAAGTGTGCCAAATTACGAGTTAATCCGACGTCATGAAGGGGGTCAAAATCATGTTCAAAGTTTCCGTTACATAGGTACATACTAACATACGTAAGAAGCTAGTTTTTTTTGCGTTTTTAATCATCAAATGACGTCTCCTGCTCTAAGGTGGAGTGGAAGGACAGTCAGACTTACTGACTAAAACCCACCCGTGTTCCTTCAGTTGCCTATATGCCAGGACCACGGTAACTTTTTCGAACAGATCTCGCGACCCTGACAGGGTATGAAGCTATAAAAGCGTCTTAAAAAAAGAATTCCTTAATCACTCATTACTAGTTTTATTTCTATTTAAACATCGAACCGCTTTCGAAAACCTCTTTAGAATTCTCTATTCACGGCCAGTTCTATTTTTAACTATGCAGCTGAGATTGCGTTTTGCATGCAACGCTCGCATGCGCAGTATTAAAGGCGTATGTTTCAATCAATTATAAATTACTGTACCTATACGCATTCGCATAGATAATTTACAGACAGTATACATAAGTACATACCATACTTATTTAAGTGCATAGTTGTTTATAGATCTACTAGTTTCTGCACGCGTGAAAATTCTTGTTTAAGCTTAAAATATAATGTATTCCAAGAACAGCACCTCTGTTCTTGGAATACATTATATTTTAAGCTTACCAAGTGGTAACGACCGCGACTTACGAGTAGTAGGTCGTGAGTTCGAACCCAAGTAGGCACTTTGTGTAAATTATTTCATCACCACTGCTCTCAAAACGGTGAAGGAAAACATCGTAAGGAAACCGGAATGTCTTAGACACCAAAAATTCGAAGACATGTGACATCTACCAACCCCAAAGAGAATATAACCACTAGAGAGCGTATAGGCCAATTTCTTCTTAGCACACGACTCACCACTGCGGGCCGGGGGACGAGGAAGAATGCGCGACTGCAATTGGTCAGTTCAAGGTCAAGTTGCGTAGGTATGCCTATCGTCGGGCTGCTCTACTTCATTAAGAGAAAATAGTCGATATCGATAAAATGGATTTTAAAATTGTGACAAATACTCAATTAAAATCAAAGAAATCATATTTAATCAAAATCAATCACTAATAAAATGAAAGCTAGAGAATCCAAAAACAAAATTTACGCCACTATCATATTCGACGAAATGGCAATCAGATGCGGTGTCGAATATCATCCCCAAGGCAGAAGGTACTATTTCACGTGAGTTTTGGCGCCAGTTTGCAAACGGATTGTCAAGACGAAGCTAAAGAATGTGAATTGAATAAAATTTTCATTAATTTTAATTTTGATTTTCGATATAGACTTTCAGCTATTAAAGGTAACAGCACTAATTTTTGCGATAAAAATACAAAAGGAAAGTAAGGGATAGATGCATTAGAATTGTCTAATGAAAGAACGAGACTTTTCCAAAAGACATCAACGCGGGACTCGTCAGTGTGCTGGTTTACACAACCACCATTTTAAATAGACCCCTACGGTGGATCATAATCGGATTAAATCAAAATAATTTTTCGTACTGTTTACTTACCGATGAAAAGTTATGCGATCCTTTTTGTAACTAGAAGTCTTGGAATGTTTCCCACACAACTTCGCCGCGCATGAAGGCATTTTGATGCGTTTTAATTGCAGATAAATTTATATTATTTGGATTAATTTTGCGTGCACAGAGGTCTAACAATTGGTCATAACTAAAATGGTTACTGGAACCGTCGCCTATGCATAGGCGACAAAATACTAATAGTTTTCGAGCGTCGGGGCACTGTATGCGCAGTCAAGTGGTTATATAGTCTTTGACCAACCCGCACTGAGCCCGCGTGGTGGATTATGGCCCGCTCTCTCTCACCGAGAGGAGGCCTGTGTCCCAGCAGTGGGAACGTTATAGGCATGCAATTTTTATTTTGAAATATCTTAGTACAAAAAAATAAATGATCGTTAACGAAAGATGTTTACTTTGAAACTCGTTTTATTCTAGCTCGCGCGCGGTGAACGAACGCGCCTAAGTACATCCAATACAGCATTTCAGCTGAAAGACATCCATTGCTGCATATAGGCCTCTCCTAATTTAGGGGGGGTTTGATATAATCGCCACGCTTGACAGGCGGGGTGGCGATCGCAGTATGGTAGTAAAATGTATAGAGAACGCTGCTGCCAATTCTCTAGTAAGTCCCTTAGTCGCCTCTTACGACACCCACGGGAAGAAATGGGGTGGTGGTATTCTTTACGTTCGGCACCACACGGTACCGGCTGTTTAGGTACTGCTGGTTAGGTACGGTACCGGCGACTTAGCCACAAGCACCTCTGTGCTACAGCATGCGTAGCATGACCACCGTAGAAAGGGGTTTTGTCGACGGAAGAATAAACAAAATTACAGATTGTAGAAAGATTTGTACCGTTTTATGCTGGCATAGCATGCCAGTTCTATCTCTATTCTACGAAGAATAGACAAAGTTATTTCTATGGTGGCCATGCTACGCGTGCAGGTGTATGTTGTGTTTATCTGAAATGGGTATACTTGTTTTTATGTTACTATGTCGGCCATATTTTTTTTATCCAAACATAGTTGTTATAAAGGCTTTATCTTGTTGGCTTTGCTGTGACCTCTACGAATGCTATAGGTTATTCCAATAATGGGGAGATCGATACATTTACAACATGTACGTTTTTAGGGTACCGTACTTCAATAGGAAAAGAACGGAACCCTTAGAGGATCACTTCGTTGTCGTCCGTCTATGGTGTCATCATCATCACCATTTCAGCCGAAAGACGTCCACTGTTGGACATCATAATCATCATCAGCCTATAATGTTCCCACTGCTGGGACACAGGCCTCCTCTCGGCGAGAGGGAGTGGGCCATAAGCCACCACGCTGGCCCAATGCGGGTTGGTAGATGTCTCATGTCTTCGAATTTTTGGTTCTAGGACATGCCGGTTTCCTCACGATGTTTTCCTTCACCGTTTTGAGAGCAGTGGCGGTGAAATAATTTACACAAAGTAATGCGCCTGCTTAGGTTTGAACTCACGACTTACTACTCGTAAGTCGCGTCCGTTACCACTGGGCCCTCACTGCTCTAGTCTATTTGTAATATTGTCACTTACTAGCTTCTGCCAACGTTTTCGCCCTTGTATTGTGTAGACGCAAGCACTTGAAGCTACTACAATCTGTCAAATTTCTTTGATAGGTTTCCAACTTTAACGCTAAAGTATTAGGTTCAAAATTGAATGGGAAAATTTTACAGTTTCGGGTACTTTGATGTGCTGGCTTCTATACATATAAATTTTCCTCTTGAATCACTCTGTCTATAGATGAAACCCGCATTAAAATCCGTTTAGTAGTTTAAAAGATCTAAGCGTACAGACGCGGGAAGTGACTTTGTTTTATACTATGTATAGATAAGAATATTTTCCGATTACCATCTTACATTAAGGGGATTACCTCGCTCAAATCCTGAAAATACGGTGTGTTTAAAGAAGTTTGTAGATGAATCCTTTTGTGCGTTTTCAATATAAAAAATATATGTTAAACTAAAGGTCATCACAAATACATTGTATTGTTTAAAATTTTAATAAACTTACTCAAATTTTATCAAAAAATCGTAACAAATAGGTCCTTTTTCAACCTAAATTGAAAATTTTCTCTATAACGGCTCAATAACTCGGCATGAATTTTATACCAAAAAATACGTAATGACGTATTTAACAATTTGTATTGATTTTTTTCTCTTATTTCTTTTAATATTTTAAAATATTTTATAAAAACCCGAAATTTCGCGTAAAGCAATGTCACTCCCGCACTCGTCCCTCTCTCTCTCGTCGTTTCGTCGTAAGTTAGTACGGGGCAGCATGCTCAAGGTCATTGGGCAATGTAATGCCCTTAATTGCAATTGGAGAATTGACTGTGACTCCATGTATGGGAGAACATCTGTTAGGGTCGCGAGATTGTTCGAAAGAGATACCGTGACCCTGGCACATGGGCAACTGAAGGAACACGGGTGGGTGTTAGTCAGTAAAAATCTGACACGCTCTCCCGCTCCGCCCAGAGCGGGAGAAGTCATTTGATCCACAAAAAAAAAAATGGATTGAAGAACATATTTTTAAACTATAATTTTCCGTTTTTTTTTTTGGAATAAGTCGTCCCATGTACGGAACCCTTCATTGTGCGTGGCCCGACACAAACTTCACCATATTACGTCCGTATAAAGTTAATATATCTCGAACCAAATAACACCGTAATTGCAAATAGAATAAAGCACAATATTGCTAATACATTGCTTCATATTTTCGAAAAATTTGTCTGCTTAGCAATGTAAATAAAACGATGAATGTTGTTGATTTGTCAAAACCCACCTTTTTAGGGTTCCGTTGCCAAATGGCAAAAAACGGAACCCTTATAGATTCGCCATGTCTGTCTGTCTGTCTGTCTGTCTGTCTGTCCGTCCGAGTATGTCGCAGCCACTTTTCTCCGAAACTATAAGAGCTGTGCTATTGAAACTTGGTAAGTAGATGTATTCAGTGAACCGCATTAAGATTTTCACACAAAAATAGAAAAAAAACAATAATATTTGGGGTTCCCCATACATAGAACTGAAACTCAAAATTTTTTTTTTCATCAAACCCTTACGTGTGGGGTATCTATGGATAGGTCTTCAAAAATGATATTGAGGTTTCTAATATCATTTTTTTTTAAAAACAATAATATTTGGGGTTCCCCATACATAGAACTGAAACACAAAAAAAAAATTTCATCAAACCCTTACGTGTGGGGTATCTATGGATAGGTCTTCAAAAATGAAATTGAGGTTTCTAATATCATTTTTTTCTAAACTGAATAGTTTGCGCGAGAGACACTTCCAAAGTGGGAAAATGTGTGTCCCCCCCCCCCGTAACTTCTAAAATAAGGGAATGATAAAACTAAAAAAAATATATGATGTACATTACCATGAAAACTACCAACGAAAATTGGTTTGAACGAGATCTAGTTAGTAGTTTTTTTTTAATACGTCATAAATCGTAAACCACAATTTACCTTTCATTCAGTCAACACAAATATAAAAATTAAAAAAAAAAACATTTCATTTCATAAACGATGATGACGAATGATGATGATGATGACCTGCAGGTTTGTACGGAACCCTCGGTGCGCGAGTCCGACTCGCACTTGGCCGGTTTTTTTTTTTTGTGGATGGGAAATCATCAAATGACGTCTCCCGCTCTGTGCGGAGCGGGAGGGCGTGTCAGACTTTTACTGACTAAAACCCACCCGTGACCCTTCAGTTGTCCATGTACCAGGGCCACGGTGTCTCTTTCAAACAAGTCTCGCGACCCTGGAACTCCCCTATGTTGTAAAGTTTATCTTGATGGCTTTGCAGTGACCTCCACGAATATTGTATGTTGTTGGCATAACGTGGAGATAAACACTATTCCATTTTTTTAGATCTGTGAACAAGGTCAACTGAACTGTGAACCAGGTTCCGTGTGGTGGTTGTAAAGTTTAGCGCCATCTCATTTCTTCCCGTGGCTGTCGTAAGAGGCAACTAAGGGGCTTACTAGAGAACGGGCAGCAGCGTTCTCTATGCATTTTACCACCATACTGCGTTCGCCAACCCGCCTGCCAAGAGTGCCTATATCCAGCAGGGGACATTTAACGGCTGAAATGATGATTTATGATGAATAGGGGACGAGCCTATTGCCATCAAACGGGCACGAATCCAGACTCCGGGGCTGCTACTGAGAAATTTCTCATGGAATAAAAATTTTTCAACAAAAAATTAAACCAAAAAAAAATTAAAATTAAATTTTTTATTTTGTAATTTTTTGTGGCTTTAATGTACTAATAATACTTGGCAAGGTATACCCTATCCAATGAAAAAAGAATGATCAAAATCGGACTACTCTGTACAAAGTTATGCGTGGTTATACATTACAATCAATGAGTGAACAATCAATCATCTCCTGTTTTCCGACCCTTAGGGTTCGATTTTGTTTTCCAAATTTATATGGGACCACCCTCGGAGTATACCCTTTCCAATAAAAAAAGAATTATCACAAGCAGACTACTATGTAAAAAGTTATGCGTGGTCATACGTAAAAAAAAAAAAATATACGCGTCGAATTGATAACCTCCTCCGTTTTTTTTCGTCGGTTAAATATGCAATAACGCTTTACTTGTCATGCGAATAGAGACCAAAACGGTCAGGAAGTTCTTTTGTGACCACCATCTACCAAGCCTTTTCCCAACTATACAAGCTGCAGTTTTGTACCTGCAAAACATTTCAGGAGGTTGTTTTGAGCCTCGTAAATCTATATATATAAAAACCGGCCAAGTGCGAGTCGGACTCGCGCACCGAGGGTTCCGTACAAACCTGCAGGTCATCATCATCATCATTCGTCATCATCGTTTATGAAATGAAATGTTTTTTTTTTTTAATTTTATATTTGTGTTGACTGAATGAAAGGTAAATTGTGGTTTACGATTTAAGACGTATTAAAAAAAACTACTAACTAGATCTCGTTCAAACCAATTTTCGTTGGTAGTTTTCATGGTAATGTACATCATATATTTTTTTTAGTTTTATCATTCCCTTATTTTAGAAGTTACGGGGGGGGGGACACACATTTTACCACTTTGGAAGTGTCTCTCGCGCAAACTATTCAGTTTAGAAAAAAATGATATTAGAAACCTCAATTTCATTTTTGAAGACCTATCCATAGATACCCCACACGTAAGGGTTTGATGAATTTTTTTTTTTGTGTTTCAGTTCTATGTATGGGGAACCCCAAATATTATTGTTTTAAAAAAAAATGATATTAGAAACCTCAATATCATTTTTGAAGACCTATCCATAGATACCCCACACGTAAGGGTTTGATGAAAAAAAAAAATTTGAGTTTCAGTTCTATGTATGGGGAACCCCAAATATTATTGTTTTTTTTCTATTTTTGTGTGAAAATCTTAATGCGGTTCACTGAATACATCTACTTACCAAGTTTCAATAGCACAGCTCTTATAGTTTCGGAGAAAAGTGGCTGCGACATACTCGGACAGACAGACAGACAGACAGACAGACAGACAGACAGACATGGCGAATCTATAAGGGTTCCGTTTTTTGCCATTTGGCAACGGAACCCTAAAAATGAATCCCTATTTCCCTTGGTCACGCCATCACGCGTGAACGGCTGGACCGAATTCACTTCTTTTTTTTTTTGGGTTTGTAATTGTCAGGAGAAGGTTCTTATGAAAGAAAAAACTTAAAAAATTGCGCGGAAAATTAGAAAGTTTAAGAACACTTATTTAAGAATACTTAACAACCATATAATAGGACAATGTAAACTTTTTTAATGTAACATTATGACATTTGACATAGAATTGACAGAATGCGTGCTCAAATATCATCAAAGAGACAGGACAACGTCTGTCGGGTCAGCTAGTAATCATATAACAATACGATACCAAGTCAATAATCAATAATACTTAAATACTACGTACGTACGTACGTCCGTACGTACGTCAATAATACTTTTTATTTTAGATTTTTCAATTTTATTGTTTTTCAGAATAACACTGGGTGGGGAGCGCGGCTTTGGATCTATGAAAGAAATGTCGTTTGCGTTTGTTTGTGTGTGTGAAAGCGCAGTTTAAGGACACGTACACACTGGCCGCGTTATAAAAAAGGGAGTTCACACTTACCGATTTCCGTAAATAAGAATAAAATGAAAAAAAAATACCTGCCCATTTTATTGTTGATGCGGGTTGAGAATCACTAACATAATTACCTCCTGAAATGTTTTGCAGATCCAAAACTGCACCTTGTATTAAATTTGACTCGACTGCCTATCTGATCCTCACAACCCAGTTACTGGGTAATACGAAACCCCTCGGTAAGACTGGTTGTCAGGCTGCCGGGTTTCTGGCGACCCGTAACGATTGTGAAAGATTCACGAATAACAGCCAGGACCGTGGTTTCCGAGACGTGGAGGGGTCTTGGTATATAAAGATGGTCACCCATCCACGGACAAACCGCGGCAGGCGTAGCTTAACCTGATCAGTCGACTCTTGCGGCTGTTATTACTTAGCACAAGCCTCTCGTGTTAATACTAATTAATATGTATTTTCTCTCTTCCCCAGCTTTGGGCCCCATACTACCCCAAATCAATGTCTTCGGTCGCCAATTGGGGGTGTCCCCATCAGTCATGGGAATGGTCACGGCCGTCCTGCCGCTGCTATGGGCCGCTGCCAAACCAATATTTGGATACATTGTCGATTTTTGGCCGGTAAGTCTTCAACATCTGCCTACCGTTTTTATAAGCTTTTATTTAACTTGTGATGTTTTTATGTGTGTTCGGTACGAATCTTTGAAGCTAAATTAGAACCACTTTCCGATGTCCAGTTGGGCTCAAATTTGGTGTACGTACGTATCTTTGGTGACAATACAATAATATGATACCGTGGAGCTGTTCTGATGATGTAGCTGGAAGACGGCTGTAGGAATTTCTTAAGTAAACAAAATATACCCATCGAGTTTGAGCTCATTTGTTTTGTTTAGGGATAGTTTTTTTTTTTTGATAAGTTAAACCATGAAACGCTTGTTTAAAAAATATACCTATTTTAATATTAATTTTTCCTGCTGTATATCCTATCCTCCTAATATTATAAACGCGAAAGTTTGTATGTATGGATGTATAGATGTATGGATGTTTGTTCCTCTTTCACGCAAAAACTACCAACCCGATTTAGATGAAATGTGGCACACAGATAGTTTATAACCTGGAGTAACACATAGGGTACTTTTTATCCCGGTAGTATGTTCCCGCGGGATAATTTCCCACCTCCACGCGGGCGAAGCCGCTGGCAAAAGCTAGTTTCAAATATTTTAGGATCGGCTTCCAGTCTAACAGGTGCAGCTGAATAACTGAATACCAGTACTTGATATAAAGCGACTGTCTATTTGACCTTCACAGCCTAGTTACTGAGTAACGCGATCCATGGTAAATTTAGTAGTATTTAAGGACCCCTTACGTAGTTTAAAACACCATTCGGTCTTTTATTTGACTAATTTCAACGAGAAGCAAAAATTTTAGCCAACTTAACCAACTTGCACACAGTTACTTTGTGCAAATACTCCCGTTTACGTAAAGTAAAATTGGTATAAATAACTTTGAAACAAAAGTACCTAGTAAATTCCACTAAAAAAAAGAAATGCTGCAAATTAAATTTATTTGTTTTTCAGGCGCACAGAAAACTAGTCTTCATGCTACTTATAACAATAATGACAACGTCATATTGTTGTCTCTGGTTTCTACCAATGCCTGCACCTCGAGAAACAAACAGCACAGCACTACTGGAGTCAGTCTACCGATTAAACGACACAATCTATTTAAAACCATACACGAACAACACTATCCTAGAAAAATACAAATGTCATTGGAACTGCAGCGTGGCGGGAAATTTTGACGTCTACCTATCAGACGCTCCATTCATAAACACTGTATACATAGACAATGAGGTGTCAAATTCGTCCTGTATGACATTGTCTATGGGTTTCGACGATTTTCAAGATGGCGAAGTTACGTGTATTCCTAAACAAGATTGTAATTTACTTTGTTATGAAAATGAGTATGATATACAGGGTAATAAAAGTAGAAGAAGTATAGATAACTCGATTAGTGACAATTCTTTAGTCGATTTTAGTAAGAATGTTAGTCGAGTTACTGAGACGGTCGAGAAGAAAAGTAATAGCTTTTATATGACTAGCCCATTTTGGGCGTTTGTTATTTTGACGTGTGTTGGTACTGTCGCATTCAATGTTGCTAACTGCATTGGTGATGCCGTATGCTTTGATGTTCTGGGTAAGTTGTATTTTTTTTTTTTACTTTTATAGCCAAAGCAAGTTCAATTCAATTAAATTTATTGCTGAACATAGATATACGAGTAAATATTGCACATTTAAGATGTTGATTAAATGCGCAATTCATTATGTCCTACCAATTAAGGCATACAAATTATTATTTATAGTTATTAATATACACAAGAAAAAGTAATACAATTACAAATCATTGAAAAGATCGGTTTTGTCAAAAAGAAATCTAAATTCTATAGTAAAATTTAATACATAGAAATTGACAAAAAGAAATATAGGTACCTAGCAAAGCACTAGGAAGTGGTGCAGAGTGGGCGTTTTTGAGGGACTGTCTTATGTAACTTTAACGTTCGAAACATGCTGGTTCTCAGCTTAATTTGAATAAAAACTTTAGAGTTTCAAGGGACACCCGGATGGAACGAAGTTCCTTTCCAGGATTCATAATTTTTTTTATTATTTATTATGTACAAAAAACCTGTATACACTCAACAAAAATATTATCTCTCTCTCTCCCTCCCTCTCTCTCCCTCTCTCTCGCCCTCTCTCTCCCTCTCTCCCTATCTCCCTGTCTCTCTCCCTCTCTCTCTCTCACTTTCTATCTCTCTGCCTCTCTCTCTCTCCCTCTCTCCCTGTCTCTCTCTCTCTCTCTACTCATAACAAAAAAAACAAAAATATACAAACAAATACAAACAACAAAATATATACAGTCGAATTGAGAAACCTCGTCCTTTTTTTGAAGTCGGTTAAAAAGTGTCGTGATAACTTTTCGTAAGAATTTTTTCCGTGTAGCCCCCTTTCACAACGTGCGATAAGGAACTTCGTTCCAATAAAATACTTTTGATTTTATTTAATCGGCGTAACATTTAAACATTCTTGGTTTACAGGTCCAGATCGAGGCTCAAAATACGGTGCCCAAAGAGCTTGGGGTACGGCTGGGTACGGCTTAACAGCTCTACTGGGTGGTTATCTAATTGACAGCGTCTCCGGAGAGTATAAAGACTTCACGCCAGCGTTTGTAGTGGCATTAGCAGCGACTGCAGTCGATTTGTACAGCTGCAGGGCTCTTACGGTGAGTCTGGTTCATCATTCTCCTGTCCTTCAATCAACTCTGCCTAAGCAGTCTACTGCTGGATGGAGGCATCTCCCATGATGAGACACAACACCCTGTCTTCCGCCTCCTGCATCCAGTCTGTCTCAGCCACCTTTTTAAGGTCGTCGGTCCATCTACCTGGGGGGTGTCCCACACTACGCTTGCCGATACTTGGTGTCCACTCCAGGACTCGTCTGCTCCATCAGCTCCTGCCCTTATTCCTTATTTATTTGGGGTTGTTGCAACATATCTTTCTTCCACACTTCTCTATTAGTCGTCATCTCGGTAGTCACCCTCTTTTTAACCGACTTCAAAAAAAGGAGGAGGTTATCAATTCGTCTGTCTTTTTTTATGTTTGTCAGCTCATAACTTTTGACTGGGTGAACCGATTTCGATGTTTTTTTTTATTTTATTTGAAAGCTGGTGCTTCCCGAATGGTCCCATTTTAATTTGGTTCCATTCGGACAGTGAGATCTATGTGAAAACCATATAAGTCTTATATTTGCTTTAAGTATTTGCGCGACAAATGAACGAATAACGCGATTAGATTAGTGCGGGGTATCTACCATAACTAAAAAGTTAAAAATAAAAACTTTTTACAAAAAAATAAAAACCGACTTCCTTAAAAAAACACTACCTACAAAGTCAAAAATAACTTTAATTGGCAAAAAACCTTAAATACAGAACCTAAGACACCGAATTTCGAAATTAAAGATATTTTTGACTTTGTAGTGTTTTTTTAAGGAAGTCGGTTTTTATTTTTTTGTAAAAAGTTTTTTAACCATATATTCACACAGTCCATCCATCGTTTCTTTGGTCTCCCTCTACTCTTACAGCCATCGACATTCTTACTCAAAACTTTCCTCACGACATTTTCCTTATGCCTCCGTATCACGTCTCCATACCATGACAACATGATCTCCACACAACTTTTCAGTTACTGGTTACTTGGTTATTGCAAAGAAATGAAATATTTATGTATGTAAGACACTTAGGACAAGGGGTCTATGACTGATGACTAGAGATCGGATATTCAGATGCATATTCACCTAAAGTTGAAATGTTGGCTAATATGGAATGCGCGTTTTTACCGTGTTTTGTGTGTTGTTTTAACTAAAACATACCACCCTACACACATATGTATTTGCATCTGGGGTTAAAAATTAATTTGAAATAAATATGATCAAAGAAACTCGGCTTTAATAAAAGATACGAAGCCGCTTCCGTGCTGTCACAGCTAAATCGTAACATTAGGTAAATATGCATCCGAATATCCGATCACTACTGAGGACTCACTCAATCCCCCAAAAATTTTTGTCGACCATTGCGCCTAAGACCCTATATGCTTTCCTAGAAAATGTTTTATTTTACATAAACCTACATGGGCACTTATGAAACGTCAGAGGCTAGGTGCACCCTTCCAGGATTGCGGATTATAACAAAATACCAAGGCATTCAAGACACTAAATACAAGATTATTTAAAATTAAGTTTTATAAATGGTTACTTGAATGTAGTTTTTATAGTTTAAAAGAATTTTTTGATAAAAAGTGTTGATGGTTGATGCCTCCTTCACTTAACTTTATAATTTTGCATGCTATGTTTTTATCTTAGCTAAACATGTTTGTGCCATATCTTTGTATTTAACACCATTGTATACCATGTTTTACGCAAATAAATATTTGATTTGATTTGTTCGAAAGAGATACCGTGGCCCTGGTACAGGCAACTGAAGGAACACGGGTGGGTTTTAGTCAGTAAAAGTCTGACACGACCTCCCGCTCCGCCCAGAGCGAGAGACGTCATTTGATGATTTACCAAAGAGCTTAGGTGCACAGTTCCAATTTGTTGATTATTTATTGTATATTTTCATTACAGCTGCCATCTCTATCGAGTCCAGAAGATTCCGGCAAGGCATTGCGCGATGTCCTCCGAATACCTAAAGTGATGGTGTTCATAACATTCGCCGTCGTAGCCGGCACGTTCGATAGCTTCATCATTTATTACATGTTCTGGTAAGTTTCTCATGACATCTGGGTTTCAGTTAAGGGTTGTCAACCGTACTCTTAAATAGAGTATTGTACTCTTTCTCCGGGCCCTATTTCTTTTGTTACGTAAAGAAAATCACCACTCTATTTCTTCCCGTGGGTGTCGTAAAAGGCGACTGAGGGACTTACTAGAGTACGGGCAGCAGCGTTCTCTGTTCCTATATACCTTCTATTTTACCACCATACTGCGATCGCCAAACCACCTGCCAAGCGTGGCGATTATGGCCACCCCCCCCCCCCCAGACTGGGGAGGCCTATGTTCAGCAGTGGACGACTTTTGACTGAAATGTTGATGATGAAATCTTTCCTCTTTATAATAATACTAGCTTTTGCCCGCGGCTTCACCCGCGTGGATGTCGGAAATTATCGCAAGAGGATGTACTACCGCGTTAGAATGTGTAGTTATTGATATGTTCTTTAATATTGTGGAACATACTTTTGTTCTATCATCAATAGTTTTCGCAGCGCATGCGACGAAAGATGTTTTCTGGCATTTTTTTACACCTTGGCTTATGTTACTAAAGTTTTATTAAGGATCCCTAATCTTTTCTAGCAATAAATATAGCCTATGTTACTCAGAGTTAATGTAGCTTTCTAATGGTGACAGAATTTTTAAAATCGGCACAGCAGTTTTTGAGTTTATTCATTACAAACATACACACAAACACAAAAATACAAATCTTTCCTCTTTAAAATATTTATTATTAGTGTAGAAGTATATATTTTCAATCATTACAGATTATAGATAGAAAGTATAATTTACCTCTAACGATTTTCATCAACTTATAATATAAACTTTACTTATCGTATCTTTCTAATCTCACAGTAAGAACACCACTTTTATTCATGTCCTGACAGGTCCATTTATCGTAAGACAATCATTAGCTGCATTCCGAGTTACGCTGTAATCGATTTGAGCGTGCTAACACCCGTTTCGAATTACCGTGAGCGCGATAACGATGTCACGTGAACTAATGTGTCATGCGCCATCTTGCGGTAACGCCGACCATGCTTTAGAGTTCTTACACACGAGCAATAACGAAAGGTAACTGCTGCCATCGAAACGTGTCGACAGTAGCCGGCGACATGCAATTTTCAAAGATCAGCGTCGTCATAACGTGTCAACGGCTGCAGTTACCTGCCGTTGGCAATATGCCGCTCGTGTGTAAGAGCTCTTAAACTAATATCACCGTGAGCGCTGTCAGTTGTGCTGTTTTGGTTTTGAGTCGCGTCGTTTCTCTCTTGGTTTTATTAAAAATTGTGCTTCTAGCTAGAATCGCCACCTCACCATAGAAGAAGAACAAAGTAGTTATATGTCATCGTGAAATTGTAAATACTGTTATATTATAATACATCTCACGAGATTGTAATCTGTCGAAAGAGTTTGAACAGTAACTTACCTACTGCTTACAATTTATCGCATTATTTTTCGTTAGATTACAATCTATCGAAGTGAAACCGTCGTTGAACGTCATTTGCACCACGCCGCCGTATTTGTTTGTTGTCGAATGTATTTGTTACTGTAATATTATGAACATCGTTAACCGCTGCGTACGAACCGCGCGCATGCTAGCGAGCACTACTTCAAAGCTGATGGCAGTTATTTGGCTATTTAGTTTTAGCGCAAGATGCGATCCGTCGCCTGCTTTGGTACCGGTACACAATGTGTCGTTTTTTGCGTTTCGTTGTCGTCGGTTTGCTATAGACAGATTATAATCTAGCGAAAAAAAAGCGTTACATTGTAAATAGTTTTTGCACTAGGTAGATTGTAATCTAACGGTATTTACAATTTGATGGTGACATATACAATGTTAGTTGCGCGGTAAACTCTGCTTGCGCGATGCAGAATTTGCGTGACGTCAGTGTGTGATGCGTAGTTTGCTTGTGGCGGTGTAGATGTCGCTACTTAATCATTAAAATGTTATATTATCTTGTAGCTAATTATCTTTTTGGTAGGTTTTTGGAAGAGCTAGCAGAGAAAACAGGACATACAGCCAAAATTAAGTTAATAGAAGGAGTCGTGGTGGCTGCACAGAGCTTTATTGGAGAACTGTTGTTCTTTTTCTTCTCAGGTAACTCATAATTTTTACTAATGTTACGTAGATCTGTCAGACAAAAAAACGCCACACCAACTCCATTATCAAGAAGAAAAATAAAATTATGTCAGAAAGAACGCTAAGAGACATGGAGATAACCACCACATCCACCTGGCGCCGTGTGGTGCCGGACGTAAAGAATAACACCATCATACTTCTTCCCGTGGGTGTCGTAAGAGGCGACTAAGAGACTTACTAGAGAATGGGCAGCAGCGTTCTCTATACATTTTACTACCATACTGCGATCGCCAACCCGTCTGCCAAGCGTTGCAATTATGGCAAATCCCACCAAATTGGGGGAGGTCTTTGTCCAGCAGATGATGTATTTCTGGTGAAATGATGACATCCTCCAACCTGCACTGGGCCCGCGTATTGGACTGCGGTCCCATTCCTCGCCGAGAAGAGGCTTGTGTGCAGTGGAGGCATTAAATGCTGTTTATGCTTACTGGGTGTAAGGGACAGCCCTCCATAAACTGATGGAGTGGATTCAGTATATCATACTAAGATGACCAGTAAAAGAAATTATTTCAGGACCGTTATGGGAATCCAATAAACCTGATTTGTTTTAATTTCGCACACGCAATGTATCCCTACTCAATTCGGAAAGCCGCCTTTGTGCAATCGCCTATGACGAGTTCGATGAACTCTGTAGTTAGACAGGAAGTGAACAGCTGATTTTACGCGTCGTTCGTTATTTCAACATCATTGTTGCTTTTTTATTTTAGCCGTATTGTTTACATAAATGGAGTGCTGCTTTCAGAGAATGTAATTTTACATTGAAATAAAACCGAAAAAGCTGAAAAACAAGTAAAAAAAAAACAGGAGAAAAATTCCGGTGGAATGTGATTCAAAATAAGGAGCTGAATGCACTCTGTCAGTTTGTGGAGGGCTGTCACTTACACACTGTATTTTGTTTGTTCGATTTCAGGTAAAATAATAAAGCGATTCGGGTACGGCACTACACTGACGGTGTCGCTGTTCTGTTATGGAGTCAGGATGCTGTGCATCTCGTTCATACAGAACCCGTGGCATCTCGTGTTTATTGAGGTACGTACGCAATACATTTTAGAACGTACGAAAGGGATCCGCTAGGCCCGTTGCCTGCCAGGGTAGCCGATTAGTTCGAAAGAGTTTCCGTGTCCCTGGCATATGGGCAACTGAAGGAACACGGGTGGGTTTTAGTCAGTAAAAGTGACACGCCCTCCCGCTCCACCCAGAGCGGGAGACGTCATTTGATGATATCCAACCAAAACAAAAAGTCTCATCTCGGCGACAATCAAGTGTCAAAAACTTGTATCAAATGTATTAACACTAGAAGCGCTGAACGTACCAACTGAGGTTAATTTGGATAAAAAATTAGCATACTGCAATTACCTGGTTGAAGTCTCGTATAAATAATAATTATAATAATCATCATATTTCATGAAAAGTCATAAAAAGTTACGATTATATGCATAATAAAATATTAATTAGAGCAGGAGGAACATCGAAATGGCTCAAACTTGATACGCCCACACTTCTAGTGTTATAAAACTAGGTATTTTTGACAGTTTGAGACTGAGAACAGACCATGAGCGTTCTGATAATTACGAGAATAATTCTTGTAATTAACTCTGACCTCGACTCGTGTGTTGTTCCACAGAGCATAATGCAGGGCCCCACGTATGCGCTGTGTTACTCCACTATTGTGGGCTACGCAGCGCACGTGGCGCCTGAGGGATACTCCGCCACAGTCCAGGGCATCGTGGCCGGGATGGATGACGGAGTTGGTAAGTACTCAACATGTTCATTCTCCTGCCCTTAATCCAATTTATTTGCGGTCGGCGCAACATGGCTTTATGTTCCACACTTCTCTATTAGTCGTCATCTCAGTAGTCACCCCATTTCTATCCATATCATAATTCACACAGTCCATCCATCGTTTCTTTGGTCTCCCTCTACTCTTATAGCCATCGACATTCATACTCAAAACTCTCCTCAGGTCTTTTTCTTCGTTCCTCCGCATCACATGTCCATATCATGACAACCGATTTCTGAAGCATGCCTATTCTTATGGTCCAACTCTTCAATTGCTCCCCGGGCTAACATTGGTCCTTCGAGCCGGATACCTAAAAGAAAAAAAAACCTTAAAAAAATAAACCTTTCAGCAGCTGATTTCCACACAACTTTTTTACTTTAGATGGCGGCGGCGTTTTTAGGTAGTTCTACAGCATACTTACATAAACTAAACTAAAACTAAACTCACGTTTTTTCCCCATAGAGGTAAACAGAAACTGTAGAACACCACCTGCTACGATCCTTACGTATTCCTTTTCCCTCGTTTACGTTCATAAGTCTGGTCATACATACACGCACGCCGGTTTCCAGTAGTATAGTTCTACAGATCCCGAGAATAGTCGTGCAGTTCCGCCGCTCCATAACAGATGGTGCTACGTGGCATTCTATATCTTACCGATCTCATGTTACGAAAATCGTGGTTTCGTTACTTGATAATAGATGGCGCTTTCTTGTCTTAGTGACAGTACTATTTTCCCACAGATTAATAAAAGCTGGTGGCGCGTGCGTCACATTGTAGTCGACGGAATGTTGACACTTTTGTATTTTATGTTTATTACTTTTAGGAATAAGTATTCGTATTTATTTAACGGGTAGTTGGCTGCACCTGTCGACGTTATCACGTCAACGCCGGGCATCTGTGCGCTGGCCGTTTTGCGTGGATGTGACGCATGTTTTCCCTCAGCTTTTTTTTTGTATTATTGTTCTTTTTTTGCAGTTGTAACGTACACCTTAAAAGTAGTAGGTCGTGAATTCAAACCCAAGCAGGCGTTTTTCTTTGTGTAAACTATTTCATCACCACTGCTCTCAAAACGGTGAAGAAAAACATCGTGAGGAAACCGGAATGTCTTAGAACCAAAAATTCGAAGACATGTGACATCTACTAACCCGCACTGGGTCCGCGTGGTGGATCATGGCCCACTCCCTCTCACCGAGAGGAGGCCTGTGTCCCAGCAGTGGGAACATTATAGGCTGCTGATGATGACGCAAATAAACATTATTTTCTTTCTTTCTATAAATTAACACTATTTGATTTTGTATATGTTATATTTTCATTTGGTTCTCAGGTTTCGCCATAGGATCTCTAGTCGGTGGCCAGTTATACAGCTGGCTAGGAGGCCGGGCCTCCTTCAGGGTGTTGGCAGTAACGGCAGTAATAGGCTCAGGACTGCACGCAATACTGTTCGCTGTGGTGTCCAGGAGTGATAAGCGAAAAGGTTGGTATTTTTACGGTATTTTTTAGGTTTCTGTACTGAAAGGGTACCCAAGGTAACTAAATAATAACAGCTAAAAGGGTCGATGGGCCTTATTAGAAGGCTAACAGTTACACAAAGGTTATTGGAGAGAGCTATGCTTGGAATTTCCCTACGTGATCGAATCAGGAGTGAACAGACCTGTAGAAGAACCAATGTAATCGACGTAGCCGAAAGAATTGCCAAACTTAAGGGGCAGTGGGCAGGGCACATTGCTCGCAGAACAGATGGCTGATGAGGCCGGAAGATTAAATTCTGGGTAACACGGTTCCCCATTCCTGATTTAGAACACAGAAGAAAACTCGGAACAGAATGTTATTTTAATACGCTACTGTAGACGATATTATATGTCTTTCCATTTGGGGATAGAATGTAAAGATTCTGGGCATTGGATACACGCGAACATGCTACATACAATTGTCCATGGGAATAGCACGGCTTTTCTAAGTTCACCCCAGCCACCGAAAAAAGAAAAAAAAAGTAGCCTATGTCACTCTCCATCCCTTCAACTATCTCCACTTAAAAAATCACGTCAATTCGTCGCTCCCTTTTGCCGTGAAAGACGGACAAACAGACACAAACACTTTCCGATTTATAATATTAGTATGGATAGTCAGAAGCCCCAAAGTCTGACAACTTATCTTACCAAGGGCTATCGTGTTACCCAGTAGGTAACTGGGTTGTAGAAGTCATAAAGGCAGTCGCTCCATGTAATAGCCCATTTAGACAAATAAATAAAATTGGAGTGTCTGTTTTTAATATTAAAATAACCGCTTTTTACTAAGTGTATATGGATGTATACACGGTACATATACCAAAACAACATTTTTTTTTAAATTTTGTCTGCCTGTCTGTCTGTCTGTTTGTTCCGGCTAATCTCTGAAATGCCTGGGCCGATTTTGACGGGACTTTCACTGGCAGATAGCTGATGTAACAAGGATTAACTTAGGCTACTTATATTTTAGAAAAAAAATATCACGAAAAAAAAACGAACGAAAAACGCGGTAGCACGTCCTCTTGCGATAATTTCCGACATCCACGCGGGCGAAGCCGTGGGCAAAAGCTAGTTTAATAATAAATCCCTATATTCGTTTTACCTCTTCTTACAGCTGAGAAGCAAGTATCAATGCAAGAAGCGACGCCAGAAGAAGGCCAGAAGATGCTACAGGAGCACAGTAGCGCCATCTACAAAGACACCACCATACCACTAAATGGCGAAGAAAAGTTGGATAGGTAACGCTAATAGATGGCGCTAGTTTGTAACTAAATATTTTTTAAACGTATTTTTTTTTGGAGAGGGATTTACTATTAGAAGAAACTAATATGCTCTGTTCATTTTATAATAGTTTGCGTGGCATATAAAAATAACTTATTAATTATTCGGCTGTAGAATTTCGAGTTACGTCGTGTTTAAGTATTTGCGAAGGAATACATCGTGAAGAAACCAGCATGTCCTAGAACCAAAGATTCGAAGGCATTTGACATCTACCAACCCGCACTGGGCCCGCGTGATAAACCACAGCTTACTGCCCACTCCCTGTAAGAGTAGGGGGGGGGGGGGGACATTATCGGCTGATTATATTTTTATGTGTCACGAAAACCATTCTTTCTGGAACAAATCATAATAGTTTTGTATTAAGGTTACAAAAAAGACAAAATTTTCATAATTTTGCAAAATAGACTTCAAAAATGCCATTTGTCGCTGACTACCCTCTTATCAGTATAGTCTAAGATTTGCAATAATTGTGCCATTTTTTTTGTAATAAAAGAAATTTATTCATTTACAATAATATATGCCAAATAGTGATAAGAGTTTTTATTACGAATTTAGTAATATATTTATCAATAATTCAGTCATTATGTTTGTATATATACTTGTGTAGATATTGTTACGGACTGGAGTTCGGGATAAATAATTTAAACCAATTTACACCAAAAACACTAATAGTTTATACAAATAGTCACATAATATAATATATCTTAGGACAACCAACACAACGTAATTTGATCCCAAACTAGGCAGAGCCTGTACTATGGCAACCAGACAACTGATAAACATACTTATATATTTCTAAATACATACATATTATACTTAAATAACACCCAGACACAGAACAAATGATTGTGCTCATCACACAAAGATTTGTCCTGGGTGGGAATCGAACCCACGACCTCAGTCTTAGCAGTCAGGGTCACTAACCACTAGACTAACAGGCCAGTCAAATATACAGTACTTATACAGTAATCAGAAACTTTAATCAGAGGGGTAATTGTGGAACTTTTTATCGGTAGGAATTGGTTTAATATTCATAGTTAAACAACATTAATTGCGTTATTTACTTTGCTGAGCTGACAATTTATTCGAACAAATCACGCAATGGTTTAGAAATAATCTTCAATCCCATTCAGATTATGATAAATTGTGCGTTTCGCAATTAGGGTGCAGAATCACTTGTATTTCACTGTTTCGTATTCCTAACTGAAGTGACTCGCAGTTTCTTTTTCTTTGGGACTTACATCTTGCTGGTTAACCTATGTGGTTGTCGGCTGCTTAACCGGACTTGCCTATGGCTACCTTAATAAACTAAGGCCTCCAGCTAGGGCTTCATAACTTAAAACTAGAGCGATTAGCCGGTAAAGGCATCCCTGTTGGCTACCGTGACGTTTTCTGTCCTAAATGACAATATACATATGTTTATGTATTTTTTTAAATAAAGTTTTAATGGAGTGTGTAGAGACGGGAATACGACAAAAAGGAAAATAATTACAATAAAAAAACTGAGGATTACATATTTTGAAACTATCAAATATGTTCCATCTCTAAAATAACTTATGTCACTTGGAAGCAGATTTGTTTTTGGATAGAATCATTAATGGTTTGTTTTATTTTACCAAAAATAAATGTTATCGATTTAATGTTCCATTGAAATTGTGTTGCTCTTTCGAATTTGCATCCCACATTATCTATTAGCGTAGCGAAGTTTAAGAATAAGAATAAGAATAGGCACCCGCCCTTAGCGAGTAGTCGCTCTATTTATAAGTTTTTTAAGTCTTCGCTAGAGGTCTTAATTTATTAAGGTAGCCACAGGCAAGTCCGGTTAAGCAGCCGACAACCTCATAGGTTGATCTACGAGATGGCATTCCAAGAAAAAAAACTCGTCATGCAGCTACCTAGCTGACACGATACTCGGTCTGGTCGGAGGGTCCTCCCTTTTATAAACTTTACACTCTGTTCCTCACACCTCCTCATGTCTTTTACTCAGGTATAGGACAATAATAGTTTCTTTAAAAATAGAAACTATTATTGTCCTATACCTGAGTAGCTTTAAAAATGACATATCGTTCGCCAAAATTTTTAATAAAGCTCATAAATGTGAGCTTTTTTTAATATTACTATGTCAAAGCTAGTCTAGATTATGTAAAAGACATATAATATTACAAAATACAGGCTAAATCTAGTATGAAGAAAACCCAAATTTAAATTTTTAAATATCAATTGTGTTCATTTTATGAGATGTATATTTATTATCTATTATGGTTATTAATGGGATCAATAATACACTGCCGGACTTTTAAATCAAGTCACGCTGTTTTTTCTTTGGAATAATGGTAAGGCCAAAATTATAAATTAAAAAAAAATATCTGACAATTCCATTAGCGAAACCAATTTCACAAACACACACATACATACTTAAAACAAAAAGATACACACTTAGAAAATGTACGGTGACTCAATTTAGACGTCCGAAAGTGTAACTCAATATTTCTGACAGATAAAATCATGCTATCAAAACATAATAGGTAACTATTTTAATTGTATCGTTTATTGTGCAATAAAAACTTGTTCTCCCATGACCCAAAGGCTGGCTTTTACTTTGGCTAGAGGCTTGATAGAGAGTCGTGGTAGCCCTGTGGTATCGGCCCCAAATTACAAGTTGTAGATCGTGATGGTACCCAGGCAGGCCTTTTACTTTGTGTAAATAATTTCATCGCCACTGCTCTCAAAACGGTGAAGAAAAACATCGTGAGGAAACCGGCATGTCTTAGAACCAAAAATTCGATGACATGTGACATCTACCAACCCGCACTGAGCCCGCGTGGTGGAATACGGCCCACTCCCTCTTACCGAGAGGAGGCCTGTGTCCCAGCAGTGGGATTAATATAGGCTGATTGTGATGACGCTTGCTATACAACGTGGTAATGCCGCCAGTCTTTTAGGTACATTACCAGTCAACAGCGGTGTGAAATAATTATTTCGACGCCATTTTATAGTGTGCTAATTGTTTTAATAGGGTTAGAGATATTAAATCGTTTTTTTATTATTAATTAATTACGTGTAAGTTGTTACAATATTTTTGTAGGTATATTTTATTTTAAAAAAAATATTTGGTAAAATTAAACTTTTTTATATTAAATGTACAGACGCCAGCACATGAGGCTACCCAAAACTGTCAAATGTTCCCAATTAATCTTGACCCTAATAGTTTAGTGATAAAGTTGAAAACCTATTAAGGTGAATGCTCCAAACCAGCCCGCGAAATTCAAAATTTCTTGCGTTTTTTGCAATTTGCAGGCCAGTGCTAGGTTGTATGTTGATTAAAATATTATCCGCGCCTGTAAGACGTATGTAGTTACAGAATTATAATCATCAAAATCGCCAATACAACCCTCCAAGTTCATAAAGGCCTAGGAACAAAAAAACAAAAAAAAGTCATTCCTACAGCTTTATGAACTTAGAGCGTTGTATTGATGATTTTGATGATTATAATTCTGTAACTACATAATGTCTTACAGCCGCGAATAATATTTTAATCAACATACAACCTAGCACTGGCCTGCAAATTGCAAAAAACGTAAGAAAATTTCAATTTCGCGGGCTGGTTGAAGCATTCACCTTAAAGAAATTTGACAGATCAGCTTTATGTGCTGGCGTCTGTACAAAAAGTACATCACAAAGGAATTTATTGTGTATCAACCATGTTTTATATTCAGATAAATAAAAAGATAATTATTATACAAAATCGTTTTATTATATATACACTTATAAAAATTACTTAAAACTAATATAATCTTATTTTGTACTATTTTTACTGGCCACAATGTTATTGAGTAAGTACAGTCAGCATCATAATTTTGGTGAAGATTTTAATGAAATTGCAGTTGTTTTTTTAAATCCCTGAGACTAATCAGACATTTCAGTGTTTTGTGTTCACTACTTAAGTCATTTATGGGCGCTGTAGTCTTTTGAGAGATATATTCTGGTTTATAATAATTGTAATTGTTTACCTTTTTTTTTTGGCTAACTTATATTTTGATTTCTACATGTGTAAGTACATCCCCTTAAAAGAAAGAAAAATTTTTATTTTGTGTTGCTTACTACTCCACTCATTATAAAAATAAATAATTTGAAACAGTATCATTTTTAATTTATATTTGGCGATTAATGGGGTAAGTAAGGTGTTTAACCTAATCACTGTCAAATTAGTATCTGGGTTTAAAAAATGAACATTAGTTACAAAAAACAATGCAATTTTTTCTAAATTGTTTCTAAGACATTGTTCTTCAGCATTATTCAACTACTATGTATTATATCACGCATGTGTTGCAAATGAGAAAACGATTTCCTGCAATCAATGTTAAAAATTGAAGTAAATTCGAGATGTTTTTGACAAATTGAAACTTAGATTAGTATGATGCTATCGTTCTTAATTATATGACGTATCCAACTATCTATTTTTCTTTACTCGAGTGTTAGTTGTGGTCTTGAAACGCGTGAGCAAGGCTGTCATGTCGTCTCGCTCCCCCGTTTCATGACCGCAACGCTCTTTTCAGGACCCCTATTACGTAACACAGTTAACGTCTTTCATTTTGTCAATTGAGCAATAATAATTGCGTCATTTCAAATGTGTTGCAGATCTATTACGGATCCGAGAGTTTTAGAGAGCTCAACGACCCGTCACAAGAGACAGGTCGTTGAGCTCCCTTAAACAGGGTTGAGCTACGCGATGACTGATGCATGTATATCGTCTGTTGGTACAGGTCAGCTCAAATCAAGACAAGTTTTGACATCTGATCGTCGCCGAGATGAGACTAAGACTAGATTTTAGACGTTTTTATTTACAAGATTTGACCTATGTTTAAAGAAAATCGTCTGCTGAATAACGTCATTAATGTCACTGAACTGTCAAAATGAAAAGCATGGCAATAGTATGTGCGTCACGCAATATAACTCGCGGTTTAGTTGAGTTGTTTATCTCAGTAGTCAGTAGATGGCGCCTTCGTTGCGAGATAGTCGAGAGCGCGTTGTATTGCTGGTGGGATGGGCGGTGGCGTGGGGATGTGATCACCTCGGGCCTCGAACCCGTTCTCTCCGGCTGTGTAGAGCACGTTTATCACCTGGAATACATAAAAAGCATATTATATATTTAACTATCACAGCAGCAGTCCAACAGCAACCTTATTGTAACGAGAATAAAGATCAGTGTATTATTGATTACAGACTTATTAGTGACAGCAACCGAACATCAACCTTATTGTAACAACAACAAGGATCACTTTGATTTTGACAGTGATACGAAATCAGAGGCAAAACAACTCTGAATGGGCTTGTGAGATGTTAGGCGCTCGGCTGGCGTTCAGGGGGGTTTGTTGGTAATTATTATGATTATTTTCTTCTTCTTCGTCGTTTACTATCTTTAAATACTCAAACGTTATTTTGACCCCACTATCGGCTTTCGCACCTTTGAAAACCATGAAAACGACCCCCATTAGGATTAGAATTTTATAGACATTTCATAGACTTTTTTATGTAACCTAAACTTGAAGGTGGTACCGCCAGGGCGCATGACATTAGTTATTGGAACTTGAAGTAACAAATGTTAAACTAGGACCTTCGAAGTAAAATACATTAACACGTTAACTGCCATGGGCAAAATCAGTAAAAGTCAAAAATGTACTTAGTGTCATTTGACTTTAAGTCGATTATTGATTAAAAAGTATCGGACACATAGTCCGACATGGCAGTTAACGTGTTAACAGTTAATAGTAATAACAATAACAAAACCGTGGTCAGCAAGACGACCAGTCACCACAAACAACACCCGTTCACGAACATAACGCAAAGATCAGCCATTACCCCCCTCGCCATATTGGGCTTTTTTTATTTTGGGTGGGAAATCATCAAATGACGTCTCCCGCTCTGGGCGGAGCTGGAGGGCGTGTGAGACTTTTACTGACTAAAACCCACCCGTGTTCCTTCAGTTGCCTATGCCAGGGCCACGGTAACTCTTTCGAACTAATCTCGCGACCCCGTCTGGTCCATATTGGTCTATATCCTTGATTGCTTTGAGAGCATAGAGTTTACCTGTCCATCAGGAGCTGTGTATTGGTATTGGCCCTGCACCAATAGGCTTGGTTCACCCGTACTGCCAGGCTCCAAGCTGCCTTTCTGTTCGTGGAAGATACCGCCCGCTGTGGATCAGAAATAAAATGTTTTTCATATCCAAATAAATAACACATGTTGTTCATCTCGAAATAACTCTGTTTGTATGTTATCTTTTCACGCCTTACGATCAATCCAAACGGAAAACTGGCTTCATTGAAAATAGGGCCGTGTGTTCATAGCCTGAAGTAGAAAATTGAGTCAGCGCGCATATGGACGCGACTCGGTTAAATTTCGGCCAGAAGAGTCGGATTTGAAGTGAACCTTAGCAACAGAGCGGATTTTCATAAAATTTGGCAGTGTGTGCAAAATGGCATCCTAGGGATGAACATTGGCTACTTTTTGTTCCGGTAGTACCTTTAACAGACTTCATCACCTCAACCGAAAGACGTCCACACTGGACATAGGCCTCCCCCGATTTGGAGGGATTAGCTAGTAATGCCATACGTGGCATGCGGGTTGGCGATCGCAGTAATGTGGTTAAGTGCATAGCCTTTCTACCGCCAGTGGGTACCGGGCGCTTCGGTGGATAGAGAAGGCTGCTGCCCATTCTCTTCGCCCTTAGTCACTTTTTGCGACATCCATGGGAAGAAATGGGATGGTGCAATTCTTTAACCCTTAAATGCATTGTGATAGAAATTTCCATCAACCAATTCAATGTCATTTTTTCGTTTCCGTTCCAGCCATTTTTGTTTTTGTAATTGGAAAAAAGTGGCTTATTACACATTTTGTTCTCAGTAGATTAGATCTGATTATATAAAGATGTAAATTTCCACCAACCAATTAAAAAAAAAGCATTTTTATGAATATATTTTTAGGGTTCCGTTGCCAAATGGCAAAAAACGGAACCCTTATAGATTCGTCATGTCTGTCTGTCTGTCTGTCTGTCTGTCCGAGTATGGCACAGCCATTTTTTCCGAAACTATAAGAGCTATGCTGTTGAAACTTGGTAAGTAGATGTATTCTGTAAACTGCATTAAGATTTTCACACAAAAATAGAAAAAAAACAATAATATTTGGGGTTCCCCATACATAGAACTGAAACTCAAAAAATTTTTTTTCATCAAACCCATACGTTTGGGGTATCTATGGATAGGTCTTCAAAAATGATATTGAGGTTTCTAATATCATTTTTTTTAAAACAATAATATTTGGGGTTCCCCATACATAGAACTGAAACTCAAAAAAAAAAAAAATATCAAACCCATACGTGTGGGGTATCTATGGATAGGTCTTCAAAAATGATATTGAGGTTTCTGATATCATTTTTTTTCTAAACTGAATAGTTTGCGCGAGAGATGTAAAATGTGTCCCGCTCCCCCCCGTAACTTCTAAAATAAGGGAATGATAAAACTAAAAAAAATATATGATGTACATTACCATGTAAACTTCCAACGAAAATTGGTTTGAACGAGATCTAGTAAGTAGTTTTTTTTTAATACGTCATAAATCGTAAACCACAATTTACCTTTCATTCAGTCAACTCAAATATAAAAATTAAAAAAAAAAAAAAAAACATAAACATAAACCTGATGCATAAACCGAGAATTCCTGCAGGATTGTACGGAACCCTCGGTGCGCGAGTCCGACTCGCACTTGGCCAGTTTTTTTTTTAAATATTTTTTTCCTTACTATATAGCTAATCTTACATCCAAATAAATTTAATTTGGGTAAAAAGAGAGTCCACAGATCAAAATTTTACCATTTATTTATAGCCCAAAGAACAGTTATAAAAATTCCTACGTGTTAGTATTGATCCTCTTGCATTATAACCGGGCACAAATGCCAATCCTGAGTCCTGGAAATTCCTGATAAAACCAAGAGCCGTACACCAGAAACCGTCATCATAAAAATAATACTTAGTTTAAAAAAGAAAATAATGGAAAAAAGCGTTTAAATAATACTTCAAAAAACACCCCATGCTTTTTCCATAATTTTTTTCTTTTTAGTTTGGTTTTCTATGAAAGCGTATGTTTTATTTTTTTTAACTATTATTTATTTTCTATTTTTCAGTTCGGCTCGCTACAACAGCGGGTTTTTGGTTTATTTTTTTACAATCTTAGTGATCCTCGCCAGGATAATGGCACAAATTTAATTATTGTATTGTCATCGGTCCTTGACTTATCAAGGACCGATGACAATACAATAATGCAAACTGCACACTTATGTGCAGTTTCAAATTAATCCAGCGTTTTGAAGGGGATGCAAATCACGTTCAAAGATTCTGTTACATACATACATACCAAGCTTTTTGAAGGGGGTGAAAAGTTTGAAGATTCCGTTACATACATATGTACAGACTCCAGCACTTCAAGCTACTACAATCCGTCAAATTTCTTCAATAGGTTTTCAAATGTATTGCTAAAGTATTACGTTCAAGATTGATTGGAAAAATTTAACAGTTTCGGGTAGCTTGATGTGCTGGCGTCTGCACATATATACCAAGTTAAAGCGTTTTAAAGACTAAATAACGTACATGTCTGTAAAGCCCATCTGTAGGACCCATCGTCGTGAGGCCCATCGAAGTCCTGTCGAACGATCTCATCGTCTTTCTGAGATGAGGAGAAGGCGGCTACAGCCAGCACCTGGAAAATAAGAAGACATACATATACTCAGTACTTTTTAACATTGAAAGAAGAAAGAAAGAAAAATAGTTTATTCTGGACAAACAAAACGCACAACATGAAATAAAAAATTGTTACAAAAAAAGAAAGAAAAATGCACGCGTACAAGGCAGCCAAAAGCCACGTATTCAAGATAAAAAACGTTGTAGAATGTTACCTATGGCTCATTGATGTCACGGCTACGGACCAAAGACAATACAAATCATATATCTGCGTTATGACACTGACAGTAATTATATAATAAAAAACAAAAACAAAATTGCCGGATGCAGAGTGCGTTACTAGCTAGTTTTGTGACAAAAATATCACACAAATAAGAACACTTGATCTGTGCGTCGTATCTGTGCAAGAACAGGTCGTTGCTCAGCAAAATGCTGCGACGTCAGACGAATCTATCGTCAGCAGCGCTGATTTTCAGCAACTACCTTTTGGGGTAGGCAGAAAGTTCAGAACGCCACCTACTACGGCCCTTACATACTTCTTTTGCCTCATCTACGATCATACACCTTTCGAACTCATCTGTATGACCTTTTAGAAGAACCAGAGGGATAAAATATATTTGAATGTAGTGGCATTGAACTTATAGAACATAAAATTATAATATTATGTATTTATCGACCACCAAAAAATGGCAAAGAATATATTGACTTATTTTTCGCTAGACTAACGGACTTATTAAATAAAATATGTTTTACAGGAAAAAAAGTCATACTATGCGGTGATTTTAACATTAACAGGTTAGACGATAGCAACATCTCCCGACAGTTTGAGCAATTACTAGCGTGTTATAATTTGAAATTATCAATAAATCAACCGACTAGACTGAGTAGCATGACGTGTATCGACAATATAGCCCATAATATCAGAGGCTCCAAATCAAAAGTTGTAGAACTCTCGCTATCTGACCATACAGCACAAATTTTAACGTTCCCTGTAAAGAAAAGTTATCACATCACACACTGGTTCAAATCTAAACGTGACTATAGTGAAGATAACGTGAGGAAATTTATAAATTGCATTGAAAGCCTCAGTTTTACAGAATGTTACACAAATAATGACCCTGAAAAAGCTTATGAAGCATTTTATGAGCTATTTAAGCTATTTTATGATCTATGTTTTCCCATAATACGAGTTAAGATACCTATTTCCAAGAAACCAAAATGGCTAAGTAACGGTATCCGAGTATGCTCTAAACGAAAACGTCAACTACTTTGGAAGTATAGGTTAACATCTAATCCGAAAGATAAAAAATACTTTAAAGAATACACAAACAGGCTAAGAACAATAATTAAAAAGACCCAAAAATCACAAAACAATTATTATATAAGTTCAGCTACCAACAAACCCAAAGCGATATGGCAGATAGTAAATAACTATAAAACTGTAACTCCCAAAGAGGATATTATGGAAATTAAAGTAAAGGATAAAACAATTACGACGCCGAGAGAAATAGCTGAAGCTTTTAATAATTATTTTATAGATGACATAAAACCTACAACTAAGGAAAATGATACCTACCCAAAAACACTGACATATAATAATTGTAATTCAATGTTCATGAAACCGACTAATCCGTACGAAGTTGACCAAATAATAAAAGGACTAAAAAACACTAATAGTACAGGGTATGATAATATAAATACTAAAATAATTAAACGCGTTTCCCATATCATAGCGCCAGTACTCAGCACAATTATAAATCTGTGCCTAGAATACGGAATATTTCCGTCAAAACTAAAAATAACAGTCATTAACCCATTATTTAAAAAAGAAGATAGAAAAGAGATGAAATTTTATAGACCAATAGCTTTAATACCAATTATTGCAAAAAATTTTGAAAAAGTCATTTATAAAAATTTATATAACTATTTTGAATCTAATAGTATATTCACACATGAGCAATTTGGGTTTCGAAAAGGCAAATCAACGGGCGATGCACTTTATAAATTTTTGAAGAAGGTAATGACAGGACTGGACAATAAACGACATATAACTACAATATTTATGGACATGTCAAAAGCATTTGACTACGTAGATCATGACATACTCTTAAATAAACTAGAACAATACGGAGTTAGAGGGAATGCTTTAGATGTTATAAAATCATACCTCAAAAATAGGGTTCAAATAACACAAATAACAAGAATATCAAATAAAACAAAATATGAACAAACGTTTCAGTCTAAGCCTAAAACAGTTAAGTACGGGGTACCTCAAGGAAGTATTCTTGGTCCACTTTTGTTCATAATATATATAAATGACTTCCCAAAAGCCGTAATCCATGACATGATATTATTTGCAGACGACAGTACAGCTATTTTCACTGACGAGGATGAAGATAAATACGAAATTAATGTAAATAATTCCCTTGAATGTATTATAAATTGGTTAAATGTAAATAATCTTAAAATTAACTTAGATAAAACTTGCTATATTTCGTTTGCTAATATAAATAAAAAACTAAAGAACCTAAACGTAAAATACAAAGGTGAAACCTTAAAAGAAGTTAAGACAACCAAATTCCTTGGCATACATATTGACTCTGCACTAAACTGGAAAATACAGATTGACCATGTTTGCAAAAAAATAAATCAGTTCTCATATGCCCTCTACATGTTAAGAAAAGTTACAAATGAGAGTACTTTACTAAGTGTTTATCATGCATATGTAGGCTCCATACTAAAATACGGTATCCTATTCTGGGGTAATTCACCGAACAGAGAGTGTGCTCTAAAAGCACAAAAAAAGTGCATCAGAAGTATATGCGGATTGAGACAGACGGATTCATGTAGACCAGTTTTCAAAAGGTTGAAAATCCTAACCCTACCTTCACTATACATATTTGAAGCGGCAAGGATGATAAAACGCGATATAGATAAGTATGAAGCGTTGAGAAGCGCGAGACACAAAAATGAACTTAAAGGCATTCAATGTAGAACAGTTAAATTTAAATCGAGTGTATTTGGTGTTGGAGTTAAAATCTATAACAAGCTACCAAACTGTATCAAGAATATCTCTTCATTAAAAGTTTTTGAATTAAAGTTAAAAGAATTTCTCCTAAGTAAAACATATTATTCAATTAATGAATTTCTAACAGACCGAATTATTGACTGAACTTGTTTTTGACTTATTTAAGGTGAAATATACAACCGTAATAATTATGTCTTCTATTGTTAATGATAGTATGAGGTTGACTAAAACTTGACATGTTAAACTTATTTTATTTTGTTTACTTTTTTGTACTTATCTAATGTAAATCGCATGACCAAAATAATTATGTCTATTAATAATGTCTGATGAGGTTGACGCAAAATTGACATGGTATACTTATTTTTCTATTTTTATTTTTTTGACTTATTAAACTAAATTGTATGTCCCTAATAATTGTGTAAGAATTAATGTAAAATGAGGTTGACAAAAACAGTAACATAACCAACAACATTGATATACCTACCTAGTTATTAATATAAATATTGTACACCCCATGGGTATGTTACAGTGATTCATTAACACTATTGTAAGATCTGACTATTTACCTGTGACAAACAATAAATAAATGAATTGAATGAATTGAATTGAAAATACGCAAAAAATAATAATAAATAAATAATAATAAAAATAAAAACATTTTATTTTCAGGCATCAGGGCCCATAGGGTGTTAGTATTACATCTTACTTAAAAAACTATGTTAGTAACATGCAGGAGAAAAAAAAAGAAAATCACAATCACAGGAAGGTTTAACAAGCTTTGTTACCAACATGTAGCTTTGTAAACCTTCCCAATGTAGGCCCATCCAGGCTCTCTGCAAACACCCTCAGAATGCTGTTGCTTCTTCCCCTCACTCGGGATATTACTGAGGCAACTTTCTTCGGCATTATGGCAAAGTAGTCGTCAATTGTAGACCCATCCAGGCTCTCTGCGAACACCCTCAGAATGCTGTTGCTTCTTCCCCTCACTCGGGATATTACTGAGGCAACTTTCTTCGGCATTATGGCAAAGTAGTCGTCAGAGTGCGCATCAGCGAACATACCAGACGCACTACAGTAAGGTGGAAGCCTCAACAGCGCCCCGCCTTAATAAATTAGCGCCCATTTCAACCTATTCACAGTTCAGACAGCATTGCCTTTTGAATAGGGAATGAAAACTGGTACGAATTTACATAGGTTCCAGTTATTCATTTCGGTTTTTTAATTGGTTCTGCTTTTCGATACGGTTCCGATAGAGATGCTGGTTCGGTTCTTATTCAAAAGTACCGGATACAATATACCCGTTCCATATTATTCGATTGAAAGGAAGAAGGGATTAATACTAAAAAAATATATTTCAGGTCGCGTCCGAAATATTAGCGGGTGCAAGTCTATTTCAAATCAAATCAAAAGTCATTTATTCAATTTAGGCTGAGGATCAGCACATTTCGAACGTCAAATTACATAAGACAGTCCCCCGGCACGCCCGCCCTTCACCACTTCCTAGTGCTTTAGCTGAGAAGAAGTGGCGCAACAAAATATAGCTATATAGTGTTCGCAAATTAATATTGTCATTAATTTACCAGTAGTTTAAATAATGTACACTTATTGTAGCACCGTATGAAGTCGTTCCAACTCGTTTCGAAGAAGAACCGGTAAAATACGGTTCCAATTTTGGTACATGTTCCGGTTCTAATAACGGAAACACTAAACCGGTTCTTGACCAGTATTTTAGAACCCTCTGTAATCGTTTATAATTTATTTGTAAGATTTCAACACGACCTTTCGAAGGCGCCAAAAATATTGCGCAAAACGTTTTTATTCATTAACACCCGAATAAAACGGTAGTATACATATTTATAAATATAATTAGCGTGTATTATATATGGCCCTATCTTGCAACTGAGAAAGTATATAAGTTATGCAATTATTGCAAAATGCTGCTTGAATTCAATGGTTTTGATGCTCCAAAGAGAACGGCGAGAGATGACAGCTTACGTCAAACATGTCAACGATTTGTCAAGATGACTTTATCTATATAAATAAAAGGGAAAGGTCACTAATTCATACATTCATTCACTCACTGATTAATCATGAAATCTCCCACTAGATCCACGAAGATGAAATTTGGCACAGAGGTAGATTATATAATATATAATGTATTTATTTAGGTACATAAAGGTTTTGTAGTACATAAGGGACTTAAAAAGTAAGCATTATTAGTAAGGTACATGGTACAACGAATTCTTGGGTGAACCGCTACTCTCCTAGCTAGATCACTGAGTAATCTGTATTTAGGAGAGATGAAATAGAGACGAGATGTAATCTGTATTATGAGTAGGAGAGATCAGCTAAGAAAGGATTCTAAGAAACTTCTCCCGTAATGGGATGAAATAGGGGGTGGATGTTTGTAGGAAAGTCCGTCAGTTTTGAAGCTAGGTTCTCCTTTAATGTTTAAGCTGACGATTAAAAAAATAATCTATAGATATATATATCTCAACCTTTTGATAATTGTACCACCGAAGAGCTGAAAAGGGGATGAAGTTGTGTGGAAAATCCTTTATTTTCCTAAATTTATTACTTAGGCAAATGGCTGGAAACTAACGCTTCAAAATTTCCAACATCCACGCTGGCGAAGCCGCGGGCAAAAGCTAGTAAGTTACTATAGCATAGCGACCCGCAATTATGATTTTGTCACGCAAGTTCCAGTTTATTTTTTTTTATAGAACAATGCTGTTCGTTTCTCGTTCGTCTTCGTTTTTGCTTCATACGAACATATACATGTTCACGTATAAATCTAATCATTACATTGATAGACTTTTTTAACTGTGAAATATAGTGTTATTAACTAATTGAATATAATTTATAATGTAATGTGCCTAAGTAATACTAACGAAGCAAGACCGTTATTTTTTTTAATGATGATGGTGTATATAACAGTAATGACGGTGATGTAATTTTATGATGTTTATGCATGCACTAGAAATATTTCCAACGCTCCGTCTTCCAGTACGCGGTCGCCACTCCAGAACCTTCCGACCCCATCGGCCATCCGTTCTGCGAGCAATGTGCCCTGCCCACTGCCACTTAAGTTTGGCAATTCTTCGGGCTATATCGGTTACCTTGGAAGGCCTCCCACAAGATGGACCGATGACCTGGTGAAGGCCGCAGGAATACGTTGGATGCGAGAAGCACAGAATAGGTCGAAGTGGCGGTGCTTGGGGGAGGCCTGTCCAGCAGTGGACGTCTTTCGGCTGAAATGATGATGATGATGATGAGAAATATTTGCAGGACTGGTAATTCGAATATAGTGAAACGCAAATTATTTAACCATGTTACTATGTAAATACCTAGGTATGTTGGGTCCGTGGCTTACGCCCCCAGTGGTCGACGCACCCGTGGCCGACGCACCCGATTCGATTCAATGAATAAAAATAAAAATTTGTGCTTTATCACTTAGTACAGTAAATGAGAAAAGTTTTTCACCACAGTAATGAGTATTTTTTCTTAGGATTAAGATTTGTAAGTCTTAATAACTTTTCTCCCATCTTTTATAGGTTTGAGCATGATGAGAGAGAAATTATACACTTCTCAAGTACTTTCATTTGATACATATATGGGAGTGTTATAAGGGTAGGGACATTTTGCCCCTTATTCTTACCATATGGAAATTTTATCTTTCAACTTCAACCAACTCTTCAACTAACTTAGCCAAACTGGTTATTTGTAACAATAAAAAGTCCGTCTTTTTGTCCACAAAATTGAAAACAATAAGCTCAAAAGGCTGCCAAACTTAAATGGGACTAGGCAGGACATGTTTGCCAAACTGTGGGCGCAAGTAGCACAGAACTGGTTTCCTGAGACAGTGAGGTGTGGTCGCGGCAGACCACGTAGGACATGGCGGGACGAGCTGGATAGGTTCTGTCAAAACTGGCAGGAAGACGCGCGACATCGCGATATTTGGAAGAAGTGATATAGTGAGTGGGATAGTGCAGGCTAACAAAGAAAAAAGAAAGTATAAATAGATATTATGTCTGTTTCTTTCACACAACAGTCAAGTTATTGAATATTGCAATATGCAACTGATAAGAAAGTTTGTGTGTCATCTCACAATGACGAGCGAAGGTCGAAGGAAATAATTATAATATGGTTAAAATAGACTTGGCGGAAAAAACATTGTTGCACGCTGAATTTGCGAATAATATTCTTTAAAAAATATCAAAACTATGACTGTGTGTATGACTGTGTGTGAATAAAAGACATGACCAGTATGGTGGTGCAGTTAAATTGAATAATGAAAGTGACAACGTTCAAATGATAAAAGGACATAAACATGAGTGTCCAGTTGATTATGTTTAAATATTATTGTTACAAAGATAAAAAGACCTTGTCTGTACATTAATAAAATATTCATTTTTGTATGGAAACATAAGGAATTATTTAAAATAGCAAACGATGTAAATCCTCGAAGCCGACGAGATCCTCACAGGCTCATGCTTAACAATGCTCCCAGGCTTGCTAAGTAAAATAAAAGCTGCTTAACTATGTGTGTACGAATCTATAACAAATTACCTACTGATCTGAAAATGTTAAACTCGAGATATCCTTTTAAGAATAAATTGTATGTATGGTTAAATGATAACAACTTCTACAGTATAAAGCAATTCCTCGAGCGAAAATAGTATTGTTGTAATATTATAATTATATTATAATATTATATAATAATTATTATAATAATTATTAATAATATTATAATAATTATTATGCTTAGGAAATTGTGACTACAATTATAATGTTGAATATTTGCATGCTATATTTAATCTTGGCAAACTATGTCTGCTCTATTTTGTTACTCTAAGACCTTTTTATACCATGTTTTACGCAAATAAATGAATAAATAAATAAAAAAAGAACATTTCTCTATATAAAAAATTAGTCACTCTGCAGTAATTTTTAAGACTGATTATTTAAAATCAGTGTCATAATTTATTACGTTGGAGACTGATTATTATAATGAGGTTAAATGATTCTCTTGATTAAATGTGACGAAAACTATAATTCATACACAATTTTTTTACTAGATTTCTTATTGAAATACCTACATAAATAAATAATGAAAAATAACTGAGACTTTGACTTTTCAAAACATACATCCAATATATAGGTAAGCATTTCAATGTTATAAATATAACTATGATTTAATATTATACATATACCCGCAATCAATATATATTTATTGTGTTAGTAAAACATTTTTGCGCCTGACAGTACATTTGGTCAAAAGTTGCTTTAAATTAAAATAATCGAATCGGGTGCGTCGGCCACGGGTGCCTCGACCACTGGGGGCGTAAGCCACGGACCCGGTATGTTCTGGCAAATAAATTTATTTCATTTCATTTCACGCATAATTCTGGAGATACACGCTCGCTGGTTATCATTATCTCTCTAAGGTCACTATTATGTTCTCCTAGGGTGCCACCTACTGGTGTATTCAGTCACATCTGCCTTGGTAAATGCCCTTCATTAATCCACTCAATATGACCAAACCTCGTATCATTCATAGTCACACCACATGCTTCGCAACGAACGCATTTCCACAGTATTTATTCTGCTTTCATGCTCCTTTTGCCACACCCAACATTTTCTTCCATACATAAGCGTAGACACCATTGTGAACAGCCAGTCGAGCCTGATCGGACATCAACAGGTTGGTCACAATCGCATGTGGAGCACTATTTAATTTATTTACCCTTCTTTAAAGTCTACAAATTTTATTTGTTTAGATACGATACCCCTTTTTTGGGTGGGAATTCATCAATTGACGTCTCCCGCTGTGAGTGGAGCGAGAGGGCGTGTCAGACTTTTACTGACTAAAACCCACCCGTGTTCCTTCAGTTGCCTGTGCCAAGGCCGCGGTATCTCTTTCGATCAAATCTCGCGACCCTGGCAGGCGATACGATAGGCTGTTGAAAAGTTGTGAAGAGCTATGCTGATGTCTTATCTTCATCATCATAATCATCATCATCATCATCATTTCAGCCCGAAGACGTCCACTGCTGGACATAGGCCTCCCCCAATTTGGGGGGCTTTGCCATAATCGCCACGCTTGGCAGGCGGGTTGGCGATCGCAGTATGGTAAAATGCATAGAGAACGCTGCTGCCCATTCTCTAGTAAGTACCCTTGGTCGTCTCTTACGATACCGACAGAAATGGGATGGTGCTATTCTTTACGTCCGACACCACACGGGACTCCGTGTCATCATCATAATAATCAGCCTATATTGTTCCCACTGCTGGGACACAGGCCTCACATGTCTTCAATTTTTCGGTTCTAGGACATGCCGGTTTCCTCACGATGTTTTCCTTCACCGTTTTAAGAGCAGTGTGGATGAAATTATTTACACAAAGTAATGCGCCTGCTTGGGTTCGAATCTGTTAACTGAAACTCGTAAGTCGCGGCCGATAAACACTTAGCCACCAGGGCTTTGAATAACGTTAAAAATTTGGTATCGTTACTTTCATCGGACGAAGATAACGTTATTAGTAGAGGTAACGTTATGTTTGGTAACGATACTTCGCATACGTTTTACCGGTAACTGAGTAACGTTAAATTTTTATTTATTTTCTTTCATCTCTTTCTTTCGTCTACATTAATGAAGTTGCATTTGCATCGTTAAATTGGCGATGTTGCCGTAGAGCGCCGCCGCCCATGGCGTGCCGCTTAGGTTGCGCGGGTTGACAACAACGCATTAAGTAACGATAAAAGTAACGGGAATGGTAACGTTATTTTATGGATTCGATATCAAAGTATCGTTACCCGTGTTACCGTTAAAAAATTAACTTTATGGAAATAACGTTACTTAACGATACTTATAGTGTGAATTTGGTAACGTTACCAAGCCCTATTAGCCACCTCTGCAAGCGCGTCTTGTCTTCAAGAGACGGTAATTAATCCCTTTCAACCAAGAAAAGCTTATATCTGTACTTATTACCCAACAAAAAACTTTAGAAATATTATATTTCAACTTTGAATTGACACACTATAGCTAAACGCTCCCAAATAAAATTCTCAAAGAAACAACTATACGTAACCCACTTATTTGTACCGTGAGAAATTTGTAATCCACTGATTACGAAAGTCAAGCGCATAATAGAGACATGGGCGGAACTTTTGAATAGCTTTAAATAAATAAATCAAATAATATTTGCATAATCGCATGGGTGTTGTTACTAGAGAATGGGCAGCAGCGTTCTCTATGCGTTTTACCACCATACTGCGATCGCCAACCCGCCTGCCAAGCGTGGCGATTATAGCAAACCCTCCCAAATAGGGGGAGATCTATGTCCAGCGTTGGACGTATCTCGGCTGAAATTAAGATTATGATGACTTGCATGGGTCGATTGAAGAATAAGCTTCTCTTGCTGAGGGTGGGATGACCACATGCACAAGGGCGGATATCATGTCTTCGAATTTTAGTTTTTGTTATATTTTTGTTGTTATATCAAAAAAAAAATATACGAAAATCACGCGGACGGTGGAGTATGAAATTTAAATAAAGAATAAGTGCAAAAAGCGTGTGTTTTAACTTTTAACCGACCTTGTAGATAATTTTGTATTTTATTAAGTACCTTGTACTTGTTGACAGTCCTACACTGTCCTCCCATACCTATTAACACTGTAATTTGAAACCATGTAAAAGCCAATTATTTTTAAAAGACTAACCATGGAGTTTCTTGCCGGCTCTTCTCCATAGGAATCAACAATTTGGAACCGTGCACCTAGCTTCTGACGTTTCATAAGTGCCCATTGAGATTTATGCGAAGTAAAAATATTTAGATTATTTGATTTTTAATTAGTTGTTACTACTAAGATTTGATTGTGCATAACATTACAATTAGGTAGATAATGGTGCCGATTCCCTTAATCACAAACTAAACTAAATTTAAGTTCAGTGCATCTTTTTCTTTCTATTTCATTAAGGAAAGGACAGAAGATAAATTTTAGTTTAGTCCTGTCAAATTAATCAGCGCTTGACATAAATTGACGTAATTTTAGTAGGCAAGTTTTTAATCACGTCTAAACTTGAATGGAGTAGTGAGAGGCGCTGATTAATTTGACAGGACTAAACTAAATTTTTTCTTTTGTCCTCTTCTTAATGAAATACAAAGAAAAAGATGCACTGAACTTAAATTTAGTTTAGTTTGTGAACAAGGGAATCGGTACCATTAGCTAAACAATCTATAATATAAAAATGAATCGCTGAATGTGTTGCTGAGCGCAAATCTCGAGAGCAGCTGAACCGATTTAGCAAATTCTTTTTTTATAATATTCCTTGAAGTACGAGGATGGTTCTTACGAAGAGAAACATTTAAAAAATTGCCTGAAAAAGTCTAAAAACAACACTTTTCTATATTCCCATACAAAAGATTCGTAATAATACTTAAAAGTCAATTTGAACTTTAATACCTTACCATAAAGTTGAACTGAAGAGTTAAGTTTATCTGAAGAGTTTATTTGTTTGATTGAACGCGCTAATCTCAGGGACTATTGGTCCGAATTGAAAAAATATTTTTGTGTTGGGTAGCCTATTTATCGAGAAAGACTATAGGCCATGTAACATCACGCTACAACCAAGAGGAGCGGAGCAGTAATGAAACTTGTTGCAAAAACGGGGAAAATCGCACGGGTAGGCGATTCAACGCGACGGGAAGGGTCGGGAAAACAATAAATTTAACGCGGACGAAGTCGCGGGCAGAAGCTAGTTATGTTATGTAATCTTCGAATAGCCCCAAAGCTAAGTTTCTAAGTTTTGTCCTACTGTCGCGACATTAGGAATCGCGATCTAATATTTTTGTATGCAGGTGTTTCTGTGTCCAATAAATTTCTTTTCTTTGTCTTTGTCTTTCTTTCTTTCTTACTGTTTAGCCCATTTGCCCACCTAGAAATAAATCCTGTATCCACCCTAAATAACATTGATTGATGTTCGAACTGATACGGAAGCTAATGGTTGTGTTATGAACAGCCAAGCTGGTCACGGTTCGCACCTCTTCCTCTGTCAGTAAAAAGTTTTCTGGATTTTTGTAACACATTCTAAGAAAATAGTTAAGTTCTTCCATGAAGATTTCATCTTCGCCCGCTCGTTTCCTAATAAAAACGTTTGCCGAAGCGCATATTTTTCAGGGAGACCTATTAGGTAGTTAAAGAACGAAAATAGAAGAAAAAACAAAGAAAGAAGGAAAAGAAAGGAAGCAAAGAAAGAAAATAAAAAAGAACAGACAAAAGAAAGAAAGGAAATACGTCGATTTGCGGTAATCATGACCCTAAGACACCATGACCGAACCTCAACAAAAAATAAATAAAAGAAGCAGCTGCCAATCTTAGCTAGATTTTGCTGTTGTGTATCTTTAAAAGTAGCTACACAATCATCAATCAATAGATAACAATTGATTGATTAAAATGGCCTTTAAATAATTAATTAAGCAAATATCGAATAGCTGTAAGAATCACATTCGTGATATCCGATTTGACTTTCCCAAATTTAGTTAGCGTTTTAAGGTCATGGACTCATGACCTATTTAAGGCGCGGTGTTACCTCAATATTCACAAAACACTGGTGTCTTTGACAATCGAGTATGACGTAACGCAATGAAAATATACGACACAAAAAATACAGTGGACAGAGAAGGGTTTAAAGAAAAATTCTAACCGAATAGAATAGTGAAAAATTGTTTGATATTCCCAATAAAAATTGTTTCACAAAAAAAACTTTGACGTCGAACATCTCTGTATTTTCAGCGATAACAACATTTTTTTTTTAAGAGTTCAATAGAATAAACATTACTTTAAAACTTTAACCAGACAATTATTTAATTTAATGTGTGTAGTCCGAATAATCTAAATAAAACCGTAAAATAAATGCCAATTCGCAGCTTAGTCACATCGTCAATCCAAATATTTATTCAATTTTCAACCTTATTTGTTGGAGCTGTAGCATGTAGTTGTAGCATTTAAAATCGTAGTCAGTCCGCGCCTTAACCTGAATTTTTATCATGAGACCACATTCGCAATCACAATAATATCGTGGCAGGATTTTATAGTGTACTGGAATTCCAAACCTCTTTTGTTTTTCTGGGTGGGAAATCATCAAATAACGTCTCCCGCTCTGGGCGGAGCGGGAGGGCGTGTCAGACTTTTACTGACTAAAACCCACCCGTGTTCCTTCAGTTGCCCATGTGCCAGAGCCGCGGGCCGGGGAGACAATTGTGATAAAAAGGTTTTCATCATCATCATCATCCTATAATGTTCCCACTGCTGGGACACAGGCCTCCTCTCGGTGAGAGGGAATGGGCCATAATCCACCACGCGGGCGTATTGCGGGTTGGTAGATATCACATGTCTTCGAATTTTAGTTTTAAGACATGCCGGTTTCCTCACGATGTTTTCCTTCACCGTTTTGAGAGCAGTGGTGATGAAATTATTTACAGAAAGTAAAGCACCTGCTTGGATTCGACCCTGCGACCTATATAAATATAACTCGTAGGTCATGGCCGTTACCACTAGGCCAACGCTGCTCCAAAAAGGTTTTACAATAATTATTTTGAAATAGAAAACAAGTTTAATTTGCTCTTCATATTTTTACGATCGTCGTAAAAAGTTACGTAGGAATGATTCTTATTAACAAACTAGCTTCTGCCCGCGACTTCGTCTGCGTCAAATTTTTGCTCCCCTGACCCTTCCCGTCGCATCGAATTGCCTGCCAGTTTTCGACCATTTTTCATCGCTGCTTCGTTCCTTTTGACCATAGCGTGATGTTATATAGTCTTCCTCAATAAATAGGCTACCCAACACAAAAATATTTTTTCAATTTGAACCAGTCGTTCCTGAGATTAGCGCGTTCAACCAAACAAACAAACTCTTCAGCTTTATAATATTAGTATAGATAGTAGATTATGATATGTATTCAATTATCATTTAAGAAATAAAATTGTATACTTAACTAGCTTTTACCAGCGGCTTCGCCCGCGTATTACACATCCCAAACATCTCAAACTTTCCTCTTGAATCACTCTGTCTATTGATGAAAACCGCAGTAAAATCCGTTGCGTAGTTTAAAAGATCTAAGCGTACAGACGCGGGAAGTGACTTTGTTACACGCTTTATATTAGCTTCACTTGTATGTTTGTATGATTGTATATTTGTATGTTTGTATATTTGTATGTTTGTATATTTGTATGTTTGTTTGTAACCGACTCCTTATAATGCGATTTTGACCCACTAAAACGGGTGATATTTCGGATAAGAACAATTACAGACCGATCTCATTAGCGACAGTCATCGCGAAGGTATTTGACAGCATGCTTAATGCTCAGTTAAACAACACAATAACTTTGCACGATAACCAGTTTGGGTTCAGGCCCAAACTGTCCACAGATAGTGCTATATTGAGTTTAAAGCATGCTGTCAGATATTACACGGACCGGAGCACGCCTGTTTACGCCTGCTTCCTGGATCTGTCCAGGGCTTTTGACCTGGTTTCGTACAAAGTGCTGTGGAAAAAGTTGCTCGATAGGCGAGTTGCGCCTGAAGTTGTTAAAATCATCCAGCACTGGTACGGGAACCAGGTCAATAATGTTAAATGGTCGGGAGCTCTGTCGGACTCGTACAGATTGGAGTGCGGGGTGAGGCAGGGGGGGTTGAGCTCACCAACGCTCTTCAATCTGTATATCGATGGACTTATTGCCGAGCTCAGCAGCCGTCATGTTGGATGCCATGTTGATGATGTTTGTTTTAACAACATAAGCTACGCTGATGATATGGTGCTGCTGAGCGCGTCAATAGGGGGACTCAGAGAGCTAATAAGCATTTGCGAAGCGTACGCTCACACAAACAGCGAGCTTATGGTTTTCAATGCGGGTTCTAAGTGTCCGGCGGAGGTTCCACCAGTAAGGCTATGTGGGGTGTCCTTGGAGCGGGTACACACTTTTAAGTATCTGGGCCATATTGTGACGTCCGACCTAAAGGACGACGCTGATATTGAGCGAGAAAGGAGGGCGCTGTCGGTGAGGGCGAATATGATTGCCCGCAGGTTTGCTCGTAGCTCCAAGGATGTGAAGATCACCTTGTTTCGAGCCATATTTGCAGAAATCCTACAGTGCTCTCCGCGTTCAATATAATAACGCGCTGAGAGCGCTGCTGCGGCTGCCTCGCTTCTGCAGCGCTTCGGGAATGTTCGCAAGCGTCCGCATTGACTGTTTTTATGCCAGCATGCGCAAGAGGGCGACCTCGTTAGCGAGTAGAGTGCGGGGCAGTGCCAACAGTCTTCTTACCGCTGTTGCCAATAGGTCGGACGGACCTTTCATGCAGCACTGGCAGGCCTTACATGCACCCGTATATCGGGCCTGGGGCAGGTAAAAATGTAAATAATCACCACGGAATTTAAAATAGCTTTTTAGTGTAATTTAATTATTTTGATTTTGTAGTTAACTTATTTTATTATTATTTTTAATTTATTATTTTGATTTTATAATTGACTTATTTTATTTTTAATTTTGACATTTTATATTTTTAGTTGGCAAGAAAATATTGTATTAATTTAAAATTTATGTTGTCTAGTATATTTTAGTATTGTGTGGTGTGTATTTTGTCTAAATAAACTAAATTATGGATCGTTGTGTCTGATGTAAATAAATTAAATAAATAAACGACCAGATTTCATTCAAACTTTGCACACCTGTCAAGGACTGATGACAATGCAATAATTTCATAAATTTGTGCCATTATCCACTTTTTGGTTACCAGGACAGCAAAAAAACTGTCACAAACTACGCTGTCATACGTCTCAAAATTCGAAATACCCTAAAAAATAGAAAATAAATAATAGTTTAAAAAAACTAATAAAAACTTTTTTACAAAAAAAAACAACCGACTTCCTTAAAAAAACTTTTTTGCAAAAAAAAAACAACCGACTTCCTTAAAAACACTACAAAGTGAAAAATAACTTTAATTTCGGTAGTCGGTGTCTTAGGATCTGTATTTATGGTTTTCTTGCCACCGACTTCCGAAATTAAAGTTATTTTTCACTTTGTAGTGTTTTTAAGGAAGTCGGTTGTTTTTTTTTTTGCAAAAAAGTTTTTATTTTTAAATTTTTAGTTGTGGTATTCACCCTGCACTAATTCCAAACAAACAATGCATATTTATGCGATAGCAGAAATCGCGGTTGATTTCCTGTCATTTTTTAAAGAGTTCCGGTGTCTGTCTCCCGAACTCATCATCAGATCTATATGAAAATTATATGGGACCATTTCGGAATAAACCCCTTTCGAACAAAAAAAGAATTTTGCAAATCCGTCTATATATGACGGAGTTATGGCCGAACATACATAAAAAAAATTAAAAAAAAACATATAAACATCCGAATTGATAACCTCCTCCTTTTTGAAGTCGGTTAAAAAACGCACTTTTTAGTTTGGTTTTCCATGGAAGCGTGTTTTTTTTTTGTTTTTTTAAACTATTATTTATTTTATACTATGTCAAGAAAGTAACACAATTTCAACATAAAGACTCTCCCGTGCTTTGGAAAGCACGTTAAGCCGTTGGTCTCAGCTGTCATTTATGAATCTTTGATAGACGTTACGGATCGTCAGAAGCCTTAGGCCTGAAACTGCGCTAAGCGGGCTCCCGCGACGAGCAACCGTCGCGTGTCTACGCGCGAGGATACGCGGGTGGGCTCTGTGGGAACACTACGGGCCCCGTCGCGGGTACCCGTTGCGGCGTTTTATTTACGCAGTGTCGCTAGTTCATAGCGTTATTAACTGAACAAGCCCGTGCGTTACCGCTAGCGGGTACCGCGCGTGCTCCCGCGCGGGTAGCCGTCGCATGGAGGTGGGCACCGTTGCGCTGGCGCGGGGCCCGCCTCCCCGCAACGTATACCCGCGCAGGGCCCCGCGACTATGCACTTTTGTATGGTACCGCGCAGGCGCCCGCTTAACGCAGTTTCAGGCCTTAATCTACAGAAGCTCGAGAGTCTGACAACCAGTTTTACCAAGCGAATAAAATAATAAAATATATATATAAAATATAAAAAAATAGCAAAGAAAATTTTTAGATTAGTCCTGTCAATTTATCAGCGCCTGTCACTACTCCATACAAGTTTAGACGTGATTAAAAACTTGCCTACTAAAATTACGTCAAGCGCTGATTAATTTGACAGGACTAAACTAAAATTTATCTTCTGTCCTTTCCTTAATGAAATAGAAAGAAAAACATGCACTGAACTTAAATTTAGTTTAGTTTGTGAATAAGGGAATCGGCACCATTGTCGTTGAGATCAATTTACACTCATATTAGAGCTATAGAGATTACCTACTGTGCAAAAATTATACCTTATCGTCACAGATAATCAGAAGCCCGAAAATCTGACAACTAGTCTTACCAAGGGGTATGGTATTACTCAGTATGTAAACTATGTAACTATTACAGGTTGTGGACGACCCCAACATAGTAGCAGATAGGTAAATTGTTACTGTCAAAAGTGATAAAGAAATTACTGGGTTGACCTTGACCTCGCCGCTGGAATTTTTTTATGGAGTGAGTGGCTGTGTCCTAATACAGCCTCTCTGAGAGGGCCGAGCGGACTAAGAGGGCGTGGCCCAGTGCGGGTTGGTACATGTCACATGTCTTCCAATTTTTGGTTCTAGGACATGCCGGTTTCCTCACGATGGTTTCCTTCACCGTTTTGAAAACAGTGGTTATGAAATTATTTACTCAAAGTAACAGCTTTTTTTTGTGGGTGGGAAATCATCGAATGACGTCGCCCGCTCTGGGTGGAACAGAAGGGCCTGTGAGACTTTTACTGACTAAAACCCACCCGTGTTCCTTCAGTTGCCCATGTGCCAGGGTCACGGTATCTCTTTCGAACAATCTCGCGACCCTGGCAGGTCTCGTGACCCTGGCAGGAAAGTAACAGCTTAACGTTCTTTCCCACTTGACTTGATATGTAAAGATGGTCACCCATCCACGGATCAACCGCGGCAAGCGCAGCTTAACCTGATCGACCCGCACAGCTTATTATTTAGCCACAAACCCGGAGATATTCAACTTTATTTTTATTAAATAAAAACTAGTTTAATTAAGCTTATCCAATTAACCTTTAAATTAAAAATCGTTTTAGTAACAAAATAAATATTATAATGTGGAGACAATAAAAATAAAAAAGTTTCACTATCGTTATAAAAATACAAAATAGTTTTTTCTTCTTCTTAATTTTTTTTACGATCATCGTAAAAAGATACGTTAGATTGTATCTTATTAACATAGATAACTAGTGACCCACTCCGTCAGACCACAGATTAAATAATCCGAATAGAATGATAACTTCTTAAGGTGAATGCTCCAAGCCAGCCCGCGAAATTCAAAATTTCTTGCGTTTATTGCAATTTGCAGGCCAGTGCTAGGTTGTATGTTGATTATAATATTATTCGCGCCTGTAAGACGTATGTAGTTACAGAATTATAATCATCAAAATCACCAATACAACCCTCCAAGTTCATAAAGGCCTAACACTACATACTACATATGTCTTACAGGCGCGAATAATATTTTAATCAACATACAACCTAGCTAACATTGGCCTGCAAATTGCAAAAAACGTAAGAAATTTTGAATTTCGCGGGCTGGTCGGAGCATCCCCATTAAAAATCTTTTGTAATAAGGGTCAGTGCGCACTGCGCTAAGCTGAAATGCGGTGCGTTATTTCTGCCGCACAGTAAAACTGTTCCGTTGGTCTCGTGGTCGTGACTGCTGAGTGTGGGTTCCCGGTGCGATTGTCAGGTCAGACAAAGTGTTTTTGGGTTTATCTATTAAGAATTTCTTAATAACACAAAGCCCAGGGTGCTTACTCTCGAATATAATTCCCATAGATCGACATTTGAATTGTTAGTCAAACGGCAGTGATTGGCTGCACTCACTGAGTCTAGCCAATCCCTGACGTTTAACTCAACCAACTGACGTTTGACCAATGTCAATCTATTGGAATTATATTCGAGAGTAAGCACCCTGTTTTGCCATGTTTTGTTTTATAATATTAATTACTTACATAATACTGTATAGAATCAAGTTCTTCTAACTTAACAGACAGCTGTGCTGCTGGACAGTTTGTTGCGCCACTTCTTCCCAGCTAAAGCACTAGGAAGTGTCGAAGGGCGGGCGTTTTGGGGGGACTGTCTCATGTAACTTTGACGTTCAAAAAGTGCTAACTCTCAGCCTAGTTTGAATAAATGACTTTTGATTTTGATTTTACCCGGTGCCGGAGTTTGAAAGTTGGCGGTGTGATACCCCTGTGCCTCGGAAAGCAAGTTAAGACAACACGACTGGAGAGAGAACAGGCGCAGAACGCGGCTGATCTCTCTCCAGTCGTGTCGGATTGCCGTCCCATTGGGCTATGAGAGTGAGGGAAAAGAGAGTGCCCGCGCACACTTAGGGCACTATAATACATATCTTCCGCCCCAATGGCTGGTCTCCGTTGAGATCGTCCGCCATGGCTGAATTAAGGCCTGGAGGACTATAAACGGTATAACAAACGCAAACAAGAGTTTACCCAACAATTTATAGAGCATCCCTAGACAACGTTAATGCCTGTTAGTCTAGTGGTTACTGACCCTGACTGCTAAGACTGAGGTCGCGGGTTCGATTCCCACCCAGGACAAATTTTTGTGTGTTGAGGACGATCATTTGTTCTGTGTCTGGGTGTAATTTATCTATAATATGTATGTATTTAGAAATATATAAGTATGTTTATCAGTTGTCTGGTTGCAATAGTTCTGCCTAGTTTGGGATCAGATAACGGTTTGTTGGTTGTTCTATAATATTTATTTATTTATTAGGGCTAGCGCGCACTGCGGTGCGGTGGAATGCGGTGCGTTATTTCCGCCATACGGTAAAACGAACGCAACCAAGAGCTTCTTAAGCTCTACGCAGGCCATCCAGGACACACCACCCTTTTTGAGAAACAAACTACTGGAAAGAGAAACATCCACCATCTGCCGACTTCGTTAAACTACAGGAACAAAAGCCTTCCGGGCGTGATCTGCAGTGGCCTATATGGAAAGCTCTCAATCGATTACATACCCAAGTAGGCCGCTGTAGACACAAAATAAATATTGGCAAAATATGGGTGAATTCTTCACCTCCGCTTCCTCCTTCGAGGAAAATGGGAATATTGGGAAAGGCTATATACCATCACGCTACGATCAAAAAGAGCGGAGCAGCGACAAAAAATGGACGAAATCTGGCAGGCAATTCGATGCGACGGGAAGGGTCAGGGGAGCAAAATTTGACGCGAAGTCGCGGGCAGAAGCTAGTGTTATAATAATTACTAGAAAAGTCTTGAATTCTTTAAAAATAATTCCAGTTTCACGGTGACGCCAAATTGTCGAATAATATTTGAGCAATAAAACAATGAATTAATTAATTACATATGCATTCTTATACCTATTTAATCGTTTTTATAAGAAAATTACCTAATATTATAATTAAGAACAATACCCAAAAATTCGCCATCATGCGTACATAAAAGATTTTTTTACGATAATTTTACGATCGTCGTAAAAATTTACATAAGTACCTTAATACATATTCTCATTAAATAAATATACGAGTACATGTCGCCGTCAAATTGTAAATACCGAATCTATCGAAATATTGGTAATTGCAAAAACCATTTACAATTTAACGCATTATTTTTCGATAGATTACAATCTGTCCTTGGCAAAACGAAAAACAAAATTTTGTTGCGTTGCCAACCATATTCCTAAATAATAAATTTTATGATGTTTAGTTTCAAAATGAAGTGCTTTCCACGCAACTTCATCCCCTTTTCAGCTTTTCGGGGGTAAAATTATTAAAAACGCTGAAATACCTACGTATAAATAATTCTATACCTAAACACAAAATTTGAAGATCCTACCTTAGAAACTGACGGACTTTCATACAAACTTCCACCCCCTATTTCGCCCCTTCACGGGAGGAGTTTCCTAAAATCCGGTCCGGGTCCGGATTTTCTAAGGTCCGCTAGTTTGTGAGATTTCGTGATTAATCAGTGAGTGAATAAATGTATGATTGAGTGACCTCTCACTTTTATTAACTAGCTTTTGCCCGCGTGGATGTCGGAAATTAACGCAGGAGGACGTACTATCGCGGTAAGATGTGTTAATTCCGGTTATCATCATCATTTCATGACTGGCCTGTTAGTCTAGTGGTTAGTGACCCTGACTGCTAAGACTGAGGTCGTGGGTTCGATTCCCACCCAGGACAAATCTTTGTGTGATGAGCACGATCATTTGTTCTGTGTCTGGGTGTAATTTATCTATAATATGTATGTATTTAGAAATATATAAGTATGTTTATCAGTTGTCTGGTTACCATAGTACAGGCTCTGCCTAGTTTGGGATCAGATAACGTTGTGTTGGTTGTCCTAAGATATTTATTTATTTTATTTTATTTCAGCCGTGAGACGTCCACTGCTGGACTTAGGCCTCCCCCAATTTGGGGGGCTTTGCCATAATCGCCACGCTTGGCAAGCGGGTTGGCGATCGCAGTATGGTGGTAAAATGCATAGAGAACGCTGCTGCCCATTCTCTAGTAATTGCCTTAGTCGCCTTTTACGACACCCACGGGAAAAAATGGGGTGGTGTTATTCTTTTCGTCCGGCACCACACGGTTGAATTCAGGTTATATTATAGGTAATAGCTGTTACCCGTGACTTCGTCCGCGTGGTATTTAACAAAAAGTTTTTCATATAAACTGTCTTTGAAAACTACGCTGACATACGTTTCAAAATTCAGCGTGTTTTTTGTTTTTTTTTTTAAACTATTATTTATTTTTTCTTAAATAAAAGTAGCCTAAGTTACTCCTTGTTACATCAGCTATCTGCCAGTGAAAGTTCCGTCAAAATCGGTGCAGCCATTTCAGAGATTAGCCGGAACAAACAGACAGACAGACAAAAATTGTAAAAAAAAAATGTTTTGGTATATGTACCGTGTATACATCCATATTCACTTAGTAAAAAGTGGTTATCTTAATATTAAAAACAGACACTCCAATTTCATTTATTTGTATGTATAGATATTTATGGTGGCAATTGTCATAAACATTCTGCTCCAGCCCGTCAATTGCTGTCCTCTACCAGCGATGCCCTAAGCCGAGGTCCGTACCCTACAGGAGGTGCCCTTAGCGAGTACCTAGTCGTTCTAGTTTTAAGGTTTTTAATCCCTGGGGCTTACTCTTCAACCTAATTTTAATTCCAATCTAAAGCCAATACGATTCCAATGTTAATTTTGCATACACGTGATTTGGTACTCTTGAAAACAATCGTGTCAACATTGGAACAACAACAACGCCTGATCTCGATTCCACTTAGTTCTCCAAACACCCAATTTAAACACATTTTGGCGCTAGCGTCGAACTCAAGAATACGAAACGTCAAAATTCCAATGTCAATCGATCAGAATTAAAATCAAGAGTAAGCACCCTGGCTGGAGGCCTTCATTTATCAAGGTAGCCACAGGCAAGTACGGTTAAGCAGCCGAAAACCTCATAGGATGACCTGCGAGATGGCATTAAAAAAAAAAACAATAAGGTTGCTATCGTCAGAAGTAAAATAGCAGCCCCCCTAGGCAAGTTACAACCGTTTCGTATCGAATTCCGTTCTCCAATCGGTAACGCCTCGATGTCAGCAATTGTAGAAAACGATAAGTTGGTAGCCATGTTGACGCGCTTGAGTCGGCGGCTCGTTCTACAATGTCTCTAGAAAAACGACAATATAACAAAGGATGTAGCGTTGAACATTGTAGAAACGATAACAATTCATTCATCATTTGTTCTGTGTCTGGGTGTTATTTATCTATAATATGTATGTATTTAGAAATATATAAGTATGTTTATCAGTTGTCTAGTACCCATAACACAAGCTCTGCTTAGCTTGGGACTAGATGGCGTTGTGTGATAGTTGTGGAATATTATTATTATTATTTTCTTATATATATTTATATATCTCGGGATCCTAGGATCCCGGTCTTTTAGAAGGCGTACGAGGGGCCGAAGCCAACTCGCAGAGGCCCCTTAGAAAATTTAAATGAAGTGAGGCACTAACCGACGGTTATCCCCGTATGCACTGTGCAAGTGCACCCAAGGACAACCTCCGGTTGGTGTTGGACTATTGCAGGATATGGAAACCAAGATGTTGGACTATGTATTTGATTGGCTAAAATGGACTGGTTACCAAGAACTATGGAAGGTCTATGGCCCCTGCCGCATCAATGTTTGTATTTACACGGATTAAATGGCAGGGGGTGACTTGCACACTCAATAATGGGCCCCCGGAAACCGTCGCTGGCACATAGTGACCCAGCGACAAGGGGGCAACACTTCCTGAGGTGCTTGAGAAGTGGAGAGGTATTCCACGGCTTTCAGAACAATCCCAGAGCCCGGAAGATGGTCAATATCCCTACGAGCACTTACTGGAATACTTCCTTTCCCCGAGCACGTTTGCTCTTGCGAATCTCCACTCAAGCCGGCCAATAAAGGCAAGAATGAGGTGGGAGCTCTGAACCTCTTCATTGTTCACTCCAGCCGGCCAATAAAGGCAAGCCAGAGATGAGGAACAAGAATTCTCCCGGGAGATAGGGTCCGTGGGGTCGCTACTGCCCAACAGCACGCCACATGCTGCCCTGCGGGTTTATTATTATTATTATTTTTATTTATGTTAACATATCTCGGGACCCTAGGATCCCGGTCTTTTGGAAGGCGTACGAGGGGCCGAAGCCAACTCGCAGAGGCCCCTTAGACAATTTTAAATGATGAGGGGGCACCAACCGACGATTATCCCTGTATGCACTATGCAAGTGCATCCAAAGACAATCCCCGGTTGGAGCAGAACTATTACAGAATATGGAAACAAAGCAAATTAGGCTATAGGTTTGGATGGCTATAGTGGATTGGTAACCGCAACTATGGAGGGACTATGGCCCCTGCCTGATCAATGTTTTGTATACACGGATAAAATGGCAGGGGGTGACTTGCACACTCAATAATGGGCCCCCGGGAAACGTCGCTAGCACATAGTGACGTAGCGACAAGGGGGCAACACTTCCTGAGGTGCTTGAGAAGTGGAGAGGTATTCCACGGCTTTCAGAACAATCCCAGAGCCCGGAAGATGGTCAAGATCCCTACGAGCACTTACTGGAATACTTCCTTTCCCCGAGCACGTTTGCTCTTGCGAATCTCCACTCAAGCCAGCCAATAAAGGCAAGAATGAGGCGGGAGCTCTGAACCTCATCAGTATTCACTCCAGCCGGCCAATAAAGGCAAGCCAGAGATGAGGAACAAGAATTCTCCCAGGAGATAGGGTCCGTGGGGTCGCTACTGCCCAACAGCTCGCCACAAGCTGCCCTGCGGGTTATTATTATTATTATTATTCTATCATATTGAACGATATGAACTTGGCTACGTATTGTCTATTCGTTTGTTCTAACCACGTGACTTAACGTTGAGATGATTTCATTCCCATACATTTGATTAGTTTTCGACTAGCGTTAACGATTGCAGATTATCAACTTGGCTAGGGGTGCTGAACAGACAATTACTATCAACTACGTTCTACGGGACCAAACGTTTCATTATAATCACTAGAAAAAGAATGAATTCCTTAAAAAATACGTATACCTATATTTCCAGTTTTAAGGTAGTATACCAAATTGGCGAAGAATATTGATGCAATAAAAAAGTTAATTAATTTATTATCTATTCTAATTTTTTAATTAATGTAATCCGTTTTCCTATTCAGACGGTTTTTAAATAATAAGATGGAAAATAAAACCTTATTTATTTATTTAGCGTCTAGGATTTAAAACCGGTAGGTAAGTGATTGGAGATTAAAAATAATATGACAAAATGTTGACAGTGGAAATTAGAAAAAGTCAAACGAGTTTTGAAAGAACAGTAGCTTTAAAACTTGCACTGCTCTTTCTTTCTAGTCCATTCGAAACATGACAGGCGCTTTCATCATTAGTTCAATCGAAAGACATCCACAGCTGTCCCCCAATTCGGGGATCTTGCCATAATCTTGACTTTGGGTTGGCGATCGCAGTATGGTGGTAAAATGCATAGAGGATGCTACTGCCCATGTTCTCTGGTAACATACTTCTCTACTGACAGGCGCTTTCATCAACTCAGCCTATCACAGTCCACTGTTGGACATAGGCCTCTCCCATGTAGCGTCACAACACCCTGTCCTCCGCCTTCCGCATCCAGTCTGCCCCAGCCACTTTCCTAAGGTCGTCGGTCCATCTAGCTGGGGGGCGTCCCACACTACGCTTGCCGATACGCGGTCTCTACTCCAGGACTCGTCTGCCCCACCGGCCATCGGCCCTTCGACAGACATGGCCAGCCCATTGTCACTTCAGATTACTTACTCTGCGAGCTATGTCGATAACTCCAGTTCTTTTCCAGATAATTTCGTTTCTGATTTTATCCTTCAAAGAGACTCCGAGCATAGCCCGCTCCATAGTGCACTGAGCGACCTTGAATTTGTGGACCAGTACAACTGTCAGTGTCCACGTTTCGGCACTGTATGTCATTACGGGCAGGACGCACTGGTTGAAGACCTTAGTCTTCAGACATTGCGGGATAGGTGACGAAACGACAAGCGGTTTACTTAGTGTAAATTATTTCATCACCACTGCTCTCAAATCGACGAAGGACCTGGGAAACTAAGATCCAAGAAAAGCACGAATGTCCTGAAAATCAAGACTCGATAAAACAATGAAACAATATGGCCGCCCCAAAATTATTTAGGTAACATTCAAATTCATTCGTTAAATGACAAATATATCAAATTGTACTTTTAAAGGCCAACACTTGCCATTCACGATTCAAACGGTTTCATTCTCATTGTTTTGTCAACGTATCCGAACTGACGACATTTTGGCGGGAATTTTGACGTGTAACTGTCAGTCAAACTGTTAAACTATTTGCCCTTTTAAATTGATATTGTAATTTATTGCATGATACGTAACTCCCTACCTTTCAGTAGCACGCATTCTTCTAACATATCGAAATACCACGATAATCATTAATTGTATGATGAATTTATTGTTGCCCCGACCCTTCCCGTCGCATCAAATCGCCCGCCTTTGCGATGTCTTCGTATTCCAAACTTTTTTTCTTTTTGCTCCTAAAGGTCCTAAAGTGTTGTATTATAGCCTTATTCGTTAGATGGGCTATCCAATAGTAAACGTAGTTGCTGAGATTATACGTTCAACCAAATAAATTCTTCAGCTTTATAACATTAGCGTAGAAAACAATATAAGTCAGTAGGTATACTTTGACATTCAAGCCACATTTACACAGAAACAAACATGCCTAAATAACTCAAATGATTTGTTTCTATTGTCAAAAAGGGTAAATTCCATAAATTCCTTAGGGTTCATAATAAATTTCAAACTAATTAATATTAATGCTTCTATAACTTGTCAATTCTGACTCTAAGCGTACATCTGCCAGGGTCGGGAGATTTCGGCTGTGAAATATCAAAACCTAAATTTTACAGGAGAGCTGAAAAACGAAATGAAATGAAATTTATTTTGCAAGAATTGTAGTACATTACAGATGGTCGGGTTATTTTACAGTATCTAATACAATTCGCTAAACCTATACACCGATTTCCGTAACTATATTTTTACTCTAGATAGTTTCCGACTTTGTGTAACTTCGTATTTGACTAATTTCTGGGAGTTTTTGCTAGCCTAGTATGTGGAGGATGGTCTATAAGGTCGAAAAATGCAAAAACACCCGTTTAAAAAAAAACTTGAGTGGTGTCAAGGGACACCCGGATGGAAGGAAGTTCCTTTCCAGGATTCATTATTGTTATTTTTTTTTAAATTATTAACCTGTATACACTCAACAAAAATACTCTCTCTCTCTCTCTTTCTCCCTCTCTCTCTCTTTCTCTCTCTCTCTACTCACAACAAAAAAACAACAACATACAAAACAAATACAAACAACAAAATATATACGGTCGAAGAGTTGAGAAACCTCCTCATTTTTTTGAAGTCGGTTAAAAAGTGTCGTTACAACTTTCTCTTAATTTCCGTCTAGCCCCCTTTCGCAAAGCGCCATAAGGAACTTCGTTCCAAAATGTCAGGTATATATCATTTGATGATTTCCCACCCACAAAAGAAAGCATACGGAGTACAAACATACATAGACTCACGACTTTTTCCCATGGGGGTAGGCAGAAACTTCAGAACGCCATCTGCTACGATCTCTACACACTCCTTTTGCCTCGTTTAAGTTCATACATCTGGTCATACACACACGCCGGTTGCGAGTACAACGCACCTGACCTTTCTGTAGAACATCACCAATAAGGTCACTATATTAACTCTAAGCATTGTTTGAAACGGCAGTTACAATATCAACGTAATAACAGCCGCACGTGTCGAATAATGAGGTTAAGCTACGCTTACTGCGGTTGATCCCTGGATGGTCGAATAAACAGGGTATAATGTTCCCACTGCTGGGACACAGGCCACTTCTCTGCAAGGGAGTGGACTATAACCTACCACGCGGGTCCAGTGCGGGTTGGTAGATGTCATATGTCTTCGAACTTTCGGTTCTAGGACATGACGGTTTCCTCACGATGTTTTCCTTTACCGTTTTGAGAGCAGTGGTGATGAAATGTTTTACTCAAAGTAAAACGCTTACTTGGGTTCGAAGTCAAGGCCTACAACTCGTAAATCGTTGGTCGTGGCTTCAAACCTAGAGGGATAATTGCGGAACTTTTTATCGATAGGAATTGGTTTAATATTCATAGTTAAACAACATTCATTGCGTTATGTACGTTGCTGAGCCGACAATTTACTCGAACAAATGACGCAATGGGTTAGAAATAATCTTCAATCCCATTCAGATTCTGATAAATTGTGCGTTTCGCAATTAGGGTGAAGGCAGGCGTTTAAATACCAAAATCCTTCCATGCTTCGTTAAACCGTTGGTCTGGGCTGTCATAGGTGGATCTTTGAATCTTTGACAGTTGGCATACATGTATATCAGTAGATAGTCATCAATCATCATTCTCCCCCTTATCCCAATTTATTAGCGGTCGGCGCAACATGTGTTTCTCTTCCATACAGTGGCGGCGCTAGACCACACATGTGGACGTCGGCGACATCAAGTTCGCGAGGCCTCTATTACTTCGCAGTAAAAAAAATATCGTTATATTAAGTGAGCCAAATTATAAAATAATGTATGAGTAAACGAGTGGTGACAAAAAATAATTACGCACATAGAAATTAAAATAGTCGAACTTTTCGGCTTTTAGCCTCACTGAATTTTTTCAGGATTGTGTCGTAGACTAGCCGCTATTTCAGCTTCGAAAATTTTCACCCAGTACAGATATTGTGTCGGGCAGTGCGTGTGAAAACGCTCATTCGAGCGAAACTTTCATTTCATAGTGTTGCCAGACGGACGATTCTGAATACCCGTAAAGTACTACTCACTTCCATCTCACACGTGTTCGAAAATAATAAAAGTCATTATCAACTGCTTAGCTTTTTTCCGAATTGTTTGCGGTCGGCTACCTAAGCCAAGATGATTGGCGAAACGAAAATGAATAGCTAACTTGTCAAACATTTTCGAGGCCCCCTCAGGCGCGAGGCCGTCGGCGGTGGTCGACGTCGCTGACGCCTAGCGCCGCAACTGCTTCCACACTTCTCTATTAGTCGTCATCTCAGTAGTGACACCTTTTCTATCCATATCATAATTCACACAGTCCATCCATCGTTTCTTTGGTCTCCCTCTACTCTTATAGCCATCGACATTCATACTGGCATTTTGACTGGCCTGTTAGTCTAGTGGTTAGTGACCCTGACTGCTAAGACTGAGGTTGTGGGTTCGATTCCCACCCAGGACAAATGTTTGTGTGATGAGCATAATCATTTGTTCTGTGTCTGGTTGTAATTTATCTATAATATGTATGTATTTAGAAATATTTAAGTATATTTATCAGTTGTCTGGTACAGGCTCTGCCTAGTTTGGGATCAGATAACAGTGTGTTGGTTGTCCAAAGATATTATATTATACTCAAAACTTTCCTCACGACAATTTCTTCATTCCTCCGCTTCACACTCCAAGTAGATAATTGATATTAAAATCTATTAATAAATTGAAATGCATATTCGTTTTAGAATACTTGTTTTTCCAGTGTCCGCAATTCTCTGTCGCATTCCTACACTTTTGTAACTGACAATTATAATTTTATGAAATTGCAACACTGAAAATCGGTTTCACGCACACTTTTTTTGTTGCATTTTTTACGTAAAGAATAGGTATTACAAAATAGTTATATAGCTATTCAAAACTTGAACTATCACGAAAAATGGCTATTTCTCAAAGGTTTTCTTTCCTCAATTAGCAACTGAATGATGCTTTTAAACCAACTATTTATCTTCTGCTATTAAACTTTTTGTCCGATTTAATCCCGTGGCTGTCGTAAGAGGCGACTAAGGGACTCACTAGAGAATGGGCAACAGCGTTCTCTATGTATTTTACCACCATATTGCGATCGCCAACCCGCCTGCCGAGCGAGCGTGGCGATTATGACAAACTCCCCCAAACTGGGTGAGGCCTATGCCCAGCAGTGGACGTGTTTCGGCTGAAATGATGATGATTAAAGTTTTTTGTCAACGTTTCTTACCAACTAGCTTTTGCCAGCTGCTCCACGCACGTATTACACATAAAAACCTTCATCTTGAATCACTCTATCTATTGATGACACCAAATTAAAATCCGTTGCGTAGTTAAAAGATCTATGCGAATAGACAGCGGAAGCGACTTGTAATACTATGTAAAGAAGAGGAGGATTGTAGAAGTCAATTAGGCTGTCGCGCCATGTAAAATACTGGTATTTAGCTGCATACCATTTCACTGGAATCCAAGTCGATCTCAATGTTTTCGAGTGGGATAAAAGTCAGGCAGATGAAGAATATTGGTGGGGCGTGTGACTGAGTAATTATTACAGGTTAATCTTCGCTTGCCGCGGTTGTTCCCTGCATAGATAATTAATCATCTTGACATACCTAGACCTCCCCGTGCCTCGAAAAGCACGTAAAGCCGTTGGTCTCAGCTGTTATTCGCGTATCTTAGACAGTCGTTACGGGTCGTCAGAACTCCGAAAGTCTGAGAACCCGTCTTGCCAAGGGGTTTTGGTATTACACAGTAACTTGGTTGTGAAGGTCTGATAGGCAATCATCATCATTTTAGCCGTAAGATGTCCACTGCTGGACTTAGGCCTCCCCCAATTTGGGGGGCTTTGCCATAATCGCCGCGCTTGGCAGGCGGGTTGGCGATCGCAGTATGGTGGTAGAATACATAGAGAACGCTGCTGCGCATTCTTCCCTTAGTCGCCTTTTACGACACCCACGGGAAGAAATGGGGTGGTGTTATTCTTTACGTCCGGCACCACACGGTACGATACACGGTGCACTGATAGGCAATAGTTCCTGTACCGTGTGTTCCGTGTCTTAGGATCTGTATTTATAGTTTTTTTGCCACCGACTTCCGAAATTAAAGTTATTTTTCACTTTGTAGTGTTTTTAAGGAAGTCGGTTGTTTTTTTTTTTGTAAAAAAGTTTTTATTTTTACATTTTTAGTTGTGGTATCCACCCCGCACTAATTCCAAAGAAACAATGCATATTTATGCGATAGCAGAAATCGCGGATGATTTGCTGTCATTTTTAAAGAGTTCCGGTGTCTATCTCTGGAACTCATCATCAAATCTATATGAAATTTATATGGGACTATTTCGGAATAAACCCCTTTCAAACAAAAAAAGAATTTTACAAATCCGTGTATATATGACGGAGTTATGGCCGAACATACATAAAAAAAAAAAAAACATAAACATCCGAATTGAGAACCTCCTCCTTTTTGAAGTCGGTTAAAAATACTGGTAATCAGCTGCATCTGGTTAAACTTGAAGCCGACCCCAACATAGTTGAGGAAGGGCTAGGTAGACGATGATGATGAAGAAGAATATCGGTGGCCTAAAAGACAAATTAGTCGTAACTTAGCATGGGTTTCTTGCATTAGGACTGGGTGGTTCTCATGCAAGGAACTCGACAAAAATGTGATTTTTTCACCATTTTTCGATATATAAAGAAGTTTTTTAGAGTTTCAGGCTCTCGCTATTTTTTTGGGCTACGAATAATAATAATAATAATATTCCACAACTATCACACAACGCCATCTAGTCCCAAGCTAAGCAGAGCTTGTGTTATGGGTACTAGACAACTGATAAACATACTTATATATATTTCTAAATACATACATATTATAGATAAATTACAGTACCAACAGTTTAACGTGCTTTCAGAGGCACGGAGGGGTCCTTATTTAACATTAATTGTCACCCATCCACGGGGTTAAAGCGGCTAGCAAAGCTTTTAACCTAGATCGACTGAGTTTATTTATTTATTCATATTTGTGTATTTAATTGTGTGGGTTTGCCGGGAGCTTAACTCCCGATATTGCAACTACCAATCCACTGCAATACTTACCAAGTCTTCTCCTATTCACAGATTTGTGAATCAGCGATTGACATTAGGAACAAAATAATTGATGTGGTGTAAATACATGAAGTGACAACTTCGTGAGCAACAAGACGGATTAACATTTTAAGTTCTAATACGCGTAACTGCCTGAGAACGATGTAAACTAAAGATTTAACCTTTAAATAAATGACCTTCACGAAGGATGCTACTGTGTGTCGGATGCGCAGTCATCCCCGAATCTCAGATGGAACTAGGGTTGCCAAGTCTTAAAACCGAAAAGCCGGACAGACCAGTCAGTTAAGCCGGACATTTGGGTAAAAAGGTCTGACATCTTTAATTATTTAATCTTAAAACAAACTTAAACAAAACACTAACGAAATAACGTTCAAATAAATAAGTAACATAAACGAATTAATGTTTTTGATTGGCAGACACATGCTTTAAAAGCTAATTTTTCAGTAATAAGGCGGGGAGGACAGTACTAGTTCGCTCCCTTGCGCTAGCGACACAAAGTGAGGCGGGCGGAGCGGAAACCAAGGCAAATATGATCAAATTTGAAAAGCCTAACAAAAAGCCGGACAGGCCGGACACCGTCTAATTTGGCCGGACACACAACCAAAAAGCCTGACTGTGTCCGGTTTTATCCGGACGCCTGGCAACCCTAGATGAAACCCAAAACTAAAAATATTACACATCATTTATAATGTTTCCCCTTGTTCCGTGTGGTGACGGACGTAAAGAACAAAATCAAATCAAAATCAAATCAAAAATATTTATTTGCTAGAATATGGTGGTATAAGGTGTTACAGTAATTTAGTTTCAACATATCCTGGCGTGCAAATGTCAATTACAATCAGCGATGTCAATTATTCTACATTACAAATTAAAGATTCTATTGATTTGTCTTCTAATGGTCTAATATCGTTTGTACAGCAATAGTTTGAATACTAATTTTTTAAACATTGTCAGGGGTAAGTCTTGAAAACTATTTGGTAAATGATTGTAAATAATCATCGACATGCAGTGAACATTTTTTTAAAATAATTTTAGTTTTATTGGTGGCAGCTGAAGTCTATCTTTATGCCGTGTGCGGCTATGTGGCCTGACTGTTCTGGCTTCAAATAAATTATAATTGCTCTTAACAAAAATACAACTTTCAAAAATATACAAACACGGCAAAGCTAAAGGTATGAATTTTAAGTTTTTGAAACAGTGGCTTACAACTCTATCTAAAAAGTGAACGAACAAATTGCTCGGACACATTTTTTTTTGAGCTTTGAAAACTCTTTCAAAATCTACTGAGTTCCCCCATATTATAATAGCGTATCTAAGTACTAATGATACATAACCATGGTAAGCCAGCATTGCAGTATCATGGTCAACTGTTTGTTTAATTCTTTTCAACACATATGCGAAACGATCTATTTTTGCAAAAAAATTATCAATATGTGGTTTCCAACTGCAGTTTTTATTGACCGTTATACCTAAGAATACACAATTAACAGCACCATTTCATTTCTTCCCGTGGATATCGTAAAAGGCAACTAAGGGCCTTACTAGAGAATGGGCAGCACCATTCCCTATGCATTTTACCGCCATAATTTACCACCAAATAATGGCAAAACTCCCCAAACTGGGATGTCTTTCGGCTGATTGATGAATGTTTTCACTGCGGGACACAGGTCTCCTCTCGAAGTAAGCCATAATACACCACGCAACTCAAGTACGGGTTGGTAGATGTCACGTGTCTTCGAATTTTTGTTAGGCCATGCCAGTTTCCTCACGATGTTTTCCTTCACTGTTTTGAGAGCAGTGGTGATGAAATGAAGTGTCTACTTGGCTCACCACTGCTCCACTATACACCTTTTTAAGTACTAATCAAATACTTATTTTTGAAATGGCTTCTCCCATTCACCTTGATATCAAAGTAACGTTTAATTTTACATAATCACTTGGTAAACTGTGTTAAACACTTGACATCGTAATAAACGCTAAGTTATTTGCGAAACAAACATGGTGGTGACTAGTCGGATTTTTAAGTTACGTGGATACTTGCACAGTGAACGGCTCGCAAAGGTAGCTCATTTGTCACTATAGGCTAAATAACAGCACGTTATGACTAATAGGAGCGGAGCATCAACGAAAAATGTTGCAAAAACAGGGTAAAGTTATTCCTTTTGGGAGCTTCCGTTGTGTGCGCTGCGGAAACGGTTATAGTAACGTACCTAACAATCATGTATGACGAATTGGTCCTCTTAAAAAGTTCTAAAAAACAGTCCGCGATAGCATAAAGCATATCTTATAAGGTTGGCTAACTATCACTATTTTAATTGTAATCAAATCTAAATATTATAAAGCTGCACCCTAATTACGAAACGCACAATTTATCAAAATCTGAATGGGATTGAAGATTATTTCTAAACCATTGCGTCATTTGTTCGAATAAATTGTCGGCTCAGTAACGTAAATAACGCAATGAATGTTGTTTAACTATGAATATTAAAGCAATTCCTATCGATAAAAAGTTCCGCAATTACCCCTCTGAAGAGTTTGTTTGGTTGAACGTACTAATCTCAGGAACTACGTTTAGTGTTGGATAGCCCATTTATCGAGGAAGACTATGAACTATATAATATTACGCTAGAACCCTTAGGAGCCGAGCAAAAAGAAAAACGTCACACATACGAAAACTTCGCACAGGCAGGAAATGCGATGCGAGGGGATGGGTCGGGGGAGCAAGAAATTTAAGGCGAGGTTGCAGTACTTTTTAACTTTTTTAAACCTCTGTAAATCTAGCAAAATGGCTAGTTTCCGTAAAAAAAAAAAAAGGAAAATTGAAGTATACTGTTAAGCGCTATGTGAAGAAAGAAACGTGAATTAAAACAATTGGCTCGATAAAAAATAATCATAAAGATGACACTAAATCGCCATTTAAAACGTGTACCTTGAAGAGATTCCATCATTAAACCATGTAAAACTCGTACCAAAAGATAGGTTTTATTGTTTTTTAGGGCATGCTGAGAAAATATTTTATAATATCCTTATCATTTTGTCTCCACGAAACAATTATAAGTACAGAAAATCTAGCAGCTCAAGCGCTCGCAACGACCGGCCAGTGTTCGTCGAAACGTCTTCAACTACAAGAGGGCCTTAACGCGGAAGTCGCGGGCAGGAGCTTGTGATACATTCATTACCTCCCTCTTGAATCACTCTGTCTATTGATGAAAACCGCCCTAAAATCCGTTGCGTAGTTTAAAAGATCTAAGCGTACAGACGCGGGAAGCGACTTTGTTTTACACTATGTAAAGAAAAGATTGAAAATAAGATAGTACACTATGTATTTAGGGAATATATTTATCATGAATTCCAATTTACATTTTTATCTTATTGCCCAATGAACTTGAGCAAATATCTTAGTTAGTATTAAATGGACAAGTCACTTGAAGAGACAGATAACTTATTTATTAAACATTCTCTTCTACCCAATGACCTACGATGTGCCGAAATATCCATACTAAACTAATATTATAATTGGGAAAGTGTGTGTGTCTGTTTGTCCGTCCTTCACGGCAAAACGGAGCGACGATTTGACGTGATTTTTTAAGTGGAGATAGTTGAAGGGATGGAGAGTGACATAGGCTACTTTTTTTTCTCTTTTTTGTTGGCTGGGGTGAACTTAGAAAACCCGTGCTTTTCCCATGGACAATTGTATGTAGAATGTTCGCGTGCGTCCAAAGTCCAGAATCTTTACATTCTATCCCCAAATGGAAAGACATATAACATCGTCTACAGTAACGTATTAAAATAACATTCTGTTCCGAGTTCTCTTCTGTGTTCTAAATCAGGAAAGGGGAACCGTGTTACCTCGAATTTAACGCGAGCGAAGCCGCAGGCAAAAGCTAGTTTAAGTATATTTTAAAACTCTTGATTGTTCGAATCTTAACATTTAGGTAAAACACGACTTCTCTCTATCTGTCTGTTTGTTCGTTAGTGCACTTGTAGCTTGAGGACCACTTGTCTAATTAACGTGATTTTTTATTTTATTTCATAGTTTGATGATTTATAGAAGAGGGGCTGAGACTAGTGATGTGCTGGATCGTTAAATTTTTTTATCCGTGGAGACGGATCTGAAGACGGATATTTGGTGTCAAGTAAAGACCAATTGGACTCTGAGGGTCGAAAGGTTGGAATCGCGCCACGACATCAATTTAAAGTCGTTTGTGGTACGAGTTCCAACCCACCATCTGTACAGACCTGCCTGAGAGAGGACTTTTGGCCGAAAAGTGTCTTGTATCGTCGTTTCCGAGGACGGTTATGCGACACCACGCAGCGGAACACGACGCCGCGCCGTCATCATTACGTGTTTAGTGATAGTTTAAGTTTTGTTTTATAAAATATGCATTAGTTTATAGTTATTGTTTTGTATTATTTGTTTATTGTGTTTTTATGGGCCTAAGTTGCCTGAAATAAAGGATTGTATTGCATTGTATTGTATTGTATAGTTTAGTCACAAAATATTTGATTTTAACAAAAAAAAAAACTGAAATTAATTTAATAAGTTTTCATTGCTTCACATATGTATATAGAATTTCATCATCATCAGCAGCCTATAATGTTCCCACTGCTGGGACACAGGCCTCTCGGTGAGAGGGAGTGGGCCATAATCCACCACGCGGGCCCAGTACGGGTTGGTTGGCACATGTCTTCGAATTTTTGGTTCTAGGACATGTCAGTTTCCTCACGATGTTTTCCTTCACCGTTTTGAGAGCAGTGGTGATGAAATAATTTACATTAAGTAAAGCGCCTGCCTGGGTTCGAACCCACGACCTAGAACTCGTATGTCGGGGCCGTTAGGGGGCGTCCATTAATTACGTGAGGCAGTTTTGAGAATTTTTCGATTCCCCATTTTTAGGGTTCCGTTGCCAAATGGCAAAAAACGGAACCCTTATAGATTCGTTATGTCTGTCTGTCTGTCCGAGTATGTCACAGCCATTTTTTTCCGAAACTATAAGAGCTATGCTGTTGAAACTTGGTAAGTAGATGTATTCTGTGAACCGCATTAAGATTTTCACACAAAAATAGAAAAAAACAATAATATTTGGGGTTCCCCATAGATAGAACTGAAACTCAAAAATTTTTTTTTCATCATACCCATACGTGTGGGGTATTTATGGATAGGTCTTCAAAAATGATATTGATATGAGGTTTCTAATATCATTTTTTTCTAAACTGAATAGTTTGCGCGAGAGACACTTCCAAAGTTGTAAAATGTGCGTCCCTCCCCCCCCCCCCCCCCCGTAACTTCTAAAATAAGGGAATGATAAAACTAAAAAAAATATATGATGTACATTACCATGTAAACTTCCACCGTAAATTGGTTTGAACGAGATCTAGTGAGTAGTTTTTTTTAATACGTCATAAATCGTAAACCACAATTTACCTTTCATTCAGTCAACTCAAATATAAAAACTAAAAAAAAAAACATTTAATTTCATAAACATAAACCTTATGCATAAACCGTGAATTCCTGCAGGTTTGTACGGAACCCTCGGTGCGCGAGTCCAACTCGCACTTGGCCAGTTTTTAATACTATGTACTTTATTTTTCTTACTTTAATAACCAATGTACTTTAATTGAAAGAAAAAAAGGTGGCAACCCTAGTTCTGACGACCCGTAACTACTTTCAAAAAACTACGAATGACGGTCGAGACCAACAACTTAACTTGCTTTCTAAAGCACGGAGGGTCCTGGAAGTCAGACAACCCGGTAAGGGGGCGTCCATTAATTACGTGAGGCGTTTTTGAGAATTTTTCGACCCCCCCTTGGTGAGATATCGTAAGATTTTCCTCAACTCCCTCCCCTCTCCCCTAATCTCAAGCGAGATTCTTCAAAACTTCTATTCGGGCTGTAAACTTGTTGGTAAAAGAGAAAAAAAAAACAAAAACAAGAAAATTTTCTTACACCAAGAATAATTTCTTAACTCAAGAATTTATTCTCTTGACTTAAGAAAATCATTTTCTTCAAAATGGTATTCTTGGTTCAAGATTTTGGCTCTTGAGTCAAGTAAATTTTTTTTGTCAGTGTATGGTCTCAGATTTGGCCATGTTTTATTATACAAATAATTTTTCACGCAATTTTACACCGTTTTCTGCGAGTAAAATAATTACGTGATATTTGCCAAGACCCCCCCTCCCCCCTAAGTGAGATTTAGAAAGATTTGGCTTGATCCCCTCCCCCCTTAGAACACCTCACGTAATTAATGGACGCCCCCATACCACTGCGCCACCACTGCCTTCCTCCTCCTTTTGTTAATTATCTTTTGTAATCTGCTTATGAATGATATTTAACATATTAACAATGCATAATTATTAATTTATTAAAATAACCAAAATATTTTTATCGTTTTTACCTTGGCGACTGTTTAAATTAGTTATAAGTAGGTATTTATGTGAAAATATTTTTATCTCACGAAGCGATTTAGGGTTGCCAAGTTTTTGTATCAAATATATCTAGTATTTTCGAAGTCATTGACTGTAAAAAAACTTTTTAACAAAAAATTAAACCACCGAAAAAACTGAAAAGCAAAAAATTCTAAACCTTAAAATTATGAGTCGGCGCTTTGTCATTGATTTTCAGCACCGACTTAAAAATGTTAAGGTTTATAATTTTTTGCTTTTCAGTTTTTTCGGCGGTTTAATTTTTTGTTAAAAAGTTTTTATTTTACAATTTTTGTGGCTTTAATGTACTAATAATACTTGGCAAGGTATACCCTATCCAGTGAAAAAAGAATTATCACAATCGGACTACTCTGTATAAAGTTATGCGTGGTGATACATTACAATCAGTGAGTGAACAATCAATCATCCCCTGTTTTCCGAACCTTAGGGTTCAATTTTGTTTTCCAATTTTATATGGGACCACCTTCGGAGTATACCTTTTCCAATAAAAAAAGAATTATCACAATCGGACTAATACTATGTACAAAGTTATGCGTGGTAATAAACAATTAAAAAAATTACGCGTCGAAATGATAACCACCTCCGTTTTTTTTCGTCGGTTAAAAATATAGTGAAAATATTTTTATCTCACGAAGCGATGTAGAGTTGCCAACTTTTATATCAAACTAACGTCTGCCCGCGACCTCGACCGCGTCAAATTTTTGCTCCCCTGAACCTTCCCGTCGCATCGAATTGCCTGCCAGTTTTCGTCTATTTTTAGTTACTTCTCCGGTCCTTTTGATCATAGCGTGATGTTTTATAACTTATAGCCTTTCTCAATAAATAGGCTACCCAACACAAAAAGCATTTTTCAATTCCGACCAGTAGTTTTTAAGATTACCGCGTTCAACCAAACAAACAAACTCTTCAGCTTTATATTATTAGCATAGATATATCTAATATTTTAATAGATTTACGCCAAGATGGGGATTACCAGTTGGGTTAAGGCTTGGTAGATTCATGGGTCCAGGGGCGACGGATCTCGGACAGGGACATCCGTCGCCCCCTATTCCTTAGGACACGAGATGGGGGCGTGTAGTGTTCCACGCGCGCCTCTCTGTGATGTACGGAAAGGAGTTTAACACCTCACTCCCCCCCTAACGTCAGGAGGCCCGCAGTCGAGGAGTCGGGGATCGCGGAAAACGCATTAGTTCCCGTGGTCCCCGACGTAGGTGTGGGACGAAACACCGGGGTGGTTATAGTCAGTAAGAGTCTGACAGACCCCTCCGCCCACCCCAGGGCGGAGGACATCCATGAGGATTTCAACCTCGAGATCAATAAAAAAAAGACTAGGTAGATTGAATAAATCAGTCGAGGTTTCCTCACATTGTTTTCTTTTTAATGTCAATGTCTAAAATTAATGTAGAAAGTAAATAAACAATAATATTAACTTTGACTTCACATTGAACCGTGACTTTTAAAATCTAGTACTTATTTTTAAAATAAAAACTTTGACTCAATTATGGGAAACACCACATTAAGTTTAGCATTTCTTATTATTTAACCAAATAACATGTTTTCCAACTTTTTACTATCGCATTTTTATTTTTACTATTCAATAGCTTTTGCCAGCGGCTTCGCCCGCGTATTACACACCTTCCTCTTGAATCACTCTGTCTATTAATGAAAACCGCAGTAAAATCCGTTGCGTAGTTTAAAAGATCTAAGCGTACAACCGCGGAAAGCGACTTTATTTTATACTATGTAAAGAGCACACCGTACAGGCGCTGTCCAGTTTCTAGAACTCAATCGCAGTGCCATCTAGCGTGTCCAATTGTGACTCAAAGTCGCCCAGGGACTCACTCAAAAGCATACAAAAACATTAATTAAATTCGGTCCAGTCATTTAGATGGAGTTAGTAACATAGGTGTGTGTACCGTGTGGTGCCGGACGTAAAGAATAACACCACCCCATTTCTTCCCGTGGGTGTCTTAAAAGGCGACTAAGGGACTTACTAGAGAATGGGCAGCAGCGTTCTCTATGCATTTTACCACCATACTGCGATCGCCAACCCGCCTGCCAAGCGTAGCGATTATGGCAAAGCCCCCCAAATTGGGGGAGGCCTAAGTCCAGCAGTGGACGTCTTACGGCTGAAATGATGATGATGATGATGAGTAACATAGGTAAACACGTGAAAAAATATAATTAGTTAAATGAAGATAACCATAAACTCACGTCGTCTTCCCATGTGCGTAAGGGGCCATCGATAAATTACGTCACGATTTTTGACCCCTCCCCCCACTTTCTTTGTCACAGCTGGTCACATTTATGAGACCTCCCTAGTGTGACGTCACATATTTTGCAATTTTACATCTAGACGTTTTTTTTTAATTTTTCTTTCATTGTTCATATTTCGTGTTTTAATAGTACTTTAAATATGTATATTCAATTTTGAAATAATAATAATAATAAACCATTTATTTTCAGGTAACAAAGACCCATAGATAAATACCTTAACCTAAGTATACATACGTTTAATAACAATTGTGTTAGTCAATATAACTTAAAAAAAAAAAAAAAAACTATGTTAGTAACACTAAAGTTGCACTAAGTCTTTGTGCGTTCTGGCGGCACTTGTCCACGAAAGCGGCGGAATACCACATCCTGTGGCCAAAAGCTTGTGGCAAATGTGACGTCACAAAATTTAGGGCCACCCCGCCACCCCTGCCACCCCCTTGTCACACAATGTCAATTAATGGATGGCCCCTAAACAGACACTACATATCACCACCTGCTACTATCCTTACATACTCCTTTTGCCTCGTTTAAGTTCATACATCTGGTCATACACACACGCCGGTTGCGAGAACTACGCACCTGATCTTTCTGAAGAACATCACCAATAAGGTCACTATATATGTCTTCCTAGGGCGTCCCCTCCCGGCGTGTCCAATCACATCTGCCTTGTAAATACCTTTTGTTGGTCGCCCTTCATTCATTCACTCAACATGACCATACCACCTAAACATACTCTTTCTCCACATATTCTTTTAAATTCAAATTCTATATTTTATTTCAGACCAGGGATCCATAGAGTGTTAATAAGAACTGAGGCTATGTTAGTAAACTCAATAACTTTAAAATACATTAAATGGCGACATGAACATGTGTACACACATGCCTGCCAGCCCAGACCCTGATAAATGGTCCGTCTACCTTGTCAGCCAATGTAGCTAACATACTGTTAGGGCTACCCCTCTGAGCTCGCCGCCCGGTAAGGACCAAGCTCGGGTCGACGGCGCGTAGTGTTCCACGCGCGCCTCAAAGAGATGTCAGCAATACTGAAGGGGTCTGCCAGGACCGATGCCTGCCAGGATCGCGAGATTGTTCGAAAGAGTTACCGTGGCCCTGGCACAAGCAACTGAAGGAACACGGGTGGGTTTTAGACACCGCTCTACCCAGAGCGAGAGACGTCATTTGATAATTTCCCACCATCGATCACTAATAGTGATCGATGTTTCCCACCCACAAAAAAAGGGCTTTCCATATTCGCTGCAACGATCGATGCACACCGTTTGCGCATAATGGCATGAAATTCATCTATTCGCGCATCCGCAAACATGCCCGATGCACTGCAATACCGAGGCAACCCCAGCAATATCTGCTAGGGTCGCGAGATTCGTTTGAAAGAGTTACCGTGGCCCTGGCATATGGGCAACTGAAGGAACACGGGTGGGTTTTAGTCAGTAAAAGTCTGACACGCCCTTCCGCTCCACCCTAGAGCGGGAGACGTCAATGGATGATTTCCCACCAAAAAAATATTTAAAAAAAGCCCCAGCAATATCCGCAACGCATTATTATACTGCACGTGGAGAGCGTTTATTTATTTATTTACTTAGGGACAACAAAAAGCAGTGTACTAAAAAGTAGACATAGGTTAGAACTTAATAGAGGTAACAAATACACTACTTCCAACGTTATCCACATATTAATAAACAGAACTGCTAGTTGTTCGAAAGAACGATATAAATAAAAAAAACTGAAAAGCAAAAAATAATAAACCTTAAAATTATGAGTCGGCGCTTTGAGTGCTCTTTGTTCATTGATTTATCAGCGCCGACTCAAAATTTTAAGGTTTATTATTTTTTGCTTTTCAGTTTTTTCGGCGGTTTAATTTTTTTGTTAAAAAGTTTTTATTTAATAATTTTTTGTGGCTTTAATATACCCTATCTAATGAAAAAAGAATTATCAAAATCGGACTACTCTGTATAAAGCTATGCGTGGTTATACATTACAATCAGTGAGTGAACAATCAATCATCCCCTGTTTTCTGACCCTTAGAGTTTGATTTTGTTTTCCAAATTTATATGGGACCACCTTCGGAGTAGACCCTTTCCAATAAAAAAGAATTATCACAATCGGACTACTATGTAAAAAGTTATGCGTGATCATAAATAAAAAAAAAAAACAAAAAAAATATACGCGTCAAATTGATAACCTCCTCCGTTTTTTAGTCGGTTAAAAAATAGAAACAGAATAAAACTAAATATTACTTAACTATTACGGTTCTGATCACTTAAAATAGTAACAATATCTTTTTTAAATATAGCCTTACTGAGAAACATAATATCAGTTGAGCCAAATTGCCTATTGTAGGTGTCAACTAATCGATGCAGCGGCGAACGCACGCCAGAGTTGGTTCTACAAAAAGTAGTTGCGAACAATTGTCTCGCGCGAACTGCTCGACCACGAGCGTTGTAAGCCTTCTGCGTATACCCGTTTTAAACCGCAATGTATTTTTTTTATTATTATCTGATAATATAGTGAAGACAGAAGTTTGAAGAAACTAATAAGGATAGGATATTTGTTAAAAACACAATTTTCGTAATAGCTTGATTATAATATTTAAATATTTGATAAAAAAACTTGTATTCAACAAGGTTAAAGTTGATATAGACGTATAATTTTGTTAATGAGACTAGAACTCACGTGTGACTGCGTATTTTATCTCGCACTGCAGCCTAATTACGTAACACGATATCAATTAGAAACCGAATCATTTTTGGATATTGATTATCCATTGTGCGAAACATTTTACCGGATCTGGCAGTCGAACCCAAAACGCCTTAACAGTTGCGCTTGCGAACACGAAACCAACGGGGCAGTTAGCAGGCATGCGAAACCGCGAAAATAGTTAGCGGGCAAGTGTTTATTGGGTTTTTCTAACAGGATTTTTTTTAATAACAGCCCAGAGTTTGGAAGTTGACGGTGTGATACCCACATGCCTCCGAAAGTACGATATGTTAAGTTATTGGTCCTGACCCTGATCTCTCTCCGGTCGTGTCGGATTTCCGTACCATCGGATTATGAGAGTGGGGGAAGAGTGAGTGCTCCTGTGTCTGCGCACACACTTGAGCACTATAATATCTCCCGCACCGATGGCTATTCTCAGTTGAGATTGGCCGCCATGGCCGAAATACGGTCTGGAGGACTATATTATGTTCGAAAAATTTGTCTATGCTCAACAACTTTATTAAGGCAATAAATGTTACTGAGCTTTCAAAATGACAGTGACTTCTTACTACTGCGCAATTACCCCTTTGGATTACTATATCTTTGACGCTGTATTTAGTATTCTGCTATAAACATAATATAACACGCCTTGTTTCTTCGGAGGCTAAGACAGAGGTACTACACAAACATTTCTTCAGTTATGTCTTCCCTGTACTTCATCCGCGTTAAATTTCTTGGAAGCTCTCAAGGAATAAATTTTACCCATTTTTGCAACATTTTACATTGATGCTCCGCTCCTATTGCTTGTAGTATGATGTTATATAGTCTATAGCCTTCCTCGACAAATAGGCTATCCAAGAATAAAATACTTTTTCAATTCGAACCAACAGTTCCTGAGATTAGCGCGTTCAACTAAACAATAGATACCAAGTACCGAAAAGGGGACGAGTCTATTGCCATCTACCGGCCACAAATCCGGATTGCTACTGAGAAATTCCAGATAGAAAACCCCAATAATATACACAGACAATTAAATTTTACAACATTACCAGTAGATAACTAGATATCTAAGAAAGATCATGACGTGAATATAAAATTAATGCAAAATCACACTTAAGTAATGCAAATATTTCTTAAGTAATTAAGCAGGTATTTTAAGCATGTTAAACAATCATTTTTTTTTATTCATTTCTATTCTTTTAAACTTAAGATGGACATATTAAATTCTTTTGAATTTAGTTGTAAAAATTACTTTTGGCTCTTAAATAACATTGACTGGAGGACATCAATGACAAACATTTGTAAAATTATTTTGAAAAATTATATGTATGTAGTTCCCACGGCTACATATCAAGTTATACAAACCAGTTTTAGCTGACCTCACTTTGTATAGCCTTTTCGTACACTGAGAAGTCAGCTTATACTGGAAATGCAAAGCTTGATTTGTCGCCGTACGTACATACTATTTCCATGGAAATCATAGAGAAAAATCAAGATGGCGGTGTTAATTTCGATTTTGATCACGCGCCAAATGAATGATTCTTGGTACAGCTATAAATCATGTATTATTTTATAGATTAGCAATTATTACACCTTGTGATCAGTGGGGAAACGGAATCAATTTTTGAATTGTTGTTTCTGCATTCGAACACTGACAGGCACTTTTATGATCAGCCTATATTGTTCCAACTGCTGGGACACAGAGTTCCTCTCGGTGAGAGGGAGTGGGCCATAATCCACCACGCGGGCTCAGTGCGGGTTGATAGATGGATGTCACATGTCTTCGAACTTTTCGTTCTAGGATATGCCGGTTTCCTCACGATGTTTTCCTTCACCGTTTTAAGAGCAGTGGTGACGGATTACACAAAGTGAAGCGCCAGCCTGGGTTCGAATCTACGATCTACAACTCGAAGTCGGGGCCGATTCTACTGGGCCACCAAGGCTTTTTAGGGTTCCGTTGCCAAATGGCAAAAACGGAACCCTTATAGATTCGTCATGTCTGTCTGTCCGAGTATGTCACAGCCACTTTTTTCCGAAACTATAAGAGCTTTGCTGTTGAAACTTGGTAAGTAGATGTATTCTGTGAACCGCATTAAGATTTTCACACAAAAATAGAAAAAAAAAAACAATAATATGTGGGGCGCCCCAAAAATAGAACTGAAACTCAAAAAAAAAAACATCAAACCCATACGTGTAGGGTATCTATGGATAGGTCTTCAAAAATGATATTGAGGTTTCTAATATCATTTTTTTTCTAAACTGAATAGTTTGCGCGCGAGAGACACTTCCAAAGTGGTAAAATGTGACCCCCCCCCCCCCCCCCCCACCCGTAACTTCTAAAATAAGGGAATGATAAAACTAAAAAAAATATATGATGTACATTACTATGTAAACTTCCACCGAAAATTGATTTGAACGAGATCTAGTAATTAGTTTTTTTTTTATATGTCATAAATCGTAAACCACAATTTACCTTTAATTCAGTCAACTCAAATATAAAAATTTAAAAATAACATTTAATTTCATAAACATAAAACTTATGCATCATCATCATCATCATTTCAGCCGTAAGACGTCCACTGCTGGACTTAGGCCTTCCCAATTTGGGGGTAAAATGCATAGAGAACGCTGCTGCCCACTCTCCAGTCTCGTGTCCTTATCAAAAAAGCATATTACAAGATAAAAGACTACGTTGAAGACAAGGAAGTTTGGCAATAATTCCTTCTGCACATGTGGCTTCCCTGGTAGCTCATTACAGGATGACCTGTGTCTATTAACTGCTCCCGAATGACGATGTACATTTTGTATTCAAGTTTTTCAGTTTTTACATTCTTTCACATTTACTCATTTTTGAAATTATATACCTACAATTGTACATTGTACTCTTTAATATTAGTTGTCATGGCAATAATGACATTTGGTTTAAATAGTGTAATATGTCCAATATGTCTTATTTATGAAATAGTATTATTTATGTAGATTATTTTATACTTTGTGAATGTGAGAACGTTGTAGGCCTTGTAGACTTTAGACAATTTTCTATCTTATTCAGTACCTGGTACTTGTTGACAGGCCTACACCGTCCTCCCATACCCATTAACACTGTAATTTGAAACAATTGTAAAAACGAATTATTTTTAAAAGAGTAACCGTGGAGTTTCTTGCCGGCTCTTCTCCATAGGAACCAACTATTTGGAACCGTGCAGCTAGCTTCTGACGTTTCATAAGTGCCCATGTAGGTTTATATGAAATAAAAATATTTTGATTTGATTTGATTGATTTGATTTGACTAGTAAGTTCCTTAGTCGCCTTTTACGTAGTAGTTACCTAGTACCTAGTAATGGGGTGGTGTTATTCTTTACGTCCGGCACCACACGGTACGAACCTTATGCATAAACCGTGAATACCTGCAGGTTTGTACGGAACCCTCGGTGCGCGAGTCCGACTCGCACTTGGCCGGTTATTTTTTTTGTGGCTGGGAAATCATCAAATGACGTCTCCCGCTCTGGGCAGAGCGGGAGGGCGTGTCAGATTTTTACTGACTAAAACCCACCCGTGTTTCTTCAGTTACTCATATGCCAGGGCCACGGTATCTCGTTTGAACAATCTCGCGACCCTGGCAGGGCCACCACTTCTCACAGCACTTTACTTTTTGTAAATTACTTCGTCATCACTAGAGTAATGAACGTATTCAGAATGAATCCATATTCTATGTAGAGGAAGACCAAAGAAACGACTGAAGGACTGATGAAAGATGATATGGGTAAAAAAATGGAAGAAAAAGACATGTTGCGCCTGCTCTAAATAAATAAACTTGAGAGAATGATATTTTCGCAAAACTCTGAAGAATATCGTGAGGAAACCAGAATGTCGCAGAGTAAAAAAATCGAAGAGGATCGCAGTCCAGACTGTAGACAATTTTCTATTTTTATTAAGTATCTGGTAATTGTTGAGAGGACAGTATGGGAGGACAGTGTAGGACTACACTGTCCTCCCATACCCACTGTAATTTGAAACCATTGTAAAAGCCAATTATTTTTAAAATAGTAACCGTGTAGTTTCTTGCCGGCTCTTCTCCATAGGAATCAACAATTTGGAACCGTGTACTTAGCTTCTGACGTTTCATAAGTGCCCTTGTAGGTTTATGTGAAATAAAAATATTTTGATTTAATTTAATTTGAGTCTTTGTCCCAACAGTGGGAACGTTATAAGTTCATTTACTGATTATGTTAAATCTTGTTGGTTTGGCAAAGTCGTTAAATCTGGCAACATTCAATGTTACTACGCAACCAAAGAGGTTACAGGTCAATGAGTTCAGGTTTAGAATATTAATAGTATTAGAATAATTCTTTATTTTTATACTAAAAACGTCTACATTAGTGTTTTTTCGGTTTTTTCAATGAAAATTGACACAAAGATAAAGTAGGTTTGTTGTTTTTGAATTAAAAAACTGGTTATGCTCCTTACCACTGCGGTGGCTTATGCTCCAAAGCCTCCGCTTTGTACAGCATGGATGTCCGATGGCACCCCTCTTTTTTGTGGGTGGGAAATCATTAAGTGACGTTCCTCGCTCTGGGCGGAGCGGGAGGGCGTGTCAGACTTTTACTGACTAAAACCCACACGTGTTCCTTCAGTTGCCCATGTGCCAGGGCCACGGTAACTCTTTCGAACAAATCTCGCGACCCTGGCTGGCATCAGTCCTGGACCCCTTCAATTTTGCTGACATCTCTTTGAGGCGCGTGTGGAACACTACGCGCCGTCGACCGGGACGTGGTCCTTATCGGGCAGTGAGCTACCCATTGCTCGCCGCCCGCGATGGCACCCCCCTTGGACTACTAAGGGAGGTGCATCTCACTGGGTGAAGACTATATAGACTACTCTACTAAGAGTGGCCGATAGGGGATTACGGTGATTTAAAAAATACACCATCTATCTATACTCTATACCAGCGTTTCCCATTAGCCGGGTCACCCGGTACCGGGCCATCAAAATAAAATAACTGGTCGCAACATTCGGGCCTTGTTTTAATATAATATTTAAAAATAATTATAAATGTGAACCTAGTTTCTCAATACTAGTTTACCTAAAAATAAATATAGAAACCGACTTGAAGTGGAACCAGACCTTAATATAAAACTCTCGTCATTCTCCACGAACTTCGATTCTTTGGTAAAAAATAAGCCGCAGCTCTATACTTCGCACTAAAATTTTGTGACTAAATAGGCGAAACCAAAATATGTAGTATTAATAAACATTTTTACTATTATTAAATGTGTATTATTTTACGTACCTAATAGCTTGGGTTTAAAATTATTAAGTGGGTCACGAAGGGGGCCAGTGTGAAAATTGCCTGGCCACGGCAGAACAATGTTTGGGATACGCTGCTCTATACTACTTAATAATAAAGCTGAAGAGTTCGCTTGTTTGTTTGAACGCGCATATCGTTCTGCATTTGATAGATTCTTGAGGAAGGTTACAGAGTAAATATTATCATGCTGCAACCCTCAGGAGCCGAGCAAAAAGAATAAACGTCAGAAAGAACGCTCAGAAAACGAAGTAACACTGCGGGCGGGCGATGCGATGCGATGGGATTCGACGCTTTGGGTAAATACCGCTACGAGATAATATCGCGGGGGAGCAATGGGATGCGATCCGTTGGGTCGGGGGCCGAAATTTCACGCAAACGACAACGCGGGCAGAAGCTACTATATTTATAATATCTTATTTTCTTTATATTGGAAAAGGTTAAGGCTAGATTCCAAAACCAAAACTTTATATAAATTATTCGATCTCGCTGCATTATTATGCATTCTCACAATTCTTGACTTTTCCTGCATAACTCGGCAGTATTAATATTTCTGGTTAAAATAGTGACTTTGTCGAGAAAAACTCAAGATTTGACTTGGAAATCAAACATATCTTGAATATTCTATTATTGAAGATGGGTTTGATTTTCAAATATAACCTATGGAGAGAAAATGCAAAGATTTTGGACCTCGTTCTTACTTTCTTTTGCTAATTAAACAAAAACAAAAGGCAAAGAATAGCGGGGGGCGTTCGGCGTAGTGATATCCAAGGTTGGGAACCCCTGTTGAGGGAAAGGCCAGCAAGCCACAGTATAAATGTAGACAGTACAGAAACACTTTTCAATTTTACAAATACGACGAGTGACAACCTTAACGCTCCGATGGTGCAGGTAATTATTTGAACAAAAGTATTTTATGTAGGTAATTACCTACATAAATATAAATACCTAATACAATACATTCCGTGCGTTGCCGTAGGTAAAGAAAAGCACCATTCCGTTTCTTCCGGTGGGTGTCGTAAAAGGCGACTAAGGGACATACTAGAGAACGGGCAGTAACGTTCTCTATGCATTTTACCACCATACTGCGATCGCCAACCTGCCTGCCAAGCGTGGCGATTATGGCAAAGCCCCCAAATTGGAGCAGGCCTGTTTCCAGCAGTGGACGTCTTACGGCTGACAAGATGATGATGAATACAAATATCTAACCTAATGTAAATATGTACAGAATGGAAACTATGCTTTAGTTTATATACTGTCCGTATTATCACTGTGAACTTGACTGTATTGGACCAACCTACGAACTACGGCCCAATCCCTCTATCATCATCATCATCATTTCAGCCGAAAGACGTCCACTGCTGGACATAGGCCTCCGCCAAGCTCCGCCACTTCAACCGGTTTTGTGCTTCCCGCATCCAGCGGATTCCTGCGGCCATCACGAGGTTATTGGTCCACCTTGTTGGAGGCCTTCCAACTCTACGTCATCCGGTACGCGGTCGCCACTCCAGAACCTTTCGGACATAGGCCATCTGTTCTGCGAGCAATGTGCCCTGCCCACTGCCACTTCAATTTAGCAATTCTTCGGGCTATGTCGGTTACTTTGGTTCTCCTACGGATCTCTTAATTTCAATCCCTCTATACCAAGCTTAATTTAGACCCATTAGTATGCATATCACAGCGGTTAAATACAACAAAATTATGCATGTATAAATATGATGTCCAAATATCTATGCTACGCATCAATGAATTTAAAATATTTATCAATCATAATATAATATTTATGAGAATGACGTGTTTTCAAGTTCGAATATTTGACGATATTCATATTTGCCTAACATTTAATTATCGCGCTCGGCCCTGATCCAGGCCATGGTACAGAGCGACAGTGCATGGGAAGCCGTCACCTCCTTCTGCGAAGCAGTAATGCTCGCGGAGGAGAAGACGGAGCGCGTGAGGGAGAGGCAAGGCCAGAAGAGGCCCGGTCTCCCCAGGCGTCGGGAGTCCACAGCGGACTTGCGGCCACTGTAGGCGCGAACTTGCCGGCGGCAAGCAATAGGTAGCTCGCCGCCCGGTAAGGACCAGGCCCGGGTCGACGGCGCGTAGTGTTCCAACCGCGCCTCAAAGAGATGTCAGAAATAATGAAGGGTTCCGCCAGGGCCGATGCCTGCCAGGGTCGCGAGATTTGTTCGAAAGAGATACCGTAGCCCTGGCACAGGCAACTGAAGGAACATGGGTGGGTTTTAGTCAGTAAATGTCTGACACGCCCTCCCGCTCCGCCCAAGAGCGAGAGACGTCATTTGATGATTTCCCACCCACAAAAAAAAACCTCCTGCTCAAATTTGTTCTTACAAAATTGCAGAGGAGATTTAAGTATAATAATAATAATAATTAATTTATTTCAGATTTATCTTACGATTACATCCATATTTGTTAGTGCGATGCGAGCTTACAAACTAGTGTTAGTAAAAAATAATTAAAATTAATTGCTGAATATTAAACATTAAGTGACCCGACCGGGTGGACTTCCCGATGATGGTGGAAAATCACTATACGACTACATGCAGCCGTATCCAGCGAGCCAGCGTCGGAGAGTCCCACCGGTCCGCCAGCGCGCGCAGGATAGTGTTGGGACTGTCGCGCGTACGGCGCATGATAGATGCGCACCGTTTGCGCATGATGGCCGCAAAGCCGTCTGTGTGAGCCACCGCGAACATCGCGGAAGCGCTGCAGTGGCGCGGCAGCCCCATCAGCACCCGGAACGCGTTATTGTATGGTACGCGCAGATCGCTGTATGTCCGCAGCGTATAGTTAACCCACAGGCTACAGGTGTAAAAGGACTGACAGTACGCTTTAAAAAGCGCAACTTTGACAGTCCCCGTACACCGTGAAAACCTGCGGGCCAACATGTTGCATCGGACAGGCAGCGCTCTGCGCTCCCTATCAATATCCACTCTGTCCTTAAGGTCCTCGGTGACCCAGTGGCCCAAATACTTAAATTGCTCAACTTTCTGTAGAGCTGTACCACATAGTGTGAAATTCGGAACGAATGTATATCGCTTGTTGTCTGGCCTGAAAATCATTATCTCACTTTTTTTTACGTTGTAATTGAGCCCATGAGTCACCGCATAGGACTCACAAATATTCAGGAGCCTGCGTAAGGCACCAATCGACGGGCTCAACAGCACTATATCGTCTGCGTAGCTGATGTTATTGATGCATACTCCATCTATATGACACCCGATGCCAGCGCTGTTGAGCTCCTCGATCAGGCGGTTGACGTACAGGTTGAAGAGCGTAGGAGAGGTCAGTATGCCTAGACAATTTTATACTACGAATCATCATCATCATCATTGCAGCCGTAAGACGTCCACTGCTCCCTGCTGCCTCCCGCTATTTGAGGCGTTTGCCATGATCGCCACGCTTGGCAGGTGGGTTGGCGATCGCAGTATGGTAGTAAAATGCATAGAGAACTCTGCTACCCATTTCCTAGTAAGTCCCTTAATCGCCTCTTACGACACCCACGGGAAGAAATGCGATGGTGCTTTTCTTTATGTCCGGCACCATTATTTAGGTGCGCCTAGATAATGTTACACTAGGAATAGGCGTTCATAATGTCATTACTAACAAAAAATATCACAGCTAACAGATTCATAATCGATTAAAATTTAACAAGCACAAAATGAGCATCATAAATAAAAAAATATGTACGTTGTGTAAACGTCAAATATTTGAGTTCAAAGGCGCGTCCGATTCATAAATATGTATTGAGTGATAAATATATAATGTGGTGAAGCTGACTTTGACACTGATGGGCAGAAAATCTGCATAAAAAAGAATTTAAACAGTGTGAAATAGTTTCGGAAGTCGGTCCTTTTGTGGTTTCATTGTCTATACTAATATTATAAAGCTGAAGAGTTTGTTTGTTAGTTTGTATGTTTGTTTGATTGAACGCGCTAAACTCAGGAACTACTGGTTCGAATTGAAAAATTCTTTTTGTGTTGGGTAGCCTATTTATCGAGGAAGGCTATAGGCTAACATCACGCTACAACCTAGAGGTGCGGAGCAGTAATGAAAAATGTTGCAAAAACGGGAAAAATCGCACGGGTAAGCGATTCGACGCGACGAGAAGGGTCGGTAGAACAAGAAATTTAACGCGGACGAAGTCGCGGGCAGAAGCTATTAATGATATTATTTATATCTGCTTCAGTTTAGTTTTCAATGCTTTGTTGGTATATTGGCGTGTGCTAGCTGACATATGGCGAATAATGTATGTTTTGTTTTATAATATTAATAACTTACACAATATTGTATAGAATCAAGTTCTTCTAACTTAACAGACAGCTGTGCTGCTGGAAAGTTTGTTCCGCCACTTCTTCTTCCCAGCTAAAGCACTAGGAAGTGTCGAAGGGTGGCCGTTTTGGGGGGACTGTCTCATGTAACTTTGACGTTCAAAAAGTGCTGACTCTCAGCCTAGTTTGAATAAATGACTTTTGATTTAACTAATATTCAAATCAAATCAAAAGTCATTTATTCAAACTAGGCTGAGAGTCAGCACTTTTTGAACGTCAAAGTTACATAAGTCAGTCCCCCGGCACGCCCGCCCTTCACCACTTCCTAGTGCTTTAACTGGGAAGAAGAAGTGGCGCAACAAATTGTCCAGCAAATATTTTTCTGCCTATATTGTTCCCACTCAAAGAGAATAAAACCACTAGAGAGCGTATAGGCCGATTTCTGCTTAGCACACGACTCACCACTGCGGGCCGGGGGACGAGGAAGAACGCGCGGCTGCAATTGGTCAATTCAAGGTCAAGTTGCGTAGGTATGCCCATCGTAGGGCTGCTCTACTTCATTAAGGGAAAATAGTCGATATCGATAAAATGGATTTTAAAATTGTGATAAATACTCAATTAAAGTCAAAGAAATCATATTTAATCAAAATCAATCACTAATAAAATGAAAACTAGAGAATCCCAGAACAAAACTTTCGCCACTATCATATTCGACGGAATAGCAATCAGAAACGGTGTCGAATATCATCCTCAAGGCAGAAGGTACTATGGCCACGGTAGTTTTGGCGCCAGTTTACAAACGGATTGTCAAGACGAAGCTAAAGAAGCCACAATATTTCAATTGAATAAAATTTTCATTCATTTTAATTTAAATTTTCGATAAAGACTTTCAGCTATTAAAGGAAACAGCACTAATTTTTACGATAAAAATACAAAGTGAAAGTAAGGGATAGATGCATTAGAATTGTCTAATGAAAGAACGAGACTTTTCCAAAAGACATCAACGCGGGACTCACACAGTGTGCTGGTTTACCCAACCACCATTTTAAATAGACCCCTACGGTGGATCATAATCTGATTAAATCACAATAATTTTTCATACTGTTTATTTACTGATGAAAAGCTATGCGATCATTTTTGTAACTAGAAGTCTTGGAATGATTCTCACACCACTTCACCGCGCATGAACGTATTTTGATGCGTTATAATTGCAGATTTAGTTATATTATTTGGTTATATGGGTAAATCTTCAGAAAATATTATTTTTGAGTCAATTTTGTGGATTCTTAAAAACGTGCGTGCATCGCTGAAATTTTTTAAAAGTATTACTAGGCATGTTCCGATAACAAGTTTTTCTTTGTTTTTACTCCAGATAAACAAGAATTTAACGAGATAATCATGTTTTTTTCCTAAACTGTTGTTGAGGATAATGATATAATGTGAGAAAAATGATTTTCAAGCTTAGGAAAATGACGATATGTTGAGGACAATGATAATATGCTCATGAGTTTAGTTTTGTACTTCTGTTAACGATGTAGGTAGGTAAATGAAAATAAAAGGAATTAAGTATCTTAATTATATTTTTATTTGGTTTAAAGTATCACAATCAACTAATATTAATTAACCTTAAAATAAGTCTAACAAAAACCAATTTCTAAGACTTTTATAAACTTTATTATTTTATTCATATTTCGTAAATTATAAGTATCAAAACAACACATATAGAACACATACAGTTGTTCTCGATGTACATTTCTACCAAAGACCTTGGTACACAGAAAAGCTAAATGGTTTTAATTTCTTGAAAATCAAGCTTTCTCTAAATGAGATATCCTCTTTTTCTAGTTTTTTTTTCACAATTATCTTAAAGTTGTCATTTTCTTAATAAGTTTTAATCAAATCGTAAAATTGTTGTCTTTAAAAATCTTATATCTTTCCCAAAAGTTACCATACGATCTGCAGTCCTTTTCAGAGTTGCCCCAACACCAACCGAAGCACTTTTTCCGTGTCCGAATTCCGAATAATTCCAAGTTACACTTTTTAGCTGTGAGAAGTCTTTACAAAGTTGAATAATTAAATAAAATTTATACTTGTTTCTGTATTGGGAAGATGTGTGATTGTATTTAGATTAAATACCTCTTCTGTCAGTGGTATCAAGTGGGTCCACACTGTCATCATAATCATCATCATTTCAGCCGAAAGACGTCCACTGCTGGACATAGGCCTCCCTCAAGCACCGCCACTTCGACTGGTTCTGTGCTTCTCACATCCAACGTATTCCTGCGGCTTTCAGCAGGTCATCGGTCCATCTTGTGGGAGGCCTTCCAACGCTACGTCTTCCTGTACGCGGTCGCCCCTCCAGAATATTCCGACCCCATCGGCCATCTCACACTGCCACTTCAGTTTGGCAATTCTTCAGGCTATGTCGGTTACTTTGGTTTTCCTACGGATCTCTTCATTTCTGATTCGATCGCGTAGGGAAACTCCAAGCATAGCCCTCTCCATTGCCCTTTGGGTGACTTTGAGCCTTCTTATGAGGCCCATTGTGAGGGACCACTACTCAGTGCCATATGTCATCACTGGCAAAACATACTGGTCAAAGACTTTGTCTTGAGACACTGCGCTAAGTGGGACGAGAAGATACTGCGTAGCTTCCCGAACGCTGCCCAGCCGAGTCGGATTCAAAATCAAAAATCAAAATCAAGTCATTTATTCAAACTAGGCTGAGAGTCAGCACTTTTTGAACGTCAAAGTTACATAAGACAGTCCACCCAAAACGCCCGCCCTTCGACACTTCCTAGTGCTTTAGCTGGGAAGAAGTGGCGGAACAAATTTCGACGAAATTTCGATTCGACGATTGACCTCTTTCTCGAAGTTGGACTTACGTACCTAACTGGACAGTCTGTCCTAGGTACACATATTCGTCCACAACTTAGAGTGTAGCGCCTCCGATCTTCATTGGAGTGGATATCACACGGGCATTGGACATAACCTTAGTCTTGTCCATGTTCATCCTAAGACCCACTCTTTCGGAAGCTCTACTGAGGTCATCGAGCATTGTACTGAGGTCCTCCGTAATCTCAGCCATGACTTCTACATCGTCGGCAAATCGAAGGTGAGTGATGTACTCGCCATTGATGTTGATGCCAGCCCTTTTCCAGTCCAGAACCTTTAAGACATCCTCCAGTGCAGCGGTGAACAGTTTCGGAGAGATGACGTCTCCCTGTCTCACCCCTCAATGCAGAAGGATAGGTTTCGAGGCTCTGTCCTGATACCGGACTGACATAGTGGCGTTTTCATATAAACACTTCAGCACCTCAATGTTTCAATAGTCAATCTGGCACCGTTGAAGAGACTGCAGTACAGCCCAAATCTCGATCGAATCGAAGGCTTTTTCGTAGTCCACAAACGCTAAGCGGGAGGCACGTTATACTCTTCGGTCTTCTGTATAACCTGCCGTAGCGTATGTATGTGGTCTACGGTGCTAAAGCCTTCACGGAATCCGGCTTGTTCGGGAAGATGAAAACAGCTGTAGACATGGCTCAGAAGTGAGATGGGCCTATAATTCTTAAGCAGGGTATTGCCACCCTTCTTAAAGAAAAGTACCACCACACCTCTGTTCCATGCCTGTCGCGTTTTGCCCTCGAGTATGAAGGAATCAAACAGCTTCTGAAGGGCCTTTAAAATGGGTTTTCCGCCTGCCATCAGAAGCTCGGCCGTAATTCCGTCATCACCCGGCGCCTTGTTGTTTTTAAGCTGCTTCAGAGTCATCCTAATCTCGTACAAGCTGACGTCCGGGATATCTTCAGTGTAGTGTCGAGTCAATCTAGCCCTCAGGTCGTTAGACAGATTCATAACTGGGTTTGTGGTGGACGTGTATAAATGTCCATAGAACTTCGTGATCTCTCTTAACAGCTCAGGTTTGGCGGACACGACTCTGCCATCGTCGGTCTTCAGTTTCGCAAGCTGACTCTGCCCAATAGACTGATACTGGCCCACACTGTGCGTATAAATAACACCGGTATATAAATACAGTTGATCAATGTGTACACGCATGTGTACACATTGATTTTTCAGATCTTTTTTAGATTTTTCATGTATATTAAGATTTTCTTTCAAATCCATACTGACTCACAATTTTGAAGGTGTGATGACAAGATTTCTTTAAATCATCTCATCTTTACTACTTATGGTAATTTTCTTTTTCTCAGTGACTATCTGTTTTTTCTTTGTCCCATTCGCTAGGTTAATCACTTTAGTCACTTTATATCAAAATAAAAATTGCTTGGTTATTATACCTCGTTTAAGTTGAATTTGTTAAAATTTGCACACTGGTTAAAAAATTATCTTGTATAATAAAATATCTTTAAGTGTACATTATCTTCACACAAAGCCTTGCATTGGTGACCTTCATATGTAGCGTTTATAACATTAAAATGTTCCAATAAACAAAAATCGTCTTTCATCAAGACCATCAAACTAGTTGATGAAAAATATTTCATCTGCGGTATACCGGCAGCTGTCACTGGAAAACTTATGATGATTTATATAATTTTTTAAAATATAATACTTGAGCTTCATGATAGTATTAATATTCAATTCCAAAAATACGACCTTAAACAAATGCATAATTACGAATTCCCATCATTATCCTCAACATTTGTCATTATCATTTCACGTAATGTCATTCTTCTCAACGTGTGTCATTATCCTGGCAGTACAAATTCAGTACAATGACGGTGAGAAAAATGATGAATTGGAAAAAAACATGTTCAAAAATGTTATGCGCCCGTGGTATTTCAAAAAACGTTTTATAATTGCGTGTGTACAGAAAACCTGCATACTTTTTTGTTAAATGTATAGAGTCACAATGGAATTTGACGGATATATAAATGAAAATGTAAATGACGTTTTCAATTAAACTTTTTGGAGAATGAATTTCAGACCCTTACCTGCAAAAAACGAGCGCGTATATCATCACCATAGCACGTCGCCTGACTGGGGTGCTGGGAGTTCTTTTCGCCGAGACACCAGTTTCCCCTTCTCCTGTCTCTTACTCGACATAATATTGAAAACAAGCATAGCGCAGGATAATGACGCACATTTTTTGAACATGAGTTTTCTCTTTATTAACCTAGTGGGTATTGGTAATTTTATCAAAATCATGAAGATTGATTATGTATAAATACAGGACCCAACAACAAATGGCTCCATGAAGTCACATTTTTTTTAAATCATCCAAATATAGGCCGCGCGTGCCGAGGCGACACGTGAAAAAACGGCAATTTTATTGGTTTTTATTTAATATTTTTTTTATTATCAATTATTTAAAATCGTGGTTTAAAGCAACATTTTCCCTTATTATTTCACTATTAAAGGTAACACTTAAAAAAAATATACATACACACGTTCTCGAGAAATGTTGAGAGACATGAATTTGGAGCCTCTCAAATATTGACCCTAATATCAATTGGTCACTACTAAAATGGTTACATGAACCGCAGCCTATGCATAGGCGACAAAATACTAATAGTTTTCGAGCGTCGGGGCACTGTATGCGCAGTCAAGTGGTTATATAGTCTTTGTTCCCACTGCTGGGACACAGGCCTCCTCTCTGTGAGAGGGTGTGGTCCGTAATCTATTAGGTACGCAGGTTAGTAGTTGTCACATCTCTTCTAGGACATGTCGGTTTCCTTACGATGTTTTCCTTCGCCGTTTTGAGAGCAACGGTGATGATATTATTTAGACAAAATAAAGCGCCTGCCTGTGGTCGAACCTAAAACCTTATAACTCGTATGTCGCTGCTCCCCGCATACTTTTTTTTTTTTCAGTTGCCCATGTGCCAGGGTCACGGTATCTCTTTCGAACAATCTCGCGACCCTGACAGGCATCGGTCCTAGCAGACCCCTTCAGTGCTGCTGACATCTCTTTGAGGCGCGCGTGGAACACTACGCGCCGTCGACCCGAGCCTGGTCCTTACCGGGGGGCGAGCTACCCATTGCTCGCCACCCGCAAGCTCGCGCCTACGGTGGCCGGGAGTCCGCTATCGACTCCCGACGCCCGGGGCGTCTCCTCCTGCGGCGGCTAGGGACGTGAGAGCGCAGAGACTGCCACTCCCTCACGCGCTCCGCCTCCTCCTTCGCGAGCATTACTGCTTCGCAGGAGGTGACAGCTTCCCATGCCCTCTCGCTCCGTACTCCCCGCATACTTGCATGCAATTGTGTTTGTAGCAAATTTGAGCAGGAGGCTAACAGAAGAATTTAGATGGATTGGGCATGTTTGGGAAACTTTGTCAAATCTTCTCGTGTCAGGTCGGCTTCTAGTCCAACTAGATGCGGCTGGATACCAATATTTTACATGGAGCGACTGCCTGTCTGACCTCTACAACCCAATTACTGGGCAGTGCGATACCCCTTGATAAAACTATGTCTGTATACCCAGCAGGCGGCGTAGCATGACCAACTCTATATTTATTCTACCAAGAACAAAAACAGTTCCTTATGTATTTTAATTCTGTAAAAATGTTTCTATCTCATCAATAGTAAAGAGAAATAGTCATCATACTTGACATCGTACTCTTGTCGACTGAAGAATAGAAACATCTCTTTTCTTCAGTTTTACACAATTTTTCTACGATACAATCTATCATTTTGTCTTCTCTTCCGTCGACAAATTCCGTTTCTATGGCGGTCATGCTACGCGTGCAGGAGCCTACGTTTAATCCGCTTGAAAGTTAGTTATTTAACGTGCGTAGTATTTAGTACCTTCCGAATCGTAAGTATAATTAAAAAAAAATTACCTTAATTGTTACACTGCATAACAACACGTTGGTTCGCTGAAAAGTACAAAAAGTTTTATAAAACAAATTTTCAGGTAAAATACTGTTACGTAGATCGAAAAGTCTAGAAACGCTAATTCCATCTAAGGATAGGGCAGTGTTCGAAACTACTCGAAACGACACGCTAACGCCATCTGTTATCAGGTAGCAAGTACTACGAACAATTGTACGTAGACGCCACCGCCATCTATTGTCGAATAGCGGGATTAAACAGTAAATAGATGTCTGTGGAAGGTTCTCGAAGTTTCTAATCTACTTGTAAACTGTGGAAAAGTGTTGAATGTTCGCGAATGTTCTGCTCGGGATATAAATAGCGGATTGTCGGCCCGACGGGCAGTTCGATTTCGGAAGCGAGCGAATACGAATCAAGCGATACAGTACAAGCGAAACAAGTGATTCTGTTTGACTATTGCGATATTGTAATTGTTTAATTAAACTGTGGTGTGTTTCGTTAATTTTGGCTTAAATTAATTTATCCCGAAACCCCGCTCGTAACAATACAAACTTTTTGAATTAAAACTAAGTTTATTTGAAAGTCGTAATAAAATGCTTTTAAGAAATATGACTGTCTGGACTGAACGCCTCATAACAAAATATGGTGCTGCTGGCTTGACAAAAGTTTTGCAGGTGCATTCTCATTAAATAATCGTGATTTTAAAATAAACTAAAAGGGACCATATAAGATTTGTCTATAGACCTTCAAACAGCGGAGGGTCCTGCTGGAATATAATTGAAGATTACACTGTAACAATTAAGGTACTATTTTTTTAATTATACGATTCGGAAGGTACTAAATACTACGCACGTTAACATTTAACTTTCAATCGGATTAAACGTAGGGTCCTGCTAGGTATACAGACATGATAAAACTGGCTGTCAGACTTGGTGTCTTCAGAATACACGAACGACTGTCCACGAATTACAGCCGGGATCAACCACATAACTTCGTTCCGGAGGCACGGAGAGATCTTGGTATGTAAAGACGGTCACCAATCCATGGACCAACCGCGGCAAGCGTAGCTTAACCTGATCGATAATAATAATATCTTAGGACAACCAACAACGTTATCTGATCCCAAACTAGGCAGAGCCTGTACTATGGTAACCAGACAACTGATAAATATACTTATATATTTCTAAATACATACATATTATAGATAAATTACACCCAGACACAGAACAAATGATTGTGCTCATCACACAAAGATTTGTCCTGGTTGGGAATTGAACCCACGACCTCAGTTTTAGCAGTCAGGGGCACTAACCACTAGACTAACAGGCCGAACAGGCCAGTCAATCGATGGACCCGTACGCCTGTTATTACGTAGCCATATACCATATGGTTACTGAACCTAACTGCTAAGATTGAGGTCGTGGGTTCGATTCCCACCCAGGACAAATCTTTGTGTGATGAGCACAATCATTTGTTCTGTGTCTGGGTGTAATTTATCTATAATATGTATGTATTTAGAAATATATGAGTATGTTTATCAGTTGTCTGGTTACCATAGTACAGGCTCTGCCTAGTTTGGGATCAGATAACGGTGTGTTGGTTGTCCTAAGATATTTATTTATTTATATGATGTCAACTGAAAGACTACCAATCCTGGACATAGGCCTCCTTCAAAAGAGGGCTTTGCCATAATCACTACGTTTGGCAGGCGGGTTGGCAATCGCAGCGTGGTGGTAAAATGCATAGAGGACGCTGCTGCCCATTCTGTAGTAAGTCCCTTAGTCGCCTCTTACGACACCCACGGGAAGAAATGGGGTGGTGATATTCTTTACATCCGGCTCCACACGAGCAAGCCACGAGCTCCTCTAAATGTTTATCTTTTAATGCAATGTTATTATATTAGTCTCTTAGATAACTTTAATGATCTCGCAACATACCTATCAAATTAATAGGCATACTTAGGCATGTAAGAATTTGTAATTTAGTTTATGACTGTTAAATCCTTGTACTAAGTTATTGCTATAGAATGTAATGTCTGGCAGATAATGAGTTTTTAATATAACTCGGGAATTATGTATTATATATGTATTTAACGGAATCTTTGAACGTGTTTTCCACATCCTTTAAAACGTCGGATAAACTCGAAATTTGGCAAACTTATCGAGGACCGATGACAATACAATAATTTTATAAATTTGTGCCATTATCCCTGCCAGGGTTACCAGGATAGCAAAAAAAAAAAACTGTATTCGAAAACTACACTGACATACCTACATCACAAAATTCGAAACATCCTAAAAAATAGAAAACAAATAATAGTTTAAAAAAAGTAACTAAATAAACACGCTTCCATAGAAAACCAAACTAAAAAAAAAAATTGGTTGCCTGTAAAGTCGGTATACGGGCGAAAGTTTTACGTGACAACGACTTTGAGTGGTAAAATAATTTTAATGTGAATATTAAAATCACAATAGAAGCGCAAGACATGAACCGGTGTGTATGCCTATCTCTCTCACTCTCTCTCTCTCGCTCTGTCTCTCTCGCTCTTAGGCGGGCTAACCATGCCCGAGTGGAAGGGACGCGTGCCTCTCACTCGCTCTCATTGTGAGCGCATAACGTGAGCGGAGCGTAACGCAGTTTCTTGAAGTGTCACCCGGCAAACCAATTTATAAGACGTTGTCACGTCAAAAGAAGAAAATAATGGAAAAAAGCGTGGGGTGCTTGATATCAATTAAAAATATCTCATAAAGCGAAGCGTGTTTTTTAGTTTTTTTAAACTAGTATTTAAAGATTGTTTCTTAAAAAGAAACGCTTGAAAGAAAAAGTATGTACACTCACACTTAACTAAACACTACAAAAAAAAAACTACAGAACTGATTTGAAAAATTCTTTTGGTGTTGGGTAGCCCATTTATCGAGGAAGGTTATTAGGCTATAACATCACACTACGACCAAAAGGAGCATCAATGAAAAATGTTGCAAAAACGGGGAAAATGTATTCCTTTTGAGAGCTTCCGTTGCGTGCGCTGCGTAAGCGGTAAAAGCAACAATCATGATGATAAATCTTCATCTTGAAAAGTCCTAAAAAAAATCCGTGATAGCATATTATGTCTATTTTGTAAGGTTGGCTCACTATACGTTTATAATTATTTTTTATTTTTCATTAAACGTTTTTAATTGTAATGAAATCTAAATATTATTTTATTATCAAGCTGATGAAGAGTTTGTTTGGTTGAACGTACTAATGTCAGGAAAGTACGTTTAGTGTTGGATACCCTATTTATTGAGTAAGGCTAATCATCACAATAGAACCCTTAGGAGCCGAGCAAAAAGAAAAAAAATCACAAATACGAAGACCTCAACGGCCAGGCGTTTCAATGCGACGGGGTGGTCGGGGAAGTCAAAAATTTAACGCGAACGAAGTCGAGGGCAGAAGTCGTTGATTGAAATTTAATAATTTCATACATTTATTTCCTAATATTTACTTAAGAAAGAATAGTGGGTGTGGCGGGTGTGGCAAAGGCATAAAAGATGAATGAATATTGTGGAAAGAGATACTTAAATTATCTGTGGTGCAATCTCGACTGACAGATTGAGAAATTACGGATAAAATTGTCGTTAAAATGTCTTCGTAAATTTATAGTTGTTTATCGACGGCAAAATGCAACCTTCTAACGAAAATAGACTAAATTTTACACAAAGTGAAAAAATGCGTAATTTCCAACAAAAAAATAATTAATGAATCCAAATAAAAATAGAATAAACAAATAAGGAATGCTGCGCTTTGGATAAACTTTTAATATGTTCAATACTCAATTCTTTATTGCATTCCATATGTTACATAGATGGTAAAAAATAAAAATGGTACGAGATCAAAATATGACCCTGTCGGGCACGCAAAAATTAGGAGAGAGGAAGAGGGACAATAGTTCAGTACGTATTTGGTTACAAAGGCTTTACATAGATATACTTAATGAAAATGTAAGCTAGGAGGTATAGGTTTTAATTTAAACAATATTTTTTTCCAGATTTTGTTAAAAATCCAGAAACCTAAGTGACTCCATCAAAACACGCGAAGATCGACCTTAGAAACATTGAAATAATAAAGTCAATTTTTCAAAAAAATAATATCCGCTTCGCTGTCATTATAAATTGGCGCGTGGCTAAATTCGGAACTAAAGCCGCCATATTGTTTGAAAGTGCTTTGTGCACATTTTCTGTCACGGACCAACTTCAGAGCTGTCCACTGACAGCTTTGAAGGCAAACATTCAAAATTCCCACTTATTTTGCACAATTTATTTCGTTAACACTGCTCTAAAAAGGTAAAGAAAAACCCGTGAGAAAAACACCAGAGGGGTAATTGCGGAACTTTTTATCGGTAGGAATTGGTTTAATATTCATAGTTAAACAACATTAATTGCGTTATACTGAGCCGACAATTTATTCGAACAAATGACGCAAAGGTTTAGAAATAATCTTCAATCCCATTCAGATTCTGATAAATTGTGCGTTTCGCAATTAGGGTGCAGGAAGAAACCGGCATGTTCTAGAATCAAAAATTGCGAACATACAGTGTGTAAGTGACAGCCCTCCACAAACTGACAGAGTGAGTGCATTCAGCTCCTTATTTTGAATCATATTCCACCGGAATTTTTCTCAGGATTTAGAGATTTTTTTTAACCGTTTTTCAGCATTTTCAGTTTTATTTCAATGTAAAATTACATTGTCTGAAAGCAGCACTCTATTTATGTAAACAATACGGCTACTGTCCCTTAGTCACCTTTTACGACACCCACGGGAGGAAGTGGGGTGGCTTGTGGTCTTACCGGATGCAACTGCTAACTGTACCTTCTATCAAGATCGACAAGATCTGGATAGAAGGCACCCCGTCTGAATAGGTTAGGCCGGCGAGCGCTACTTTCAAGCTGATTTCAGTTACTTGGTTATTTAGTACTAGCTTTTGCCCGCGGCTTCACCCGCGTGGATGTCGGAAATTGACGCAATAGGACGTAGTACCGCGGTAAGATGTGTTAATTCAGGTTATATTATAGGTAATAGCTGTTACCCGCGACTTCATCCGCGTGGTATTTAACAAAAAGTTTTTCATAAAAACTGTCTTTGAAAACTACGCTGACATACGTCACAAACTACGCTGACATACGTCTCAAAATTCAGCGTGTTTTTAGTTTTTTTTAAACTATTTTTTTTTTTCTAAAATAAAAGTAGCCTAAGTTACTCCTTGTTACATCAGCTATCTGCCAGTGAAAGTTCCGTCAAAATTGGTCCAGCCATTTCAGAGATTAGCCGGGACAAACAGACAGACAGACAGACAAAAATTGTAAAAAATGTTGTTTTGGTATATGTACCGCGTATACATCCATATACACTTAGTAAAAAGTGGTTATCTTAATATTAAAAACAGACACTCCAATTTTATTTATTTGTATAGATTAGTACAAGATGCGATCCATCATCATCTCCCTAGCCGTTTCCCAACTATGTTGGGGTCGGCCTCCAGTCCCACGGGATGCAGCTGAGTACCAGTATTTTACTTTGAGCGACTGCCTATCTGACCTCCACAACCCAGTTACTGGGTAATACGATAACCCGTTGTAAGACTGGCTGTCAGACCTTCGGGCTTCTGACGACCCGTAACGACTGTCTAAGATCTACGAAAAATAGTCGGGACCAACGGCTTTACGTGCTTTCCGAGGCACGGAAGGGTATTGGTATGACAAGATGGTCACCCATCTACGGCCCAACCGCGGCAAGCGTAACTTAACCTGAACGATCAACCCGTGCGGCTGTTATTATTGACAAATAATGCGTTAAATTGTAAATGGTTTTTGCAGTTCACAATATTTCGATAGTTTATCTCGCGATTATTGTAATCTAACGATGTTCATAATGTTACGGTGACATAATAAATAATTATGTATGCAGGCAGCGCTTGCCTAGGTGCCTAGAGACATGTAGAAATAGCTAAAAAAAGTTCATTTGAAAATCTATGCTCGTCCGAAGAGATTCTATTTTCAAACTAGTAATCTTCATATTATTAGTCAAGCATCGTAGCAGCGACCATATAACCCATAGACGCCTAATAACAGGCGACCGATGTCTGTCAACACATCAGACTGATAGATCTGATACAGGATACCACTCAATAATTTCGTTTCAGTATTGACCACTTCTGTGAGCCGTAAACACTTCCGCGTTAGTAAATTAAAATTGGTGAAAATAAATATTATAATGGCCCCTTGCACAATACGTTGGTGTGGTAACAATAGCCAAACTTCGAGTTTTCGTAAGGATGGCATAACATTTCATCGGTAAGTCAATAGTTACATAATCATAATTACAATAATTTTTTTCCCATTATTTATCGGAGTTCATCTTATACTGGTCAAACTTGTAGGTGAAAAAAGGTGCAACGACTCTCGTTGATGTCTTTTATGGTTGCCTCTCTTTCTTCTGAATGTAATTTTTTAGCTATCTCTTTTCCTCTATTATTTGGTAGACATAACTAGTGATGCACCAAATCTTATGACACAAATAAAATTGTTCGATAAAGCAAAATCCTATACATACTATTTATACGAAGATTTTTTGAATCACTAATTACAATAGACATTAAATTAATTGTGAAACTATGATTGATTTTAGGTACCCACAAGATCCTGATGTAAAAAATAAATAGGTTAATGCAACCAAGCGAGAGAACTGGTTCCCATCAACACATAGTGTAATATGTTAAGAAATATAAAAAAAATATATTAAGAAATAGGAAGTTAGAAAGCCAATTCAATATAGGTATTAACAAACGTTTTACTATTTACAATACAATTTTAACACAAACATCGATACCTTCGTGTTTTATTTAAACCTGTCCCATCTCTAGTGATACGTAATGACCTTGGTAGGGCCAATCAGAATGCAGTACCCCGCTTCCTCATACCTCAGCTAGTTGACAGAATTGTTTTGGTGCATTAGATCAAGCATTAGGCGTCTATTGGTTATATGGTCGCTGCATCGTAGGTATACTTCGGATAAATCCTGTTTTTATAGTCTTTGGTTGACTTCGTCCGCGTGAATTTTCTTTATCCTGTTGCATCGCATCTGTACGCTTAGATCTTTCGGCTATCATCAATAGACAGAGTGATTCAAGGGCCTTCCCCTTTAATTGATAAAAACCGCGTTCAAATCGGTAGGTATATATATAATAAACGCGTGAATCCGCTGGCAAAATAAGCTGAAGAGTTCGTTTGTTTGGCTGAAAACGCTACTCTCAGCAACTGCTGGTTCAAATTGAAAAATATTTTAGTGTTGGATAGCCCATTTATCGAGGATGGCTATATAACATCACGTTTTTGGACCCTTAGGAGCCCAGCAGAAAGAAAAAATCAAGACTATGAAGTACTCGCACGGGCAGGCGATTCGATGCGACGGAATTTGAGCGGGCAGAAGTTATAGTAATTATTTTAACGCCTACATTATTCCACCATTGCTATGTTTACACGAACTCAATATAAAATACTATAGCCAGTGTTATGACGATTTCACTATTTTAGGTCTTGCTCTCATTTGCCTGTATTCAGACTATAACGTGCCATAAGGACTTTCGTTCGCTCCGTAAATTCGTTCTTCCTTCTAGGTTTAAAAAAAAAATGATGAGTTAAAGTGTTTGTTAAAACATTGGACCATGCGCATTTTATGTGGATATCTGGGCCATGAGCGAACACAAATGAAAGGTATGTACATGATTAGGATTCTTCGTGACAAACAAGGATATGCCAGAGCTATACTAGAAAAATCGGTCCTTTAGAGAGAAAACAGTTATACCTAGGGAAACTTCTTTTCTGCACCCAGGGCATCTCCTCGTGGTGACGGTGGTAACAAGCATCGCTTGGCTAAGTCCCTGGTGTACTCTACGCCGTCATGGCAGAAAGAAGATTCGAGAACATTGACAACGATCCCTCTGGAGTTCACCCTGGGGGAAAGATCATGTGAGCGGTGAATGTATCGGATGGGGAACGCCAGCCACCGGTACGGGGTTACCCCGAAGAAAATACTGGCTTCAGTTCAAATCGCTGAGGGTCATGTAACAAATATTTGAGACGCGGGGATAGGCGACATTCCCTTCAAGGCCCCGAAAATATGGCAGCATTTGATTTTTTCCTGAATCAACCGACAGAGCTTATGCAACAAAAATACATTCTGATGTTGGTTATGAAGAGCAGATAGCTGAACGTACGCGTATACGATCTCGACATAAATCAAGTAAAGTATAATGTGTAGGTACATTCTCGTTGCAAAACATGGAGAAGGAGTTCATGCAATACTAGAATACTATTACAGGTGTAAGAATGGGTCTCGAACAAGAAGGCTGCTGTGCCCATATTATGACCCTCATCTGGTTTTTGGGATATGCAAACTTTCACCAACAGATTCGCACTCCATCCACTAAGCATGACAATATACGTATATTTCCTGTTCTAGAAACAAGCTCAGAGGAAGAACCATTAGATTAAATGATAACTAAAAAGGTATTTCAATACAATATCTATCTATTTCATTTAGTATCCATTTAGAAAACGTCAAGAAACTTCACATTTTCAAGTGATTTTATGGTACTATATAAATGTACCATAACTAAGTCAAAGAGTGATTTTTAAGGACAATGTCTTATAGCGGCATGCATAACTTGATAAGACCTACTCATTACTATAGGTGTCATCTCTGTTCGCTCGTGGCCCAAAATGCCCATCCTCCTTTACAGCAATAAGTATAATTTAAATACTACCGAAAGTAATAAAAATATAACGGTGCTATTTAGTTAGAACCTTTTTACCGAATACCTATTCAAAAAATAAATAACTAAATTTATAGGTAGGTATTCATATTCAAAACTTACCAGTAATAAAGTAGCTGTGAAATGCATTTTCCCGTAAAACGAATAGTTCAAAAATATTCGTTCACCACGACCAGCGAGTTGAAAACCTTAGTAGTCACACAATTAAAAAGCTACAGGACAAACAAAAAAAAAAAAAAAAAACAATTTAATGAAATAATAACACTCGATAAATTCCCGCCAATTTTTGACAGTTATTAATTCGTACGGAAATAGACGCTCTCCGTGCCGTTCACAAAGCGACTGAGTGCAAAGAGGTTGTATACCTAATGTTAAGAATGATTGTGACATGACCTATGACCTACTCGATACAGCTGTTCAGTGTTTGTTTAATAGAAAGGGAAAGACGTTTCATTATGTAAGGATTCGAAGGTGCGACATTTTGTTACTCTATTGATATTTGTAATACGAACAGATTTATGAATGTATGACTCGTCATATTGATAAAAATATTAGAGCCTGTTAAAAGCTAAAAATAGGTTGCCATGTTTTTTTTTTCGCCAGCGTGTTTTTGTCATATTATTCATCTAAGTTATTTGTTTATTACTGAATGGGCTGCCCTTGACCTCGATAAAGCCTGATGAAAAGCGTTGGATGTGCCCAGACGATGCCTTTTCACTCTTAATTTCAAGGCAGACGAGTTAAATGTGGAAGGGACACAGGCGCTGGCTGAGAGTTCCACACTTTGGCTGTTCCCATAATAAATGCGGAGGAGAAGCGCTGAGTACGACAGGTCGGGATATCAACTAAGTATGGATGGTACTCTTCAGTACGTCTAGCAGTCCACCAGTGGAAAGGCAATGGTGGGATCATATTGTAAACATCTGTACTTAGTAGGTATAAAACAGTCGTTTGCCGCATCTGTGCGCATACCTAGATCTTTTAAACAACGCGAAGGATTGTAATGTGGTTTTCATCAAAAGACAGTGAATAAAGAGGAAGATTTATACCGGATGACATTTTTTACCGTCTCGACCTTCATATGGTGTGTTGTGTAAATAGAATAGAAGGCAGGAAGGCCTTCAGATTCATCGCAGGTGTCTCAAGGAGCGCGGGAAGCGAGCGGACGGGGATGCGTGTGCGGCTCGTGCGCCTGCGAAAGATCAATGAGGCCACCTATCGGCCGGCTTCAAAGGGTAGGACCGCGCTACGAAATCATTGATACATGCCGCGCATTGAGTAGGGTGCATATGATTTGAGTTTCGATAGATTTTAATTATTTTTTTTTGTTTATTTTTCCAAATTTTTGTTTTTGTTGTTCTAGTATGAAAATGTTACTTTAAATGTGTAGTATTTATTGCTAGATCAATTTCATTACATGTTATTCAAAAATAAAAATAATAAAAATTTATATGCCAAAAGCTTCTACTCCGTTCACCTATTACCCCCATTTTTTTTCAAGACGTTAAAAAATGTCACCCGGTATATTATGTACAATACGCGGTCGAAGCTATTGGCGAAAGCTAGTTTAGACAATATTACCTACTTTAGTTGCAATGCTCACCAGATGTTAGTTGACAATTGTTCCCCCGTAGACAAACTGTCCCGCCTTTTTTTTTTGGATGGGAAATCACCTAATGAATTCTCTCCGCTCTGGGCGGAGCGGGAGGGCGTGTCAGACTTTTACTGACTAAAACCCACCCGTGTTCCTTCAGTTGCCCATGTGCCAGGGTCACGGTATCTCTTTCGAACAATCTCGCGACCCTGGCAGGCATCGGTCCTAGCAGACCCCTTCAGTGCTGCTGACATCTCTTTGAGGCGCGCGGACTCCCGACGAACTTTTCCGCCTTGAACTTATATTTAAATATACTGAAATCGATGCAGTACTCAATTATGAACAAACTACTATCAAGATTTGCGTGATTTTTGTTACACCTTGTATGTATATGTGAAGCAAAAACTTTGTATCCCGTTTTACGAAAATTACGCGGACGGAGGAGTTTGAAATTTGGCAGAATTAATGGATAAACTTTAGCTAAGCCAAATTAATAATAATAATAATATTCCACAACTATCACACAACGCCATCTAGTCCCAAGCTAAGCAGAGCTTGTGTTATGGGTACTAGACAACTGATAAACATACTTATATATTTCTAAATACATACATATTATAGATAATTGATCAAATATTACGCTTTCTGAATTCCTCTATACAGATAAAGAGAACGAGAAGGAGTTGTGAGTGTTTTTATAAAATAATGCATTAGAAATACATTTAGTTTTAAATGAATTCTGGACGATTTTCTACAACAGGGCGACCACAAGTTTAAAGAAAAATTACAGGGGCAGTGGGCAGGGTACATTACTCAAACCGATGCCAGAACAGATGGCCGATGGCGCCAAAAGGTTCTGAAGTGGCGACCGCGTATTGGAAGACGTAGAGTTCGAAAACCTCCCACAAGAAGGACCTACGACCTGGTGAAGGCCGATCACTGGTTCAAAAGTTATAAGCACGGATATCGAGGGATATGCCTTGGGGGCGTGGCACGTGCCGCCTCAATACTATCAATTTGATAGTATTGTCGAACGGCGGCTGTACGCTTCATTCAGTCGCTTTGCAACTGCGTACAGTACACTATTGATGCGTAAAAAGCCAAAATGCCGAGTTGTGCAGTACTTATTTGTGAAAATAGACCAAATACCATCAACCTGAAGACAAATGGCATGTCCTACAACCGGTAAATAAACAATTAAGTCATTGTTTTATATTTTAAATCAATTTTTAAATGATTTACTAACTTACGTGCGGAGCGACACGAACTAACCCGAACTAGCCCGAATCTTCCCGAACGAAACGAACGTTTTCGACTTAGAGAGGTGCAATCGTTTGCGTGCGGCTGATTTTACAGAACTCAATGGATATCCTCGTATTACTTGTATAGTAAAACAGTTAAATTACTTATTAATTTAATGTTGTTTGAACCAAATTAAAACATTATAATTCCAATACAGTTAAGTGTGTGTGTTACTTAAAGTAATATTATGCCTAAAGATTTTCACAAATTAACAGTTTTTAATTTATTGTACAATATGATAAGTAATATGATAAATAAATATTATATTTCATCCAATTATTTATATTTGGTAAAAAAATTACAATAATTTGTTTTCGATATACAAAAATATTCAATTTTTTTTTTTTTTTTTTTTTTTTCAAATAGCAAATTAAAAACTATTAATAATATTGCGCAATATTATTGACCGAGTAAGATTAATATTGAAGATAATCATCATCAGCCTATATTGTTCCAACTGCTGGGACACAGGCCTCATCTCGGTGAGAGGACGTGGGCCATGATCCACCACGAGGGTCCAATGCGGGTTGGCAGATGTCACATGTCCTCGAATTTTTGGTTCTAAGACATGCCGGTTTCCTCACGATGTTTTCCTTCACCGTTATTGAGAGCAGTGGTGATGACATTATTTACACAAAGTAAAGCGCCTGCCTGAGTTCGAACCCACGATCTACAACTTGTAAGTCAAGGTTGATACCACTGGGCCACCACTGCTCTGAAAAATAATAATAAATATTGAAGATTGCGATGGTAAAATATTGTTGAAAATAAAAATATATTTTCCGCAACATTATTGTATTGATCACTAAATCGCAAGCCCATCTTAGTCAACCATGAGGCCGACCATATAAGGTTCGAAGTTTAAATTAGAAAATTCGCGGTCCGTCGCTATTTTGTCAAATCTTTGTCTATAATACTGAGGGTTTCACATTTAATTTTATTTCTATACAAATGTGTTAAAAATGTCGTATAACTTGCGTGAACATTGTATTATTACGCTCTCGGCTCCAATCCGGCCTCAGACGTAGTAACAAACTTAGCCCACATAGATATACCGTATTATATTAAAATATTCTTAGTAGTAATATTTTTTTTAAAGAGTAATATATTATATATTTATACGGCATGATATGTAACAGAGAGCGTTCCCTTTAACCGATAATACAAAATTTTAAAAACATATTCCCATTTAATTTTAGTAAAAGTAAACTATATTTTAATAGATATATAAAAAAATATTTAAATAAAATTAAACGAAGTTATTATAATACAATAATGTGCTAAAATTAAATATCGATAAAAATAATCGACCATCGCTTTCGACTCCCTAATTGCATGCGTGTGCATTGGATGTTCGCAAATAGCAAGTGTTTACAAGTGAATGCCCCGCCCATTCTATGTATGTGTGCTATTACAAATTGATTTAGTGTGGCTGCTTTCTTTTTGGTGTGCGTGTTTAAATTATTAAAATTATTATCAAACAAGGCAACCAAAGACAAACTGAATAAGGAGTACGAGAAATTATTTAAAATTTGCAGAATATTACCTATACAAAAAAAAGTCAAGTTATCTATAATATTAGGACACCACAATAAAAACGAACACAAAATTGAGAGAGTGTATAACCGGCCAACCCGTAAGGTGATACAAAGAAGCAAATATTTAGTCCCTAAAATAACAAATTATTTTGGTCAAAGAACGCAGCGATGGCTAATTCCAACATTACTAAATGAATTACCTCAAATTGCAACTGAAGTAGTCTCCAAAAATGTTTTAAAAAATGTCCTACGTAAGCACTATTTAGGTTTATGTCCTTAGCGTAAGAGCCTAAACTCCATTTATTCATAGGATAGAAGGTTAATATGATTGCAATTTAGTGTGAGCGCTGGTTTATAAGTAGTTTTTAATAATTTTGGCAGTAATCGTAACTTTAACAAGTTTAATGTACTTTTTATTTTTTACAAAGTGTACATCAAATAGAACCTTTTTAACTTCTGTCTAGTGCTATTATAAATGGAGTTTAGCTAGCTAAAACGTTTGTGAGGCAAGCGTGAGTCGACCAGTCTGGCATGCGCACGAGGCGTGTGTTGTTGGTTGTTGTCGTTTGTCGCCGCTCGAGCGGCCGTCGCGGCGTCTCGCTCGCGCTGGGTTGCTTGTCTCCCTCCGGCGGGGGGGTGTGGCGGCGGTCAGGAGGAGTGGGTTGTGTGCTTACGTTGCTCATGCCAGCCTGGTGGGCAAGACGACCTGAGCCCATCATGTGCTGTTTTTTATTTTATTTTTGTGAACCCCTTTTTGTTATACTTAGATATTAAAAGCTGTATCCACGAGAACACTGCCGACAAACTGTACTGCAGTTTGGCAGAAGAATTGTATTACATTTTATGTTTAATATCTACGAATAAACGAAACGAAAAAAATTTTAAGTGTGTGTCGTCAGTACACTATTTGTTAATGTTGTAATTTTTTGGGTGGGAGATAAGCGGCGACACTAGGATTCCTTACTATTCCGCAATGAAGGCATATCTCTGGATATCTATGGTTATAAGGGTTGCCGAACCTGGAGAGAGCTCACCCCAGCTTGGCCCATTTGAATCTCAAAAACTAGGGAACCTACCGGAGATCTGTTTTCTCACAAATTAGTCAGAATTAGGACTATTTTTTTAAAATGTTTTTAAAATTAAAATCCCTGATGGTGGACATGGCAGTGTCAGTCACACGTTATTGGGTTTTCTATCTGGAATTTCTCAGTAGTAGCCCGGAGTTATTTTGTACCCGGTTGATGGCAATAAGCTCGCCCTCTATTACATGGGACTTAAACATAACTGGCGAAATACGGATGTTCTAGGTAAATACTGCTCTGCCTGGCGAAATACGGATGTTCTAGGTAAATACTGCTCTGCCTGGCGAAATACGGATGTTCTAGGTAAATACAGCTCTGCCCAACTTTTAGAGTAATCCAGGCGTGATTTATGTACGCCTTTGACACTAAGTTTAGAGGAATAAAATAAAACAAATCATTTTGGCACGTCCGTAATTTATATTTACATTTTATTTACATTTATTTATAAACCGTATAAATCTAATAATAAATAACAATACAAAAAACATTATAATTGCTTATAAAATTATCGACGGTAAAGCAGAATTATTGCTATATTAATTAATATTTAGTCACATTACTCCCCCCCCCCCCTCCCTTCAGTTACCCCCAAAAGCTTTGGTTTCCCAAAACCAGCTATGAACGTTCATAGAATAATGAAATTAAATAAATGGGGTTCAATGAACTTAGAGGGTTGTGATGATTATAATTCTATAAAGCCATATTTTTGTTACGGTAGCGAATCATATTTTTAGTCTACATACAGACGCCAGCACATCAAGCTACCCGAAATTGTCAATTTTCCCAATACATTTTAAACCCAATGCTTTAGCAATAAAGTTGAAAACCTATTAAAGAAATTTAACAGATTGTAGTAGCTTTATGCGCTGGCATCTATTCAACCTCTCACTGACCTGAAATTGCCGAAAAAGCGTACAAAAATATGAATTTACAAATTTAAATAAATATAAAAAACAAAAGGACACTTAGGCGCCTTGCTCGCCCGCATCTCTATCATCCGGAAACATGCCCAGAAGAGTGGCAGCATTGCCACGTTGAAAGGCAACGCAAATTCTTTGCGCAAAGAACGACCACGCCCTCTGGTCACTTTATTTTAATCTGATTAATTTCTTTTAGTATCATGGTTGTTAAAACTGTTAATAATTCAATCAACTCAAATTATTGTACGATTTCTGTTGTCTTTAATATCAAATACTGGTGAAAGTTACAGGTTTTTATAAGTCTTTATGATATAGCAGAACAGTTCTTCTAGGAAACCTTAGCTCAGGAAAATTTATGTAGCTGCATAGCTCTTACTACCCTTAAAATACCACCCTATGTATACAACCTACATTGAAAACAATATTTTAAAATGGCAGTAAGCATAAAAATAGTCTAAGAACAAAAATTAAGTTTGATACAATCCCTTACAAAAAATAGTACAATATAACAGAGCTAAAAAAAACCGTTAAACTGAGGTTGTTTATAGTTTCTTAAATAACAACTTATTTATAAACGTTATAAATACAAATATTTTAGTTTACAATCACACAGAGTAAATATATACCCTTTTTATTAAATTAAAATTAATTATAATAATATTATATCACACTACAGTTTTCTAAATCAAAATATATTTCCTTGTCTATGATTGATTCAAATCATAAGAGACGGCGACTCTAGCTAGAATGGGCGGTTCGCGTATCAATTTAGATATTTATGTATTTGTGATTCTAGCGTATGGTACGTGGATTGCATCAGAAAATCAGGGTCAGGGCTGAAGCCCTTTTGGCATTATTATCTTTGTTTTTTTGCTTTTTTCAGTTTTATTTTTAATGATAAATGCCAATGAACACATTTTTCTTTCTTTCTATTCCCTAAGTATTGTTTAAACTAATCCAAAGCCGTTTTGATATTATTAAAAAACTGATGACCTTTCGTTAAGTATTTACGCCATACTAAATGACAAAAATCCTGGCAGTATGTATTGTTCCCGTGGCATAATTTCAACGTGAACGAAGCCGCAAGGTAAAATTTCGTTCTAAAAAAGTGTCTCAAATGGCAGTGTTTCAAGTTTGGCAGTGTGTAAAGACTTCAGTCTACCATAGACAAGGAAACAAGAAAGGCACTAAGTTGAGTATACAATATAACTTTATATGTCGACACTACCTACGTACTGTTGAGGCGAAAAAGCGTTTTTATCCTTAAAAATACATATCTAAAATTATAGTTTAAATTTTTCATTTCTAAAGCTGTTGACAAATATATGTTATTTATTCCTTTTTTTTTAAATCACATTAACAAAATTTATGGCAATAGTGTTATACATAGAAAGTGTCGATTATATTTATACATAACAATAATATTATATAATAGGCACATAACAGAAGTCCATTTAATTCAATATTGCATAGCAGCCAGATATTTTTTTTAAAGTCAAGAATTTCAATAAAAACGTCACATTTAACTTTTTAAATTTAGTTCTTATTTTAATGTCAGAGCCCAGCACTTATTTTTACATAACATATTTATAACAATAATTATATAATAGGCACGTAACAGAAGTCCTTTTAATTCAATATTGCTTAGCAGCCAGATATTTTTTTTAAAGTCAAGAATTTCAATAAAAACTTTTATTAATTTTAGTTTTTTTTTATGTCAGAGTCCAGTCCGGAGTACATTATCAATGACAATCTGAATTATTTAAAAGATATTGGCGATCCATCTATACTAATATTATAAAGCTGAAGAGTTTGTTTGTTTGGTTGAACGCGCTTATCTCAGAAACTACTGGTCCGTATTGAAAAATTATTTTTGTATTGGGTAGCCTATTCATTCAGGAAGGTTATAGGCTATATAACATCACGCTACAATCAAAAGGAGCGGGGCAGCAACGAAAAATGTACGAAAATTGGCAAGCAATTCGATGCGCCGGGAAGCGTCACGGTAGCAAAATTTGACGCGGACGGAAGCTAGTTCCTTCATAAGTTCCAAAAAATTGGTCTACTCAATAACGTAAATAACGCAATGAATGTTGTTGAAATGTTTTGACGTTTCAACAACATGAAAGCCTACTGTTAGTTTATTACGCAATCACCCCGTACGTCTACACGAGCCCTGCCTGGGTCGCGAGATTTGTTCGATAGAATTACCGTGGCCCTGGCACTGACAACTAAAGAAACACGGGTGGGTTTTAGTCAGTAAAAGTCTGACACGTCCTCCCGCTCCGCCCAGAGCGGATGACGTCATTTGATGATTTCCCAACCACAAAAAAAAGTTTACACGGCTCGCTCTTTTTCTTCTCGTAATTTAGCGATGATAAGATCGAAGAACAACTCGACACTAGAAGAATATTCTTTTTTTTTGTGTAATCTGGCTGCGAGCTAATAGATAAGTATACAACCTTATAAAAATTATAAAAAATCACAATATTTTATTTTAATTATTACATTAACTAGAGTGATCAGGTGCAAGTGGCTGTAAGGTAATTTTATTTATGAATTTAAAAAAAAGCTGGTTACAGCTGCGAAAAAAGTATTGAAAGTTGCAAAAATAATTTATCCAAAATATGTTTAGTTACCAAATAATACTTAATAAAAAAAACCATACGCCCATCAATAAGCATCTTCACCCTAATTTTATAGTTACAAAAGCTTAATTTTTACATTAATTCTTTTTTTTTGGTATTTTTTTCCAAAAATTTTTGATATCCTATCTAAGTTCTGTTATATAAAAACAATAAAGCCTAAATACCTACCTACCTAGTTATATATGTACAAAGTTTACACAATAAATTTACATACAAACTCAGTCACATCACCGCCTTGTCCTTATACCAATTAGTCGTCGGCATGTGGCGCCATCTACACCCAAACATAGGAACTACGTATCACACTGATGTCACGTGATATCCTACATCGCGCAAGCAGAGTTTATAATTAAATAAATTAAAAAAAAAAAAATGTACCCCATATGTGCCCCTCCCCCCCCCCCCTACCGTGGAATCGCCTAGGTACAGACGCCAGCATCAAGCTACTACAATCTGTCAAATTTCTTTAATAGATTTTCAACTCTATCAGTAAAGCATTAAGGTTCAAGATTGATTAGGAGAATTTGACAGTTTCGGGTACCTTGAAGTGCTGGCTTCTGTACATTATACTTTACCCATGTTGAGTATCAATATCAAAAAATAATGGAGCAAATAAATGTAACAGGAAAACATTTCAATGTTCATCATTTAATGGGCGAAAGTAATTTTTCGTGGAACTTATGATAAACATTTGTTATGAATTTCCAAAACTTTTACATAACAGCCATTTGGTTGCCTTAATGCACAGACGCTAGCACAAAAAGCTACTACAATCTGTCAAATTTCTTTAATAGGATATTCAACATTAATGCTAAAATTTTAGGTTAAAAATTGATTGGGAAAATTTGAGTTTCGGGTAGCTTGATCTGCTGGCATCTGTACGTAAAAGTCACAGTGTCATCTACAGAAGATAAACAATTTTTGAAAATATCTAACACATGGGTAAAGTTAATTTGGCTCTGTATACTGGTGACCCCGAAATCATGTCATGACGCATTGTCCGCATGTAGTTGTTATAGATGTCGCCACAAGCACAGAAAGTCTTCTTCATACATCTCTAGTAGTTACCTTCTTTCTATCCATTCCCATCTTTCACAACATTTTTTTTCAACCCTGATTTTTTATATATTTTAAAATTAAACTAATATGGGACCAGCCATTTATCCTAATATCACTATTGATTATTTATATATTTTTTACCCTAAATATTTACAAGATTTAAAAACTATTTTATTTTTTGATTAAATTTTGCGGTTTAAAACAAAACTTTTTTTTTTTTCAATTTTTATCATTATTTATTTATGAATTCATTATTCTAGTATGGCGCGTGTTTTTAACTAAATTAATTATCAAATATTAAAATACAAATTGTTCTATCATTTGACGGACTCTTTAAACAAGATGACATATGAGTGGAAACATTTATGCTCTGCCTAGTTTGGGATCATGGTGTGTTGATTTTCCTAAGATATTATTATTATTATCAGGAAGGAGGACACGTGATCCTATTAGTGATATCTTCAGAAAAGTCAGGTGTAAAGTACTCGCAACCGGCGTGCGTGTATGACCTGCACGCGTAGCATGACCACCATAGAAAGAACTTTGTCTATTCTTGGTACAATAGGGATAGAATTGTCATGCTACGCCAGCATAAAACCGTACAAATCTTTCTACAATCTTTAATTCTGTCTTTAATCTTTCTACAATCTGTAATTTTGTCTATTCTTCCGTCGACAAAACCCCTTTCTACGGTGGTCATGCTTCGCATGCAGATGTAAGAACATAAACGAGGCGTAAAAGGAGTATGTAAGGGTCGTAGCAGGTGGGGCTGTGTAGTTTCTGCCTACCCCCATGGGTAACCATCAGCCGTAAGACGTCCACTGCTGGGCATATGCCGCCGTCAATTTGAGACGGCTTACCATAATCGCCACGTTTGGCAGGCGGGTTGGTGATCGCAGTATGGTGGTAAAATGCATAGAGAACGCTGCTGCCCATTCTCTAGTAAGTCCCTTAGTCGCCTCTTACGACAAGAGAAAGAAATGAGCTGGTGCTATTCTTTTCGTCCGATTAAAGTCTATTTAGCTGCAATATATCAGTATTTTACTTACAAAAAATACTACGTCGAAACTATAAGAAGCATAGATTTTTTTTAAATATTTCCTGCCTAATTTTAGGCATGGTCTGTATTAAAAAAAAGACTCAGTTAGAAGTTTTTATTTTTGACAATCTAACTTTATTTCTAACCTAAAGATCTGAGCCAGATTTTCAATGAACTAATGAAATGCACAGACCCCAATGTGGTTTGATCAAACTCGATTAACCGAATGAACCCCACGATTTGTACTAGCCAATGAAGCCTCATGTTTCATGGTGCTACAGAGACCATTGCATATCAAGGAGTAGACCGAGGGGCGGTGTAATGGTAGGGAAGACGTGCACTTAGGATAGGAAAGGATTGCGAGCCGTACTGGATATGCTTTCTGTGAATCTGATCCTTAATATGCTGTATTTATGAGCCCTCCTGGAGAGCTCAGTCAAGTCGCATATGGGATGCCGGGTGCCCTCTTAGAGGGCTCACTCAATTCGCATTTGGGATACCGGGTGCCCTCTTGGAGGGCTCAGTCAAGTCGCAAATGGGATGCTGGAAGCCCTCCTAGAGGGTTCACTCTAGTTGCATATGGGTTGCCGGGTGCCGTCTCGAAGGACTCGCTCAAGTCGCATTTGGGATATTGGGTGCCCTCCTAGAGGGATCTTTCGAGTAATATATGGGATGGCGGGTACCCTCCTGGAGGGCTCATTCAAGTCACATATGGGATACCGGGTCCTGGGTCCTGGAGGATTCACTGAAGTCGTATATGGAATACCGGGTGCCCTCTTGGAGGGCTCAGTAAAGTTATATATGGCAACCCGGGTGCCCTCTTAGAGGGCTCACTCAAGTCGCATATGGGATGCCGGGTGTCCTCCTGGAGGGTTAAATAAAGTCGCATATGGAATGCCGGTGACCCTCCCGAAGGGTTAAGTTACAATATTTATGGCGGCATGGCATATGAGTTCGACGGAAAGTGGGTGTAATCGAAAGTCTCTGTTCGAAGTTTGTGATATTTAAGAATTCAGCTAAAGTGAATGAACTTACAGAAATCGGTGTACAGTCAACGTGTTTTTTTAATATTTTTATTTTCAGATAATGCAACGCGATCCTAAGTGCATTTTTAGCTAGAAACATAGCCTACAATTTCATAATATTAATTATTTTACAAATCTATTAACCTATATTTGATATCTCTATATGGCCTTAAAACTAATATAGAAGTCCTTTGACAAAAACGTTTTCAAAAGATTATTTGACTCAGAGTCACATAAGGCCCTTTATGCTGTATTTATAAGCCCACCTGGATGGCTCCCTCAAGTCGCATATCGGATACCGGGAGCCCTCCTGGAGGGTTCACTGAAGTCCATTTTGGGATGCCGGGTGCCGTCCTGGAGGACTCGCTCAAATCGCATATACATGGGATGCCGAAAGCCCTCCTGGAGGGCTAACTCGAGTCGTAAATGGGATGACGGGGCCCTCCTGGAGGGCTCTTTCAAGTCACATATGGGATACTGGGAGCTCACTCTAGTCGCATATCGGGTGCCGGGCGCCCTCCTGGAGGGTTCACTGAAGACGTATATGGGATACCATGTGCCCTCCTGGAGGGCTCATTCGTGTCGCATATGGGATGCTACTTAGTCTTTTCCCAACTATGTTTGGAGTCGGTTTAAAGTCTAACCGGATGGAATCTATTTAATTGAAATCAAAGCTTCGAGTTTGAGTTTTAATTACAGACTATCTCAATTTCTGTGGGTTCCTGGGCAAAAAAAAACCTACGTAAGACAAAGGACAATACTGGAAAAAATTAATGGATCAAATAAAAATTCTAAATTTTTGGGCAATTTTCAACAGGCCATAACTTCGAGAGAAATGGTCGTACAAGTAATAAAAAAAAAAGGAAATTGTAGCTACAAGTGTCTAGTTTTTATTTATGTTGCTGGGTTTTCTAAGATTACTCAAAAACCGTTGAAGCTACAAAATTTTTAAGTTCTAATCCAAAATCTAGATACTTGGAGCTACAATTTCCTTTTTTTTATTCTTTGTACGACCATTTTTTTTTTGATCCCTTAATTTTTTCCTTTAGTGTATTATAGGGTTTTTTCACCAGGAATTTCCCAATAACAGCCGTAAGCCTATATAAGGGCCCCGATTATGGTAATAAGCTCGCCCCCTATAACATGGGATTTAAACATAACCAGCGCAGATACCAACCAAATTTTTTCAAAAAAAATTGCCAAAGAACTTCTACATTTTCTTACCAAATACATTTAATATTATAAGTTGAATCCTCTAAGCTTGTCCAGTCTTCTCTGTAGCTCGTCTACGGTGTCCTTAGGGGCGGGATCTGTTGTCGACTTCCGTCTTTCGCCCCCGGGGGCCATTTGGAAGCCGGTAGTAAGGGTTGTCGACTTCCCTGGGCTTTCGGTACTGGAAAAACAATAGAAAATATATTTCAGCTGTAAGAGAACCACTGCTGCAAATTATTTTTGTGATTGGTAGTCCATTTCGACGGTCCCTACGTACAAACGGACATGTCAAAAATCGAGGTTTACAGGAAAGCGTTTTGAACGTTCAAATCGCTCTCGAAATCATTCTTAGAATTATTAGGATGGATTTGTTATTATTATTCTCAGAATTATTTCCAGAGAGTTTTATTTCTAGAGTGTTTTTAACTTGAAACCCGTGTATCTGTTTATCTGGAAGGCTAGGATATGTAACATCACGCTATGATCAATAGGAGCGAAGTATCAATGGAAAATGTTGCAAAAACGGGGAAAATATTTTGACAGTTTCCGTTGCGTGCGCTGCGTAAACGGTCAAAGTAACGCAACAAACATGTATGACGGATTTTTTCATAAAAAAAACCGGCCAAGTGCGAGTCGGACTCGCGCACCAAGGGTTCCGTACAAACCTGTAGGTATATAAATAAAAGTTCACCCATCACGACAATCGAGTCGTAGTTTTGGCTTGGTTTTATTTCTGTCTGTGTTTTGTTCTGTTTATTATATGATTTAACTAAAAATTTACGGTTTTCACAATTTTTCCTTTATCTGTCCTATAAGACGTTGCTTCGTACCAAATTTCAAAATTCTAGATCGACTGGAAGTACCCTTTAGGTTTTGATTCCCTTGCGAGTTTCGAAAATTTGTGGAAATTTGCGGTATAAACGGCTGTATCTTTTGATTGCGTTAGCTTAGAAGCTTGATTTTTTCACAGCTCCAAGGGACATTAGACTTGAGTATTTGGTATAAATTTCAGCTTGATACCTCCACGCGTTCCTGAGAAAAAGGGTCTTGACAGACGGACGGACGGACGGACAACAAAGTGATCCTATAAGGGTTCCGCTTTTTCCTTTTGAGGTGCGGAACCCTAAAAAGACCGCGATATCATTTGTCTATGTTTTAAAGTTGGCACAGTATAACTGTTTTATATGGTAGTGAAATCTAAATACAATAAAGCTGAAGAGTTTGTTTGATTCTGTAAAAATGTTTCTATCTCATGAATAGTAAAAGGTGAGTATAGACTACAACATTTCCTGGAGCATTTCTGTGTAATGTAACGTTCTTACGAATGGTAAAATACAGGCAAAAGCTCAGTTTCCAAAGCATTTCCATGTAATGTAACGTTCCTGCGAATGCTCGGCGTTATGTTACGGGTAAATGCTCACAGCGAGTGTGCATTTACCAACATTTCGTTGTACCTTGCGTTCATTCTTTTTTGAAATGTCGGACCTACAAGTTGCGTGTGCCCTCTCCCTCCGCGTCACCCCGCAACCGCGCATCGCCCGCACTTGTGGCTCGACGAAATGTTAGACCAATACGCTCGACGAAATGTTACACCAATACGCTCGACGAAATGTTACACCAATACGCTCGACGAAATGTTAAACCAATACGCTCGACGAAATGTTACACCTATACGCTCGACGAAATGTTACACCAATACGCTCGACGAAATGTTACACCAATACGCTCGACGAAATGTTACACCAATACGCTCGACTAAATGTTACACCAATACGCTCGACGAAATGTTACACCAATACGCTCGACGAAATGTTAAACCAATACGCTCGACGAAATGTTACACCTATACGCTCGACGAAATGTTACACCAATACGCTCGACGAAATGTTACACCAATACGCTCGACGAAATGTTACACCAATACGCTCGACTAAATGTTACACCAATACGCTCGACTAAATGTTACACCAATACGCTCGACGAAATGTTACACCAATACGCTCGACGAAATGTTACACCAATACGCTCGGCGAAATGTTACACCAATACGCTCGACGAAATGTTACACCAATATGCTCGTTGGTTTGTAACAAAGAGGCGAGCGTGCTCGACGTTTAGTTCGTAAAAGGATGATAGACTAGAACATATCATAGAGCGGCTCGTTGTTCTTTTACAAGTAAATGTTGTACTCTATACTCACCTAACGAGAAATAGTCATCATACTTGACATCGTACTCTTGTCGACTGAAGAATAGAAACAACTCTTTTCTTCAGTTTTACACAATTTTTCTGCGATACAATCTATCATTTTGTCTTCTCTTCCGTCGACAAATTTCGTTTCTATGGCGGTCATGCTACGCGTGCTGGAACTACATTTAGTGTTGGATAGCCCATTTATTGAGGAAGGCTATAGACTATATAACATCACATCTAGGACCCTTAGGAGCCGAGCAAAAAGAAAAAAGTCACGAAGACCTCGCACGGTCAGGCGATTCTATACGACGGGGTGGTCGAGGGAGCAAGAAAATTAACGCGAACGAAGTCGGGAGCAGAAGGTAGTAAATAAATAATATCTTAGAATAACCAACTCAACGTTATCTGATCCCGAACTAGGCAGAGCCTGTACTATGGTAACCAGACAACTGATAAACATACTTATATATTTCTAAATACATACATAATACATATTATAGACAAATTATACTCAGACACAGAACAAATGATCGTGCTCATCACACAAAGATATGTCCTGAGTGGGAATCGAACCCACGACCTCAGTCTTAGCAGTCAGGGTCACTAACCACTGGACTAACAGGCCAGTCAATAAAGTGTAGCAAACTAATGCACTCACCTAAAGTACTCTTCGCTGGCTGCCAAGCCGCCGTCAACATTGCCGTTACCATCTTTATTGTTGTATAACCAGACCCCACCACTCATCTTGTGGTCCCGAACCTGGAAGTCTGTGTTGTACAGTCTAGGGGGCGTCGTGAAGTCCACGTTGAGCTGTTGACCTGGGAACAAAGATATAGTCTACTTAATAAAAAAATCTTGAATTTGTACATATTCAACGTCTCGACATCACTCGTCGGAGGATCAGGCTTCCGTGGGCAGTTGGCCACCTGGCCTGAGGCTTTAAATAAATAAATAGAACTAGTTTAATTCAAGTTAAAGTACTCAGAAACAAACAGATACATAAAGGATAAAGACAGGATAACTAGCACAGACAGAAAGAAGGACACTTTGTATAAATAATTTCATCTCCACTGCGCTTAAAATGGCGAAGGAAAACATCGTTAGGAAACCGGCATGTCTTAGAACCGAAAATTCGAAGACATGCGACATCTAAACGAGCATTTGGCCCGCGTGGTAGTCATAGCCCACTTCTCATCGAGGCAGTGTCCCAGCAGTGGGAACGTTCTAGGCTGATTATTTATTTATTTATTTAGTTATTATTATTTAAAGGGATTAAATATAATGACCACCATAAAATGCTTTGATACCCTTAGTTCTTTTACCAAAAATATATACTTGACACCAGAAAAATAAAGTCTTAAATTACAATAGTACTAGCTATTTTAGTCACGACTGCACTTCAAAATGTATTCGAACACCAAATGTAGTAAATGATCACCAAATCTTAATGATTGGGTGTACTACGTGAGCTCGACAAATGAATGTGCGAATAACACTTGTGCGACACACTCAAGCTCACTAGGTTAGGTTAGGTTAAAACTGTGACCTCCTATGCACGAGCCGAGCGAGCGAAGCGAACGGTGCGGCGGCAGCGGCCGGCGAGTGCTTGAAACGACTAGATTCAGTGTGTCGCACAAGCGTGCATTCGAACTATGGTGAGTTGCAGTACAGTTTTGTCGCACAAGCGTTATTCGCACATCCATTTGTCGAGCTCACGTAGTACACTCTTAATAATTTGGTGTTCATTAACTATTTTTGGGTTAACAATGATTTTTTTGGAGTCAGTTTGCTTAAATAGGATAGCAAGATGTAAAAACTTTGGTGATAGTTTTACATTGAAATGCTGGTTTAATTTTGGTGATCATTTACTACTTTTGGATTAACAATGATTTATTTTTCTCACGTAGCATTAATAATCAACAATTTAGTAATAAGTGGATAATGTTGCTAGTAGTATGATAAGTATTTTGTTTAATTAGTAAGATATTATGTATAACATATAATTGTACTCCTGTTTTTTATCCCAAAATAAAATAAAATAAAAATAAAAATTTGGAGTCATTTTGCTTAAATAGAATATCGAGATGTTAAAACTTTGGTTATAATTTTACATTAAAATGCGGGTTTAATTTTGGTGATCATTTACTCTTTTTGTCTGTTATATGTTACTATATCTGCTGGTAAGTTAAACATAAGCCTTATTTAAATGAAACAGAGAAAATAAGGATATTCACACCAAGTTACTACTTCTATACATTTAGGAATAGGATCCCACCCTGCATGGAACTTCAACGTAACTGGCGGAATATGGGACTGGGGATATATACACCGTATATATCTTAGGTTCGAACAAAGACAGGCTCTCTACTTTGTATTATTGCTATAAACCGAGCACAAATTCTAACTGGGCTGCTACACCTGCTACTGAAGATATCCACATAGAAAATAAATAATAGTTTTAAAAAAAAACTAAAAAACACGCTTCCATTGAAAACCAGAAACCCAAAAAAGCGTGGGGTGCTTTTTAAGGTATTTTTTTATTGATGTCAGGCACGCCACGCTTTTTTTCCATTATTTTCTACTTTTTAGTTTGGTTTTCTATGGAAGCGTGTTTTTTAGTTTTTTTAAACTATTATTTATTTTCTATTTTTTAGGGCGTTTCGAATTTTGAGACGTATGTCAGCGTAGTTTTTGAAGACAGTTTTTTTGCTGTCCTGGTAACCCTGGCAAGGACAACGGACAGTTTTTTTGCTGTCCTGGTAACCCTGGCAAAGATAACGGCACAAGTTTATAAAATTATAGTATTGTCATCAGTCCTCGATAAGTCTACAGAGTTTAAATGAAATCTGGTCGTTTAAAGTGTGTCAAAATCGCGCTATAAGGAGTCGTTACAAACAAACATACAAGTGAAGCTAATATAAAGCATGTAAAAACATATCTTACCTAGCTGTATATAATTTAGTTCAACCTTAGCAAGATTCAAACTCTGTTCTACCAAGTCCACACGCTGACTCAGTTGTTGAAAACCGTGTTGCAAAATAGAATTTTGTTGTTCCAAACATTTTATATAATCTAATTTATTTTCAAGCGTATTTTTCATCTCCTCAAACCTCTCGTTATAGGAAGAGAGAGAATTTTCAAAATCTGCGACTATTTTGTTAATTTTTTGCAATTGTTCTGATGCTAGAAGATTCACATTTTGCATTTCTTGTTTTATAAATTCCTTTTTCTTGTCCTCATTTAGTTTTTCCTGTTGTTTTCTTTTCTTTTTAGAACTTTTCGTCTCCGTAGGTGTTGGAGTTTCAACCTCCATTTTAACTGTGCTATCTACAATATCTAAATTGTCGCGTATGTTACGTTTTAGATTCATAAAAATACTCTCCTCGAATTCTTCACGGAATTGTAGTTTTGAAGTTTGACAGCAAAAGGAACAAATGTTCTCTTTGATACTTTTTTCCTCGCTTTTTTCTACCATTGTCAACGGTATAGGCAGATCTTTCTTATCCGGACGCAGTCGCTTTTTTGAGTATGTAGGTGGTAATCTTCGGAATGATTGACTTCTTTCACTGATGGGGAAGCAACAGTTTTTGTTTTTAAAGTTAAAAACGCGAAATTTCACTTGCACGAATTAACGGATAGAAACTAGTGCATTCTAGAAGGAATAATTCAGCTTTGCTTGGGGGCAGAAATCTTCTTTAAATAGTATAAAACAAATTCGCTTCCCGCGTCTGTACGCTTAGATCTTTTAAACTACGCAACGGTTTTCATCTATAGACAGAGTAATTTAAGAGGAAGGTCTATATGTATACACGCGAGTGAATTGGTAAAAGTTAGTATGGTATAAATCATGAGTATTTTATTCACACTAAGTAACCCACTTTGTTAACGTTTTTTCACTTTAAAACTTCACTTTTTTCAAATAAAACTTATCACATCACAAAATTTACAGTCTCACGGTTCTTAGCCTTATTCCAACTATGTTAGAGTCAGGTTTCAGTCCAAATATACCACTATTTTACAAGGAGCGACTGTCTAACTGACCTCGACAACCCAGACAACGACTAACACGATACTTTTTAGAAAGACTGATTGTAGTTTTGGCTTCTGGCGAGTAAGACCAAGAGTTTAATATACTTTCCAATAATTATTATTTTATACTAATTATTTTATAGAAGTCTATTGATTCTAGTTGCTTAGTTAATTATGTACTAAAGAATAGTGATAAGAGATAACAATAATGAATACTAAATGATAATTACAAGTTCGATTAATGCATATTTGACGAGTAATTAGTTTTCTAAGTAAATTACTCATTAGAGTAGGCTCCACGAGTAGCGAGTGAGTCAGGGGAACACCCTGCTAGTGTATTTTTGTTTTCGTGTCGATAATAAAAATAAATCCATACTAATATTATACAGTTGAAGAGTTTGTTTGTTTGTTTGTTTGGTTAAACGCGGTAATCTCTGGAACTGCTGGTCCGAATTGAAAAATTCTTTTTGTGTTGGATAGCCTATTTATTGAGGAAGGCTATAGGTTATATAACATCACGCTACAATCAAAAGGAGCGAAGCAGCAATTATAAATGAACGAAAACTGGCAGGCAATTCGATGCGACGGGAAGGGTCAGGGGAGCAAAAATTTGACGCGGACGAAGTCGCGGACAGAAGCTAGTTTAGTTAAATGCAGATACTGGGTTAGATATTTCAAAGCCGAGCTGGTGTGAAGTGAAAATATTCTGATTTGAGAAAGATTACCTGGATGCAGTCTATCATCCTGGCGCAGCTCTCCAAACCCTCCGGCGATGTCAGTGAGGGTACACTCCTTGTTGTTAGAGGACCACACTTGTCCGCGAAGGCACTCTCCCGAGGGAGGGTACCAGGGTTTAGAGGGTTTCGGCTTCGAAGTCTTGGGAGTGGTAGGGGGCTTGGCTGCGGGAGCTGTGGAAGAGAAAAATATTTTAATAGATTAGGCAAGTGTGTAAAGGCTTACGAATATTGTTTTTGAATTTAAATGTATAATAACAGTGTACAGGATCAAATTAAATTATGAGGCAATACTCTTCCGAAGTATTCGAAATAGATAACAAAACCATAATTAAAACGAAAACTCTCCATTACAAGGTTGCCTGATGTTACGTATTTATTTTCGCTATGCATTTTAAAGTGCACAAGAATCTATACTAATATTATAAAGCTGAAGAGTTTGTTTGTTTGGTTGAACGCGCTAATCTCAGGAACGACTGGTCCGAATTGATTATTTTTGAGTCGGGTAGCCCATTTATTGAGGAAGGCTATAGGCTATATAACATCACGCTACGATCAAAAGGAGCGGAGCAGCAACGAAAAATGTACGAAAACTGGCAGGCAATTCGATGCGACGGGAAGGGTCAGGGGAGCAAAAATTTGACGCGGACGAAGTCGCGGGCAGAAACTAGTAAAGCATATACAGGTTATTTGGCGCATGAACGGACAAATTTTGTGGGGTATTGGGTGGTTTATGTGCTATCGTTCACCCATAGACTCCATGTCCTAAGTGTCACTCATAGATTAGACCACTAAGAGCCACTGTTTTTCATAAATTAATTCATTTTAAAGAGTTTGAATGCTCGTTAAGTATTTTTTGTTATATATGCTAAGAATTTATGTTTTATTTAGAATACTCATACAATTGAAATAAACGAATTTTAATTTAATTTAATTGAGAATGCAATAAAAGATATTTGGTGCAAATACAACAACAAAATAATAAAATATGTCGTTTTAAAAACGATGATTCAGGTATTTTTCAAAAACAAACAAAAAATTTGCCATAATCGCCTCGCTTGGCAGGCGGGTTGGCGATCGCAGTATGGTGGCAAAATGCATAGAGAACGCTGCTGCACATTCTGTAGTAAGTCCCTTAGTCGCCTCTTACGACAAGCACGGGAAGAAATTGAATTCTTTTTTTTAGTAATAACTATATTATATTATTCTGGATTCACTCACCGATCTCCTCTTCAACTACAGCGATCTTTTCCCTCCTCTCCCTCACTCGAGGGCTCGCGTCATCAATTCCGAGTTCATTCAACTCCGCCAACATTCGTTCTTCTCCGTCAAACACGAATTCGCGTTCGAAGAGCTTTCGGCGAGGCAACGATGATGGTGGCGAGGGGAATTTTGTGGCTAAAACAATTTATATAAAGAGGTTTTTAAAATGTTTGTAAATATGTGAGAACCAAGCATCTGTCATGCATCGGTATACTTTGTGTAAATGATTTCATTACCACTGCTCTCAAAACGGTGAAGGAAAACATCGTGAGGAAACCGGCATGTCTTTTTTTTTTTTTTTTGGATGGGAAATCATCAAATGACTTCTCCCGCTCTAGGCGGAGCGGGAGGGCGTGTCAGACTTTTACTGACTAAAACCCACCTGTGTTCCTTCAGTTGCCCATGTGCCAGGGTCACGGTATCTCTTTCGAACAATCTCGCGACCCCGGCAGGCATCGGTCCTAGCAGACCCTTTCAGTGCTGCTGACATCTCTTTGAGGCGCGCGTGGAACACTACGCGCCGTCGACCCGAGCCTGGTCCTTACCGGGCGGCGAGCTACCCATTGCTCGCCGCCCGCAAGCTCGCGCCTACGGTGGCCGGGAGTCCGAACCGGCATGTCTTAGAACCAAATATTTGTAGACATGTGACATCTACCAACCCGCACTGGGCCCGCGTAGTGGATTATGGCCCACTCCCTCTCACCGAGATGAGGCCTCTGTCCCAGCAGTGGGAACATTATAGGCTTCTGATGATGACGGGTGTTTTGGCTACCTTGTACGTGTAAATTTATTTTTGCAACTCATGCTGTGCGTTTTGTTTGTGCAGAATAAATATGTTTTCTTTCTTTTTTTCTGTATGCCTACCTTCCTTCCCCGGCGTGCCTCCCCCCGGCCCGGCCGGCCCGGCCAGTAACTCCTGCAGCTCTTCCTCCAGCTCAGCCGCGTCCAGGTCATCAATATTGGTACCGAGCGCTTTCTCTACTTCGCTGTATTGTTCCATTACCTGAAAAAAATACTTATAGCTCAAGGCAAGAATGGCAAAACATGACAAAACAAATTGTTATCATTTCAACTGTATTCAGTACTTGATTTGAAATTGTATTTAAATAATTTGTAATAAATAATTCTATTTTGAGTTCTTGACATTAAATTGTATTTTAATAATTTGTACTAAACCATTTTTTTTATTTTTTATCTTAGGACAACCAACACAACGTTATCTGATCCCAAACTAGGCAGAGCCTGTACTATGGCAACCAGACAACTGATAAATATACTTATATATTTCTAAATACATACATATTACATATAAATTACACCCAGACACAGAACAAATCATTGTGCTCATCACACAAAGTTTGTCCTGGGTGGGAATCGAACCCACGACCTCAGTCTTAGCAGTCAGGGTCACTAACCACTAGACTAACAGGCCAGTCTAATACATTATAGGCCAGTCACAACATTGTAATTTAACTTCTTTAAATTAAAATGTATATAAATAATTTGTAACAAATAATTCTATTTTGACTTCATTACATAATTGTACCATAATATTAATGATTTTTTTATATACTGTTGACATTTTAAAACTTATTATTACTTGATGATATAATTGATATATGAATTATATTGACTTGAAACTAATTATAAATAATCAACTATTCATATTATGTGGCAGACATGTCAGAAGCTATATTTTTTATCCCGCATGCATGTCTTTATTCTTGTATGTGTACACATGTCTTTAGCAAATAAATCATATCTTATCTTATCTTAACTGAAAGACGTCCACCCCAGGCCTCCCTCAATTTGGAGGGTTTCTCATAATCGCCACGCTTGGCAGGCGTGTTGGCGATCGCAGTATGGTGGTAAAATGCATACAGAACGCTGCTGCCCATTCTCTAGTAAGTCCCTTAGTCGCCTCTTACGACACCCACGGGAAGAAATGAGATGGTGTTATACGTTACGCCCGATACCAGACGGACCGATATGACTTAAGCTGAATTAAGATATATAATGTAGTCGTAGTGTGGGAATCAGTTGTCATGGTATGGTCACGTGATACGGAGGAATGAGGAAAATGTCGTGAGGAAAGTTTTGAGTATGAATGTCGATGGCTATAAGAGTAGAGGGAGACCAAAGAAACGATGGATGGACTGTGTGAATTATGATATGGATAGAAAGGGGCTGACTACTGAGATGACGACTAATAGAGAAGTGTGGAAGAAAAACATATGTTGCGCCGACCGCAAGGGGTCATCCATAAATTACGTCACACGTTAAGGGGGGCGGGAGAGGGTTGACGTGTGACATTGTGTGACAAAGGGGGTGGGAGGGAAATTTTGTGACGTTATTTCAAAATTGAATATACATATTTAAAGTACCTACTATTAAAACACGAAATATGATCTATGAAAGATATTTTTGATAAAATTTCAATGTCTAGATGTAAAATTGCAAAATATGTAATGTCACACTAGGAAGGGAGGGGTCGGGGCGAGAGGGCATGCGAAGCCGTCACCTCCTTCTGCGAAGCAGTAATGCTCGTGAAGGAGGAGGCGGAGCGCGTGAGGGAGTGGCAGTCTCTGCGCCCTCACGTCCCTAGCCGCCGCAGGAGGAGACGCCCCGGGCGTCGGGAGTCAATAGCAGACTCCCGGCCACCGTAGGCACGAGCTTGCGGGCGGCGAGCAATGGGTAGCTCGCCGCCCGGTAAGGACCAGGCTCGGGTCGACGGCGCGTAGTGTTCCACGCGCGCCTCAAAGAGATGTCAGCAGTACTGAAGGGGTCTGCTAGGACCGATGACTGCCGGGTCGCGTGATTGTTCGAAAGAGATACCGTGACCCTGGCACATGGGCAACTGAAGGAACACGGGTGGGTTTTAGTCAGTTAAAGTCTGACACGCCCTAGCTCCGCCCAGAGCGGGAGAAGTCATTTGATGATTTCCCATCCAAAAAAAAAAAGGGAGGGAGAGGTATCTCATACATTTATGAGATACCTCTCCCTCCTTTTTTTTTCTCATAAATGTGTCCAGCTGTGACTAGGACGGGGGCGAAAGTCAAAAATCATGAAATTTGTGTGACGTCTAGTGGTTAGTGACCCTGACTGCAAAGACTGAGGTCGTGGGTTCGATTCCCACCCAGGACAAATCTTTGTGTGATGAGCACAATCATTTGTTCTATGTCTGGGTGTAATTTATCTATAATATGTATGTATTTAGAAATATATAAGTATATACAGTTGTCTGGTTACCATAGTACAGGCTCTGCCTAGTTTGGGATCAGATAACGTTGTGTTGGTTGTCCTAAGATATTTATTCATTTAATTTAATTATAATGATGTAGTGGTAGTGTACTGACCTCCTTCAAGTCGTCCATGGTGTCGTGAACATCGTCTTCTTCCATTTCATTCTCCTTAAGGTTTCGTTTCATTGCGTCAGAGCTCGATCTGAAAAGAAAAAACAATATTTTTACACTACCGGAAAAATTAAGGGAACGTGTTTTTTTTTAATTTAGTTTTTTTTTATATTCCAAATTTTCGGCCGTAAGTTCGAGACAGATGGTCGTACAAGAATTTAAAAAAGGAAATTGTAGCTCCAAGTGTCTAGTTTTTTTATTAGAACTTTAAAATGTTGTAGCGTCAGCGGTTTTTGAGTAATATAAGAAAAACCAGCAACAAAAAAAAAACATTTTTTTTTTTGTTTTACAGGCGTGTAATTTTTTTTTTTTTTTTGCTTCTCCACTGTAAGTATCGGATACTTTGTTCATTTAGCTTTAATTTCTTTTTTTTACCGACTTCAATAAAGGAGGAGGTTATCAATTCGACTGTATTTTTGTTACGTTTGTTACCTCATAACTTTTGACTGGGTGAAACGATTTTGATGTTTTTTTTTTTTAAATTTGAATGCTGGTGTTTCCCGGTAAAATCTGGTTCCATTCGGACAATGGGATCCATGTGAAAACCACATAAGTCTTAAATTTGCATTAAGTATTTGCGCGACAAATGAACGAATAACGCGATTAGATTAGTGCGGGGTATCTACCATAACTAAAAAGTTTAAAATAAAAACATTTTACAATAAAATAACAACCGACTTTCTTAAAAAAACGCTACAAAGTCAAAAATAACTTTAATTTCGGAATTCGGTGTCTAAGGTTATTTTTTGACCTTGTAGTGTTTTTTTTTAAGGAAGTCGTGTATTTTTTTGTAAAAAGTTTTATAGACCTTGATCCTTTCGCCGAAATATCGGTCTTCAAATGGAAAAGGATCCTTTTATCTTTGATTATCGATATCTCAGCAACTAATGATCACACAGAAAGTTAAAGGTGGGTTTCAATAACTTGAAACTTCATCTTCTTAGCACGGCGGGCTGTGCTGAAACGGCTGCTGCAGGTGCGGAAAACCTCAAACGGCGCAAATATTCCAACCTAATTGGAAATTATATGTTCGAGCGTTTGGGGTTGAAACTCTAGGGCCATGGGGTCCGAGTGCCTGCATAATATACTGAGACATTGCCAAGCGGCTGGTCGACTCTTCACGGGACCAGTGGACTGGCCTATTTTTTGGGCAAAGAATCAGCATTGCCATACAACGTGGCAATGCTGCCAGCCTTTTGGGCACGTTTCCTGTTGACGACGATGCAAACGAATTTTTTGATGCTTTATAATTATTTACTTTTATACATATATACATGTATATTTTTTTTTCTTTGGATTTAAACTTAGACTTTAAATTATGTAGATATTGTATACATATAAATAAAAAAAAATACAAAGAACTTGAAGGAGTTCAAGTTCGTACGGACACTAATAATAAACAATCTAACGAAAACTTTACCTGTAAGTATCAACGATCGCCACATTGACGTGAACGTCCCTCATCTGTTGCAGCAACTGTCGCACGTTCTCCAGCGCGTTGCTGCAACGGTCCAGACGTTGCGAGGTCTTGTGTTTGCGCCGTAAATGGTTCTTAGCCTGGAATGAAAGGAAACAAGGATCATCATCTGCTTGCCTTTTCCCAACTATGTTGAGGTCAGCTTGCAGTCTAACCGGATGCAGCTGAGTACCAGTATTTTACATGAAGCGACTGCCTATCTGACCTCCACAACCCAGTTACTGGGTAATACGATACCCCTTGGTAAGAATGGTTGTCAGACTTTCGGGTTTCTGACGACCCGTAACAACTAAGGATTCATACGCACTATGCGGGTAGCCGCAACCGCAACGTGCGGTTGAAGAACCGTTTCTATTTGCAGTTATATCGAGCCATTTCAAAGATAGACGCGGAAGAAATTGCTGCTATTTACTACATTTACACACGTTACGTAAAGAAGAAAAAACTAAGAAAGAAGTACTGGGTGCTTCCTTATTTGCAAACACGAGATGAAAGCAAGCATTTTGTAATATTTTTCGAAGAACACACACATTCACTCAATGGCGGGCAGCCGCAGACAGCCGCACAGTGCGTTTAGCAACCGTCCGGCTGGCCGTCACTCGGGCCACAGCCCTCCGAGCGACCGGAGCGGTCTGCGGGTAGCCGCAATGCACATAGAAATGAATATTATGTTCATAATTGTGCTTGCGGGCAGCCGCACGGCTACCCACCCGCATTGCGGCTACCCGCATAGTGCGTATGATCCCTAAGATCTACGAAAGACAGCTGGGACCAACGACTTAATGTACTTTCCGAGGCACGGAAGGATCTTGGTATGTAAAGATGGTCACCCATTCACGGACCAACCGCGGCAAGCGTAGCTTAAGGCGCGGTGTTACCTCAATATTCACAAAACACTGGTGTCTTTGACAATCGAGTATGACGTAACGCAATGAAAATATACGACACAAAAAATACAGTGGACAGAGAAGGGTTTAAAGAAAAATTCTAACCGAATAGAATAGTGAAAAATTGTTTGATATTCCCAATAAAAATTGTTTCACAAAAAAAACTTTGACGTCGAACATCTCTGTATTTTCAGCGATAACAACATTTTTTTTTTAAAGAGTTCAATAGAATAAACATTACTTTAAAACTTTAACCAGACAATTATTTAATTTAATTTGTGTAGTCCGAATAATCTAAATAAAACCCGTAAAATAAATGCCAATTCGCAGCTTAGTCACATCGTCATCCAAATATTTATTCAATTTTCAACCTTATTTGTTGGAGCTGTAGCATGTAGTTGTAGCATTTAAAATCGTAGTCAGTCCGCGCCTTAACCAGAAAGGACAAAGGATAAAACTGTAAAAAAAAACGATTTTTCTGGTTTCACTGACGGGTGATAAAAGTACCGTTAATGAAGAGCTCAATTAACCAGAGACTAAAAGAGAATATACATGTAATTAAAAACTCTTTCATTAATTACGTCACTTTGTAGTGTTTTTAAGGAAGTCGGTTGTTTTTTTTTTTTTTTTGTAAAAAAGTTTTTTGTGTGACTAGGGTTTTTTTTTTTGGATGGGAAATCATTAAATGACTTCTCCCGCTCTGGGCGGAGCGGGAGGGCGTGTCAGACTTGTACTGACTAAAACCCACCCGTGTTCCTTCAGTTGCCCATGTGCCAGGATCACGGTATCTCTTTCGAACAATCACGCGACCCCGGCAGGGTGTGACTAGGGTTAGTTTCTTTAGTTTATGATTAAGTGATTATTTGTAAAAGTACGATGGGATTGGCATCGTCACATATGTGTACAAAAATCCCTAAATTAAATAAAGATTAAAAAAAAAAAAATTACTTAGGTATACATTTCATAGGAGTCAAGAAACAAATTGCAATTTTTTTTTTTTAGTATTGTTAATACGAGTTTCGAAAATGTCGGAAATGACCTTAAAAACCATGTGAATAAATATATTTTCTTAACCTATTTGAATTCTCATCAAGGTAAGTTAGTAAATGCTATTTCTGCCTTTTTTTCATCATTCATAATAAGGTAAAAGATCTGCTAAAAAAGTAACAGATACGGATCTTTCTTGTCCCTCGGATATCTGCGGATACGTAAACGGATATCCGGCACATGACTTATCATCATTCACACTGGGGCTGTGAAATATCAAAACCCAGTATCTGCATAAAACTAAATTTTACAGGTACCGTGTGGTGCCGGACGTAAAGAATAACACCACACCATTTCTTCCCGTGGGTGTCATAAAAGGCGACTAAGGGACTTAATAGAGAATGGGCAGCAGCGTTCTCTATGCATTTTACCACCATACTGCGATCGCCAACCCGCCTGCCAAGCGTGGCGATTATGGCAAAGCCCCCCAAATTGGGGGAGGCCTAAGTCCAGCAGTGGACGCCTTACGGCTGAAATGATGATGATGATGAAATTTTACAGGAGAGCCGAAAAACGATTTCTGTAGAACTAAACTTTTACTCTAGATACTAGGTTTCCGTCTCTGTGTAACTTCGTATTTCACTAATTTCTGGGAGTTTTTACACGCTTTATATTAGCTTCACTTGTATGTTTGTATATTTGTATGTTTGTATATTTGTATGTTTGTTTGTAACCGACTCCTTATAGCGCGATTTTGACCCACTTTAAACGACCAGATTTCATTCAAACTTTGCATACCTGTCAAGGACCGATGACAATGCAATAATTTCATAAATTTGTGCCATTATCCTTGCCAGGGTTACCAGGACAGCAAAAAAACTGTCACAAACTACGCTGACATACGTCTCAAAATTCGAAATACCCTAAAAAATAGAAAATAAATAATAGTTTAAAAAAACTAAAAAACACGCTTCCATTGAAAACCATACTAAAAAGTACAAAATAATGGAAAAAAAGCGTGGGGTGCCTGATATCAATAAAAAAATACCTTAAAAGCACCCCACGCTTTTTTTCCATTATTTTGTACTTTTTAGTATGGTTTTCAATGGAAGCGTGTTTTTTAGTTTTTTTAAACTATTATTTATTGCTAGCCTAGTATGTGGAGGGTGGTCTACATACTTTCAATCACGCTTTTTTCCCATGGGGGTAGGCAGAAACCACGGAACGCCACCTGCTACGATCTCCACACACTCCTTTTGCCTCGTTTAGGTTCATACAATTGGTCATACACACACGCCGGTTGTGAGTACTACGCACTGCAATGGTCATGTTGAGAGGATGAATGAAGGACGGCTCACAAAAGGTATTTACAAGGCAGATGTGAGTGGTCTATAAGGTTGAAAAAAAAATAGTTTAAAAAAACTAAAAAACACGCTTCCATAGAAAACCAAACTAAAAAGTACAAAATAATAGAAAAAAAGCGTGGGGTGCTTTTAAGGTATTTTTTTATTGATATCAGGCACCCCACGCTTTTTTTCCATTATTTTGTACTTTTTAGTTTGGTTTTCTATGGAAGCGTGTTTTTTAGTTTTTTTAAACTATTTTATTATTTTCTATTTTTTAGGGTATTTTGAATTTTGAGACGTATGTCAGCGTAGTTTGTGACAGGTTTTTTGCTGTCCTGGTAACCCTGGCAAGGATAATGGCACAAATTTATGAAATTATTGCATTATCATCAGTCCTTGACAGGTGTGCAAAGTTTGAATGAAATCTGGTCGTTTAAAGTGGGTCAAAATCGCACTATAAGGAGTCGGTTACAAACAAACATACAAATATACAAACATACAAGTGAAGCTAATATAAAGCGTGTAAAAATGGAAAAACACCCGTTTAAAAAAAACATCAGATACTAGGTTTGAAAATGGAACAGCCAACTGTTCATCCATCGTTTCTCTGGTCTTATTTACAATTTAATACTCACTGCTAATTTATTCCCAACATTGAGCGCTGCCTTAGCGTCAGCCTGAGCTGTGGCGACGTCCCTCGCCAACCGTAGGGCCTCGCCCTCGAGGCGGGTCTCCGCACACATCAGCTTCACTAGGGCTTCGTCTGTTTCTGTCACTGGAGATGCTTTCTTGTCTGGTTCGGCTGTGGAAAAAATAAATAAGATAAGAATAAATTCAAGGGCTAAATCGCCACCAAAGTTTTTAGTAAAAATAAATAATCGTTAAACAAAACTGAAAAACACGCTTTCATTGAAAACCAAACTAAAAATTAGAAAATAATTAAGCGAGGATTGCTTTTTGATGTAATTTTCATTGATATCAAGCACCCTTGGTTTTTACATTAAATTTTTTTAATTTTTTAATCACTCTATCCATATTTTGAACTGTTTAGTAATTGTTTTCTACTTTTGAAGTGAACGAACTGGCTGCACTGAAACTTACCTAATTTAACGACATCTCCCTTTTTCACAGCCTGTCCAACAGACACCAGGTAACCAAGCAGCAGCTCGAAGGTCTCGCGTCCCTGTGTCCACTCGCAGTTTCGTTGCAGTTCCTCGATGGTGCCCATACGTTCTACTCCAGGGGGGAAGTTCTGGAGGAGTTCTGTGGCTTGTTCCTGTAAGAGGAGACATGTTGAAAGGCCCATATGGGAAACTAAGATGACTGTCGTGATCCGGACGTGTTGTGTGCGACGGTACATACAAAATTTGCTTCTGTGTGTAAGAGTACAGGAGTTTCATATTATTTTTATTACATTAAATTGGGGTGCAAATCGTGCATCAAAAACTCTTCGCCAATATCTAAAAAAAATACTTTCAGGTTCATTCTTAGAGGTTAAAACCATTTACAAAAAAAAAATAGTTTGAATAAATAATAGTTTAAAAAACTAAAAAACACGCTTCCATTTTCCACTTTTTTTCCATTATTTTGTACTTTTTAGTTTGGTTTTCCATGGAAGCGTGTTTTTTAGTTTTTTAAACTATTATTTATTCAAACTATTATTTATTTGTAAATGGTTTTATTGTAAATGGTTTTAACCTCTAAGAATGAACCTGAAAGTATTTTTTTTTTAGAAGCGTGTTTTTTAGTTTTTAAAACTATTATTTATTTTCTATTTTTTAGGGTATTTCGAATTTTGAGACGTATGTCAGCGTAGTTTGTGACAGTTTTTTTGCAGTCCTGGTAACCCTGGCAAGGATAATGGCACAAATTTATGCAGTTATTGCATTGTCATCAGTCCTTGACAGGTGTGCAAAGTTTGAATGAAATCTGGTCGTTTAAAGTGGGTCTAAATCGCACTATAAGGAGTCGGTTACAAACAAACATACAAATATACAAACATACAAATATACAAACATACAAACATACAAGTGAAGCTAATATAAAGCGTGTAAAAACTAAAAACACACTCTCATAGAAAACCAAACAAAAAATAGAAAATAATGGAAAAAATCGTGGGGTGCTTGAAAAATGAAGCTACTTCTGCCAACAAACTGCTTTGCAGTTTGGCGTGGTTTTTCGTTGTTTTTTCTGGTCATTGCCATTACCAATACCCACATAAATTTATTAAATTTTTGCATTGTCATCGGTCCCTGATAAGTGTACAGTTTCAAATTAACCCTTGATTACTAAACTATCCTACAAGTGACGTTGTTACTAAACATTCGTAAGAAATACGACAGGAAAATAAAACAATAAATCTACGAATTATAAATTTTAATTATTTTAGAAATTACAATTACTTATTCTTTGGGTTTAAGAGATCACATAATAATGAAAATAGTTTAAATTTTTTTTTGCTCTACATAGTTTGAACGGGACGCGGGAACGACGCGAACTTTGTTTTTTCCAGGAATCATGATTTTGCCGTCGTAAATTTTACGATAATTTAGTAATCTAGGGTTAATCCGACGTTTTTCGAACGGGGTGAAAATCACGTTGCAAGATTCTGTTACATACATACCAAGCTAAAAAAACCGTTTATAAACAAAATATTCAAACTTACTTTAACAGCAGACTCTAACACGAATCGCTGTGTGGAGTCTATGCTGGATTTGGGCAGTCCATCGTTATCCAGCGCTTGTCTGGTTGGCATGAACGAAGCCACCGCTGTGAGCGCAAAGGCGGCAGGTCTGAATGCCAGCCGTGCCCCCCATTTGACCCAGCCTTCTGGCCCATTGTGTAGGATCTGCTGGTATTTGGAGAGAGGACTTAGATCGCCGTTTCTGTGGGCAAAAGAGAGTTTCTTGAGTTAAACATTAGTGTGTTGTTTTTGGATGTAATTTGGTCGTCTGCCAGGGTGGCAAAATTTGTTTGAAAGAGATACCGTGGCCCTGGAACAGGCAACTGAAGAAACACGGGTGGGTTTTAGTCAGTAAAAATCTGACACGCCCTCTCGCTCCGACCAGAGCGGGAGACGGCATTTAATGATTTTCCAACCACAAAAAAAAATGTATTTTGGTCGTCCTTACGACCAAAATACATTTTTTTTAGCCATCCATAAATTACGTCACACGTTAAGAGGGGGGAAGTGAGTCGACAAATTGTGACATTGTGTGACAAGGGGGTGGGAGGGGCCCTAAATTTTGTGACGTCACATTTCAAAATTGAATATACATATTTAAAGTACTATTAAAACACGATATATGAACTACGAAAGAAAAATTTAAAAATTCAAGGTCTAGATGTAAAATTGCAGAATATGTGACCAACTGTGACAAGGACGGGGGGAGGGTCAAAAAGTCATGAAATTTGTGTGACGTAATGTATGGATGGCCCCTAAGCTGTTAAATGTTGTGGTGTGGTCCCTCAGTGGTCAAAATTCGACTACAATTAATCCAAAGGTCTATGTTCAGCAGTGACCTGTGATAGTCTGAGTTGATTGATTTATTTACGTTTTGGTGTTACTAAGGGAACGATACAAAATTGTGATATACTTAATTTCATAGCGTTAATAACCAACATTGGTATATAGTGATGATTGTTACGCGAATAACAAACATGATGCACTTTTAGATAATATCATAATTATGCATATTTCCTTCCTCCTCCCTCAATGCGACGGCGGCGGCGCAACTGTTGATTTATTATTTTTAAATCAATCGGGGGGGTAATTGCGTAACTTGCTATCAGTAGGAATTGGTTTCATATTGATAGTTAAACAACATTCATTGCGTTATTTACGTTGCTGAGCCGACAATTTATTCGAACAAATGACGCAATGGTTTAGAAATAATCTTCAATCCAATTCAGATTCTGATAAATAGTGCGTTTCGCAATTAGGGTGCAGATTACGATTGAAACAGAACCATATTATGTGGATCATGGATTCTATCGATATGTCCGCTGCTTAGCCGGACTTAAGAACTTAAAACTAAGTGACTATACGCAAAGGGCATCCCGCTGAAAGAGAGCATAAGTCCCCTCTGCCAGGGTCGCGAGTTTCGTTCGAAAGAGCTACCGTGGCTCTGGCATATGGGCATAGGTCCCCTGGCTCTAAACTAGGTTTATTAACACAAAATTGTGAATTTAAACAAAACCTTAAAACTAGGGCGAGTGCTCCCTAAGGGCACCCCTTGTAGGGTACGGACCTCGGCTTAGGGCATTGGCTAGTGCAAGAGTCGGGGCAACATCGCGGTGGGCGTTAACGGCGAAATCGGAAGGAAAGTCGAATGTGTCGATGCATTTTGAGCGTGACCCTGAACGATGGCTGTAGCGTTGTCGGGAATACTTAGGGAATGCCCTTTTTTTGGATAGGAAATCATCAAATGACGACTCCTCCTCTTGGGCGGAGCGGAAGAGCGTGTCAGACTTTTACTGACTAAAACCCACCCATGTTCCTTCAGTTGCCCATGTGCCAGGGTCACGGTATCTCTTTCGAACAATCTCGCGACCCTGGCAGGCATCGGTCTTAGCAGACCCCTTCAGTTCTGCTGACATGTCTTTGAGGCGCGCGTGGAACACTACGCGCCGTCGTCGACCCGAACCTGGTCCTTACCGGGCGGCGAGCTACCGGAGCTACCCATTGCTCGCCGCCCGCAAACACCGCACCTACGGTGGCCGGGAGTCTGCTATTGACTCCCGACGCCCGGGGCGTCTCCTCCTGCGGCGGCTAGGGACGTGAGGGCGCAGACACTGCCACTCCCTCAGGCCCTCGCCTCCTCCTTCGTGATCAATACTGCTTCGCAGAAGTAGGTGACGGCTTCTATGCCCTCTCGCTCCGTACCATGGTTCGCACCAGGGCCGGACGCGAGAGGTCGCCGCCACTAATCGCTTCAGCGAGGACACGACGGTGCTCCGCCCAGGCAGGGCACACCTCCACCGTATGCTCCACCGTGTCCTCCAAACGATCCTCGCAATGGAAACACCCGGGCATTTCCTCCCGCTTTATCCTGAACAGGAACACACCGAAGCACCCATGCCCGGTGAGAACCTGCGTCAGGCGGAAGATGAGGACGCCGTGGCGCCTCTCTATACACTCCTCAAAAAGTGGACTTACCGCCGCAATTGTGGCGTGCCCACTTAGGGTATGCCTCGGTTGGTAATTTCTACTAATGCGAGAGCCTGACAAGTGATGTCGGGACGTTGTATACAGGATAAGTTTTTAACCAGTGCGCAAATTTTAACAAATTAAACTTAAAGGAGTTATAATAACCATGCAATTTTAATTTTGATATATCTTAGTACAAAAAAATTAAGTTATCGGTCAAAATTCTAAGAAGTTCGAAGTAGGTACCTATTACTATTGATCGACAATAGTATTAAGAAATATGTAGGGTGTCCGCAGTTAACTGAATTAAGGTCGGATAATTTAAAAAAAAAAAATGCGCACTTGATAAAAAAATCCTGTATATTATGCTAGTTGCGCGGTAAACTCCGCTTGCGCGATGCAGGATTTTTCGTGACGTCAGTGAGATATTTAGTTTGCATGCGGTAGTGTTGATACCCGTACACTGTTATGTTTTACTTGTACACTTTAACAATGAGGCTTGTACCTGTGGTACTGTTTCCATTTAATATTGATCGGGTTATAAACAATGTAATGTTTTATAAAAACATTATATAAATATTAAAAACTTTGTACCCCTTTATACGAAAATTACGCGGACGGAGGCGTAGGAAATTTCGCACAGTTCAAATTTGTATGAAGAAGGAGTGCAGAAAGCCAATATGTTTATATTAAAATGTATTAGAAATACATTAAATTAACAAAAACTTGCTTTTAGCTGTGGCATTGTTCCTGCCAGGATTGCGGAGTAGTTCGAAAAAGTTACCGTGGCTCTGGCACGGGCTACTGAAGGAACACGGGCGAGTTTTAGTCAGTAAAAGTCTAACACGCCCTTCCGCTCCACCCAGAGCGTCGTTTGGTAATACCCAGCCAGAAAAAAAAAACAAAAACCCGTAGCATTTTTGTAGTAACATCTATACATAGCTATTATTTAATTAACTTTACCTGCAATTTCTCAGAAAATATCCCATAGGAATATATATATATATATATATATATATATATATATGTCCTATGTCACTCATCAGAGGGGTAATTGCTTAACTTGCTATCAGTAGGAATTGGTTTCATATTGATAGTTAAACAACATTCTTTCCGTTGTTTACGTTGCTGAGCCGACAATTTATTCGAACAAATGATGCAATGGTTTAGAAATAATCTTCAATCCGATTCAGATTCTGATAGGTAGTCCGATTCGCAATTAGTGTGCAGCCATCCGCCAGTGACTGTCATGTCAGAATCAGTCTAGCCGTTTCAGAGATTAGCCTGAACAAACAGACACATAAAAGTTTCAAAAATTGTTTTTGGAGTTTACTGACTCCTTAAAAATCGTTTTTCATATACAAGCCTGGGGTATGACAATTTATGGGGAGCAAAATCAAACTTTCTCCATTACGTTATGTTTACTAATCTTTATATTTTATTGTCGTTTGTAAGGTTAGTAGCCTCGTTTACATACATACAGGGTGTGGCGTAAGTAGTGATCCACCGTTCAGGATTTGATGAACCAGATAATTAACTATAACAATTAAAATTCTTAAACATTTTTACCAAAGGCTTCCGAAAATATTTCATTTTTGTCTTTTATTTACAAAATTTCTACCTTTTATTACATATTTGTTTGTAGTTTCAACAAAAACCATTATTTTTTCATTTTGATTTCTGTTAATTACTGCTGAATACTAGAGCTATCATGATAAATTATGATTTTTTATGTAAATTCAGCTCTTTTGAAGAAACAGTTGGTTCTTCTCTAATTTTAACCACAATTTTTAACACACCATCAAGTTCAAGAGCAATTTTTGTAAAAAAAAAAATTAGGGTAAAAATGGTTAAAATTTTTAATTGTTTTAGTTAATTATCTGGTTCATCGAATCCAGAACGGTGGACCATTACTTACGCCACACCCTGTATATACGTCTTTCATATGCATTTAGTAAAAAGTGAGTCACTGCATATGAAGTTAACTTGATAAGAGTTTGTTTATACTTTCGTGAGATACTTTTGGAGCTGATATTATAGTGAGCTGTAGCTCCGTCTATATGTATTAGTAGATAAAAAAGCTATAAAACAGCTATTTAGCCTTGACATATTATTAGGAATGTATCATATTATGCTAATACATTCTTAATTTATTTACTTCTGGTTTTGTTCTTCCTTATAAGTGATAAGTGACCACTACTGGCTTCTGTTGGATTTTGACTGGCCTGTTAGTCTAGTGGTTAGTGACCCTGACTGAAAAGACTGAGGTTGTGAGTTAGATTCCTACCCAGGACAAATCTTTGTTTGATGAGCGCAATCATTTGTTCTGTCTGGGTGTACTTTATCTATAATATCTATGTATTTAGAAATATATAAGTATATTTATCAGGTGTCTGGTTACCATAGTACAGGCTCTGCCTAGGTTGGGATCAGATAACGGCATGTTGGTTGTCCTAAGATATTTATTTATTTAAGACTGGTCCCTATTATAATGTCCTAGTGACCCACAGAGGGAGATGTTGCTATGAAGGGCAAATAACTCCATACCTTTTTAGCAATGGAACAATTAAGACTTCAGTAAATTAATCTATATGTGTATATGATACAGAGGTCAAATTTATGTGTATTTAGCGGGTTAATTTCTATAATGGTTGGACAATTGTGATTAAATTTAGTATGGAGTTACTTTGACCCCTGGCAAAGACAATAGGCAAATTTTTGTCAACATAGTAAATAGAGACCCTATTTTTATTGTTTTAACCTATATTACAGCCCCAGATAACATCATGTAAAACATAACTGTTACGGATAAGTCAAGTAAGTTGAGTTGCTTGAAGAGCAAAATGAGAAACAAAACATTACATCAGTTAAAAGTACCTATGTAAAGGTGGCAATATATTTACAATGCTCATGTGATACCCACTCCAATGAAGATCGGAGGCACTACACTCAAAGTTGTGGACGAATATGTGTATCTAGGACAGACTGTCCAGTTAGGTAGATCCAACTTCGAGAAAGACGTCAATCGTCGAATCCGACTCGGCTGGGCAGCGTTCGGGAAGCTATGCAGTATCTTCTCGTCCCACTTACCGCAGTGTCTCAAGTCAAAAGTCTTTGACCAGTGTGTGTTGCCAGTGATGACATATAGCACTGAGATGTGGTCGCTCACAATGGGCCTCATAAGAAGGCAAAAATATTTACAAGGTCAATGTGAATGGAAACGCCAGGAAGAGACGCCCTAGAAGGACTTAAAGTGACCTTACTGGTGATGTTTGTGTATGACCAGATGTATGGACATCAATTAAACCAAAAGGAGTGAATAATGATCATAGTTTTATGTAGTTTCAACATACAGTAGTGTAGAGGTGGCAAGATTTTGCCATTGACTAAGCATGAAGCCAGACTGTCTGCTATGAAAAATTGCCTAATAGAAGAACTCAATTACACTTACAAAGAATGTGTGGTGTGACTATGAGTTGAGTTTTTCTTGTGAGTGTGAAATCGACAAATCACGTCTCCCTCTCTAGGTGGAGCGGGAGGGCGTGTCAGACTTTTACTGACTAAAACCCACCTGTCCTTCTTCAGTTACCTATTCCAGGGCCACGGTAGCTCTTACGAACAAATTTTGCGACCCTATGAATAATAAGCTGAGGAATTATGTGATAAGACAATGGTGCGGTTTAAAAGAAAACGGTTTGATCATGTTGAGAGGATGAAGGACAGCTTACAAAAAGGTAAAAGGTATATGAAAGGAAATGTGATTGGAAATACCAGGAGAGGACACCTTAGGAGCCCCATATAGTGTCCTTATTGGGGCGTAATCGCAACTGATGTGTGTGTATGACCAGATGTATGAACTTAAAAGAAGTATTTAATGATCATAGAAGGTGGCATTCCATAATTTCTGCTTCCTCCATGGGAAAAAGGTGTGAGTTCATGTGTGTCAATAATACTTCATAATGGGGTAATTAAAACCAGAAGTTTAAAACTTGCTGTCACTAGAGAAATTAGATACTTAGTTAGAGGCACAGTTTCATTTTTGTATATGAATATTTATGACAATTTTTGATGAAACTGCAAGCCATTTTGTAATATTTTGAACAGGATGATGCAAAACCAGCAGTATTGCAGACAGTCACGTTTATTTGCGCCATAAATGAATAGAGTTAATCATAAGTTTTGAATTTGTACAACAGGCATAATCATTATAAATAATTACCATAAATTATGATTTCCTTCAACTTTGTTTACATTTGACAATATGCATCTAATGCCACGAAAACGTGGGAAAAAGGGCTCAAATCGGGCATAGAGAATTAACACAGGCTGGAAAAGCATGTAGACAAAAAAAAAACAGACTTACCGAAACATCTCTTCTACCACGATGTCCAAGCATGCAGGAGTCCGTCCTCTTCGATTGAACGCCGTCTTCGCGTCCGCAGCAGACACTATAGGATCCTTCCTACTCCTACACCACTGCCGCAGCATATCAGACCAGAATTTCATCTTCATATCCCAAGATTCTGGATTCGCTGCCTTCAAACGAAAAGGTGCGAATAGTGCATTCATACGAACGTCGTCAGACCAGCACTGGGGAAGGTCACCCTCCGGTATTCCGCAACCTGGTAGACCCATTTTTTACTAACAAATCTATTTTGACGGTTAACTTTAGATTCTTGTTGTTTTAAAACTGTGATTTTTGTGATTTAAAAATGAGTGACTTCCGCACACAATGGCGTGCGAAAATTTTTGACGTTTTGGGATACCAGACTAGAGAGAGTAATTAACTAAAACCAATGCAAAAAAAATTCAACGCTTACCTTATAAACTTAAAAAAATTGGTTTTTATTATGCTAATCTTTACGCGATAAACTATCCTAATCTAATGAGTAAGATCCTAGAGAAAACAGTCTAAGGTAAGACTTTCCTAAAAGCCATTTAAATGACCTTCAACAATTTGGTTTCAGAAACAGGTTAAGAATTCGTGACCCTCAAGTTCATTTCTTTGCCTTAGAGAAAATGGGTTTGCTCTGTTGTTGAGCACTTATTACATTCCTAAGAATTTCTCTACGATTTTGAGAAAAAGGCATTGTTACGGAAAGATTTTGTAAATCATGATTTTTTACCGTATATAAATGTGTACTGTTTGATTTGTTTGTAACACTATAATAAATGTCAACAAATTCTTTTCGGACATTTCGCAAATTTGGGCCATTTTTAATCTGTGTGTCTACGTTTGTGCAGCGTTCCTATTTTATTGTGAAACGGTATTTTCCCAATATTCCACGTTGTTTAACTAATAAATTGTGTCAAGTGAACCAAGGACACATCTTCTATTCTCTGCCGGTAAGTTTTTGAACCAAACATCAACAAAGTTTACGATGAAAATCCCATATGATTTGGTTGGTCACGAATCACGACACACATATTCGCGATGTATCATCGTTTTTATGCAAATTCCGCTGGTAAAATGATGTTTCAGGTCTTAAACATGTCATTCGCTGTTTTTTATAGGCATATTACATCATGGCGTGCAGTTATAACATTATTTATCGACATTATTTGTCCAGTAATGATACTTGAAGTTGCAAAACTGGTTTTGACCACAGTACTTAGAGTAATTACTTTATACCATGAGCTCTGTCCTGTTATTTACCGTGCTATTTCAGTGCGCAATAAAAAAATAAGTTGTTAGGCTGAATTACTGTTGCCTTGGTCTGTTGATAAATTCCTGAAATATTTTGGTAGTTTATGTTGACATGATTTTATTTTTATTATTTGATCTACATAGGTAATTAATTTCAAGCCATTTTAAGTTAATGGTGTCAGCAGAATAGATAGATAAGCTATTTTACATTGTAAAATACTGGTATTCTGTTCAGTTAAACTGTAAGGCTACCTTAAAACAGTTGAGTAAAGGCTAGGCAGATGATAATATAAGCAGAAATCCCCTATTACATTATATCCATACTTAATCTCAGACCTTTTCCGTATGGGGGTAGGCAGAAACTATAGGATGCCACCTGCTACTATCTTTACATACACCTTTTGCCTCGTTTACATTATGTACCTGACCTTTCTGAACAACATCACCAATAAGGTTACTTATATATCCTCCTAGTGCGTCCCCTTCCGACCTTTCCACAAAAATCTGCTGTGTAAATAACTTTTATTAGCCTACTTTATTCTTTCTCTCAACAAGACCAAACCATCTAAGCATACTCTTTAAAATTTTTGTTTCTATATCTGCTTTTAAACCGCACCATTTTCTTATCACATCATTCCTCAGCCTATCAGTCATAGTCACCTTGTTCATTACTGTTTTTATACTTATTAAATAAATGCTGTGGAAATGCGTTTCTTGCGAAGCATGTGTGGTGTGACTATGAATGATAGGCTGAGGAATGATGTGATAAGAGAATGGTGTGGTTTAAAGGTTATTGGTGGTTTATTTACAAGGCAGATGTGAGTGGAAACACCGGGAGGGGACGCCCTAGGAGGACATATTTATAGGGACCTTATTGGTGATGTTCTTCAGAAAGGTCAGATGCGTAGTACTCGCAACCGGCATGTGTGTATGACCAATTGTATGAACCTAAACGAGGCAAAAGAAGTGTGTAGAGATCGTAGCAGGTGGCGTTCCGTGGTTTCTGCCTACCCCCATGGGAAAAAGGCGTGATTATATGATGTATGTTAAAAAATGTTGTTGTTTTTTGACAAGTAGAATTTCTTTCTAAAATATTGTATATACAGGATAAGTTTTTAACCAGTGCTCAAATTTTAACAAATTAAACTAAAACGAGTTATAATAACCATGCAATTTTAATTTTGATATATCTTAGTACAAAAAAATTAAGTTATCGTTAACGAAAGATGTTTATTTTGAAACTGGTTTTTATGGTAACTTGCCCACGGCGCCGGCGCGGCGGCGAAGGTGAACGACCGAGCGTAGCTACTAGTACCTACAGCTGTTCGATTAGTCAAAATTCTAAGAAATTCGAAGTACCTACGCTGGCGCGCGGTTACAGACCTATTACTATTTCGATATCATATTACGAAATATTTAGTGTTCATAGTTACTGATTTAAGGTCGGATAAAAATTTAAAAAAAAAGTATTGAAAAAATAATTGAAATGTGTCTATTACTGATACTGAACCACAAAAAAAAAAAAATTGCGCATGGGTTCAAATGTTTTCCTGTATTTTGCCATGCTGGGTTCTGTTCTATATCTTGTAATTCAGCTCTCCTTATTCAAGGTTACTCATTCTTCTCTTTATTATCTTCCTGTTACTCCATTTATTTTTACTCTTTATACCTACTGTGGTAAGTTTATTTTAAGTGCATCATTGTCATAATGAAAGTATTTAAAATATTGAAAAATATTTTTTGAAGAGTGACGGTGGAGTTTCTTGCCCATTTTTCTGCATACGAAACTAAATTTTTGAATGGGCAACTAGAATGAATTCTATATGAATGAATAAAGGGTATGGTTGGGAATCATATTTTAATCAACATACACTGCCCTGTAAATTAGTAAAAAAATAATAATTAATAAATAAATACCTTAGGACAACCAACACATCGTTATCTGATCCCAAACTAGACAGAGCCTGTACTATGGTAACCATACAATGGATAAATATACTTATATATTTCTAAATACATACATATTATAGATAAATTACACCCAGACACAGAACAAATTATTGTGCTCATCACACAAAGATTTATCCTGGGTGGAAATCGAACCCACAACCTCAGTCTTTGCAGTCAGGGTCACTAACCACTAGACTAATAGGCCTGTCAGTAGATGTGAGGACCCTGGACCTTCCACCTTTAAAGAAACCATGACCTCTTGAGTTTGTTTCAGCATTACTTTTTAGGCATCAGTCAGCTAGCAAATTCCGGAGCCAAATTATTGACTTGTAACTTGACAACTTACAGAAATAAACATTTTATTTCACTTATAAAAGTTTTCTTTGTTAAGACAGTATTTTCTACTCTTAGTAAACTTATGAATGTTAAAATTACCATCACTCTAGCAAGACGGATCAAAATTTAAACATCATTGAGTTATTATTTGCCAACGAAATTTCACACCTGACTGTGGATTTAGCAATAGCTCCTTTAGATAAGCAAGGTGATTACGTAACACTGTAACAAGAGGAAAAGAATTTCATTTTGACAGTTAGGTAGTTAACAACATTCATTGCTTCATATACATTGTGTAGACAACAAAATTGTCGTACTTAGAAACCAATGGATTCTCGGGTCGACGGCGCGTTGTGTTCCACGCGCGCCTCAAAGAGATGTCAGCTGCACTGAAGGGGTCTGCTAGGACAGATGCCTGCCAGGGTCGCGAGATTGTTCGAAAGAGATACCGTGACCCTGGCACATGGGCAACTGAAGTAACACGGGTGGGTTTTAGTCAGTAAAAGTCTGACACGTCCTCCCGCTCCGCCCAAAGCGGGAGATGTCATTTGATGATTTCCCACCAAAAAAAAAGCAAGCGATGGATTAGTATTCTCTGAGATTATGTGTGATAGTTAATTACGCAAACTTTTAACTTAGGCCAGTACCATCTATGTAGGAGGCCCGCAAAGGCGGGCGCCCAGTTGGGGATCGCGGAAGACATATTGGTTCCCGTGGCCCCCGACGTAGGTGTGGGACGGAACACCGGGGTGGTTTTAGTCAGTAAGAGTCTGACAGACCCCTCCGCCCGCCCCAGGGCGGAGGACATCCATGAGGATTTCCACCTCGAGATCAAAAAAAAAAAAAAAGTACCATCTATGTATTCTGCCTTTACTATTTAGTTTTTAAACACCTATATCTAGAAAACTCTCTTTAAATCGTACGCATAAGGTGCAGTTTTTTAGAAAACTGTCTTTAAAACCTACGTATAAGGTGCGTTGTGCACTGCAACGTCAACAAACTTTATAATAGTGCCAGTCAGTCGAAAATCAACTTAATTTGCACCTGATTAAAGTTGATCTTTGTATCGACCGACCGAGGCGGCTGTTATTTCCATAAGCCACTAACCATAGAGCCCACATACTATCATCACTCTCCAGCCCTTATCCCAATTTATTTTATGTCGGCGCAGCGTATTTCCATTCTGTACAAGGCTAGAACGCAAGGGTGTGAAACTAGTCGCGTATAGATTGGAAATCACTTTTTAATCAAGGTCTTCCAATCTATACAAGAGTAGTACGCAAATACTCGTGTATACTTTGTAGTGGCCAAAGTAACTAAATTGTTCCATAATATACAGTGCTACTCCGCATGCAAACTAATCCTGTAGGTATAGACGAGCGGCCGGCGAGTGTCAGAAACGACATGGTTTGGGGAGGTTAGGTTAGGTTAAAACTGTGACCTCCTATGGAAACGCTTTGATTCTGTTGACGTGCCCTGTCAGCGAAGTGTCCTGTCGAGCGTTGCTACTTCCCCTTCATTTTATTCGTGAACCCCATACCTCTTCCGGTCTTTAAATCGATGTCGATACATGAAAATTTGAAAGTTAGGTTACAATATTAAAAAAAAAAACTCAAAACGGGGGGAGGGGGTTCGAAACTTTTCCTTCACAGGAGAGGCTCTACACCTCCACGCCTCCTCCCCCCTAACACCCCTAAATCGGCCTTATATAAATTGGAAAGATGCACGTGCGCGTCTACGTTACAAATTATATACAAGTAGTACGCAAAATTCGTGTATACATTGTAATCACAAGTTTAAAAATTGCATTACAAAGTATACGCGAGCAGATTCCTATGGTTGCGTTTTGGCCTTGTACAGAATGGAAATACGCGTCGGCGCAACACGTCTTTTTCTTCCACACTTCTCTATTAGTCGTCATCTCAGTAGTCACCCCCTTTCTATCCATATCGTAATTCACACAGTCCATCCATCGTTTCTTTTGTCTACTCTTATAGCCCACAGACCATAAATCCATTAAAACAATAACAACGTAAATTGGTTGAGTGGTTCTCCAGTTACAGACTAATTGACAGACAGACAGTGTGATATCTCGTTTCATAATAATTATGTATTGTTACGAAGATTGGACTGTGACGTGCTTACGTCTAAATATTTATTTTTCATATCAAATAGTTAGTTGTAAATAACTTAAAGAGATAACAGAGTAAATCCAAGTTCGCACTGATGACGTTATAAAATCACGGAGGGATGTTTTCGCGCAATAGATTTTTAATTATTGGGTGTGGCAAAATAAGCATGAAAGCAGAATGAATGCGGTGGAAATTGCGTTCCTTACGAAGCATGTGTGGTATGACTATGAATGATAGGCTGAGGAATGATGTGATAAGAGAACGGTGTGGTTTGAAAGACGATGTAGTGACAAAAATTGCAAAGAGTATGCTTAGATGGTTTGGGCCTCCAACAAGGTGGACCGATGACCTTGTGGAGGCCGCAGGAATCCGCTGGATGCGGGAAGCATTGTGCTGACCCGTTCACACATGATATCATCATCATCATTACAGCCGAAAGACGTCTACTGCTGGAAATAGGTCTCCCTCAATTTGGGGGGGGGGGGGGGGGTTGCCATAATCGCCACGCTTGGCAAGCGGATTGGCGATCGTAGGGTGGTGAAATGCATAGAGAACGCCGCTGTCCATTCTCTAATTATTCCCTTAGTCGCCGCTTACGACACCCACGGGAAGAAATGGGATGGTGCTATTCTTTACGTCCGACACCATGCGGAACCCATGGTTTAGCTAGGGTAAATGCTTCGGAAGGTACATGCATCGTATAAGCCTGGAGCAAGACGCGCGGTGTTATCACTCCGTCTATTTTCGAGAGGACACGGCGTGGCTTATGCTTGCAGAATGTGCAACTTGTGAGGAGCCGCGCCGTGCCCTCGTCTCAAAAGTGGGAATCGACTTGTCGCTGCCGGTTGTGATTCTTTGTATGGTCGGCGGAAAATGTTATGTCGCAGAAGTAGGCGACGGAAAGGGAGAGGGCGATTCGAATGCTCTTTCGGCCCTCGACTGGTGCACCGGGCGTCAACAGAGTGCAGATAATGCTCTCTTTCGGCCCCCCTAAATGGGTCCAGGGACGGCGGCACTCGGGTACATCCGCAACCCTAGCATATAAGACCCGGGGTTTTGAGCGTAATGTTCCACGCGCGCCCCTCTTAGATGTCGCGGGGGAGTCAAACACGTCACTCCTCCCGCTTGACCAGCCGGAGCCCGCAATCAGGGGCTGCATTGAAGAGTAGCTGCTGCTTAAGTGCCCCTGAAGCCCCCGGTGCAAGTGTCCGGCGGATGGTTTTAGTCAGTAGAAGTCTAACAGATCCCTCCGTCTGCAATCCATGAGGATCCAAGCGGTTATAATAAAAAAGGATAGATGCTGAACGAAGTCTCTGATCGGCACGAGCTGAAGTCCTTAGATGATGGTGCGAGCTCATCCAAACCTAGTTGATCCGTCAAAACAAAGTATCGAATTCAATCTTTTGTAAAAGACCGAGAGTACCAAGGGACAACTGTCATATAGTATTGTCATTCATTCTCAGTTCGGTCCCGGACTTTTAACACGCTATTTTTAGCGCCTATATCTAATCTATCTATGTAGATAACATAATCGTGAAACTCAAATTTCACATCTGGTAAATTTGAAACTTCGCACTCTTATCAAGGCCCGATGACAATACAATAAATTCATAAATGTGTGCTATTATCTTGGTTAAGATCGCCATGATAGCAAAAACAAAACGAATAACACGCTTGTAATAACCGAACAAAAATAATTATAATAAATAATCGTTTAAAAAAACTACAACAAATACGCTTTAATAGAAATTCAAACTAAAATCTATGACCTTGTCCAGAAGAGGCTAATTCGCCGCGAAACGTTTCGCGCGGATTCATTCGCGCGTTAACGAGATACTAGGACCTTGTCCAGAAGAAGCGAATTCGTCGCGAAACGTTTCGCGCGAATTCATTCGCGCGCTAGTGAGATACTAGGCACGAATATATCGCGTCCACAAGCATCGCGCGCATTCCAAATACGCGCGTAAATCGCGTGCACAACGCCTAGGCGCCAATACATCGCGTCCACATGCATCGCATGATTTCAAAATACGCGCGTAAATCGCGTGCAGTTTGCAAGACCCTCGATTCGCGTTTGATTCGCACGTATTGCGCGCGAGTTGAGATACTAGAGACTCCTTGTTGCGCTCAGTTGACGCGCGAACTCCAGAGCGTGTGCATGTATCAAGCCAAATGGAGCGCCAACATTTTGATACGGAATTGTTTAATTATGTCAATTAATAACAAAGAAAAATAAGAGAAATGTTGTAATATGTGGAGACCTTAATATTAATATTTTGAAGCGTAGTAACATCACAATAGAACTGGAATGTATTCTACTCAATTTCAATTTTAAATTGGCATCTAGTCAGCCGACTAGACTCTCTAGTAACACCTGCATAGACCTTTTTGCGCATAATCTGGGTAAGAAATGTAATTGTGACGTAATAGATTTCGCTCTTTCAGACCATACCTGTCAAATACTCAAGCTCCCAACCAAAAGAATGTGTGTTATGAAGCACTGGTATATCGAACGTCGTGACTATAATCTGGTTAATATGGATAAATTTAGGGAATATCTGCAAAGTTTATCCTTTTCAGAAATATATCAGGTTGATGATCCGAACACAGCCTATAATCATTTTTTGGAGACATTTACTCTTCTTTATAACTTGTGTTTTCCGTTTAAGCGTATTACTATAAGACTACACAAAAAACCACTATGGGTCTCCCGTGGGATTCGAACTTGTAGCAAGAATAAAAGAGCTCTCCTGTGGCGTTACAGACTTTATCACAAACAACATGACAAAAAAGCCTTTAAAAACTACTCAGCAGTGTATAATAAAATAATTAAATTGACGCAACGTGCTCAGAACAACTATAAGATCAAATCATCAGCTAACAAGTCTAAAGCTACGTGGGAAATAATTAACCGAACCAAGCTGAATATGCCCAATAATAATTTAATTCACAGTATTAAGATAGGAGATAAAATAGTGACGCAACCACCGGATTTAGCGACCGCATTCAACGACTTCTTTGTTGACAAAATAAAACCAATAAAAAATTGCGGTATACAAGTGACTTCATATATAGAAAAAAATAGTAACTCGATGTTTATGGCACCAAGCAATGCCAATGACATTAATGTTATAATTAAAACTTTGAAAAATTCAGGCAGTGTAGGTAATGATGGCATCTCTACCAAAATAATTAAACATGTATCTAACTGCATTAGTGGACATTTGAGTCATATTCTCAATCTGTGCATATCACATGGCACTTACCCAACCAACCTAAAAACAGCTGTCATTAAACCGGTGTTTAAAAAACAAAAAGACAAGCAATGCATGGAATCTTATAGACCCATTGCACTTCTGCCAGTAATATCGAAGATATTTGAAAAATATATTTATATTCAAATCTCTAAATATCTCGAAAAAAACAACATATTAACTGAGGAACAGAAAGGCTTCCGAAAAAATAAAACCATCAATATGGCAGTATACGACTTTTTGAACACTGTAATTACGAATGTTGACAACAGAATACCTGTTTGTTCAGTTTATTGTGACATGACTCAAGCATTCGACTATGTCGATCACAATATCCTGCTTAATAAGCTTGATGCGTACGGTATTAGAGGAAATATACTTAATTTAATAAAGTCGTTTTTGCAGAACAGGGAACAGTACGTTGAATTAACCGACATAGATCCCAAAACGAAATGCCAACGAACCTACAAATCGAGCCACCGTACAGTTGCATATGGTGTACCACAGGGCAGCGTCTTAGGGCCACCGATATTTATACTATATATAAATGATCTGCCAAAAGTAACAAGTCATCCTATGTCACTATTTGCTGATGACAGCACTGTGACCATTAAAAGTACTGATGATCAAAACCACAACGACGCTGTCACTGATACAATAACCTCAATAGTGAAATGGTTAGATAATAATAATCTTAAGATAAATTTAGATAAGACAAAATTAATGATGTTTAGCCAACGGGCAAAAACCAATATGCCAGTATACTATAACAATAAAATTATAACCCAAGTAGACACATCCAAATTCCTAGGATTAACGATTGACGAAAAATTGGACTGGAAAGAACACACGGTGGAGCTAACTAAACGTATTAGCAGATCAGCCTATGCCCTATTTAAACTGACCCCAGTGATTAACGTCGCCGTCGATGCTATAATCACAGCATATCATGGTTTGGTGAGTTCAGTGTTAAGGTATGGTGTAATTTTCTGGGGTAACTCAACCAATAGAGAATTAGTTTTTAAAGCACAAAAAAGGTGCATTAGGTCAATGTTCAGACTCCACAGCTTAGACTCCTGTAAGCCATTCTTTATCGAATACAAAATATTGACATTTCCTTGCCTATATATTTTTGAGACAGCTGTATTTGTTATGACCAATCCTGACCTTTTTACTAAAATATCATTTTATCACAAAAGAACTAGACCACAGAACCTTAACTTGTGCGTAAAAAGGTCTCATACAGCATTGATGCAAAAAAGTGTTTTATGTATGGCACCAATCATTTACAACCACATACCTACTTCAATTAAAGAATTAAATATAAACTTATTTAAGAAAAAGCTTAAATCATTACTGATTAGTAAAGCATATTACAGCATTTCGGAATTTTTGACAGACAAAATGCCTTGACTTTAGTTTTCTGACTTTAGTTGGTACTCAATGGCATGATATATTATTGAAGTTCAAGTTCAATGATATTTTACCTATTTGCATTGATTTTCATTATTTATATTACTGTATCCTTGACGACCGTAGACATTTTTGTAATTTTTATTATTGTAAAATAATTGACTTTTGAATTTTTTCGTTTTTACTGTGACATTTTTACCTATTTTAATTTAATTTGTATTTTGGATTATTTTATTTTTTCTTATGTTTGTATATGTAAATTCAATAATAATAAATAAAATATGATTTGCATGCCCATGTGTTGGTAGAACATGGAGGACTCATAACTTTAACAACTATTTATTGTACCCATGTTTGCAAACTAATAAATGATTTGATTTGATTTGATTTGATTTGATTTTATAGACGCTGTAGAAAAAGACAAGCTCGCGCTTCGGTACGCTCCTCTTGGACGCAACAGTCGCGCGTAATGCGCAAGAGTGAATCACGACGAATTCACTCTTTCTGGACACTCTTAAGAAGGATGGAGTGATTAATAAAAGAAATCATTTTAGGGTTCCGTTGCCAAATGGCAAAAAACGGAACCCTTATAGATTCGTCATGTCTGTCTGTCTGTCTGTCCGAGTATGTCACAGCCACTTTTCTCTGAAACTATAAGAGCTATGCTATTGAAACTTGGTAAGTAGATGTATTCTGTAAACCGCATTAAGATTTTTACACAAAAATAGAAAAAAACCAATAATATTTGGGGTTCCCCATATACAGGGTGTTTGGCAGAACGTTGAACATATGAAAATGGTGGATAGGTGGGGTCATCTGCTACTTACTCAGCCCTAATTTATTTAGCCCTGGCCCCCTGGATATTTTTCAAAATTTATTTTGCTTTAAAGTGTATTTTTTATTAAAAATGGGTAAAACAGGCAATATAAAATAGTTTTTTTATCTTTAATGTTGGCAGATTCTTATAAAATTATTGCTTTATTCAGATGTTAGCTATAAAAAAAGTTATGAGTCCTTAAACTTCTAAGAATTATAAGAATATGCCAAAATTAAAAAGATATTTTTTTTTAAATCGCCTGTTTTACTCATTTTTAATAAAAATTACACTTCAAAGTTAAGAAAGTGGTGAAACTAGAAGAAAGCAACAATTTTTTTTTTTAAATATCCAGGGCGCCAGGGCCAAATAAATTAGGGCTAAGTAAGTAGCAGATGACCCCACCTATCCACCATTTTCGTATGTTCAACGTTCTGCCAAACACCCTGTATAGAACTGAAACTCAAAAAAAAAAAAAACATCAAACCCATACGTGTGTATCTACGGGATAGGTCTTCAAAAATGATATTGAGGTTTCTAATATATATTTTTTCTAAATTGAATAGTTTGCGCGAGAGACACGTCCAAAGTGGTAAAATGTGTCCCCCCCCCCCCCCTCGTAACTTCTAAAATAAGGGAATGATAAAACTAAAAAAAATATATGATGTACATTACCATGTAAACTTCCACCGAAAATTGGTTTGAACGAGATCTAGTAAGTAGTTTTTTTTAATACGTCATAAATCGTAAACCACAATTTACCTTTCATTCAGTCAACTCAAATATAAATTTTTTTTATTTTTATTTTTTATAAACCTTATGCAAAAACCGTGAATACCTGAAGGTTTGTACGGAACCCTCGGTGCGCGAGTCCGACTCGCACTTGGCCGGTTTTTTTTTTTTTACCGCGTTTCCTGTCTGACTACTCTGAGAAGAATGGCCGTAACAAACTCAGAGGTCACAGTCTCTTTTAAAGTCCAGACATAATCTTGGTCACATCATGTGAAGATTATGTGGATTGGTGACTGAAATAGTTTGTTGAGGAAAGAACCACACAGATGGAGTGGACCTGTCCAATCAGTGCACGCATTTATCAGTAATGATTTCGTATATTTATCGGTCTATCCTTATTAATTACATGGTATAGATTTTTTTACTATTATACAGTTCGACACAACAATGATAGCGCTAACCTTATTTTCGTTTGGGGTTAGATTATCAATCGTGATATGGTTATCTTATCTGTATCCTTGATTAAAGGAGAACTGGCAGCGTTAATAAATTCATAATTTTATATTTATTTAGTGCTTTTTGTATACGTATGTTCCGCCATAATTATCTCCAGCAAACGTGAATGGATTTAAAAAAAAATGGATTGGCTATGCGTCAGGGGTGACTTTTCTTGGGTAGTTTTTTTTTTAGGGTTCCGTTGCCAAATGGCAAAAAACGGAACCCTTATAGATTCGTCATATCTGTCTGGCTGTCTGTCTGTCTGTCTGTCCGAGTATGTCACAGCCACTTTTTTCCGAAACTATAAGAGCTATGCTATTGAAACTTGGTAAGTAGATGTATTTTGTGAACCGCATTAAGATTTTCACAAAAAAAAATTGAAAAAAAACAATAATATTCGGGGTTCTCCATACCTAAAACTGAAACTCCAAAAAAAAAATATCATCCAACCCATACGTGTGGGGTATCTATGGATAGGTCTTCAAAAATGATATTGAGGTTTCTAATATCATTTTTTTCTAAACTGGTTAGTTTGCGCGAGAGACACTTCCAAAGTGATAAAATGTATCCCCCCCCCCCCCCCCCGTAACTTCTAAAATAAGAGAATGATAAAACTAAAAAAAATATATGATGTACATTACCATGTAAACTTCCACCGAAAATTGGTTTGAACGAGATCTAGTAAGTAGTTTTTTTTTAATACGTCATAAATCGTAAACCACAATTTACCTTTCATTCAGTCAACTCAAATATAAAAATTAAAAAAAAAACATTTTATTTCATAAACATGAACCTTATGCATAAACCGTGAATACCTGAAGGTCTGTACGGAACCCTCGGTGCGCGAGTCCGACTCGCACTTGGCCAGTTTTTTTTTTCATTCCGGTATAGCCCGTCCCTTGCTGTCCTCTACCAGAGATACTCTAAGCCAATCTAAGCCCTACCCCACAGGGGCGCCATTAGTGAGTAGTCGCTGTAGTATAAGTTTTTAAGGCCTGACTGGAGGCTTTAATATCTTAAGGTAGCCACAGGCAAGTCCGGCTAAGCAGCCGACAACCTCAAAGGATGATAGGACGTAAAGAATAGCACCATCTCATTTCTTCCCGTGGGTGTCGTAAGAGGCGACTAAGGGACTTACTAGAGAACAGCGTTCTAATGCATTTTACAACCATACTGCGATCGCCAACCCGCCTGCAAAGCGTGGCGATTATGGCGAGCTCCCCCTATTTTTTGGTGGAGTCCTATGTGCAGTAGTGTACGGTTTTTGGCTGAAATGATGATGATGATAGATAACATGCTATTAAATTGCAAGTAATGATGTTCTCCATTTTTATCTAATAGGCAAATCTGCTGACGAATCCCATGTTCGCTGTTGTGTATATGTGATCAGTTGACAAGTCAATCATCTAAGTTGATATCTGATTCTGCAAAAGATTACACGTTCCCTTTTTAGAAAAAGAATGAATTGTGTCACATCATAAGAATTTTACATTTCACGGTAACGCGTGACATTATAAATAAACTACATCACGCCTTGACTGACTGCTAAGACTGAGATCGTGGGTTCGATTCCCACCCAGGACAAATGTTGTGTTATGAGCACAATCATTTGTTCTGTGTCTGGGTGTAATTTATCTATAATATGTATGTATTTAGAAATATATAAGTATATTTATCAGTTGTCTGGTTACCATAGTACAGGCTCTGCCTAGTTTGGGATCAGATAACGGTGTGTTGGTTGTCCTAACATATATTTATTTATTTATAAACGCCTTTTTCCATGGGAGTGAGTAGAAACGACGGAACACCACCTGCTACGATTTCTACACAATTCTTTTGCCTCGTTTAGGTTCATACAATTGGTCATACACACACGCCGGTTGCGAGTACTACGCACCTGACCTTTCTGAAGAACATCACCAATAAGGTCCCTATATGTCCTCCTAGGGCGTCCCTTCCCGGTGTTTCCACTCACATCTGCCTTGTGTGAGCCGTCCTTCATTCATCCTCTCAACATGACCAAAGCATCTAAGCATACTTTTCTCAATTTTTGTCGCACACACACGCACACACAAACGCATACACATACACACACAAACACATTCACACATATACTGACTCACATGTACACAGACAAAGAAACAGCTTCACACCACATTTACATTTTCTCTTACATTGTGCTTACTTTCCAAGTTTCTAGATACATGGCAATCTTATAAATGTTTACAACCTTTAACATGGCTATCAAATGATCACAATGTATGTACGGGGCTCAAATGCAATCCGAGATACAGGTTTACTACCTAGTTCGGATGCAGATAGTCCCAAACTTTATGTATTACCAAATTAAACCCATTACTTAGGGTATTTTGTCATTTTCCATTTTGCAATACGTGTTCTTATTTTGGTGAATAAAAAAAATATTATCCTATAAATTATTATAATTTTTGTCTCAACATCATCATCGGGAAGTTTAAATCCCATGTAATAGGGGGCGAGCCTCTTGCCATCAACCGTGTAGAAGTTCAGACTTCAGAAATTCCTGATAGAAAATCCCAAGAAGCCAGAGCGATAATTGCGGAACTTTTTATCGGTAGGAATTGGTTTAATATTCATAGTTACAACATTCATTGCGTTATTTAAGTTGCTGAGCCGACAATTTATTCGAACAAATGACGCAATGGTTTAGAAATAATCTTCAATCCCATTCAGATTCTGATAAATTGTGCGTTTCGCAATAAGGGTGCAGGCCCTCATGCTCACCAGCAGTAATTGTAACCAGTAGCATAATAATGTTTCCACTGCTGGTGCACAGGCCTTCTCTCCGTGAGGAGTTGGCTGTGATCTACCACTCTGGCCCAGTGCGGGTCCGTAAAGTCAAAGTCACAGCAGTTATTTCAATTGGGCCCAAAAAAGGCGCTTTTGAACGTCAACTGTTACATAAAAATATAATTGATTCTAGTTTCCCCTTCCAAAAGGTAGATTCGTATGGAGAAGAATGGGCAAGAAACTCCACCGTTACTCTTTTAAAATGTTTTCAATATTTTTATACTACATTTATAATGCACCTAAAATAAAAATTACCATACCACGGATGTGAACGTAGATGTCACATGTCTTCGAATTTTCCGTTCTAGGACATGCCGGTTTCCTCACGATGTTTTCTTTCACCGTTTTGAAAACAGTAGTGATGAAATGATTTACACAAAGTAAACCGTCTGCCAGGGTTCGAAGGTCCTGTCAGGGTCACGAGATTGTTCGAAAGAGATACCGTGACCCTGGCACATGGGCAACTGAAGGAACACGGGTGGGTTTTAGTCAGTAAAATTCTGACACGCCCTCCCGCTCCACCCAGAGCGGGAGACGTCATTTGATAAATGTTAAATGATTTTATTTCTGTAATTAGGTTTGTACAAACCTGTCAGGGTCGCGAGATTGTTCGAAAGAGATACCGTGACCCTGGCATATGGGCAACTGAAGGAACACGGGTGGGTTTTAGTCAGTAAAATTCTGACACGCCCTCCCGCTCGGCGCAGAGCGGGAGAAGTCATTTGATGATTTCCAATCCAAAAAAAAAAAAGGTTTGTACAAACACTTTTACACGTCAATGATATTTTTTTTAAACAAGACGAGGTCGGCGGCTCTTATCTGATTGCTCTGAGAAGAAAGGCCGAAACAAACTCAGAGGTCACAGTCTCTTTTAAAGTCCAGACATAATCTTGGTCGCATCATGTGAAGACCATGTAGATATCTGTCTGAAATGGTCTTTAGAGGAAAGAACCACACAGATTGAGTGGACCTGTCCAGTCAGTGCACGCTTTTGTTACTAATTGTGCAGCTCTACTCAGGACTTAAGAAGCTCAACAGCTCAAAGCTGATGCTATCCCACTCCAAAATAAAAATAAAGTTTTTTTTAAACTATTATTTATTTTCTATTTTTAGGGTGTTTCGAATTTTGAGACGTATGTCAGCGTAGTTTGTATCGTATGTCAGCGTAAGTTTTCGAAGACAGTTTTTTTGTTATCCTGGTAACCCTGGCAAGGATAATGGCACAAATTTATGAAATTATAGTATTGTCATCGGTCCTCGATAAGTCTACAGAGTTTAAATGAAATCTGTTCGTTTAAAGTGGGTCAAAATCTCGCTATAAGGAGTCGGTTACAAACAAACATACAAGTGAAGCTAATATAAAGCATGTAAAAAATAGGGTTCGAATGTACTACCCCTTTACACGTAAGTTGGGCTGTTATCACAGGCCAAAATTGCTGTATCACTAGACCAAGGACCAATTCTGAATTTGTGGTTAAATTTTACATTTCACGGTAAAGCTCGAGTCATTTCAATTTCGCGAGTCATCGTCAATATTTGTCACACTGTGTGTTATAGCGATATGCGACGCTCACAATCAGTTACTCCAATGATTATAGTTCTGTAAATACATTTTTGTTACAATCGCTGAACTTCTTTTATAAAAATACAAAACAGTTCATGTTTTTACAAGCGCTTTTTTGCCACCAAAAAGAAGGCGAAGCAAGGCGGAGTCTTTAGTATAAATAACACTTCTACATTATCTTATCAGTTCTCAATCTCTTGTATTCTTATACACATAATCATTATCAGTAAGCGAAGAGTAACTACAGAAAAATATTCCGATAAGTCAAGTCTTTGAATATCTTTCGTCCAATTTTACGATCGTCATCATCTGCCAGTTTTTTACCAGCTATTTTGGAGTCAGCTTCTATTCCAAACCTTACGCCAAGCGACTGCCTATCTGAACTCCGAGATTCAGTAACTGGGTAACACGATACTCCTTCAAAAGACAGGTTCTGAAACTACGGGCTTTTGGCCTTCTCCCAGCTGTTTTGGAGTTGGCTTCCAGTTTAACAAAATGCAGCTCATAACAAGTGTTATACACCAAGCCTATCTGACCTCTACAGCTGAGTAACTGGGTCAAACCCCTTGGTGAGACTGGTTGTCAAGCTTTTCCTTCGTACATCGAAAATTATTTAGATTGGGACTAATATTTATTTATTTATTTATATATGCTTTATTGTAACCAGAAAATACATAACAACAAGAACATTTAACACAAAAAACAAACAATGAGCGGCCTTATCGCTTTCTGCGATCTCATCCAGGCAACCTTGGAATGGACAGTGATTGCGTGGACATAAAAATGGGGTTGTCACTGGTGCAACATACAATTTACTTTAATAAATAGATAGAATAATCATATATATCCTGTATAATACATACTTATATACATACATACTAAATATATAAGCTAAGAAAATAAAAGACGACTACAGATTGTCACAGCTACGGAAACAAGATCACGACAACAAGTAATGCTCCTTCACGAGTCTCTGAAATACAGGTAAAGATTGCGCGCGTTTTACATGAATTGGCAATGCATTCCACAAACGAGCAGCCTGAACAGTAAAGGATTTATCGAAGAAAGTTGTAGAATGCATTGGCATTTTAAGCTTTATCTGATGACCTTAACAACTTTGTGTGGGAATCACAAAGATACTGGAAACGATTCTTAAGATAGAGAGGGGTGTAAGGAGAAAACAGCACATTATATAAAAGGGAAAGAATTTGGGCGTTCCGGCGAAGGCGAATTGGTAACCACTTGAGCTTCACACGAAATTAATAATATTGTGTTGATGAGTACACAAGAGCAAGTCTGACAGGACACTTTCAGACTTGCCGTCATGTACTCATTAACACAGTCCATCCATCGTTTCTTCGGTGTCCCCATCGACATTCATACTCAAAACTTTCCTCACGACATTTACCTCATTCTTCCGTAGCAAATGCCCTTTCCATGACATCCGATTACCACAAAAATTTTCAGTTACCGGTGCCAACCAGTCGTGAGGAAAGTTTTGAGTATGAATGTCGATGGCTATAAGAGTAGGGGGAGACCGGAGAAACGAAGAACGGATTGTGTGAATGATTATATAGAGATATAAAGGGCGGTGACTACCGAAATGACGACTAATAGAGAAGTGTGGATGAAAAACACATGTTGCTCCGACCAGAGATAAATTGGGATTAGGGCAGGAGAAATGATGATGACTAATATGGATATAGTCCTCCAGCGGCCAATCTCAACGGAGAACAAGCCATCGGTGCGGGAGATATTATAGTCAACAAGTGTGTGCGCTGACATAGGGGCACGCACTTTTCCCTCACTCTCATAGTGCGTTGGAACGGCAATCAGACATGACCGGAGAGTAATCAGGCGCAGGACCAACGGTTTCCGAGGCACGGGGGTACCACACCGCCAACTTCCAAACTCCGGGCTGTTATTAAGAAATTCCTATTGGAAGAATTCATCCATTAACACTTTGCCCGACGTGGAAATTGACCCCAGGACCATGTATTTGTGGATGATGTCTCCCGCCCTGGACGGAGTGGGAGGGCGTGTCAGACTTTTACAGACTAAAACCCACCCGTGTTCCTTTATTTGCCTGTGCCAGGGCCACGGTAACCCTTTCGAACAAATCTCGTGATCCTGGCAGGCATCAGTCCTAGCAGACCCCTTCAGTGCTGCTGACATCTCTTTGAGGCTCGCGTGGAACACAATGCGCCGTTGACACGGGCTTGGTCCTTACCAGGCGGCGAGCTACCCATTGTTCGCCGCAGAACCCAGGACCTTATGTGACTTATGGTGTGTTACGCAAGGGAACCGTGTGGTGCCGGACGTAAAGAATAGCATCACCCCATTTCTTCCCGTGGGTGTCGTAAGAGGCGACTACGGGACTTGTTAGAGAATGGGCAGCAGCGTTCTCCATGCATTTTGCCACCATTCTGCGATCGCCAATCCGCCTGCCGGGCGTGGCGATTATGGCAAAGCCCCCCCAAATTGGGGGAGGCCTATGTCCAACAGTGGACGTATTACGCCTGAAATGATGACGCAATTAGGGTACTTACTAAGCACCTGACCTTTCTGAAGAACATCACCGATATTTTTTTAAATCTTTGTTCTAAATAGATAACATCAAGACCACAAGCATACAAAACATTCAAATCGGATGTTCTTATCAGTATTGAATTGTTCTTCAATCAGAGAACATATTTTTCTTCAACGGAAGCTATTTTAATTTTAAATCTAAGTTCTAAATATATTTTTTTTATTGTGTTTTTGCGTCAGACACCAAAGTATTTTTTGTTTGCCATTTTTTTTTCCCTTACATTTGTGTCTTGGGTATCTGGCTGAAAAGTTGTCGTTGTGATAAGTGTTTTAAAAATTATAACATAAAGACGTTTCTGTTTTTTAACGTAAGTATAGCATATGCTAGCGTTTTAAACTAGTGTTTTATTTTACTATTTTGTGTGTAGGTAATACATAGATAAAATAAAAGAGCAGATAAATAGGCACAAACGCGATGGTTACTTCCAAAGAAATACCAGTAATAATACCAGCCGCACGGATCAGGTTAAGCTACGCTTGCCGCGGTTGGTCCGTGGATGGGTGATCATCTTTACATACCAAGACCCCTCCATGCCTCGGAAAGCACGCTACGCCGCGCCGTCTGTCCCGGCTGTCTTTCGTAGATCTTAGACAGTCGTTACGGGTCGTCAGTAGCCCGAAAGTCTGACAACCAGTCTTACCAAGGGGTATCGTACACTCAAAAAAAAAAAAAATTGACTACCTTTAGTTGTGCAAAAACACTTGGCAGCATTACAATTTACAACTAAGAGGGAGTGACTGTTTTCGATGAAGTCTGGCACCCAATCTAAGATTTAACTTGTTTTTTTTTTTGGAACTTTGACAGTCAGAACCCTGACAGTTTGACAACTTGGAGTGACTACCTATCTAACCTTGACAACCCAGTTACTGATTAAAACGATACTCCTTGGTAAGACTGGTTGTCAGACTTTCGGGCTTCTGACTACTCTTCTTTCATTTTAATAATGTACTTAGTTTTGTAATTTAGTTTATTCGTTTAAGTTCTTAGCTGTCGCATTAGGGTAAACCCTGTAATGATAGTTTAAGCAGTATAAATAAATAATAACGAATGTCTAAGATCTGCGAATGACGGCCGGGTGCAATGGCTTAAAAATTAAAAAAAAAACTGGCCAAGTGCGAGTCGGACTCGCGCACCGAGGGTTCCGTACAAACCTGCAGGAGTTCACGGTTTATGCATAAGGTTTATGTTTATGAAATTACGTTTTTTTTTTTTTAAAATTTCGCCGTCGACCCGAGCCTGGTCCTTACCGGGCGGCGAGCTACCCATTGCTCGCCACCCGCAAGCTCACGCCTACGGTGGCCGGGAGTCCGCTATCGACTCCCGACGCCCGGGGCGTCTCCTCCTGCGGCGGCTAGGGACGTGACGGCGCAGAGACTGCCACTCCCTCACGCGCCCCGCCTCCTCCTTCGCGAGCATTACTGCTTCGCAGAAGCAGGTGACGGCTTCCCGTGCCCTCTCGCTCCGTACCATGGCTCGCACCAGGGTCGGACGCGAGAGGTCGCCGAATTGTGCCAGGTTCAGGTTTATTTATTTACTTAAGGACAACCAAAAAAAATTTAACCCAAAAACTCATGTTAAAGCACTTATATTCTTACATTTTATAGTGTAGCTTTAATTAAAGGCTGCCACGGCATGCATTGAACATAGTAGTAGGAAATACAGTTACAAAACACATTTTATTGGTTTCAGCTTATTTTGTAAATTTCTTAGTTCTAAAAAGTCGTTTGACTATGCCATCAAGGGATGCCGCAGACTGAACACTTCAGTTACAAAAATGATTTCTGGAGTTCTCGACTTTTATTGGTCTGAATTTTTCGGGAGAACTACGTAACTCCCGGGACGAGAATCCGCGGGAATTCTCCTCCCGGCCCATGTGTTCCCATCACTGTGCTCAGGTTCTGATGGCAGTTTTCTCTTCTTCCCCAGGTTCCACACAGCATGGCATCGACTCGGTGACATTAGCACTTCGCGGTTTTAAATGAATATTACTTTCGTGGCAGTCTGCAGTGGTGGACTACACCCGGTATGGTGTTAGGTGAGTGTATTATGTTTTTTTTTTACTATGATCTATTTTGTCTAGGAGCGTGTCTAAAATGAGTGACAACGATGAGTCACTATTTTCTGTAGTGATTGATTGGAGACTCCTTTTAAGCCTGTGGTAGAAGACTCCGCTCCTCCATAATAACTCAAATAAGTATCTTACGTGTTTTATATAAATGTAGATAAAGAAAATCATTATTTTAAAATAAGAGAGAATTAAAGCACGTAGCACGCACTCAGGCATGCTAGTAGGTGAGTGGGAGTGAGTGTGTGAATATGAGTACGAATGAATCAGAGTGTGTGCATACGGTTAGTGGGGTTAAGGGTATGGGACATAATAATTATTTCAGCAGCGCTTCCATATCATCATAGGTAAATGGAATATAAACAATCAAAATTGTATGCTCTTACAAGAATCAAACGTGCAAATATAATCATGTCTGTGAAATTATCAATTTATAGAAACTATTGCGGAACGAATGTAAATTCGACTTTATGTCGACGTTCGAAGATTGAAATATCACAACGCCAAAATCAACGAGTTACACGCTGTAGGAGCTGATAGGAAATACGTACCAAAAGCCGAAATGTAAAAGATAAATCTTTGTCCATTTTCATTACTTTGTCTTAAAAAATGTGTGAAATTCAGATGACGTATGTATTTTGGCAGGTCTACCTAATGTTCTACTTTCAGTCGCCATATTTAGAATATTTTACTAATTTTGGCCTGCTGTTAATAATACTAAGTGTAAAATAAATTTAATTTCGGAAGTCGGTCAGCACCCTAATTGCTAAACACACTATTAATCAGAATTTGAATCATTTTGAAGCTTATTTGTCATCCATTCTTTCAATGTTTGAAAAAATTGTTAGCTTAGCAACTTAAACAACGCCATGAATGTTGCGGAACTGTCAAAATGAAACCGATTCCTACAGATAGTGTAGTACACAATTACCCCTCCGATGAGATCTTCGGTTTTTTGGCACCGACCATTTTTTTTGACTCGTCTGTTTCTTTTTTTTTTTTTTTGTTCCGCACGCTGGTTTTTGGTACTACGCACCTGATCCTTCTGAAGAACATCACCAATAAGGTCACTATATGTTCTCCTAGGGCTTCCCTTTTCAGGGTGTACAGTCGCACATGCATAATCAGTCTATAACTGGTCTGGTCACTGGTCTGACACAGACCTTCTGTCTGTGCGTAGTCCACCACAACATTTCAGCCATAAGACGTCCACTGCTGGACTTAGGCCTCCCCCAATTTGGGGGGCTTTGCCATAATCGCCACGCTTGGCAGACGGGTTGGCGATCGCAGTATGGTGGTAAAATGCATAGAGAACGCTGCTGCCCATTCTCTAGTAAGTCCTTTAGTCGCCTTTTACGACACCCACGGGAAGAAATGGGGTGGTGTTATTCTTTACATCCGGCACCACACTGTACTATTGTCCACCACGCTGAGACGGAATAGGATACAGATGATGGTTGTTCCGTTTGCTGCCTGACGTAAAGAATAGCATCACCTCATTTCTTCCCATGGTTGTCGTAAAAGGCGACTAAGGGACTTACTAGAGAATGGGCAGCAGCGTTCTCTATGCATTTTACCACAACACTGCGATCGCTATACTCGTAAGTCTGGGCCTATACTACTGCCCCCATTCACAATATCAAAAAAATATATAACAAGGTCGAATTAAGAAACTCCTCCTTTTCGAACTCGGTTAAAAATTACTATCGTTTGAATTTGCAGTCTATGGCGCCGGTAGACCGTGAAAGTCTGAAAAATTTCGCTTAAAAATATTGTAGTTCATTAAAATTCTAGATGGCGTTGTGTGTAACAAAACTGCAAAAAATTGCTATTTTGTAGTCATTGTAATGTTTTTTTTGTTTTGTGTTTTTATTGTGTACAATAAAGTATTATATAAATAAATAAAAAATAATACTTGCAGATCATTTAATTTGATACTAAACTAAGGTCAACTCTATCTGTTGTTAGTTCATGAATGACTGGATAGATGGCGTTACGATGTTAACGAAGTTCGGTCAAGTTCATCAGCTGATAGTTAACATACAATTTCATAGATGGCGTTAGTAATGGTACTCGTTTGAAATAAGGGTATGCAAAAGAGGATGGACGCAGTGCCATATTGTTTTATTTAACATAAACGTATTGCGATTACAATCAAATACAGTTTCTTCACACTTATTTTACCGTCTGATTTTGCGTCATTGTCAACATCCCAGTGATCTTTATTTATAGGGTTCCGTACTCAAAGGGTAAAACGGGACCCTATTACTAAGACTCTCTTTACTACCGGCCATATCATTAAAGCCCTCTTGTAGTTGAAGACGTTTCGGTGAACATTGGCCGGTCGTTGCGAGCGCTTGAGCTGCTAGATTTTGTGTATAATTGTTTCGTGGAGACAAAATGATAAGGAAATTATAAAATATTTTCTCAGCATGTCCTAAAAAACAATAATACCTATCTTTTGGTATGAGTTTTACGTGGTTTAATGATGGAATCTCTTCAAGGTACACGTTTTAAATGGCGATTTAGTGTCAACTTTATGATTATTTTTTATCGAGCCAATTGTTTTAATTCACGTTTCTATCTTCACACAGCGCTTAACAGTATGTTCAATTTGCCTAAGTATATTTTTTTTACGGAATGTAGCCATTAAATTTACAGAGGTTTAAAAAAAGTTAAAAAGTACTGCAACCTCGCCATAATAACACTCAAAAAGGTGGCTGGGACAGACTGGATGCGGAAGGCGGAGGATAGGGTGTCGTGACGCAGCATGGGAGAGGCCTATGTCCAGCAGTGGACTGCGATAGGCTGAGTTGATTACTAAGGCTCCGTCCGTTCGTCTGTCACCAGACTGTATCTCATGAACCGTGACAGAGAACTGAAATTTTCACGGATGATGTATTTCTGTTGCCGCTATAACAACAAATACAAAAAATAAATAAATAAGGAGGCTCTATACAACCAACGTGATTTTTTTGCCGATAATGGTACAGAACCCTTCGTGCGCGAGTCCGAATTGCATTTGGCCGGTTTATTTTTATTTTTTGTTATCCGCATAACTCACATTCACACGAATGCGAGAATCCACCAATTTAGGGCGATACTTACAAAAATTTTAAGTTCAAATTATAAAATCAAAAAACCCAACTGCGTAAGCAGTTGGGTTTTTTGATTTTATAATTTACTTTTTTAGTGACGCACTTCAAAGCGCTTTTTAATTAGGTAACTTTTATTTTAACGCACGTCATACTGCGCAATCCTCGACCCTTCACGTAGTTTCCCATACATACTTGCGATCAGAGGGGTAATTGCGAAACTTTTTATCGGTAGGAATTGGTTTAATATTCATAGTTAAACAACATTCATTGCGTTATTTACGTTGCTGAGCCGACAATTTATTCGAACAAATGACGCAATGGTTTAGAAATAATCTTCAATCCCATTCAGGTTCCGATAAATTGTGCGTTTCGCAATTAGGGTGCAGTTACGCACTCTATAATGTGCAAGGAAACGGACGTTTCACTATTTTCAGAGTTCTTGCCGTCTATTGTTTCGTCTATTGCCGTCTATTCGACTGGCTTGTTAGTCTAGTGGTTAGTGACCCTGACTGCTAAGACTGAGGTCGTGGGTTCGATTCCCACCTAGAACAAATCTTTGTGTGATGAGCACAATCATTTGTTCTGTGTCTGGGTGTATTTTATCTATAATATGTATGTATTTAGAAATATATAAGTATATTTATCAGTTGTCTGGTTACCATAGTACAGGCTCTGTCTAGTTTGGGATCAGATAACGGTGTGTTGGTTGTCCTAAGATATTTTATATTTATAGAGAAGATATTATTGTATGGCGTACTTACACTATTCATTAATTTGATCCAACCATCATCATCATCATCATTTCATCCGAAAAACGCCCACTGCTGAACATAGGTCTACCACACAGAGGTGTTTGCGATAAAAGCCACGCTTGGCAGGCGGGTTGGCGATCACAGTATGATGATAAAATGCATAGAGAACTCTGCTGCCCATTCTCTAGTAAGTCCCTTAGTCGCCTTTTACGAAACCCACGGGAAGAAATGGGGTGGTGTTATTCTTTACGTCCGGTACAAGTTTAATCCTATAAATATCCTTTATCCTTGTCCCCAGTTTACAACCCAAGACAGCTGAAGTGTGTAACAACAGCATCCTTTCGTGTTCTGTCGCGCCTTGTGAGAATTACCCTTTCTTTTACCCTACTTACGTAGATTACCCTTTGGCGCTTCTCGTCGTAGTTTGTATGTAGCCGAACTTCAGTAATTTAGGCGTTAGTTAACATTGAGTATTGAGAGATTAAAATATAGCATGATAGATGTTTCTCACCTTCGCAAGGAACTCAAGTGGCTCCCAATCCGCCTTCGCAGGAACACTCGGATTTTATGTCTCCTCTTCAACCTCCTATACAACCCGTCTTACCCTTCCTATCTGCGTGAACGTTTTTCTTACGCTCGCCCTAGCGATGCACTGTGCAGATCACACCTTAGATCCCTCCTTAAATCCCAACCCCATAAAACCAGTTATTATTCCTATTCCTTCTCTGTTCATGCTGTTAGATTGTGGAACTCACTTCCGCCTAGCATTCGAGATTTAAAAACTATTTCCCTTTTCAAATGTCGAGTAAAAGAGCACTACCTTTCCTCATAATTGTGTGTATTTATGTACCTATATATTTACGTTTATTTTTATATTTTAGCTTTATGTATTTATTTAAGTATATGTTAATTTCTTGCATTATATATGTATAAGTATATTTTAGTTTAAGACTTCACATATTCATATCTCTCTTCTTGTTTTCACACACTATTGTCTACATTTCTTTTTCATATCTCCTTTCGCAGGTCTGCTGGAAGAAATTTCTTAAGAAATAAGCAGTACCTTTGTACTCAATTGTTTTAATATGTCTTATCACTCTGTTTTTTTACTGTGTGTACATAAATAATAAAATAAATAAATAAATAAATAAATCAAATCCCTTTTTCAAAGCACTAAGTATATAATCATCATCATCATTTCAGCCGTAAGACGTCCACTGCTGGACTTAGGCCTCCCCCAATTTGGGGGGCTTTGCCATAATCGCCACGCTTGGCAGGCAGGTTGGCGATCGCAGTATGGCAGTAAAATGCATAGAGGACGCTGCTGCCCATTCTCTAGTAAGTCCCTTAGTCGCCTTTTACGATACCCACGGGAAGAAATGGGGTGGTGTTGTTCTTTACGTCCGGCACCACACGGTACAAGTACATTGCTAAATCAATATATTAGTAGTTCTTCTTTGTATGTATACAATATCTTACAATGGTGCCGATTCCCTTATTCACAAACTAAACTAAATTTAAGTTCAGTGCATCTTTTTCTTTCTATTTCATTAAGAAAAGGACAGAAGATAAATTTTAGTTTAGTCCTGTCAAATTAATCAGCGCTTCATACAAGTTTAGACGTGATTAAAAACTTGCCTACTAAAATTACGTCAATTTACGTCAAACGCTGATTAATTTGACAGGACTCAACTAAAATTTATCTTCTGTCCTTTTCTTAATGAAATAGAAAGAAAAAGATGCACTGAACTTAAATTTAGTTTAGTTTGTGAATAAGGGAATCGGCACCATTATTTACATAATTTAAAATCTAACTTAAAATCGAAAGAAAAAAAAATGTACATGTATACATATATAAAAATAAATAATTACAAAGCATCAAAAAATTCTTCTGCATCGTTGTCAACAGGACACGTGCCCAAAAGGCTGGCAGCATTGCCACGTTGTATGGCAATGCTGATTCTTTGCCCAAAAAATAGGCCAGCCCTCTGGTCACGTGAAGAGTCGACCAACCGCTTGGCAATGTCTCGATATATTATGTGGGCACTCGGACCCCATGGCCCTAGAGTTTCAACCCCAAACGGCTCGAACATGTAATTTCCAATTAGGTTGGAATATTTGCGCCGTTTGAGGTTTTCCGCACCTATTCACTGGAATTAAAATGCAAGCATTTAACAAAACTAATCTAATGCAACTTGAGAGGGTTGGCGCTGTAAGCTGAAATACAGGTTCCTCCTAGCTCGGCTCCAAATGCTAAAACTCTTTGTGTGCATAATATTGTTCAAAGCATCTATATTTAAGTTTTAAAAAGTACTTTTTGTGAAAGAAATAAATTATTAATTTAAATAAATATATTACTTACTTAATATTTTTTCAAATTTAAAAAAAAAATTACTTAATGTATTTTCAAATTTAAAAATAAATATTTTAATTTTGACCTCGTCACCGGCTTCAGCACCCTTGAAAACTACGAACACTATGTCACTCTCTGCGTCTTTTTATTATATTATGTAATAAAAAATCGCATAGAACCCCTTCTGTGCGACTTTTTATCCCCCATAAGGCTTTTTCTTGACGATTTCTTCAGTTTCACTACCATCGTGCTGAACTAATCTTAGTTCCAGTAAATGGTTAACAAATGTAGAGTCTAAAAGGCAAAAACGTTCTCACATTCACAACATATAAAAAAATCTATACATTTGTAAGAGGGGTAGTATACAGATTGTAAGAAAGTACCGTTACATCCACGATCAGCTGTATTTTGTTGGACGATAATAAACGTATAGATAAAGAGGTCGGAAGTCAAACAGACACGCATGTGTCACGCACGTGCTTAAAAACTAGATAAAACTGGATATTTTCCTGTGGAAAGCACGTGTTTAGGGTGTGGACACTGTAGATTATCTTTGACGAACAGTATCAATAAATCTGCATACCTTTTTCCCAACTATGTGTGTGGGGCTTTTGGCTACTTTGTACGTGTGTATTATTTGTTTTTTGTTACTATTTTATATTGTGCGTTTTGTTTGTGCAGAATAAACAATTTTTCTTTCTTTCTTTCTTTTTCTTTCTTTCCTTCTTTTTTTTTTCTTTCTTTTTTTCTATGCCGGGGTAGGCTTCCAGTCTAGGTAGCAACGTTTACATTATATATGTATTTTTTTTTTGCATTTGCTTCAGTATAGATTTCATTTTATTTGTTGGTATATTGTAGATGATCTTTGACGAACAGTATCAATAAATCTGCATACCTTTTTCCCAACTATGTGTGTGGGGCTTTTGGCTATTTTGTACGTGTGTATTTTTTTTGGTCACTATTTTATATTGTGCGTTTTGTTTGTGCAGAATAAACAATTTTTCTTTCTTTCGTTCTTATTCTTTCTTTCTTTCTATGTCGGGGTAGGCTTCCAGTCTAGGTAGGTTTTTTTTTGCATTTGCTTGAGTATAGATTTCATTTTATTTGTTAGTATATTGTGTTGGCTAGCTGACATATGGCAAATCATTTAATTTAGTGTTTTGTGTCTCTTAATGTTTACTACTTACAATTGTATAGAATCAAGTTCTTCTAACTGAACAGACAGCTGAGCTGCTGGACAGTTTGTTGCGCCACTTCTTCCCAGCTAAAGCACTAGGTAGTGGTGAAGGGCAGGCGTGCCGGGGGACTGTCTTATGTAATTTTGACGTTCGAAAAGTGCTGATCCTCAGCCTAGTTTGAATAAAAGACTTTTGATTTGATTTTAATGGGATGCAGCTCAATACCAGTATTTTATATGAAGCGACTGCCTCTGTGGCCTCCACAACCCAGTTATTGGGTACCACGATACCCGTTGGTAAATGATAAATGGTTTTATTCCGACAAGTAAGTTTGTACAAATACTTATACACGTCTGTCATATTTTTAAAACTAGATGAGGTCGGCGTTTCCTATCTGACTACTGAGAGGAAAGGCCGAAATAAACTCAGATGTCACAGTCTCTTTTAAAGTCAAGACATAATCTTGGTCACATCATATGACGATCTTGTTGATTGGTGTCTCAAATTGTCTTTTGACGAAAGAACCACACATCTGAGTGGACCTGTCCAATCAATAAGTCGGCAAGACTGAATACCACAGATGATTGGCTGAAAAAAAAAAACTTGGAATTCAACTTAAAAAGTTAATAACGGAAACCACTTGAAATGCGACATTGCCAGCCCGCGTTGGAGAAAACGCTCTTGAAAATAGCTGAAGACATGTGGATGAGCAAGTACACCGCTGTCTAACCCTTTGTCTGCAGGCGTTATGTCTCAACTGAAATTAAATTTCTAACCATATAACTACCGCCTTAGACACTCAGCTAAGAAACTAAATGCTTCACGATACCAATTATCTTGGTATTCGCAATCTTGGGGTCAACGAATATAATTACTGAATAGAAAAGATTATCCAAATCTGACCTAACTTAGAGGACGAAAGAGCACTGGCTGGTAATCTCATTCAATCAATTAATGAACTCAACATATCATAGTGCACTGCTAGATATTATGCTCTCCCATGCTGAGCCACAACACTCTATCCTCCATCTTTCGTATCCAGTCTGACTCAGCCACCTTTTTAAGGTCGTTGGTCCATCTAGTTAGGACCGTCCCACGCTACGTTTACCGATACGCGGTCTTCACTCCAGGACTCGTCTACTCCATCGGCCATCGGTCCTTCAACAAACATGGCCAGGCCACTGCCACTTCAGTTTGCTTACTCTGCAAGCTATGTCAGTAGAGTAAGCAAGCTGAAGTGACAGTGTGTTGGCCATGTTTGTCGAAGGACCGATGGCCGATGGAGTAGACGAGACGTAAACGTTCAGCTTGCTTACTCTACAAGCTATGTCGGTACTGCCAGAGTCGCGAGATTCGTTCGAAAGAGTTACCGCGGCCCTGGCATATGGGCAACTGAAGGATCACGGGTCTGACACGCCCTCCCACTCCGCCCAGAGCGGGAGAAGTCATATAATGAATTCCCATGCAAAAAAAAAAAAATCGGTAACTCCGACACTTCTCCGGATTTGGTTTTATCGTTCAAACAAACTCTGCGCTTTTCCCGCTTCATAGCGCACTGAGCGACCGTGAATATGTGGAGCAGACCGACTGTCATTGTCCACGTTTCGGCACCGTTTGTCATAACGGGCAGGACATCCATGGATATTTTTTTCCCCGAAAATTCCCAGAAATTCTCCTTCCGCGCTACCTCGACCCAGACCTCGTGTTACACGTCTAGGTCTCATCTTTTTTTTTTTTTTTTGGATGGGAAATCATCAAAAGACGTCTCCCACTCTGGGCGGAGCGGGAGATGTCAGACTTTTACTGACTAAAACTCACCCGTGTTCCTTCAGTTGCCCATGTGCCAGGGTCACGGTATCTCTTTCGAACAATCTCGCGACCCCGGCCCAGGTCTCATCTTGCCACTGCTTTCTGCGCCTTGTACTATCATCCTGTCCTTATCCCAATTTATTTGGGCTTAGCGCAACATGTCTTTTTTTTCCACACTTCTCTATTAGTCGTCATTCACGCATCCATATCATCATTCACACAGTCCATCCATTAGGGATATTATGGATGAATGAAATGGACCGAACCCGTGCATTAATCGAATGAACCCCAAGATTTGCACTAGCCCCTGAAGCCTCATGTTCATGGTGCTACAGAGACCATTGTATATCAAGGAGTAGACCTTGCGCTGTAATGGTAGGGAAGACGTGCCCATAGGAGAAGAAAGGATTGCGAGCCTACCGAATATGCATCCTTTAGTAAGCATTGGACTAGTGGAGAGACGGGTGATATTTGTCTATATGACGACTTATTACGACGTCTTGGGCATGTTGATTCAGGTCGAGCTACATCGGTGCATCTTTTGGTGGGGTTTTTTTTTTTGGATGGGAAATCATCAAATGACTTCTCCCGCTCTGGGCGGAGCGGGAGGGCATGTCAGACTTTTACTGACTAAAACCCACCCGTGTTCCTTCAGTTGCCCATGTGCCAGGGTCACGGTATCTCTTTCGAACAATCTCGCGACCCTGGCAGTCGTGGATCTTTTGGTGGGGTTCAACTGTTTTCTCGGCTCTTTTCTATGTCGTTGCTTCGCTATGTTCCGTGATGTTGTTTTCATATTGGTCTTCTGAGTTCTCGCTGCTATAAGTTTCTGGTTCTACGTAGATATCGCTAGCCGTTTCCTTGATCTTATTTGAAAATAAATAATAGTTTAAAAAAACTAAAAAACACGCTTCCATAGAAAACCAAACTATGGTATATGGATGTGCCTGATATCAATAAAAAAATACCGTTAAAAGCACCCCACGCTTTTTTTCCATTATTACCTATGTACTTTTTAGTTTGGTTTTCTATGGAAGTGTGTTTTTTAGTTTTATTAAACTATTTTTTTTAGGATGTGTTTCGATTTTTGTGACGTATGTCAGCGTAGTTTTCGAAAGCAGTTTTATTTTGCTATCCTGTTAACCCTAGCAAGGATAATGGCACAATTTTATGAAATTATTGTATTGTCATCGGTCCTCGATAAGTCTACTAAGTTTAAATGAAATCTAACCGTTTAAAGTGGGTCAAAATCAAGCCCAAAGGAGTCGGTTACAAACATAGTTACATACTTAGAAATATACATACAGATGAAACTAATAAAAGCGTGTTCAAAATGATGACTATTTGTCCTTCTATTGCTAGAAAGGGTGCTTGCCGAAACTTCCTAATAATAAAATATTAAACGCACATTCTAGTGAAAACTACTGCATCAATAAATTTCATTATGTATGTCTTGATGTAGAAACAGTTAGCCAATGAATACTTGGCAATTAGTGTTAATTGCTGTTTTCCTTAGGTGCATCTATCTTTACAATCGGTATGAAGCAGTAGAGGTCCTTATGAAAGAATGCGTCCAGAATAGTATAGGGTGAGGCAAGAATAATGGCATTATGTTAATTTGGTTAGAAATTTAAAAAAAAATATAGTTTAAAAAACACGCTTGAATAAAAACACAAACTAAAAATCCTACTTCCTACTAATATTATAACCGCGAAAGTTTGTATGTATGGATGTATAGATGTGTGGATGTTTGTTCCTCTTTCACGCAAAACCTACTGACCCGATTTGGATGAAATTTGGCATACAGATAGTTTATAACCTGGATTAACATATAGGGTACTTTTTATCCCGGTAGTACGTTCCCGCGAGATATTTTCCGACCTCTACGCGGGCGAAGCCGCTGGCAAAAGCTAGTAGAAAATAATTTCTAAAACATTCAAAATGAGCATAAAGTGATTATTTATAAATGAAATAATTTTAATGTAAAAAGCGATGGGTGGTTTTTGAGGTATTTTTATAGTTACTCTATTTTTATCAGTATCTTTCGATAAAATATTCACATCAATTGATATCAAAGGACCCCACGCTCGCAGCCAAACTGATGGTGATTTTGGCTAGGATAATAGCACAAACTTATCAAATTATTGTATTGTCATCGGTCCTTGATAAGTGTGTAAAGTTTAAAATTAATCCGACCGTTTGAAGGGGGTGAAAATCACGTTCAAAGTTTCCGTTACATATGTACATATCTTAATATCTTTGGACAACCAACACACCGTTATCTGATCCCAAACTAGGCAGAGCCTGTACTATGGCAACCAGACAACTGATAAATATACATTTCTAAATACATACATATTATAGATAAATTACACCCAGACACAGAATAAATGATCGTGCTTGTCACACAATGATTTGTCCTGGGTGGGAATCGAACCCACGACCTCAGTCTTAGCAGTCAGGGTCACTAACCTATAGACTAACAGGCCAGTCAAAACTAATATGTATATACCAAGCTAAAAAAAGCGTGTTAACAACAAAATCTTTTATGATGTCGTGTACCGATCCTTTGACATTGGCCTCGGCATCACATATGTTTTAACATGACATAAGGCTTGTCCAAATCCAAGGCTGTATTGATGCAATTCAAATGAGCTATGTGCCACTTCGTAATATGTCACATCATCGCGAATAAAGATATAATTAATTGGTCAAATAATCGTATAATCACCCTATAATGGCTGACTGGCCTGTTAGTCTAGTGGTTAATGACCTTGACAGCTAAGACTGAGATCGTGGGTTCGATTCTTACCCAGGACAAATCTTTGTGTGATGAGCTCAATGATTTGTTCTGTGTCTGGGTGTAATTTATCTATAATATGTATGTATTTAGAAATATATAAGTATATTTATTCTGTGTCTGGGTGTAATTTATCTATAATATGTATGTACTTAGAAATATATAAGTATGTTTATCAGTTGTCTGGTTACCATAGTACAGGCTCTGCCTAGTTTGGGATCAGATAACGGTGCGTTGGTTGTCCTAAGATTTTTATTTTATTTATTTATAATGTTCCTACTGCTGGGACATGCTCCTCTCTGTGAGAGATGTAATTCACCAAGAGGGTCCAGTCATCATTTCAACTGAAAGACGTCCATTGCTGGATATAGGCTTCCCCCAATTTAGGAGGGTTCGCCATTATCGCCACACTTGGCAGGCGCGTTGGCGATCGCAGTATGGTGGTAAAATGCATAGAGAACACTACTGCCCATTCTCTAGAAGTCCCTCAGTCGCCTCTTACGACACTTACGGGATGAAATCTGATGGTGCTATTCTTTTTGTCCGGCAAAACACATTACGTTCTTGTTTAATCCATTCCGTTTATCGCTAATTTATTTATTTCCGTTTTTTATGCAAAACAAATTTATTATATAAATAATTTATGTAGCCATGTAGTTGACATTGTCCCAATTTGCAAAAGTTTTCGGTTGCGTAAGACAAGATCAATGTAGTAAGATGTTATCTAAACATGTCTAAAACATCTAAAAATAAATTTGTTTTTACGAAGTCTGAACTTGACTATATGTGACCTTATTGGTGATGTTCTTCAGAAGGGCCAGGTACGTAGTACTCGCAACCGGCGTGTGTGTATGACCAGAGGGGTAATTGCGAAACTTTTTATCGGTAGGAATTGGTTTAATATTCATAGTTAAACAACATTCATTGCGTTATTTACGTTGCTGACCCGACAATTTATTCGAACAAATGACGCAATGGTTTAGAAATAATCTTCAATCCCATTCAGATTCTGATAAATTGTGCGTTTCGCAATTAGGGTGCAGATGTATGAACTTAAACGAGGTAAAAAGAGTATGTAAGGATCGTAGTAGGTGGCGTTCTGTTGTTCCTGCCTACCCCCATGAGAAAAAGGCGTGATTTTATGTATGTATATAAGTCTGAAAGTGACACCGGTAACTGAAAAGTTATGTGAAATTTGGTTGTCATGGTATGGGCATGTGATACGGAGGAATGAGGAAAATGTCGTGAGGAAAGTATTGAGTATGAATGTCGATGGCTATAAGAGTAGAGGGAGACCAAATAAACGATGGATGGACTGTGTGAATTTTGATATGGATAGTAAGGGGGGTGACTACTGAGATGACGACTAATAGAGAAGTGTGGAAGAAAAAGACATGTTGCGCCGAACACAAATAAATTTTGATAAGGGCAGCAAAATTATGACTTCGTCCGCGCAACCGCGTCGCATCCCGCCAGCGACCATGAGTTATATGGTCGCTGCATCCCGCCCTCCGCGTCGCATCCCGTCCTCCGCGTCGCATCCCGCCCTCCGCGTCGCATCCCGTCCTCCGCGTCGCATACCGTCCTCCGTCCACGCTGTTACTTCGTTTTCGCTTCTTTTTACTCGGCTCCTTAGAGTCGTTAGCATGATATTAAATAGCCTATAACCTTCAGGAATTCTCACTTGTTCAACACACTAGAGAATGGGTAAGAACGTACCCAGACGCTAAGTTAAGCATGATTAACTACGTCTATCTTTTATATTAAAATAGCTTCTGCCCGCGACTTCGTCTGCGTCAAAGTTTTGCTTCTCTGACCCTTCCCGTCGCATCGAATTGCCTGCCATTTTTCGTTGCTGCTCCGCTCCTTTTGATCTCAGCGTGATGTTACATAACCTATAGCCTCACTCCATAAATAGGCTACTCAGCACAAAAATAATTTTTCAATTCGGACCAGTAGTTCCTGAGATTAGCGCGTTCAATCTAACAAACAAACCTTCTTCAGCTTTATAATATTATAAGTATAGATGTGAATTCAGACATACTGACCTAGGACTATTTAAAATACTCCTTGAGGAAATAAAATACATTGTTCTAATTGCAACAGTCAATATTTTTTTGGGTACCACCGTCCCCAGTAACTTACCCATTGTCCTTTTGGCTGAAATGATGAAACACGATATTTTGGAGGTATGAGGAACAGGGTTTAAAGCTCACTCAACCTTCGACGAAAAGGGAGAATCCTCTGATCAGACGGGTGTCGTGTCTTGTAGGCAACTGCCCCATGGTCGGGTGTAGGGTTGCCAGGCGTCCGGATAAAGCCGGACACAGTCAGGCTTTTTAGTTGCATGTCCGGCTAAATTAGATGGTGTCCGGCCTGTCCGGCTTTTTGGTAGGCTTTTTATAATTTGATCATTTTTGTCTTCACCCCACCTTGTATTGCTAGCGCAAGTGAGCGAACTAGCACTGTCCTCCCCGCGTTATTACTACTCAATTTTAAAGGAAAATCAGCTTTTAATATATTAATTAGTTTATGTTACAAAGATTTTAAAGTGTATTTAGTTCATTAGTCTTATGTTTAGTTTTGTTTTAAGACTAAACAATTAAAGATGTCCGACCTTTTTACCTAAATGTCCGGCTAAACTGGCAGGTCTGTCCGGCTTTTCGGTTTTATGACCTGGCAACCCTAGTCGGGTGGGAAAGTAGCTCTTCCTTTTATTGACGAGCCAGTTCAACCTCTAAAAGTTTAATATAACCTGAATTAACACATCTTACCGCGGTAGTACGTCCTCCTGCGTTAATTTCCGACATCCACGCGGGCGAAGTCACGGGCAAAAGCTAGTATATTATATATACAGGGTGTCCCAAAAATCAACTCAAGCCGAAAACGGTTGATAGGCCAGGTGGTGACAGTTATCAGAAAAATAATAAAAAAAATCTAAGTTAAGTACTTTTCAAATTATTGTGACTACAAATCTTTACTTTTCATTTTTTTTTGTGAGTGTTGTAACTCTGAATAACCGTTCTGTAAACTACAGTCCAAAATTAAAACACAACTACCTCAGTTTTAAAGAAAACATCACTTTTTTGCTCCACCATGTACTAAAAATTATTACATCGCTCAACTTTAACTGACTGTACTGAAAAAAAAAAATGCTTAACTTAGATTATTTTTTTCTGATAACTGTCACCACCTGGCCTATCAACCGTTTTCGGCTTGACGTTGATTTTTGGGACACCCTGTATATACAGGGTGTCCAAGAATCTGGCGTCCAACTGGATTCCCACGATGCCCCAAGTTCTAACAGTACTCAGAAAAATATTTTAAAAAATCCACCCCATGTACTTACAGAATTATACTGATTTCAAAAAAAAAGGGGAAATGAGCACCCTGTGACATACTTTTGAATGCTGTGACTGCTAATGCTGATAATTTCGATATTTCTTGGAGGTTTTGTAATCTAGGGTATTGCTGTGTCTAAATAGAATGTAAAAATAAAGTACTTATTGTACCATTTTAAAATAAAATATTATTTTAACTAAAGGTGATATGGAAAACTATTGAATTTCGCAACTTTGACCGACTGTAGTGTAAAAAAAATGTACCAAAATAGTATGGCAAGTGACGTCAAATTTTGACGCGTTTATTCCTCTTTTTAAAAAGGTATAATACTTACACATTAATTTGAAGAAAAAAAAATTTTGATAATATTTTTACTCAACAACCCAATTTTTACGATGTCTTACAGAATTCTTAGAAAGAAAAATTTACGACGAATTGAATCTAACCTCTAAAGAATTACTATTGTATGCTCATAAAAATAACAACAGGCCTCTCAAAAAACAGGTTAGACCGTAAGGGACGGTATGTGCATGCATCTCACCATAGTGATTCGTTATTACAGCAGGAGGGAGCAAGACAGAAACTATCTTTGCGATTTGCTGGTTCTTCTTTATGGTACCCCATTATTCAGGTAAGAGTGAGGGAGAAAAAGGTTAGAGGTGCGAGTGAGATAGATAGTGACGCTATCTGGGATCGTGCTATTTAGGATAACAGTACGGTCAGTACGCGTCACTGCCTCCTGCCGTTACTACGCACCTCTCTCTTATTGTTACCATTGATCACGTACTACGATTTAAAGCTTTGTTTATTGGACTCGATTACTCTTTGTGCTCTGGACTTTGAAACGAACTCTTTACGACGACCTTTGCCTGTGTTTGGACAGTTTGTGTTTTGTGTGTGCTACCATGGCGACCTACACTCCGCAAGAATACGCAAATATGCACTACATTTATGGAGAATGTAGAGGTAATGGACGAGCTGCAGCGAGACTTTACAGAGAAAGGTATCCGAGGGCTACGCGATATCCCGACCATCGAGTTTTCATTAATGTGCACAGATCACTATGTGACGGGCGGTTCCCCAATCAAGTAGCTGGTGAAGGACGACCCGTAAATGACTTCATACGCGATGAAGTTTTAGAGGCGGTGTCGGCAAATCCAAGCATCTCTGTGCGAGGAATAGAAGCTGATACGGGGATACCGAAGAGCACAGCACACAGTATTCTCCAAAAAGAAGAATATCATCCGTACCACGTACAGCGAGTGCAAAGTCTTTTACCTCGAGACTATCCGAGCCGAGTCGCGTTTTGTGAAACAATCCTGCAAAAACATCGAGAAGACGAAAACTTTATCGACAAAATTTTGTGGTCAGATGAATCAACATTTAAGAAGGATGGCTACATGAACCTACACAACTTGCACGAGTGGCATGTGGAAAATCCGCACTTGATGCGAGAAGATAGATCCCAGTACCGGTTCAAAGTGAACATGTGGACCGGTATTCTCTGTGGGAATATTATTGGTCCATTTGAGATGCCCGAGAATTTGACTGGCGAATCATATTTAAATTTTCTTCAAAATGATTTGCCAAACTTACTAGAAGAGACCCCACCAGATATGTGGTTCCAACACGACGGCTGTCCAGCACATTTTCGCGTATCCGTTAGAGAGTTTTTGGACGAGCAATACCCGAACAGGTGGATTGGGCGATCAGGAACAATCCCGTGGCCAGCCCGCTCACCTGACTTAAATCCGCTGGATTTTTTTTTTCTGGGGAACTATGAAGGAGCTCGTTTATGCGAAGCCCATTAATGACATCGCTGACCTTCGTGAGAAGATAACACAAGCAGTGCAGGTGATACGTCAAAAAAGTTACTCGCGAAACATAAAGCGGTCCTTTTTAAGGAGAGTGAGAGCTTGTATTGCCGCGGGTGGTCAACATTTTGAACATTTATTGTAATAAAATATCTTTAAACTAACATTCTTTGCTTTTATTCTACTGGGAACCCATCTACCTGTGTGTATTTCCTTCTTGCTCACTCTTGGAACCGAAGTAAATAATAGTAGTAACATAACAGTTTCTAAGATAAGAAAGGGTCCGACAGTTACCGTTAGTAGGTAGGCACTTCGTAAAAATTGGGTTGTTGAGTAAAAATATTATCAAAATTTTTTTTTTCAAATTAATGTGTAAGTATTATACCTTTTTAAAAAGAGGAATAAACGCGTCAAAATTTGACGTCACTTGCCATACTATTTTGGTACATTTTTTTTACACTACAGTCGGTCAAAGTTGCGAAATTCAATAGTTTTCCATATCACCTTTAGTTAAAATAATATTTTATTTTAAAATGGTACAATAAGTACATTATTTTTACATTCTATTTAGACACAGCAATACCCTAGATTACAAAACCTCCAAGAAATATCGAAATTATCAGCATTAGCAGTCACAGCATTCAAAAGTATGTCACAGGGTGCTCATTTCCCCTTTTTTTTTTGAAATCAGTATAATTCTGTAAGTACATGGGGTGGATTTTTTAAAATATTTTTCTGAGTACTGTTAGAACTTGGGGCATCGTGGGAATCCAGTTGGACGCCAGGTTCTTGGACACCCTGTATAATATATTTGTTAGTTGCACGGTAAACTCTGCTCGCACGGTGCTGGATTTTCCGCGACGTCAGTGTGTAGACACCGCTACAATATCACCAACAAGTGGGTGTGTCTCATACGTTATATTCTCGTGTCTTCTTGATTAACACAACACATATTATTGTTATTATGAAATTGGTCAAAATATTTGCACAGTTATCTCTATAGATCTAACATGTATGTTAATTGATCTTCTCAATGACATGGACGAGAATAACTCTATGAGAATGTCGTCAATCTATTTGCGAAGCCTTTTCTCAACTATGTTAGGGGTCGACCTCCAGTTTGGATGCAGCTGAATGCCAATAAATGGAGCCACTGCATATCTGACCACTACAACCCAGTTACTGGGTACCACTTGGTTAGGCTGGTTGTCAGATTTTCGGGCTTCTGACTTCCCGTATCGACCGTCAAAGATTAACAAATGACAGCCGAGATTAATGGCTTACCGTACCTTCCGAGGAACGGAGGGGCTTGGGGTCACTAGTAAAGAAGTATGAGGAAATCTCGCACATCCTCCATAGAAAAGACAGAATCCTCTGAACAACACCCTGGGTGTTGTGCCTGGTGGGCAACTGCCTTTATTTTGTTGTGGTTAGGATATCATCAAATGACGTCTCCCGCTCTGGGCGGAGCGGGGGGGCATGTCAAACTTTTACTGACTAAAATCCACCCGTGTTCCTTCAGTTGCCTGTGCCAGGGCCACGGTATCTCTTACGAACAAATCTCGCGACCCTGGCAGATGGGCAACTGGGTTGGTTGATGTTGACCCGTTATACAGGGTGTGGCGTTAGTAATGGTCCACCGTTCAGGATTCGATGAACCAGATAATTAACTATAACAATTAAAAATGTTAACCATTTTTACCCAAGGGTTCCGAAAATATTTCATTTTTGTCTTTTATTTACGAAATTTCTACCTTTTATTACATATTTGTTTGTAGTTTCAACAAAAACTATTATTTTTTCATTCTGATTTCTGTTAATTACTGCTGAATACTAGAGCTATCATGATAAATTATGATTTTTTATGTAAATTCAGCTCTTTTGAAGAAAAAGTTGGTTCTTCTCTAATTTTAACCCCAATTTTTAACACACCATCAAGTCCAAAAGCTATTTTTGTAAAAAAAAAACGCCTCGGGTAAAAATGTTTAAAATTTTAAATTGTTTTAGTTAATTATCTGGTTCATCGAATCCTGAACGATGGACCACTACTTACGCCACACCCTGTATATCTGCTAGTTGCGCGGAAAATTTTGCTTGCGCGATTCAATAATATTTATGGGAAAACAATTCTTAATGATAAAATTGTAGACTACAAAGGTGCTAATAAAAGTGTTGCTATAACTCCTTGTATTCAAACATTAGATCATGACAAGTATTTGTTTAACTAATTGTTGACAAACTGTCGTTTTACTGAGGTCATAGAACCATATCAGCTTAGTAACAAGCTGGGTATTCCATTTCCCATTTCTTCCCGTGGGTTTCGTAACAGGCGACTAAGAGACTTACTAGACAATGGTCAGCAGCGTTTATATGCATTTTACCACCATACTGACTGATTTAATGACTGGCCTGTTAGTCTAGTGGTTAATGACCCTGACTGCTAAGACTGAGGTCGTGGCGTGGGTTCGATTCCCACCCAGGACAAATCTTTGTGTGATGAGCACGATCATTTGTTCTGTGTCTGGGTGTAATTTATCTATAATATGTATGTATTTAGAAATATATAAGTATGTTTATCAGTTGTCTGGTTACCATAGTACAGGCTCTGCCTAGTTTGGGATCAGATAACGTTGTGTTGGTTGTCCTAAGATATTTATTTATTTACTGCGATCGCCAACCAGCTTGCCAAGCGTTACAGCAAAACCTCGTGTGTGGGAGACCTATGTCCAACTGTGGACGTCTTTCGGTTGAATTGATGATGAACAAGCTCGACTGCCTCCTCGCTCTATTGCCGTACGTAAAGAATAGCATACCATCCCTTTTTTTAATTCTTCCCGTGGGTGTCGTAAAAGGCGACTAAGGGTTAGGGCGTGCAATATCAGAAGGTTCTTAATTCCGGATCAGAGATCCGATACTGGAAAGTTAATTCCGGAATTCCGGAACTGGTTCCGGAATTGGTACCTTTTTTAATTTTTTGGATTTTTTTCATTTATTTTTCTTTCTAACTGTTTCACTGTCTCCTCTCTATTTAAGAAAACAAAAAAACATTGTTTCAAATCAAACAAAATTTTAAATAAATCTGTCTTTCAATCATTTTGAGTTATAAATCAAACATATTTCGTCATAATTTTTCCTTATTACTCTAATTAGACATTCTTACAATAGTAAAGTCAACAAGGTTTATACAATACAAACTAATGTAATTTAACAGTACCTAACAAAAACAAAAAATATACTCTAAATAGTCTGCTTCCCGTCTAACTAAAATTATTGTTTAACAGTCTTTTAATCATTTTGAGTTACAAATTAAACATATTTGGTATTTTTTTCTTATTCCTAAAAATTTCCTTACATCGCATGCGCTGCGAAAACTATTTATGATAGAGCAAAATAAGCACATCACCTCAGAACGACTGCACCTACTTGGCTTTTTTTTTGTTGGTTGAGTATTGTCAGGACAAGGTCCGTTGTAAAGAAAATTGAAAGAAAACGAAAAAGAAATTGCACCCAGGCAAAGCTGGGGTGGGTAGCTAGTTATATATAAATATCGGAGTTCCGGAATTACTCCTGTCAATTCCGGAACAGAAAACTCAGGTAAATTGATCCGGAATTCCGGAGATACGGAATTCCGGAATTGCATGCCCTACTAAGGGACTTGCTAGAGAGAGACTAGAGAATCGCCAACCCGCCTGCCAAGCGTGGCGATTATAGCAAACCCTCAAATTGGCGGAGGCCTATGTTCAGTTGTGGACGTCTTTCGTTTGAAATAATGATGACGATAAATAATAAATAAATATCTTAGGACAACCAACACACTGTTATCTGATTCCAAACTAGGCAGAGCCTGTACTATGGTAACCAGACAACTGATAAACATACTTATATATTTCTAAATACATACATATTATAGATAAATTACACCCAGACACAGAACAAATGATTGTGCTCATCACACAAAGATTTGTCCTGGGTGGGAATCGAACCCACGACCTCAGTCTTTGCAGTCAGGGTCACTAACCACTAGACTAACAGGCCAGTCAAACGATGATGGAGGAATGTCACTAGCCATTACATAAAACGTTGCTCAATCAACGTAATAGTGTGACATTGAATTTGTAATGAATGCTAATGATGTATTTAGCGCCGACATTATATTAAACACTGCCCTCGAAACTGCGCGAAGTTTGTTTACTGTGAAGTTCATGGTAAAATAATCCACAGTTTTTGGAGTTTTTTAAGTCAGTGAACAAATAAAAAGTAATTTATTCAGACTATGCTGACGATCGGCACTTTTCAAACGTCAAAATTACATAAGACAGTCTCCCGGCATTCCTAGTGCTTTAGCTGGGAAGAAGTGGCGAAACAGACAACAGCACAGCTGTGTGTTCAGTTAGATAAACTTGATTCTACACAATAGTAGGTAGACAACGTAATTACCATTACGAGACACAGAACATCAAATCAAATCATTTGTCATAAAGTCCGCTAGCCATTCCCAAATACCAATATATAAATAACTAGCTTCTGCCCGCGACTTCGTCCGCGTTAAATTTCTTGTTTCCCCGACCATTCCCGTCGAATCGCCTACCCGTGCGATTTTCCCCGTTTTTGCAACATTTTTCATTACTGCTCCGCTCTATTTGGTTGTAGCGTGATGTTATATAGCCTATAGCCTTCCTTAATAAATAAGCTACCCAAATGCTAGGCGTGGACCCCTGATGACATGACAGGCACACTCGCGACTAGGCTCTCCCCTAGCCATACAGCTCTCGCAACGGCCGGCACCCTTAGCTTGGGTGTGAGTAAAACAATGGAATCTTCCAGCAGCTCCCTTTGTCGCCTTTTACAACACCCACGGGCTGTGATGAGTTGGTTCTATTCTACTGCCTGGAGACCACACGGTGTCTCGGGATCTCTATAGCTATTAATATATTCTTAGTTAGAGATAGAAATGTATAGAAGGAATGAGGAAAATGTCGTGAGGAAAGTATTGAGTATGAATGTCGATGGCTATAAGAGTAGAGGGAGACCAACGAAACGATGGATGGACTGTGTGAATTATGATATGGATAGAAAGGGACTGTGAATGACGACTAATAGAAAAGCATGTAAGAAAAAACTTTAAAAAATAAATAACAACCGACTTCCTTAAAAAATATCACTACAAAGTCAAAAATAACTTTAATTTTAGAATTCAGTGTCTTAGGATCTGTATTAAAGTTTTTTTGCCACCGACTTCCGACATTTAAGTTATTTTTCACTTTGTAGTGTATTTTTAAGGAAGTCGGTATTTTTTTTTAGTTATTGTATGTACCCCGCACTAATCTAATCGCTTTATTCGTCAACTTGTCGCGCACATAGTTAATGCAAATTTAAGACTTTTATGGTTTTCACATGAATCCCAATGTCAGAATGGAACCAAATTAAAATGGGACCACACGGGAAGCACCAGCTTTCAAATAAAAGAAGAATCATCAAAATCGGTTCACCCAGTCAAAAGTTCCGAGGTAACAAACATTTAAAAAAAACAGTCGAATTGAGAACCTACTCCTTTTTAACCGACTTCAAAAAAAGGTGGAGGTTATCAATTCGACTGTATTTTATTAAATTTTATTGTTTTATGTGTACCTCATAACTTTTGACTGTCTGAACCGATTTTAATGATTCTTTTTTTATTTGAAAGCTGGTGCTACCCGAATGGTCCCATTTTAATTTGGTTCCATTTGGACAATGGGGTCCATGTGAAAACCACATAAGTCTTAAATTTGCATTAAGTATTTGCGCGACAAATGAACGAATAACGCTATTAGATTAGTGCGGGGTATCTACCATAACTAAAAAGTTAAAAATAAATACTTTTTACAAAAAAAAAAAAACAACCAACTTCCTAAAAAAACATTACAAAGTGAAAAATAACTTTAATTTCGGAATTCGGTGTCTTAGGATCTGTATTTAAGGTTTTTTTGCCTGGTATTTTTCTCTTTGTAGTGTTTTTTAGGAAGTCGGTTGTTTTTTTTTTTGAAGTCGATTAAAAAGACAGGTTGCACCGACCACAAATAAATTGGGATAAACGGCAGAAGAATCATGATGAGGTAGAAATGTATAGATACTATAGTCAATTGAATGATAGAGATTACACCTATATCACGTTGCCAAAGTCATTTTGCCTCGTCTAAGCGTGATCAATATTCACGTGTTCGTTCTTATCAATGAGAAACCTATCTAGCTTTTAATTGGCAGTTTTAATTAGGAGATTATTTCTAGAACCGCTGCTGATTGACGATGGTTAAGTACGTCCGTACTGTAGGCAGTCAGCGCCCTTTTGCGTAACACCTGTTCTGTTAGAATCTGAAGCATTTTGAAGGATATTGCTCATTTATTGGTTCCTGTGTCCGATTTTATTTTTCTGTTCAATAACGTGAGTTGGCGTTCACGCTGACGTATTAAAATGAACTTTTACTCAACAGAATCAACTCAATTTTCGAATCTATTTGTTAAATTGAGCATTAAGAATCCCACAGATTTCACTTCCGAGCTTCGAAAATCGAGAAGTGTGTGTGTGTTGTTCAATTTTCAACAAGAAGTGTACTTGGCGCCAAGAGTGGGAAATTGAAGATTTAATGAAGAATTTAATTTGATCTAACAATGGGCGAAAATAAATGAAAGATGGCCCCGATATTTAGACAATATACAAAAAAAAAATTTTTTTGTAGTAACACTCGTAGAGGCTTCTTGTCATAGTAGGTAATACTTGTTCAAAGTAAAGGAATAGTGTTAGTTTACAGATTAGGTGCAATAGTAAAAATATATAAGGAGGACTTCACCGACCAGAGGGCTTACTCTTCAACGTAATTTTAATTCCAATCTAAAGCCCGTTCCAAGCCGATTCCATTGTTAATTTTGCATACTCGTGATTCGGTACTCTTGAAAACAATAATTTAATTTTTTTATTTGACACAAAACATAAGTTACAATTAAACGAGGTATACAGGACCATTTATAATTTTCTTAATTTTATATTGAAGGCATCTGTGTCTGAACTAGATAAAATATATCTGTATCTCAGATAGTGTCAACATTGGAACAACAACAACGATCGATTCCACGATTCGCTCGATCCCAATTCCACTTAGTTCTCCAAAATGGACACCCAAGAATACGAAACGTCAAAATTCCAATGTTAATCGATCGGAATTAAAATCAAGAATAAGCACCCTGGGTAACACATATTTTTTTGCTGGTTGGTTGGGGTTTGGCCCCAAAATGGCTGATCTCCTTTAGGTAATAAAATTGATTTGATTTTTTAAATTAAGCCATAACTTATCGTAAATGATCTTGCTCGTAACAAGGTTAGCATACTCCGACTTTTAATATTAGCAACAACCATAAAATAAATTGTGATCCGTGTATAATTTATAGCCAGTTTTATAGCCTAGTGATTTAACCTTACCTCATTAATGTTAGGGTCAGGATCACCAGCCGTTATTTGCATAACACACTAAAAGTATTGACTATTATTGTGACAGTTCATCAACTTTTTGGATTTATGAGGAAAAGGGTGTATAGTTCACTCAACCCCGTAGTGCAGGGACGATCCTACGACCTGACCATGCTTTTTGTTATTTGTATTAACTGTTATTTTATTTTACTCCGGAGATCCTAGTTTAACAATTGTTACTTCAACTTAGCTATATGCACCAATGTGTATAATATGTAACATTTTGCATCGTTGTGTATGTTAGCGGGCACGCCCTGGAGGCCTGGAGGCTCTTATTTAGGTTTTAAGTTCTATTAACGATTTTATTATTTCAGCTTGAGTTTAGTTTTCAATGTTTTGTTGGTAAATTGGCGTGTGATAGCTGACATATGGCGAATAATTTGATTTATGTTTTATTTTATAATATTAATTACTTACATAATACTGTATAGAATCAAGTTCTTCTAACTTAACAGACAGCTGTGCTGCTGGGGAGTTTGTTGCGCCACTTCGTCTTCCCAGCTAAAGCAGTAGGAAGTGTCGAAGGGCGGGCGTTTTGGGGGGACTGTCTTATGTAACTTTGACGTTCAAAAAGTGCTGACTCTAAGCCTAGTTTGAATAAATGACTTTTGTTTTTTGAGGGTTAATTGCGAAACTTCCTATGAGTAGGAATCGGTTTCAACAACATTCATTGCGTTATTTACGTTGTTGAGCCGACAATATATTCGAACACGTGACGCAATGGATAACTAACAATCTTCAATACGATTCAGATTTTGATTAATAGTGCGTCACGCAATTAGGGTGCAGGCGGGTGTTGTGTCTGGTTGGCCGACGATAAAAAAAAAAATCAGGAAGAGTGCCATCAACACGTCAAAAAGAAAAAGTATCAATATCCTTAGTCAGCTAGAATATGCAACTATATTGACGCGTAAAAGTGTCTTAAAAGATACAAACATACATAAATTCACGCCTTTTTCCCATCGGGGTAGGCAGAAACTACGGAACGCCATCTACTACGATCTTTACTTACTCCTAGTGCCTCAATTAGGTTCATACAATTGTTCATACACACACGCCGGTTGCAAGTACTACTGATCTTTCTGAAGAACATCACCAATAAGGTCACTATATGTCCTCCTAGGGCGTCCCCTCCCGTTGTTTCCACTCACATCTGCCTTGTAAATACCTTTTATAAGCCATCCTTCAGTAATCCTTTCAACATGACCAAACCATCTAAGCAAATACAACATGTCCCGTAATTAACGTACACCCTCTTAAGGGGTCATTGTACTCATTATTATAAACAGCTTTTACTATGGGACGAAACCTGAAATCGCGAAAAAAAAATCAGCTGTTTCATTCAAAAGTTCAATAAAGAAATACCTTCAAAATAGAAAATCATTTCATTACAACCGACACCAACATAGTTGGGAGAAGGCAGTTTTGGCAAGAAAATAACATCAGTAATATATCCTCCTTCATCATCATCATCATCATTTCAGCCAAAAGACGTCCACTGCTGGACATAGACCTCCCCCAAAATCTGCCACATCGACCGGTTTTGTGCTTCCCACATCCAGCGGATTCCTGCAGCCTTACCAAGGTCCACCTTATGGGAGGCCTTCCAACTCTACGTCTTCCGGTACGCGGTCGCCTCTCCAGAACCTTTCGGCCCCATCAGCCATCTGTTCTGCGAGCAATGTGCCCTGCCCACTGCCACTACAGTTTAGTTTTTTGCTTTCAGTTTTTGTTCCTTCGTACAAGCAAGTATTCCTAAGTTTGTAAATCGTTTGCAAGCAATGTGTGAACAGTTTGAATAAATCAAGTATTGAACTTGGACCTTCGCTGTGACGTTTTACAAGCAGTAGGGTGGGTCGCCAGTTAACGAAACGTATTAAATATTTATTGTTAAAACTTCATAGTTGCAAGCGGCGTGCATTTTTCCATCATTACAGCCGAAATCCGTCCACAGCTGCACATAGGCCTCTCCCAAGGAAGTTTGCCATTATCGCCACGCTTGGCAGGCGCGTTGGCGATCGCAGTATGCTGGTAAAATGCATAGAGAACGCTGCTGCCCATTCTCTAGTAAGTCCCTTAGTCGCCTTTTACGACACCCACTGGAAGAAATGGGATGGTGCTTTTCTTTACGGCCGCCAGCAGACGGAACAAAACGGACATGAGCTTTAATAAAATACGTGTGAGGTCATTATTCTATTACTACAATTTTCAATTTTAAGTCACAAGTATTGTTATTTATACTTATTTGTTTGATATTACTGTAATGGCAATTTTGCGTAAACTAAAAACCTCTTAAATAGATTCATTGCAATATATTGAACCTTCCCCCTGGCTACTGACCCAATGTACAACCCAACAAGTATTCATGACCGTCACTACATCACTTCGCGTTGATAACCGCTATCGGCGCCCGCGCAGATTCCAAATACGAATTCCCGACATCAAATACCGCATTCAGTGCATGACCGCCGCGCGGTGAGCACGTGTCGCGTAGATGTCCGCCGCAAACTTACATATTGTTATTGAATGCTGGTGGATAATATTTTATTATTGTATATTTTTAAATACGATAGTCGATTCGGTTATAAGGAGACTGTTGATCGGAATATCGAATCTTTGGGATTTGGATATTGAGGATGACTAAGTGATAATGCTGTGATTTAACTAAAGAAAACTAAATTATTTATTTATTTATTCAACCTGTGATATTAGTGTTTAAGTTTGTGTTGTTAAATAATTTTAATTTAAAATGACTGAACAAGCTGGAGTTATTACAATTCATCAAGTAAGTTTGTTTTAATGTGTTTATTTAGTTTGAACTTTGTATTATAAAGTAACTTGCCATTGCCTGCGTCTTCGCCTGCGTGGAGATCGGAAATTATCCCCACGGTAACGTACTACCGGAATAAAAAGTGTGCTATATGTTGATCCAGGCTATAAACTATATGTGTGACATATCATGCAAATCCGTTCAGCAGTTTTTGAGTGATTGAATAACAAACATGCCGCACGGGTCGATCGTTCAGTTTAAGCTACGCTTGCCGCGGTTGGTCCGTGGATAGGTGACCATCTTTACATACCAAGACCCGTTCGTGCGTCGGAAAGCACGTTAAGCCGTTGGTCCCGGCTGTCTTTCGTAGATCTTAGACAGTCGTTACGGATCGTCAGTAGCCCGAAAGTCTGACAACCAGTCTTACCAAGATGTATCGTACACTCAAAAAAAAATAAAAAAATTGATTACCTTTGGTTGTACAAAAACACTTGGCAGCATTACAATTTACAACTAAGGGAGTGAGTGTTTTCGATGAACTCTGGCACCCAATCTAAGATTTAACTTGTGTTTAGGGTGCCAGCAAAATATGTACTCAGTAACTGGGTTGTGGAGCTCAGATAGGCAGTTGCTCCATGGAAAATACTGGTACTCAGCTGTATCCGGTTAGACTGGAAGCCGACCTTAACATAGTTGGGAAAAGGCTAGACATGATGATGAATACTGATAGTCTTGCATGGAGTTTCTTGCCGGCTCTCCTCCATAGGAATCAACAATTTGGAACCGTGCACCTAGCTTCTGACGTTTCATAAGTGCCCATGTAGGTTTATCCATGCTAATATTATAAATGGGAAAGTGTGTGTGTCAGTTTGTCCGTCTTTCACGGCAAAACGGAGCGACGAATTGACGTGATTTTTAGGATGGAGAGTGACATCTCCAAAGCTACTTACTACCTACAAAACTAAGCAAATCACTAAAATGAAAAAATACATAAGACAGCATTACAATAATGATTAAATATGTTAGAATAATAGTGGCAATATAAAACATTTATAAGTTATGATGTTTATAAAAGGTGGCAACACTGTTTTTTAAATTTGTCTATGTGTGTGTGTCTATGGTTGAACAAAAACTCTCTGTAATGTGTGTGGTTTGTTGGTACAAATTAAACGGCAATTATGCCACAAATACAGTTTCTTTATTTAATCATTACTAACAAAACACATAGTACAAAAAAAAAGTTAAAATTAAGTATTATTATGTTGCTTGTAGCATAATATAAATAGTAATACCCTTGGGAATTCACTAAAACAACATGTTTTCTGTGAGACTCTCCGCAAAATTAGTACAGGTTCTATGATACAAACGAATAATAAAGTAATTTAATTAAAATTACCTATATAACCTGGATTAATGCATTCTTAATACATTAACCGCGGTAGTACGTCTTAACTATCTTGGTGCTCAAACGCGACAGCTACCCCTGGGGTTCAAGTTTCGATTCCCAGGTCATTTAGTTTAATATTCGTAATTCCCGTTAGGAAATTTTTAAGTTTCATTTGGTAGTCTAGATTTGTGTCTGTTGAAAAGCAGTAACCTCGCCCCCTGTTACCAACCAAACAAACTCTTCAGCTTTATAATATTAGTATAGATAAAAACGTATGTTAAAAAAACTAGCGTGGTCTAATCGGGGCATTAGGGTCAACTAATATACTCTAAACGATCTACGTCTTAAACCTAAAGTGATAATAACATCATTCAAACGGTCACGTATATGTCATTTGTTTACATAAATCATGTTTGACTTCTATACTCAATACAAAGTGTAAACAAAATAATGTATCAAGCGGGTTTTGTTTTCCGGGTCAGACGCTTTGTTATTGTAAATAATACGTAAGTAGGTATACATAGTCCCTAACCAGCCCATAGTGTACTACTGCTGGTTACACAGGCCCCTATTATTATGAAGACTGGGCATCGATCACTATTATTAGAGATCGATGAGACTGGGCCGTAATTAGGGTTGCCAGGCGTCCGGATAAAGCCGGACACAGTCAGGCCTTTTAGTTGCATGTCCGGCTAAATTAGATGGTGTCCGGCCTTTTAGATATGATCATTTTTGTCTTCATCCGCCGCATCTTGTATCGCTAGCGCAAGTGAACGAACTAGCACTGTCCTCTCCACGTTATTACTACTTAATTTTAAAGGAAAATGAGCTTTTAGAGGTGTCTGCCAACCAAAAAAATATGAATTCCTTTATGTTATTATACAAAGATTTTAAAATGTAGGTATTTAATTCATTAGTCTTATCTTAAGACTAAAAAATTAAAGATGTCCGGCCTTTTTAACCGACTTCAAAAAGGAGGAGGTTATCAATTCGGATGTTTTTTTTTTTTTATGTATGTTCGGCCATAACTCCGTCATATATAGACGGATTTGCAAAATTCTTTTTTTGTTCGAAAGGGGTTTATTCCGAAATGGTCCCATATAATTTTCATATAAGTAGATCTGACGATGAGTTCGGGAGACAGACACCGGAACTCTTTAAAAAATAACAGGAAATCAACCGCGATTTCTGCTATCGCATAAATATGCATTGTTTGTTTGGAATTAGTGCAGGGTGAATACCACAACTAAAAATTTAAAAATAAAAACTTTTTTGCAAAAAAAAAACAACCGACTTCCTTAAAAACACTACAAAGTGAAAAATAACTTTAATTTCGGAAGTCGGTGGCAAAAAAACCATAAATACAGATCCTAAGACACCGACTACCGAAATTAAAGTTATTTTTCACTATGTAGTGTTTTTAAGGAAGTCGGTTGTTTTTTTTTTTGCAAAAAAGTTTTTATTACCTAAATGTCCGGCTAAACTGACAGGTCTGTCCGGCTTTTCGGTTAGATGACCTGGCAACCCTAGCCGTAATTCATCAAGCGTGCCCAATGCGGATTGGTAGATGTCACATGTCTTCGATTTTTAGCACGCTTTTATTAACTTCAAACGTATGTTAGTATGTGCGTATGTAACGGAAACTTTGAACATGATTTTGACCCCCTTCAAAACGTTGGATTAACTCGTAATTTGGTATACTTATCAAGGACCGATGACAATACAATCTTCTAATATATAAAATTCTCGTGTCACAGTTTTCGTTGCCATACTCCTCCGAAACGGCTTGACCGATTTTGATGAAATTTTTTGTGCTTATCCGGTATCTATGAGAATCGGCCAACATCTATTTTTCATCCCCCTAAATGTTAGGGGTAGTCCACCCCAAATTTTTTTTTTTTTTTACATTTTTCAAACATTTTATTTTATTATGATTTGGCATTGAAAAATACACACAACTCTAAATTTTCACTCTTTTTTACCCAGCAAAACAACGTTTGCTGGGTCAGCTAGTAATTTTATACATTTGTGACATTATCCTTGCCGGGGCTACCACGATGGCAAAAAGAAACTGTCTTCGAAAACTTCACTGACATATGTTACAAAATTCAAAACACCGTAAAAAGTAAAAAATAAATAATAGTTTTTAAAAAAAACTGGCTTCAAAAACTACGCTGACTTACGTCACAAACTACGCAGACATACGTCTCAAAATTCGAAACACCCTAAAAATTGAAAATGAGTAATAGTTTCAAAAAACTAAAAAACACGCTTCCGTAGAAAACCAAACTAAAAAGTAGAAAATAACGGAAAAAAAGCGTGGCGTGCCTGATATCAATTAAAAAATACCTTAAAAAGCACCCCGTATGTCAGCCGTCAGACGTATGTCAGCGTAGTTTTCGAAGACAGTTTTTTTTTTTTTTGCTGGGCACAAATTTATGAAATTATAGCAGAGTGGCAAAATACATAGAGAACGCTGCTGCCCATTCTCTAGTAAGACCCTTAGTCGCCTTTTACGACACCCACGGGAAGAAATGAGATGGTGTTATTTTATACACCCATACGGTATATTACCCAACATTTATTTATAAATATAAAAAATGCGACATTAAACATAAATGCATCTAATACTATTTAATATCGTATGCGGACGTTTCAAATTAAAATTGGCAATCTATCAGAACTAGTTGTCAAGTACATAAGAGGAAGTCTGAAAGTGGCACTGATAACTAAAAAGTTGTGTGGGAATCGGTTGTCGTGGTATGGGCATGTGATACGAAGGAATGAGGAAAATGTCGTGAGGAAAGTATTGAGTATGAATGTCGATGGCTATAAGAGTAGAGGGAGACCAAAGAAACGATGGATGGACTGTGTGAATTATGATATGGATAGAAAGGGGGTGACTACTGAGATGACGAGTAATAGAGAAGTGTGGAAGAAAAAGACTTGTTGCGCCGACCGTATACAGGGTGTGGCGTAAGTAGTGGTCCACCGTTCAGGATTCGATGAACCAGATAATTAACTATAACAATTAAAAATTTTCAACATTTTTACCCAAGGGTTCCGAAAATATTTCATTTTTGTCTTTTATTTACGAAATTTCTACCTTTTATTACATATTTGTTTGTAGTTTCAACAAAAACCATTATTTTTTCATTTTGATTTCTGTTAATTACTGCTGAATACTAGAGCCATCATGATAAATTATGATTTTTTATGTAAATTCAGCTCTTTTGAAGAAACAGTTGGTTCTTCTCTAATTTTAACCACAATTTTTGACACACCATAAGTTCAAGAGCAATTTTTGTAAAAAAAAAAATTTGGGTAAAAATGGTTAAAATTTTTAATTGTTTTAGTTAATTATCTGGTTCATCGAATCCTGAACGGTGGACCATTACTTACGCCACACCCTGTATAATGTGGCATAAGGGCAGGAAAATCATAATGATATCAAAACTAGTTGGTCAAAATTCGACAAAATTATTCGGTGTGTAGACAGACATTCCCGTTTGACGATTCGATGTGTTGGTGAATTTGTTGGATAACTTTATTTTAAACTAGCTTCTGCCCGCGGCTTCGCCCGCGTGGATGTCGGAAATTAACGCAGGTATTTTTCTAAAATAAAAGTAGCCTAAGTTACTCCTTATTACATCAGCTACCTGCCAATAAAAGTCCCGTCAAAATCGTACAAACTTTCATCCCCTATTCCCTATTGTTATTTTACCCCTTAAGGGTAAAAATTTAACAAACTTAAAATATAATTCATAAATTATATTACGTAATAAAAGCCAAATAAAAAAGTTTCATCATTCTAGCTTTAAAAATGACAATACTTCCCTACAACCTTTCATCCTCCCTTTCATCCCCTTAAAACCCCTTTTCCGCAGTAAAAAGTAGCCTATGTCCTTTCTCAGGCTCTAAACTATCTGTGTACCTAATTTCATTTAAATCGGTTCAGTAGTTTTAGCAGGAAAGCGAGACAGACAGACAGACAGAGTTATTTTTGCATTTATAATATTATTATAGTGTGGATGACAACAGTTTGATTGATAAAGACATATTTAGTTACTATCTGCTGTCCGCGACTTCGTCCACGTCAAATTTCTTACCCCCCGATCCATCTCGTCGCATCGAATCGCCTGCCCGTGCGAGGTCCTCATATTAGTGACTTTTTCTTTTTGTTCGGCTCCTAAGGGTACTAGTGTGATTCTATATAGGCTATAGCCTTCCTTAATAAATGGACTATCCAACACTAACGTGGTTTCTGAGATTAGTACGTTCAAACAAACTAACTTTTCAGCTTTACAATTTTTTGATTTGCTTACAGTTAAAAATGTTATAGTGAGCCAACCTTTAAAAGATAAACATATGCTATCGCTGATAATTTTTTAAAACTGTTTAAAAGAAACAATTCTGTCGTACATGATTGTTGCGTTACTTTAACCGTTTCCGCAGCGGACGCAACGGTAGCTTTCAAGAGGAATAATTTTACCCCGTTTTTGCAACATTTTTCATTGCTGCTCCGCTCCTATTAGTCGTAGCGTGTTGACGTCACATAACATACCCCTTGGTAAGACCGGCTGTCAGACTTTCAGGCTTCTGACGACCCGCAACGACTGTCTAAGATCTACGAAAGACAACCGGGTCCAGCTGTTAAACATGCTTTCCAAACTACGGAAGGGTCTCTATAAGTAATGGAGGGTTACCCATCTACCATCAATCTCGCAAACGTTACTTAACCTTGAAGATCGGCTGTTATACCTATATAATGTAGCCAAAAGTATAGGTATTATGGGTTGTAGTATTTTTACCCTACAGTAGGTTATTTATAAATAAGTAATCAGGTTTTTTTTATGCAAATCTAAGGAAGTTACCTACACGAAGTTTTATGTGTAAAGATCTCATTAATTTAATGTTATTATCATAATAAACTACTGTGTGACGCTTTTGAAATTAATTTATACTAATATTATAAAGCTGAAGAGTTTGTTTGTTTGGTTGAACGCGCTAATCTCAGGAACTACTGGTTCGAATTGTAAAAATCTTATATTGTTGGATAGCCCATTTATCGAGGAAGGCTATAGGCTATATAACATTACGCTGGGACCCTTAGAAGACGAGCAAAAAGAAAAAAAAGTCACGATTATCTAGACCTCGCACGGGCAGGCGATTCGATGCGACGTGATGGGTCGGGAAGCAAGAAATTTGACGAAGACGAAGTCACGAGCAGGAGCCAGGGTTGCTTTTGTACGAAAGAGTTACTGTGGCCCTGGCATAGGCAACTGATGGAACAAGGGTGAGTTTTAGTCAGTAAAAGTCTGACACGCCCTCCCGTTCCGCCCAGAGCGGGAGACGACATTTGATGATTTCCCACCCAGAAAAAAAAGGGGCGGAAGCTAGTATAATATATAGATAAACAAAGATTTTAGCAATGCTTTAATTGTAAATAATGACATTTTTATTCCAATACGTGCGTAAGCAAAATCGTGTACCGATGTTCAGGTAATACGGTATTTCCCCCTTGTCAGGTTTTACCTACACCACTTGTAAAACCCCAACCCGTAAAACACAGAATAATTACAAAAATATACGCGTCGACTTTTGAAACTTCTCTTTTTTTTCGCCGTTTAATAAAACTAGTATATTTTATATTGGAAATTTGGTTCCGTGTGGTGTCGGACCTATAGAATATCACCATCTCATTTCTTCCGTGAGCGTCGCAAGAGGCGACTAAGGGACTTTCTAGAGAATGGGCAGCAGCGTTCTCTATGCATTTTACCATACTGCATTACTGTGTGGCAATTGTGATATGAACCCCCAATTGAAGAGGCCTTTGTTCAGCAGTGGACACCTTTCGGCTGAAATGATAATAATCGATCTTTACATACCAAGTTACTTTACATATCGTTATGACATACGGTGCCGAAACGTGGACACTGACAGTTGGGCTAGTCCACAAATTTAAAGTCGCTCAGCGGGCTATGGAGCGGGCTATGCTCGGAGTTTCTTTGAAGGATAAAATCAGGAATGAAGTTATCCGAAAAAGAGCTGGAGTTACCGACATAGCATGCAGGTAAGCAGGCTAAAATGGCACTGGGCTGGCCATGTCTGTCGAAGGACCGATGGCCAATGGAGCAGACGAGTCCTGGAGTGGAGACCGCGTAATCAAATCAAATCAAAATATTTTTATTTTCACATAAACCTACATGGGCACTTATGAAACGTCAGAAGCTAGGTGCACGGTTCCAAATTGTTGATTCCTATGGAGAAGAGCCGGCAAGAAACTCCACGGTTATTCTTTTAAAAATAATTGTTTTTTACAATGGTTTTAAATTACAGTATTAATAGGTATGGGAGAACAGTAGGACTGTCAACAAGTACCAAGTACTTAATAAAATGGAAAATTGTCTACAGTCTACAAGGCCTGCAACGTTCTCACATTCACAAAGTATAAAATAATCTGCATAAAGAATAGTATTTCATAAATAAGACAATACACTATTTAAACCAAACCAAATTAATTGAGTTATTAAAATAAAATGGTTTTGAGAATAAAACTGCGACATGTTTTAATGTATAATTATTGTAATATTCAAGGTGAATGTCGAGAGTAAAAAAATAAAAAAAAATATATATTTTTCCCAATTTATTTGTGGTCGTCGCAACATATCTTTTTACACGCTTTATACCTATTAGCTTCACTTGTATGTTTGTATGTTTGTTTGTAACCGACTCCTTATAGCGCGATTTTGACCCACTTTAAACGATCGACATTGGTCAAACGTCAGTTGGTTGAGTTAAACGTCAGGGATTGGCTAGACTCAGTGAGTCCAGCCAATCACTGACGTTTGACTGACAATTCCAATGTCGAACTATTGGAATTATATTCGAGAGTAAGCACCCAGATTTCATTCAAACTTTGCACACCTGTCAAGGACCGATGACAATGCAATAATTTCATAAATTTGTGCCAATATCCTTGCCAGGGTTACCACGACAGCAAAAAAACTGTCTTCGAAAACTACGCTGACATACGTATGCCATTATCCTTGTCAGGGTTACCCGGACAGCAAAAAAAACTGTCTTCGAAAACTACGCTAACATACGTCATAAACTACGCTGACATACGTCTCAAAATTCGAAACACCCTAAAAAATAGAAAATAAATAATAGTTTAAAAAACTAAAAAACACGCTTCCATTGAAAACCAAACTAAAAAGTACAAAATAATGGAAAAAAAGCGTGGGGTGCCTGATATCAATAAAAAAATACCTTAAAAATCACCGCACGCTTTTTTTCCATTATTTTGTACTTTTTAGTTTGGTTTTCAATGGAAGCGTGTTTTTTAGTTTTTTTTAAACTATTATTTTTTAAACTAGACTAGGTCGGTGTTTTCTATCTGACTACTCTGAGAAGAAAGGCCGAAACGAACTCAGGTCACAGTCTCTTTTAAAGTCCAGACATAATCTTGGTCACATCATGTGAAGACCATGTAGATTGGTGACTGAAATGGTCATTTGAAGAATGAGCCACACAGATTGAGTGGACCTGTCCAGTCAGTGCTAGCATTCGTCACTAACTGTGTAGCTCAACTCGGAACTTAAGGAGCTCCTCGTGTTATTACTATCTTTATAAGGAAACCTGGCTGACCTAGCGCTACAGTATACCTTGATAATACAATCTGTGTCACAGCTATCGATAAATTACATATTAAATCGATGTAGACTGTTTGGTTCGTAACTTCAAGTCTTGTTGCTGACATATATAATAATAATAATAATAAGTCGTCGCACAATGATTGTTGATATAGCAGTCCCGCATGACGAGAACCTCGTGAAAGCTGAAAAAGATAAGCAGATGAAGTATCTTGACTTGGCTCGCGAGGTTGTCGACATGTGGGATGTGGATACGGCAGTCATTGTGCCGATAGTCGTTACGGCCAATGGCATAATAGCCAAGAGCCTCGATCAACATCTCAGGAGGCTCTCGTTAGGCAGCTGGATCAAGGGCCTGATACAGAAAGCAGTAATTCTGGACACGGCGCGTATTGTTAGGAGGTTCCTCTCTCAGCAGCCCTGACCACCGGTAGCTTGGACCCTGTTCCCGATACCGGTGGGCTACTATTTTTTATATTTTTAAATGTTTTCTTATATCTTTTTATATTTTAATATTTAAAAATGTAAATAATATGTATTTAAATGTAATAAAGAAAATAATAATAATATTCCACAACTATCACACAACGCCATCTAGTCCCAAGCTAAGCAGAGCTTGTGTTATGGGTACTAGACAACTGATAAACATACTTATATATTTCTAAATACATACATATTATAGATAAATTACACCCAGACACAGAACAAATGATCGTGCTCATCACACAAACATTTGTCCTAGGTGGGAATCGAACCCACGACCTCCGGTATAGCAGTCAGGGTCACTAACCACTAGACCAACAGGCCTGTCAAACATAACATGGAATAGGCATGTGTTCTTTTATATTTTACTAGCTTCTGCCCTCGACTTTGTCCGCGTTAAAATTCTTGCTCCTCCAACCCTCCCTGTCGCATCGAATCGCCAGCCCGTGCGAGGTATTCATATTCGTGAGTTTTTTTTGTCTTTTTGCTCGGCTCCTAAGGGTTTTAACGTTATATCGCTTGTAACCGTCATTGACAAATGGACTACCATTGCGCTTAAGGTGAATGCTCCCACCAGCCCGCGAAATACAAATTTTCTTACGTTTTTTGCAATTTGCAGGCCAGTTTTTTTTGTTCCTAGTGCTTTATGAACTTGGAGGGTTGTATTGGTAATTTTGATGATTATAATTCTGTAACTACATACGTCTTACAGTCGCGAATAACATTTTAATCAACATACAACCTAGCACTGGCCTGCAAATTGCAAAAAAAACGCAAGAAATTTTAAATCGCGGGCTGGTTGGAGCAGTCCCCTTAAAATCGCCCTTTCTAACGTGCCTTATCTCACTCTTAAAACTTACATACCTTCCTATGGGGGTGGCAGAACCTGCTGAACGCCACCTGCAACGATCCTTATATGCTCCTTTTGCGTCGTTTACGTTCAAACATCTGGTGATACACACACGCCGGCGGTTAGTGTTTACTACGTACCTGACCTTTCTGAAGATTACCAATAAAGTCACTATACGTCCTTTTAAGGCGTCACCCCTTGGCGTTTTCTACTCTTATTGCAGACTCAAAATCAAAAGTTATTTATTCAAACTAGGCTCAGAGTCAGCCTTTTTAGGGTTCCGTTGCCAAATGGCAAAAAACGGAACCCTTATAGATTCGTCATGTCTGTCTGTCCGAGTATGTCACAGCCATTTTTTTCCGAAACTGTAAGAGCTGTGCTATTGAAACTTGGTAAGTAGATGTATTCAGTGAACCGCATTAAGATTTTCACACAAAAATAGAAAAAAAAACAATAATATTTGGGGTACATAGAACTGAAACACAAAAAAAAACATTAAACCCATACGTGTGCGGTATCTATGGATAGGTCTTCAAAAATGATATTGAGGTTTCTAATATCATTTTTTTCTAAACTGAATAGTTTGCGCGAGAGACACTTCCAAAGTAAATTCTAAAATAAGGGAATGATAAAACTAAAAAAATATATGATGTACATAACCATGTAAACTACGAACGAAAATTGGTTTGAACGAGATCTAGTAAGTAGTTTTTTTTTAATACGTCATAAATCGTAAACCACAATTTACCTTTCATTCAATCAACTCAAATATAAAAATTAAAAAAAAAAAAAAAATTACATACGATGATGACGAATGATGATGATGATGACCTGCAGGTTTGTACGGAACCCTCGGTGCGCGAGTCCGACTCGCACTTGGCCGGTTTTTTTTGAATATCAAAATTACATAAGAAAATCCTTCGGTACGCCCGCCCTGCACCACTTCCTACTGCTTTAGCTGAGAAGAAAAGAGTAGCAGACTGTTTTGCAAGAGAAGTCACGGAAACAGCTAGTGTATCTAAAAAACAATGAAGGTCACATAAAAAAATATCGTTTACTTTAATAGTTTCTTATTACGTTAACAATACAACTAAATTCTGTGACGTTATACAAAAGAAACTTAGACTTTGGATCCTATTTTCCATCGAATACATGTTTTTTAGCGGAACAAGTAAAAATAGTAATGAATTCTTTAATGGGCAGTTAAAAATTAACTTTTTTCATATGAAAATGTTTTTTCTTTACCCTTTTTTTTGTGGGTGGGAAATCAACAAACGACGTCTCCCGCTCTGGGCGGAGCGGAAGGCCGTGTCAGAATTTTACTGACTAAAACCCACCCTTGTTCCATCAGTTGCCTATGCCAGTGCCACGGTAACTCTTTCGAACCAAAGCAACCCTGGCTCCTGCTCGTGACTTCGTCCTCGTCAAATTTCTTGCGTCCCGATCCATCACGTCGCATCGAATCGCCTGCCCGTGCGAAGTCTTCGTATTCATGACGTTTTTTCTTTATGCTCCGCTCCTTTTGTTTGTAGCGTGATGTCATATAACCTATAGCCTTCCTCGATAAATGGGCTATCCAACAATATAAGATTTTTTCAATTCGAACCAGTAGTTCCTGAGATTAGCGCGTTCAACCAAACAAACAAACTCTTCAGCTTTATAATATTAGTATAAATTAATTTCAAAAGCGTCACACAGTAGTTTATTATGATAATAACATTAAATTAATGAGATCTTTACACATAAAACTTCGTGTAGGTAACTTCCTTAGATTTGCATAAAAAAAACCAGGCCAGGGCCACGGTATCTTTTTTGAACGAATCTCGCGACCCTTGTTTTCCTTTACCCTGCCCGCCTGCCAAGCGTGGCGATTATTGCAAACCCCTAAAATTGGAGGAGGCCGATTTCCAGCAGTGGACGTCTTACGGCTGAAATGATTTTGAATGCTGACTTTAGTGCCAAACTTCCCATTATACTTATTGCATACGTCAGTGTACAGTGGACCCCCGGTGTTCCGGCCCCCGTCTAATCCAGCACCCCCTGTAATCCGACATGTCTATTATTATTGAATATTTTTTTAACAGTCTTCGCTAATGAAGATAAATAATAATAATAAACATTTTATTTTCAGGTTACTATGACCCATAGACATATACCTTACAAACTAACATATATATAAGTATTATACAAAACTTGTGTTAATAATAGTACCTTTAACTACCTTAGTAGCACTTCACTTTGTTAGCTTGTCCGTGAGCTGTCCTGTGGCACTTGTCCGCGGAAGCGACGGAACACCACGTCCTATGGCCAAAAGTCTTCGTCCATGACGACGGGCAGGTAACAAAAGCAAAGCAAAACATGACTGAATGGGAAATGGATCTGTAATGTGTCGGAAAACAAGGTACTCTTTTGTAAAAAAATCCGGACTATAGGGGGTCTTAAGCAGTACTCTATAATCCGACAAATTCGATAGTCCGACACTGCTCTGCAAAACATTTGTCAGATTACCGCGGGTCCACTGTATTGATACACGCGTAACCTATGCGACAAATACTTCGCATACCATAGCTGAAATTTCACCAGTTCGATTCCACTTACGCTTTCTACTGTAAATTTCAGTCGTAGGTCACTCCGAAAGCGTCTCGCGTACTCGTGTTGCCAAGGCATTCGAAAACGTATTCTCTATATGGCTCAGTCCATTACATTCTTCAACCTTCTATCGCGGATTGGTCTGTGAGACCGGCGGGAAACACTTTTCGTGATTTGTTCTTGATCATCATCTTTTGAGCCGAAAGACATCCACTGCTGGACATTGTGGACCTCCCCCAATAAATAGGGTTTTTGCCATATTCGCCACGCTTGGCCTGCGGGTTGGCGATCGCAGTATGGTGGTAAAATGCATAGAGAACGCTGCTGCCCATTCTCTAGTGTAAGAGCTCAGAAAAACAAGGTAAAAGATTAATAAAATATTTAATTATAAATACACAATGAAGTACAACAGATGGAGATGTTAACCCGTCGGCGTCCGCGAGGAAAGAGAATGAATGTCTCGGTGCATGCCAGCAAGGCGGGCCCCCCGCTCGTTGCTAGCTTCGTAGTTGTCAACTTCACGATAGTTCTCGAGCGCCATCTGTTGCCTTACAGTCGGCCTTCCTGATACAGCTGCGCGTCCCGAGTAGCTCTCGTTCCATGGTGCTGATGACGGCCTAGGTTGCTCACGAAGACACGATGCGGCGAAGACACGGTGGGACTGACATTTTAATGTCAGCTTGAACTGACGTCTGAATGTCAGTATAATTGGCTTCTTAATGCCAACAAAAACTGACGTCTTAATGTCAGTGTAATTGGCTTCTTAATGCCAACATAAACTGACGTCCGAATGTCAGTGTAATTGGCTTCTTAATGCCAACAAAAACTGACGTCTGAATGTCAGTGTAATTGGCTTCTTAATGCCAACAAACTGACGTCTGAATGTCAGTGTAATTGGCTTCTTAATGCCAACAAAAACTGACGTCTTAATGTCAGTGTAATTGGCTTCTTAATGCCAACATAAACTGACGTCTGAATGTCAGTGTAATTGGCTTCTTAATGCCAACAAAAACTGACGTCTTAATGTCAGTGTAATTGGCTTCTTAATGCCAACAAAAACTGACTTCTTAATGTCAGACCATAACCCAATCTACTAAACAAAAACCGGTTGTGGTCACAATGATGGCTTACCATTCAAGATCCACACCGTAAATGTCGCGTTACAATAGCCTCTTAAGGCATAGTCTTCCTCTTAAGGAACGACAAACGACTAATATCAAAAACACAACCTCTTAAGGTTAAGTGTATTATTGAGTTTATTTTTTATGGTTATGTTAATAAAATGCCTCTGAAGGCTAGCGCTTTCAAAACAAAGATCGATCATAAATTGTATTTAATATCAACAAATACTTAAAATGGATCCATTTAACAATTTTAATGTGCACATATTAAATGAAATAAATCGTCCTGAACAACATTATTCAGAATACGAATGATCAGACTCATCGGAATGATTATATTGGAAAAGTTTTAACTTATCCCTGGCCAGGATATTTTCATAAAGACGACCACGGCTACGTGTACTCTTAATCACGTACCGATCATAAGGCAGGACCTTTACAATATAAAATGGCCCGTAAAAACGCGGCATAAGTTTACGACTGCGTAAACACTTAAGAATAATCTTTCTTTCAGCAAGAACTAGATCACCTATCTTAAAAGGAGATTCATAACGCCGTTTTTATCACCGCCATTTTTTACTTTGTCTGCTGAGACAATTTAAATTATCGCGTAACAGCGACATTTCCTCAAATAGTGTAAATTGAGTAACTTATCGGGCATAGCTATATCGCCAACGGGTCTTAGTTGAAACCCATAAAGAACTTACAATGGAATATTACCCGTAGTATCATTTTCGTTAGAGTTTATTCCTAACTGTACCTACGGTAAATATTTCTCCCAGTACATTTTGATCACCGCCAACACAAACTGAGTAAATCACCAGGGCGTCAAATATAGTCCTGTTAAAAATCTTTGCAGCTAAAAGCTTTGCCACAGTCACTTATTATACAACTTGGAACACCAAAGGTTTTAATTAATTGGTCAAAAGTCTGTAACACATTTACAACTGATATCTCAAACAGCTTCGATCCATATAAATCTCGCGAAGGCATCTATTATTGCTAGAATATGCATTTTGCCTGTTGGACTTTTACAGAACGGACCAAGATGGTCTACATGAACCCTGTGAAAGGTACAGCTACCTTTTCTATTAGATGTAACAAGTCCATACGACGGTCAGTGGTTTTTTTTTAGCCTATTGACATGATATACAACCACAAGTGTACTTTTGAATAAACCGACGCATGCCGTGAAACCAGTACTTTGATATTATGGTATTGTATCATTAAAATGAACGTGACCGTTATAATCATGGAAACTTTCAACAAGAAACCAACGTGACATTCGTGGAACAACTACATTTTGATTATTCTTGACTTTTCTAAATAGTACACCATTGTCAAACAAGAAAACCTTAGCAAGCCATTAGTGATACCGCGCAATGACATCCTGCTGCACACATTCAACTAAGTCTTTTTCAACACATCGCATTACTGAATTTATAGGATTGAGGGCATCCACGTGAGCCATGGATTTGCCAGCACGATAATCAACAGTAAAGTCAAAACCTTGAACTTGAAGCTACCACCACCGGGCGATACGGGGAGACAAATCACGTTTGGCCCATGTCCAGCGTAATGCGCTACAGTCAGTGACTAGAACAAATTTTAAACCCGACACGTATACCTTAAACTTTTTCAGGCTCATGACAACAGCCAATGTCTCGAGTTCGAAACTGTGATACTTTTGTTCGGCAGAGGTAGTCTGTCTACTCGCATATGCGACTGGTTTCCAGGCACTATCCAGATGCTTCTGAAGCAATATTCCACCTAAGCCTATTTTAGATGCGTCTGTGTGAACTTGGGTTTCATATTCCGGATTAAACAACGCTAACACAGGTTTTACTACAACTGATTTAATGCGGTTGAATGCAAGAGACTGTTAGTTACCCCATACACACGGTTGGTCTATTTTTGTGAGTATCATGATAGGACAAGCGAGGCTGGCAAAATTAGGCACATACTTACTAAAATAATTTGCTTGAACAATAAACTGACGTACCGGATGTACGTTTCCAGGCACAGCAAAATCATGAACTGCAGTGAGTTTATACTTGGACGGCCTGACTTCGCCATCACACATTTCATGCCCTAAGTATTCTAGTATACTTGAGACTAAGAAATAACACTTGTCTAACCTGAGCGTCATATTAGCACCCCGTATTTTCTCCAATACGGCTATGAGACGGTGCAATGCATCATCATAATTTTCAGCAAACAAGGATATCATACAAATATGCTGTCGTAGATTGGAAACGTAAAGAACCGAGAATATTGTCCATTACGCGCTGAAAAACTGACGGTGCATTCACCAGTCCAAAGGTCATACGCTTATACTGGTAGTGCCCATGAATGCTGTATACTGTTTGCTATCAGCAATTTGAATGCAATGATAGGGTGACATAATGTCAAGACAGTTGAAAACGCGCTACTTGGATAACCGGTCTTACTGATCTTGTATTACGGGTAAAGGATAACGTTCCTTTTTAGTAATTTTATTTAGTGCGCGGTAATCTACGCAAATACGTATTTTATCCGACTTTTTGGGGACCAATATGACGGGACTGGCATATGAGGAATTTGATTCCTCCACAATTCCTTTACTCAATAAGTCTGATACAATGTCACGAACTTTCTGCCGATCTCCTAAAGACATTCGATAAGGACGGTAGTAAATAGGCTTCGTATCAGTTAATTCAATGTGCATTTGGACTGAACATTTTCCAATTTTATTTTCACTACCCGCAAAACAATCGGAATAATCGTGCAGTAAACATTTAAGGCCAGTCACGACATTTGGTTCCAGGTAATCACCTATTTTGTATTTATTATTATCATCCGTAATCGTCGGTCGCGCCACGCATCGGTTGCGAGGTAGTTTTATGACCTCATTACTAATATTAATTACGTTTAAGACAACTTTGCCATCAATAACATCGGTGTAGCATTCGGGAATAATACACTCCGCCCTCGGCGTATTATATTCAGAAGCACGCAGTGTAACTGAACCGGGACGACATCAAAACATGATAATAGTATTTTATTTACATCGGGTTGTAAAATTATTTCGTCATCCGAAACCAACTTAACGCACTCATTTTCATTACATGTACCAAGTAATTTGAGGAAATTATTTGCATTAAATATTGTTAAATATGACGGCATTTTAATCACATAAACGGTAGAATGCGCTGTATAAAGTTGGCCTCTAATATTGCCAATATCTTAAGCAGTGTCAGGTACTATGAAAGCCACACAAATTACAAGTAACCTCGTCAACTTGAATCTTAACAACCACCACACCGATTGAATTTGTTTTTGAGTCACCAAAATCGGACAATAATATTTTCGCAAGGAATCGGTTCTAATTTTAAACGACTAGCTACTGATTCTATTACGGTGACACAAACGCTTCCAAAATCATAAATCCATACACAGAGAAATAATTAATTTTTACGGTCATGTTCTATTGCGATCTACCCGACACATTAGTGATAAAGCGCAAAGTATGTCATTGTTAGTCATTTTCTTTGTTAGAAATTGCGCGGCGATTTTTAATTTAAGTAATTATTGTTTTATATGACCTGTTTTTAAAACTAAAGATGCAACATTTTTTATGAAAAACTTAGTTTCATCATGACTGCGCTTGCTAAAGAATACACACTCCAAACTAGTTCTGTCTTACGTCCGAGATTTATTATTGCACTTATTTGATTTAATTTGTCGCCATAATGACTTGTATTGTACTTTTTATTACGATCAACATTTACGCCTGCGGGGCGCCTAAACGATGACAAGTAATACTAATTAGGTCACGATATTCCGCGGAAATAGTGCAGAGACTATACAAAATGTACTTCACGAGAGGTATCTCCAACGAAAAGATCCTTTGCTACAGTGTGTACTATCGAAGACCTGCCACCGCACCGGAAGATGCTCACGGATTTTCGCTTGGTACTGGTGACAATAGGTTCACGAACGGTACTGCGGGTAGTGACCGCGTATGGCGCCAAAACTACCCCCTAATACGGATATTACGCTTACCCTACCTTAATTTTCCAATATTCCTACTCGTTCTAATAATCCACGTGTATCTTTAACTAAATGGCGACGCAATGATTTTTCATTGTCCCTGTCGTCGTCATTTTTTCTTTAACTTTTTATAGTATCCCGTTATTGTAGAATAATAACACGAAGCAATAGGGTACACAGTCAAGAGAAATGCATTTCTTTTAAAGTTAAGCAATTGTTAAACACGGTATCTGAGCAAGATCCCTAACAGTTATTATTTTAAACACTTACGTGGGTCTCAGTAGTTCTATCCCGCTTCTGAGCTGTAAGAGCTCAGAAAAACAAGGTAAAAGATTAATAAAATATTTAATTATAAATACACAATGAAGTACAACAGATGGAGATGTTAACCCGTCGGCGTCCGCGAGGAAAGAGAATGAATGTCTCGGTGCATGCCAGCAAGGCGGGCCCCCCGCTCGTTGCTAGCTTCGTAGTTGTCAACTTCACGATAGTTCTCGAGCGCCATCTGTTGCCTTACACTAGTAAGTCCCTTAGTCGTTTCTTACGAATTTACGATATAACTACTTACAACTATAAATTTTGTTAACTCTTCCGTAAATCTTACTGTTTTGGAAAATGAAATAAAAGAGACTGTTATTCAGTAAATAAGTGGTTTATCTATACTAATTATTATAAAGCTGAAGAGTTTGTTTGTTTGTATGTTGGTTTGATTAAACGCGCTAATCTCAGGAACTACTGGTCCGAATTGAAAAAATATTTTTGTCTTGGGTAGCCTATTTATCGAGAAAGGCTATAGGCTATATAACATCACGCTACAACCAAGAGGAGCGGAGCAGTAATGAAAAATGTTCCAAAAACGGGAAAAATCGCACGGGTAGGCGATTCGACGCGACGGGAAAGGTCGGGGGAACAAGAAATTTAACGCGGATGAAGTCGCGGGCAGAAGCTATTATTAATCAATAAATTGGATTCATATTGCTCACGATATTCACTAGTTTCTGAAAACATACATAAACTCACGTCTTTTCCCCATGGGGGTAGGCAGAAACAACAGAACGCCACCTGCTACGATCCTTACATACTCATTTTGCCTCGTTTAAGTTCATACATCTGGTCATACACACACGCCGGTTGCGAGTACTACGCACCTGACCCTTCTGAAGAACATCACCAATAAGGTGTAGGCGTCCCCTTCCGAAAAGCATAATTTTACGGTTTTTTTTTTTTGAAGGACTGAAATTTCCGTTTTTGATCTTGCGGTCTGTGAGACCGTGCAGAGAAGTGTTGGTGTTACAGAATTTGACGTAAGTAAAAGAAGGTTAAAGATTGGAGTGACGGAATTGGCAGATGGCCTATAACTAATACATTGTTTCATTTATATAGAACGTGCCGCGTTTGTTTCTTTGTATTGAACCTGTCACCCAGAAAATCATAGCTGGGCCATGATAACTCTTTCGAACAATATCTGCGACCCTGGCAGGTATCGGACCCAGCGGACCCCTTCAGTTTTGCTGACATCTCTTTGAGGCACGCGTGGAACACAACGCGCCGTCGACCCGAGCCTAGCCCTTACCGAGCGGCGAGCTACCCATTGCTCGTCGCCCACAAGCTCGCGACTACGGTGGCCGGAAGTCCGCAATGAACTCCCGACGCCCGGGGCGTCTCCTCCTGCGGCGGCTAGGGGCGTGAGGGCGCATAAATTGCCTCTTCCTCACGCGCTCCGCCTCCTCCTGCCTGGGTTTGCACCTTACGACCTACAACTCGAACTCACTGCTAACACACAAATCAAATGTGCGTATATTCTTTATCTTCATAAACTAGGGTAACTCAGATTACCTTTGGGCGTGGTTGCCTATCTCCAGATAATCAGGGAAAATTAGATAAACCAGGAATTCTTTTAATCTTTACTGAGTTATCTGTTACAGTAATTTTTTTTTGTCTCATCAAGCGACGCGCTTCACTTGTGGTAACCTAGCGTATAAAGACGCTCTAATGTGTGCGTGAAGACCGTGAAGTAGCGTCAGCATATAACATACTAGCTTCTGCCCGCGACTTCGTCCGCATTAAATTTCTTGTTCCACCGACCCTCCCCGTTGCATCTAATCTCCTGCCCGTGCCGGGTCTTCGTCTTCGTAAATTTTCTCTTTTTGCTCAGCTCCTAAGGGTCCAGGCGTGATGGTATATAACGCTACTAGCTTCTGCCCGCCGCTTCGCCCGCGTGGATGTCGAAAAATTCACCATTTCAAACGCCCATTTCACCCTCTTAGGAATAGAATTTCGAAAAACCCTTTCTTAGTGGATACCTACTCCTCACAAAGAACACACCCTCCAAATTTCATGTCTCCACGACCAGCGGTTTAGGCTGTGCGTTGATATATCAGTCAGTCACTCAGGACTTAGAATTTTATATATATAGATAGATAGCGTTCCTCGATAAATGTGCTACCAGACACCAAAATAATTATTCAATTCGAATCCCGTAGTTCCTGAGATTAGCGCGTGCAATCAAACAAACAAACTCTTCAGCTTTATAATATTAGTAAAGATACACGCATACGTTTCCGAATTTCGCACGGTACGCTTGGTAACCACAAGTTAAACGCGCTTCGTGAGATGAAAATACGTTTTATGGGTATTTTAATGTAATGGCTTATGGTGAAATAAAGAATTTATTTTATTTAAACAATACGGTTATCACTTATCACGTTGTTGCACCTGCAGTTTTGAGAAATCTGCGAGAAATTTTCGTGCCAATATATTGCCAAAAGGTATATTGACATAATTGTAATTCTGGAAAATACTGATAAAACAATGCCTTCTATTTCTCTTCTTAGTGTATCGATGGGAAAAAAGTTGGAATATCTTTAACCCAATTTTTAGTTTGCACTGTCTGGACAGGTCCACTCTAACTGTGCGGTTTCTTCCTCAAAAGATCATTTCAGACACCAATCTACATGGTCTTCACATGATGTGACCAAAATTATGTCTGGACTTTAAAAGAGACTGTGACCTCTGAATTTGTTTCGGCCTTTCTTCTCAGAGTAGTCAGTTAGGAAACGCCGACCTCACCTAGTTTTTAACCGACTTCAAAAAAAGGAGGAGGTTATCAATTCGTCTGATTTTTATTAATGTTTGTTAACTTATAACTTTTGACTGGGTGAACCGATTTTGATGATTTCTTTTAGGATTCCGCACCTCAAAAGGAAAAACGGAACCCTTATAGGATCACTTTGTTGTCCGTCCGTCCTTCCGTCCGTCTGTCAAGACCCTTTTTCTCAGAAACGCGTGGAGGTATCAAGCTGAAATTTATACCAAATACTCAAGTCTACTGTCCCTTGGAGCTGTGAAAAAATCAAACTTCTAAGCTAACGCCATCAAAAGATATAGCCGTTTATGCCGCAAATTTTCGAAACTCGTAAGGGAATCAAAACCTAAAGGGTACTTCCAGTCGATCTAGAATTTTGAAATTTGGTACGAAGCAACGTCTTATAGCACAGATAAAGGAAAAATTGCGAAAAGCGTAAATTTTTAGTTACATCATATAATAAAAATATTTTTAATTATTTTAAAGGTACTACAACGTTTTTACGGAACCCTCGGTGCGCGAGTCCGACTCGCACTTGGCCGGTTTTTTTATTTGAAAGTTGGTGCTTCCCGAATGGTCTCATTTTAATTTAGTCCCATTGGGACAGTGGGATCCATGTGAAAACCGTATAAGTTTTAAATTTGCATTAAGTATTGGCGCGACAAATGAACGAATAATGGTAAACTATTTAATGGAACGATACATTGCAGTGAACTTTTGAGTTCATTAAAGATTAAAATTCCGACTCGGATTCCCAGACCTAACACATATAATTTATTTTACATCCCTGGCTCAAAAACTAACCTCAGTCATTACGCCGCTGTTCCGAGACTTTGTAGGCAATATAACATATTAGCCAAAACTAAGAATTTAGACATCTGTGAGTCTCTTTCTAAATATAAAAAATGTTTATTAGATTTAATTTAATTTAAATATCTCTAGGTGTTAATTTAAGTATTTCAATGTATTTCATATTCTTCTTTTAATAATCTATAAACTGTTACCAAATTTTACCTATAATTAATATTTTAACTTTGTTAGCTTAGTTGTAAACTATTGTGCAAGCTGTGGTCTCCTATAAGTGAAGGAGTACACCTACTTAATACCTGATGTTACCCTTTATTTACGTGTCAATGTATTGTGTACATCTTTTGTTGGAGATCCAAAATAAATAAATAACGCGATTAGATTAGTGCGGGATATCTACCATAACTAAAAAATTAAAAAGAAAAACTTTTTACAAAAAAATAACAAGTTAAAATTGTAAAAACTTTTTAATATTTATCTTTGAAGTGTAAAAGTGTTTGTACAAATCTACCTACAGAAATAAAATCATTTATCAGTTGCACGAACTCCGCTCACTGACGCAGTCATGAGCTCATCAAATGCACTGATGCTGATGATGAAGTAGACCAGTGGTGGCTTACTGGTATTGGCCCCAACATATGAATTGTAGATCCAGATCGAACCCAGGCAGGCACTTTGCGTAAATAATTTCATCACCACTGCTCTCAAAACGGTGAAGAAAAACATCGTGAGGAAACCCGCATGTCTTAGAACCGAAAATTCGAAGACATGTGATATCTACCAACCCGCACTGGACCCGCGTGATAGATTGCAGCCCACTCTCTCTCTCTCTCTCGATGAGAGGAGGTTGGTGGCCATTATAGACTGATTGTGCTTAATCAAAATCACATAAAACAATGTTTAGGTGCAGTTTACCTTATTTAGGTAAAGATTTGGATTTCATTCATTTGTTACAACATTGTTGTAATTCATGAATCAATTGGAAGGGTCAAGACCTGCACCCTAATTGCGAAACGCACAATTTATCAGAATCTGAATGGGATTGAAGATTATTTCTAAACCATTGCGTCATTTGTTCGGATAAATTGTCGGCTCAGCAACGTAAATAACGCAATGAATGTTGTTTAACTATGTACTAGTGATCGCCCATTAGTCGAAATTCGACCGTACTTCATTTGAATAGAAATACATTATTGAATGAAAAAATATATAATAAATAAATGTTTACATTTGACATTCAGTAACACTATAGACAAATAATAAACAGAAACGAGTTTAAAATTGCTGGTTCAACATATATAAAATAGTTATAGTAGAAAATAAATATCAAAATTCAATCAATTCTAATACATCATCATTTCAGTCGTAAGACGTCCACTGCTGGACTTAGGCCTCCCCCAATTTGGGGGGCTTTGCCATAATCGCCACGCTTGGCAGGCGGGTTGGCGATCGCAGTATGGTGGTAAAATGTATAGAGAACGCTGCTGCCCATTCTCTAGTAAGTCCCTTAGTCGCCTTTTACGACACCCACGGGAAGAAATGGGGTGGTGTTATTCTTTACGTCCGGCACCACACGGTACATTATTATTCATTCTTCATCTTCATTCATTATTCATTATTCTAATACATAATTACAGTCAATACAAAAATATAGTCAAGAAATTAAAAATAATTAAAACAATAAAATACTTCAACTAAAATAAAAAGAGAATATTAAATTATGATAATTCAAAATTTGTCATTCATGAACTCCGTAATATTGCTTGTTCCCAAATGAGTACTAAAGAGATTTCAGTAACTTTTAATAGCATTTTATTTATTTCAATAGTTTAAAAGATTTTAATTAATTATGAAACAAAATTATAACCCAAATTTACTAAAACCTCAAGCAGCGTAAGTATAATAACCTTTTTGGTCATTATATTTTTGAGCGGTTTGGGGTTGAAACTCTCGGGCCGTGGGGTCCGAGTGCTCTTGGCCTATTTAAACAAATCTCTAAACGGCTGGTGGACACTTCCCGTGTCCCAAGGGCTGGTTTTTACCTTGGCCAGAGGCTAAGCATTGCCATACAACGTGGTAATGCCGCCAGTCTCTTGGGTACACTACCAGTCGACAGCGATGCGGATGATTTTTCGCCGCATTTTGTTATTTTGTAAATACTTTTAATAGTGGTTCTTTTTCTTTCAAAAATTATACAGGATAATTTTTTATCCAGTGCGCAAACTGTAACCATGAATTCAGCATATCATTCTAGACGCTCCAGTGTAGAAATTTTTTGCCGATTATACAAAAAAAAAATCCGCTGTCCCATACATTTTGACCCTGTAGGTATTGCATTTTTCTATGAAACAGCAGATATTTTTTTTGTAAAGTCGACGAAAAATTTCTGCGCAAGGGGGTCTAGAATGATATGCTGAATTCATGGTTACAATTTGCGCACTGGATAAAAACTTACCCTATATATGCTGCCACACTTACCGCCTATTGAGCCAAAGTAAATTCAATCTCATATCTAGACGTTAAGACTCAATTTTATATGTGTAAAATAATTCTAGGGTCAAAACGTTTTTCTTGATAATAACAGTTAGAATTAAAAAAATAGGTTTTATATTATGCTTTTAACTCAATATTCTAATATGAGTGTATATTTTTGTTGTACGATTTTATAGAGATTTTTTTTTATTCGAAGAACAATTTTTGTAATTCAAAGTTAGTCCCATTTAAAAATGCAAACCAAAATCCATCCCTATTTTTTTATTTTTTTGCGGCAGAGCGGGAGACGTCATTTGATGATATCCCAACCAGGAAAAAAAAAGATGGTGGATAACTATCTCTACGCGGCTCGATAGATGCTATCAGGCTATCACACAATACGTATTATGTAGATATTTTTTGTTATGATTAGGTAATCTTTTTAGGGTTCCGTATTCAAAGAGTAAAACGGGGCTCTATTACTAAGACTTCGCTGTCCGGCCGTCCATCCGTCTGTCTGTCACCAGCCTGTATCTCATGAACCGTGATAGTAAGAGAGTTGAAATTTTCACAGATGATGTATTTGTGTTGCCGATATAACAACAAATACTAAAACACAGAATTAAATAAATATTAAGGGGGCGCCCATACAACAAACGTGATTGTTTTTGCATGTTTTTGCTCGATATTGATAACGGTATGTAGACGCTTGAAATATTCACAGAATATTTAGGTACATATTCACTTTAAAAATACATAATTAAATTAAAATAAAACAAATACTTAAGGGGGCTCCCATTACAACAAACGTGATTTTTTTGCCGATAATGGTACGGATCCTTCGTGCGCGAGTCCGAGTCGCACATGGCCGCTTTTTGTATTATCTGTAGTAGCAACAACTTTTTTAGTCACTCTTCGGAGATCGATTACAGAACTTCGCAGTGTACTTGGAGTATTTAAAATAATACGCAAAATAATTGGTGTAGTTTGGTTTAAAAGTGTGTGGTATTTCTGTAAGAAGTGTATATGTGCGTGGTTCGTTGGTATTAAGGATACTTTGCCAAAACGATGGATAAGGATACGGTCGATAAGGTAATGATCAGTGATCGGAATAGAATAGAATAGGTCTTTATTTGCTTAGAATGTAGGTACATACATATAAGTTGTTACATTAAATAGGTATGCAAATGTCATACAAAGTAGAGAAACAAAAATATTACAAAAAATTGTCATTTAAAAAGTCCTGCACGGAATAATAACATTTGTCTACAAGTAATTCTGTGAAACGTTTTTTAAATTTTTGCAACGGTAAATTTTTAATTTGGTCAGGTATTTTATTAAAGATTATAGAAGCCATACAAATCACATTTCTTTTAAGTAAGCTAGTTTTATGAGATCTCATAGCTGTACTTCGTTTTCTAGTTTCTATTAAAGTTGCAAATAGACATCGATTTGTTTTTACAAATATTGCTATCTCTAGAATATAGAGGCATGGGAAGGTTAGTAATTTATGAAACTTAAACATAGGTACGCAACTGTCTATTACTCTTAAACCAAATATGGCTCTTAAGCAGCGCTTTTGAGCTTTGAAAATGCTTTCTCGTTCACTACAATGACCCCGGAGTAGGTAGATTGATTTCACGTACTCGCATCATGAATAGTCATAGAAATCACAACATGGATAATCCTTTGTTCCGGGATTTCAATTTGGTACTTACGGGATTGAATCAAATATTGTGAAAGTAAGGATTTTTAAACTAGGTACTACATTACAAATTTATAGAATGCGATGGATAAACATTTAAAATTGTTTTTTTCTTACTGTAGAAGGCCGATCACCTATATACTATTAAAAAGACAGCAAAAGGGTTAAACATTTCTTATTCATATTGATGTATTCTTTGTTCTACACATTACAACATTTGAAATTAATTTCAAAATCCCGGAATCCCGGAGGCATATCCATACTAATGTATACGTGCCAGTTCATTGATCCCATTTCAATCTACCTACTCCGATTACTGGTGATGATGTAAAATATAAATTTAATCCTCTACGCTAAGAAAAAAATATTGTCCGTATTGTGTACTCCGACGCACGACTGGAGTTTACTTATGAACGATTATAAATTCATCATCATCATCATTTCAGCCGTAAGACTGCTGGACTTAGGCCTCCCCCAATTTGGGGGGCTTTGCCATAATTGCTACGCTTGGCAGGCGGGTTGGCGATCGCAGTATGATGCTAAAATGCATAGAGAACGCTGCTGCCCATTCTCTAGTAAGTCCCTTAGTCGCCTTTTACGACACCCACGGGAAGAAATGGGTGGTGTTATTCTTTACGTCCGGCACCACACGGTACTGATTATAAATTAATAGATTAGTAAACATAACATAACGCATAACGTACCGTAACGTAACGGAAAAGAAAAGAAGAAGAACGGAAAACGTTTGAGTTTACTCCCGCCTATTTAGTCCCTATATTTCAGTGCGTAGTGTGGAGCTGCTGCTTATTTTTTACCAAAGAATCCAAGTTCGCGGAAAATTACAAAAGTTTTATCCTAAGGTCTGGTTCCACTTCAAGTCAGTTTCTATATTTATTTTTAAGGTAAACTAGTGTTGAAAACCCAGCTACAAGCGGGAATGTTGCGACCCGGTATTTTATTTTGATGACCCGGTACCGGGTCGCGACCCGGCTTATGGGAAACGATGCTCTACGCTAAGAAAAAAAAAATTGTTCGTATTGTGTACTAAGACGCACGACTAGAGTTTACTTACGAACGATTATAAATTAATAGATTAGTAAACATAACATAACGCATAACGTACCGTAACGTAACGTAACGGAAAAGAAAAGAAGAAGAAGAACGGAAAAAGTTTGGTTTTACTCCCCATAAATTTTCATACCCTGGGCTTTTATATGAATATGATTCTTAAGGAGTAAACTCCAAAAATTCTTGTGTCTGTGTTGTTTTCACCCGTATTCTTTGATTTGCCTGTGCCCGGGCCACGGTAACGCACTCAATCAAATCTGCGATTCTGGCAGGCATCGGTCCCAGCGGACCATTTCAATTATGCTGACATCTCTTTGAGGCGTGCGTGGAACACAACGCGCCGTCGACCCGGATCTGGTACCTTACCGGGCGGCGAGCTACCCTATGCTCGCCGTAAGCCAACGCCTACGGTGGCCGGAAGTTCGCAATGGATTCCCGACGCCCGGGGCGTCTCCTCCAGCGACAGCTAGGGGCGTGAGGACGCATAGATTGCCTCTCCCTCACACCTCTCCGAGGAGGTGACGGCTTCCCATGCCCTCGCTCCGTACCATGGCCTGGACCAGGGCACGGCGGTGCTGCGCCCAGGCAGGGAACACCTCCACCGTATGCTCCACCGTGTCCTCCAAGCGATCGACGCAATGATAACGGCGGATTTACCCTGGGAATGATATTACCTACTCCAAATATGAATGTTTTTTTTTCTTGTTGTCTTCAGATGCGCTTGCACCGGTGTGAGGGGTGTCTTGCGGCGTGCGGCCGGCAGCGCCGCGCCACGCCGCTAAATACCTTAACAAGAACTAGAATAGCCAGGTATGTATTATCTAATCCTGTATTGTGTCACTGCCAAAGACTTCCCTTTGCATTTTCCACAGAATTCTGTCTTTTGCTAGTGCAGCATGCGTAGCATGACCACCGTAGAAAGGAGTTTTGTCGACGGAAGAATAGACAAAGTGGCAGCTCACACAATGTGAGAATTAACAACAATAAACTACATTCATCCAAAGTTTCTTTTAGACGTGACAACATCTTATAATTCGATGGAGCCGGCTGCACGCACGAAAAAACATGACTCATGCGGCGTTACCTCGCTCTGAGGCGTTCCATTTAAGGCTTGAAGTGCAAGCGAGAGCGCGCATCAGTATTCTTATGACGTTGTCACGTTCAACTATCGTCAGTAAACCGACTTTAATTTATTTACTTACGGTTGTTGTTTTGTTTTAAATCTAAATCAACTCGATTAGTCATGGGGATTACAAAATCAAATTGTATTCACTACCTTAGAAAACTAACTGTTGTCACTGCGATTTTGACAGGTTGAATAGAAAACTTTGTTCTGAAATAGTCTACCTCTATAGGGACCAAAGAGAATATCAGTCTTTGATAGGGACCGTAGACAAAGATCGTGAGAAACGAATGACAAGATGACAGATCTTAGAAAGATTTCTACGGTGCGATGTCAAAATTAGAGAAATGATCTGTCACTTTGTATAGAAAGAACTGTGTCTATTCTTCGTAGAAATGAAAGCGCCATACTAACCCTGCATAAAACGGTAGATATCTTTCTACAATCTGTAATTTATCACTTCCGTCGACAAAACCCTAGAAACGGGTTGCTGGCGTTCTAATCTACCAAGAATTAACAAATTTCTTTCTGTTTGTCATGCTACGCGTGCTGATCAGTCCTTTCGGTAGGAGTCAAGCTCGTCTCGGCCTGCCGCGATGTCATCGTGCGTTTCAATCAACTCAACCTATCGCAGTCCACTGGTGGACATAGGCCTCTCCCATATTGCTCCACAACACCCTGTCCTCCGCCTTCCGCATCCAGTTTGCCCCAGCCACTTTCTTTAAGTCGTCGGTCCACCTAGCTGGTGGGCGTCCCACGCTACGCTTGCCGATACGCGGTCTCCACTCCAGGACTCGTCTGCTCCATCGGCCATCGGTCCTTCGACAGACATGGCCAGCCCACTAGCCCACTGCCACTTCAGTTTGCTTACTCTGCGAGCTATGTCGGTAACTCCAGTTCTTTTCCGGATAATTTCATTTCTGATTTTATCCTTCAAAGAAACTCCGAGCATAGCCCGCTCCATAGCGCGCTGAGCGACCTTGAATTTGTGAACCAGCCCAACTGTCAGTGTCCACGTTTCGGCACCGTATGTCATTACGGGCAGGACGCACTGGTTGAAGACCTTAGTCTTCAGACATTAAGGGATTCGTGCGTCATCGTGCGTTTGGTGGGACCCAATTGTTGGTTCTATTAGTCCAATTGTCATCTGGCAGACATGTCCGGCGCAACTACGGCGACCGGTTTCAATCCGATCTAGCCCATCCCTTGCTGCGTCTTTAAGCAACTCCCTAGGCCGAGGTCCGTACCCACAGCGGCACGCCTTAGCATGTAGTCGCTTATGTCTTTAAGCTCTAACTGGAGTCCTTAATTTATTAAGGTAGCCACAGGCAAGTCTGGTTAAGCAGCCAAAAACCTCATAGGTAGATCTGCGAGATGACATTACAAAAAAAAAAACATTCTTTTGGCAGTAGCCCACCAGACATGACACAAGTCTGTTCGGAGGATCCTCTCTTTCAATGGAGAATGAGCAGACATTTCACTCTGTTCCTTTTTTTTTGGATGGTAAATCATCAAATGACTTCTCCCGCTCTTGGGCGGAGCGGGAGGGCGTGTCAGACTTTTACTGACTAAAACCCATCCGTGTTCCTTCAGTTGCCCATGTGCCAGGGTCACGGTGTCTCTTTCGAACAATCTCGCGACCCTGGCAGACACTCTGTTCCTCACATTAAAATACTGGATCACTTCGGGGTCACCAGTATCGTTGTGACTGACACCAGAGATTTCGTCTGCGTAATATTTCTTGGTCCCCCGACCCACCCCGTCGTATTGCAAAATCTAGTATGTAGAATACCCAAAGTATGTTTTTTTTAATTATTTTAATTTTAGAATAAGTTAGATTATAAGTTAGATAATAAGATAAATGATAAGTACTTCTCTCTACCTTCTATATTTCTTTTGCTGTGCCCGACAGGGTTCAAGATTGTGTCTAAATCCAATGTCTACCATCTAAGCATATACATTGTGGAATGCAATAAAGAACTGAGTATTGATTAGCGGCTTCGAATAAACGCAACTCTTTAGCTTTATTAATAGCATAGATATATGATATACTAGCTTCTACCCGCGAGTTCGTCCGCGTAAAATTTCTTGTTCCCCCGACCCTTCCCGTCGCGTCGAATCGCCTACCCTTGCGATTTTACCCGTTTTTGAAACATTTTTCATTACTGCTCCGCTCCTCTTGATAGTAGCGTGATGTTATATAGCCTATAGCCTTCCTCGATAAATAGGCTACCCAACACAAAAAGAATTTTTCAACTCAGACCAGTAGTTCCTGAGATTAACGCGTTCAATCATTCAAACAAACTCTTCAGCTTTATAATATTATAGTATATATATAGTATAATAGTATAGATAAAATGTTCTATGTCTCTTTTCAGTACCAAATTATTAAGCAAACCAAGAATCGCTCCCTACACGCACAAGATGAGTCAGGAGAACTGCGCCAAGATGTGCGAGGACGCGCCTCCCACACCGCCAGATAACGACGCCCCTCGTGAGTATAGCTTTATTCAGCCATGCTTTAACAAAGAAAGAAAGACAGAAAAATATCTTCATTATCATCATCATTATTTCAGCCGAAAGACGTCCACTGCTGGATATAGGCCTCCCCCAATTTGGGGGAGGGTTTGCTATATTTACCACGCTTGGCAGGCGGGATGTCGATCGCAGTATGGTGGTAAAATGCATAGAGAACGCTGCTGCCCATTCTGTAGTAAGCTTTGTCGCCTCTTACGACCTACAAGTAGACACAACCAGATTTTAGATTTCGTAAAAGCGATGGCAAAGACAATTTCTTCCTTTTAACACTTTTTCTCACGTGTTGTCAACCCATTTTCCAGCGATGCCCTGGTTCGGCATGGACATCGGCGGCACCCTCACGAAGCTCGTCTACTTCGAGCCTCGGGAGACGAACCGCCGTGAGCTGGACAAGGAGACCGAGGTGTTAAAGAATATCCGGCGGTACCTCACCAGGAACTCTGCCTACGGGAAGACGGGACGGCGGGATGTCCATTTACAGGTAGATTTTGACATATCTCTCATCTGCCTAGCCTTTTCCCAACTATGCTGGGGTCAGCTTCCAGTCTAACCGGATGCAGCTCAGTACCAGTATTTTACATGGGGCGACTGCCTATCTGACCTCCACAACCCAGTTACTGGGTAATACGATACCTCTTGGCTTACCAAGCCTTGCTCGCGTGGGGTGCTTGACATCAAAATAAAAAAAGCACCCTACGCTGTTTTCCGTTATTTTCTACTTCTCTGTTTGGTTTTCTATGAAAGCGTGTTTTTAGGGTTCCGCACCTCAAAAGGAAAAAGCGGAACCCTTATAGGATCACTTTGTTTTCCGTCCCTCCATCCGTCCGTCCGGCCGTCCGTCCGTCCGTCTGTCAAGACCCTTTTTCCCAGAAACGCGTGGAGGTATCAAGCTGAAATTTATATCAAATACTCAAGTCTACTGTTCCTTGGAGCTATGAAAAAATCAAACTTCTAAACTAACGCAATCAAAAGATATAGCCGTTTATGCCGCAAATTTCCGCAAATTTTCGAAACTCGCAAGGGAATCAAAACCTAAAGGGTACTTCCAGTCGATCTAGAATTTTGAAATTTGGTACGAAGCAACGTCTTATAGCACAGATAAAGGAAAAATTGCGAAAACCGTAAATTTTTAGTTACATCATATAATAAAAATATTTTTATAAATTTTAAACTTTATACCTACAGGTTTGTACGGAACCCTCGGTGCGCGAGTCCGACTCGCACTTGGCTGGTTTTTTTTAGTTTTTTAAACTATTATTTATATTATGTTTTAGTTCTGCTAGCTACAAAAGCGGGTTTTTCGTTTATTTTTTGCTGTCCTTGTGATCATGGCCAGGACAACAAATCTTTGAAATTATTGTATTGTCATCGATACTCGATAAGTCTACAATGTTTAAAAAATTAAATCAGACCGTTTGAAGTGGGTCAAAATCAAGTCCAAAGGAGTCGGTAACAAACATAGTTACATACATACAAACAGGTGAAGCTAAAAACAGCGTGTTAAAAATATATCTCTTGGAAGTTTCACATCACATATTCTTCCCCGCTTAACTGTAAAAAATCCTCTTTCAGATGGACAACGTCACAATTCGAGGACGTCGCGGCACCCTCCACTTCATCCGCTTCCCCACTTCGGAAGTGGGCGCGTTCCTGCAGCTGGCTCGCTCCAAGGGCATGGCCGACCTCGTCAACACTATATACGCGACCGGCGGCGGCGCCTACAAATTCGAAGAGGATTTTATTAAGGTACGTTCTTAGAACAAATGCCATGATTTTTGGAGTCAACGTACATCCTTCAAACTGAAAATAAAAAAGTCATTTTATTCAAATTAGACTGAGGATCGGCACTTCACACACACACACACAAACAAAAAAATTAAAAAATTAAATCACCAAATTGTCAAAAAATAAAATAAATAAAAACACATACAATACAATAAAATCATTATAATTTTCTAACCGGCATTGGCACACCACCACCACCACCCAGACACCCACCCACCCACCTGCCACTTCCATGCCAGATATAATTAGGACAGTCTAACCTGTCAGTGATCACTGCCGGGATAGCATCAAACGTCGAAGTTACATAAGACAGTCCCCCGGCACGCCCGCCCTTCACTACTTCCTAGTGCTTTAGCTGGGAAGAATTGTCGCAACAAACTGGCCAGCAGCACAGCTGTGTATTTAGTTATACTTGATTCTACACAGTAGTAGGTAGACAAAGTAATTACCATTACGAGACACAGAACACTAACTTAAATAATTTGCCATATGTCAGCTAATAAAATGAAAATAGAATGAAAAAGGAAGGCGATCATGTTGTTCTTCTTTTCATGTCCTAGAACCAAAAATTCGAAGACATGTGACATTTACCATCCCGTGGGCCTGCGTGGTAGATTACGGCCCATTCCTCACCGACAGGAGACCGTCCCAGCAGTGGGAACTATATAGGTTCATCATCATCAGCCTATATTGTTCCCACTGCTGGGACACAGGCCTCCTCTCGGTGAGAGAGAGTGCACTATAATCTTTCACGCGAGCCCAGTGTGGGTTGGTAGACGTCACATGTCTTCGAATTTTTGGTTGTAAGACATGCCGGTTTCCTCACGATGTTTTCCTTCACCGTTTTGAGAGCAGTGGTGATGAAATAAATTACACAAAGTAATGCGCCTGTTTGGGTTTGAACTCACGACCTACTACTCCTAAGTCGCAGCTATAACCACTGGGCCACCACTGCTTCTATACCTAACTATATAGGTTGATTATGATGTATTATAATACGTTTGCCAACGATTATCTCAATACTGTGATAATGTTTTCACTAATCTATTATTTCTCTTTTAATAACAGGAAGTAAACATGCGTTTATCAAAGATGGACGAACTAGACGCTCTGATAGCCGGCGTACTGTACGTGGACGGTATGAATGCGCAGGAGTGCTACTACTGGGCGCCGCCCGACGAGTGTGCCGCACACACGCATGTGAGTGACAAGGTGAGTGTGTGTGGGCAGGCAACGTTGAAGATTCACTAAAGAATTTGCAACATTTGTCATTAATGCTCCGCACCTATTGGTTGTAGCGTGATGCTATATAGCCTATAGTCTTCCTCAATAATTAGGCTTCCCAACACAAAAAGAATTTTTCAATTCGGACCAGTAGTTCCTGAGATTAGCGCGTTCAACCATACATACAAACAGACAAACGAATTCTTCAGCTTTATTTATTTATTTAAACTTCTCGTACACAACAGTGCGGACTTAATGCCTTAGGCACCCTCTACCAGTCAACCAAGAGTGGTGAAGCTGCTTTGGTTGAGAGGATCAATTATAAAAAATATATAAGAGGTACATAAATAGGTTATAAACTAATAATACACATACATATTTGCTATAATATACAGTATGTTCCAAAAATCAACGTCAAGCCGAAAACGGTTGATAGGCCAGGTGGTGACAGTTATCAGAAAAATAATAAAAAAATATCTTAGTTAAGCATTTTTTTTTTTTTTCAGTACAGTCAGTTAAAGTTGGGCGATGTAATAATTTTTAGTACATGGTGGAGGAAAAAAGTGATGTTTTCTTTAAAACTGAAGTAGTTATGTTTTAATTTTGGCTACACCACTCACAAAAAAAAAAAAAAAATTTTAATATCAATAATTTGAAAAGTACTTAACTTAGATTTTTTTATTTTTTTTCTGATAACTGTCACCACCTAGCCTGTCAACCGTTTTCTGCTTGACGTTGATTTTTGGGACACCCTGTATATATACGTATATATTTATATATCGCACACCTAGATGAAGGGTGGCACAACTCAAAATAATACAAAATCGAGTTATTGCGATTATCGAAATCAGCGTCGAAAACTACACCAACTCCAAAGACACCTGTGTACAAACTCCATTCATAAAAAAACTAGATGGGTCTATAAGTCAGTCTTTTTGATTAGCCCACGGTCACCCTCCACCAACAAGGGTAACGCATCACCAGTTACGACATGTCAGCCGCAGGGGAAGTTGCTGTCAATACGCACACAGAGTAAATTATTTCCACTTAGTTTTGTATTCGTGGCTAACCGTAGTAATCAAGCGTGAATTATTTTGAGTTGATTTTGTATTCGTGATTGCATCGGTCTTGTTTCTTGGGTGTTCTTCAAATTATTTCCACTTACCCCAGTAACATGGAATCAATTTCAGTTGATAAAAATATTAAACAATGATTTAGTCACGATTACTAATATAACACGAAAAATAATAATAAAAAAGTTATACGTGTATTTGAAGGTAAGTAATTGAGCAAATTAATATCTTAGTAAAATAATACACAGCATCATACACCAATAATTTAAATCGGTCAAATAGAAAACGAGTAAAACGTTTTTCGCACTTCCTGAAAAAAGAGGAATTTTGAGTTGTGCTACTCTTTATCTAGGTGTGCGATATATTAAAACAAATTAAACACTTCTCGTGTTCAGAAGACTACGCTATTTATTATGAAAAATCTCTGCAATTTCCTTTATAATCTTAGTGTAGGTAAACATCAATATTAAAAGCCCTATTTCCTTGCCAGCCCCCCTATTCGGAAGCCGCGCTAAGCCTGTACGTGCGGAAGCCGTTTGACTTCTCGTCTCCCTTCCCGTTCCTGCTGGTGAATATCGGCAGCGGAGTGTCTGTGCTGGTCGTGAATGCTCCTGACGACTACTACAGAGTTAGCGGTACCAGGTAATGTGGATATCTTCATTATTCCAGCAAGTTCCTCCTGCTCCCCCTTAGGGGCGGGTTTTTGGTCCGGAGTTAACCCTTTATAAGGTCGAAAAATCTAGATATGGTATAGTAATTCGTAAATAAAAAATCTTAGTTAATTCTTAGTATGTTAATAATGACATTTTTAAGTATTTTTTCAAATTGGGAATTCGATGGGATATTTGCGGAAATGTAAATGTTATCATCAAGGAAAAATAAAATTGTTGTCAACAATACAGTTGAATAAAACAAATATTTTTATTGGTGGCATGTATACTGCCTCTACCTTAAAAAGGGTTAACTCAAATATTCATCATCATCATCATTTCAGCCGTAAGACGTCCACTGCTGGACTTAGGCCTCCCCCAATTTGGAGGGCTTTGCCATAATCGCCACGCTTGGCAGGCGGGTTGGCGATCGCAGTATGGTGGTAAAATGCATAGAGAACGCTGCTGCCCATTCTCTAGTAAGTCCCTTAGTCGCCTCTTACGACACCCACGGGAAGAAATGGGGTGGTGATATTCTTTACGTCCGGCATGTGGTACACAAATATTCGAAGAGAATCAAAATTAAATTTAAAACTCGTTGGTGTAGTGGTAGCAAGCGCTAGTGCTAAGAATGAGGTCCTGGATTCAATTTCCCAGGTCAGGCAACGTCTGTACCGTGTGGTGCCGGACGTAAAGAATAACACCACCCCATTTCTTCCCGTGGGTGTCGTAAGAGGCGACTAAGGGACTTACTAGAGAATGGGCAGCAGCGTTCTCCATGCATTTTACCACCATACTGCGATCGCCAACCCGCCTGCCAAGCGTGGCGATTATGGCAAAGCCCCCCAAATTGGGGGAGGCCTAAGTCCAGCAGTGGACGTCTTACGGCTGAAGGGATGGTGATGAGGCAACGTCTGCCAAGGCGGATTCGAAAGAGTTACCCAAGAGTGGTGCACAGGCAACTGAAGGAACACGGGTAGGTTTTAGTCAGTAAACGTCTGACATGCCTTTCCGCTCCACCTAGAGTAGGAGACGTCATTGGATGATTTCCCAGCCAGAAAAAAAAGGCTGCTAATCAAAATCTGACCTAATAGTCACAAACTCTGGCCTGTTAGTCTAGTGGTTAGTGACCCTGACTCCAAAGACAGGTCGTGGGGTCGATTCCCAACCAGAGCAAATCTTTGTGTGATGAGCACAATCATTTGTTCTGTGTCTGGGTTTAATTTATCTATAACTAGCTTCTGCCCGCGACTTCGTCCGCGTTAAATTCCTTATTTCCCCGACCCTTCCCGTCGAGTCGAATCGCCTACCCGTGCGATTGTCCCCGTTTTTGCAACATTTTTCATTACTGCTCCGCTCCTCTTGATTGTAGCGTGATGTTATATAGCCTATAGCTTTTCTCGATAAATAGGCTACCGAACACAAAAATAATTTTTCAATTCGGACCAGTAGTTCCTGAGATTAGCGCGTTCAATCAAACAAACAAACTCTTCAGCTTTATAATATTAGTATAGATTAACACCGCGATTCAGAAAATGACGTCATTTGCACAACGCCATCTATCGGATTTGGATTTCAACTATCAACATTAGTTCTATTTTTAGTCTTAAGATGTCGTTGCAAGTACTATACTGAATTGCGTAACGTAATATTTTACTTCTTGAACTCACTAAATTAATCATATCTTTTGATAGAATGAACCGATTTCGATGAAACAAAAACTAAGTTAAACCTCAAGTTGCGTATAATTTTTGTATATAAACATTGTCAGCATTGAATTCGTAAATTTTACGTGATGTGCGCACAAACAAACAGACAAAAATTTCAAAAATGATGGAAATGGGTTCTGTTACTTATCTTTTCACACGCTGGCTATTTTTTGTTTCAATTTCTTCAATGTACAAAAATGACTTTTCTACAGATTTATTATATGCATAGATATGTATGTATTTAGAAATATATAAGTATATTTATCAGTTGTCTGGTTACCATAGTACAGGCTCTGCCTAGTTTGGGATCAGATAACGGTGTGTTGGTTGTCCTAAGATATTTATTTATTTAACTCTAAAGTTTCCTTCCCTCCACAGTCTCGGCGGCGGCACATTCCTAGGTCTATGCTGCCTCCTGACGGGCTGCAGCAGTTTCGAGGAAGCGATAGCGCTGGCAGCGTCGGGAGACAACACCACGGTCGACAAGCTGGTGCGGGACATCTATGGCGGAGACTACGCGCGGTTCGGCCTGCCTGGCGACCTGGTGGCTAGCAGGTAAATTATAGATCTATTGAAATATACAGGATTTTTTTTTACCAGTGCGCATTTTTTTTTTATGGTTTAGTATCAGTAATAGAACACATTTCAACGATTTTTTCTATACTTTTAAAAAAAAAATTATCCGACCTTAAATCAGTAAACTGTGGACACCCTAAATATTTCGTAATATGTTATCGACAATAGGAATAGGTCAGTAACCGCGCGCGGCGTAGGTACTTCGAACCTCTTAGAATTTTGACCGACCGAACAGCCAGCTAATACCTACCAGCCGAGTACCTACTCGTAGCTACGCTCGGTCGTTCACCTTCGCTGCCACCGCACGCAAGTTACCATAAAAGCCAGTTCCAAAATAAACATCATTCTTTTTTCTTTTTTTTTTTTATTGCTAACTATGTGTATATAAATAAAGTTCTTAACAGAGGATATCAGTTCTTAGAACATAGTGGCCCTGTTAGGGCATTGCAATTTCATCATGCATATATGCTTATAATAGGGAAGATGCAAATATAATATTTATGAAAATTTTATGATTTAAATGTTAAAAAAGCATAAAAGAAGGGCCACTGCATTGTTTTTATTTTACATAATGTTGATTTTTAACAATAATTACGTATTAAATTTACTTGAAACGAAACGTATTTCAAAACACCAATCAGCGTTTAGTGACGTCCCTCCCGTTACGACGACTTGTTGAGGTTATGGTTGTAAAAGTGAATATTATTTTAGGGGAATATTAATTGCGTTTTTTAAATAAAAATGATAGTTGGGATTATCAAAGCAGACTCCAGGAATTCATTTAACAAGAGTTAGTGTTGACATGAGATCTTTTTTCAGAAAAAGATTTCCTCCAGACATTTTAAACTTTTACCAATTATCGACGTCGATCTCAAACTGTAAAATTAAAAATCTACTATAGACAAGTTTTGTAAGTATTAGGTAGGTAACTAACGTATTTTTACGCACAAGCAGATTAACTAAGTATACTCGTAAAACAAGTATATTCGCCTTATGACGTATAACACACACGACATTCAAGTATATTCGCCTTATGACTTACGTCAAAGTGTTCTTCACAGCATCGAATAGGGGTCTTTGGAGAATAATTGTCATTTCTTTTTGCAGCTTGATATCACTTTTTTCTTAATTTTGGGTCAGAACGTCTTGTCAAAAACAATTTATTTGGAAACTTTGTTGAAGTAGTCACGGACTCATTGGCACAAAACATGAATAAACGCGGCTTTTTTCGGATTATTAGTGGTATTTTTATGATCACCTGATGTTGATGGATAGTCCATTTTAAATTTTTACAAAATATATCTCGAAAGTCGAAAAAATATGCAAAAGTATGAAAGCCGACGAACAAATACGGCCAGTGACAGACAAGAATGACGTCATCGGAACTATAGGTCCGTTTTCGCGGGAAAATTTAAACTGTCAATTTGAAACCGCATTTTTTCAGATAAATTACAATGTTTTAATTTTTTAATATATTTGTGGTCTATTCTACATGGAATTCTTTAAAGTGAAAACAAAAATAAAAATATTGCATGCATTGCATCCCTATTGTAACAGTAACAGTTGAACATGCATTATTTACATTCATTAATTAAAAAGAAAAAAGTTATAAATATTAAATTTTATATAGGACATCGTTTTAATTACATTATATAATTTTATCATTTACATCATATTAATTATAAGTATACTAAGTCATACCTAAATATGAATACACATATCATGAGTTACCTGATTTAAAAATTATCATCATTCTTTAATTCAATTATGTCACAGTATTGTAATCATTTAATATTAATTATCATAATCCTTTTAAAAATATTTTACTAAATTATATTCACTTTAGTGATACGTACTTTATTGAACAAAATTATTTTTCCTCAAGAAATTCTGCTATTGAGTAATAGGCCTTTTTAATTAAGAAAATTTTCAGCATTCTTTTAAAAATAATAATTGAATTTATAATCTTAATGTCCATAGGTAGCTTGTTATAAATCTTTGTGCTCATACAGAAAACACTATTACTGTACGCTCTAGGGTGGGACGTTTTATCTCTTAAGGTATGTTTAAGTCTTCTGCTTTTTAACGTATCATAGCTTGTAATGTTTGATTTAACTAAAATTGAGGCCAGGTAGATAAATAGAGCAGGGAGTGTTAAAATCTTGAGATTTACGAAATGTGGTTTACATGAATCCGTTTGGCGTAACCCACATATAGACCTAATACACTTTTTTTGGGCTTTGAACGCAATTTCTTTATCAGTCGAGTTTCCCCAATATAGTTACCCATACGACAGAGTGGATCCCACATACGCATGGTAAGCAGTAAGAAGCGCGGTCTGGTTGGATACTTTTTTAAGCATGAATAGAGCGTAAGAAAATTGATTCAATTTGGTACATACACTATTTACATGTGTTTTCCATGACATATTCGAATCTATATGGATTCCTAAAAATTTTGTATTTGCTACTTCAGCTACTGTTTCACTATTGTATGCAATACTTAAAGGAATAGATGTCGCGTTTTTATTTTTAAAGTTCATGTAATGTGTTTTTGTGAGATTAATTTGTAAATTATTTATTTGAAGCCAATTTATTAATTTAGATAAGGAATCATTTATTTCTTGTTCATGATTTTTGTTTTTATTATTTGTGAAAAGAACCGTACTGTCATCTGCAAATAAAACCATAGGTTGCTGAATAGCATTAGGTAAATCGTTTATGTAAATGAGAAACAGTAGTGGTCCCAGTATTGACCCTTGAGGTACACCATATTTTATAAATCTAGGACTCGATGTATACTTAATCTCTCTCTTTGTAAATGGACATAACTGTGTTATTTCAGTGAACTGTATTCGGTTACATAGATATGATTTGATTATTTGTAGTGCTTTACCCCGAACTCCGTATATTTCCAGTTTTTGCAAAAGAAGTTCATGATCAACACAATCAAACGCTTTTGTCATGTCCATGTATAGAGCTGTAAATTGTTTTTTTTTATCTAGTTCTGTAAGTATTTTTTCTAAAAACTGATGAATTGCTGAATTTACCGATTTCCCTTTTCTGAATCCTACTTGATTATCTATTATTATTTTATTTTTCTCGAAATATTCAGTAAGTTTATTATTTAGTACTTTTTCAAATATTTTGGCGAATATTGGAATGAGAGCAATCGGCCTGTAACATCGCACATCTTCTGGGTTTCCTTTTTTAAATAGTGGTGTAACCACCGTAGTTTTTAAATATGATGGGAAAATGCCTTCCTCAAGACACTGATTTATAATATGAGTTATAATTGGGGCAATTATGTACACTACACGTTTTATTATTTGCGTTGAAATTCCATCATAGCCCGTACTTTTGGTGTTTTTTAATGCCATGATTAATTTCACAACATCGTTTAGGGTAACTGGGGTTAAGAAACAGGAGTTTGGTTTATTATAAGTTAGAATCTTTGCGTAATTTATTTTATTATTTGTCAGTTTCGAGATGTCATCAATAAAGAAATTATTAAATGTTTGTGCTATAGTATCAGGGGCCGTTATAACTTGATTATTATATCTTAATCTATCAATTTTTTCAGGGGGATTATTGTTTTTATTTTTATTTATTATTTGCCATATTGCTTTAGGTTTGTTTGTGGCTGTTTGTATATAATAATTATTTTGCAACTTTTGAGTAAGTTTTACAATTCTTTTAAACTTTTTTGCATAATTATTAAAGTTACCCTTATCTGACTTTTTACCTGAGAGTCGATATATTTTAAGAAGCATTCTTTTACGAAGAGAACATATTTTTAATCCTTTACTAAGCCATTTGGTTTTGCGAATAATTGGAACTTTAATTTTGATGTTTGGAAAGCAGAGGTCATAAAAAAGTTTAAATACCTTATGGAATTCTTCAAAAGAAGCATTTGCGTCACTTTTCTCATAGCATTCAGTAAAATTTAGGGCTTTTAGACATTCAATAAATTTCTCAACATTTTCGGTGCTAAAGTCTCTTCTGAATTTATACCAATGGGTTATTGAGTAAGTTTTTCTAACTGGACATGAGAGAATTTGTGCTGTATGATCAGACAGAGCTAGTTCAATAACGCTTTGTTGACAGCCTCTAATATTGTGTGCAATGTTATCAATGCACGTTTTACTTTGCAAGCGGGTTGGCTCATTTATTGCAAGTGACTTTCGTTAATGATAACTAAATTTTATTGTGGTGCCGGACGTAAAGAATAACACCACCCCATTTCTTCCCGTGGGTGTCGTAAAAGGCTACTAAGGGACTTACTAGAGAATGGGCAGCAGCGTTCTCTATGCATTTTACCAACATACTGCGATCGCCAACCCGCCTGCCAAGCGTGGCGATTATGGCAAAGCCCCCCAAATTGGGGGAGGCCTAAGTCCAGCAGTGGACGTCTTACAGCTGAAATGATGATGATGATGATGAAATTTTATTGTACTAAGATATATGAAAATAAAAATTGCATGGTTATTTTAACTCGTTTAAGTTTAATTGGTTAAAATTTTCGCACTGGTTAAAAACTTATCCTGTATACAAATGTTATATTGATGTTTTTCCCCACAGTTTCGGTCAGATGTGTTCGGCGGAGCGTCGCGCGAAGGTGTCCCGCGCCGACCTGGCGCGAGCTACGGTCGTCACCATCACCAACAACATCGGCTCCATCGCGCGCCTGTGTGCCTCCAACGAGCATATCGAGAGGGTGAGCATTGCCAGCCTTAAGTTATAACAGCCGCACTGTTATTGATTCCGAGGGGACTGTGGCCATAGGCGAGCCTTCAGTCGTGCACAATCACCAGGATTGGGATAAGAGAGTGGTCTGGAAGAAACAGCTATGTACTCACGGATCTGCACTTTCGACAACAATGCTCTCGAGGACAAAACAAGCAAGAAACCCCCTCGGAAACAATAACTTACTTACTTTACTTAGAAAAATATATAATGCATTAGAATTACGAAACATCCTATTAATAATGTTTACGTATCAGACGATAGGGAACATACCTACCCAGCGCACGAGTCGACTAGTTCATTCCATCTCCATTTTCCATGAGACAAAATATCAATTTTAAACGACGTTATGCGTCATCATAATGAATAATATTTTTATTTTTTAGTTATTCAAATGTTCATTTTATTCTTATGGATGTGTAGTAGTCACTGGATACATGAAGTGGGCTGCCGTTGTAAGATGATTAAAATGTCACGGTGTATAATTGTCTGTGTCCTAATCGCACACCTACTATTTGTACTGTCTTTTGTCCCTAGCCCTGACGACAAGCAATGGACAACATTGTAAAAAAAATTTATACTTGAATGCGGAGCTTTTGGCTACCTTGTAGAAGTGCATATTTTTGTTAAAAAAAAAAAAAAATTCATAATGTGCAGTTTGTTTGTGCAGAATAAACAATTTTTCTTTCTTTCTTTTAGTTTAATCTTCTCTCAACTCGTGCAGAAGAAACTAATATTGTTTATTTTATTTTGTTCACAGGTAGTATTCTGCGGTAACTTCTTGAGAGTGAATCCTTTATCGATGAAACTATTATCTTACGCGATGTCCTACTGGTCGCGAGGAGCTCTCAAGGCGTTGTTTTTGGAGCATGAGGGGTAAGCAGACATTTGAAATACTAATTATTATTTCAGCGACGGAAGGTGGGATGAAAAAAATAAATAAAAGTATTGAAAAATAGTTGAAATGTGTTCTATTACTGATATTGAACCACCAAAAAAAAATTGCGCACTGGTTAAAAAAAATCATGTATAAAGATTTGATCACATTAGGAATAATAAACATAAAAATATGTGTTTTGTGTCATTAGTACACGCTGTCTAAAATCCGGCAAAATTAAATAAATCTGGCTGTCACATTTTTTGAGTGAGTGCACCCTCACGTCCCTAGCCGCCGCAGGAGGAGACGCCCCGGGCGTCGGGAGTCGATAGCGGACTCCCGGCCATCGTAGGCGCGAGCTTGCGGGCGGCGAGCAATGGGTAGCTCGCCGCCCGGTAAGGACCAGGCTCGGGTCGACGGCGCGTAGTGTTCCACGCGCGCCTCAAAGAGATGTCAGCAGCACTGAAGGGGTCTGCTAGGACCGATGCCTGCCGGGGTCGCGAGATTGTTCGAAAGAGATACCGTGACTCTGGCACATGGGCAACTGAAGGAACACGGGTGGGTTTTAGTCAGTAAAAGTCTGACACGCCCTCCCACTCCGCCCAGAGCGGGAGAAGTCATTTGATGATTTCACATCCAAAAAAAAAAAAAAAAAAGACGTTCCCAGTATCGTTCACTCCTGCTTCTTTTATGTTTTAGCATTGAAACTTTAACTTTTTACTTTTTGTGGGCGGGAAATCATCAAATGACGTCTCCCGTTCTGGGCGAAGCGGGAGGGCATGTCAGACTTTTACTGACTAAAAACCCACCCGTGTTCCTTCAGTTGCCTGTGCCAGGGCCACGGTAATTCTTTGGAACTAATCTCGCGACCCTGGCAGGAAGAAACTGTACCCATAGAATCTTATTTACTTTCTCATCTCTCCTCAGCTACTTCGGCGCGGTAGGCTGCCTGCTCCACCTCGACAGTAAGAACCACAACCACCGCCGCAAACAGAACGCAGACGCAGGCGCCGCCGACAGATGAGCGACTGTGCACCTTACCGCCTTGTAATACGGCTCAAATTGCGTTGCCGCCTCGCCGGCACTTGTTACTTACTGTATGTGTGTGTTTTAATTTCTCTTGATACCCAGAAGCAATGGCTTCTTTAGAAGGCAAGAACATTGATCATTTCGCCTGCTTTAGAAGGTTTGGCAATATCAGACTTATCTATATTAATATATACAGTAGAATCCGGTTATAACGACGGTGAAGGGACCGGTGATATTACGTCGTACTAACCGGAGGTCGTACTAAACGAAAAGACAATTTTTGATTTTTATTCAAATCACATTCATATATACACATACATACATTATGTATTTAATGATATTTACGTGACCAAGAGAAAAAATAAAACTGAATCAAAATATTTATTAATTTCACATAATGTATATCTATTCTATAATAATAATGACACTATTTTCTTCAACAGAGAAACTTTTTCGTTTTGTAGAAGCCATTCTTGTACGCGAAATCACGCATCACCCGCAAAATAACGCCGTCAACTAAACAGTCGCATTAGAATCAGCGACGTGCAGGCAAGGGGGAAGCGCGGGGCGGAGATAGTTTCTTACCTACGATTTATTTGTAAACACGTCAACTCTCGTCGTCGTTGTAACCGGACAATTTTGTGTGAAATTCCGTCGTTAAAAGCGGTCGGTCGCTGTAAGCGGAGTCGTAATAAACGGATGTAATTTCATAGTGGCTTGTATTAAAACCAAACATGCACCTATACTTACGTCTCTAAAAACGGTTGGTCGTTACAAGCGAAGTCGTACTAAACGGACTCTACTGTACGTCTATCTTCATCTGCCTAGCTGCCCACCTATGTTGAGGTCAGCTTCCAGTCTAACCGGATGCAGCTGAGTACCAGTATTTTACATGGAGCAACTGCCTACCTGACTTCCACAACCCAGTTACTGGGTAATACGATATCCCTTGGTAAGATTGGTTGTCAGACTTTCAGGCTTCTGACGACCCGTAACGACTGTCTAAGATCTACGAAAGACAGCCGGGACCAACGGCTTAACGTGCTTTCCGAGGCACCGAAGGGTCTTGGTATGTAAAGATGGTCACCCATCCACGGACCAAGCAAGCAATCGGACGCGGCAAGCGTAGCTTAACCTGAACGATCGACCCGTGTAGCTGTTGTAACTTAGCCACAAGCCCTATACTTCTATACTAATATTATAAATGCGAAAGTAACGTCTGTCTGCTACGCTTTCACGGCTAAACCACTGAACCGATTGTGATGATATTTGGTACGGGGTAAGTTGTAACCACAAGAAAGGATATAGGCCTCAATTCATTATCATCGTTTCAGCCGAAAGACGTCCACTGCTAGACTTTGGCCTCCCCCAATTTGGGGGGCTTTGCCATAATCGCCACGCTTGGCAGGCGGGTTGGCGATCGCAGTATGGTGGTAAAATGCATAGAAAACGCTGCTGCCCATTCTCTAGTAAGGGGCCATCATAAATTACTTCACACAAGTTTCATGATTTTTTGATCCCCCCCGTCCTTGTCACAGCTGGTCACATTTGTGACACCCCCCCTCCCTAATGTGACGTCACATATTTTTCAATTTTATATATAGACATTGAATTATTTTTTAAAATTTTTCTTTCATAGTTCATATTTCGTGTTATAATAGTGCTTTAAATATGTATATGAAATTTTGAAATGTGACGTCACAAAATTTAGGGCCCTTGTCACACAATGTCACAATTCGTCGACCCCCTCCTCCCCCCTTAACGTGTGACGTAATTTATGGATAAGTCCCTTAGTCGCCTTTGTCTTTTTAAGGGTAATTAAAACACATACATACAAATAATACGAGGCCACGAGGCAATTTTTATATTTAAATGAATGATAAAAGAATATTTATAATATTACCTATATTGTATTGTTCAGTCGAAATTGTTTTTAGAAAATGTTTTATGAATATTTTATAATTTCTTACAATTTAATAGTGTGAAATATTTTTTGAGGTACCTTACCTAGCCTTTTCTCAAGTTTATTGGGGTCGGTCTCCAGTCTTACCGGATGCAGCTGAGTACCAGTATTTTACATGGAGGCACTGTCTATCTGACCTGCACAACCCAGTTACTGGGTAATACGATACCCTTGGTAAGACTGGTTGTCAGACTTTTGGGCTTCTGACGACCCGTAACGTCCGTCAAAGATATAGGTACGAATGAGAGTCTAGACCAGCGTTTCCCAAAGTGCCCCTGATAACGCCCCCCTTGTGGGCGCTGCAGGCCTAAAGGGGGATGGTAAGAGACCCAGAAAAGACTGTGTGGGGTGTGTAGACTCTACACAACGCCCTCATTTTTTTTCTGGGTCTCTTACCACCCCACTTTAGGCCTGCAGCGCCCACAAGGGGGGCGTTATCACCCACTTTGGGAAAGGCTGGTCTAGACCAACGGCTTAACGTGCATCCCGGGATAAAAAGGGTCCTCAATATGTAATAGTTGGTCACCCATCCATAATTTGACAGCGGCAATCGTAGCTTAACTTTTGATCGTTTGCAGTTGTGGTTATAGCCGCACGGATCGATCAACATAATGCTACACATACAGCTTCTTTTTGTGAATGGGTGACGATCCGTTACATACCAAGACGCCACCGTGCCTCGGAAAGCACGTTTAACCGTTAGTCCTGGCTGTCGTCTTTACGGTTAGTCAAACGCCCTAGCCTGACAAGGGGGCTGGAGTAGGGTAGGAGGGTGGGGGGGGGGGTTGTATTCTAGTAACTGGGTGTCTAAGCCCGAAGCAGTAAAAGATGTGTACCCTTTAAATATTTTACACTGTTATTGCATGATGTTATATTATTATTAATATATTATATGTATATGGTTGTTTATATTTTTGCAAAGACTTTTAATGTAAAGACGGTGGAACGATTTTTGTTAATTCATTTCCCTGTGTGATGCGAAATTCATATGTGGCGGTGTAGATGGCGCTACCAGTGCCCAGTGCTGCCACCATAAAAAAAACCATCTAACTAGTATTCAAATCTATTTTACCGTATTGAACTTTGATTGTGTCAATGTGGTTTTACTTGGTTATTTCTCTTCCCTTCGTTGTTTGTTAAATTTGTGTAGTTTATACTAGTTACCTTCTAAAGCACTTTTTTGAAGTTCGGCCGCGCCTTATTTAAAGTGATCGTCACGTTCATATATCATATATTTTGTGCGGTGAATCTGAATGCCTGACAGAGGGCGGTTTCTGGTAATCCGAACTAAAAGTTACCACGAACACATTTACACAACGATTACCATTAGGGCAACTACAACTACTTTTAGACTATTATTTATTTTCTATTTTTTAGGGTGTTTTGAGTTTTGAGACGTATGTCAGCTTGATTTGTGACGTATGTCAGCGTAATTTGTGACGTATGTCAGCGTAATTTGTGACGTATGTCAGCGTAGTTTGAGTCGTATGTCAGCGTAGATTGTGACGTATGTCAGCGTAGTTTTCGAAGACAGTTTTTTTGCTGTCCTGGTAACCCTGGCAAGGATAATGGCACAAATTTATGAAATTATTGCATTGTCATCGGTCCTTGACAGGTGTGCAAAGTTTGAATTAAATCTGGTCGTTTAAAGTGGGTCAAAATCGCGCTATAAGGAGTCGGTTACAAACAAATATACGAGTGAAGCTAATATAAAGCGTGTAAAAATGAAGAAAAGATACGTACATACACCAAATTTGAGGTCAATCAGACATCGGGAAGTGGTTCTAATTTAGCTTCCAAGATTCGTGCTAAACCCACATTAAGACAAGCATCCTAAGTTAAACTAAAGCTTGTTAAAAACAAAAGAAACCGGGCACTTCCAAACGTACAGAAGAATTTTATATATAAAGATTTATTAAAGCAAATATAATATTTAAAAAATACCGTTGTTGATCAAATCGTTCTACCGTCTTGGTTCTGTTTTAATAAATCACTTTTGATTTGAGAAATCACTTTAAAAATATTAGCTGTAATTCTAAAATTCTAATAATTAAAAACGGCGATAGACAAATGTCAAAAACTTGTCAAAAATGTATGGAAACTTGAGGTATTGACCAATTGTGACTGAGACAGATTGTGGACGTTTTTAAAATTACGAGAACTGACTCTCAGGTTTCGGTAATATACTCGCCCCCCATTACAAGGGAATTAAACATAATTGGCGAAATGTAGGTGTACTATAGGTACACTCTACCTCCAACCATTTTTTTTCTCGTTGGGAAATCATCAAATGTCGTCTCCCGCTCTGAGCGGAGCGGAAAGGCGTGTTAGACTTTACTGACTCAAACCCACCCGTGTTCCTTCAGTTGCCTATATGCCAGGGCCACGGTAACTCTGTCCAACCCTGTAGGTAAACAAGGCAATTATGTGATTTTCTCAAATAACAGTAATTTATTAAAATAGTTATAAAAATGCATAAGAGAGAGTCATATTTATAATGTTATAAAAATTATGTCAGCAATAATTATTATTACAGGGCAGTATATTTTGTTTAGTAGATAAAATAAGAAATTAAATTAAATCTCCGCTTCTGGGACACAGACCTCCTCTCTGTGAGAGGGAGTGGGCCGTAATCCACCACGCGGGCCCATTGCGGGTTGGTAAATGTCACATGTCTTCGAATTTTTGGTTCTAGGACATGCCGGTTTCCTCACGATGTTTTCCTTCACCGTTTTGAGAGCAGTGGCGATGAAATAATTTAAACAAAGTAAAGCGAATGCCTATTTACGACCCATAACTCATACAAAATACCAATATTATACTTGGAAGTATTCTAAATTGTTGTAAAATTGTATTTACTAACCAAAATATACTGCCTTATTCGTGTTTTATACAAGGTGTAACAGATTAAACGCAAGTTCGGAAAAAAGTTTGTTCATAATTGACTACTGAATCGATTTTAGTCACTTTTCGTATATATTTTTTTTCCAAAATTTTACATTTTGCCATACCTACCGCTGAGAAAATGTATCTTATTTCAAGGACTTAGACTCAATTTTAAATGCATAATGTAATGCTAGGGTCAACACGATTTTCTTAATAATACCAGGGTGCTTAATCGTGATTTTATTTCCGATCGATAGAGATTGGAATTTTGACGTTTCCTATTTTTGAGTTCGACGCTAGCGCCAAAATGTGTTTAAATTGGGTGTCCATTTTTTAGAACTAAGTGGAATCGAGATCGGGCGTTGTTGTTGTTCCAATGTTGACAAGAGTACCGAATGACGTGAATGCGAAATTAACATTGGAATTAAGTTGAAGAGTAAGCCTCCAGGTAACTTTAAAAAAAAACACGGTAAAAGTGAAACTTTTGTTCACATTATAGACATTTAACTAAAAAATTTCGGAATGTGTGCAATAGGTTAATAAAAAGACTTAATTTAATATTCATACGAAATAAGTTAAATAATAAATTCAAGCACTCAAAATTGAAATAAATCCATAAACAACAACATGCACCAGCGAGCGCCGTTCACTTTATCCCTACTCCGCGGCCGACCGTCACGCGACATGCAACACACAGACAAAAAAGTGTGAGACGATGTAATAAAAGTTTCACTTCAATAAGTTTTGGTCATTGTATTACTCTTTTAACTCAATACTCTAATTGGGGTGTATGAGGGTCTTGCGTTAATGATGTTACACGTTGTATATTAAATTAGACACTCGTATGTGCAGCGTTTTCCTACTTTTTAGAGATGTTTAATAGATTTTTTTACTAAAAAGATTATATTTATTATCATTCCTGTAAAACTAATTTTTTGACATCAATTGTGCCGTTTTTCTAGCTTGGTTAACGCGAGTGCGAAGAACAAATTCGGGAAACGAAATATAAAGTGATGGACAAAATGTTAGTCAATTGTGGCATCTTTACTTTCTATGAGCAACTTTACCCATGAGTAATAGTACTTAAATATATCTGAATGACTAAACATTTGTATCCGCCATTTACTTTAATAGCGATACAAAAGAAGAAAATTCGACAATTTGTATAAGATTTTTAGTAATTGCGATATAATTGATCATGAAATGTAAATATGTCATAGTTGACGATACATTTTTTTCTTTTTAGCCAAATATGCAGAACAATTTGGAATTTCGTACCAAAAATCGTTTCTTCCGAAATTTTGTTAATCGTTATTCGCGGCCATTTTAGCTCCTTTTAGCATTTAATAGTTACGTTCCCCTCTGCAGGACATTTCCTAAATGATTTGCATACAGAAATTATTGTACTTGTAACAAAGTTGTAAGGGCGAAAATTTAATGATCCAAAACTCACAATTGTCAGACAAAGTTAAGATATTAAAATCGCCCAAATATGTTTATAAAGGCAGTGTAAAAAACAACTTAATGACGAAATATGGGTATTCTATTCACGCTGTCTACCCTTCTAGGGAATATCCGGTCTAATGTTACGTAATACATAAAAAAAACTATTTAATGATTCCTCTTGCACAAAACTTTTATTCGTTAGTTTTTAGTCGATTTTGTATGCAAGTATTTTTTTGTTGACATTTTGCGTTTAACGCCTGGGTTGCTAGTTATAAAATTATGTTTTAGTCTTACCATAATGTAAAATTATGCAGATGTCTGATGCTTAGTATTTTCTTTTATCTACTGTATGTAGTAGATATTGTTTAGTCTGTGGAGTTAGTCGACGTAAACGCGGGACGTAAAAAAATCGCAGCGGGATGTTTTCGTGCACTCGATTTTCAAACCTCGGTGTTGAACCGAACATTGAGAATCCAACAAAGTGAGTCTTAAGAAAATCTGACAGTGAGTTTCACTGTTCGATTTGAATCTCTCGGCGCTAAGAAGTGCGTTCTGCCATGGTCGTGAGATTTGTTCAAAACAGTTACCGTGGCCCTGACAGAGGCAACTGAAGGAACACGGGTGGGTTGTAGTCGGTAAAAGTCTGACACGCCCTCTCGCTCCACGTAAGAGCGGGAGACGTCATTTGATGATTACCCACCCACAAAAAAAAGCCGTGCGTTGAAGATTTTATTACGTCCGTGGGCACAGCCTTCAACTATTTTCTTTTTTTTATTATTAAATTTAAGTATGTATTTTGTAAAAAAAAAGAAACTTTTATTACTGTAAAACGAAGAGCGATAAATAACACTCTTTGGTTAAACCGACAACCGGTACGGTTAAAAATATTATTTTTATTTAATTCATGTAAATATCCAATATGGTGGACAGGTATTTATTTAACTTGTTTTTCAATGTGAAAATGTATTTTATTTCGTGTTTATTTAAATAGGGGTGGGTTATATGATTTTGCTATTCTAAAGGTGCGGACATATTATTTTAAAGGCACGAATTTAATTAAAAACTTTTTCAAGAAAACAATTCTGATTTACAATAATATGTCCGCAATCTAATACCTATTTTGTGATACATTATTAATTATTCGTTTACGATTAGGACCCTGAATACGATAGGGGTAGCTTCCTACTTATTTTATATTTTAAAATAATTTCAATTTTTGACCAATGACAAAATATAGTCATTTTCCTTCAACTATGTGAATGTCATAAGTTGATTAAACATATTTGCTGACGATGTCAGTTTACTGTATGTTTAAAATATTGGTTTGACGAAAATATATTCTGACATGTATAAGTTACAATTTGTCATTGACAAATGTAAAGTTACTCGACTTGGTCATGACTCACAAATGTAAATTCGCCTCGGCTTCGTCATGATGTGTGAATTAACATATTTTTTTCGTAAATCTAAAATTCTGTACTTTTATTGTTATAAATTATAGGCCAGAAAATCAGGGTTTTTTTGTATTCTGCGGTCTCACTATGAAACCAATTACGAAGGTTCTTATAAATTTTCACTTTACACTATTCTTGCTGATCGCAGTATTTTTATTATTAATTTTGAGTTATGTTTTAAACGCGTGCGTGGAGTAGAACATATATTAAGGGCTGAAAAATATTTTATATGGCTAGAAATAAATATATGATATTATAGTTCTGTGTTTTATTTTTTTTCATCACTACCTTTGCCTCTTTTAAGTCCGTAATGGACTTAGTAATACAATCTCGCGAGGTTGTCGACATGTGGGATGTGGACTCAGCGATTATTGTGCCATTATAAGGAAGTTCCTCTCTGGAGCTATGACCTCTGCGCCGGTAGATTGGACCCTGTTGTGGATATCAGTGGGATACTACTTTTTAATCTAAGCCTTGCAATACGCGTCTAGGTCGTCATGCCACCTCTACATGACCGCGGCGCCTCAGCGGTGCAATCCATCCTCGCCATCCGCATTATGTAAGGGGGCGTCCATTAATTACGTGAGGTGTTCTAAGGGGGGAGTCATCATCATGATCATTTCAGCCATAAGACGTCCACTGCTGGACTTAGGCCTCCCCCAATTTGGCCATAATCGCCACGCTTGGCAGGCGGGTTGGCAATCGCAGTATGGTGGTAAAATGCATAGAGAACGCTGCTGCCCATTCTCTAGTAAGTCCCTTAGTCGCCTTTTACGACACCCACGGGAAGAAATGGGGGGAGTGGATCAAGCTAAATCCGAATCTCACTTAGGGGGGAGGGGGGAGTCTTGGCAAATATCACGTAATTATTTTTCTCGCAGAAAACGGTGTAAAATTGCGTGAAAAATTATTTCTACAATAAAATATGGCCAAATCTGAGACAATAGTACACTGATAAAAACAAACATACAAGTGAAGCTAATATAAAGCGTGTAAAAATAACTTGAGTCAAGAGCCAAAATCTTGAACGATGAATACCATTTTGAAGAAAATGATTTGCTTGAGTCAAGAGAATAAATTCTTGAGTTAAATTATTCTAGGTGTAAGAAAATTTTCTTGTTTTTGTTTTTTTTTTTTCTCAATAATCCAACACGTTTACAGCGCAAATAGAGGTTTTGAAGCATCTCGCGTGAGATTAGGGGAGGGGGAGGGAGTTGAGGGAAATCTTACGATATCTCACCAAGGGGGGAAAGTCGAAAAATTCTCAAAAATGCCTCACGTAATTAATGGACCCCCCCTTAATTATTTAATCACAACTGTTTTCGAAACGGTGAAGGAGAACATCGTAAGAAAACCGCACTGGACTCCTGGGGTGGATAACAGCCCTCTCCTTCTCAGAAAGAGGAGGCCTGTGTCCCAGCAGTGGGAACAAATAGGCTTTATCATCATCATCATCATCACTTCAGCCGATAGACGTCCACTGCTGGACATAGGCCTCCCCCAAGCTCCGCCACTTCGACCGGTTTTGTTTATATATATTTACAATAGGCTATAGGTTAAATGATAATGATAAATGACTTTACTTTTGCAAGTAGATTTGTGAGGTTTATAGGTCTCACATCTATTTATTTGCTGGATTGGAGGAACTACTATTCGGTTCACTTATTAAAACTCACTTTAAAACTTGAAGACGTATTTATTTCTTTAATCAGTCGCCCATGGCGTGGTTCTTACAACTAAACTTAAAAATCGAACATGCCTATACTTATAGTTAAAACACATGGGTGCAAGTTGCGCCGACTGCGCCGAGTTATTAAATTTTCATTTATCCAATGACATAACTAATTGAGTTTTAGGTTTTTGCGAACGACTACGAGTCCACCAATCAGAGGCAGGCAAGGGCGTATCGAGGTTTGGACAGGTTTCGACACGTTCTGATTTGACCAAACTTGACTCCGGAATAGATCACAATTACAAAGATTCTTAGTTCTAAATATAATAGAATCAAACTATAACTATACTAACTTATAGGTGCTATTATTTACATTGATCCTACATAGTTACATATTATTACAGTACATAGAATGTATATTATCACATAAGCGATCTATGCTATGGGTGTCCTGTACAATACACATTATTACTTAATCAATCTATGGGCGTCCTGCACATTCCTCCCGCCGTGCGTCGTCCGCTGCTGGCGTCGCAGTCGTAGCTTTCGGTGCAGGATCGTCGTGGTCTATTGATAGCACCACTATCTTCTTGACTGGACGTCGCAGGATACCTCCTTTCGTCGATACGTCCACTGTGCGCACCACTCCATCAGGGCCGGGGAATGTAGCACAGATGCGTCCTCTGATCCACATGTTTCTTGGAAGGTTGCCATCTACGATGAGCACTAGGTCGTCGACCTTGGGAATTATGCCTTTAGTGTGTGGCTCTCTGCGATTCCTTAGTTCTGGGAGATATTCTTTCAGCCATCTGGCCCAGAATATATCGGCGAGCCTTTGAGCTGCACGCCAACTGGCTCGTAGACGTAAGTCACTGTCGTCGAATTCCCCTGGAGTCGCGATGCGACCTGGACCGCCCAAAATGAAGTGATTGGGCGTCAATGCTTCAGGATCTTCGGGGTTCACTGACACGTGTGTAAGTGGTCGGCTGTTCACTGTGTGTTCGGCTTCGATGAGGAGTGTGTTGAGCACTTCTTCGCTCGGGAACCGCTCGTTCATTGTGGTGGCTAGTGCTGACTTCACCGACCTCACCATACGTTCCCAGGCGCCCCCCATGAATGGTGCGCCAGGAAGGATGAATCGCCAGTCGATCATCTTCTTCGACGCTTCCTCTGCTGTAGCCGCGAAGATGGCTGCTCGCAGTTCCTTCTCGGCGCCGTGAAAGTTCGTCCCGTTGTTGGACCACAGCTGTGCTGGACATCCTCGACGTGCCATCATACGTCGTAAAGCCATGATCGCTGAATCTGTGTTGAGCGATACCACAAGTTCAAGGTGTATGGCGCGCGTTGTCAGGCACGTGAATAAGGCAACGTACCTCTTCTGATGACTTCGTCCCACTGTGATTGTTAATGGTCCGAAGTAGTCCAAGCCGGTGTAAGTGAATGGCCTCTGATGATGTGCTAATCGACAGGAAGGGAGGTCCCCTGTCATTGGTTGAGGGGGAGAGGCTGCCTTTATACGACATCGCAGACACTTGCTTATAATGTTCTTCACAGTTGGTCGTAGACGTAGCACCCAATGTTGCTGACGACACTCGTTGACTATGGTCTCTGTACCCGCGTGATGTAGTTTACGGTGGACGTGTTCGATCCATAATCGTGTCGTGGCGTGGTTTCCATCTAGGATCATGGGTTTCTTCAGGCGCTCTGTGATGTCCGTCATGGCGGTTATTCTGCTTTTCAGACGAATCTCTCCTTCGATGAATTCTGTGCACAATGGGTGTAGGCGACTGCTTCGTGAGATGGGCTTCTTGTTCTTCAGGGCTTCTATTTCTTCCTGGAAGGATTGTTGTTGTGAAGCTCTCAGGATCAGACTTTCGGCGCGGTGTAAGAGTTCAGCAGTGAGAGGTAGGTGATTATTTGTGACCTGTAGTCTCTCTTTCGGTTTGACCCGCACCATCTGCTCACCCCTTCTCCAATCAGGGTCGTTGCTATTGTTCTTCTTGGTTCTCTTGTAGTTAATATTCTCCCCTGATTGGCCGCAGAGTTGCAGGAACTGTAGAACTCGTGCTGTGGCTCGTAGGTACCTCTCCCAGCGCGAGAATCTATTGACTTTTGGTATAGCCTCGCTGAGCTGCACTTTCTTGTGTACGACGCTGCAGGTTCTTTCTTCTCCTGTGATTATGACAGGGTTCTTCTCATCAGCTGGCCATGTATCTGGGGGTCCTCGGAGGAATTCGGGACCGTGGAACCAGCGGTGATCTGCATCATAGTGTTCGGGTACATCTCTCGTAGCGTCATCTGCTGGGTTCAATTTGGTCGGGATCCAGCGCCATTCGTTGGTGGAGCTATGTTCTTCGATGGCTGCAATGCGGTGAGCGACATATGGTTTGTAAGACCTGGCTCCAGTCCTGATCCATGACAGTGTAGTTCTGCTGTCGCTCCAGAACGTGGTTGATTCTGGTACTCTTTCATGTTCTTCCTTAACCGCTGTCGCCATTCTTGCACCAAGCACTGCTGCTTGCAGCTCTAATCTTGGAATTGACATTAGCTTCAGTGGTGCCACCTTGGCTTTGGCTGTTATCAGGCAGACGTAGGTTCTTTCGTCGCTGGTGACCGTTCGCCAATATAATGCTGCTGAGTATGCAGATTCGCTTGCGTCGGTGAATATGTGCAGCTGTAGTGATTCCGTAGCGCTGAAGCCTGGATAAGTTCGGGGAATGGAGACAAGTTCAAGTGCTCTGAGATGAGCGAGCCATTTCCTCCAGCTTGCGGCTAGGTCACTGTCTAGGGCTTCGTCCCATGCTGTTCCACGACGCCAAACTTCTTGCAGTATTTGCTTGGCTCTGATGGTCACCGGCGATACAAGTCCCAATGGGTCGAATAAGGACATGACTATTCGGAGGGCTTCCCTTTTAGTAGGCGTGTCGTTCTGTAGGACGTTCTGAGGTATGCGTGTTAGGTTTAGATTGAAGGCAAGTGAGTCTACTATTGGTCTCCATATCAGACCGAGAACTCGTTCTGTCTGGATGTCGTCTTCCAGCTTGATGGTGTTTTCAGTCTCGGTTATCTCCCCTAGTGCTTCAAGAAGGGCGGTAGAGTTTGATGACCATTTCTTGAGTTCGAAATGTGCTTCGCTGTGAATGCTACGCACTGCTTGTGAGACTCTTACTGCTTCTTCTAACGTGTCGAAGCTGTTCAAATAGTCATCCATGTAATGTTTCCTTTTGATGGCTTCGACTGCCTCTGGTTGGTCATGTTGGAATCTCTCGGCGTTTGTGTTCTTCACATATATCGCTGTAGCTGGCGAGCAAGAGGCTCCGAAGATCAGCGACTTCATACGGTATTTTTCAGGTGGCTGGTTGTCTCTTCGGTCTCCTCGCCATAAGTAGCGGAGAGCGTCCCGGTCTTCTGGTCGAAGTTCTATTTGTAAGAACATCTCAGTAATATCAGCGGTCACGGCGATTGAGTGCTGACGGAAACGCATTATTACTCCTGGTAATGATTGCAGAAGATCTGGACCAGTGAGCAGTTGATCATTTAGCGATATTCCTCTGGTCTTGGCTGCAGCGTCACAGACAATTCTTAACTTGTCCGGTTTCATTGGATTGAAAACCGCGAAGTGAGGTAGGTACCAAGTCCTATGTTCTGACGTGGTCGATGGAGCTGGTTCGGCGTATCCCTTTGACACTAGTGCTTCCATTTGTTCATAGTACCTCTTCTTTAGTTCTGGATCTTTATCGATTTTCTTTTCCACACTGATGAGCCTGTTCATAGCGCTATCGTAGTTGTCTGGCATTCTTATGTTCTTCTCTCGCCATAATAGAGCGGTTTGGTACCGTCCTTCTGTGGTCCTCCTCGTATGGTGCTGTAGAATACGAAGTGCTTTTTCATCCGGATCATTGATGGGTTTCCTTGGATTGACTTGCATGTTATCCATTGTGATGTATTCCTTCACAAGTTCATGAAGATCGTCGTCTGTGTCAGCATGTCTGATGAAGTTCACTCTGTGGCCAAGCGCTCGTGTGTGGCTGCCGTGCAGGACCCAACCGAGTGGCGTTAGTGATGCTACTGGTTGGTTCTTCTTTCCTGTTTTGATTTCTATTGTGATGAGAAGATCCCAGTTGTCTTGGCCGATCAGGAGTCTGGGTCTTGCATCTTCAGTCACTATATCTTTGGCTATGCCTCGAAGATGTTCACAATCCCTGACTGCTTCTCCAGGTATCCTCTGTGCAGCCAACTCTAGCTGCTTCACCGTTCTTGCCTGTAACTTGCGTTCAACTGTGTGACGTCCCTTGATGCAGAAGTTCACTCGACGAGATGTCACGTCGATTGTGGGTTCGCCATCGAAGGATGATATACGTAGTGGTTCATATGATCCTTCTGCTCCGATCTGACTGGCCAGGCTCTCGTCGATAAGTGTTACCGTGGAGCCATCATCCAAGAGCGCGTAGGTATCCACAGCTCCCGCCGGTCCAGAAAGGTGTACTGGTATTATTTTCAGGAATGACACCTTAGGGGTCCACGCTGAATGTACCTTCTCTTGTTCTTCGTTGGGGCACTCGGGTTCTTCTTTCTTCCTGTCGGCGTGTAACATCTTGTGATGTAGGTGGACACAGTCGTTTATTTCGCATTTCTTTGGTTTACAGCTGTGTTGCTTTGTTCTGTATTTGAGGCAACGAAAACACAACCGATTCTTCTTAGCTATGTCCCACCTAACATCGACAGTTGCTTTCTTGAATTGTTCACATTCTATGATGCTGTGTCCCTGTCGTTCACATAAACCACACTTCGGCTTGTTAGTTTCTTGCGTGGCATGTACCCGTTGCTGGCGTCGCTGCGTGTTCTGTTGAGTAGGTTGTGCGGTTGCAGCGATGTTTTCAGGCAGGGCGTACGGGCTGCATATTTCAGCTTCGATCTTGATGAATCGGGTGAACTTCAGTAGATCAGGTTCAGTTCTGGAGTTCATCGCTGAAAACTGGTACCACTGTCTCTTCAAGGTAGGTGTGAGCTTCTCAACAATAGCTTTAGTTACTTCGGGATTGTAAAGATAATGTCCACAGTTCAGTGCTTGCAGAGTTCCAACTATACTTTCAACTTTAGTAGCGAAGGTGCAAACATCACGCGGAGATTCGGTGAGGCGCGGTAGAGTTCGTAGACGTTCTATCTCAGCCATTGCAATTGAGTCTGAACGTCCGAAGCGTAGCTCGAGTGATTTCATAACTTCACTTGGGTCTGCATTCACTATTAATAGACCCTGTACAGCTTCCTTGGCTAGACCTCGAAGGCTTCTTCTAAGTCTGGACATGTTCTCCCCTGCTGTTAGTCTATGTGCCGTCTCATAGTAGGCGGCGCGAAACGTGAGCCAGTCTTGATGAGCTCCGTTGAAACAGGGTAGTTCGGTGTATCTCGTGGGCTGCTGGTACTGTGTAGATTGCACAGCGTGCGTGATCGCAGCAGCAAGTTCTTTCAAGTCCGTCCTTGGTTCTTGGACGGTCATTGTTGTAGGCTGACGTGCGGTGTGCGTAGATGGCATAGACTGTGGCACCCGGGTCCCGGCGGCGTAGCCCGTCGTGTAGTCGTGATGTGGTGCCGTAGTGTAGATCGGTTGCCATGATGTGTTCGTAGTTACGTACGTCGAGTTCTGTGGCCAAGGAGCGGCGGGTTCCGCCGACGCTGACGTTGGTTGCGGCTGCGCAGGCACATAGTTCGGTTGCCAGGATGCGGTTGTGTACACTGGTTGTAGGTTCGGGTGTGGCTGCATAGGCGCGGTGTTCTGCTGCCAGGCGGCGCTCACTGGCAGCCGGTTCAGGTGCGATTGTTCGATCGCAAGGTTCGACTGCCAGGCGGCGATCACTGGCGGTGGGTTCAGGTGCGGCTGTTCAGTCGCAAGGTTTGACTGCCAGGCGGCGATCACTGGCGGTGGGTTCAGGTGCGGCTGTTCAGTCGCAAGGTTCGGCTGCCAGGCGGCGGCAGTGCTCACTGGCAGCATGTTCTCGGGTTCAGTAGTGCTGACTCCCGCCGGTAAAGTCGCCGGGATGTTCCAGGACACGGCAGCGTTCACTGGAACTGCAGGTTCGGTCGACGACTTTACGTTAGATTCATGTGGTCGTTCGGCGATGGCGAGTAGCTGACTTCTTTGTAGCCACGTAGTCACTCGTTGATCATTGCCAGCTTCCGAGGCCACTGAGGATAGATCTTCATCGGTAGATTCAGCTTCGACCTCGGCAAGGCGTGCGGTTGCTAGTTCTACTAACCTTTGTGCTAGCTCCGCCTTGGCTTTAGCTACGCGACGCGATTTCGACACTTTTTCACTCGTAGACTTCATACGGCGACCACTTTCTTTGTTCTTAGGTTCATCGGCGACTCTTTGTTTAGCTGTGCGTTTAACTGTTGACTCGGTCGCGGCGGGGGCCTCCGATGTATCAGCTGTCGTTATCGTAGGCTCCGTAGTGGTCGTCTCAGTCGTAGTCTCAGTAGTGGCTTCCGTAGTGGCTTCCGTAGTGGTTTCAGTCGCTGCTTCATTTGCGTTTTCAGTAGCGGTTTCGGTTCGTTCTGTAGCTGTAGTCAACGGTTGTCTACCCTTTTTCCCTGTAGACCTCGTAACTGGCATTGTTCTTGATGAGTTGTTATAAATATTCTTCAAATAAGTTCACACTGGAGTCTTGTTTAATAGCGTTTTCACTCGAATCCGGCTCGCGAAGGACCAGACAATGTGAGGTTTATAGGTCTCACATCTATTTATTTGCTGGATTGGAGGAACTACTATTCGGTTCACTTATTAAAACTCACTTTAAAACTTGAAGACGTATTTATTTCTTTAATCAGTCGCCCATGGCGTGGTTCTTACAACTAAACTTAAAAATTTTTTTTTTTTTTTTTTTGACAATGACTTCTCGTTGATAACCTAATGGTTTTTTCAACTTAACCGGGCTTTTCCTGCTAGTAACCTTAAACGTTAATCTAAGGCCTCCAGCCAGGGCTTACGAACTAAAGAAAAAACTACAAACTAAGCGACTAAGACCTAAGGGCACCCCCTGTGGGGTTCGGACCTCGGCTTAGGGAGTCACTGGCGGGGGGGGTCAGCAAGGGACGGGCTGGATCTGAGTGGTTGTCATGATTTAGGGACGGATTTGGATCTACAGGCTCAGCTACGCGGGCTGGCTCGTGCAAGGGTCGGGGAGGACTATTCTCTAGTCGGGAGTGTCGCGACGACTGACCTCGGCGGCGAGGTCGGTATGACGGACGTTTCGGTTTACGTAGGGTACTGGTGGCCCTATTGCTCTCCTGGAGGAGGGTAATGGGGTCATCAGGATCGGTCAGAACGTGCCGCGGACGGCGGGTTTTGCTGATGCGGGAGGGGATGTAATTAGCTGCCGCGACAACCAAGGGGTTGCGGTGGGTTGCGGCCCTATCGAAGAAACGCTTCGAGATGCGTTTCATGAACTGGTGGATAGTCGGGAGTTTGAGGTCTAAGTGGAGGTTAGCGTTCCGAACATACCAAGGCGAACCTGTGGCGTTACGGAGAAAACGGTTCTGGAGGGTCTGCATCCTATGGACGTGATGTGGCTTCGCGTGTGCAAAGACTGCACTTGCATAGGTCATGATTGGCCTTATGCACGCGGTATAGATAAGCTTTTTGCACCGGAGTGACATTTTGCTTTTTGCGTTTAGAACGGGGTGGAGCCTACCGAGAGCGAAAGCGGCCCGCGAACGGACCTTCTTTATGTGCTCAGAGAAAGAGAGATGCTGATCGAGGATCACGCCTAGATATTTGGCTCGCTTCTCCCAAGGGATCTGCTTGCCGAACATGGATAGGGGGGTCGGGGGGCGGGGTTTGAGTCGCGGTTTCGTAAAGAGAACCGCCTGACTCTTGTCGGGGTTGACTTCGATTCGCCACTTCTCGAACCAGTCGGCGAGATCGTCGACTGCGGCCTGGAGGTAGCGAATCAAGGCGTCTTGACTACGCCCCGTGAAGTAAATGGCCGTGTCATCTGCGAACAGAGCCAGCTGAGCCTTTAAACTTCTGGGGATATCGCTAGTGAATAGCGTAAAAATGAGTGGGGACAAGACAGAGCCCTGAGGGACTCCTGCTCGGATAGGATGAGGGGAGGACAGTGCCCCTTCGATGCGATAGCGAAAGGTGCGGTTCGATAGAAAGTCTCGTAGGATGAGCACGAGACGGTCGGGTACTCCGAGTTGGTACAGCTTGTATAACAAGCCGTTGTGCCAGACCTTATCGAAAGCTTTCGCTATGTCGAAGAATACTGCACCCGTGAACATGCCACGTTGGAAACCAACGCTTATATGTTCGACGATACGGTGCACCTGATGGACACACGAGTGTTGGGTTCGAAAACCGAACTGCTCGTTGGGAATGAGGCCCTTTGTCTCGGCGTAATCTCTGAGACGCTTATAAATAAGCCTCTCATAGATTTTGCCGAGGACATTGAGCAAACTGATGGGGCGGTAGCTCGAGGGCTCCGCCTTGGGCTTGCCGGGCTTTGGGATGCCAATGACTGTGGCTTCCTTCCAAGCTTGTGGGAAAATATTATTGCTCAGGGCACCATTGAAGATGGTGGTCATGAGCATGATCAGGTGGGCGGGGAACAGCTGGAACACCTTGTTGGTGATACCGTCTGATCCGGGGGCCTTTCGAGGTTTGAGACCCTTGATGAGCTCGTGCACCTCGTCAGGAGTGACGGGGGGCAGGGGCTCATCAGGGTCTTCGACCGGTGGGAGTGAGGCTCTGCGTTCGACCTCAGCGTCTACCTCGGCGAGATAGTCTGGGTCTACTGGCAGTGAGCTGGGCGAGCATTGCGCCTCGAGGCTGTCGGCTAGGCACTCGGCCTTGTCGGCATCCTCGAATGCGAGTGTCGCATCGGGGCGGATCAGGGGGGGCATTGTGGTGACCTCTTTGGATTTGAGTTTCCTCTGAAGTTCCCAGAATGCCTGGTGAGTAGGCTCTAGATCGCCCAGCATCTTTTCCCAGCCCGCGGAACGAAGCTCCTCGATGCGTGTCCTTACAGCACGCTGTAAGTGACGCATGTGAGCCCTGTTCGCGTCGCAGGGAAAGTTACTGTAAGCACGAACGGCCGCGTTCTTCTCAGTCAACAGGGCACGTACATCGTCCGGAAGTTTCCATCGATGGTCATCCATCTCTGGAACCTCCCTTGAACATTCGTTCAGGACCGATTGTACGTGCTCCGTGAATGAGCCGATCGCGGCCGTTGTGTCAGCGATAGAGTCGAAATGATCCGGAATGGAATCCAAGTGAGGGGACGTGGTGGCTTTCAGCTTTTCGCTGACTTTCCTCCAGTCCGTGATCACTTTGGTGGCGGGGGGTAGGGTGGGATCGTGGGAACCTAAGCGGGGGGCCAGGTGCATGACGACCGGCCTGTGGTCGGAGTCGAGCTCGTTTATAGCTTCTATAGAATCCAACCTGAGGTTGATATTCTTAAGAAGTGCTATATCGAGGACGTCTGCGACGTGGGTGGGATCGTGGGGGAAGTGAGTTGGGGTCATCGGGGCGATGACGTCAAAGTGGAGGGTGGAGCAGAGGTTGAACAGGTGTCTCCCTCTGGTCGATGTCCTGGAACTGTTCCAAGCTGGGTGTTTGGCGTTGAGATCGCCCGCTATTATAACGGAATCACTCAAGCCAAGCAGCGAGTCGATGTCGTCCGTGAGGAGTTGGTAGTTCTCCGTCGAGGACTGTGGGGGAAGGTAGGCCGACACTAGCGTGACCGGCCGATGACCTGTCATGCCTAAGTGACAGATCGAGACTTCCAAACGGGAGAGGGGAGGAGGGTCCATGGGGATGCAGTGCAGGGACTTCCTATAATAAATGAGGGTGCCGCCTTTGTGGCAGCGCGACCTGTCATTGCGAACTATACGATAGTTCGCAATTTTCGGGTCGCGATGTTGGGGCTTAAGGAAAGACTCTTGAATGAGTAGAATGTCTAAGTGATGGTCGCGGAGGAACGTGGCGATCTCATCACGTTGATTTAGTATGCCATTGGCATTAAAGAAACCTATCTTTAGGGAACGGGGTTTTAATCTAGTGTAGTAAAACTCCTCGGGTTGATAACAATACTATTTAATAACTCCAACAACAATACACGAGTATAATATGTAATTACAATTAACCAGTTCAAATAATGATTGTATTATATTCTCTACACAGTTACTAGGCTTGTCTGACCTGTAGTTCCAAAGAGTGTAACAATAATATGGAAGTGTAGTCCGCTCCAAAAACCAAGTGAACGAATCGCTTGCCGGATCGCGCCTTTTTCCTCACCTGTCAACCGTTTCCGTTCGGTGTTGCCACCGAAAATAATTGTTCTAAATAATCACGTAAATTTAGTAAACTCTAAATAAATTAACCTAACACTCGTCCATCCTGACCTTGTGTATGTCCTCATACACATAAGTCGGGAAGAACCTAACACTCGGGCAATCGATCCGTTTTACAAAATGGGTAAAATAGCAGAAATAATTAATGAGAAAAAAAAAACACAGAATCTGAACACAAAATTCAAATAAATATAACTATTAAAACAAATGTAAGTATACATACTGTCTAATTTGATCGGACTTATACGACAATTTTAAATTGTTATTTAATTTAATAGCTTAATATTTATGTTTTAAGAACTTTAATTTATTAACATCATTTTCAAATAATACGCTGTTTCATTACTAATAAACATTTTACATAATTTGGCGAATCAATCACTTATTCACAAAACTGGCAAACCAATCACATGGTTGCTAAACTGGCAAACCAATCACATGGTTGCTAAACTGGCAAACCAATCACATGGTTGCTAAACTGGCAAACCAATCACATGGTTGCTAAACTGGCAAACCAATCACATGGTTGCTAAACTGGCAAACCAATCACATGGTTGCTAAACTGGCAAACCAATCACATGGTTGCTAAACTGGTAAACCAATCACATGGTTGCTAAACTGGCAAACCAATCACATGGTTGCTAAACTGGCAAACCAATCACAGGGTTGCTAAACTTATTTACCATACACATAAATCAATGATAAGGAACACTCTACTTTCAGATACCATTCCATCTCGACAAAAATTTAATTTAAAATATTTACTTTTTACTTCATAAAATCATAACAATCGTTTAATTCATCTAACTGTATATTATAAACAATAAATCTGTTTTCTACTATTTAATTACTGTCAAATTCATCATTTTCACTCTCTGAATCATTGTCATTCAAATTCAAGGCAGCCACGTGTACCCAGGGCTGCATACGGTCGGCAGCGACGGTCGTTTTACGTTTATGCCTACTACTACTCAATCCTGGTATTGCTACAACCCTGTATCTATCATTTCCTAATACTGATATGACGCGATATGGTCCTGTATATTGAGGAAGAAGCTTCTTACTTTTACCTTCATTTTTAAGATTCGTATTGGCTATTTTCACTAGTTCCCCTTCAGAATAAACACGGGCAGGACGCCTGTTTTTATCATACCGTTCCTTTTGTTTCTCTTGTTGTTCGTCTATTTTATCTTTAACTTCCTCTCTAATTGTTATTATGTCATTATTTTCTCGCGTTTCTTGTCTAACTACGTTTAATCTCGGGTCTAACTCGCTACTTATACAACTACCAAACATGACTTCCGCAGCCATCCTTCCCGTTGTCTTATTAACTGTGTTATTAATTCCCCACTGAATTTTACCGACTTTATCGTCCCAATCTTTTTCGTTATAGTTGAGGTTTACAGCGGTCAAAGAAGCAAGGATTGTGCGGTTGTATCGCTCAACTTGTCCATTCGAGCGTGGACTTGCAACAGCGTTCAACACATGCTTCGTCCCTTTTTCCAAACAAAACCTCCTAAACGCATGGGAAGTAAAACAAGAGCCACGATCGCTAATTATTCTATCGGGTACTCTAAAGGTATAGAAAATTTCATCTAGAACTCTAATTGCAACTAGAGTCTTTGTATTTCTTACAGGCCTTATGAAGACGAACTTGGTAAATGCATCTACCATCACTAAAATATACGAATTCCCTCTTTTTGAACGCACAAAGGGGCCAAGATGGTCAATGTGTACAGTGTGAAAAGGAACCTCGACCTTAGGAATTGGATGCAAATGACCCTCACTACATGAAGTCTTTTTCGAGTAGGCGCATTCAATACATGCTTCAACATATTTTTTTACAAATTTTGACATTTTAGGGAACCAGTATGCATTCCTTATTCGTTCGAGAGTCTTTTCCACACCGAAGTGACCAATGTCGTCGTGATTCATACGACACAATTGCCATCTTGCGCCCTTTGGTACAACCCAACGTAAGTTTGTATTATCACCATCAATGCACCTATAAAGCTTATTGTCCTTTACAATGTAACTATCCCTAATTTGCTTAAGTCCTTCTACATCTAAATTTGATGTTAAAATATCTCTGATACGTCCTAGTTCGCTATCCCCTAACTGTAGTGTATGAAGCCAATCATCACCGGTGATAACCATTACTCTTGGATATTGGTCAGTAACATCTAATAAAGTTTCCAAATTATTTTCGTCATTTGTGATCGGGTTGCGTGACAAAGCATCTACGTGAGTCATTCTATTACCCGGCCTGTATTCTATTGTGCACTGAAATTCTTGTATTAAAAGATACCAACGCGCGATTCGCGGTATTATATCGCGTTTAATAAATGTGGACCGTAAAGCACTGCAATCAGTGACAATTTTAAAGTTTTGACCCAACAAATAGACTCTAAACTTTCTCAAAGAACATACTACGGCCAACGTCTCTAACTCATACGCATGAAAGTTTTTTTCCTCTGGAGAAGTTTGACGACTGTAGAATGCCACGGGCCTAAAAGTATCAGTACTACCCCTTAAACGTTGAAGCAGAATTCCACCAACACCATATTTACTAGCGTCTGTGTGCAATTCCGTTTCCATGCTTGGGTCATAAATTGCCAAAACTGGGCGGTGGATTAATTTTTCCTTGAGTGTTTTGAAAGCTTTCTCTTGTTCGTCTGACCAAATCCAAGCAACATCCCTTTTTAGCAATCTATTTAAGGGCTGCGCAATATGTGCAAAATTCATGATAAATTTGCGAAAATAACCTACAAGCCCAAGAAATTGACGAACAGTGTGAACATTAATTGGGCGAGGAAAGTCTAAAACACTCTGGATTTTTTTATCACCTGGCCTAACACCTAAGGCACTAATTTCATAACCTAAATAATCAATTTTATCTTTTAAGAATTCGCACTTGGATAGGTTAAGAGTTAGATTTGCCTGTTTCAGCAGCTTCAAGACGTGTTCAAGCCTCTCTAAACACTGTTCTACACTTTTCCCATATATCAGTACGTCATCTATATAAGCTGTAGCTTGGCTATACCTAGCTGACCCCAAGACTCTATTCATCATACGTTGAAACACCGCCGGAGCATTTGCCAATCCGAACGGCATTCGATTGAACTCGAACTGTCCGTCCGGAGTGACAAAGGATGTCGGCGGCTTCGAGTGTTCTGAAATTGGAACTTGATAGTACCCAGAAAATAAATCGAGCGTGATGAAAAATGCTTGACCAGAAAGCCTAGAAATTTCGTCTTCTATCACCGGCATCGGATAATGTTCCTTAACGGTCACGGAGTTTAACATCCTATAATCTATGCACATTCTCATTCGCCCATCCTTTTTTTTCACGAGAATCACGGGACTAGCATACTCGGAGGTGGATTCTCGTACAATCCCAGCTTCTAACATCTCACCTACCATTTCCCGTACTTGATCGCGTTCTTTGTGTGATAACCGGTAAGGCCTATAAACAATTGGACGTTTGCTGTTTATTTCGATGTTCATTTCGGTAACGTTAGTACTACCTAGTTCTTTTAAATTTGATGCAAAACAATCCTTAAATTCGTTTAATAATTCTAACAACTTTGATCTATGTTCATCGCTAACATGATCACCAATATGAACCTTACTAATATCAATAAGATCCGTCATTAATTCATCACCCACATTAAATACGCTATTAACTACCTGAACAATGCTGCCGCGACTTATAATCGAGCCTTTATACAAATGACAATATTCCGATGTAGGCATAACATAAACATATACGAAACCATCCTTAAGTGCATAGACACCACCACAAACAACGTATTGAAACGTTGGTTTTCCTATAACCTTACTATTTAATATAATGTGCCCGTTTAACCGTGGTTCAGTATAACCTTTGATAACTGTGGGACCATAAATTTCTAAATTCGCCGCGGAAATAACTTTTACCGTACGATCCTCGTCTATTTCAGCTTTATTGAATGGTATTTCTTGATGTATATCAATAAACTGTAGTGTTGCTGCCGTTTTCAATACGAAGACGTGTGACTGTTCGGTGTAAGTTTGTCCTACTAGCAATGGTACATCTAAAAGTCTATTTTCAACTACCTGACAAACAGCATTAGCACAAACACCATCGATATTAATCTCTACTGTCACCTTTCCTAAAGAATAAACAATGTCATTCCCAAATCCCCTTATTGGGGTACGTACGCAATCACACTCGAGCTTCAAATTTACCAACTCTGATTTGGCTAATAAACAAACCTCGCTTCCAAAATCTATGAAAGCCCTCATAGTAACCCCATTCACTAATACATCCTTATAAAATTTCGAATTAGGATTATCTAACGATATGCACATTGCCTTTTTTGGTGAATTCGTTATCTTACTGTCGCTGTCCTCAAGTTTTGTGGGGCATTTATCAACTTTGTGGCCTACCCTATGACACTGTTTACATCGAATAAGCGGCTTAGGACATTTCCGGTATATATGACCTCGCTCCTTACAGTTGAAACAGAATGCAACGTAATCACCTGCCACATTTCTCCTATCATTGGATTTATCCTGTGTTACAGTTCCGGATCCTAGCCTACCTTTAGCATTAGTATTAGAACGATCGAAGGAATTTGACAATTCCTTGTTGCTCATCAAGAATTGTAACAACTGATCCGGTTGAGAGCATCTTAACGTTAGAGCACTTGATTTCATTGTTCTGTCACTTAGACCATGAATAATACAATCGACCGCACGCTTGCCGACTATATCACACTGGTTCAGTAAAGCCAATTTTTCGTAATAGTAAACTTCTATAGGTTCATGATATTTACTTTTACGCCTAAGCATATCTTCCAAGGACTGGCCATAATTCTGCTCAAAAGGAAAAGCCTGAGACAATTTCTCTTGCCACTCGGCCCATGAAAATAAAATTGAATCTAGGCTTTCATACCATGTCTTGGCCAGTCCTTGCAATTTCTGCATTGAGAAATGGATGGTTGTTTTATCATCCCAACCATAAACGGTGGCACACTCGTTCACTTTTCTTAACCACACATCTACGCGTTGATTTTTCGAAGATGGGTCGAAATCCGGCAAAATGTTTTTATGGTTTTTAACAACGTTACTAGAGTGAGCAAGTGGGCCGACCGCTGACGGTTGGTTTTTAATTGAATTTAAAATATTCATAACATCTTTTGAGGAAAACGTCGGACTGTGATCTCTAACCTTTGTTCTATCACGTGTTGTTGTGGCATCGCGTCGGCTGCTCCGTTCCTGTCGCAACTGATTTTCCAGGGACTGCAGGTGCTCCTGGGCTGCGTCACGTTCCCGTTCAAGTTGTTCAGCTCGGTGGCTCGTACAATTTCGGTGGCTCTGACTGCTGCGTCGCCCAGTTCGGCTGCACTGCGGGCTCCGACTGCGTTCCGATCTTCGACTACGCTGTGGACTTCGACTGCGCTGCGAGCTTCGGCTGTTCTGCTGGCTATGACCACGAGCATCTCTGGTACTGATGCGTCGTCGACTACGGCTGCGACAGCGTCCAGAAGCTTCGACAAGACGCAGTGATCTTCCACGCGAAGGCGTCCTTAAACGCCGTCGCCCTTGCGCCTCATGGTCATGCTCCATAACTGAAACTCGAAATTAAAACAACTATGTATGTGCACAATTTATTATTTTGGAGCGAGCGAGCGAGAACATATTTCTCAAAATATATCTCATAAATATCCTGAAAACAGTAAGGGCAAAAGCAAAAACAACCAACAACTGCACTCCTTTTGTAGCCCATGGTAGCCCTCTTATTATACCCGGTATATTACTAATTATGAATGTTAAACCCGTCCTAAATAAATTAGGTCACGTACTATAACTTCATATAAACATCACGCTATCGGTTAGGTTTATCTAGATAATTTAATATTAACAGCGGTATATTATAATATCAGGGTATAATTATAGTATCAGGGTACAAGAAAAGTTATTTTAAAATGATCGAAAAGTCAGCACCCGATTCAAATTTCAACGATCATGTAAAAGTAAGAACAAAAACGAGTTGGTTTCGAATGGAATATTAAAATATCAAAGCTATGATTACAATTCATAGTATTCAGCCTTAAATATTCTGTACTAGTTTTTTTTTTTTTTTTTTTAAACCGACCCACTAAATGGAAAAAGAATACGTTCCACTTTTAAAATTGTAGGCTTTTATAATGTGAGCACATGTGTACTTACCACTTCTGAAATGTAGTAAAACTCCTCGGGTTGATAACAATACTATTTAATAACTCCAACAACAATACACGAGTATAATATGTAATTACAATTAACCAGTTCAAATAATGATTGTATTATATTCTCTACACAGTTACTAGGCTTGTCTGACCTGTAGTTCCAAAGAGTGTAACAATAATATGGAAGTGTAGTCCGCTCCAAAAACCAAGTGAACGAATCGCTTGCCGGATCGCGCCTTTTTCCTCACCTGTCAACCGTTTCCGTTCGGTGTTGCCACCGAAAATAATTGTTCTAAATAATCACGTAAATTTAGTAAACTCTAAATAAATTAACCTAACACTAGCTAATATATCTCGACTATCCATAATGGGGGGCTTGGGTAGTGAAGGAGACGAGGGCTTGCGTAATCTCCGGGTACGCGTTGTAGATGGCTTGGATTTGGGGCAGGTTGCCGGCGCGTGTAGCGGCAACTAGCTCCTGGGCCATACGTTGGGCTCTGGGGGAAAAGAACGTGGTGAACGTCCCCGAGATGATATTAAATGCATCTAGGGGATTTACCGAGTTCCCTGGTGCGGGTGCTACGGGATGGGTAGCAGGGGGCGCGGCTCTGGCGGCGGGAGCGGCCATGGGCTTAACGGGCTTTGCGGGAGGCGCAATGGGGGGCACTGGGGCGCATAGACGCGGGTCCATTAGCGCGGGGATCCCAGCGGGGTTGGGTTTGGGTGGGCCCAGTGCAGGGAAGGCCTGCATGTGGTTCCCTTGGTTCCACTGGTTCCAGGGGCTAGGTCTCTGGGGACTCAACCTTTCTGGAAGTTTGGAGGAGGGGGCTTCCCTTAATTGGCGAGCGTCGGCGCGCTTCGCCAGTTTCGGGGAGGAGGATTTCGGGGCTTTCGGGCAGCCCCGGTAGTTGGCAGGGTGGCCGGCCTCTCCGCAGAGTACACAGCTAGGTGGCTCTGTGCAGAGGGCTCGGTCTTTGGGACGGGTACAATCCGCTGTTCCGTGATCGCCCAAGCACTTGACGCACCTGGGGGTCGCAAAACAGTGGTGTTGAGAGTGACCGTAAAGCTGGCACCTATGGCACTGGCCAATGTTGCCAGTCTTACGGGGCTTCTCAATTCGGATGCCAGAGAGGCTACAGATAGCCTTCACTTTAAAAATCGGGTGGTGACCCTCGGTGGGAGGGCACACTACGAGCACCATGTCGAATGCCGGGCCACGCCTGGCCCGGTGCATTCTGTGAACCTCGTCAACAGGCACGTTTTGTGCCTCGAGGTCGGCCTTGATGTCCTCGGTGGAGATCTCACAGGGCATCCTCCGGATCACCACCCTGGTTTGGCGCTCCTCAGGCAGTGCGTACGTGTGGTAATTCACGTTACGTGCGGTGAGGAGTTTGGTGAGGTCGCGAAAGTCTCGCGACGTCGGCGTCATGACTTTAATGCCCTGCTGGGTAGAGCGGGCATTAGTAAAATTTATTCTCTGGTCAACACACCACTTTGAGATCTCCGTCCACTTCGCCTTGTCCTGTATAAATACAGGAGGCGGGGGAGGGATCTTTTTGGCGGCTTTGTTGACCGGAGGGGTGGGGGTAATGGCGCAGTGGGCATTTGCGGAGGATGACGCAATCGGGGTAGGGATTGCATCAGCCACGCGGGCCGGAGGGGTGGGGGTAATGGCGGAGGATGACGAAATCGGGCCAGGGATTGCATCAGCCACGCGGGCCGGAGGGGTGGGGATGAGCGCGGCGGCGAGCGCCTGCGGTGACGGGGCATGCGAGGGAGGGGATGATTCTTCTGTCGCAATGAATTTAGCGGCCGGGGCGGCGCTAAATTTGGTCTTTTTACGCTTGCTTCCCTTGCCGTGGGCAACAAGCGTATAGGTGTCAGTGTCCGACGATGGGGAGGTATTCGAGTCTGCTGCTCGAATATCCTCCTCGGCAGAGGGGACCTCTTCGGTGTCCATAGATTCGGACACCTGAGAGCTGGGTACGGGAGTCGATGATCCGGCGGCCACCTGAGACTCTAGGGCATCGCTAAAGGTAGCGATGCTAGTCCCGGCGGCGGATTTTAACGCAGCCTGAGCTTGGTCAGACTGCTTGCGCTTAGACAAGCGAGTAAACAGCGCGATGTACTCGGGGTCGTCGCAAAAAACCGCACAGAGCGAGAAGTAAGCTTCTCGCTCCGCTTGGTTCATCGCGGCGAACTTCGAGCTCATTTTTGCTGGGGAAAACCCTAATCGCTCATCGGAGCGCCTAACATGGTCCTAACAACCCTAATCCCCGGGTGGGTGAACCCGGGGGTGTGTAGCACTCCCTGTCGGGTATAGACAGGGAGGTGTGACCTACTACGTGAGCCCTAAGCTTGTGTACCGTCGCCAATCTTATTGTGCGACGGTGCCCTAACCGGTCAGTGCGGATGGGTATAGAGATACCCTGACCAGTCTAGTGCGGGGGGTATAGAAATACCCGCGGCACTAGTACGCGGCTGTGAAAGCAAAACTGTCACCAGGACTGACGAGGGAAGCCCCCAAGGCCAGTGATCTGGGACCCGTCCAAACTTACGCCTAGCCCTGAAGGGGATAGGCGGGTGCGTTGGGTCAGCACCCACTCGGCTTCGTTGACACCGTGAGGTTTCAACCGAGGACCACGAAACTGTGGATTTACCCAGAAGGGGCCACTACGTTTTAGACGGTTTCCGCTTAAAGAAACAGATTTGTCTTGAAAAAGACAGTTTTATCTAATTTACGATTTAAATAAATTTAAATCGCAAATTACGATGTAGTCGGGCGACTACGAAGCAGCGTTGCACAGCAGACACAACACTAAACTGACTTGCACAGCGGCGGAGTGGTGGGGGCACGAGCGCGGCGGAGCGGCGAGCGCGACAACAACACGTCCGTTCGCGGCGGAGGTCGAGCGTGGAATGAAACTTAAAAATCGAACATGCCTATACTTATAGTTAAAACACATGGGTGCAAGTTGCGCCGACTGCGCCGAGTTATTAAATTTTCATTTATCCAATGACATAACTAATTGAGTTTTAGGTTTTTGCGAACGACTACGAGTCCACCAATCAGAGGCAGGCAAGGGCGTATCGAGGTTTGGACAGGTTTCGACACGTTCTGATTTGACCAAACTTGACTCCGGAATAGATCACAATTACAAAGATTCTTAGTTCTAAATATAATAGAATCAAACTATAACTATACTAACTTATAGGTGCTATTATTTACATTGATCCTACATAGTTACATATTATTACAGTACATAGAATGTATATTATCACATAAGCGATCTATGCTATGGGTGTCCTGTACAATACACATTATTACTTAATCAATCTATGGGCGTCCTGCACAAGATTTGTACAAACACTTTTACACGTCAATGATATTTTTTTTAAACAAGACGAGGTCGGCGACTTATCTGACTGCTCTGAACAGAAAGGCCGAAACAAACTCAGAGGTCACAGTCTCTTTTAAAGTCCATACATAATCTTGGTCAGATCATGTGAAGACTATGTGGATTGGTGTCTGAAGTGGTCTTTTAAGGAAAGAACCACATAGCTTGAGTGGACCTGTCCATTATTTAGGTTATGCTTACTTACATAAATATGTATAGTTACAATGCTGAGTCTAGATCACAGTGGACTATCGGTCGATTCAATTTCTCGGCTTGACTTTAACTCAATTATATTTTTTAAGTACTTTTTGCATTTCCGTCGTACTCTAAGGTAAAATTTAGTTTTTTCTGTGGTTTTTGTACACGATCGAAATAATTGAAGATATGGAAAAACTTAATTATTGTATTGTTTTTATAATTTTTGTGGCGGGTAAGGTTTTTTTTTTTAATGGAAGTTACCTACCCCACATGTAACGGTTGCCAAACCTACTCTAGAGTATTGTACTCTTTTTCTTAAGGGTAGTGTACCTACTTTAAGATCTATAACATTAGGTAATAGAGTACGCTAAAATACTTTTTTACAGAAACTGACGGTTTTGAGTTATTTAGTTTGCGGTTTTTCTATATTTTCCACTGCGAGACTTGCCAGTTATGAGTGTGAAGTAGTGGCGAGAAGACAGGAATAGGGGTTTATGTATACTAATATTATAAAGCTGAAGAAATTGTTTGTTTGAACGCGCTAATCTCAGGAACTACTGGTCCGAATTGAAAAATTCTTGTGTTGGGTAGCCTATTTATTGAGGAAGACTATAGGCTATATAACATCATGCTACAATCAAAAGGAGCGGAGCAGCAACGAAAAATGGACGAAAATTGGCAGGCAATTCGATGCGACGGGAAGGGTCACGGGAGCAATTTGACGCGGACGAAGTCGCGGGCGGAAGCTAGTTGTTGGAACCTTTCGTATCTGGTTGTCGAGGGGTGTAAATGAAATGCCGGAGTCCAATATAAAGTATATTACTAGAACAGGAGTTATGTTACAGTGGCGTTCCTTACAATATCTGTTAGTACACAAGTTAACGTTAGGGCGCGGCGGAGACGACTGGCCGCTCGACCTGTATGCGCGGGGCTTATTGCAAATTGCCTCGTTTGCATTGTTGCTACTGTAGTTCCTACATACCTCCCCCCATTAACAAAAATGTGCCTTTACTTATTATTTATTTAAAACGTTAAGGGTAGTCACCATGGCAAAGTACTCTGCTATAAAAATAATTGATCACCCTATTTGAGTCGACAGTATTTGCCATGATGACGCCACGCTACAATGAAACACATTCACACAATACTTTTTGCACGCAGGCACTGTTATCCAATTTGCATTATTGCTAATCTATTGTTACACACTACTTATACTTATACACTTTCATTGTTAATACATACATATTATATTATGTTACCGAGAACTATTGTTATCGAAGACATTTCCTGTAATACAATATTTCTGTACAAATACTGTTGTTTTACTTATTAAATACACTTTGTTATTACGCGTATGAAGCCTGCGGTATGGTAGCCTGCTGGGCCGCTGTGATTGCGGGTCCCTCTGACCACAATGATGTCAGTTCCTTTCTTACCCACTTCCTAGCGCTGGAACAACATTGTTTTCCACATAAACAAATGCACATGGTCACCAAAGCCATACCGATCACCATTATCATTATACCATAGTTTTCCAATTTGTTCTGTATATCGCTGAATTGCTTTGCATTATTAGTTCCCTGCTGAGCTATAACAATTTCTTCGTTTTTAGTGTTGTAATTTCCCATTGTATTTAATTATGACTTAATTGTTGCTACGCTTTGTGTGCAGTTGCTTCTTTGACTGAAAATGTTCTGCGCACTATTTGGTACAATGTATTTTGACCCTATTACTTGTTCTACGGCAGCAAAAATCGCACCGTTGGCTTTACACGCCGACCACTGCGTGTGGTCAAACCAATAGGCGGAAGCGATTTATCGTCATCTTTATTATTATCATTGTTTTCTGGTTGTTTGTGCAAATTATCCGCGTCATGATTCTGCTCGTTTTCTTGTAGTATATACGCTGGTTTTAATCTATCTATTGATAAGTCGCTTTCTCTATTTGGTAACTTAACTCTAAAAACCTTATCATTTCTACTTATAACTCTATATGGGCCGTCATAGGTAGGACTAAGTGATTTTTTCATTAAGTCGTTCCTTATGAATACATGAGTACACGACTTTAAATCTTTACTTACAAAAACCTTTCGTGAATCGCTATTCGCTCGTGATGTGGGTCTTAGCTTGTTTATTGCTTGGCGTAGCTGTCCTACATATGTGCTGGGGTCGTTGTCTTGTTGGTTTCTCGCGTGGAAGAAATCGCCCGGCAACCTAACTGTTTCCCCATATACCATCTCTGCAGCACTGAAACCCGAGTCACTTCTACAGGCTGCACGGAGTCCTAGCATAACTGTTTGCAGTTCGTCAACCCAATCCATGCTTTGTGTCAAACGTGCTGTTAATGCGCTTTTTAATGAACGATGCCACCTTTCTACTAACCCGTTGCTCTGCGGGTGATACGGAGTTGTCCTAATTCTTTGAATGCCTAACCATTTCATGAGACTGTTAAAAAGGTCGCTTTCAAATTGTCTGCCCTGGTCGGTCGTTATTCTACTTGGACAACCGAACCTGCATATCCAGTGCTCGTAAATGACCCTGGAGACCGTATCAGCTGTAATGTCTGAGACTGGAATAGCCTCTGGCCAACGCGTGAAACGGTCTATAATAGTTATGCAATAACGCTGTCCGTACTTTGACGTGGGCAAAGGGCCTACAATGTCTGTGTGTATGTGTTCGAACCTGTTACATGGCGGAAAACTACCTGTATTTGAAACTGTATGCCTATTAACTTTTGCCTTCTGACACTGAATACATGCTCTAGTCCATTGGTTAATTTCTTTATTCATGCCTGGCCAGAAGTATCTCTGTGCGATCATCTTACGTGTAGTGCGGACACCTGGATGACTATTGTTATGTATGTTTCCGAACACTTTTTTTTTAAATTCGTCTGTTATAAAAGGTCTGGCAGTACCGGTTGATACCTCGCAATATATTTGCTTATCAGTTTCCGGCGTCCCTACGTGTCTGAATGCCAACCTTTTGCTGACGTTACTACCTACCGTAACCCGATCACGCGCCTGCGCTTGAGCCAATTCGTCGAAATTGAGTACCGTTGGACAAACAATTGTCTCCACCCGTGATAACGCGTCTGCAACTGTATTATCTTGGCCCTTTACATATTGTATGTCGCTGGTAAACTCGCTAATATACAATAATTGTCTGGCCCTTCTTGGTATTTCCTTATCGTTACCTACTTTTGTGAATGCATATGTTAATGGTTTATGGTCTGTGTAAATGGTAATTTGTCGTCCCTCAATCAAATTGCGGAAATGAACCATGGCCATGTAAATTGCTGCTAACTCTTTGTCATACGTACTATACTTCTTTTGTGCCTGTGATAACTGTTTGGAGAAAAATCCTACTGGTCTCCACTTGCCGCCTAGTTTTTGTTGTAAAACTGCCCCTACGCATGTATCCGATGCGTCAGTCATTATTGACAAAGGCGCGTCAGCACTTGGGTGAAACAATGTAGTCGCTTCTTTAATGCTGACTTTACATTGTTCGAACGCGTCTATACTATTGCTATCCCACGGTATTTTTGTTTTGTCCCTTTTCTTGGCATTGTGTAAAAACTTATTAAGTACTGCTTGATGTTCAACTGCGTGTGGTAAATGCGACCTATAAAAATTTACCATTCCTAAAAAACGACGAAGTTGTTCTACTGTCTCTGGTCTCGGATAGTCTGTTATCGCTTTAACTTTGTCTGTTAATGGTTTGATTCCCGTCTGCGTTACTTCGAATCCTAGAAATTCTATTTTTGCTTGCCCGAATTCGCTTTTACTCAAATTTATCGTTATGCCCACTTCACTGAAACGTTTAAACAGCAAACGAATATGCTCTTTGTGTATTGTTTCGTTGTCTGAGGCTACAATTACGTCATCTATGTAACAGAACAGCGCTGACTTGCCATTTGCGTTATCTATGCGTTCTATCCCTCTGAGTACCTGTTGGTCCATGAATCGCTGAAACGTTTGGGCCGCATTCCTTAATCCGAACGTCATGCGTGGGAATTCCCAGAGACCGAACGGGGTTGCTATAGCAGTTTTTTCTATATCCTCCGCGGATACTGCGATATTATGGTAGGCTCTATTTAAATCGCATCGCGAAAACCAAGCTTTACCTGCTAAAATGTATGTGAAATCATTTACCCTTGGAATGGGATAACGATCTGGCTTTGTTATCGCGTTTAACGCTCTATAATCTCCGCATGGGCGCAGTTGTCCATCCTTTTTTGGTACCACGTGCAATGGACTAGACCACTCTCCTTGTGATGGCCTACATATTCCTAACTCGTGCATTAAATGAAATTCGTCCCTTACCTTATTGTAGCGATCGGGCGGTAGTGGCCTTGGACGCGCGTGTACCGGGGCGCCGTTTGTTATGATGCGATGCTCCACTGCGTGCGCTGGCGGTTGCTTAAACGACATCGGTTTTGTGATCTCTGCGAATTCCTCCAGCAATTCACGATAAGGATTACACTCCTGTATACTTTTAACTGACGCCTCATCATACCGTATGATCGACCCACTTGACCTTAAATTAGTTTCACTGTCTATTAGTCTCTTATTATGTAAATCTACCACTAACTTGTGCGCCTCAATGAAATCTGCGCCCAAAATTGCTTGCTTGACATCGCTCACAATAAAGGGCCATTTAAAAACTCGGCGCAGGCCTAAATTAAGTTCTAGAGTTTTTAGTCCATATGTCTTGATCTCTGTGTTATTTGCTGCGTACAGCTTGTATCCGCTTACGTGACGCACATAATTTCTAACACTGTTCACTGGTAACACCGATACATTAGCACCTGTATCCACGAGGAAGTTGATTCTTGACTTCCTGTCTATTACGCATAAACGATGGTTCCCCGTTGTTGCAGCGCAGTCGCCCAGGGAGCACGATTGCACTGCACTCAGTTTTCCGCCCTCGAATTCTCTTTCCAGTTGCATGGTTTTGTGCATCTCCTTGCTTCCTTACCGTATGCATAATGGTAGCTGCACAGCCACTCGGGACTCTCCGGAGTGCGACGTGGACCTCTCGATCTTGACTGTGGTCTGCGCCAGTTTCCGCGATTTCCGCGTCCCCTGCTACGTCCGCGTATTTCATTCACTTCCCGCCGTAGTTCCTGCAATTCCGTAGTAAATCCGTTCATTACGGTCGCCATGTCCGTTGTTGCCGTGGTCGCCGTTGAAGCTATGGTGGCCACCTCTGTACTGTTTAAATTTTCCATGATTTTATCTGCCATTTCCGCGAGCTTTTCCGTTTTTTGGTCCTGGCACACCGACAGAACGGCCTTCAATGGTCCAGGCAGGCGCGAAATCCACAGCCGTTGTAAGGCCTCTGTTGGTACTTCTGTGTTTTGCGCCAACTCCGACATACGCCGTAGTAGATGTGACGGGCGTTGTGATCCTAGCTCCATTTCTCCGACTAATTTTTGGAATTGTCTCTCAGCGCTCTCTTCGTAGGCCGTTAACAATCTTTGTTTCACGGCACCATACTTGTTATCGGTAGGGGGCTTAAAAATTAAATCGCTAACCTGCTGTAACGCGTCTCTGGTCAGTCTTGAAATGACCAAATGGAATTTTGCTGCGTCCCCTTGTTTCTGAGGTTCCATGGCGGACTCGAATTGTGCAAACCACAACCGAGGCATGTCCGTCCAAAACTGCGGAATCCTGTCCGTTACGTTTATGCTGGCCAGTTGAGCTACCGGTGGTGGTGGTGGTTGACTCATGCTGGAGAACCCTTGAAATTCCCGCCGATAGGTTCCAAGTCAACGGGGAGTCGCCTTCCGCGCAGCCGCACAATATCACTACCGCGATTTACTTCCCCACAACCAGGACCTTGAGATCACGTCGGGGTCACCAATGTTGGAACCTTTCGTATCTGGTTGTCGAGGGGTGTAAATGAAATGCCGGAGTCCAATATAAAGTATATTACTAGAACAGGAGTTATGTTACAGTGGCGTTCCTTACAATATCTGTTAGTACACAAGTTAACGTTAGGGCGCGGCGGAGACGACTGGCCGCTCGACCTGTATGCGCGGGGCTTATTGCAAATTGCCTCGTTTGCATTGTTGCTACTGTAGTTCCTACACTAGTATTTACTAAAATGATCTTCTGATCTTATATTAACGTAGAATTAGGATATTCGGAGTTCATCAATTCTTGTAAAATCAATAAAAAATAATTTTGAGGTTCAGAAAAAAAAAATTAATATTCATCTGCTTTCAGTGTTGTTATCAAAATTAGAAGCCAAAACGTTGCCCCGAGCAGCTATAAACCACAGAACGTTACATCACTTCCTACACTCACCGTTACAAATGAGAGAAAGGAATTTAAAGAAAGAAAAATATGAGAACACTAATGTACGTAAATCTAATGGACATACAATACCAATATACTTAATAATGAGCCCTAAAGGTAGTCAGAGAACTGCGAATGATATTCCGACGAAATTGGAAAACTTATTCGATAGTAACGGTATGATTTATATTACAAATCCTAGGGCGGTTAAGTATGAAACGTCTGTCGATTCGGTTCCGGACAATAGGGGGGGCAGAAGGCATTCCATCCGTAATCTATCAAAGAAAGCTGACAAAGCGCTGAGAACTTTTATGAATCAGGAGCTGAACAAGCAGATAGTCGCGAAGAATACAGAGAGGCGAATAATGGAAAAACACGATAAGGAATACAATTTCAATGACTTGGTGTTGTAAAATAAATTAGTTGAAGTTTTACGTTTTTTATTTTAAGTGTTTTAATTGATTTCTTACTTGAATTTGCTTACTTATCAGGCTAAAGACGTCCAGAGCTGGACTTAGGCCTCTCCCACTTTGGAGTGGTTTTTCATAATCGCCACGCTTGGCAGGCGGCGGGTTGATGACAGGCGCGGTCCGAGGGGGAGAGGGTCCTAGGGGTCATGACCCCCCCAAAGACAGTCATGCTGCCGAAACCCTGAACGATTTGCCTGTCTTACTATCTTAAAATGGTTCTCACTTGAGCCACGGAGACTCCGATGGACATTTGCAAAAAGATTATAACCCGGGACATCATGCTGATCAGTAGCGCTTGCGACTACTAGACCAAAGAAGATGTACCTTTCTAAAAATATTCTTCAGTACTCATGGTGACCCCCCCCCCAAAATGTTAGACTGCGACCGCGCCTGGTTGATGATCGCAGTAGGGTGGTAAATGCATAGAGAACACTGCTGCCCTTTCTCTAGTAAATCCCTTAGTCGCCTCTTACGACACCCACGGGAAGAAATGGGATGTTGCTATTCTTAATTCATAAATATAGATAGTTCAATTCACGATGACGCGCCCCTCTACGCCCCTTTCCTTTGTTTTTAACCGCTGTCAGTACAATTGTCAAAGAGTGGGGAGGTTCTTCATGGATTGAACTATCTATACAGGGTTTAACAGAATAAACGCAAGATCTCAAGGCAAATTCTCGAAATTCAAAATCTCGTTGCAGTGTCATCTCGGCTACAAACAAATGTCAAAAACTTGTCAAAAATGTATGGAATCTCGCGGTATTTTTGACAAATGGAGACACATCAGACTGTGAACGTTCTTAAAATTACGCGAATTGCCCTCTGCACGCGTAGCATGACCACCGTAGAAATGGGTTTTGTCTATTCTTGGTAGAATAGAGATAGAATTGTCATGTAGCATAAAACGGTACAAATCTTTCTACAATCTTTAATTCTGTCTTTAATCTTTCTACAATCTGTGATTTTATCTATTCTTCCGTCGACAAAAGCCATTTCTTCGGTGGTCATGCTACGCGTGCTGGAAGTAGTTTGTTACATAGGTACTCTAATTGAGGTGTATCGGCTCTTGCGTTAATTATGTTACACGTTGTATAACTACGCTAGTAATGGACCCAGGAGGGAGATGTTCTTCAGTAAGGTCAAGTGCGTAGTACTCGCAACCGGCGTGTGTGTATGACCAGATGTATGAACTTAAACGAGGCAAAATGAGTATGTAAGGATCGTTGCAGGTGGCGTTCTGTAGTTTCTGCCTACCCCCATGGCAAGAGGGAATGCATTTATGTGTGTAAAAGTAACTGGTGATGCTGGTGAATTGAGACAAGAATTAAAACAGCCTTCCCATTATTAACTTTATTAAGAAAATTCTATGCAATCTATCGTCTACGATTTTAGTACTAACACATATTAATATCACATTAAAAATAGTCCTGGCAACACAGACGAAAATCGTTATTCTTAATTTCGTAAAAAAAAATCTAAGATTCAAATTAGGAACATGTCGTGAACTCGTGAGGAAAGAAGTGAGTATGAATGTGTGTATAGATGGATATATATTTGAAAAGATAAGACAAAAGAAACGATGGATGGACTGTGTGAATTTGATATGGATAGAAAGAGTGTGACTACTGAGATGACGACTAATAGAGAAGTTTAGGAGATGTTGCGCCGACCCCAAATAAATTTAGGGTAAGGGCAGCAGAAAAATGTATTTATTTCAAATAAAAAGTAAGTATACACGATTTTTTATTTCTTTGAAGGCCTATTATTATCTGTATTTTATCTGTGTTACCAATATTCGCAAATAAAAACGCGGCACTGCCGGCGTTTAGTTCATTGTTTTTTTGTTCACATTCAAATAAATATTACAAGTGCATTTTTAACAATCAGAGTCATTATTATTTTACAACAGAAAGGGACGCCAGCACATCAAGCTACTGCCATGGCCGCGAGATTAGTTCGAAAGAATCACCGTGGCCCTAGCACAGGCAACTGAAGGAACACGGGTGGGTTTTAGTCAGTAAAAGTATGACACGCCCTTCCGCTCCACCCAGAGCGGGAGACGTCATTCAATGAATTCCCATCCACAAAAAAAAGCACAACAAGCTACCCGCAACTGTCAAATTTCCCAAACAATCTTGTAAAGTTGAAAACCTATTAAAGAAATTTGACAGATTGCAGTAGCTTTGTGTGCTGGTGTCTGTACCACAGCCTTTCATTTGATCACACCTTCCCGGCACACGCTGTATATTCAAATACATAATTGATCAATAGATTGAGAATTATAAATAAAATAATAGTTAGAAATTTCATCCATACATTTATAACTATAGTTGAAAATACTACTAATAATTATTTTTTAAATAAGTATAATTTTCGGTATGACATTGGTAACTTCATATTTTTTAAATGATTCGAAATTCTATTAAAAAAATAAAAACAATTTAATAAGGTTTAAACAAAGTCCTACTTACATTTTTCAACAATTTCATAGCCTTTTTTATTTCATTACTAGTTTATTATAGAATAATTGAAAATTCATAGTTATTTCGAGCGAAGGTTTTTTATGATTTAATATATTTAATTTTATGATACATATTATTTATTATAAACAAAATAAAATAAATTAACAGCCTTTTTAAACACATTTCGATATCAAATTTATACAGTCAAATAATATTCACAAAATCCATTTAATCTTTCTTGTTTTTGACTAGTGTTTTAAGAGTACATAAAAAGCATTGCTCTCCTTTCGACCACACCGCGGTCGGGTAAGCCTTGTCTTGTTCTCTTAAGCGAGAATTAGGGCGAATTCCATTGAATGAAACTAAACGTGATCAACTTATCTAAACTGAGTGGCCCCCCTTGGTCTCGAAGTCGCAAGCGCGTTCCGTAGAAAAATCCAATACACCCTGTATTGGATTTTTCTATTATGAATTTGTCAGTAACAGCTCGGAGTTTGAGAGCTGGCGGTGTGATACCCCCGTGCCTCGGAAAGCACCGTTGGTCTTGCGCCTGATCTCTCTCCGGTCGTGTCGGATTGCCGTCCCATCGGACTATGAGAGTGCATCTGTTTCTGGGCACACTTGCGCACTATATCTCCCGCGGCTAGTCTCTGTTGGTGTGGTACTCCCTGGCCGCGCCACAGTGGAAATTTTAAAAAACATGTTTTTAGATAAATTGTACCAATTTTGTACTATACGGTACGTGTAATAAAAAAAATTGTACCTCAACGAATACTGAAATATAACGAAGTTTTGGTGGCGCGGCTGAAGAGTATACTCTCTGGCCGCGCCACCACGGTTTTTGGAAACTATTAGGCGTACCCGGACATATGGTGCACTAAAAAATTGTACGGAAATTGTTCTTTTCCGTACGCTACAAAGAGATTCGAAAATGTAATTACTTTAGAAATTATAGCCTTGCCTTGGTGGCGCGGCCAGGGAGTATACTCTCCAGCCGCGCCACCAAAACTTCATCATATTTCAGTATTCGTTGAGGTACAATTTTTTTTATTACACGTACCGTATAGTACAAAATTGGTACAATTTATCTAAAAACATGTTTTTTAAAATTTCCACTGTGGCGCGGCCAGGGAGTACCACACTCTCTGTTGATATTGGCCGCCATATTTCCAAAATATGGTCCGCAGAACTATTTTAAAAACCGAATTCAGAGCTGTCATTATTGACACTGACAGCTCTTTAACGCGCTCTAAACGTCCTGATCGCGTTTAGTTTCATCTGAGAAATTCCACCATAGGCTAAGAATGGTTCGTTTTTTTAATCACTAACTGTCACCGTTTTCATAGCTTTTAAGATGTTATTAGTAAAGTCAAGTTTATTTAGCTAATAAGTACTGTTTTTTTAATAGAGTAACATTTATACAGGGTAAAATTAAATTATCTTCTTTTTTCTTTTTATTTTGTTTAACCCATTTATGACCGCTGTACTTAACTATTAAACATAAAAAATTAATAAGACTAACATATTTCTTTGATTTAAAATCAACATACGGTAAAATTAAAAGTGGGTAGTTAATTTTTTTTGTGACAGGTATTCACTCGAACTTGCAATTTTTGAGATAACACAGGCAAGTCTTTTCTGTTACTTTTTTTTAAAATTCAGTATGTAAACATCATGTAACGTGCAAAATATTGTGACATATTCTTGGGTCCAACAAGTAAAGACCTAAAAAAAATTCGTATACATTTTTTTTCCCTGTTTGTAATGTGCAAAATATTTTGAGATATATTCTTGTAGAGAAAATAAAGACGAAAAAAATTTTTTTTTTCATTTTACTATTTCTTACTACCTCATTCATTATAAAAATGATTTGAAACAGTAACGTTTTTAACTTAGATTTCGCCATTAATGGGTCAAGGAAAATTAATTTGACCCTGTCTAAATATTTGTCAAATTATGAAAAGAGTCAATTTCATGTCGGTGAAGTTTTTCTAGTTCATTTGACTTTGTTTATTAAAGTGACTATATTTTTAGTAAGTACAAGCTAACATAGGATGTTTCTAAAATTTAAAGCCAGCTTAAAAACTTATCCTATGATAAAATGATTATTAGACATTATGCAGAAGAATATTTGGTACAAATTACAAATTAGTGGAGTATTCAAAGATTTACCATCTAAAATCTAGGTCACCGTATTTTTCATTTTTTTCGTGTTTTTTTTTTTATTATGTCGTCTAATATCTAATCTAGATTAAAATTGTGCACAATCTGATAGACACCGACTAAAAACTAAATTAAACAGTTAAAAAAAAAATGGAGAAAATTATGGACAATAAAATTGTCATCCATTTTTATTTTTTTTGATGCCAGTTGGAAAAAAAAAGATAATAATAATTTTAGCTTTAATTTAGTTGATGCCATCGAGAATCTGCGCTAATGTTATATTCGTGAACACACATAAAACATTTCATGTCAGATATTATAAATATTGTTCAGATATATGAGATATGTTGGGCCCAATGTTGGACAAACAGCTGATGTTGGCTCAGATGATTTTATCACTCCAAATACCAGCAAATTATCTGAAACAAATAAAACGGAATCTTAGACATTAAACTCAGCTGAATAAAACTGAGATGTTTTCACTCTGAATGAAAATTGCTTTCATATTGACAATACACCATCTGCCTGGCGTCTCCAACTATATTGGGGTCAGCTTCCAGTCTAACCTGATGCAGCTGAATTCGTAGATTATTTTACACTTTTATACTTTGTGAATGTGAGAACGTTGTAGGCCTTGTAGACTGTAGACAATTTTCTATCTTATTCAGTACCATGTAGACAGACAGGCCTACACCGTCCTCCCATACCTATTAAGACTGTAATTTGAAACCATTGTAAAAAACAATTATTTTTAAAAGAGTAACCGTGGAGTTTCTTGCCGGCTGTTCTCCATAGCAATCAACTATTTGGAACCGTGCACCTAGCTTCTGACGTTTCATAAGTGCCCATGTAGGTTTATGTGAAATAAAAATATTATGGTTTGATTTGATTTATCCTACTATCGATTTTAAAAATCTGAAAGATTATAAGTTTGTTACTCAAATTGAGTATGAATATCGATGGCTATAAGAGTACAGGGAGACCAAAGAAATAATGGATGGACTGTGTGAATTATGATATGGATAGAAAACGGGTGACTACTGAGATGACGACTGATAGAAAAGTGTGGAAGAAAAAGACATGTTGCTCCGACCGCGAATAAATAGGGATAAGGGCGGGTGAATGAAGATGATGTTTGTTACTCGAATCACGCAAAAACGGCTGAACGGATTGGAATGAAATGTGACACAGAGATAGATTAACACATAAATGATACTTTTATCCCAGTAGTCGGTTCCCGTAGGATAACTTTAGATCTCCACGCGGGCGAAAACACTGACAAAAGATTTAATAAACATTGGTGGCCATTATAGAGGAAAAAATTTAACCAGTGCGCAAATTTTTTTTTTGGTGGTTCAGTATCAGTAACAAATCACATTTCAATTATTTTTTCAATACTTTTTTTATTTTTTTATCCGACCTTAAATCAGTAAACTGTGGACACCGTACATATTTCGTAATATGATATTGACAATAATAATAGGTCAGTAACCGCGCGCGCGCGTAGGTACTTCGAACTTCTTAGAATTTTGAACGATCGAACAGCTGGTCGGTCGTTCAACATCGCCGCCGCGCCGGCGCCGCGCGTAAGTTATCATAAAAACCAGTTTCAAAATAAACATTTTTTGTTAACGATAACTTAATTTTTTTGTACTAAGATACATCAAAATAAAAATTGCACGGTTATTATAATTCGTTTAAGTTTCATTTGTTAAAATTTGCGCATTGGATAAAAACTTATCCTGTATAATAAACAAAATATCTTTCGATGTTTGATTGTTTGTTACTCAATCACGCAAAAACGGCTGAACGAATTCGGTTGCAATTTGACGCACAGATAGTTCATAACCTGGATTAACACACAGTACAATTTTTATCCTGGTAGTAAGTTCCCGTGTGATAATTTCCAACCTCATAGCGAACGAAGCCGCTGGCAAAAGCAAGTGGGCTGATCTCTACCTCTATACTTATATTATAAAGCTGACGAGTTTGTTTGGTTGAACGCGATAATCTCAGGGACCCCTGGTTCGAATAGAAAAATTATTTTAGTGTTTGGTGGCCCAATTATCGAGGAAGGCTATAGGCTATATAAAATCAAGCTAGGTGTTCCTCAAGAGCCGAGCAAAAAGAAAAAAAGTCACATATACAAAGACCTCAAACGGGCAGGCGATTCAATGCGACGGACGGGGAGGGTCGGGGGAGCAAGTAGGCAAGGGCGAGGTAGAAGCTAGTAATAAAATAAACTTACGTGACCATGGCGATCATTCGGCAACTTTCCGGCAGTTGGGGCATGTCTGCTTTTCTTGTAGCCAGGGCATGATGCAATCCGTGTGAAAATTATGAGCGCACGGCAGTGAAGTCACGTCCTGGTTGCGCAGCATTACGTCGAAGCAGATGGAACACTCTTCCAGGGTCCATGAGCGTTCACGACTGTAAAAATAATACAACATCATCATTATTACTGGCCTGTTAGTCTAGTGGTTAGTGACCCTGACTGCTAAGACCGAGGTCGTGGGTTCGATTCCCAACCAGGACAAATCTTTGTGTGATGAGCACAATCATTTGTTCTGTGTCTGGGTTTAACTTATCTATAATATGTATGTATTTAGAAATATATAAGTATGTTTATCAGTTGTCTGGTTACCATAGTACAGGCTCTGCCTAGTTTGGGATCAGATAACGTTGTGTTGGTTGTCCTAAGATATTTATTTTTTATTTATTTATTTCAGCCGAAAGACTTCAATTGCTGGACAGATGTCTTTGGAGGGGTTTTGTCACTATCGCCACGCTTGGCAGGCGGGTTGGCGATCGCAGTATGGTGGCAAAATGCATAGAGAACGCTGCTGCCCATTCTCTAGTAAGTTCCTTAATCGCCTCTTACAACAGTCACGAGAAGAAATGGCATGGTGCTATCCGTGCTATTGTTTACGCCCGGCACCACTCGGAAATTAATACAATATCCATCAATACTTGGGTTTTTTAAGTCAATATTCATACAGACGTAGAAAAATCGCTGCGGGGTTTTCCGCGCACGGGATTTTGAACTGTCGGTGTTGAACCGAACATTGAGAATCCAATAAAGTAGATCTCAGCCCGTCGAAAATCTAACAGTGTGTTTTGCTGTACGATTTTCAACTCTACGCGCTAAGCAATGCGCCTGCCAGGGTCGCGAGATTTTTTCGATAGAATTACCGTGGCTCTGGTACAGTTAACTGAAGGAACAGGGGTGGGTTTTAGTCAGTAAAAATCTGACACGCCCTCCCGCTCCGCCCAGAGCGGGAGACATCATTTAATGATTTCTCACCCACAAAAACAAAACCCTAAGCAGTGAAAAAAGCCCGCCTCGATTTCATTACGTCCGTGGTATCGTCAGCAAACTTGGCTAAGCGCCACGCAAAACAGGTTAAGCAAACATCAACACAGTGGGTCTTAAAATAAAGTCAAAAATAAATAACTTCAGTAACGCTCCTCTGTCCGCTTATAAGCGCTCTGGGATTAAACGAAGATCCATTTTCAACTTTATTTATACAATTGTAAAGTTAGAAATCTTTTAAAATACAATAATGAAAAGAAAAAAAGTTATGAGATACTTAAATTATATTACGTAGACATTCCTAATGTTTAAACAGAGACGAAATAAACAAAAATAAACGAGAAATGAAACCAAAAAATTTTTTGTTAACCGAATTTCGTTGAAAACTTTAAATTTCACGTACGCACGGCAACAAATCAAGTTTTACATTTCCAGTATAAACTGACTTCTCACTGTACGAAAAACATAATACAATGCGAGGTCAGCTAAAACTGGAAATGTATACCTTGACATGTGTGTGTACAGTCTGGCCACCAAACGATAACAATCGTTTACTTACACAAATGTTACAGTTTTTGGAAATTCGTAAAAAGTAACGAAATTCTACGTAAAATTACAAAACAGCTGAGCGACACGGTTCTCTGACCGATTACAGATATGGGCCTTCGCCCATAGACGGATGAAATTGTTCCACTTTGTTCAATGGTTTTCAACATCGATATTATGGAGTTTCTTGCCGGCTCTTCTCCATAGGAATCAACTATTTGGAACCGTGCACCTAGCTTCTGTCGTTTCATAAGAGGCCATCCATAAATTACGTCACACGTTAAGGGGGAGGGGGGGTTGACGCAGTGTGACATTGTGTGACATGGGGGTGGGAGGGGTCCTAAATTTCGTGACGTCACGTTTCAAAATCTATTTTAATCTAAGTGTTAAGTAAAACACGACCTTTGAACTACTAACGAAAAGCTCAAAAACATTTGCAACTCTATCTGTAGAGACATAAGGTTCAAATTTCTTGCAATGGTTGATCAGATGTTGATTTAAAAAAAAAACATTTAAATTGAAATAAAACTAACTTCGGAACTGCTGGTTTAATTCAATAATTATTTTTAGATGTAAAATATGTGACGTCACACTAGGGAGGGGGGGAGGTCTCGAAAATGTGACCAGCTGTGACAAGGACGGGGGAGGGGGTCAAAAATCATGAAATTCGTGTGACGTAATTTATGGATGGCCCCTAAGTGCTCATGTAGGTTTATATGAAAAAAATATATTATGATTTTGATACCTAAAACGTGATTCATGTGACATTTCCAGCTAATTTCATTTGGCCCTATTTACTTAACAGTGTAAACTATACGTACCTAACTATGTTATACGCAACCATGCTTATCGAACTACAAATACAGTTAAGCATACATTAATTAATATTAATTACTTCGTCACACATAAATACCTACACACTTCGTAAAATTAAGGTAACTGCAATCTAAATTGGAAGTGGTTAAGCAAAAAGGATTCAATCCACAACACAACTTGATCAAAATATGAGTTAAGTGCACCAAACTCCTGCCAGGGTCGCGAGGTCAGTTCGAAAGAGGTACCGTGGCCCTGACATATGGGCAACTGAAGGAACACGGGTGGGTTTTAGTCAGTAAAAGTCTGACACGCCCTTCCGCGCCACCCAGAGCGGGAGACATCATTATTTTGATGATTTCCCACCCACAAAAAAAAAAAAAACAAAAACCGGCCAAGTGCGAGTCGGACTCGCGCACCGAGGGTTCCGTACAAACCTGCAGGTATTCACGGTTTATACATAAGGTTTATGTTTATGAAATTAAATGTTTTTTTTTTTTAATTTGAGTTGATTGAATGAAAGGTAAATTGCGGTTTACGATTTATGACGTATTAAAAAAAAACTAGTTACTAGATCTCGTTCAAACCAATTTTCGGTGGAAGTTTACATAGTAATGTACATGACCTGAATGCAGATCTCCTCAATAAACTTGACCGCCTTCTGAATAACTGCATTCGATTCGTTTTCAATCTTCGTAAGTATGATCACGTGTCCGCCCACCGGTTGCTTTTAAATTGGTTACCCATTCGTCAGCGCAGAGAGTTGAGGGCTCTATCAATGTTGTTTTCTATACTTGACAAACCTACTTCTCCTTCTTACCTGACTTCCCAGGTTCAGTACTTATGCTCTGCGCATAATAAAAATCTTCGGTCCACCAACAATCGTCTTCTACGATGTCCTTCTCACCGCTCTGGTTTCATTTACTCTTCTTTCTTTGTCCAAGCGGTCTTTCTTTGGAATGCGCTCCCTCTGAACATCAGGATGGCAACCAGTCGGTTATCATTTAAAGTGAAAGTACGTGAGCATATTCGCAAGAAGTTGGCAGAATCATCCCAGCGCTGATTTGCTGGATTCGATTTCTTCTCTACCTATCGTTATATCTCCAGACAAAGTTTTTTTTCGTTATATATATATATATACATATGTATGTATTTGTATCTATGTATTTAATATTCTTCCTTTTTCGAGTTATCTATCCCGTATGTTGCACCTGCCATGTTTTTCTCTGCATCACCCTAAGGTTGACTGGTAGAAAATGCCTCAGGCATTAAGTCCGCCTTTGTACAGTAGTTTTACTTGTGCATAAAGTTTTAATAAATAAATAAATATTTTTTTTAGTTTTATCATTCTCTTATTTTAGAAGTTACAGGGGGGGGGGGGGGGGACACATTTTACCACTTTGGAAGTGTCTCTCGCGCAAACCATTCAGGTTAGAAAAAAGTGATATTAGAAACCTCAATATCATTTTTGAAGACCTATCCATAGATACCCCACACGAATAGGTTTGATGAAAAAAAAATTGTTGAGTTTCAGTTCTAATTATGGGGAACCCCAAAATTTATTGTTTTTTTTTCTATTTTTGTGTGAGAATCTTAATGCGGATCACAGAATACATCTACTTACCAAGTTTCAACAGCATAGCTCTTATAGTTTCGGAAAAAAGTGGCTGTGACATACACGGACAGACAGACAGACATGACGAATCTATAAGGGTTCCGTTTTTTGCCATTTGGCAACGGAACCCTAAAAAGTGCACCAAACTGATTCAAATTATACATACTACGGGTCAGTAAAAACGATCTAGCTAAAAATATGTTTTGTTGCTATCCTGGTAACCCTGGCAAGGATAATTGCACAAAATTATGAAATTATTGTATTGTCATCGGACCTCGATAAGTCTACAAAGTTTATATAAAATCTAACCGTTTGAAGTGAGTAAAAATCAAGTCCAAAGGAGTCGGTTACCAACATACAGGTGAAGTTAATAACAGCGTGTTAATATACCACTGACAAAAATAAAAAAAAACTTTTTTACAAAAAAGGTTTGTCTTAGGATCTGTATTTATGGTTTTTTTGCCACCGACTTCCGAAATTAAAGTTATTTTTCACTTTATAGTGTTTTAAGGAAGTCGGTTGTTTTTTTTTTTGTAAAAAAAGTTTTTATTTTTACATTTTTAGTTGTGGTATTCACCCTGCACTAATTCCAAACAAACAATGCATATTTATGCGATAGCAGAAATCGCGGTTGATTTCCTGTCATTTTTTAAAGAGTTCCGGTGTCTGTCTCCCGAATTCATCATCAGATCTATATGAAAATTATATGGGACCATTTCGGAATAAACCCCTTTCGAACAAAAAAAGAATTTTGCAAATCCGTCTATATATGTATAACGGAGTTATGGCCGAACATACATAAAAAAAAAAAAAACATATAAACATCCGAATTGAGAACCTCCTCCTTTTTGAAGTCGGTTAAAAACATACCTCTTGAACTTCAATGCAATTTAATCTTTATAGTGGGTCATAGCTAGGTTCATAACACAGGTCTTAAATAATTAAGTTGACATCAGCTACATCCCGCCCTTAGGGCATACAAACACGTCCAAATTATAACAATACAACATTACATGCAACAGCCAATCAATTTATCTAGCCTTTACCCAACTATGTCGTGGTCGGCTTCCAGTCTAACCGGGTCCACGCCCGTGCCCAGACACATGCTCGATGTTCTTATTAATTAATTAATTAAAACGTTAAGCACAAGTAAAACTACTGTACCAAGGCAGACTTAATGCCCGAGGCATTTTCTACCAGTCAACCTTAGGGTGATGCAGAGAAAAACATGGCAGTTGCAACATTAGGGATAGATAACTAGAAAACCAAAAAATAACTTTTTCTGGAGATATAACGATCATCATCATCATCATCATTTCAGCCGAAAGACGTCCACTGCTGGACATAGGCCTCCCCCAAGCTCCGCCACTTCAACCGGTTTTGTGCTTCCCGCATCCAGCGGATTCCTGCGGCCTTCACAAGGTCATCGGTCCACCTTGTTGGAAGCCTTCCAACTCTACGTCTTCCGGTACGCGGTCGCCACTCCAGAACCTTTCGGCCCCATCGGCCATCTGTTCTGCGAGCAATGTGCCCTGCCCACTGCCACTTCAGTTTAGCAATTCTTCGGGCTATGTCCGTTACCTTGGTTCTCCTACGGATCTCTTCATTTCTGATTCGATCGCGTAGGGAAACTCCAAGCATAGCCCTCTCCATCGCCCTTTGGGTGACTTTCAGCCTTCTAATAAGGCCCATTGTGAGCGACCACGTTTCGATTCCATAAGTCATCACTCGAAACACACTCTGGTCAAACACTGAGACACTGCGGTATGTGGGACGAGAAGATATTGCGTAGCTTCCCGAACGCTGCCCCGCCGAGTCGGATTCGACGATTGACCTCTTTCTCGAAGTTGGACCTACCTAACTGGACAGTCTGTCCTAGGTACACATATTCGTCTACAACTTCGAATGTAGCGCCTCCGATCTTCTCTGGAGTGGGTATCGCATGAGCATTGGACATGACCTTTGTCTTGTCCATGTTCATCTTAGGACCCACTCTTTCGGAAGCTCTACTGATTTAGCGATCGGTAGAGGAGAAAACTAATCCAGCTAACTTTTCATTTTGGTATAGCCCTGGATATTAGAGCATATTCAGCCTATACTGTTCCCACTGCTGGGACACAGGCCTCCCTCTGTGATAGAGAGGGGGCTGTAATCTACCACGCAGGCCTAGTGCGATGCCTGCCAGGGTCGCGAGATCTGTTCGAAAGAGTTACCGTGGCCCTGGCTTAGGCAAGTGAAGGAACACGGGTGGGTTTTAGTCAGTAAAAGTCTGACACGCCCTCACGCTTCGCCCAGAGCGGGAGACGTCATTGGATGATTTCCCACTCAAAAACAAAAAAAAAAAACCCTAGTGCGGGTGGGTGGATCTTTACATATCTTAGAATTTTTGGTTCTAAGACAAGCCGGCTTCCTCACGATGTTTTCCTTCACCATTTTTAGAGCCGCGGTGAATAAGACAGACGGCACCTATTGGACCACCAATGATCTTCGATATTAATTAAAACAATATACTGTTTTAACAGCATGGTTGCCAACCCTATCTACATCCCAGTTACTAGAAAACACGAAACTAAACATCCACAATTCGCATGCATTCAAATATTAGTATGAACCCAAAAAAAAATTCTTTGTTAAGTAATATAATTTCTTAAAACAATAATCTTACAACGCTTGTTGCCTTAAAATAGCCATTTGTCTTTCTTCAGTCCTGAAATTCATAAAATAATGTTCCTTTACACAATGAAGTAGCGCTGAAAGTTAGAATAATAGAATATAATAAAATAAAGAATAAAAGTTGAAAAAACATTTTTTTTTTAACAGCAATATGTTTTTTTGACATGCTGGGTGCATGTAAAAAAAACATATTGCTGTTAAATAAAACATATTGATAGACTCTGCTCGGCTCAACATCTAGAATTGAAAATCGCTGTGGTTTGGTGTAGGTGTCGTTGTGGTGTCGTCGAGGTGTGGTGTGGTGTGTCTATTGTTGTGGTCTAGTGAGGGTATGATTGTGGAGTGGTTGGTTGTAGTCAAGTTGTGGTTTGGTTTAGGTTTGGTTGTGGGATTAATGATTTTTTAATTGAAAAAACTTTTTAATCATCAATGTGTATGTTAATATAATAATATAACTAATATTATTTTCAACAAATGTAGGTACGTAATATACCTTTATTTTTAATGTTATTCTAAAGAACATTTTGATTTGACATTTTTCAATATCAATTAATGTAAGTAAGTAAGTAAATAATTAATGTAAGTAAGTAAGTAATTGTAATAATTGTAACTTATATCTTAATTTGTAATTTTTGATATTATATATTGGAGCTTCTTAACAATTTTTTATAAATTTAGCTCTACTCCACCTGTATTGAATCTACATTCGTTGCAAATAAATGATTTCTTTGATTGATTGTGGTGTGGTGTGGTGTGGTGTGGGTATGGTTGTATTGTGGTTGTGATGTGGTTATAGCGTGATTGTGGTGTAATCGGGCCCTTAATTCGTATCATTCAGTTGCAGGAACAGACAGCCACACGGACGGTTTATCAATGTTTTAAATTATTGTAATTTAGTCATTGTTTTATCACATAAAATAAAAAAATAAAAAACACATTACATGAATAAAAATACCCCACACCAGTATGAAAAAAGAATATAACATTTCTTTTTACGAAAGCATACCTCAACTTCTTACTATACTATGTTTATTTTATGACGGTAGATTTGACATTTGTTTTAAGCTAATTTAGGAACTGTGGCATAGTACAAGGTGGCAGGGATATCAATGCGCAACTTTTAACCATAGATTCAGTACCTCATTCTAAACCCGTAGCGGAATCTATAATCTTCTAGAATCATATACTTAGAGAAGATAAAATTGACTTAAGAAGTAAAAATAATATATATGTGGTCTACTCATCCATCATTTTTGGGAATTCTGTAACCTGTCTAAAGGGTGCCAACTGAGCCCTATTACAGAGGCTCCGCTGTCCGAGAGTCTACAGGGCTGAATCTTTTGAACCGTATTACGTAGACATTTAAAATTTTCACAGAGTGTGTAGTTCTACTACTATGGCGCCTATAGATTACAACAAAAAATAATAATATAAAAATTAAGTTAAACATTAAAGAGTGTCCTGCCAAAAACTTGCTTTTTATTAATTTATTTACTAAATTAATTAAAAGTGTGCGGACAGGGGACCCCGCCCTGTCAGGAACAAAGTTCCTATACGCGATATTCGCACGCCACAAGTATAAAATAGAAAGAGACAGAGAGAGAGTCGCAATGACGCAAAACGCCTTTTCCCGGCATGACGATTTCTCCCAGTCAACTCTTACCGCCCACCGCGTTATAGAACTTCGTTCCAGAAATATAATATTTTGCGTGGATGTGACGCATATGTTCCCCCAGCAATTTCTTTTATTTTTTGTTTTGTTTGGAAGACCAAACACAAGAAGGAGTTCTCAAAGAAAGATCTTCGCGTCATGTTTAAATATATAGCGTTAATATTATAAAGTGGTACGAAACCCTACCTGTGCGAGTCCGACTCAAAAATAACCGCTTTTTGTTCTACTTACTTCCGTATACAAGTGTCTTGGATCTATTTTTGTCAATTTAGATAAAAAATATCTTTTAGTAATTATCCCAGGGTGAAACAAATGTGTCAAAAATAAACCATCATAAAATAAACAAAGTATAAAATAAGGCAGTTGATAATACGTCCCTAATTCAGGGAAATTAATTGTTAAGCAAATTGACTACCAGCTTACGATTGTACGTACCTCTCGGAAACTGACGGTCGACCACTTTTCAACCTTATTGATCAAAGCATAAGGGTGAAAAGCAATCCACCGCTGACAGTAGTCCGCAGTTGAACATTATATTCAAATCACAACTGTCATTTTTTGACAGAACGCAGTGGTGGCCCTGTGGTATCGGCCCGACTTACGAGTTTATTGGTCGTGGGTTCGAACCCCGACAGGCGATTTACTTTGTGTAAATTATTTTATCACCACTGCTCTCAAAACGGTGAAGGAAAACATCGTGAGGGAACCGGCATGTCTTTGAATCAAAAATTCGAAGACATTTGACATCTACCAACCCGCACTGGGTCTGCGATGTGCGTGGTGAGTTACAGCCCACTCCCTCTCACCGAGAGGAGGCCTTTGTCCCAGCAGTGGGAACATTATAAGATAATTATGCTTATGCCTTGATAGTAGTATAAAATAGCTGGATTTGACGGAGTTAGTCAATTTGCTTAACAATTAATTGCCCTGGCCGTACTTAAAAAAACTTACATTTTCTTCCTAGGACTGACAAGATTTCCTATTATACCAATTATCGAAGAAATAGAAGACATGGAAGTATTTTCTGGTATTCCTAGGGATGAGGTGGTGATGTCCCATTCATTGTCTGAATCTGATGTCATATGCGTTGTCCCTCGTGAAGCCAATACACTTTGCAGTTGCGTAAACGACGAATCACCTACATAATATATGTCCCGCATATCTGATGGGATTTGACTTATAGAGAGTTCAGAATCGACAAGAGAGGTTGAAATTTCAGAATCATTAAACGAGTGAGAGAACTCTGAGTCGCTTTCAGAAGATGAATCACTCTCGTCCACAGTAAATTCTTCTTCAGAGGTGGATTCTACGGAGACCACTGAGTTTTCTTGGGTGAAACTCATGTTTGAATATGACGAGCTGTTCATACTGGTGTCTGAGGTGTCATGTTCCGATATTGTGGTGTATGACGTATCTGATTCAGATACATGGCTGATGCGGTGAAATGAAAATACATAATGTTAGAAAAAATTAAAGCATGAATGAAAAATAAAACGTCTTGACGTTTTTCGCGGCTATACGGATTAAAAAATAAAACAAACATCCGACTTCCTTAAAAACACTACAAAGTGAAAAATAACTTTAATTTCAGAAGTCGGTGTCTTAGGATCTGTATTTAAGTTTTTTGCCACTGACTTGGAAAGTAAAAGTTTTTAAGGAAGTTGGTTGTTTTTTTTTTTTGTTTTTGTAAAAAAAGTTTTAATTTTTAAACTTTTTAGCTATGGTGACCCCGCACTAATTCCTATACCAGTATTGGCCAGGTGAAATTTAAGAGTTATATGGTTTTCTCATGGATGCCATTGTCAGAACTGGACCAAATTGAAATGGGACCACACAGGAAGCACCAATCATCAAAATAGGTTCATCCAGTCGAAAGTTCTGAGGTAACAAACATAAAAAACAGTTGAATTGAGAACCTCCTCCATTTTTTTGAAGTTGGTTAAAAATTAAATGTAACATATTCAATTTACTAATGATTTAATGCGTATTGCTAAGTTAGCCCGCAAAATTCAATATTTGAATGATTATTAACGCCATTCAATGTGATTAAATAAACTAAACGGTTATATTGATGATAATAATTATGTAAATACACACATGTCCCAGTCGTAAACCATACTTAAAACCAACATACAAGCTGACACTGAACTGCAAATTGCGGAAACAAAAGAAACTTTGAATTTTACAGGCTACCTTGACCCCCTCTCAGTAACAAGATTTTATTAGAATAGTAGGTAATTCATTAATAATTTTTTTTCAACTACCTACTTACAAATTTTTCATTTACTGAACTGATTTGAATTGGCGTGAATAAAATTTGATTAATCAAATACATTAATTATGTATGACTGACTTGGGTCAGTAACCGTGTCTAACGAAGAAAAAATATTTATTTAATTTATTAATGGTCAAAATTTTTCTGAGACCGAATGTGATAGTTGAATGTATGAGACAAAGTGATAGATCAGTTCTAGGGGAGCCTTGCTGTATGCCTTTGTCATATATACTTCTTCTATAGTCAATATTATAAATGCGAAAGTAACTCTGTCACTCTGTTACGCTTTCATGACTAAACCACTGAACCGATTTTGATAAAATGTGGTACAGGGTAAGTTTGAACCCCAAGAAAGGACATACGCTACTTTTTATTCCGCGACTTCGTCTGCGGTCGTGACAACCGACATTTACGCGAACGAAGTCGCGGGCAAAAGCTAGTAATTAAAATAGTAATATAGGCGAATGATAAATATCGCGAAAAAATTGAGGGCCTAAAATTATTGATACCCACTGATACCAGATTAAATCTAAAATTATAACGATCACATACCTGCTCCTAAATAATCCAAAGAATTCCATTTTAATTTAGTTATTTTACAAAAACACTATTTAAAAAAAAAACATCTGCCATCCAAAAGTCACAGATGGAGACGAAGTAAAAAAAAATGGAGTAGAAACTTAGAAAGCAGAAAATAATTACATATCGAAGGTAACGAAACAAAAATGCGACTTCCTACCTCCTACAATACAATGCGAAATCGTGCCAAGCAAAAGCCCCCAACCGAAAATAGGTCATAAAATAATACATACAAGGTTTGTTGTTGTTCACAGGTCCAATCGCTGGATGAACCTTCAGAGCTAGGGTTTTCTTGTCTTTTGTTGAATAAGTAGTACAGGGCAGCGCCAACCCCGACGCCTATCGCCGCGGCTGCGATCCCGAGACCACGGCTTGGGCAGCCGTTTTTCTGACGATCTTCCTCGCGAACACTCATTTTTTTAAATCAATTTCAACTGCGTATTTGTTGTGAAAATGAAATCAGTTTCGTTTTGGACTGGTTGTCAATGTCAGTCAAAGTTAACGATTTGACATTTACTACGTTATGAGCTGTCAGAACATCACGTTCCGAACCTGGAAATTAATAAACGCTCTTAAGCATACATTGAATTTTAATTTTTGTTTTGTAATCTATATATATAAAAGAAAGTCGTGTTAGTTACTTCACTTATAACTCAAGAACGGCTGAACCGATTTAGCTGAAAATTGGCAGGGAGGTAGTTTAGAGCCAGGAGAAGGACATAGGATACTTTTTTTTTTTTTTTTTTTTGCTTTTGGCAAAGGATACTTTTTATCCCCTTCGACCGCGTTCTCGTGTGATGTGACATAAAACGTCAAAGAGAATACATTTCACTAGAAAACGTGGTATGACAAAAACTTTGCCTTCGAGGTACCAGGCGGTCATAACTTGGTATGAGCTTATTAAACAGCAGTGTCAGCCAGAAAACGCTTTATGCCTTCGAAGTAACAGGTTATCATAACCGAGTAGGAGCTACCCAAACATATGAGTATCAGCTAGAAAACGCTTACCAGATCACCACCGCGTACCAGGTTGTCAAACTTGGAAGGTTTATTACAACATTTTGAATCTTAGGCGATACGAAGTTCGCTGGGTCAGCTAGTCTATATATATAAAAGAAAGTCGTGTTAGTTACTTCACTTATAACTCAAGAACGGCTGAACCGATTTAGCTGAAAATTGGCAGGGAGGTAGTTTAGAGCCAGGAGAAGGACATAGGATACTTTTTTTTTTTTTTTTTTTTGCTTTTGGCAAAGGATACTTTTTATCCCCTTCGACCGCGTTCTCGTGTGATGTGACATAAAACGTCAAAGAGAATACATTTCACTATAAAACGTGGTATGACAAAAACTTTGCCTTCGAGGTACCAGGCGGTCATAACTTGGTATGAGCTTATTAAACAGCAGTGTCAGCCAGAAAACGCTTTATGCCTTCGAAGTAACAGGTTATCATAACCGAGTAGGAGCTACCCAAACATATGAGTATCAGCTAGAAAACGCTTACCAGATCACCACCGCGTACCAGGTTGTCAAACTTGGAAGGTTTATTACAACATTTTGAATCTTAGGCGATACGAAGTTCGCTGGGTCAGCTAGTTCTATATAAAAGACGGGATGTGAATTTAATTCTGGAAGATTTTTGTTCCGATAATACTGTATCATTTATCATGGAATGGTATTATAGCAATGGTTAAAGATAGCATATCAATGTCTTTGGTTTGGGCTTAACTCCATACGTGTATGCAAAACATTTAATATGTTAAAATTATTATTATACGTGATGATTCTGACGCAAGTGTGATTTTTTCTGTCGTATTATCAACTTTTCAAGTTAATTAATGTTTAAATATAGATTAATATCCTTAGAACAATTCATACCATTTCAAAACATTGCTTTTTGCTTACGTGAAATGGATCTCATTTCACTGTAATAAGTTTAAAATGTCAACAAAAGTTTATTATTCTTGCCTTCGTCCGGGGAATTACGCCGAACTCAAAAATTAAAAGAGTGGGAGCAAAAACGAGTCATAAATTGTGTTTACATATCATTTTGGTCTAACGAAATTAGTCTCGAAGCTAACTTTAAGATTTAAAAAGAAAAGTTACTCTAGTGTAGAATCTCCTTGGCAACGAAATAATAAAGACGTAAGTTCGTTTGCGCAATTCTTTGAGAAAGTGTTCTGTCAGGGACGAACTTATAGTGTTGCACGTAAGTACATTCTCTTTATTTGTTTTAATACTACATACCTACTGTTTTGTTAATATGGTAAAACTTAAACATATTTCAGTGCATCTATAATTAAATACTGACCCATCGTTATTAATACATTTCTTGTCATAAGTAGTTACTAATACTTACCAAAAATGTACTGTAACATCATCATTCATCGTACCTAGTTGTTTTGGTGAAGACTGCCAGTTGCCAATATTAATGTAAGTATGAACGTACTTTCTTACGTCAATAGATAAATAAGTAATGAGTTTACATAATTACAAATCTAAATACCTACTAAAATAGTAAGAACGATAATTATTTTGATGACGATTTTAACTAGCACTTACTACGTGACTTCGTTCGCGCGTATTTCGTTTTTTCTATCAATTCCAACACCACTCCATATTTTTAGAATTTAAATTTAGATCATAATTCTACCTATATTTCGACGCATCGCTCACCCGCGCTCATACTTCATTTTCACTTGTCATTCTTTCTGACTATTTTTTCAATTTGCTCGGCTTCTAATGGTCGTAGCAAGATGTTAAATACCTTAGAAACTTGCTCAAAAATTGGGCTATGAAATGCAAAAAAAACCAGTTTGGTCGTTCCAGAGACAAGCGCGTTCCAGCAAAAAAAAAACTAATCCTTTAGCTTTATTAGAAGCCACTCCCACGTGAATGTCAGAAAATATCCCATGGGATGATGGGACTATACACGACTACTGCTGACCAGGGCTGCCAGATGTACGATTTTAATCGTACTCCTACGATTTTTTGGCATTTTTACACATGTACGATCGTTAGACCGAGATCGTACGGAAAATGTACGATTTTTATATACCTGACAACATTTCATAATGAAACGAATGCTTAACTGGCAAGTATAAGTTTCGGGGAATTCCCCAACGACCTAACGCGTACGCAGATCTTTTACTTGAATGAAAACTCTTTGTAGAGTCATTTAAAGGCTTTATTTGTTTGCATTTTAACGAAACTAATATTTTTTTCTTTCGGTAATAGTTGCTACTTGTCAGTCTCGCTCGATCTGTGCGTAGTTTATATTATCCTCTTTGAATCTGTATACTGTTTCGAGTGCTTTTTTGTGTTTGTTGTTTTTTGGTCAAGCAAGAATGTGTGACAAAAGTGAAGATGAGTGACCTGCGCCAGGAACTCCAAAAAAAAATTTTGTTTTATTGTGTAGGTATACATAAGGATGTGCCAAATAAATATGTTTTCTTTCTTTGTTTCTTCTATTGCATTTCTTTTCTAAAACTAAACGTTTTTTTTAATAAAAACTTTGTACTTTTAGGTTGTACGATCTTTTCATTTCAAAATTTCCTTGGCATACGATTTTTTTTGTAGTTGTCGTACGATCACACCATTTTTGCACCTGGCAGCCCTGCTGCTGACACAACAAGCTATACATTTCCAGTTTTATCTGACCTCGAATTGTATAGGCTTTTCGTACAGTGAGAATTCAGCTTATACTGGAAATGTATACCTTTTCCTGTGGCCGTGCGTACTACCGGGATTAAAAGTACCCAAGATAAATAATTTCGTAATAAATGGTTTTCATTTAACTGTATAGGTTTTTGCGGCATACGTCAGTAAAGTTATCAGTCAGCATGATTTTTCCGACATCTTCAACAATCATCGTCATATTTCTGCTAATTTACAAAAAAAACATAATGAGTTATACACCTAAACCTTTCTCATGAATCACTCCGTCCAGTGGTGTCATCATCATCAGTACAGCCGTAAGACGTCCACTGCTGGACTTAGGCCTCCTCCAATTTGGGGGGCTTTGCCATAATCTCCACGCTTGGCAGGCGGGTTGGCGATCGCAGTATGGTGGTAAAATACATAGAGAACGCTGCTGCCCATTCTCTAGTAAGTCCCTTAGTCGCCTTTTATGACACCCACGGGAAGAAATGGGGTGGTGTTATTCTTTACATCCGGCATCCACACGGAACTCAATGGTGTCAACTGTATGAAAATCCGTTAGGTAGAGACTAGAGTATATTGGGGTAAGTTCGTCGCTGGGATAAAACTGTACGAATCAAATTCTACGTCATTAAAACTTCCAAAACGTAAATTTTGGACTGATCATCGTCGGGGCGCAATAAAATGCCACAGGACACAATATTGCCGGCATTAAAAATATTACCAAATTATCCGGGAATTTGAGTCGTACGGGCTTACCCCAGCGCCGGTATTACCCCAACACACTCTAATTTTGGAGTTTATCGCATTCAGACGAACAGACAGACGGAACTTAGTTTTATAATAATGTTTATAGTCCAATGTATGCAAATACTGACAGTTATCAAGTCAGTAGGTACAATACGGAAGGTCATACATTATACAATGACTAACACGATTGATTGTTTTTTTATGTACTGTGAAGCGGCCGCACCGTTAGGCATGACGACACGTCAAGTTATATTAAGACTAGCTTTTGCCAGTGGTTTCGCCCGCGATAACACTGATCGGATCTGGAGAGCACGAAATTTTACGCAGACGAAGTCGCTAGTATAAGTCAGTAGGATTAACTTTCTTTTTTAACAAACAAAAAAAAAAAAATTGAGTTGAGACACTTAGAACGTCATAGTTACATTAGATTCATATACAGTCCCCCAAAACGCACGCCCATCACCACTTCTTAGTGCTTTAGCTGGGAAGAAGAAGTGGCGCAACAAACTGTCCAGAAACAATACCTAATTAAATACAAATAAATATTGAGAGAACATTACTCTTAAGATGATAAAAGCCAATTATTTAAAAAAGAGTAACCGTGTAGTTTCTTGCCGGCTCTTCTCCATAGGAATCAACTATTTGGAACCGTGCAGCTAGCTTCTGACGTTTCATAAGTGCCCATGTATGTTTATGTGAAATAAAAATTATTTCATATGATTTGAAACAGTCTGCTTATTGGAAATGTGTCCGCATTATTTTTAAATATACCTATACAATTTTCCAGGTGAATAAACATGGAGGTATTGATGAAAGGAATCGTAATCGGGGCGGCAGCGTTGGTGGCAGTCGTCACCATAGCTGTGGAATGGTGGCAATACCGCCAGGTGCCCCAGGCATACACAGCTTATGGCCAGCGGAAGCCAAAAAACGACTGAATAAGTAAGTATAACTTACACTAGCTTCTGCCCGCGACTTCGTTCTCGTCAAATTGTTGCTCCCCTGACCCTTCCCGTAGCATCGAATTGCCTGCCAATTTTCGTCCATTTTTCGTTGCTGCTCTGCTCCTTTTGATCGTAGCGTGACGTTATATCGCACCTTTAGAATTTTAGAGACCTAATTTGAAATTTTAAGATTTCAAGTTTGACTCTTAAAATGATAAAACAGTTATGAAAACTGAGATTTATTATTGTGATATATATATGGCTCGGTTTTAATAAGAGTTTTATAATTTTATGAGTCAAAGTTGAAATCTTAAAATTTCAAATTAGGTCTCTATAATTCTAAAGGTGCGATATAGCCTTCTTCAATAAATAGGCTACCCAACGCAAAAATATTTTTTTCAATTTGGACCCGTAGTTCCTGAGATTACCGCGTTCAACCAAACAAACTATTCAGCTATATAATATTAGTATAGATACATAAAGGCCGAAACTACAGAACGCCTCCTGCTATGATCCTTACAAACCCGCTTTTGCATTGTTTATGTGCATAAATCTAGTCATACACACACGCCGGTTACCAGTACTACGTACCTGACCCTTCTGAAGAACATCACCAATAAGGTCACATCTGCCTTTTAAATCCCTTTTGTTAGCCGCCCTTCATATACTGGGTGACTTTTTTTAGCGTCTTGAAAAAAAATGGGGATAATAGGTAAACGGAGTAGAAGCTTTTGGCATAGAAATTTTTATTATTTTTATTTTTGAATAACATGTAATTAAATTGATCTAGCAATAAATTAAAGTAACATTTTCATACTAGAACAACAAAAACAGAAATTTGGAAAAAAAAAACAAAAAAAATAATTAAAATCTATCGAAACTCAAATCATACGCACCCTACTCAATGCGCGGCATGTATCATTGATTTCGGAGCGCAGTCCTACCCTTTGAAGCCGGCCGATAGGCGGCCTCATTGATCTTTCGCGGGCGCACGAGCCGCACACGCATCCCTGTCCACCCGCGTCCCGCGCTCCTTTAGTCACCTACGATGAATCTGAAGGCCTTCCTGATTTCTATTCTAGTTACACAACACACCATATGAAGGTCGAGACGGTAAAAAATGTCATCCGGTATATTCTCAATCTAGAGACTGGGACTTACTAGAGAATGGGCAACAGCGTTGTCTATAGATTTTACCATCATACTGCGATCGCCAACCCGCCTGCCAAGCGTGGCGATTATGGAAAACCCCTCAAATAATTGATATAATATTTAGGTACGGAAAATAGCTGTTGGCACTTCACGAATATGATTCGAGTTAGCAGTGTTATTAAAACAGGATCGAATCGGGTGATTGATGAAAACTTTGCATAAATCACCTGATTTTGAAATCTGTCGTACTCTGTTGGAAATTCAATGCTCAGTCAAACACCTAGGGTTGAAAATCCTGTGCATGTTATTTGTACGTCCCTGTATACTTTGACTGACATATGACAGAACCGAAATGTCAAAAAAAAAAACCGTCAAGTGCGAGACGTGATCTCGCACACGAAGGGTATTGTAAGCACGGCTAAATAAAAAAATAAAAAAAGCACGGCTTCATTCCTTCCAGGGTCGCGAGATTTGTTCAAAAGAGACACCGTGGCCCTGGCACATGGGCAACTGAAGGAACACGGGTGGATTTTAGTCAGTAAGAGTCTGACACGGCCTCCCGTTCCGCCCAAGAGCGGGAGACGTCATTTGATGATTTTCCACCCACAAAAAAAAAAGCACGGCTACATACCAAGCTGACTTCTCATTGTACGGAAAGCCTATACAATACGAGGTCTTTTAAAACTGGAAATGTATAACTTGATATGTAGCCGTGTGTACCACCCATAGAATACAGCTGTACAATTTCATAATCTTGCAAAAGAAATTTCTCAAAAAAATTGTGTTTTGCACATTTGTTTTGCTAGAAATTTTCCGAAATATTGTTCATGTCAACACATTTTTTTTAAGAAATGTCAGTTTAGCAACTGGGTTTTGAAATTGGACAGACGAATATTTAACAGAACAAAAAAATAAAACACCGTTAATTTCTGGGGCCTCCTTTATTAAATAAAAAATCACTACTTGAATTGTACTGCAGAAAATACTTAACAAAAAAAACATTTAATACTACAAAGCATGCAATGAGTAACTTTTTTTGTTTTGGTTTTTTTTTTTGTTTTAGCGAAAATTTCAAGTATTCGCTTATTACGGTTTAAAAGATACAGTCCTGTGACAAACGGACGGACAGAGAAGCCTTAGTAATAGGGCCCCGTTGGCACCCTAAACGACTTGACGAACATTTTTTGGGGTCAACGATTGTAGATAGTGTAATTACTTAAAATATCAAACTTCACAGAAGTGATGGTAACTAAACTTGACAAAACAAAGACAGCGGTGAGCCAATAGGGTCCCGTTGGGGAACCATTTGGTAAGGAACCCTAGAAAAAAACGTAAAAAAAGTCAACAGAATTTACATTTTATTTGCGCCATAAGGCCATGTCCTAAACATTACAAAAAAAAAAAAAAACTTAACATAACTTTTTTTTTTTTTTGTTACAGACGCACTGCCTAAAATCTAGAGTAAAGTATCACACATTATAAAATAATATCACAAATAAGAAAACTAGTTTTATCGCTGCTATTGTTGCCCCGTGGAGAAGACTGCATCACCGCACGCGCGGCGTGCGTCTTTTGACCGCGCCTGTGGAGGGAACAAATGAAAAAGTCACATTAGGCGATTAGCACACGGCACCGCGCACCGCCGCGGAGGGCGGTGGCGGTAAAGCGAATTGACCGCGCGGTCGGTCGGTGTACGTCTGTTAGGCATCAACGGATTTAATAGAGGGCAATGCGACATGAGATCCGCTTCACCGCCTACCGTGTTGGTGCGCGATGCCGTGTGATAATCGCCTTAGATATACCTACGAGGACCGACAGACTGAATAGGCACAATATAAATAAATATTAGTCCCATTTCTTCGCGTGGGTGTCGTAAGAGGCGACTAAGGGAGAATGGGCAGCAGTTTTCTCTATGCATTTAACCACCATACTACGATGTCCAATCCAAACGTGACAATTATAGCAAAACCCCCAAATTGGGGAGGCCAGTGTGGATGGCTTTCGGCTCAAAATATGATGATGACATATTAGTGATGTGCCGGATCGTTAAAAATGTATATCCGCGGATACGGATCCGAATACGGATATTTGGTGTCAAAATCCGCGGATACAGATCTAAATTTTCTTACTCAATCGGTGTCGATGCGCGTGACCTTGAAACTATAGACGCTACTTGAGGCTTTGCTTGACTGGACATGTTCCGACTAGCATTGCGAGGGTTTTTTTTTTATTTTGAGTTGCATTGTATAGCAATTTCAGCTACGTATTGAAAATTAATAAGGTAATAGATCCGTCAAAAAAGTAACGGATACATGGAGCTACTGCCTAACAGGTTTTTTTTTTGGGATGGGTAGTCTTCAAATGACGTCTCCCGCTCTGGACGGAGCGGGAGAGCGTGTCAGACTTTTACTGACTAAAACCCACCCGTGTTCCTTCAGTTGCCTGTGCCAGGGACTCTTTTGAAGAAATCCACGACCCTGGCAGGTGCCTATCCGACCAATGTCGATAGATCGCAGTCTGGTTTACACCTTTTTAGACTAGTCTAGAATCCAGGCTATAGTCCTTTCTCAGCTATTCTCTAAAAGCAGCAACCCAACAGCAACCTTATTGTAACAACAATAAAGATCACTGATTTTGCCACTAATGCAAAATCAAATGTTATCTAACTTTGGAAGCACTGTAAGTCCTAGGTTTATGATCTAACTGTCATCATAATTTCAGCCGTAAGACATCTACATATATATACGTCATAATTCATATAGAAGTAGGTCCTTTGGTCGTCTCTTACGACACCCATGGGAGCTATTCTTTGCGACCGGCAAAAAAAAAAAAAAAAATTCTGTTCGTAGCACCTAGTCTAAATTGCTGCATAATAATGATGTAAAAATTGAATTGCTTTATTTTATTTTTTATTGGTTTTATGTAGGTTTTAAGTTCTGTTTAAGTTTGTGTTTTTTATTATTTCAGCTTGAGTATCGTTTTTTAATCTTTTGTTGGTATATTGGCGTGAAATAGTTGACATATGACAAATAATTTTATTTATGTTTTGTTTTTCGTAATATTAATTACTTACTAAATGTTTTATACAACCAAGTTCCTCTAACTAAACAGACAGCTGTGCTGCTGGACAGTTTGTTGCACCACTTCATCCCACCTACAGCACTAGGAAGTGGTGAAAGGCGGGCATGCCGGGGGACTGTATTATGTAACTTTGACGTTCAAAAGTGCTGACTGTCAGCCTAGTTTGAATAAACGATTTTTTATTTGATTTGCGTCATTATTAACATTAGTTAATACTGATGTCAAAATTCACTCAAATACTGATGTCAAAATTGCTGTTTTGTGTTTGTTGTTTATTTATGTTAAAATTAGCTCAAATACCTACTGATATCAAAATTGGCACAAATTTTATTGATGTCAAAATTGGCTCATATACCTACTGATGTCAAAATAGGCTCAACAATAAGGTTGCTGCCAGGTTACTGCGGCGAGAGGTAAAATAACCGAAAGGACTGTAGACTGTGGGCGAAAGTAGCGGCTTTTATTTTTAGGAAACAAACATTTTGAATTATTCGGATTTGTTACCCTGTTTTGTATCCTTAGGGGGGACAGAACCCAGAAAGCAGAAATCATTTGATGATTTTCCACCCACAAAAAAAAAATGGGGACAGATAGGGAAAAAAAAGTATGATTTATCAACCTTTTAGCAATGAGAGGTCAGTTCGAGCTTTATTCACTCCTAACTGCCCCCTACTAGTGATAGTTGCTAACAGGGAGACAGATCAACCTTCAAATTGTATCTTGTAGGAACCTAAGTAAGATATTATACATAATTTAACTTTAAGTAGTTACTAACGGAATTACCTAAAGCAATATTAATACTAGCTTTAAAAGCACTGTTTAGTTTAAGTATATTTTTTTTTAGAATTTAATAAATTATATTAATATGTTACTGTTGCTTTTTATTACTCAAACGGATGTATCTTTACCATGAAATTAAAATGTTATTGTGAATTTTCGAGTGGCTTTTTCATGATATGGTCACTCAATAGGATTAAATAAACTTAGGGGGTTGTATTTATGGTTTTAAGCTATACAGGATCAAATAAAATTAGCAATACTTTACCCACTTATCTTTGACCTTGATTATATCTATTATACAAATTTACCCTAGGCTACTTGGCAGTCACGGCGTGCAGCTGCCGACTATTTATGTTCTGTATTCCTAAGTATAAATCTGTATTGTTTTTATCTCATCTTTTTATACGCACGAGTTTCTGTGGCAAAAAATATATATTTTTTCATTCTTTGTCTTTTTTTTATCTTTCTTTTCTTTTTTTCTTTCTTACTTACCCAAGTTAAGTGTTAGGTCCGCAGATGGGGCACGAGCCGGTCCGATGCGCCCGCACCCACTGTGTGATACATTGGGCGTGGAAGAGATGCGAGCAACGCAACGAAGTCAAGCGCTGCGTTATCTCCAGTACCACATCGCAGATTCCGCACCTTTCGTTGGTTTCCGCGAGAAAGCGGCTGAAAATTAATATGCCATATTTATTATAAAGCAGAAGGATGTCCACTGCTGGGCATGGTATCACGACAACTCAACCCCAGAACCACTAGACCAAGACAACCTGAACTACTATACGACTTAGACAACTAAAAGAAAATCAAACACAACTAGAAAAAAAAAATGTTGGGTGCTTTTTAAGATATTTTAATCAAGCACGTTTTAATTTTATTATTTTCTACTTTTTAGTTTGGTTTTCTACGGAAGCGTGTTTTTTTCTATTTTTTACTTTGGCTAGCTACAAAAGAGTGTTTTTTTTTCTGTCCTAACAACCCTGGCATGGATAATGGCACTAATTTATGAAATTATTGTATTTTCAGCGGTCCTCGATAATTATCTTAAATATCTTAAATATCTTAGGACAACCAACACAACGTTATCTGATCCCAAACTAGGCAGAGCCTGTACTATGGTAACCAGACAACTGATAAACATACTTATATATATCTAAATACATACATATTATAGATAAATTACACCCAGACACAGAACAAATGATCGTGCTCATCACACAAAGATTTGTCCTGGGTGGGAATCGAACCCACGACCTCAGTCTCAGCAGTCAGGGTCACTAACCACTAGACTAACAGGCCAGTCGCCAATTATACAAAGTTTAAATTAAATCTGACCGTTTGAAGTGGGTCAAAATCAAGTCCAAACGAGTTGGTTACAAACCAAACAAACATACAGGTGAAGTTAATAAAAGTGTGTTAAAAAGAAATAAAAAGGGACGTCTTACGCCAGTTCATGCGGTTGAAGTCGTGGACGTGGCGGCGACGGCATGCGCTGTTGACGCGGAGGTGGCGCGGTGGCGGTGGCGCGGGCGGCGGTGGCGGTGGCACGGTCACCGCCAGCGAAGCCCCGATTACTATTAAAAACTAAATTATTAACAATGAAAAAAAACTATCGAGATCACGCTATTTACTCTAAGTTTAAACAAAAGTGAAGTATCATCTGTAAACAGCACTATATCATGGTTTTCCATTACGACGAAAGGCAAGTCATTCATATAAATAAGAAACAAGAAAGGACCATGAATTGAGCCCTGTGGGACTCCTATTGTTGCTATAGCAATATATATAACATTATATTATATCAATGGAAAGGAATCTCCCGGATCTATAGATCCGAATTCTATTGAATCGCTCTGAATTAATTGAAACTAAGAAGATCCAGAGCGGTGTTCTGGGTCTCGTAGTGGCGGAGTTTCAAATAGCTTGGACAAATCATTAAAGATGCCCCATTTATCTTCCGATACATTAAAGTCTGTCCTAAACATTCCAAACAGACACCAGTAGTCGACCGACTCCTCGTTTATAAAATAAAACTTTTGCAATTGTCTAGTAATTAATTTCTTAAAAACTTTACTCAAGGTAGGAAATACTGAAATAGGAATATTATTTTTGGGGTCTGGTCTTGTTATTGGGGGTTTAGACCTGATTTAAATAGAGGTATTATTAGTAGTTTTTAAGTATATTGTTTAAAATATGTATTAGTTTATTATTGTTTTATATTTATATGTGTATTGTGTTTTATGGGCCTTTAGTTGCCTGAAATAAAGGATAAATAAAATAATAATAAGGTCAAGAAACCCCCACTGCAGGTAAATTAATTTTGCAAGAGCGGCGTACGGACTTGCGATTCTTCGTCCACTGTCGGTTAAAGGTGGCATGGGCGGGGGTGTCATCTCCCATTTCAACCTTTAAAGTGAATGCGCTAACGATTTCCGCGAAATTAAAATTTTCATCCGTTTTTTTACAATTTACAGGTCAGTCAGATTGTATGTCGACTACATAACGATTCACGACTGTAAAAAATATGACTTTACAATATTCATTTAATTACATTGAATGAATTTTTCATGAAAGTCTTTCATTGGGAATAAATGAACTGAGTGGATTGTATTGATGATTTTAATAATGATAATAATTTTGTAAATACATACGTTTTACGGTCGCGAAATCATATTTTGATCAACGTACACCGTGATCCTGACCTGCAAATTGCAAAAAAAAAAAAATTTAAAATAGGGATGTGCCAGATATCCGTATCCGCGGATATCTGAGGGAGAAGAAAGATCCGTATTCGTTACTTTTTTGCCGTAAGTATATTTTACTTTATTAATTTTCAATACATAGATGAAATTCTAATATAGGTGAAGAGTGAAGAACTATTAAATTCCATTCAGATTATTTTTATTTCTTAAAATCAAATGTTTAGTGACTAAACTATAAACGAAACAACAGAAAGACCCGCGCTATGCAAGTCGAAACATGTCCTTTCAAGCAAAGCGTCAACTATCGTTCGTTGCAACGTCACGCGCATAGACACTGAGTAAGAATGTTTAGACCCGTATCCGCGGATCTTTACGCCATATATCCGTATTCGGATCCGTTTCCGCGGATATACATTTTTAACTATCCAGTCCATCACTAATGTTACATCATATTTATAATTTTTTCTTCTTATAATCTCCTGTATTCTAATTTTTGCATGTGTAATAATTATTTCACGATAATATTAGATCTTGGGAGATCTAGAGCTTATTTATTACATTATAATGTAATAAATAAGCTTCTTTTCAAACATTCCATTTAAAGATTATATGCCTTTGGTAAGTTGGTCATTGCTGCATATAAGTCTTTCAACAGGATTGTAAGATGGTTATTAAAAGTATTTTTAAAGAAATATCACACACCCTGTGTATTTACATTTTAGATGTAACATTACACACAGTCACATTATGTTTTTAAAATTAAAAAAAAAAATCTTTGGACCTGGTTATGCTCAAATCTGTATCTTTACAGACGAGATGTTAAAAATTAATTTCTGAATTGCAAAAATTGCTCTTGAATTTAGTTGAAGTGAGGCGGTTCTGGCTAGAATAGGCGGTTCACACACTAATTTAGGTATGTGCTTCGTATTAAAAAAAAATTAAACTGTAAAATCATTGTTTTGTTATTATTAAAAAGCTGTTGACCTTCTGTGAAGTATTTACATCGTACTTGTTTGTGAGTGTATCAGCTAATGTTACCAGATCCAACAAAAAAAGCTCTCTTTGATTTATAAAACTACTTTTTTGATACATATCACTGGATTTTGCCATTTTTATTAGATTTTGGCCAATGCCACCAGGACTTTGCGAAAACTGTCAAATTACTGAGCAAGACATGCCAAAATGATCCGAGTCAGTAGTTTGGTTAAAATTTTCAGCAGGTTACGTACTGGCAACTCTGGTTAAGACTCGGGGTCAAGATGCAAAATCTGGTACATTCCCAAATTCCTGGCTATCTGACAAGCCTAGTACCAGCTCATTCATTCCTAACAAATATTCCCTCATTTGGTTTTCATAGGCTGTGTGCAGGACGCCCATAGATTGATTAAGTAATAATGTGTATTGTACAGGACACCCATAGCATAGATCGCTTATGTGATAATATACATTCTATGTACTGTAATAATATGTAACTATGTATGATCAATGTAAATAATAGCACCTATAAGTTAGTTTAGATATAGTTTGATTCTATTCAATTTAGGAACTAAGAATCTTTGTAATTGCGATCTATTCCGGAGTCAAGTTTGGTCAAATCAGAACGTGTCGAAACCTGTCCAAACCTCGAGACGCTCTTGCCTGCCTCTGATTGGTGGACTCGGAGTCGATCGCAAAAACCTAAAACTTAATTAGTTATGTCATTGGATAATTTAAAATTTGATAACTCGGCGCAGTCGGCGCAACTTGCACCTATGTGTTTTAACTATAAATATAGGCATGTTCGAATTTTAAGTTAGTTGTAAGAACCACGCCATGGGCGACTGATTAAAGAAATAAATACGTCTTCAAGTTTTAAAGTGAGTTTTAATAAGTGAACCGAATAGTAGTTCCTCCAATCCAGCAAATAAATAGATGTGAGACCTATAAACCTCACATTGTCTGGTCCTTCGCGAGCCGGATTCGAGTGAAAACGCTATTAAACAAGACTCCAGTGTGAACTTATTTGAAGAATATTTATAACAACTCATCAAGAACAATGCCAGTTACGAGGTCTACAGGGAAAAAGGGTAGACAACCGTCGACTACAGCTACAGAACGAACCGAAACCGCTACTGAAAACGCAAATGAAGCAGCGACTGAAACCACTACGGAAGCCACTACAGAAGCCACTACTGAGACTACGACTGAGACGACCACTACGGAGCCTACGATAACGACAGCTGATACATCGGAGGCCCCCGCCGCGACCGAGTCAACAGTTAAACGCACAGCTAAACAAAGAGTCGCCGATGAACCTAAGAACAAAGAAAGTGGTCGCCGTATGAAGTCTACGAGTGAAAAAGTGTCGAAATCGCGTCGCGTAGCTAAAGCCAAGGCGGAGCTAGCACAAAGGTTAGTAGAACTAGCAACCGCACGCCTTGCCGAGGTCGAAGCTGAATCTACCGATGAAGATCTATCCTCAGTGGCCTCGGAAGCTGGCAATGATCAACGAGTGACTACGTGGCTACAAAGAAGTCAGCTACTCGCCATCGCCGAACGACCACATGAATCTAACGTAAAGTCGTCGACCGAACCTGCAGTTCCAGTGAACGCTGCCGTGTCCTGGAACATCCCGGCGACTTTACCGGCGGGAGTCAGCACTACTGAACCCGAGAACATGCTGCCAGTGAGCACTGCCGCCGCCTGGCAGCCGAACCTTGCGACTGAACAGCCGCACCTGAACCCACCGCCAGTGATCGCCGCCTGGCAGTCGAACCTTGCGATCGAACAATCGCACCTGAACCCGCTGCCAGTGAGCGCCGCCTGGCAGCAGAACACCGCGCCTATGCAGCCACACCCGAACCTACAACCAGTGTACACAACCGCATCCTGGCAACCGAACTATGTGCCTGCGCAGCCGCAACCAACGTCAGCGTCGGCGGAACCCGCCGCTCCTTGGCCACAGAACTCGACGTACGTAACTACGAACACATCATGGCAACCGATCTACACTACGGCACCACATCACGACTACACGACGGGCTACGCCGCCGGGACCCGGGTGCCACAGTCTATGCCATCTACGCACACCGCACGTCAGCCTACAACAATGACCGTCCAAGAACCAAGGACGGACTTGAAAGAACTTGCTGCTGCGATCACGCACGCTGTGCAATCTACACAGTACCAGCAGCCCACGAGATACACCGAACTACCCTGTTTCAACGGAGCTCATCAAGACTGGCTCACGTTTCGCGCCGCCTACTATGAGACGGCACATAGACTAACAGCAGGGGAGAACATGTCCAGACTTAGAAGAAGCCTTCGAGGTCTAGCCAAGGAAGCTGTACAGGGTCTATTAATAGTGAATGCAGACCCAAGTGAAGTTATGAAATCACTCGAGCTACGCTTCGGACGTTCAGACTCAATTGCAATGGCTGAGATAGAACGTCTACGAACTCTACCGCGCCTCACCGAATCTCCGCGTGATGTTTGCACCTTCGCTACTAAAGTTGAAAGTATAGTTGGAACTCTGCAAGCACTGAACTGTGGACATTATCTTTACAATCCCGAAGTAACTAAAGCTATTGTTGAGAAGCTCACACCTACCTTGAAGAGACAGTGGTACCAGTTTTCAGCGATGAACTCCAGAACTGAACCTGATCTACTGAAGTTCACCCGATTCATCAAGATCGAAGCTGAAATATGCAGCCCGTACGCCCTGCCTGAAAACATCGCTGCAACCGCACAACCTACTCAACAGAACACGCAGCGACGCCAGCAACGGGTACATGCCACGCAAGAAACTAACAAGCCGAAGTGTGGTTTATGTGAACGACAGGGACACAGCATCATAGAATGTGAACAATTCAAGAAAGCAACTGTCGATGTTAGGTGGGACATAGCTAAGAAGAATCGGTTGTGTTTTCGTTGCCTCAAATACAGAACAAAGCAACACAGCTGTAAACCAAAGAAATGCGAAATAAACGACTGTGTCCACCTACATCACAAGATGTTACACGCCGACAGGAAGAAAGAAGAACCCGAGTGCCCCAACGAAGAACAAGAGAAGGTACATTCAGCGTGGACCCCTAAGGTGTCATTCCTGAAAATAATACCAGTACACCTTTCTGGACCGGCGGGAGCTGTGGATACCTACGCGCTCTTGGATGATGGCTCCACGGTAACACTTATCGACGAGAGCCTGGCCAGTCAGATCGGAGCAGAAGGATCATATGAACCACTACGTATATCATCCTTCGATGGCGAACCCACAATCGACGTGACATCTCGTCGAGTGAACTTCTGCATCAAGGGACGTCACACAGTTGAACGCAAGTTACAGGCAAGAACGGTGAAGCAGCTAGAGTTGGCTGCACAGAGGATACCTGGAGAAGCAGTCAGGGATTGTGAACATCTTCGAGGCATAGCCAAAGATATAGTGACTGAAGATGCAAGACCCAGACTCCTGATCGGCCAAGACAACTGGGATCTTCTCATCACAATAGAAATCAAAACAGGAAAGAAGAACCAACCAGTAGCATCACTAACGCCACTCGGTTGGGTCCTGCACGGCAGCCACACACGAGCGCTTGGCCACAGAGTGAACTTCATCAGACATGCTGACACAGACGACGATCTTCATGAACTTGTGAAGGAATACATCACAATGGATAACATGCAAGTCAATCCAAGGAAACCCATCAATGATCCGGATGAAAAGGCACTTCGTATTCTACAGCACCATACGAGGAGGACCACAGAAGGACGGTACCAAACTGCTCTATTATGGCGAGAGGAGAACATAAAAATGCCAGACAACTACGATAGCGCTATGAACAGGCTCATCAGTGTGGAAAAGAAAATCGATAAAGATCCAGAACTAAAGAAGAGGTACTATGAACAAATGGAAGCACTAGTGTCAAAGGGATACGCCGAACCAGCTCCATCGACCACGTCAGAACATAGGACTTGGTACCTACCTCACTTCGCGGTTTTCAATCCAATGAAACCGGACAAGTTAAGAATTGTCTGTGACGCTGCAGCCAAGACCAGAGGAATATCGCTAAATGATCAACTGCTCACTGGTCCAGATCTTCTGCAATCATTACCAGGAGTAATAATGCGTTTCCGTCAGCACTCAATCGCCGTGACCGCTGATATTACTGAGATGTTCTTACAAATAGAACTTCGACCAGAAGACCGGGACGCTCTCCGCTACTTATGGCGAGGAGACCGAAGAGACAACCAGCCACCTGAAAAATACCGTATGAAGTCGCTGATCTTCGGAGCCTCTTGCTCGCCAGCTACAGCGATATATGTGAAGAACACAAACGCCGAGAGATTCCAACATGACCAACCAGAGGCAGTCGAAGCCATCAAAAGGAAACATTACATGGATGACTATTTGAACAGCTTCGACACGTTAGAAGAAGCAGTAAGAGTCTCACAAGCAGTGCGTAGCATTCACAGCGAAGCACATTTCGAACTCAAGAAATGGTCATCAAACTCTACCGCCCTTCTTGAAGCACTAGGGGAGATAACCGAGACTGAAAACACCATCAAGCTGGAAGACGACATCCAGACAGAACGAGTTCTCGGTCTGATATGGAGACCAATAGTAGACTCACTTGCCTTCAATCTAAACCTAACACGCATACCTCAGAACGTCCTACAGAACGACACGCCTACTAAAAGGGAAGCCCTCCGAATAGTCATGTCCTTATTCGACCCATTGGGACTTGTATCGCCGGTGACCATCAGAGCCAAGCAAATACTGCAAGAAGTTTGGCGTCGTGGAACAGCATGGGACGAAGCCCTAGACAGTGACCTAGCCGCAAGCTGGAGGAAATGGCTCGCTCATCTCAGAGCACTTGAACTTGTCTCCATTCCCCGAACTTATCCAGGCTTCAGCGCTACGGAATCACTACAGCTGCACATATTCACCGACGCAAGCGAATCTGCATACTCAGCAGCATTATATTGGCGAACGGTCACCAGCGACGAAAGAACCTACGTCTGCCTGATAACAGCCAAAGCCAAGGTGGCACCACTGAAGCTAATGTCAATTCCAAGATTAGAGCTGCAAGCAGCAGTGCTTGGTGCAAGAATGGCGACAGCGGTTAAGGAAGAACATGAAAGAGTACCAGAATCAACCACGTTCTGGAGCGACAGCAGAACTACACTGTCATGGATCAGGACTGGAGCCAGGTCTTACAAACCATATGTCGCTCACCGCATTGCAGCCATCGAAGAACATAGCTCCACCAACGAATGGCGCTGGATCGCGACCAAATTGAACCCAGCAGATGACGCTACGAGAGATGTACCCGAACACTATGATGCAGATCACCGCTGGTTCCACGGTCCCGAATTCCTCCGAGGACCCCCAGATACATGGCCAGCTGATGAGAAGAACCCTGTCATAATCACAGGAGAAGAAAGAACCTGCAGCGTCGTACACAAGAAAGTGCAGCTCAGCGAGGCTATACCAAAAGTCAATAGATTCTCGCGCTGGGAGAGGTACCTACGAGCCACAGCACGAGTTCTACAGTTCCTGCAACTCTGCGGCCAATCAGGGGAGAATATTAACTACAAGAGAACCAAGAAGAACAATAGCAACGACCCTGATTGGAGAAGGGGTAAGCAGATGGTGCGGGTCAAACCGAAAGATAGACTACAGGTCACAAATAATCACCTACCTCTCACTGCTGAACTCTTACACCGCGCCGAAAGTCTGATCCTGAGAGCTTCACAACAACAATCCTTCCAGGAAGAAATAGAAGCCCTGAAGAACAAGAAGCCCATCTCACGAAGCAGTCGCCTACACCCATTGTGCACAGAATTCATCGAAGGAGAGATTCGTCTGAAAAGCAGAATAACCGCCATGACGGACATCACAGAGCGCCTGAAGAAACCCATGATCCTAGATGGAAACCACGCCACGACACGATTATGGATCGAACACGTCCACCGTAAACTACATCACGCGGGTACAGAGACCATAGTCAACGAGTGTCGTCAGCAACATTGGGTGCTACGTCTACGACCAACTGTGAAGAACATTATAAGCAAGTGTCTGCGATGTCGTATAAAGGCAGCCTCTCCCCCTCAACCAATGACAGGGGACCTCCCTTCCTGTCGATTAGCACATCATCAGAGGCCATTCACTTACACCGGCTTGGACTACTTCGGACCATTAACAATCACAGTGGGACGAAGTCATCAGAAGAGGTACGTTGCCTTATTCACGTGCCTGACAACGCGCGCCATACACCTTGAACTTGTGGTATCGCTCAACACAGATTCAGCGATCATGGCTTTACGACGTATGATGGCACGTCGAGGATGTCCAGCACAGCTGTGGTCCGACAACGGGACGAACTTTCACGGCGCCGAAAAGGAACTGCGAGCAGCCATCTTCGCGGCTACAGCAGAGGAAGCGTTGAAGAAGATGATCGACTGGCGATTCATCCCACCTGGGGCACCATTCATGGGGGGCGCCTGGGAACGTATGGTGAGGTCGGTGAAGACGGCACTAGCCACCACAATGAACGAGCGGTTCCCGAGCGAAGAAGTGCTCAACACACTCCTCATCGAAGCCGAACACACAGTGAACAGCCGACCACTTACACACGTGTCAGTGAACCCCGAAGATCCTGAAGCATTGACGCCCAATCACTTCATTTTGGGCGGTCCAGGTCGCATCGCGACTCCAGGGGAATTCGACGACAGTGACTTACGTCTACGAGCCAGTTGGCGTGCAGCTCAAAGGCTCGCCGATATATTCTGGGCCAGATGGCTGAAAGAATATCTCCCAGAACTAAGGAATCGCAGAGAGCCACACACTAAAGGCATAATTCCCAAGGTCGACGACCTAGTGCTCATCGTAGATGGCAACCTCCCAAGAAACATGTGGATCAGAGGACGCATCTGTGCTACATTCCCCGGCCCTGATGGAGTGGTGCGCACAGTGGACGTATCGACGAAAGGAGGTATCCTGCGACGTGCAGTGAAGAAGATAGTGGTGCTATCAATAGACCACGACGATCCTGCACCGGAAGCTACGACTGCGACGCCAGCAGCGGACGACGCACGGCGGGAGGAATGTGCAGGACGCCCATAGATTGATTAAGTAATAATGTGTATTGTACAGGACACCCATAGCATAGATCGCTTATGTGATAATATACATTCTATGTACTGTAATAATATGTAACTATGTATGATCAATGTAAATAATAGCACCTATAAGTTAGTTTAGATATAGTTTGATTCTATTCAATTTAGGAACTAAGAATCTTTGTAATTGCGATCTATTCCGGAGTCAAGTTTGGTCAAATCAGAACGTGTCGAAACCTGTCCAAACCTCGAGACGCTCTTGCCTGCCTCTGATTGGTGGACTCGGAGTCGATCGCAAAAACCTAAAACTTAATTAGTTATGTCATTGGATAATTTAAAATTTGATAACTCGGCGCAGTCGGCGCAACTTGCACCTATGTGTTTTAACTATAAATATAGGCATGTTCGAATTTTAAGTTAGTTGTAAGAACCACGCCATGGGCGACTGATTAAAGAAATAAATACGTCTTCAAGTTTTAAAGTGAGTTTTAATAAGTGAACCGAATAGTAGTTCCTCCAATCCAGCAAATAAATAGATGTGAGACCTATAAACCTCACAGGCTGAATAATTTACGGTCATCATGGGCTTGGCAGTATAGGTGGGAGGAGGGGGGTAGGGGGGGTAAGGTCAATGCCCTTCCAAAAAACTCCTTTGTCCAGTCAGATGATCATCTTCAAGGCGGAGTTGTAATATACACTTAGAGGAACTATGAGCAACAAGGAAAATATTTTTTTTTTAATTTTATACATATATTGGATAAAATAGTACTTGTATACTTTGTTTTTTTTTTTGTAATTTTCCAATTTTAGAGCCGTATCTGCTTCAGCTTGACCATAAGAAGATAGAAACCATTTAGGTCCTGAGAAGAATGGCCCTACAACGCATCACTTATTTCGTTGAACGGAAAATGAAATTTTGATCGTAAATATGTTCTGTCATCCAAATAATTAAGATGGTGTTACGTTTTTTAAACCATCAAGTTGTAGCCACAACAAAAGTGACGAATGCACCGGTTATTCCCGACAACAAACAATAAAATTTTGACACATGTACAGGACCGCCTTATCGATCGGTTCCAGCCCCCGGATTAGCCGACTAGTGGACAAAGGATAGCGGAACTGAGTAATTAGGATAATACTGTATAACGAGTCCGTATGCCACGCTCGCGAGCCACTCTTAGAACAAAATCTTATTTATTTCCTTTTTTGTATTGTATACGATTTAGCGCACTACGTTACGTTACACACCTTATGTTATAAATATAATTATTAAATATACCTTCCAATTAGTGTTGTATTCGCAACACACATTTTGCACGTAGTGCGTAAACACGTAAAAAAAACACTCAGTTACGTTTTCTAATAGACAAATTGGAAAAAATTTACAAAAATTTCAATTTTTGAGACAAATTCAGTTCAGCTCAGGAACTGTAGTGTTGCCAAAGGAGATTTTTTTTTTTTTTTTTTTAGCGTAGTGGTGCATTTTACCATTTCCATGCAAACGAATAAACCATGTCTCGGGCAAAAGTTATATCAATGTAACTCTTTTCCTCGCCATCATAAGTAACGACCGATGCCTTGGTCGTTGCATTCAGTGGTGTAACCTTCACCGGGTTCTTTTGTAATCGTCCTCCGGGGCAATTGTGTAATACAAAAAAATTAAATTTTAAATTTTAAACCCCCGACACAAAAACCTAAAATCCCCTTAAAAAGTAAAAAATGATAAAAAAAACTCAATCTTGAAGTAGCTAAGTATGTATTAATAATTAAATAAAAAATATACGTCGCGTTGGGGGACCGCTCCAAACCTAACAATTTACTTACAAATAGTCTATTACCTAACTGAAGAAAACTTTTATAAAATTACTTCTAAATATTGCATTTAGGATACCCTCGCAGAGCGGTCCCCCAACGCGACGTATATTTTTTTTTGAATTATTAATACATACTTAGGTACTTCAAGATTGAGTTTTTTTATTATTTTTTACTTTTTAAAGGGATTTTTGGTTTTTGTGTCGGGGTTTTTTTAAATTTTTAATTTAATTTTTAATTTTATACTTTTTATAGGCATACTTATTATAATGTAGATTTTGTTAAGTTATAAATACATAGAACTTCGCCGTGGCCAACAGGAAGATGGGAAGCTTCCAAAAACAATATCAATTCAATTTGATGATGCCACTATCGGCCGGAGTTGTGTTGACGAGAATGGATGGATTCTGATAAGGCCACATAATGTAACTTTTCAAGGTCTTAGAGGATATGGAAATATTGAAAGAACAATGTTTCCTATCAGTTTATGTTGGGCGATTACGGCATATAAGTTGCAAGGCACGACAGTTGAAAAAGCTGTGGTTTACTTAGGTAAAAGTACTTTCGCAAAAGGCCAAGCCTATGTAGCCTTAAGTAGAGTATTTTTACTCTGCTTCAGGCTACATAGGCTTGGCCTTTTCCTTGGATGGTGTAGCAGTTTGTGAGCTCGACCAAAGAAAACTATTTGATAACCCACATGACAAATCATCTCTAGCAGAATTGCAAAGACTGAGATGTAGTCATTGATACTCTCACGTGACAATCGGATTTCCATGTCCCAATTTTCCCACCACCAATTTTCTCATCAAGCGAAGCTTGAACATTCTCGATTAAGTCATCAATATTCAGTTTTTTTTTTTTTTTTTTTTTTTTTGTTGGACATCTCTTAGTTAATCTGAAAAAGATTCTGACTACTTAAACGGATTTTTGCCCGGCGATTTCTAAAAAGTAAACTTTTTAGACCTCCAGCCGGGCCATAGTAAAATTACAAACTAAAGCGAAAGTCCTAAGGGTAACCCCGAGGGGGGTTCGCACCTCGGCTTAGGCAATCACTGGGGGAGGGCAGCAAGGGACATGCTGGATCTGGGTTAAATTATTTAGGGGCTAATTTAAAGCTACAGGCGCAGCATCGCGGGCTGGCTCATGCAAGGGTCGGGAGGGACTGTTAAGTCGGGGTCGCGACGACGGACCTCGGCGGCGAGGTCGGTACGATCTGTGTTTGTGTGTTGTTCTCACTGTACTGGTCTCTTTTCGACTCTCCTGGAGGAGAGTAGTGGAATCATCGGGTATTCTCTTTCAGTGCGCTTTCATTTGAGACCCCACTCGAGTATATTTGTAGACATTCGGTTATTCTTCCCCACTTTCACCCCCCACAACTTTTAAACGGCTCAACCGATTTTCATCAAACATGTCTAAGAACACTCGCACATAAGTCACCTTTAATACAAAAAAACAATAATTGAAATCGCTTCATCCGTTCGGGAGCTATGATGCCACAGACAGACAGACACACAGACAGACCGACACACAGACAGACAGACAGACAGACACGTCAAACTTATAACACCCCTCTTTTTCCGTCGGGGGTTAAAAAAAGACAAATTATCGCAATTTATTTCATTTACACAGTTCAGCCACAGTCATTGCGTTATTTACGTTGTTAAGCTAATGAGTTTATTAAACCAATGAAGCAATGGACTAGGAATATCCTTCAAAACTTGGATTGTAATTGAAAGTGAGTTACGCAAGTCACAAGACGCAACCCAGCAACCCAGCAACCTGTCTAGCAACAGTAGCAACCCAGCAACCTAAATGGTTGCTGGGTTGGTAGACTTGCTGAAAACAGACTCTCTATTGATACTGTGCATGGCCACACCTCTGCGTAACTAATCGTAACTTGTGTATTCATATAAAACAATACAAGCTAATCATAACAGCCAGGGGTCGATCGAAAGAGGAAGCAGCCTGTACCTTTCATTAGATACAACGAAAACAAAACACAATCCCTTTCTCTACGATAAAAACTTTTCGCCCGGCGTATCTACATTTACGTTGTAGGTAAGTATACGCAAAATAATCAGATGAAACGGCTCTTTTCGATCAATTAATCTAAGTATGATAGCTATGTATACAGTAGGTCATCATCATCATTTAGGCCGAAAGACATCCACTGCTGGACAATGGACATAAGCCGAAAAATGGGGGGTGGGGTTGTCATAATCGCCACGCTTGGCAGGCAATTTGGCGATGGCAGAATGGTGGCATCATGCATAGAGAACGCTGCTGCCCATTCTCTAGTAAGTATTTTAGTCGCCTCTTACGACACTCATGGGAAGAAATGGGTTGGTACTATTCTTTACGTCCGAAACCACACGGACAGGTATACAAGTAGGCATGTTAATCAATATTATCTGTTACCGATGCTGGTGGCTTCATAATCGCCTGAAAATTTACAAACATACATAATCAGCCTACAATCTCAAACCACATAATATGACCTCTTATCTTTATATGAGAGAGTGCCTTAATCCACAACACGGGCCCAATGCATGTTGGTAGATTAACATAACGTATATTTTTTGCATCTATTTGGGCTGTAAGATCTGCTTCTTGCCACGATACTAGGTCAACAGAAACCCATAGAGTATGGGGTAACTATATTATACACTATGAAGTAGTAAAATTATGCCCTTTTTAACCCTACAATAATCGCGCACCTAAAAGTAACGGGAGTGTCCAATTTCAAATTGAAATAAATAAACTTATAAGCATTAACGTTGAAATAAATATATGAAAATATTATCAGTACAGTTTTCTTAACTAAATATGATCAACATAAACTAATCACAACCTCTGTGTTCCAAAAAATCAACAAAAATAAAAAAACTCTTTGTATGATTCTACATATATACATACATAGTCCACGTGACTACTCCAGGGTTAAAACGATGACGTCAAGTAAGATCTAACGTGTGTGGATAAAAATATCAATAATCTGAGAAAATTTGTTGAACTGTAGTGATCAGTAATCTTATTCCTTGAATAAATTCAAATAAATCGAATAGATTTTTTATTTAACGAAATATTTTAACGAAATATGATCTTAATAATTTTATTCAAATTAGTCTGACAATCAGAACTTTTCGAACATCAAAATTACAGAAAACTGTCCCCAAAATGCCTGCCTTTCATTCAATCGCATCACTGTCCATTCCCAGTATGTTCAAAGAAATTATTCACTAGGAAAAATCATGTGTATATTTTGCATATACTATAGGTACGCTAAACTTGAATTCAGAATCTTAAATTATTGTCATGTTTTGAAATTCAATGCTCAAATGTTGTTTAGGACGTAGGCCTCACTGAGACATACCCAATCCATAAAAAGTATTTTGAAATCGATCCCAAATTGCTAGAAATATTGCGGAATGTACATAAAAAAAAAAAAATGCGAATCCCTTCATTTTAATTAAATGACATTCGTTTATCAGACATTATTTATTTCCTGGACCTTGTGACCCTGTGAATTTAAATACGTGCCAAAGTAGTAGATTTTGTTTAGCTACTTATTTATTGTATTGATTAATCTCATAGGAAATAAATGTTGTCTGGGATAAAAATTATCAAACTGATAAAAAACCAAAACTTTTGTATTATTTTATTGATTTTGATGTAATTATAAGAAGTTAGATTTAGTCCTCATACACACGAACGTAATAAAATCGCAACAGGATTTTTTCGCACACTGTATCTTCAACGCACTGTTTTTTCGACGCGCAGTGATTCATTTACAATATGTTGGATTGAGAGCACACGGTAAAGAAAATTTTAGAATGACTTATAAATAGATGAGAATGGGGTTGAAAACTGAAAGATCGTGATTGGTGGTAGCACTGTTGTTAGTCCAGAAAACATCATTGTAGTGCTAGATCAAAATGTGTGCGATTTGCAGTACAATTAAAATTCGAGTTTAGGAACGGAAGCGTCTTTAAAGAGAACCTTTGGATGTATTAAAGGGGAGAGATGATGTCGAGATTTTACTACAAACCATTTATTTACGCTTTCTTTATAATGAAATAAAACAACCCTATTTTTCTCATTATTATTTATTTAATTGATTAATTGGTCATCAGCTTCTTAATCTAATGTGTAAACTTCATTGACATAATGGGTGTAGTTTTATAAACACCGAAAAAAGGTTTTTTTTTCAACACATATTCAAGTAGCTACAATACTATCGGTTTTTGACCCAAAAAGTGTTTAACCAGCAAATTTAATTTAAATAGAACTGGACCTTAGACTCTGCCTTGTAGTGCACCTGCCTATTCCTCAAGATTTCAGATTAAGCATCTTCTTGTCGTTCTTGAAAAGCACCTTTGGAAATTTACAATGCGAGAATGTGCGCGTCATGTTTATTTAATGTAGCAAGCATACCCTATAGCTTAGCTTGAGCCAAATCCCGAAAGACTCAATTTATGTACTCAGGATTACGTGACACAGTCGGTCTATTCTGTACAAATTCTCACCGTATACAAACACAGAATAGAAATGAGCTGTCTCTCCATCTGATACTAGGGATCTACACTATTGACAGCTGACTTCACATAAGTTTTCACGTTGAGATTTGTGCTGTTTTTCTCTGAATTCAAACGAATGATAAGCGTTATGCTGTGTTTTTATTTTCGTATCGTAAATAACTTTTCAAGTACATTTAAACATAATGAGTAACACAGAAGTTAGTATTCATGTTCTTTGTAATAATAACTCATTTGAGCTTTTCACTCTTCGCTATAGGTACTTTTTCCTTAAACAATTGACTGTTATCTTAGTTTGCAGCTCGATTTTATTAATAAATGCACATATTTTTTGGTGAATTAAATACTAATCCTAACTATAATTATTTTAAAATCCAAAGTGACTTTGAACAGTTTCCATTATACGCTTCACACTTAATCAGCTGAACGTATTTTGATGAAAATTGGCACATGGGTAGATCATGGCCTGCAGAAGAACATAGGCTACTTTTTGTTCTGGATCGCAGTCTAAATAATATCATTATTATCTTTGCGACTGCATCTCCACCTTTTCAGTCGGATCGTACGATGCGACGATTCGACCGTTCTCAACGGCAACTACATGTTGACTGAACTTTATTTCAGGCATTACATTTCTAACGCTCGCGTTATCTACAGCATTCTTATATAACTCGCTCTTTTTAGTGAGATATGATCCCTCTTTAGGTGTCATCCACCATTTTTGTACTTCATCGTGATACTTTAAATATATTGCTTCCGATCTCTTTTCTGGATTGTGAAATTGAGCTTGATAAACCTTTATTTCATCTTTTATGACCTTTTCCACGTCATTTTCATCACCTTGACTTGTATAAAATACAAGTTTGTTAAAGAAACCTTTCACTATAAGTTCATCATATTCACTTCTGTCCAACGAAATTTTCGGAAACATTTTGCCTCTTATTTCAAACTTATAGTCACATATGTTTTGTATTTTACTCTGCAGTTTGGCAAATAATCTTTTACCAATATTTCCTAGTGATTCACAGCTCTCACAGAACTTAAATAGCTTAGAGGTGTCATCGAAAACGAATAAATTACCGACAGCAGAAGCAATACCACCATTCAGCCGCAGAAAGCCATCTTCCAAAGATTCATCTAAAGTGACAATGTTATTTGGTTTAGAGTTTTCCATCAAAGGTATAAGTTTTTTGCACAAGTGATCCAATCTTTTGTCGATTTTCACGTCATCACCTCTTATTGCTAAATCTTTATTGCCGAACGTAGCCGGAACTTTAAATTCTAAACATGGCTTGCACTCTTTTACAGCCAGTTCGACAGCGCCTTCCCTTACTCCTGTTTTGTAGAGGTTTATTCCATCCAATCGTTCTTTGTAATGTAGTGGTACCGCTTTATCACGAAACTCGAGGACCCCATGCTTAAACGTTATAACGCTTCCTCTAACAAGTGTGCTTAGAATTTGAGGATTGTTAGATTCTGAAAGAAATTGTGTCAACAAATCTTGCATTTCGTTCTTAATATCTATCGTGCGTTTTTCGAGAATCTCTGAGCACAATGCATCTTTAAACACCTGAACAAATTTTTGGGATTGGCGAAAGAAGTCTTCTCTAAAGCTAGCGATTCGAAGACCATCGGGTTGAATCTCGGTGATATTGAAAACTTTTTGCGCCAATATGTAATGGTATTTCAATACGAGCTCATCATCCATAATTTGGCTTTTAGCATCATCTAACATATACTTTGCAATCTTTTGAGCTAGCGTGATGAGTTGATCTTCCAAAACTTGTTGACATAAAAGGTCCATGTCTTCATCTGTGTAGGATGGCTGCGAGCCAGGATTTCCCGTTCCAATAAGTTTGTTTAAATATGTGGCCAAGTTACCTTCACAAGGTATACTGTTGCCATCATCTTTTGCTGTTGTATACATAATGAAAATACAATCTGTTCCGGAAAATGTCCCGTTAAAAAGCATGTCTTCATTACTTGGTTGGAATCTGCGCTTGATTCTGAGGTAGCTGTCGAAACAATTAGCCAAATCTTTTTTATTTGTCAGCGTTAAAAGTTTATCGTTCTCCCGATGTTTGGCTTGTATAAACACGTTGATTGGTTTATCAAAACCCTGACGTTTGGCCCTCAAACAAATGTCATCAAACATTCCGATTTCATCAACATTTGTTCCTAAGTAAAATTCTTCAATGTCTTCATCATGTAATACTTTAAAATATATTAGGCTGAGTAGTTTGGTTTCATACAGCTGGCCGCGAATGCCCGATGTACCTGCTCGTTTATGATAAGTAAAAATTTGTTTTCTTTCTTTCTTTTTTCCTTTCTTTTCTTTCTTGATGACATTCGTTGATTGTCCGGCGGCGTTATCCATTCTTACGAAACGTGGCTTTCTATTGTTGAAAAATTAATCTAACGTGATTGCGTCGACGGTTCCTCTTAAGATGGTGGCACTGGGAATCTGGAAATAATTTAAAATAAATCACCGGCGGAATGTGGGTGTGTTATAGATACAACTCTGCTTAATCCTATGGTGAAACACTGCGTAATGTTATATTAAGTTAAAGTCTCCATAGGGATCAACAATTTGGGACCGTGCACCTAGCTTCTGACGTTTCAAAAGTGCCCATGTAGGTATATGTGAAATAAAAATATTTTGATTTGATTGAAATCATTTTAATTTACGTGTCGTCAAGTCTATTTTATAATGTTTAAAGTACCCTTAAAAACTAGATAAAAAGAGGATATTAAAATAAGTATAATACAACGCGTAAATGTGTCGTGGGTTTGATTCCCGGGTCGCGCAGTGTTATTAAGTTCTCATCAGGAATTTCTAAGCAGCAGTCTGGTTATCGTCACTAATATACATAAGTTAAACCAATTAAACTCTAGGTACTGTTTTTAGCCTTCAACATTTACAAATCACTAAGCAAAATCAAGGTTATAAAAATAAATTCGCACCGCCTTATAATCTTCTTTTTTAGACAAGTTACCTAAAAAGCAAAAAGTAAGTAAAGTAAAATGTAAAACACACTTACGTTTTAAATAGTACTGAGGTTACATATTTTTTTTTTTTCTCAAGCAGCAGACGTGTTATTCGTAAATAAGAGCTAAACTCGCATTATCCTTGTCCATTGTGTGTGCCAAAGAGTATAATAATAATATGGGGAGATATGGGGTGTGTGCTGTCGGTATGTTTGCGTCATAGATAATAATGATAACTCTAGTGCTGTCATTCTATAATCATTTTGCAAACAAGTCGATGAATCGAGAATCTAGAATCGACTGATTGCGCAAGATCATCGACATAGCCCGCAAAATTCAAATTTGCTCACGTATTTTTGCAATTTGGAGGTCAGTTAAAGGTGATAAAAATATGATTCACGACCGTAACAAATATAACTTTACATAGCAATGATTTAAGTTATTAATACCACACTCTAACTTAATTTATTTCGCTTGAATGATTTTTCAAGGTCGATCTTATGGTTTTCTCCGACGAGCTTATCGTAGAGTACCTCCAAGACATTGTCTCTTAGATAATATCATATGATAGCTGTATTCGTACTGAAAATGTTCCAACATTGATACAGAAATTATAGGAAAATTACTGTTCTTAATCGACGAATTTGACGAAATGAACTGCACACTAATACTGCATTAACACAATCGTGTTCGCTATTCGCCTCGTCACTCGACGAACATTCGACGACACATTTGTATACGACTGTCGTCCCGAACTACTGTTCAGTGTTCACACATTCGCAGGGTGAATTATTTTGGCATTTGCACACGAACATGGAGGACGTGAAAATAATTGCGTCTACACGTCCTGTTGAGTCGAGCGCTAGCTTGTCAACTGAATGCAGGCGAAAGTGTAAACAGTAAGTTCGTGTTGGCCATTCGTGTCCTTTGATTCGCGTCCGAAAAACACAAGGCGAATAGCGAGCACAATGTTTACATATACGTTTTCCTTATTCGTCCAGCCATTCGCATCGTGATTTGCACGAATGTGTAAATATAGCATTAGACATGCATGTTCGTTATTCGCCTCGCCAGTAGCTCGCGAGGCCACTGGCGAGGCGAATAACGAACGAATGTGTAAATGTGGCATGAAATTAATAAAAGTATGAGAATATTTTCAACTAAAACATGAAATATGGATTACAAGAAACTCTTTTTCTTTTGCAATTTGAACGTCTATTACAACAAGAAGATTCAAAATCAGAAATTAGCAAGTCATCTGCTTTTTTATGCTTTGCTCGGACGCTTATTTAGCTCGCGACCCTGGGACTGCTACCTTTACACCGGCTATCGAGGCTTGGGCTCGAGGTCTCCGTGCTTTGTAACTAAGGTCAACAATGAACTCGCTTGAGGCTCTAGAATAAGATACCCCAGAAGGGGAGCTCAGTTAATGCGACGGGCTCGGGCCGACAGCAATGTCGCAATTTTATAGTCTGTTTGCGCAGGTAAATATTTCATTTGAAAATGGCAATAATTTTCCTTCTTGGGGCTGATTTGTATTATAGCAACATTGAAACACTGATGTCATTCTTCAAAATTTCGGTGACGGACTGTTTTTTGTATAAATGCATTAGAGCAAGACAACATATGCAAATTACACATTCGTGTGACAAGTATAGCTATATTTTCTTCCGCTCAATATTGAAACATAACCTGGAATGTCTATATTGAAAAAACGTACCCGAATGTGGAATCCACAATAGAGAAATTATTAGAAAATTAAGTTAAAATAAAGTTTTGTTTTCGTAATTTATCTAACAATGGAGCTAAACGACGTGATAGTCAACCAACCCGTCGTAATCGACAATGTAAATACTATTTATTTACCATTACGCTAACTATTTTATTGAGTCGACGATGCAAGTTTTTCTGCAATAAATCTTGTTAAAATCGATTGGAGAACCATTTTAAATTGGTTTTGCGCCGATAATCAATCAATATTTATGGTTCTAAATAGTTTAAACACTCGTTTTCATACAGTAGTTGGCGAAAATGAGTCATCTTGTGCTCCCTTCCCATTACAGAGCCATGTACGTTTTCAATCTTAGTGCTGTTGATTTTAATTCTACCGGTTTTGCCAGGGCTCCGGAGTCATCAAAGCTGGCTTCGCTGGCGATCAGATACCAAAATGCAGATTTCCAAACTAGTAAGTATAACTTTTACAAAAAGGTGTTCTGATTTTTTATTCATGTCATTCGCTTACTTGAATTTCTGGTTAAGAGATCCTTTTTAAAGACTATTCTAATTCATGACGTTGGACGCGTACCGTCGGTAATGCGCTCCAAAACGCTGACAATATATGAGCGTGTATACTCCTACGGTCAGCGAACGCAAGTTCATATACCAATTTGGTAGCTACACGACCGATGTCCGTGCTGATCGTCGGTCGAACATTAAATCCAGCCCAACACTGCCATGATCAATATGACGGTCAGGTGGTAAAACCGGTCGACATGGCAGTTCTCGAGGGAGTCTTAAGTTAAACAGCGGATGTCTATTGGCTGAAATGTTGAACCAACTATAATTGCTATATATTTCTTGTCCCACAGCATAGGCCGACCGAAGCATGTCCGTGTCATGGCTGGAGCGTTGGAAGGAGAACTCTTTGTGGGTCCTCGTGCTGAGGAGCATCGGGGACTCCTCAGTATCAAATACCCCATGGAACATGGCATTGTTACAGATTGGAATGATATGGAGCGCGTGTGGAATTATATCTACAGTAAGGTTAGTAGAATAGGTAATAGGTAATAGGTAGAACGGGCTGGTGTCCGCAACTCCACGTCTGAGCGCGTATTTTGCGGGTTAGTAGAATAGTTGAATTATGAAAAAATGAAAAATGAAATGAAGATGAAAAAAGGTTTATTCGAATTAACAAGTTTTAACTTACATCAGTGGTGATTGGAGCCTCCTTTTAAGCGTATAAAGCCTGTATTAGGAGACTGCTCTTCCATACATTATTAGTATTTATAAAATACTTGTTTATTTCTACTTAACCAATTTATAGAAATGAAATAACTTAATACTATGATGCATTAAATGTATTAAATGTTATGCAGAGTGTGCATGTAAGACTGGGATTGTGTGTGAGTGAGGATGTACGTGAGTTGTGTGAGTGAGGATGTATGTGAGTTGTGTGTGAATGTATGTGTGTTGTGTGTGTGAGTGTGAGGGCAATGATGGTGTGTATCTATAACGTCTTCATAACTAAGTGGTTTAATCCATTCAGTTAGTATTTTTTTGCATTCATGCCTTTTTTTATGTGTATGTTAGCTTCTATATTACATCTGTTGTAAAGCTGGGCAGAGCGCTTTTTGTATTGGATGCTGGCTAGTTTTAGTTTGAGGAACAACTGCTGCTAGATCTTTTCTTCTTTTTAAGTTTACTCTGGGGTCATAAGGAAGGGATTTGTGTTTATTAAGTATAGTTTAAATAATATATAGTTTTCTCACAGACAGTAAGTCGCTAATTTGGTAAAGACTTAGAGTAGGAAATCGAGTGTTTTTAAAATACATTAACTTGATAAGTGCATGTTGTCCCCGCTCAAGGTAAATACATTTGGTTTTTGCTGCTCCTCCCCAAATGGGGATGCAGTACGTCAAGACAGATTGCACCAAAGCTATGTAAATTATAACCCTGTAATCCCCTAACTATGGGCATGTGTATTCTCCCCATTCTCACATATGGTGCTCAAACCTGGTCTTTGACACTTCAGCAGAGGTCCAGGCTTGAAGTTTGCCAGCGAGCCATGGAGCGCAGTATCCTGGGTGTTCGACTATCAGACCGTATAAGGAACACAACACTGCGCGCCAAAACCAATGTTATAGATGTCACTCAGAAAGCTGCGGAGCTCAAGTGGGACTGGGCTGGACATGTCTGCCGGATGTCTGATGACAAATGGGCTAAAAGAACCACCAGTTGGGTCCCACTAAACGCTCGACGACATCGCGGCAGGCCAAGACGAAGGTGGCGGGACGAGCTTGACTCCTACCGAAAGGACTGGCCAGTACTAGCAAAAAACAGAATTCTGTGGAAAAGGGAGAGGATGGCCTTTGCCCTGCAGTGGGACAATACAGGCTAATTAGATTAGATTAGATAGAATCCCCTAACTAAGGGTTGGGCAGAGCACCCGCATTTTTCTAGTTATGTTTGAATCCCATGTAATAGAAGGCAAGTCTTCTTTCCTGTTTCAAATTATCTGGGGTTGCGGTCTCCGCGCAACATGTCGTTTTCTTCCATACTTTTCTATCAAATGTCTTCTGGGTTGTCAGCCCCTTTTTAACCGACTTAAAAAAAGGAGGAGGTTATCAATTCGACTGTATTTTTATTTTTTTGTGTTTGTTACCTCATAACTTTTGACTGGGTGAACCGATTTTGATGATTCTTTTTTAATTTGAAAGCTGGTGCTTCCCGAATGGTCCCATTTTAAATTGGTTCCATTCGGACAATGGGATCCATGTGAAAATCTTAAATTTGCATTAAGTATTTACGTGATAAATGAACGTATAACACGATTAGATTAGTGCGGGGTATCTACCATAATTAAAAAGTTAAAAATAAAAACTTTTTACAAAAAAAAAAAACAACCGACTTCCTAAAAAAAAAACACTATAAATAAATAAATAAATATCTCAGGACAACCAACACACTGTTATCTGATCCCAAACTAGGCAGAGCCTGTACTATGGTAACCAGACAACTGATAAATATACTTATATATTTTCTAAATACATATGTTACGGCTAAAGGTGGGTGTGAACATAAACTTAAGATTAGCCGGCTAAACTTAGGTTTATCTTCGAGAAGCAGCTAAAGTTCGATATCATGTTAGTTTGCGTCGTGATATTCCATCTTTAGCCGGCTAATGTGCACATTAACCGAAATGAAACGGCTAAAAATGTCTTTAAATTAAAATATTTTCTTGAAAGTCAATATGTTGTGCTACTAAAGTTAGTGACAGAAACATATCGCTGCAAAACCGACTCCACGTAGTCTTGTCTGCCCTACCCCTAGAGTGTAATTTAGAATCGCGTAGGCGTGGAGGGGCGAGGCAGCCCGCGAGCTGAGGAGCAGGTGGTTTTAACACCCGCCGCCGCAGCAGAGGTTGGCCGGCGAAGCCGGCCAACAAGCCGAAGCTGCGGTGGTGAGCGTTTAGACCATCTGCGACGTTAAGCTCGCGTGGGACTGCCGGAGCCCTGCAGCGCCGGAGCCGTGACAGAAACCATGCTTGCTTGCATGTTGCATGATTGCTTCTACATTTTAGCCAAGGGCCTCCAGTTACACTTAAGTTTAGCCGGCTAAAGATAGAAGAAACTAACATTAACACCTCCTCGAAGATAAACCTAAGTTTAGCCGGCTAATCTTAAGTTTATGTTCACACCCACCTTTAGCCGTAACACATACATATTATAGATAAATTACACCCAGACACTGAACAAATAATTGTGCTCATCACACAAAGATTTGTCCTGGGTGGGAATCGAACCCACGACCTCAGTCTTCGCAGTCAGGGTCACTAACCACTAGACTAACAGGCCAGTCAAAATAACTTTAATTTCGGAAGTCGGTGGCAAAAAAAACCTTAATTACAGATCCTAAGACACCGACTTCCGTTGTGTTTTTTTTGTAGGAAGTTGGTTGTTTTTTCTAGCCATAACATCTTTATCCATCTTTGTCTTTATCCATCCATCGTTTCTTCTGGTGTCCTCTGAGGAGCCCTCCTCTCTTATAGCCATTGACTGATACTCAACTTTCTACTCACGACATTTTCGTCACTCCTCCGTATCTTTTGCCAGCGGCTTCGGCCGCGTGGAGCTCGTAAATTATCCCGCGGGACCGTACTACCGGGATAATAAGTACCCTATGTGTTAATCTAGGTTATCCTACTAATATAATAAACGCGAAAGTTTGTATGTATGGATGTGTGGATGTTTGTTCCTCTTTCGCGCAAAAACTACTGACCTGATTTAGATGAAATTTGGCACACAGATAGTTTATAACCTGGAGTAACACATAGGGTACTTTTTATCCCGGTAGTATTTTCCCGCGGGATAATTTCAGACCTCCACGCGGGCGAAGCCGCTGGCAAAAGCTAGTAAACTATAATTATGTGTGCTAAATTTCATCTAAATCCGATGAGTCGTTTTTGCGTGAAATAGTAACATACTCACAAACATCCACATTTATAATATTAGTAGAATTCTATCCATTTGTGTAACACACATCCCTCATAGCTTTTTCATCTCTTTGGTGGCCCAATATTGACGCTGGACGTAAATAATAGCACCATCTTATTTCTTTCCATGGGTGTCGTAAAAGGCGACGAAGGAAGACTTACTCGTTCTCCATGCATTTTATCACTAAACTGCGATCGCCAATTCTCCCTCCCAAAAATGCACAGAACTGGTTGAATTGGCAGTGCTTAGGAGAGGTCTAAGTCCAGCAGTGGACTTCTTTCGGCTGTAATGACAACTGTCTAACTCCGTCTACGAAGATACCGGAATGCACCCTACACAGTTCTGAGTTCAGATGCATGATTACAGAGAAATGCGTGCAATGATTGGAAAGGTCCACTTAATTTATGTGGTCCTTTCCTAAAAATATGGTATTATTCAGACACCAGTCTACATGGTAATCACAATATCTGACCAAGATGATGTCTGGACTTTTAAACGGACCTTTGACTTTATTTCGGCCTTTCTTTTCAGAGTAGTCAGATAAACAGAGACAAGTCCAAGTTACCAGCACGCGTAGCATGACCACCATAGAATGAACTTTGTCTATTCTTGGTAAAATAGAGATAGAATTGTCATGCTACGTCAGCATAAAACGTTACAAATCTTTCTACAATCTTTAATTCAGTCTTTAATCTTTCTACAATCTGTAATTTTATCTATTCTTCCGTTGATAAAACCCATTTCTACGCTGGTCATGCTACGCGTGCTGGACAGGACAGGACAGCCAAGACAGTAGGTCTTACAATTGTTAAATGTCTGTGCTGAATCAATGCATTTTCTTTCTTCATAGGATCAACTGTCGACATTCTCGGAGGAACATCCTGTGCTGCTGACGGAAGCTCCACTGAACCCTCGCCGGAACAGGGAGAAGGCGGCTGAAGTATTCTTCGAGACCTTCAACGTACCAGCTCTGTTCCTGTCCATGCAAGCAGTACTAAGTCTGTGAGTAATAATAGACCAACTCTGTGTCCATCATTTACGAGCTAGGGTTTGGGATAAATAAATGTATGTATATCAAAATTTCCAAAAACACTAATATTTTATTTAAATTGTCAAAAATACAGCAATGAGAAACTTTAATCAGAATCACTTGTCTCGCTTGTACTTCACTGTTTCGCTTGTCGGTCACTGTTTCGTATTTCTAACTGAACTTTCTTCACAATCTGGATAATTCGCTATTTATAAAGCTCTCGAACACTCTCGAGCACTGTCACTTAAGGTGAATGCTTCAACCAGCCCGCGAAATTCTATTTTTTTTACGTTTTTTGCAATTTGCAGGCCAGTGCTAGGTTGTATGTTGATTAAAATATTATTCGCAACTGTAAGACATATGTAGTTACAGAATTATAATCATCAAAATCATCAATACAACGCTCTAAGTTCATAAAGCTGTAGGAATGACTTTTTCTGTTTTTTTTTTTGTTCCTAGGCAAAGTCGTAGGACTTGACGAAAATCACCAATACAACCCTCCAAGTTCATAAAGATGAACTTACAGGCGCGAATAATATTTTAATCAACATACAACCTAGCACTGGCCTGCAAATTGCAAAAAACGCAACAAATTTTGAATTTTGCCGGCTGGTTTGGAGCATTCCCCGTAATCAGAGATAGCGGCGACGTCTCTAGATAGTACCAGAACAGATAATTCCGCTAATTGATAATAGATGGCAGTGGTACAGATAATCGAGTTCGTGTAGTACCTGCTACTTGATAAAAGATGGCGCTAGCGTGACGTTTCAAGTCTTTAGAATAATAGTAGGATAAAGAATCCCATTACTACCCGTGAGTGTCGTAAGAGGCGACGAAGGGATTTACTAGAGAATGGGCAGCAGCGTTCTCTATGCATTTCACCACCATACTGCGATCGCCAATCGGCCTGCCAAGCGTGGCGATTATGGCAAACCCTCCCAAATTGGGGGAGGCTTAGGTCCAGTAGTGGATTTGTTTCGTCTGAAATGTTGATGATAATGATGAATAGATCAATTCTGTTCCCATCATGAGTATTGTTACGAGCTCGGGTTCGGGATAAATTGATTTAAGCCAAAATTATCGAAACACACACCATAGTTTAATTAAACAATCACAATATCGCAATAATCAAACGTCAAACAGAATCACTTGTTTCGCTTGTACTGTATCGCTTGATTCGTATTCGCTCGCTTCCGAAATCGAACTGCCCGTCAGCCCGACAATCCGCTATTTACATCCCGAGCAGAACATTCGCGAACATTCAACACTTTTCCATAGTTTACACGTAGCATAGAAACTTCCAGTAACTTCCACAGACATCTATTTACTGTTTAATCCCGCTATTCGACAATAGATGGCGGCGGCGTCTACGTACAATTGTTCGTAGTACTTGCTAGTTGAAAACAGATGGTGTTAGCGTGTCGTTTCTAGTAGTTTCCGATACTGCCCCATCCTTAGATGGAATTAGCGTGAAGTTTCTAGACTTTTCGATCTACGTAACGCTGTCCCTTTCTGAGATGGAGTTAGCGCGATGTTTCTAGACTTTACGATCTACGCAACAGTATGATATTGTTATGGGCTGGGGTTCGGGAAAAATAAATGTATATCAATATTACCACAAACACTAACAGTTTAGTCTTATTGTCACAAATACAGCAATCATAAAGTTTAATCAACAAGATTGTTGAGCAATGGTGGCCCAGTGGTAACGGCTGCGACTTACGACTAGTAAGGTCGTGAGTTCAAATCCAGACAGGCGCACTACTTTGTGTGAATAATTTCATCGCCACTGCTCTCAAAACGGTGAAGGAAAACATTGTGAGGAAACCGGCATGTCTTAGAACCAAAAATTCGAAGACATGTGACATCTACCAACCCGCACTGGGCCCGCGTGGTGGATTACGGCCCACTCCCTCTCACCGAGAGGAGGCCTGTGTCCCAGCAGTGGGAACAATATATATAGGCTGATGATGATATTCATATACTATTACTACTACTATTAGGCTATTTAGGCTCTTCTTGCTTGAAACACAGGATTACCTAGTTCAGGCACGTGAATATTAGAATATAATTTACATATAACTGTATAATGCACTACCTGATGACATAACCAATAGTGACACCATATTTCAATTTAAAAAAGCCCTAGAAGAATACGTAAGAATACAACACTAACAATATTATATCAATTGTCACCTTTATTGCCTAATTCTCTTATTGTGAGCACAGAGAATCACACTTACTTTTAGTTTTATATTTACATTTCTCAATATTTTAAGTGAACTGTAATATTCTTGTTTTTTGAGAAATAAATGTCTTTAAACCGATATAAGCAAAACTGTACATATTTTTAAGCCTTTTATTTTTTGAATAAATATTATGTTATGTTATATGTATAATAATCAGTATGATAAAGAATATAACTCTTCCTCTCCGTAGATACGCGACAGGCCGCACCACAGGCGTGGTCTTGGACTCCGGTGATGGTGTCACGCACTCGGTGCCCATTTATGAAGGCTTTGCGATGCCGCACAGCATCATGAGGGTTGACGTCGCCGGCAGAGATGTCACGCGGTACTTGAGGTAAGCTGGAGCCACTAATGATATCTATACTTAATATTATAAAGCTGAAGAGTTTGTTTGGTTGAATGCGGTAATCTCAAGAACTCGTTTTGTGTTGGGTAGCCTATTTATGGACGAAGGCTATAATATATCACGCAACAATCAAAAAGAGCGGAGCAGCAACGCAAAATGGACGAAAACTGGCAGACAATTCGAAGCGACGAGAAGGGCCAGGAAAAAAAAAAGGCAGAAGCTAGTAATATAATATAATCTTAGGACAACCAACACACTGTTCTCTGATTCGAAACTAGGCAGAGCCTGTACTATGGTAACCAGACAACTGATAAATATACTTATATATTTCTAAATACATACATATTATAGATAAATTACACCCAGACACAGAACAAATAATTGTGCTCATCACACAAACATTTGTCCTGGGTGGGAATCGAACCCACGACCTCAGTCTTTGCAGTCAGGGTCGCTAACCACTAGACTAACAGGCCAGTCAAAATGATGATCAAATCAAATGATAAATGATTTTATTTCTGTAAGTAGATTTGTACAAACACTTTTACACGTCAATCATATTTTCTAAAACTAGATGAGGTCGGCGTTTCCTATCTGACTACTCTGAGAAGAAAGGCCGAAACAAACTACGAGGTCAGAATGTATCAAAGTTCAGACATAATCTTGGTCACATCTACATTAAACTTAGTTCAAAATCTATTTATTATAAAGCTGAAGAGTTTGTTAGTTTGATTGAACGCGGTAATCTCAGGAACTACTGGTCCGAATTGATAAATTATTTTTGTGTTGGGTAGCCTATTTCTCGAAGGAAGGCTATATAACATCACGCTACAACTAAGAGGAGTGGAGCAGCAATGAAAAATGTTCCAAAAACGGAGAAAATCGCACGGGCTGGCGATTCGATGCGAGGGGAAGGGTCGGGGAAACATGAAATTTAACGCGGACGAAGTCGCGGGCAAAAGCTAGTGTATACATACAAGGGCAGGGGCAGTGGTGTGTTGGTCGCTATTAAGTTATGGGTCATAGGTTCGAACGTAGTCAAGCACTTTACATTGTGTAACTTATTTCATCACCACGGCTCTCAAAACGGTGAAGGAAAACATCGTGAGGAAACCGGCATGTCCTAGAACCAAAAATTCGAAGACATGTGACATCTACCAACCCGCACTGGGCCCGCGTGGTGTATTATGGCCCACTTACTCTCACAAAGAGCATAACATTTTCTTTTCAGGCTCCTCCTCCGCAAAGAGGGCGTTAACCTACGCACTTCGGCTGAACTGGAAATAGTCAAGGCTATTAAAGAGAGGGCTTGCTACCTCTCTCCGAACCCTCTGAAGGAAGAGACTTTGGAGACGGAGAGGGCACAGTACACTCTACCTGATGGGACGGGGTTGGAGGTAAGTGATAATTTCTAATTATTGGTTATGATCAGTGATCGGATATTGGGATGCATATTTACCTTATGTTACTATTTAGCTGTGAAAGCACGGAAGCGGCTTCGTGTTTTTTTATTAAAGCCGGGTTTCTTGGATCATATTTATTTAAAATTAGCTGTGCCTGCGGCTTTACCCGCGTGGTGTTCAGAAATTATCACACAGGGACGTGCTACTCAGACAAAAAGTAGCCTATGTTACTCCTTATAACATCAGCTATCTGCCAGTGAAAGTCCTGTCAAAATCGGTCCAGCCGTTTCAGAGTTTAGCCGGAATAAACAGACAGACAGATAGACAGACAGACAAAAATTAAAAACAATGATTTTTTTATGTAAGTACCATATATACTTTCATATTCATTTAGTGAAAAACTGTTAGTTCGATATTACAAACAGATACTTCAAATTTATTAATTTGTATGTATAGATTAATGTTTAACCCCAGATGCAAATACATAATATGTGTGTAGGGTGGTATGTGTTAGTTAAAACAACACACAAAACACGGTAAAACGTGCATTCCATATTAGCCAACATTTCAACTTTAGGTGAATATGCATCTGAATATCCGATCTTTACTCATAACATCACAGCACCCTATAGCATAAAGGGCCATTCATAAATTACGTCACACGTAAAGGGGGGGAGGGGGTCAACGAATTGTGACATTGTGTGACAAGGGGGGAGGGCCCTAAATTTTGTGACAACACATTTCAAAATTGAATATACGTTTTTCCTCCAGACCGTATTCGGCCACGGCGGCCAATCTCAACGGAGACTAGCCATCGGCGCGGGAGTTATTATAGTGCTCAAGTGTGTGCGCAGACACAAGAGCACTCACTCTTCCTTCACTCTCATAGTCCGATGGGACGGTAATCCGACACGACCGGAGAGAGATCTGGCGTAGGACCAACGGCTTAACGTGCTTTCCTAGGCACGGGGGCATCACACCGCCAACTTCCAAACTCCGGGCTGTTACTAAGAAATTACTAATGGAAAAACTTTTTACAAAAAAAAAAACAACCGACTTCCCTAAAAACACTACAAAGTGAAAAATAACTTTAATTTCGGAAGTCGGTGTCTTAGGATCTGTATTTATGGTTTTTTTGCCACCGACTTCCGAAATTAAAGTTATTTTTCACTTTGTAGTGTTTTTAGGGAAGTCTGTTGTTTTTTTTTTGTAAAAAAGTTTTTATTTTTAAATTTTTAGTTGTGGTATTCACCCCGCACTGATTCCAAACAAACAATGCATAATTATGCGATAGCAGAAATCGCGGTTGATTTACTGTCATTTTTTACAGAGTTCCTGTGTCTGTCTCCCGAACACATCATCAGATCTATATGAAAATTATATGGGACCATTTCGGAATAAACCCCTTTCGAACAAAAATGAATTTTGCAAATCCGTCTATATATGACGGAGTTATGGCCGAACATACATTAAAAAAAAAACATATAGACATCCGAATTGAGAACCTCCTCCTTTTTGAAGTCGGTTAAAAAACCCAGAACACTTTGCCCGACCCGGGAACTGTGAACGTGACTGCTGAGCAACAGTGCAGCAGTGTACTATTAAAACACGAAATATGAAGTATGAAAGAAAAAAAAAATCAATGTCTAGATGTAAAATTGCAAAATATGTGACGTCATACTAGGGAGGGGGGGTCTCACAAATGTGACCAGCTGTGACTAGGACGGGGAGGGGGTAAAAGAAATCATGAAATTTGTGTAACGTAATTTATGAATGGCCCCTAATATACTTACAATCTTAATCTGTTTGATTGTGAAGGATTTGAGGGGCTTGTGTGTAACTAATAACAGCCGCACGAATCGATCGTTCAGGTTAAGCTACCGTTGCCGCGGTCGGTCCGTGGATGGGTGACCATCTTTACATACCAAGACCTCTCCGTGCCTCGGAAAGCACGTTAAGCCGTTGGTCCCGGCTGTCTTTCGTAGATCTTTGCTAATCGTTACGGATCGTCAGAAGGGGCTGTCCATTAATCACGTGAGAAAAGGGGGGTCTTTGCGTCATATTTAAAAATGCCAAAAAAACACGTGATTAATGGACGGCCCCGAAGCCCGAAAGTCTGACAACCAATCTTATCAAGGGGTATCGTATTACCCAGTAACTTGGTTGTGGAGTTCAGATAGTCGTCCATGTAAAGTACGGGTACTCAGCTGCATCCGGTTAGACTGGAAGCTGACCCCAACATAGTTGGGAAAAGGCTGGAGATGTTGACAACCTGATACTGACCGTGATATTCAAAGAGAATATAACCACTAGAGAGCGTATAGGCCGATTTCTGCTTAGCACACGACTCACCACTGCGGGCCGGGGGACGAGGAAGAACGTGCGGCTGCAATTGGTCAATTCAAGGTCAAGTTGCGTAGGTATGCCCATCGTAGGGCTGCTCTACTTCATTAAGGGAAAATAGTCGATATCGATAAAATGGATTTTAAAATTGTGATAAATACTCAATTAAAGTCAAAGAAATCATATTTAATCAAAATCAATCACTAATAAAATGAAAACTAGAGAATCCAAGAACAAAACTTTCGCCACTATCATATTCGACGAAATAGCAATCAGAAACGGTGTCGAATATCATCCCCAAGGCAGAAGGTACTATGGCCACGGTAGTTTTGGCGCCAGTTTACAAACGGATTGTCAAGACGAAGCTAAAGAAGCCACAGTATTTCAATTGAATAAAATTTTCATTCATTTTAATTTAAATTTTCGATAAAGACTTTCAGCTATTAAAGGAAACAGCACTAATTTTTACGATAAAAATACAAAGTGAAAGTAAGGGATAGATGCATTAGAATTGTCTAATGAAAGAACGAGACTTTTCCAAAAGACATCAACGCGGGACTCACACAGTGTGCTGGTTTACCCAACCACCATTTTAAATAGACCCCTACGGTGGATCATAATCTGATTAAATCACAATAATTTTTCGTACTGTTTATTTACTGATGAAAAGTTATGCGATCATTTTTGTAACTAGAAGTCTTGGAATGTTTCTCACACCACTTCACCGCGCATGAAGGTATTTTGATGCGTTATAATTGCAGATTTAGTTATATTATTTGCAATAATTTAGCGTGCACAGAGGTCTAACAATTGGTCACAACTAAAATGGCTACTTGAACCGCAGCCTATGCATAGGCGACAAAATACTAATAGTTTTCGAGCGTCGGGGCACTGTATGCGCAGTCAAGTGGTTATATAGTCTTTGGTGATATTCCAAGGAACTAAAGAAAACTTGAATTTTCAGGGCTACCTTACCAAGAGTATTTTTGTATACTTCTTAAGGTGAATGCTCCAAATCAGCCCGCGAAATTCAATTTCTTTTTGCGTTTTTTTGCAATTTGCAGGCCAGGGCTAGGTTGTATGTTGATTAAAATATTATTCGCGCCTGTAAGACGTATGTAGTTACAGAATTATAATCATCAAAATCGTCAATACAACCCTCCAAGTTCATAAAGGCCTAGGAACAAAAAAAAAAAACAGGAAAAGTCATTCCTACAGCTTTATGAACTTAGAGCGTTGTATTGATGATTTTGATGATTATAATTCTGTAACTACATATGTCTTACAGGCGCGAATAATATTTTAATCAACATACAACCTAGCACTGGCCTGCAAATTGCAAAAAAACGCAAAAAAAATTGAATTTCGCGGGCTGGTTTGGAGCATTCACCTTAATGAAAACCTTTGTCCTGCCTCCACAGATTGGTCCAGCCAGGTTCCGAGCACCAGAGGTCCTGTTCAGGCCTGATCTCATCGGCGAAGAGTGTGAAGGTATGTTAAAACTACTAAATATTACTTAGAAACAAAATTTGTGGTAGCGTTGGTGAAGTCCAAGTCTGACGTCCAGTCTTACCACGGGGTATCTTATTTTTAACACAATTTTATTAGCTTGGTATGGTATGTAACGGAATCTTTGAATGTAATGTTCACCCCCATCAAAACTTCAGATTAATTTGAATTTTGCACTCTTATCAAGGACCGATGACAATAAAATAATTTCATAGATTTGTGCTGTTATCCTGGCCAGGAACACCAATACAGCAAAAAAAAAAAAGAAAAATCTACTTTTGTTATTAGCCGAATAAAAAAAAGAAAATAAAATATACCTAGTTTAAAAAACTAAAAAATATGTTGTCATAGAAAAACAAACTAAAAAGTAGAAATTAATGATAAAATGCGTGGGTTGCTTGATATTAATTAAAACATACCTCAAAAAGCACCCATCGACAGTGCCAAGTGTACCTTAACTTTCGATTGACACATGTGGCTGTTACTTTTTAGCCACTACCATCACAAACTACTTTGTCACATAATAAATAATATTAAAAAAAAAAAAAAACTTCTTAAACTACATTTTACAGCGTGATTTTTTAACTTACTTTTTTATTAAATTATTTTGAGGCTAGCCGATAATCGGTCAGCGGGTTTTTAAATTTTAAGTTTTTAAATTATGATAATTAGTTAAGAAGTTATCTGGGAACAGATGAACACACACATGTCCACATAGCTTCTGCCTGCGACTTCGTCCGCGTCAAATCTTTGCTCCCCTGACCCTTCCCGTTGCATCGAATTTCCTGCCAGTTTTCGTCCATTTTTCGTTGCTGCTCTGCTCCTTTTGATTGTAGGGTGATGTTATATAGCCTATATATAGCCTTCCTTAATAAATAGGCTACCAACACAGAATTCTTCAATTCGGACCAGTAGTTCCTGAGTTAGTTCAACCAAACAAACATACAGACTTTTCAGCTTCATAATATTAGTATAGATATCTACATAATTAAGTACAAACCAGTCAAAATCATAAACTACCTTTTGCTTCTCCATAGCCGGGTAGAAATAACTGTTTCTTCTTTCCAGGTCTCCATGAAGTCCTAATGTTCGCTATACAGAAGTCAGACATGGACCTACGGAAGGTTCTGTACCAGAACATCGTGCTGAGCGGTGGAAGTACCCTGTTCCGGGGCTTCGGAGACCGTCTGCTGGCTGAAATTAGGAGGTTGGCCCCTAAGGACATGAAGATAAGGGTACGGATTTTTTTTGTATTATTCTGCTATATCGATGAAGTTGAGGGTGAGGGTTTTGGGGTGATTTTGAGGGCGTCCTTTAATTACGAGGGGCAATTTTGGCGGTTTTGGAACCTTCCCTTTGGTGAGATGTCGTGAGATTTAATTCCCTTCCCCCCCACCCATAATTTCAAGTGGGATTTATTAAAATGCGAAATTTAGTGTAAATACGAGAATTTGTGCTTATTGAATGAATGTATGTTCGGTGGCGGCATAACAATCGAGGGGCTACTGAGCCACTTTTTGGCGTTCGCATTACCGCGTTAGTATTATTTTATAAGATTTAGCCATATTTTAGTGGAAAAATATGTTTTAATTAATTTAAATCGGTTTACTAGTAATTTTCTTTTGCGGAAATGACAAGAGACCCCTCTTTCCCTCACGTGATGTTGGGTGAGATTCGACTTGACCCCATCCCTCCCCTAAATCAAAACTCAACGCTTTCCTTCCTAATATAGAGTACCTAAAGTTGCAACAAAAAAAAACTTGAATTTAAAGAAAATATTTTTTTCTAATCAGAATCACTTTCTCCACAGATCTCAGCGCCACAAGAGCGCCTGTACTCCACATGGATCGGGGGTTCGATTCTCGCGTCACTCGATACATTCCGTAAGATGTGGGTCTCTAAACGAGAGTATGACGAGGAAGGACACAGGGCGGTCCATCGCAAAACTTTCTAGAACATTCTAGAACTTTCAGGCTCATTTCTACTCTAATTTAATTCAGAATCTTAGAAAATACTTCGTTCGCGAATTCGTTTCCAGACATGTAAACAAATATAAGCTTTTGGTAAAACAACTTTAAAACTCACACATAAAGTCCATTTTGCATTGTAAACTTTTTACTACTACTATAGCTAAGATTCTGAATTGAAAATTTAAAGTTTTTCGACCGTTTCAGGCGAAATTTCAGCTTTGGACTTTGGAGAAACTTTAAAAATATTGTAAAATATACCCTATTTGGGCCTCAATAGATCACATTTTATCAATAAACACACTAATAGAGATAGACGCTTATATTGTTAACTGCGGTTTAACTCAAGTAATTATTTTATGAAGATTAAAATGATACATACAATGTACAACAGGAATGTCTTGTCATATTTTCCATTAAGAGCCCGTATACGAAATATTGCCGATTTCGTTGATTTTATAAACACTTAAATACTATATTTCTACTAGCTGACCGTACAGACGTTGTCCTGTTTCCTAGAACTCGATAGCAGAGCCATCTGTCGGGCTGATTTGTGAATCTAAACCATCCAGGATGCCGCCCAAACGCATACAAAAAAAAATCATTTAAATCGGTCCAGCCGTTTAGGAGGAGTTCAGTGACATACACACGTACAGTAGAATTATATAAATAAAGATAAGTTATAATGCACAATATGAAAGTTAATTTCTTACGATATACTGTATGACTTTTTTGAAGTGAAAACTTCTTTAGCGGCGTTGAGCACTTTTTCTGTAATGGGTATAAAATCTTAAACTCGCGTCAGGACACGTGACCTGATCGAAAAAGCGTAGGACGGATGGAGAGTAGACAGCTATCCCCTCTCTACGGCGCGGCGAAAATGTATGCCTGGGCCTACTGTTTCGTTTAGGCGGCGCAGGGCGCTTGCGCGAATGTTCGTCTATGTTACAGCGTGCCACGCGCATCCATGGATGGTGACAGCTGATGGCTCGACCGTCTGTGTAGTGATCACATTGTTGTGTATTCGTAAAATTCGTGAATATAAAGTGCTTAAAATATGGAAATTGAACAACAAATTATTCCCTAACCATTCCAAAATATCAAACATGCTCAACGTTAATAATCAAGTTTTCACTTCTGCCGGCACTCCCGGAGTGCAATTTTTTTTTGTGGAAATCGTCAAATGACCTCTCCCGCTTTGGTTGGAGCGGGAGGGCGTGTCAGACTTTTACTGACTAAGGGCTTCCACATAAAACTGCGATGCGATGCGATGCGATGCCGCATCGCAGGATATTGCGATGCGAATTTCTGCGATACGATTCTTTGCGGCAAACCGTTTGGTAGGGCAACTATACCTTCAAGTGTAGTCAGCCGTATTGGACGTGTTTTTAGGAAGCGTAAGATGGATCGTAAAAAGATTATTGCACTGCTGTTATTGTTAAATAGATATAAAAGAATAAATAATAGTTTTAAAAAAACTAAAAAACACGCTTCCATTGAAAACCAAACTAAAAAGTACAAAATAATGGAAAAAAAGCGTGGGGTGCTTTTTAAGGTATTTTTTTATTGATATCAGGCACCCCACGCTTTTTTTCCATTATTTTGTACTTTTTAGTTTGGTTTTCAATGGAAGCGTGTTTTTTAGTTTTTTTTAAACTATTATTTATTTTCTATTTTTTAGGGTGTTTCGAATTTTGAGACGTATGTCAGCGTAGTTTGTGACAGTTTTTTTTGCTGTCCTGGTAGGGTTACCAAGCAAAGAAGGCAAGGATAATGAAACAAATTTATGAAATTATTGCATTGTCATCGGTCCTTGACAGGTGTGCAATGTTTGAATGGAATCTGGTCGTTTAAAGTGGGTCAAATTCGCGCTATAAAGAGTCGGTTACAAACAAACATACAAACATACAAATATACAAATATACAAACATACAAACATACAAGTGAAGCTAATATAAAGCGTGTAAAAAGAAGATTCTGGGTTCATCCATTTATTACGATTATGAACTCTGATGGGAACTATTTTACTCGAAAGTACTATGGGTTGAGAACTGAAGAAGATACATTTTTTGATTATTTTAGAATGAGCATATCTTCATTTGATATATCTACATCATATTTCGCCATTCTATAAACAAGCGTCGTCTTTCTCTAAAGCTGTCTCAGAGCGGACTAAAAGTCTTTTAAAAGGGGCGTCATTAAGTATGACGTAATATCGCAGGAATGCGCGATGGGAATGAGATCGGACGTTCTTGCGGTCAGGGCTTGGTAACGTTACCAAATTCACACTATAAGTATCGTTAAGTAAAGTTATTTTCATAAAGTTAATTTTTTAACGGTAACACGGGTAACGATACTTTGGTATCGAATCCATAAAATAACGTTACCATTGCCGTTATTAGTATCAATACTTTTATCGTTACTTAATGCGTTGTTGTCAACCCGCGCAACCTACGCGGCACGCCATGGGCGGCGGCGCTCTACGGCAACATCGCCAATCAAACGATGCAAATGCAACTTCATTAATGTAGACGAAAGAAAGAGATGAAAGAAAATAAATAAAAATTTAACGTTACTCAGTTACCGGTAAAACGTATGCCAAGTATCGTTACCAAGCATAACGTGACCTCTACTAATAACGTTATCTTCGTCCGATGAAAGTAACGATACCATATTTTTAACGTTATTCAAAGCCCTGCTTGCGGTGCATTCGTGCGAGTTCGCAGATATTAGCGATGCGATGCGAGCTCGCAGTTTTATGTGGGAGCCCTAAAACCCACCCGTGTGTCCTTCAGTTGCCCATGTGCCAGGGCCACGGTAACTCTTTCGTTCTCGCGACCCTGGTAAATGTATGAGGTAGTTACCTTATTTTTATTATTTGATTTTGATTAATTTGACTGTTTTGTAAATTGTGCGGTAAGAGTTTTAGGATAACACATTTTTACGAATCGGTTTAACGTCTTCATGATATAAAATAATACAATGTATTGTTTTTATAGTCGTCTATACAATGTATGAATTATTTTGAAGTGAAAACTTCTTTAGCACCGTTGTGATTTGAAACTCTATGAAACGAAAAAGCGACAGTAAAAAGAGACAGACACATAACAACGTCATTATGTTTTGTGTCTCGTTCTAACACTTGGGGTAATGGAAATCCTGCTCCTTGAGAAAGTTTACTTTTCTGTTTGACGTTTTTCGAGCAGGGTTTTTGGACAAATAGGCATTTGACTTTTTTACATTCGTCTCATTATCTTGAAGCCAACATTTTTGAAGGTTTCACTTCTACCACTTTCATATAAAAAATTTAGTAAAAAAATGTTAAACTTAGTAAAATTTTAGAGAAAATAGGCAACGAATTGGTTTTGATTTCGCCTACACAGAACTCTTGTTCATAAAATTTTAACTACAGAAATAAACTTCATTTTGATCAATTTATTTCTCGAAAAAAAGTGCAGTAAATTAAAAATAATTGGCAGTAAAATAATCTTTCAAAATAACCAAAATCTTGCATTATAATTTTCGACAAAAATTAAAAAGGAGCTCATTCATTAGATATTTAATAACTGAAACGATCTTTGATGTTGTGCATTTAAACTTATGGAAATATTTTAACACGTTAACTGCCAGGGTAAAAATCAGAAAACGTCAAAAAATATACTTAGTGTTATTATACTTTAAATAGATTATTTATTCCATATATACATTATTTATCTCAAAAACATGGCTGCCAGGCAGCAACGAAACGTTTAAATTTTTGGTATGTGTTGTCGGTCATATAGTCCGACAAGGTTTGAATGGAACAAAAAGTGTCGGACACATAGTCCGACATGACAGTTAATGTGTTAACTGTTATCACGTCTGTAAAATCAAGTAAATCTGCAAAATCGACAAAATTTCGTAAACGGCCTCTGAAGAATGTTTTACAAACCATCAAACTGGAAAACTTTCTTCATAAGAAAAATGTTTTTGTATGTGTCATCTTAATAATCATTTAATGAACAAAGTATAAATGCATAGAATTTTTTATTTAATAAAAGACATCGTTAATTTAACATTATTTCTCTTAATAATTTCGAATGCTGAAAGTTGATGTAAAATCCTGAAGTCATGAGGTAATTCGCAACAGCCTGTCGAGGAGTTAAATATGGCCCATTCATACAAAATGAGCCATAAACGCAAGACCTCATACACCTCAATTAGAGTATTGAGTTAAAAGTGTAATACAATTACTTAAACTGTTATTATTAAGAAAATCGTGTTGACCTAAGCTTTATGAATTAAAAATTGAGTTTTATGGGCTTGAAATAATATTATTTATAGTAATATTATTATTTTGTTTGGCTCAATCGGCGGTAGGAATAGCAATAAAAATATTTTTTGGAAAAAAAGTACCCGTAGTAAAAGTTACTGAAATAGATTCAGTAGTTAACACGTTAACTGCCATGTCGGACTATGTGTCCGACACTTTTTGTTCCATACAGGCCTTGTCGGACTATATGACCGACAACACATACAAAATCTAAACAAGTCGTTGCTGCCTGGCGACCATGTTTTTGGAATAAATAATGTATTTATGGAATAAATAATCTATTTAAAGTGAAACAACACTAAGTACATTTTTTTACCTTTTCTCATTTTAGATATGGCAGTTAACGTGATAATTATGAACAAACTACTTTTAGTAGTTGCGTTTATACTGTTATACCTTGTATACTTATATAACTAATTTTGCATTTAAAACGATGTCTTTGATAAAAATTATTGTATTATAAAAAAATATAATGTAAAAAAAAAATATACTTGCAACAATGAATTTTTAGCCACACATTTTTTTGTACTTAGGCAATACAAGGTTTTTTTGGAACGTTACCAATATCGGAACCATAATGTTCCCACTGCTGGGACACAGGCCTCCTCTAAGTGAGAGGGAGTGGGCCCAGTGCGGGTTGGTAGATGTCACATGTCTTAGAATTTTTGGTTCTAGGACATGCCGGTTTCCTCACGATGTTTTCTTTTACCGTTTTGAGAGCAGTGGTGATGAAATCGACCTACAAGTCGGAAGTCGCGGGCTTCATTACTACTGGGCTACTGTTCTCAAAACCACTCATCAGAAACATAGACTATGAAAATGGACATATTCAGTTGTGAAATGAAAACAGATAGAAAAGAACGAAAGAGGCAGAGCGAATGCGCGGCCTGAAGTTGTCTCTTTCTAGAAGCAAAAGGGTTTGTGACTTAGTAATACCAGCAACTTGGGTCGCTCAATCGGGTTAACACTAGAAGCGCTGAACATACCGACTGAGGTAAATTTGGATAAAAAAATATGTATATTGCAATTACGTGGTTGAAGTCTCGTATAAATAATAAACATCATAATCATCATATTTCATGAAAAGTCATAAAAAGTTACGATTATATGCATAATAAAATATTAATTAGAGCAGGAAGGACATCGAAATGGGTCAAATTTGGGACGCCCGCACTTCTAGCGTTAAGGTATTCTTGCCGCGGTTGATCCGTGGATGGGTGGGTGACTATATTCACAATGAGGGTGTTCAAGAAATTCAGGCCATCAGTTAGCGCCACTTTGACAAGAAGTCCTCCATTTGGACAAAGAATATAAAACTATTTCATTCAATCACGACAAAGGAAAATAAAGGCGCTATGACACTTTAGACAGGTGCCCGGACCATTTCAGAAAACCCTATTCGTTTCTTATCTTTAACCCTAGGCCTTAACCAGGTCATCTGTCCACGGTCTCCCAGTACGCGGTCGCCACTCCAGAACCTTTCGGCCCCATCGGCCATCTGTTCTGCGAGCAATATCCCCTGCCCACTGCCACTTAAGTTTGGCAATTCTTCGGGCTATGTCGGTAACCTTGGTTCTCCTACGGATCTATATTTCTGATACTGGTGTTCAGTTTGACGTAATCACCAACTTATGTAGGCAATTATAAGTGGCGCTGCTTGTCAAGAGAAACGTCAAAAATATGTCAAATTCCATACATTTTCAATTAGTTCCAGTTTTCGCCGTCTGCATATGTTTACATAGTATAAACCAAAGTCGCTTCCCGCGTCTGTACGCTTAGATCTTATAAACTACGCAACGGATTTAAATGCGGTTTTTATTAATAGACAGAGTGATTCAAGAGGAGGGTTTATATGTATAATACGCGGGCGAACAAGCTAGCAAAAGCTCGTATTATCTAAAATAGAAACGCTTTGTTATATTTATTATAAAATGGCGAAAATACACTTAACGGTTGCTATAATATTATGTTAAGCGAGATTTTAATATTTAAGAAGATTCTTTTTGTATTTAAATAAATTATTATTTTCGATGTCGTTGTTTTTCTTTTGTGAACCAGTTTTTGTACAAACTAACCTTTTAGCCGGTTGTTGTATTTTAAACCTTATTCCAACCTTAGACAAAGTTCTTAAGAGCGTTTATCCTGCGCGAATTTGCAACGTCTAGTTGCTTTTCGTGATTATTTTATGAAATATAAATGAGGCCATGAGAGCCAGAGTGGCCTATCAAAGTACTATTTATTTTTCCAACCAAGCTTTAGGATCGTTGGTATTTACAATGACGTTTAACGTTTACTCTCAAATGTACCATTTCTTCCCTTGGGTGTTGTAAGAGGCGAATAAGGGACTTACTAAAGAATGTGCAGCAGCATTCTCTATGCATTTTACCACCATACTGCGATCGCCAACCCGCCTGCCAAGCGTGGCGATTATGGCATTTTTAATAAAAACAAAAAATAACGACATAAAATATTTTATTTAGGTGTTATAATAAACGTGTAACATATTATAATTGTGCTTAAAACCTTCATGTTTAGAACTCATCATTTTCAAACGGGTGGAACTTGTGGCCCAGAGATCTGAAAATAAAGAAACAAAATTAACAGAGACACATTAAAAAGTTACTGGTACAGTCAACGTCAATAGTATCGGGACAAACAGACTGTTCAAAAACTTTTTTCAAAAAAATAACTACCGACTTCCTTAAAAACACTACAAAGTGAAAAATAACTTTAATTGCGGAAGACAGTGTCTTAGGATGTCAATAGCGGACTCCCGGCCACCGTAGGCGCGAGCTTGCGGGCGGCGAGCAATGGGTAGCTCGCCGCCCGGTAAGGACCAGGCTCGGGTCGACGGCGCGTAGTGTTCCACGCGCGCCTCAAAGAGATGTCAGCAGCACTGAAGGGGTCTGCTAGGACCGGTGCCTGCCGGGGTCGCGAGATTGTTCGAAAGAGACAGGCCCTGGCACATGGGCAACTGAAGGAACACGTGTGGGTTTTAGTCAGTAAAAGTCTGACACGCCCTCCCGCTCCACCCAGAGCGGGAGAAGTCATTTGATGATATCGCATCCAAAAAAAAAAAAAAAAAAGTGTCTTAGGATTTGTATTAGTGTTTGAAGTCGATAGTTATTATTTTGAAAATAGTTTTTATTTTTAACTTTTTAGTTATAGTACCCTGCAAAAATAATTCGTCCATTTGTCGCGCACATACTTGATGCAAATTTAAGACTTGTATGGTTTTCTCATGGATGCCATTTTCAGAACAGAACTAAATTGAAATGGGACCACACGGGACGCACCAGCACGCGTAGCATGACCGCCATAGAAACGGAATTTGTCGACGGAAGAGAAGACAAAATGATAGATTGTATCGTAGAAAAATTGTGTAAAACTGAAGAAAAGAGATGTTTCTATTCTTCAGTCGACAAGAGTACAATGTTTAAATGAATATCTTAGAAGATATTAGAGATTTAAAAAGCGGGCGTCGTCCCGTCCATCCGTTGGCACCGGCCGGGTAGTACAGGATCAGTAGGATTGTAATTCATATTACTTTGGCTTCATAGTAATTGCGAATATCATGTGTGTTCATTATACTCAAAATAAACCTAATATAGAGAGAGACCGCGAAATGGCTTAGATGTTTAGATTTTTGGATGTTTGTTTCTCAATGATGCAAAGACAGCCAAACGGATTTAGATTGAATTTGGCATGGGTACGTAACAGATAGGATACCTACTTTATCCCGGTAGTAGGTTCCCGGGTGATATTTTCCGACAACTATACGGGCCAAGCCACTGGCAAAAGTACTATTCATAATGTTCGGTGTCTGGTAAATGATTGAGTGTCTGTATAGATAAAATAGGATCGTTAAGAAAAACCAGGAAGACTTATATTCAACTAAACCAAGCCCTATGTCGCAGTCTTCTTACTCTGAATACTATTACTCTTATTTTAAGAAGCAGTCTATACTGTTCCCACTGCTGGGACACAGGCCTCATCTCGGTGAGTGGGAGTGGGCCGTAATCCACCACGCGGCCCCAGTGCGGGTTGGTAGATGTCACATGTCTTAGAATTTTTTGGTTCTAAGACATACCGGTTTCCTCACGATGTTTTCCTTCACCGTTTTGAGAGCAGTGGTGATGAAATAATTTATACAAAGTATAAAACGCCTGCTTGGGTTCGAACTCACGACCTTACTACTCTTAAGTCGCGGTCGTTACCACTGGGCCACGACTGCTCATGATGGTTTAACATGTTTCGGAGGCACGGAGGGGTTGCTATGTAAATATGGTCACCAATCCATGTAGCAACCTCAGCAAGTGTAGCTTAACCTGATAAATAAATACTCACGCAGTCATAGGCACCAGTCGGCCGTTACAGTCAAACGAGTCGATCAGTCCCATGTCTTCCTGCGACAGCTTGAAGTCGAAAACATCGAAGTTACTCGCGATGCGCGACTTCGTTACCGATTTCGGTATCACAATCACTCCGCGATCAATTTGGTACCTGTCGACAATCATTTGAAATATTAATAACTAGCTTTTCCTTCAGTCAGCACTAGAGATCGGATATTCAGATGCATATTCACCTAAAGTTGAAAAGTTGGCTAATATGCAATGCGCGTTTTACCGTGTTTTGTGTATTGTTTTAACTAACACATACCACTCTACGCACATATGTATTTGCATCTGGGGTTAAACATTAATTTTTAACCGACTTCAAAAAGGAGGAGGTTCTCAATTCGGATGTTTATATTTTTTTTAAATTTTTTTTTATGTATGTTCGGCCATAACTCCTTCATATATAGACGGATTTGCAAAATTCTTTTTTTGTTTGAAAGTGGTTTATTCCGAAATGGTCCCATATAAATTTCATATAGATCTGATGATGAATTCCAGAGATAGACACCGGAACTCTTTAAAAAATGACAGCAAATCAACCGCGATTTCTGCAATCGCATAAATATGCATTGTTTGTTTGGAATTAGTGCAGGGTGAATACCACAACTAAAAATGTAAAAATAAAAACTTTTTTTACAAAAAAAAAAAAAAATAACCGACTTCCTTAAAAACACTACAAAGTGAAAAATAACTTTAATTTCGGAAGTCGGTGGCAAAAAAACCATAAATACAGATCCTAAGACACCGACTTCCGAAATTAAAGTTATTTTTCACTTTGTAGTGTTTTTAAGGAAGTCGGTTGTTTTTTTTTGTAAAAAGTTTTTATAAATAAATATATGATGATCCAAGAAACGCGGCTTTAATAAAAAACACGAAGGAGCTTCCGTGCTTTCACAGCTAAATAGTAACAGTAGGTAAATATGCGTCCGAATATCCGATCACTGGGCATTACCTACTTGAAATAATTTTACAGCTTTTGCAAAAAAATTGTAACGCATTATTTTTCGGTAGATTTTAATCTATCGAAGTGAAACCTCGAGATGCATTTATTTTTCAGAAACACGTGTAGGTTTAAAATCAGTTGGTGTGATTACAGAGAAAAAAGTTTGAACATGTCAAAAAGGCGTACAAATACAATAATAATGTTATTAAAAAGAATTATACAATAAAATTAAAAATAAAATAAAGTCACGTTAAATTAAGCAAAAAAATATAAAAATGTCTAAAATACATAATTTAAATAGTCAGCAACACTATAATAGCACTTATTTATTAAAAGTTTCTTCATATTTTTAATAAAACTATTTATATTTAAATCTTTGTATGCCTTTGGTAACTTGTTGTATAATCTAGGAGCCATAAAAAATACACTTTTACGCATGAGAGCCGTTTTAGCATTATATACAGGGTTATTTGTAAAACACCGGCAACCTCTCAGGACTGTGTTACTAACATCATAATCAACAACTTTTGTTCTATGACTTTTAAAAATTCGTCATATTTTAGTTCACCAGACATTAATAAAAAAATTAAAATATTTAAATTGAACGGTCTAAATATTACAAAGTCTATGCGAAACAAAAAAAGCACATAGTACATTAGCGAGGCGAGCGGAGTTAGGGTGGCGGGAGCGCTTGAACTTGAACTATTTACGGGCGGCCGTTTTTTGTATGAAAATCTGATGAACTAAAATATGATGAATTTTTAAAAGTCATAGCACAAAAGTTGTTGATTATGATGTTAGTAACATAGTCCTGAGAGGTTACCGGTGTTTTACAAATAACCCTGTATACGAAGTCTTCCATCATCACGTTGACTTCTTTCAGTACTATCTGAAAACTTTGGAAACAGTTGCGGATTCTTTTTAACAAATAATACTGTTTCTAATATACAACGCGGAGAGGACTATACGACTTTTAATTAAACTTTGTATAAGTTATTATATTATCATCGTGCACACAAAAAATCAATCGAATATATCCAGTAGTTTAGCCACAGGCCATTATTTTCCATTTTAAGCATTTTCTACATGATGTATTGTTAATAGGAGAGCACGCGACAAGTTAACAACCCCCAGGGACATCGGTATTCCACACGTTGCCAGCTCGCTATGAGGTAGGGCGCAGGGCGGGCGCGTGACGCGCCGCTTGTTGCGGATGCGCTATTGGTTCGTCACTCGACTGAAGCTTTCCGAGCTGTGTTCACGTTACATTCGTTCTCAAAATACCGTCGCGCACAAAAGTGTTTAATTCTGAAATGGTTTTACATAGAAAATTGAGAAAAATAATGACGAGAGAGGCTGATAATAATTCAATTGATAATTAAAAACAATGTATGAAACGGACCGTATTGGCAACAAAATGTTCCGAGTCTACAGTAAGATGAATGGTAAAAAGTTCTAAAGATTCGGAATTTTTTAAGAATTTTCATCGGATGATTATTTTATTATTTATTATGTACAAAAAACCTGTATACACTCAACAAAAATAATCGTCGCGACACCACACTGTTCAACGCGAAATAGAAAAACGAAACGAAAATAACTGGCTTGCTTTCTATGAGAGAGAGAGAGAGAGAGAGACAGAGAAACACGCGCACGCCGCAAGGCTACAACTATAGCAAAAAGTGTCGTTACAACTTTTGGTTTTAATTTTTTCCGTCTAGCCCCCTTTCGCAACGCGCGATAAGGAACTTCGTTCCAATAATTGCCTACCATAGGCAAGTTGCAAAGGAAGTTACAGAATGTTACAGAATAAACGAAACGACGAGCGAAAGGCTAGTCCAAAATAAAATAATAGGCACAGTACTTTCGTGCGCGAGTGCACCCAAGGCGAACGCGGGGCGCCGCGCGGGGATACGGGAGGGGTAGTGATATTGTCTGGCCACGGTCACTCGGTCAGTATGTCACCGGACGTGCTTCCTTCCGCATTAGAATTTCTGATGCGCCGGCGCTCTTCCGAAGTCGCCGCTCCAGTGTTTTCGTATCTTTTTTTAAGACGCTTAAGTGAGTGAATTGTGCGAAATTTGACGCTTTGTTGTAATAGTGACAGGACACATACGTAGGATAGGTACTTAGTTAAATTGATAAGTGAACTTTGCGAAATTAGACGCTTAATACTTACTGTGTTTGAAGTTTTTTTTGCATTATAATTATAAATCATCATGCCTCGTTATAATTACTCAGCTTCGGAGTACACCGATATGATTTTAATTTATGGGGAGTGTCACGGAAATGCCGCTTTAGCAATACGGACATACCGAGAGAGGTATGGGAACAACCGTATGTGTCCGACCCACGGGCGGACTATTGTACAAGCTGTCCAGAGGATAAGGGAAAATCGATCCCTAATCCCGCATGTAGATGGTGCTCCTCCGCGTGCAATTGTCATCCCAGACGAAAGGATTTTAAATTATTTTGATCGCAACCCGACGTCCAGTCTGCGTAAAGCAGGTCGCCATTTTCGTGTAAATCACAGAACGATTCAAAAAGTTTTAAAACGAGACAAACGCAGGCCTTATAAGTACAAGAAAGTTCAAGCGTTATTACGGAGAGACAAGCCAGTAAGAGAAACTTTCTGTCGCTGGATGGAATCAAACATCTCGAGAATCCTGACTTCCTGTACAATGTGATGTGGACTGACGAAAGTACATTCACAAGGAATGGTTTATGGAACCGACAGAACCTTCGGTACTGGAGCCGCGAGAATCCGCATCTAGTACGGGAGACTTCACACCAGTACAGATTTGCTGTCAATGTGTGGGCTGGCATACACAGAAATACCATAATTGGTCCAGTATTTATTAATGGCAATTTAAATGCAGTGAAGTTCTTAGAACTCCTCACTGGACCCGTTTCCGAATACACGGACGAACTTTCGCTAGACGTGTACAGGCAGATGTGGTACTAGTTAGACGGAGCACCAGCTCATTCAGTTGTGTCTGCAAGAGAGCGTTTGTCTCAAATGTTCGGACAGCAGTGGGTTGGCCGTTATGGACCAGTGCGGTGGCCAGCGAGGTCACCAGATCTCACGCCACTGGATTTCTTCTTGTGGGGTCACATAAAAAATGAGGTATATATAGTTAGGTATATGTATTATGTTTATGATTTAAATAGGTATACGTTTATATTTGAATATCTTCAATTTCATTGCACCTACCACTGTTTGTCTCTGCATCACCCAAAGGTTGACTGGTAGAAAATGCCTATGGCATTAAGTCCGCCTCTGTACGTTTATGTGCTTAAAGTGTTAAATAAATAATAAATAAATAAATACCGTAGATGATTTAAAAAATAGAATTATAATATCTTTTAATAAATTGAAAGACATGGCTGCTACTGGTGACCTATTATCAAGAGTGAGAAATAATATTATACGTCGGTGTACACTGTGTATTCAAGAACACGGCGGACATATTGAAAATAAAAAAAAATTATACTAAATTCTTAGCTAAGTGATTGTTTAATAAGTGTTGTGTGTGTTGTGTATTAGTGTGTGTGTTGTGTATTAGTGTGTGTGTTGTGTATTAGTGTGTGTTAAATTGATTAGTGGATAACTCGCGGGTGAATGTTGCCTGACTATTTCGTTAATAATCTGTGATTTAATGTATTGTAATTGAGCACTAATAATATTATTAATGGTGCCAAAACATTACCTACGTCACCTGTCGCTACGCGGGGTCGTCGCCGGCCGCCGTGAACCGCGCGGGCGCTTCATAATAAAACCGCGCTCGGTTGCCAGTCTTACCGCAGGTCAGTGAACTAATATTTCTAAATGATGTTCTATTTTGTGGACAGTTTTATGCTATTTAGTTTGTTTGAAAAAATGTTTTCTTTTTTAATTTCGATGTTAGGATATATTTGATAGTTTATGAATGTTTCTATGAACCAGCAATGCCAGTGCTTTCAATTAAAGTCATATTATCTTCACCACGTTGTATACAAGGAAGGAAGTGAGAGAATTTGATGTTTAATAAAATATGGTTTGCAACTGTCCGTAATCCCAAGGCCAAACATAGCTCTTATGCATAGTTTTTGCATTCTAAAATTAAGATCTTTTTGTGTAGTTTGTTGTCGAATGTTAAAGTTAATACATTATGACCATCGTTAGATTAAAGGTTTGGGTTAGAAATGTAACCAACTACTACTACTTCCAAGCTGATGGCAGTTACTTGGCTATTAGTATTAGTTAGTAACTGCCCCGTTGGTCTCGTGGTCATAAGCGCGACTGCTGAGCGTGGGGTCCTGGGTTCGATTCCCGGGTCGGGCAAAGTGTTACTGGGTTTTTCCATTAGGAATTTCTTAGTAGCAGCCCGGAGTTTGGAAGTTGGCGGTGTGATACCCCCGTGCCTCGGAAAGCACGTTAAGCAGTTGGTCCTACGCCTGATCTCTCTCCGGTCGTGTCGGATTGCCGTCCCATCGGACTATGAGAGTGAGGGAAGAGTGAGTGCTCCTGTGTCTGCGCATACACTTGAGCACTATAATATCTCCCGCGCCGATGGCTAGTCTCCGTTGAGATTGGCCGCCGTGGCCGAAATTCGGTCTGGAGGACTATATTAGTATTAGTACAAGATGCGATCCGTGGCATGCAAATTTGATACCAGTTCACAATCTGTTAGTTTGCCATGGACAGATCTATCGAAAATATTTCGTTAAATTGTAAATGGTCTTTGCAGTTAACAATTTTTCGATACATTATAATAAAATCTCGCGAGAATATATTATAATCTATCGAAAAATTGCCACGGTAGCGTTCGTCAAGCGCTACTTCCAAGCTGATGGCAGTTACTTGGCTATTAAGTATTAGTACAAGATGCGATCCGTGGCATGCAAATTTGATACCGGTTCACAATTTGTCGGTTTGCTATGGACAGATCATAATCTATCGAAAAATATTGCGTTAAATTGTAAATGGTATTTACAGTTCATAATTTTTCGATACATTATAATATAACCTCGCGAGATTGTATTATAATCTATCGAAAAATATTGTGTTAAATTGTAAATGGTATTTAAAGTTCATAATTTTTCGATACATTATATTTTGACTGGCCTGTTAGTCTAGTGGTTAGTGACCCTGACTGCTAAGACTGAGGTCGTGGGTTCGATTCCCACCCAGGACAAATCTTTGTGTGATGAGCATGATCATTTGTTCTGTGTCTGGGTGTAATTTATCTATAATATGTATGTATTTAAAAATATATAAGTATATTTATCAGTTGTCTGGTTGCCATAGTACAGGCTCTGCCTAGTTTGGGATCAGATAACGGTGTGTTGGTTGTCCTAAGAAGATATTTATTTATTATAATATAACCTCGCGAGATTATATTATAATCTATCGAAAAATTGCCACGGCAGCGTTCGTCAAGCGCTACTTCCAAGCTGATGGCAGTTACTTGGCTATTAAGTATTAGTACAAGATGCGATCCGTGGCATGCAAATTTGATACCAGTTCACAATCTGTTAGTTTGCCATGGACAGATCTATCGAAAAATATTGCGTTAAATCGTCGTCATCGTCGCTAGGTGGCGCTGTACGTGTTAACTAGCTTAACTTAACTCGCGGTGTAATTTAATTTCCTAAAAACATAAATGTGCTCAAAGTTCAGTGTATTGTGCCTTAGTAGTGAGAACAAGATATAAAGTTTACTGTCAATTGAAGTCATTAAGCTATAGTTCCTAATATCAGTGTTATTACGAGAAGAAAATATCTTCTGTTTACATTGGTTGCAAACGTTACATCAGTGTTAAAGTGTCGGATTCTGTGGACGAGGTCTGTGCCAACACGATTTGCAATATAAATCATTAACTTTGGTACGTTTTTCAAATACAGTGACTTTATTATTAATATTTGTTGATGACAGCGGTTTGCTTTCAAATTCTGCCTATCATTCTATATGCACAAAGTTTAAATCAACGCCATCTATTCAGCCTACTGTGAAACTGCAACGGACTGTGTTACCTGGCACTCTTGAGTGACTGGTTGATTGATTGGTCTTCATCAAACTATCTCATCATAGGATAGGTGGCGCCACGTGTATCTTGTTACAATATATCAAGACTGTGCTCGTCACTGCCGCGCCGTGAATCGAGCGAGCGTTCGATCAACAAGTTATCTGGTACTCGCGTCAGGTGGCGCCACTTTTATCTTTGAAACCATTACCTAGTTAGTCTGCTCAACAATAATTTCAAGATGAATTGTAACGGATGCAACAATGTGCTGGCACCGGATGCTGCTTACCTGATATGTAATTTGTGCGCGGGTGGTTATCATCATGAGTGCCTAAACTTTTCTCTCAAACAATTTATGGCATTAACGCAGGAGTTCAAGACTAGCTGGAAATGTCCCCCATGCTGTAACATTACCCGTCGCACCCGTCCTAATTTGGACACACCCGTTCGTTCCAGCACGCAGGTTCCGGCGGCATATGAGGACAATTCAATGAATATGTCGTTTGATAACATAGAACAACGACCACCCTCGCCTCGCACTCCACCTTGTGCGTACACGTCACTTTCCACAAGAGTTGACAATAACCCGACATCGGTGCTTTTAGACAACCAAATCCAGTCATTTACCCTAGAATTGAATAAAACATTACAAGGGTGGCGATCTGACGTCGATCGTACTATGGCACTGTTTAAAGAAGACATAAAAAATACGTTGCAGGATTGGCGAGATGAGATGGATGCTAGCATGCTCAGTTATCACGAAAGTGTTAAAAACAGTTTGGCCGACATGAAGCAGGAGTTGGGCTCTGTCTGTGCTGCCCAAGCTGGCCTCACAAAGGATGTGCAAGAAATAAATGATGAGATGTCCTGTCTCAAACATTCGCTCCAGTTCCACGCAAGTGAACAGATTGACCTTAAAAGACGAGTAGAAGACATTGCACGGCTGCAGGCAGAACAATCAGCCACTTCTACAACCTATCTGCAATCAAAAATCGAAGCACTTGAACAGCAAGCGAGGCAATGCAACTTGGAGATCTGTAACGTACCAGACAAGCGTGGTGAAAACCTTTTGCAAATGTTGGGGGCAATTGGAGACGGTATTGGCTTTCCCATACCTCAAAAAGACATCATAGCCATCCACAGAGTACCACACGCCCACCAACAAACAAACAGGCCAAAGAACATTATTGTAAAATTCTCCACACGGATATTACGCGATAATGTTCATAGTGCATTCCGGAAGGCTGGTTCGCTTAAAACGGATCAAATAGGTGTAACTGGGACTCCAACAAATATCTACATTAACGAACACCTAACTTTAACAAACAAAATTTTATTTCGTAAATGTAAAGAAGCGGCAAAACTTCACCAGTTTAAATACGTCTGGATTAAAAATTGCACTATTCTTGTCCGTAAGAAAGACGGCGAAACTGCCTTTGCCATTAAATCAGAAGCAGATATCGCTAAAATCAATAGTGATTTTAAAAGTAGTTGTGACAGTGTTGTTAACGAGACCAATATTCAGTGACCGTTGCGTCGGTAATTATTCACCAGATATTTGTAATCACTATCGGATTGTGTTGACTGTCCTTAATCGTTTCTTGAATTCATTATCATTACTGTGCATGTTTTATTATGTTCGTAAATTGTCTACCGTTTTTAACTATTTTATAACTTATAATTTTTTTATCTCATCCCTGATAAATCCAACCTATTTGTTTATAATATTCAAAATTAAGACTACTTTTGTTATGCAATATGTTGTTATAAAGTGTTGTGATCTATACTGCCTCCTGTTTCAACCATTGTTACTTCCTATTACTATAATTTTTGAAATTTTATTCACGAGATCTTACACGTACTTGCAGCATGAACACACTCATATCATTAATACACATTTATATTACAATATTAACAATGTCGAATAAAAATGTCACCATTTATTACCAAAATTGTAGGGGTATTCGCACAAAATTACTCACGAATATCCTCATGAATACATACGATATAATTATCTTAACTGAAACCTGGCTAACACCTGAAATTCATGACAGTGAGTTTATAGATCGGCGTTATAGTGTGTACCGTTGTGATCGTGATCGCACTGCAACTAAAAAACTAGATGGCGGAGGTGTACTGATTGCTGTTTTGCGTACTTTAAAACCTTCTGAATTAAGTCTCTCAATCGGGAAATTGTATAGTGATCCTTTACACACTCACATTGAACACATTATGATTGAGTTGCCTAGCACTGTCAACAATAAGAGACACATTGTGAGTGCTGCCTACATACCACCTAAAACTTCTACTTTTGTATATGACAAGCACTTTGAATTACTACAAGAAGTATTGGGCCACTCAAGTGTTGACAGTTTCTTTGTCATAGGAGACTATAATCTCCCTGAAGCTAATTGGCTAGCACCAACAAATATCCCGATTGCTACATCATGTTCTGGAGGACCGTCAGCCTGCGCTTTAAATATTATGATCTCACTTCTGGGTGCTTCCCAATTTAACAATATAGTAAACGACAAAGGCAAAATTCTTGACCTATTAATTTCCAATAACCACTGCACTGTTTCGCACATCTCCACTGCATTGCTTCCGATTGACACCTACCATCCAGTCCTGATATGTGAGACCTGTTTAAATGTTAAAACCACCCCAATGACTAAAACTCCTCTGCACAAATATTGTTTTCATAAGGCCAACTATGATAATATTAATCAAAACATTCAGCAATTGAACTGGGTTGAACTGCTATGCCCTGTGTTATCTGAAGAGGCTCTTAATATATTCTACTCAGAGATGGATAATATTATTAAACAAGACACTCCACTGGCCCGACCTAGATCTGTAAGCTATCCCATATGGTTTTCTCGTACCCTCATAACTATCTCTAAAAAGAAGGAAAAGGCGTGGATAAAGTGGAAGAAATATAAAAACATTTCTGACTACGAATCATTTTCTAACTATAGAAAACAGTTTAAGGATATGTGTCTTAAGTGTTTCAGTTCATACATCAGTTCTGTAGAGGACAATCTTGGCAAAAATATGAAACACTTCTGGACCTATGTCTCTAATCGTAAAGATAAACCTGGAATCCCATCTAAGCTTCAATACAAAAATGCTGAAACAAACGATCCAGAAATAGCCTGTAATATGTTTTCTGACTTTTTTTATTCGGTATATGAACCGACATCTCCTTCTTTGTCTCAATGGAAGCCCTCGCAGGAGACCAACGCGCTACACGATGTCTCTATTTGCGATCTCTCTTTTAGTGAAGAGAATATATTGAAAGAGCTTAAATCCCTAGATCCAGCGAAAGGTCCTGGTCCAGACGGACTTTCGCCTTACTTCCTTAGAAATACTGCAACTTCCATCTGCAAGCCTCTATTTATTATTTATAATAAATGTATATCTGAGGGAGTTGTACCTAAACCGTGGAAGCATGCATATATTATACCTATTCACAAAAGTGGATCCAAACGCAGTGTGGAACATTATCGTCCTATTTCTATCCTGTCTGCCTTGTCCAAGCTCTTTGAACGGTTAGTCCATAACGAAATTTATCCTGTACTCCACAACATCATAATTCAACAACAGCACGGTTTCGTTAAACGGCGATCGACAAATACTAATTTATTATTATTCTCTAGCTTTTTGTTCGATTGTGTTGACAACCGGGTACAGGTTGACGCAGTGTACACGGACTTCTGTAAAGCTTTTGACAAGGTTGACCATGAAATACTACTAAAAAAAATAGCATTCAACGGAATTCGTGGCAATCTTCTGAGATGGTTCACTTCTTATATAACTAATCGCAGTCAGAGGGTTGTAATCAATGGTCATCAATCGAACATCGCACAGGTGACGTCTGGTGTGCCACAAGGCTCTATACTTGGTCCCCTTTTGTTCATTCTTTATATAAATGACATCAGCCAGTGCTTCCATAACACCAAGTTTTTACTATATGCGGATGACCTCAAGGTATATAGAGCCATACGACAAACAAATGATTGCCTTCTACTGCAACAAGATTTGGACCGACTATCCCGTTACTGCAAGGATAATAAGCTGCAACTGAGTTTACCCAAATGCAACTTTTTAAATTTTACAAAAAATAAAAATAAAATACAATATACATACACGTTGTGCAATGCCCCCCTACTTAAAGTAGACTTTATTCGTGATCTCGGTGTTACTCTAGATTCTAAGCTTTGCTTAGACCTACATATAGGAAATATTGTTAACAAGGCGTATCAACTATACGGATTTGTTATGCGATCTACAGTCGATTTTAAAAAGCCTTCTTCCTATCTCTGCTTGTATAAATCTCTCGTACGCTCGCAACTGGAGTATGCCGTGTTCGTCTGGAGTCCATACTACAAAAAGTACACTGAAATGATTGAGCGTGTTCAATACAAATTCTTGCGTGCCATGCATTATAGATGCTATGGATATTATTTGCCATACCAAGATCTGCGTGCAAAGTATAAGCTCACAACACTTGAAAATAGGCGTAAGTACTTAGAAGCCATGAATTTATACAATATTGTTGGCAATAAATTTGACTGTATTGAATTGTCTAATATGTTATGTTATGTGGTTCCTAGGACAGTCCACAAGAGAAAGGTACGAGCTGGTAGATTATTTTCTGTGGGCACCTGCAAGACCAACTCTGGCTTGCGTTCGCCTGTTCGCAGAATGGTCGATTCCTACAATAAGACTTTTGAACATATAGACATTTTTGCATGTACTCCCAATACGTTCAAAAGTCTTATACTTAAGGAACTTTCCTAATTATTATATCCATAAGCAAATCATTTTACATGGTAGTTAATTTATAGTTAGTTTAAGTAGTAAAAAAAAAAAAAAAAAATATGTATTTGTAACCCTAGCGATTATTATTATTTTCACTGTTTTGTATTTTAGTTAATCTGTGAACAGCGTTGTGGGCTACAATATTGTCTAGTTTTGTGTTTATCTTACATCTATGTTTTATATTGTAGCTGTTTGTTGTTCCTTTTGAATAAAATAAAAAAAATAAAATAAAATAAAAAAATAAATTGTAAATGGTCTTTGCAGTTAACAATTTTTCGATAGATTATAATATAATCTCGTGAGATAGATTGCAATCTAACGGTATTTAGAATTTGACGGTGACATATACTACGTCCCGACATCAATCGTCGTACACCCGTCTCTCTTCTCCCTTTTCTACGGAGGTATGAGTGAACTGTACCTAGTTCCTCATACCTCCAAAAAGATATGGAAGAAAATAAATAAACGAAAATAATAATCATTATTATATTAAAGACTTACCTAATAAGTACTTGTGCGACAGTCTTCCCCAGTCTGTCTGCGATGGCCTTCAGTTTGGGGTCGTCCAGCAGGTTGGGGTCGCCGGGCTGCGCCCAGGGCCTGTCGGGGGAGCCCAGGGGGGAGTACGCCGTGATCTTGATGTTGCGAGCCTCACAGAAGTCCTTGAGGCGACGCTGGTTCAAGTAGGGGTGGCATTCCACCTGGAGAAGACAAGAATATTAATTGATTCCGTGTAATGCAGGACGTAAAGAATAGTAACTAAAGTATAATAACATTTTAAGCTTCTATGTCTTTTTAAGCTTCTATGTCATTGTTTGTGAAGAGAAAATAAAATTATTTGAATTTGCAAAAAAAAATAAAAAAATAGCATCATCCAATTTCTTCCCGTGGGTGTCGTAAGAGGCGACTAAGGGACTTACTAGAGAATAGGCAGCAGAGTTCTCTATGCATTTTACCACCATATTGCGATCGCCAACCCGCCTGCCAAGCGTGGCGATTATAGCGAACCCCTCCTCCCGAAAAGGTAACAAACAAACTTACTTTCAAATCTATACTAATATATCTATATATATATAAAATTCAAAGTCCGGAGTGACTAACTGACTGATATATCAACGCACAGCCTAAACCACTGGTCCTAGAGACATTAAATTTGGAGGGTGTGTTCTTTGTGAAGAGTAGGTATCCACTAAGAAAGGGTTTTTTTTAAATTCCATCCCTAAGAGGGTGAAATAGGGGTTGAATTTTCTGTGAAACTTTTTATTCTCTGGGTCGATTGACACGCGGACAAAGTCGCAGGCAGTAGCTAGTGTATTATAAATGCGAAAGTAACTCTGTCCGTCTATTAAGCTTTAAACCGATTTTAATTAAATTTGGTACGGGGTAAGTTGAGACTCCAAGAAAGGACACAGACCAATTTTTATTCCGCGACCTCGTCTGCATCCGTGATAACCGGCATTTACGCGGACGAAGTCGCGGGTAACAGCTATTACCTATAACATAACCTGAATTAACACATCTTACCGCGGTAGTACGTCCTACTGCGTTAATTTCCGACATCCACGCGGGCGAAGCCGCGGGCAAAAGCTAGTGTGAAATAAACATATTTTGATTTGATTTGAATTTGTAAAGATGTATGACAGGATTTTCACCTGATTAGTGACGGGCACAATTTTAGCGCTCTTCAGAAGCCGCTCGATCTGCTTCGAGTTAAAGTTGGAGACTCCGATGCTCTTCACCAGACCCTCGCCGACCAGAGACTCCATGGCTTTCCAGGTATCCACGTAGTCCACGTCGGAGTACAGAATGTTATCCGATTCGTCCTTAGGGAATAACTCGCCATCTTCCTGTGGAAGAAAGAATACCATTTATTTGGACACGGTCCGTAAAACAGAATAAGATAATATGAAAATAAAAATAATAGTAATAGTTAAAAAAAACTAAAAAACACGCTTCCATTGAAAACCAAACTAAAAAGTACAAAATAATGGAAAAAAAGCGTGGGGTGCTTTTTAAGGTATTTTTTTATTGATATCAGGCACCCCACGCTTTTTTTCCATTATTTTGTACTTTTTAGTTTGGTTTTCAATGGAAGCGTGTTTTTTAGTTTTTTTTTAACTATTATTTATTTTCTATTTTTTAGGGTGTTTCGAATTTTGAGACGTATGTCAGCGTAGTTTGTGACGTATGTCAGCGTAGTTTGTGACGTATGTCAGCGTAGTATATGTCGTATGTCTGCGTTTTTTGTGACGTATGTCAGCGTAATTTTCGAAGACAGTTTTTTTGCTGTCCTGGTAACCCTGGCAAGGATAATGGCCCAAATTTATGAAATTATTGCATTGTCATCGGTCCTTGACAGGTGTGCAAAGTTTGAATGAAATCTGGTCGTTTAAAGTGGGTCAAAATCGCGCTATAAGGAGTCGGTTACAAACAAACATACAAATATACAAACATACAAATATACAAACATACAAACATACAAGTGAAGCTAATATAAAGCGTGTAAAAAGCGTGGGGTGCTTGATATCAATTAAAATTACCTCGAAAAGCACGTCACGTTTTTTTCCATTATTTACTACTTTTCATTTTGCTTTTCTATGAAAGCGTGTTTTTAGTTTTTGGAACGAAGTTCCTTATCGCGCATTGTGAAAGGGGGCTAGACGGAAAAAATTCTTACGAAAAGTTGTCACGACATGCTTTAACCGACTTCAAAAAAAGGACGAGGTTTCTCAATTCGACCGTATATATTATTTTGTATGTTGTTGTTTTTTTTGTTGTGAGTGGAGAGTGGGAGAGTGGAGAGGGGGAGAGGGGGGAGTGGAGCGGGGGAGGGTGGAGAGGGGGACAGGGGAGAGGGTGTCGGGGTAGGGGGAGAGGAGGAGAGAGAGGTAGAGAGAGAGAGGGAGAGAGAGAGAATATTTTTGTTGAGTGTATACAGGTTTTTTGTACATAATAAATAATTAAAAAATTATAACTATTATGAATCCTGGTAAGGAACTTCGTTCCATCCGGGTGTCCCTTGACACCTCTAAAGTTTTTTTAAACTATTTGTTTTTCTAGTTTTTTTAATTCGGTTAGCTACAAACGCGTTTTTTTTCAATAGCATTACATAAATAACTTTTGAGGTTATTTAATTTTTCTTCGACTGGCCTGTTAGTCTAGTGGTTAATGACCCTGACTGCTAAGACTGAGGTCGTGGTTCGATTCCCACCCAGGACAAATGTTTGAATGATGAGCACAATTATTTGTTCTGTCTGGGTGTTATTTATCTAAAATATGTATGTATTTAGAAATATAAAAGTATATTTATACACTGGGGGTTCAAATACCAGTGCGCGATTAAATCCCAACACGATATACAGGACTTTTTTAACCAGAACGCAAATTTTTTTTTGGTGGTCCAGTATCGGTAATAGAACACATTTCAATTATTTTTTCAATACGTTTTAAAAAAAAAAATTCTGACCTTAAATCAGTAAACTGTGGACACCCTACATATTTCGTAATATGATATCGACAATAGGAATAGGTCAGTGACCGCGCGCGTAGGTACTTCGAACTTTTTAGAATTTTCACCGATCGAACAGCTGGTCGGTTCATCTTCGCCGCCGTGCCTGCGCCGCACACAAGTTACCATAAAAACCAGTTTCAAAATAAACATCTTTCGCTAACGATAACTTATTTTTTTTTTGTACTAAGATATATCAAAATAAAAATTGCATGGTTATTCTAACTCGTTTAAGTTTAATTTGTTAAAAATTGTGCACTGATTAAAAACGTATCCTGTATTTACGTCCATGTGAACTTTTTTTTTTTTTTTTGTTGGACATCTCGTAGTTAATCTGAAAAAGATTCTCACTACTTAAACGGATTTTTGCCCGGCGATTTCTAAAAAGTAAACTTTTTAGACCTCCAGCCGGGCCATAGTAAAATTAAAACTAAAGCGAAAGTCCTAAGGGTAACCCCGAGGGGGGTTCGCACCTCGGCTTAGGCAATCACTGGGGGAGGGCAGCAAGGGACATGCTGGATCTGGGTTAAATTATTTAGGGGCTAATTTAAAGCTACAGGCGCAGCATCGCGGGCTGGCTCATGCAAGGGTCGGGAGGGACTGTTAAGTCGGGGTCGCGACGACGGACCTCGGCGGCGAGGTCGGTACGATTTGTGTCCATGTGAACGCCATTCGTTCCGTGTGATGCCGAACGTAAGGAATAGCACCTCCCCATTTCTTCCTGTGGGTGTCGTTAGAGGCGACTAAGGGACTTACTAGAGAATGGGCAGCAGCGTTCTCTATGCATTGTACCACCATACTGCGATCGCCAACCCGCCTGCCAAGCGTGACTATAATGGCAAACCCCCCCCAAATTGGGGGAGGCTTATGTCCAACAATGGATGTCTTACGGCTGAAATGATGAACACCATTCTGTCAAAACACATACAAAGACATACCTTATAAGCCTGGGGCCAATGAATCAGGTACAGGTCCAAATACTTCAGGTTGAGGTTGTCCAGAGACGCCAGGAGAGCGCCTTTCACCAGGTCCGGGCGGTGAAACGTGTTCCATAGCTTCGATGTGATGAAAAGGTCTTCCCTGTAAAGATGTTTACTGAATTTTTAGCATCATCATCTGCCTAGCCTCTTCGCAACTATGTATGTTGGGGTCAGTTTCCAGTCTAACCGGATGCAGCTGAGTACCAGTATTGTACATGGAGCGACTGCCTATCTGACCTCCACAACCCAGTTACTGGGTAATACGATACCACTTGGTAAGACTGGTTGTCAGACTTTCGGGCTTCCGTAACGACTGTCTAAGATCTACGAAAGACAGCCAGGACCAACGGCTTAACGTGCTTTCCGTGGCACGGTAGGGTCTTGGTATGTAAAGATGGTCACCAGATGATGACCAGAGGGGTAATAGCGTAACATGCTATGGGTAGGAATCGCGTTCATTTTGACAGTTCAACAATATTCATTGCGCTACTGACTTTGTTGAGCAGACGATTCTTTCGGACATACAACGCAATGAATTAGAAATAATATTCAAAATGATTGAGATTCTAATTGATTGTACGTTACGCAATTAGGATGCATGACGTCTAAATAAACGTATAAAAAAATAATAGTTAAAAAAAGTAAAACGGAAACTACGCTGACATACGACACAAAATTATAGAATAAATATTAGTGTTTTTTAGGGGTTTTCTATGGAAGCGTGTTTTTTAGTTTTTTTTTTTAAACTATTATTTATTTTCAATTTTTTAGGGTGTTTCGATTTTTGTGTCGTATGTCAGCGTAGTTTTCGAAGACAGTTTTTTTCCTATCCTGGTAACCCCGGCAAGGATAATGGCACAAATCTATAACATTATTGTATTGTTATCGGTTTTTGATAAGTATGCCAAATTTCGAGTTAATCCGACTTTTTGAAGGGAAAAAATCATGTTCAAAGTTTCCGTTACATAGGCACATACTAACATACGTTTGAAGCTAATAAAACCAAGTTAAAAATACTGACCTCTTAACTGTACCCTCAGTAATCTTAGCCGTGATGGCGGCCCCGACCTCTTTCTCATTACCATAGACAAACGCACAGTCTATGTGCCTGTAGCCAATGTCTATGGCATTTTTGACAGCTTCTGTCACTTCACCTGGTTTAGACTGTAAAGAAAAAAAAAAAGAAGAAATTTTAATGATGACACATGATGTTTATTTCTCTAGGTTTAAATAACACTTTTAATAATTGTACCTCTGCCTAGTCCTAAGGGCAGGCGTGATGTTTTATGCTCTGAGAAGTTCTACAATGAAAAACCCAAATTGCCTGACCTCAGAGTCGAACCTAAGTCCTCTTTCATGCTCATTTCAAAAATATAGAAAAAAAAAACTTGAAATCGGTCCACAGTTGGAGGACAAATCGGTGAACAAAAAAAAAATACAGTGGAACATTTAACCTCCTCCTTTTTTTGTAAGTAGGTTAAAAACCGAATAACACTGCCCGACCATTTTTTGTGGGTGGGAAATCACAATTATGACGTCTCCCGCTCTGGGCGGAGCAGGAGGGCGTGTCAGACCTTTACTGACTAAAACCCACCCGTGTTCCTTCAGTTGCCTATATGCCAGGGTCACGGTAAATCTTTCGAACAAATGTCGCAACCCTGGAATAACACTTTGCCCGACCTGGGAACAGGACCCGAGGCAGAAGCACTTGCGTTTATATTTTATTCGTCAAAATTGATTTTAACTGCGTTATCCAGTTTATCTCGGCCGTGTCAATAGTTATCAGTAACCCTAGTTTTATGTTATCTAATTTAAACAAATAAATAAAATTGGAGTGTCTGTTTTTAATATTAAAATAACTACTTTTTACTAAGTGTATATGGATGTATACATGGTACATATACCAAAACAACATTTTTTACAATTTTTGTCTGTCTGTTCGTTCCGGCTAATATCTGAAATGGCTGGACCGATTTTGACGGAACTTTCACTGAAAGATAGCTGATGTAACAAGGAGTAACTTAGGCTACTTTTATTTTAGAAAAAATAAATAATAGTTTAAAAAAAACTAAAAACACGCTGAATTTTGAGACGTATGTCAGCGTAGTTTTCAAAGACAGTTTTTATGAAAAACTTTTTGTTAAATACCACGCAGACGAAGTCACGGGTAACAGCTATTACCTATAATATAACCTGAATTAACACATCTACCGCGGTAGTACGTCCTCTGGCGTTAATTTCCGACATCCACGCGGGCGAAGCCGCGGGCAAAAGCTAGTACTACATAAGTATGGCAGCGTCAAAGCATTGATAGCCGAATGATACCATTTACATATTACTCGGCATTTACACGGACGTAATAAAATCTCACCAGGAATTTTTGAAGTGATAACTTCTTAAGGGAGGAACCGCTTCGTTACGTAACGCGTTACGGCGCCAGTCTAACTGGCTTCCCTTTCTCTCGCGCATATTGCAGCGGTAGGCAGGCTCCTCCTCTCTCACTCTAACTCACAGCACTAGCCGTATTTCGGACAGACGCTTCCTTCTCTCTCTATTCAATGTTTAATGTGCGACAGACATATACTGTTGACAGTCAGCATATAACCTAAAACTATCACATTTTCAATATTAAATAGTTCAACTTAGATTAGTTTAAGTTATCACGTCGGGCGCCTCGCACGTTGTTTTTTGCACACCGGAATTTCAACTGTCGGTGTTGAACCGAACATTTAGAATCCAATAGAGTGCAGTACGAGTGAGTCCCAGGGCGTTGAAAAAACACCATGTTCGATTTTTTTACATGCAATGTTTGGATGTAACTATGTTTGTAACCGATTCGTTTGGAATTGAGTTTGACTCACTTCAAACGGTCAGATTTCATTTAAACTTTGTAGACTTATCGAGGACCGATGACAATATAATAATTTCATTAATTTCTGCCATTATCCTTGCCAGGGTTACCAGGATAGCAAAAAGAACTAAATGGACCCTTTGTCCGAATGGAACCAAATTAAAAAAAATGGGGCCAATCGGCTAGCACCAGCTTTCAAATAAAAAAAAAATCATCGAAATCGGTTCACCCAGTCAAAAGTTATGAATGAGCTAACAAACATAAAAAAAAAAATACAGACGATAACCTCCTCCTTTTTTTGAAGTCGGTTAAAAATACAGCGCAAGACATATTCCCGCTCCGATATTTTTCCGGCCGTCTGGAGAACGTCGAACGACCGATAAGCCAGATGATAGCATTTATCACAACTGTATATTTGCTGGGGATAAACTAATATTGAATTAGTGCTGTTTACGTGACACATTTTCTTGTCTTTATCAGATACCATGATGGATGGATTCGGCGTTCTTTCCGTGTGGTGCCGAACGTAAAGAATAGCACCATCTCATTTCTTCCCGTGGGTGTCTTAAAGGCGACTAAGGGACTTACACTTTACTACACGGAGTGGTCGCGATATGTAATGAATACCCAAGGTCAGCAAAACTGGTCGTCTTGCTGACCTTGATGTAGATACTGTTATTATTAATTACCTACCTGTTTAATTTATTCTACGTCGATGGTCCTAGTTTATCATTTGTGGCCTCGAGTTGTAACTCGGGTCGTAACAGCTATGTGAACATAATTCAGCATTGCATATGTAAGCTGTCACGCCCTTTATGCCAGAAGGCTTTTATTTTGGTAGCTATATTTACAAAATATAGATATTTTTTTTTGCTTTTGCTTCAGTATAGTTTCCATTTTATTTTTAACCGACTTCAAAAAGGAGGAGGTTCTCAATTCGGATGTTTATATGTTTTTTTTTTTATGTATGTTCGGCCATAACTCCGTCATATATAGACGGATTTCCAAAATTATTTTTTTGTTCGAAAGGGGTTTATTCCGAAATGGTCCCATATAATTTTCATATAGATCTGATGATGAGTTCGGGAGACAGACACCGGAACTCTTTAAAAAATGACAGCAAATCAACCGCGATTTCTGCTATCGCATAAATATGCATTGTATGTTTGGAATTAGTGCAGGATGAATACCACAACTAAAAATTTTAAAATAAAAACTTTTTTACAAAAAAAACGAACCGACTTCCTTAAAAACACTACAAAGTGAAAAATAACTTTAAATTCGGAAGTCGGTGGCAAAAAAACCATAAATACAGATCCTAAGACACCGACTTCCGAAATTAAAGTTATTTTTCACTTTGTAGTGTTTTTAAGGAAGTCGGTTGTTTTTTTTTGTAAAAAAGTTTTTATATTATGTTGGGTTGGCTAGCTGTCATATGGCAAATGATTTATGTTCTGCATCTCGTAATGGTAATTACTACCTACTATTGTATAGAATCAAGTTTATCTAACTAAACAGACAGCTAGTTTCGATACATGTTTGACAAGTTTTTGACATTTGATTGTCGCCGAGATAAGAATGCGACAAGATTATGAACATTTTTAATCACGAGAATAGGCTTTCTGTAAAGGATTCAGTGTGATTCTGGAACCTTCTTTTTTTATTACTAGCCTAAGCTCTTCCTCTCCTGGGCAAGGCCACAAGGGCTCTCTCTGCTCCTTGAGTCTTAAGTTCAATTCTTAAGGACGCTATAACATTTTTGAATCGCTCAAGTTTAGGTATCTGAGTCGCCACACAACAACATTACGCGCACGCACACATTGAAACCATTGTCTGCTCGATTTTAAACATAAGTTAACTAATCTTGATACTCGAAGGTATTATTTATTTTATTTTACTAGCACTGTTGAGTCAAATTTGTAGTAAAGTAACTTTACTATCTGCATTTAGTGACAGTAAATAACTTTTACTACCATGATCATCAATATTTTTGGGGTAACGTATAATTTGACAATTTAAAAAAAACGAGGTGTAACAATAAAATACTTTAACAATATTTTTGGGTAATAAACAAATATAACTGATGGTGATCGTAGAATATCGTTGTAATCGTTGAAAATATACAGGATATTCCTTAAAGAAAACTAAGCAAAAATTGTGTGACGCGCGACCCTCACCTTTGAGATTGCAGCGCGTATTCAGATTTTTTTATTTATGTAAATAATTAAAGTTACGTTAAATATTGTGACTACATACTAGCAAAACCCCCAAAATTGATACCCATGTCGACATTTCATCATAACAGTACATCCGCCATTTTAAATTAAATATCGAAGATTTTATAATCCCTACCCCCCATATGGATAAAGATCTTTTTATAAAAAAACAATACCCGCCGTATTTGGATCAAATTTGGATGAATCATTCGTAATAACTATCCTAAAATTATCCAAATTTGATAGCTATGCCCACTTTTTATTTAAAAAATTAAAATATTCGTCGTTTTGAATGAAAAACTTGTGGGGTCGCCTTTTTTTGGCTCCAAATGTAATTTGTATGGAGTTTTCGGCTTCAGCACCTTCGAAAATCTTGAAAACGACACCCATGATGAAAATTTTGAAAATTTTCGTAACCACCATTTTTGATTTTGAATCAGATTCAGCACCCTTGTTTACCCCTACCGCAAGCTACATTAAGAATTTCGTTCCAAAAATGGACGACACTTGCATAATTTAATTACCACGTTGAAAATATAACTTTTTATTGAATAATTATCCGCCATTTTGAATTCTTGAAAATGAATACATAGTCATAATTACCCTACCTCAATAATCCCAATAGAATTTGAGTTATTTATTTCTAAATCAAGTTCTGATAATAAGTTTGGTACTCATAGTTTTGGTCCGAAAAGTATCAACATTTTTCAACCACAGTATACAGCACGGCACTCACTTTATTATTATTTTGATCGTATTTATTTTGTACAAAAAAGCGATACGCCCGTGCTTCCTAGGGCGCGTCTGAGCGCGGAATGAGAAGCCGCTAGTTTAAAATGTATGAAGAAAGTTGAGAACGTTCTTTATTTTTCTCATAAATAAAAAAGTTATGTATTTAATTACAAAATATTTAGGCAAAACGTAGAAGATTATACTAGCCACAATTTGTTGTCATTTTGAAGTTAAAATATGCAGTTGATCTCACTATACAGGTACCTTTCCAGACCCCATTATTTTTCATTTTCTTCGATTATTGCGGTGGGGAAAACGTATTTTTGTGAAAATATTGTATGGGACTATATAATTTTTATGGTACCATAATGGAGATGAATAAATTATCTTTAATTAAAGACCATAATTGACTTCGCAGTTGAGATTCCTCTTGATGTAATTGGTACTGGAAAACCACCGATATTTGTAGAAAAAAGTTATAGCGTCCTTAAGTTAGGTATCAAAAAGAACTCTGCCATTCACTAGGAAAAATGCAATTCCTAAAGCAGTTTATAAGTATAACCGACGAAATCTTTTTACACTGAAATTGGTTGATTGATTTTATAATTTTACATGGATTTGGACACCAAGCCATTTTGCAATTCATTCATATAATATCATAAATATAATTACGTTTGCCAAGTACAAACAACAATTTTAACTGATAAAAAACTGGAACATCAAGCATTACTCATTTACTTTTGAAGACGATAGTAGATAGCATCTGAAGAGGATTTTATAAGTGACTTGTAGTACTTGTTTATCAGAAATTCAGTGATAAAGTATGTCTGGTTGACATGCTTGAGATATGTTGTAAAGGTGCCATAGAACTCAAAAGAGACCATGGCGTTCCTTGCCTCCTCGAGGAGCTGGGATGGATCGAATAACCGATTTTCCACCCGTACGCAAAATACGCGCTCAGACGTGGAGTTGCGGACACCAGCCCGTTTTACCTATTAACTAACTCAAGAGAGAGAGAGCAAGAGATCTCGAAATAGAGATAGACTCTTATAGAGAGTGACCTAAAACAGAGAAAGACTCTAATAAAGAGATACCTACATATAGATAAAGACTCTAATAAAAAGATACCTACGTATAGAGAAATACTCTAATAGATACCTACAAATAGAGATACTCTAATGGATACCTAGAAATAGAGATAGACTCAATAAAGAAACACCCACAAAGAGAATAGACTCTAATAAAGCAAGAGATAGAGAAAGAATTTTATAAAGAGAAGATGATAGAAGATAGAATCAGAAGAGGATTTTATAAGTGCCCTGTAATACTTGTTTATCAGAAAGAAAGAAAGAAAGAAAAATATTTTATTTGTGACACGCACAGGACATAGAAAACATTAAAAAGAACACAGTTTAGGATTAAAACAAATAACAAAATGGTAAAAGATATAAAAATTAAAAGAATAAGACCTGTGCGAGGCCAAAAAGGCTCCTATCTCAGCATAATGCTGCGATATTTGTAAAAAAACAACTACCGCAGCGCTATCAAAGCTTCAGTTATAAAACATTGTCTGATTGACATGCTCGAGATATGTTGTAAGTTGCCACAGAAAAGAAGAGAGAGAGGCCTTGAAATAGAGATAGTCTTTAATAGAGAGCGACTTAAAATAGAGAAAGACTATAATAAAGAGAGACCTAGAAATAGACTCTATAGATACCTAAAATTAGAGAAAGAGTCTATAAACAGGTACATACTAACAGAGAAAGACTCTAATAAAGATTGGCCTTGAATTTGAGATAGTCTCGAATAAAGGAAGACCTAGAAACAGAGTTAGACTCTAACAAGATATACCCATAAATAGAGAAAGACTCTAATAAAGAGGAACCTATAAAACAGAGTTAGACTTTAATAGACATACCTACAAACAGAGAAAGACTATTAAAGATAGACCTAAATATAGAAAATATTAATAAAGAGAGACCTAAAAACAGAGAAAGACTCTAATAAAGAGGAACCCAAAACTAAAAGAGTTAGACTCCAATAAAGACATACCTACAAATAGAGAAAGACTCTATTAAAAATAGACCTAAATAAAGAAAAATACTACTAAAGAGGGACATAAAAACAGAGAGACTCTAATAAAGAGACACCTAGAGATAGAGAAATGCTAATAGGTCTCTATTAATAGAGAAAACCTAATAGTGACCTCCAATATAATAGAGAAAGACTAATATAGAACTAAAATACAAATAGAGAGGAGAAGATAAAGTGATAAAGGCTTTGCTGGGACGCAGGTATTCTCTCTATTAGGAATTGTGCCATAATCTACCATGGGGGCCTAGTGTGGGTTGGTAGGTGTTACATGTCTTAGATTTTTTGGACATGCCGGTTTCTTCAAGATGTTTTCCTTCACCGTTTTGAGAGCTGTGATGGCAAAACAAAATCTATACTATATAATATTATAAAGCCTCGGGGACAGCTGGATTGCACCAACGCGGATGTATACGTGCATCCGCGGTGGGGCGACCCAGACTGCCAGGCACTTCTTCTCCTGCAACCGAGCGGGTGGGCAGGTTGCGGATAGCCCAACCCCGGCTGCGGGATCGACCGTCTTGCGGAAGATCCTGCACCCGGGGCATCTTGAAAGAGATCCCGGACAAGAGAAGTTCCCGAAGGCCAAAATCCCAGGCATAGGGTAACCAATCACCATCTCCCCCGTGTACCACCATCCAACCAAACCATCCCTCCTCTTCCAACTTTCCCGTCAATCCGAAATCCCTAGGCCAAATCCCAGACCTAGGGTGACTCCAATAAACCCATTCCATCCCACAAAAACTCCTCCCTCCTGTCCTCACATCCTATCGGTCCCAGAGGAGGGGTAACCTCTGCTCCAAAAAAGCCCACCCCCAACAAACAAACAAAAAAAATGCAGAAGGAAATAGAAATTACCCAGGTGGGTTCCGGCCAAGCCGGGGAATCCCACACCGCCACGGCGGTCAGCCCCCATCGTATTCTGGGGGGGGCAACCAACTGCACCTTTTTGCCGCGCTCTTTAGCGCACTCGGCTGCTGACTCAGCGCCAACCATACAGGCAGCGATAAACGCGCCCATACCCCCGACATCGGCTGCGACCCACGCGCCAAACCCCACGACGCAATATGCGCCTCCCGCGAGTCTCTGGCAACAGAGCATCGTGCGGAACAGCGTGACTAACCCAGACAACGACACAGACCGACACAGACAGAGAGGGACGGGGAAAGATAGCGAGCCTGGCAGCTCTAAAACTTTCTCGGGTGATGGAGTACGCCTGCTGCACAAGCGCGGAAAAGTCACATCCCGGGAAAGAAAAAAGGCAAAGGCGCAGGCAGTACGCGACCAGACGCCGGTCCGCACAGGGGAAACCCCGCGCGAAAAGCGTCCGGACGCGGAGCCACGCGACCGGCCGTCGGTCCGCACAGGGGAAACCCCGAGCGAAAAACGGCCGGACGCGGAGCCACACGACCAGCCGTCAGTCCGCACAGGGGAAACCCCGAGCGAAACGCGGCCGGGCGTGGAGCCTTGCGACCGGCCGTCAGTCCGCACAGGGACAACCCCGAGCGAAACGCGGCCGGACGCGCATCAAAGCGGGCGAGGGCAAGTCCGCGCGGGGGAAACCCAGCGTGAACAGCCTCCGCACGCGGCGGGATCTGCCAGGGTCGCCAGTCGACCCCTGACCTCCGACAAGACCCAACCCGGACCTAGGACGAGGAGGGGGCGGCGGTCTGGACCAACACACGCACTGGCGCCGCCGGCAACACACACCTTGCCAGGGCCCCCCAAGCCGCAGCCTGGACCAAGCGGTACAGGGCCGGCGAAGAGAGGACGCTCAGACGACACGGCTTCACCGAGCACTCTCCAAGGGGACGCCAAGCGTGTGAGGGTCCACTCTGCTCAGGGGGAGCAGAGAACCTACGCGCGAGCCACGAAGGATATTCCTGCGAGGCTGGCCGTAGCAATCTGCTTCCCTCCCCCCTCCAGAGACCTGACCAAGGAAGAGGCCGAGTACATAAAAACGGCCCTAGAGGACTTCCTAATGGACACCGACCCGACGACACCACTCCCGGCCTTCCGTGGATACCCACGGGTAGCGGAAGGCACCGTGCAGATGTGGTGCGAGGACGACAATGCCCTGACCTGGCTGACACAAGCTGCACCCAGAATAAGACTCCCCGACACTGACCTAACACTAACCGTACTGAAACAGTCCGACGTGCCCACCCGTGTCCGAGCCTCGCTCTTCGTCCCTCGTTACAAAGGTGACGTGGCCAGGCTCCAGAGTATTCTGATCCGTCAGAATACTTGGTATGACATTGCCAGGTGGTCATTGTACAGGGCGACTACCGTCGGTGGCGACAGCTACGGGACGTATCTGACCCTAGGTGTACCACCGGAGGAAGTTGATAGGGTCCTAGCCAGGGAGCGACGGATATCGTACCTCCTGGGGTCGATATACGTGCGCTTTTGGCCCACGACCCTACCCTCTGTCACCAAGACCGACAGCACCGACGAGACAACCGCACAACCACTGACGCAGACGACTGACACCGACATTGCTCAACTCGAGCAGGTTATGGCCCGAGCAGCAATGGAGGACGACAGCGACACCCTACCGCCTTCATCACCCGGCTGGAACGATCGATTACTCGCCTCGTCGCCGGGTGACCTACACGAAGACCAGCTCAGGGTGGAGGTAGAGGAGAGACTTTCCGATGGATGCAGCTCCGACTAACTCCACCCCACCACCGTCACCGCCCATACACGTCATCCAGACCAACCTCCAACACAGCCAAACTGCCACGGCCAACTTACGCAGAGCTCTGGAGGTTAAACCCCGAACCATCGCACTGATCCAAGAGCCGTGGATCAGGAACAACAGAATCTGCGGCCTCAGTAACATCGGAGGTAAGCTAATTCTCAACACACACGGCGCAGACAAACCACGAACCTGCGCCTACATACCCAAAGATATCCCTACCACGCCACTCACACAATTCTGTTCCAGAGACCTGACAGCAGTCAGGCTCCAGACCGACTGTAACGTTCCAGACGTCGTACTAGCCTCGGTATACATGCCAGGCGAGGATGCTAACTGCCCGCCAAAGGAGATGGCCGACCTAGTGCAGCACTGTGAACGCGAAAAACTGGACCTGATTATCTGCACCGACTCCAACGCCCACCACCCGCTCTGGGGTAGCGACTCGCCGAACTCCAGAGGAGAGGTACTATCCACCTATTTATTCTCTACTAACCTTAACATTGTTAACCGAGGCTCTGAGCCCACTTGGGTCACAGTCCGAGGACAAACAATAATTGACCTGACGCTTGCTACAGAAAGCGCGACAAACCTCATCACGAACTGGCACGTCTCGGATGAACCCTCCTGCTCCGACCACAGAAGAATCCGATTCACACTAAATACCCACACTGGGGAACCCGCACCGAGGCGTAACCCGCGGCGCACTAATGTGCCCGAGTACAAACGCCTCCTGGCCTCCTTACTAGCTAGGCATCTATCACGGGTAACAATAAAAACCCCCGAACAACTGGAATACACCGTGACAAAATTATCTGAATATCTAACCGAAGCATACCATGCATGCTGCAAACTAAGGGCGCCACAAAACAACAGCGAGAGAAATCCCTGGTGGAACGCCAACCTTAGTAAACTCAGAGATACACTACGCAAACAATTCAACAGGGCCAAAAACACTAGGCTCCCGGACGACTGGGAGCAATACAAAGAAACCCAATACATATACAAAAAGCAGATCAGAACTGCCAGAAGGGCAGCATGGCGGAAATTCTGCGAATCCATCGAAACAAACAACGAAGCCGCAAGGGTAAGGAAAATCCTCTCGACCGATCAGGATCGAAACCTTGGTGCGCTGAAAAAACCCGACAACACATACACATTGAGTGACCACGAAACCAGTAAAGTCCTCCTGGAAACCCACTTCCCCGGCTGCACCCTCCAAGAGGTCAGGATGTGGGAAGGTGAACCAGAATGGACCCCAACAAACCTAGATTGGTCCAGGGCCCAAAGCATGGTGACAGAAGAAAAGATAAAGTGGGCCATTGACACCTTTCAGCCCTACAAATCTGCAGGGCTGGATGGCATCTTTCCAGCCCTCCTACAGTGGGGGGCTGACCACCTGATACCGTGCTTGGTGGAGATCTATCGGGCCTGCATTGCACTCAGATACATACCCCTAGCGTGGCGCGAAGTGAAAGTCATTTTCATACCCAAGCCAGGCAAACCCGACTATACACAACCAAAGGCCTATAGGCCTATAAGTCTCACATCCTTCTTACTAAAAACCCTCGAGAGACTCTGTGATAGACATATCCGAGACGGACCTCTCAGGGTAAAACCCCTTCACAAACAACAGCACGCGTACTCCACGGGCAGATCAACAGAGTCTGCGCTACATAGCGTGGTCTCCAAAATTGAATGCGCAGTGGACCACAAATGCTCAGCACTGGCGGTTTTCATTGACATTGAAGGCGCTTTCGACAAAACTATGTTCAATAGCATCAGCATGGCCCTCGACAGACACAACATAAATCCGACCTTGAGCGGATGGATCACCAACATGCTCAAATTGAGAGCTGTACAAGTCACAGTGAACGACACTACAAGGGCGGTAGTGGCGAAGGGCTGCCCGCAAGGGGGCGTCCTCTCGCCACTTTTATGGAACCTGGTCGTAGACAGCCTCATCAAAACACTCAACGATAAAGGTTACTTCACCGTAGGCTACGCCGATGACATAACCATAATAATAAATGGCACCCATGAAAACACCCTATGCCACCTCATGCGCCAAGCCCTGAAAATAGTAGAGGACTGGTGCAATAAACACCAACTATTAGTAAACCCCACAAAAACCGAGATGATCCTCTTTACAAAAAAGAGAAAACTCGCGAAACTCGAACTGCCGCGACTGTTTGGCACCACCCTAAGCCTTTCAACTGAAACCAAATACCTGGGCATATTTTTGGACAAACAGCTGAATTGGGCAAAACACACCAACTACATAACTACAAAAGCCAGCATATCCCTGTGGCAGTGCAAGAGAATGCTTGGCAGGAATTGGGGAATCAGCCCCAAAGTCACCCACTGGCTATACACCACAGTTATTCGACCAATTATCACATACGGCTCAATAGTCTGGTGGCCCAGAACAGACCTGAGCACAGCCCAAAAAGACCTTGAAAAGGTGCAACGATTCGCTTGTGTAGCCATCACTAGCTGCATGAGAACTACACCCACCGCTGCCCTACAGGTAATGCTCGGGCTACCACCTCTACACCTAATCGTGCGGGAGGAGGCTGCCCTGGCTGCCCTAAGACTGAATATAGCAGGGACCCTAAGCAATGACTCGAGGGTCAAGCACTCACGCATTAGGGACGATGCGATCAAGCGACAACCAATGATGGCATCACCCTGCGATAAAACTCCAAAACTACACTACTTTCAAAAGCACTACAACGTTATACTCACAGAAGAACAAAACGACCACTCGGGCCCGGAAGAGCTAAGAGTCTACACTGATGGCTCAAAGACCACCTCTGGGACCGGAGTCGGAGTTTTCTCACACGACCTTAACATAAAAATATCCAGCCCGCTGGGAATGCTCAACACCGTCTACCAGGCGGAATGCGTGGGCATTATACAGGCGGCGTATGCCATAGAAGCCAGAAGAGTTACGGACACTCATATACGTATACTCTCCGACAGCGCTTCAGTCCTCCAATCCCTAGCCAAACGATACATAACCTCAAGCCTTACACTAGAATGTCACAACGCATTAGAACGGGTAACAGTTTCTAATCGCAACAAAGTGACACTGCAATGGATAAAAGGACACAGTGGATCACTAGGCAATGACGCTGCTGACGAACTGGCCAGAAAGGCATCCAGCGCGTCAGTCTGCGGCCCCGAGCCCATCGTGCCCATCCCCTTCAACCAGCTACGCAGGTGGCTGCAGGAATTTACCCACACACAAGCGGAGAGCTGGTGGACCTCGGCACCAGGCTGCAGGCAGTCCAGGGAAGCGATGCCATCCCCGGATGGCAGGCTAACCAGACGTCTGCTACGCCTGGACAGGGATGGTCTGCGTCTGATGACGGGCACCATCACAGGACACTGCCCGCTAAACAAGCACTTTCACACAATAGGCATAACGGACAGCCCCCTTTGCAGGGCCTGCATGGAGGCTGAGGAAACCGTTGCGCATGTACTCTTCGAATGTACAGGCGTCACCCAGATTAGGACAGATACCCTCGGGACACCCAAATCATACACGGACGTTCTTAGCAGACCAGGAGACGCAATCAACTTCTGGAGGGAGGTGGGCTGGTTGGAGTAAATACCGACGGCCGCCATGGCCCACGCACAATGGTCCACTCAAAGGACTAAGTGCGGAAACCAAACCCCCATAACATAGAACATAGAACATAGAACATATTATAAAGCTGAAGAGTTTGTTTGTTTGTTTGATTGAACGCGCTAATCTCAGGAACTACTGGTCCGAATTGAAAAATTATTTTTGTGTTGGGTAGCCTATTTATCGAGGAAGGCTATAGGCTATATGTATAACATCACGCTACGACCAAAAGGAGCGGAGCAGCAACGATAAATGTTGGAAAAACAGGGAAAATCGCATGGGCAGGCATTTCGATGCAACGGAAGGGTCGGGAAACAAGAAATGTAACGCGGACGAAGTCGCGGATACAAGCTAGTACATAATATACAGCAAGTGCCTGCCTGGGTTCGAACTCACAAACCTACAACAATGGTTATATTCTGTTGTCAGGAAGTAACAAAAATATGGCAAACATAAGTTTTTTATTTATTTATTTTTGTCCCTTATATTTCGATGTACATAAAATAAAAGGAGTATGTAAGGATTGTAGCAGGTGGCGGTGTGTAGTTTCTGCTTACCTCTATGGTAAGAAAGCGTGGGTTTATGCATGTGTACATTTAGATGTACTAGTAAGTTTACCATTCTTACTGTGTGTGAATTGTGTGATGCTTACAAACCCGGAAAACAGTATTAATAAACGGCAAAGAGTAGTCATAAAATTTAATAAAATTGTTATTAAAATTGTATAGGGCGTAATTACTTAAAATAATAAAGAAAACTGCCGTCACTGCCGTGCATCGTCAGCAAACTCATGTTTTCTGTATAAACCACAAGAATTGAACATTCTAGAACTTTGAATACGCGTTATTAGCGTGGGAAAATAATTGTTTCTTTGGCCAAATGAGCAACCAAGTTAAAAAAAAATATTGTCGATATCAATTAAGTAAGGAACTTACCTTCCAAGTACCGATACCAAGTATAGGGATCTCGATACCGTTATAAAACTTCACTTTGGGCACTTTTATAGGCATTTTGCAGTTTAATAAAGTTTTAAAAGAATTGAAAAGTATTTGAACACAGTTGCCGAACACGAATTCTGCTGAATTCTGAATTCTACCATACCGCTTGTCGGCTGTCAACAAACAAAGTCAAAATTAATTTGACGAGATGACATTGACATTTGACATAAAATTTGGGTTACCACCTTTTGATTCAAGATTACCGAAATGCAACTAGGAGCGCATTAAAAAAATACTACACTATAATTTAATTAAATCTTTGGACAAAACTGACTGCCTCTGTGGTCTAGTGGTTGCAAGCGTTACTGCTGACAATGAGTTCCTAGGGCTATTTCTTAGACTGAGCAAAGTGTTACTGTTTTTTTTTCGTAAGGGATTTTTTACTAGCAGCCCGATTTATGCCCAATTACAGTTGTCACACCAGAATCTTTCAGCCCCATCGGCAATCTGTTCTGCGAGCAACGTACTCTGCCTACTGCCACATAAGTTTAGCAATTCTTCGGTGCTATGTCGGTTACCTTGGTTCTCCTGCGGACCTCTTCATTCCTTATTCGATCACGTAAGGGAACTCTAAACTTAGATCTCTCCATTGCCCTTTGGGTGACTTTTAATAAGGCCCATTGTGAGCGAACACGTTTCAGTACCATAAGTCATTACTGGCAACATGCATTGGATTCTTAATAGGTATATGTAAGTTTGATATCAACACAATGTATACATAAACCTTTTGGAATGCATATCGTTAGCCTAGCCTATATCGTTCCCACAGCTGGTACAGAGGCCTCCTCTCTGTGAGATAGGGTGGGCCGTAATTCATCACGCGGGCTCAGTGCGGATTGGTACATGTCAATGTCTTTTTTTATTTGATGGGAAATCATCAAATGATTTCTTCCACTCTGGGTGGGGCGGGAGGGCGTGTCAGACTTTTACTGACTAAAACCCACCCGTGTTCCTTCAGTTGCCCATGTTCCAGGGTCAGGGTGTGTCTTTCGAACAATCTCGCGACACTGGCAGGGATATCAATGTCTCCAAATGTGTTTCTAGGACATGACGGTTACCTCACAATGTTTTCCTTCACCTTTTTTTGAGAGCAGTAGGTAATTTTTTTTATTTTACTTTATTAGTACCTAAAAACTAAATTTTTAGTAATTAATTACGATCTAGCCAAAAAGGCTAGTAAGCAATTTAACTCTTACTTAATATGTTACGTAATAGATTATGTTAAAACTAAGAATATTGCCCATTTGCACTTTTACACAAGTCCGTAGCACTTTCTTAGAGTCTATTACAATTATGTGTATTAGTAGTGATGAAATTATTTATACGAAGTAAAGCGCATAGCCTGGATTTGAACCCACCACCTACACTCGTAAGTCGGGGTCATTACTGCTGGCCCACTATTGTTCTCACCAAAACTACCCTTATCGTAACCTTCCTGAATACATTTTCTAAATTATAGTGAAAACTACTGGGTATAAAGCGTGACACCTAATGACTCCTAAACTACCTACTTACCTAGGTACTATTCAAAATATGTAATAACTCTTTGCCTGCGGCTTTGCCGGCTTGGAGGACGAAAATTATTACACGAGAACGTATTACCGGGATAAAACGTATTCTATGTGTAAATCCAAGTTATAAACTGTGTGCCAAATTTCATCAAAATCCGTTGAGTCTTTTTAGCGTTACTGAGTAACTAAATCAAAAGTCATTTATTCAAACTAGACTGAGAGTCAGCAATATTTGAACGTCAAAATTACATGAGACAGTACCCCATAACGCCCGCCCTTTAACAAACATCCAGGCCAAAAATATGAACTTTCACAGATTTGTACAAGTACTTCTAACTACTTCTATCTAATATTAAACTGAGTATCTAAACTTCCCAAGAAAGTATTAAAGTAATAATGTTTGGTTGTCGGTAACTAAGTAATTTTATTGATTTCGAAACATACACAGGGATGCCTTCAACGCCTTGTGTTGTGACCTTCGCTTGTATGCTTTTATTTTTCATATCATGGTTTGACTATTTCATAAATCGTCGACCTTGTACGCACGGCCTCACATCAAGCTATCCATTTCCAGTATAATCTGACTTCTCAGCGCACGAAAAATCTACACAATGCGAGCTCAGCTAAAACTGGAATTGTATAGGTTGATGTGTAGCCGTGTGTTCGTACTAAACAAAATCGTTAATTATGAACTGGTAACCAGTGCACGCATTTGTCACTAATAGTGCAGCTCACCTCTTAAGTTAAGAAGCTCAACGATCCGACGAAAAATACCAAAATAAGGACTCTCTTAGGGTAGGCTGCATAAATTCTTCAAACTGCCAGATCATAAATTCAACTTACTGAGAAAGAAACAAAAAATTGGTTGCCTGTAAAGTCGGTATACGGGCGAAAGTTTTACGTGACAACGACTTTGAGTGGTAATATGTCTGTCTCTCTCGCTCTTAGGCGGGCTAACCATGCCCGAGTGGAAGGGACGCGTGCCTCTCACTCGCTCTCATTGTGAGCGCATAACGTGAGCGGAGCGTAACGCAGTTTCTTGAAGTGTCACCCGGCATACCAATTTATAAGACGTTGTCACGTCAAAAAAAAACCCCACATACATAGTCACAATATTTAAAACAATTAATTCTTTACAAAGCAAATATTCATGTCATTGTTTATATAAAATTTATCAATCTCAGTGTTTATATAAAAATCCGGAAATAATCTTGTTGGCTGATGTCAGGTCATCGAATGATCTGATAATTTGATGACTATGTAGGTATGTGGATCGGTGTCAGAAATGGTATTTTGAAGAGAGACAGTTCTACAATATTCATTACGTTATTGACGATGTTGAATAGACAAAGTTTTTGAACATATAAGGCAGTAAATTAACAATATTCTCCTTCAAAATAATTCAGATTTCGATTGATTGATTGATCATGTGTTACGCAATAAAATTAGGGTGCAGGCTCTCCAAGTTACTAAACAACAGATGCGTACAGTTACAGCAGCCCTAACTGGCCATGGGTCATTTAATAAACACGTCGTTGTCATAGGACTAACAGACAGTCCGCTGTACAAGACCTGCGACGAGACAGCAGCGCATATGCTTTCAAACTGCCATGTGATCGTACAGGGCCATGTACTTCGGTAGCCCAGGTACCCTACGTGAGATTGTTTTGTGTTAGTAACCCCAAATTGTTGCTAGCCTTCGTTGGGGAGCTGAGGTCTTCCCACATGTTTGCAAAATACGCGCTTTGACGTGGAATTCCGGACGTCAGCCCATCGTACTAGTACAAATGCCAGATAATTTTAGATTTCTTCCTACTACCTAACTCGAAAAATAATGCTCCCACCAGGACACGAAACGCGGCATAAATAAGCGGTATTCGACATCTACAACTTAAACTGTTTACTTTGTAGAATCTCGTATGGGAAGCACAATTGTTTTCGACATTCTTTGGGATAAAGCCGTAAACTTGATCTGTCACCAGCAAAGAGAGAGTCTTTGGTCACCAGTGAGCCTACCGGCCGATAATAAAAAATATATTGTACAAGTCACTCAAATAAAAATGAAATGATCTTCCCATTGAAACAAATGTTGCCCGAAAAAAAAAACGGGGGAAAATTTCAATGGGATTACTTATTATCTGAAATAATAAAGGACAGGATAAAATTCTATTGTCAGTTTAATAAATAGAAACCAAATAAAATATTGACTCACCTTCCAAGTCCCAATCCCGATCATAGGATAAGTTTGTCCATTATTAAATTTAACTGTCGGAACCCGCGCCATATTGCCACACGACTACACAGCGAGGCAAAGGAAACAAGAATGAGCGGCCTACCAAGGTTAGGTTATCTGTTTTAGTATGCTATCATTATTTATAGTTCAAATAGATAAGCGTCGTTATATAATCAGCGGCTTGTTTATTGCTTTTAATATTATTTTCTTTGATATCTTTGTTTTATGTATATCATGGTAAATATTCCATTGATCAATACCATACAAAATCGCATGTAGAAATTTTTTCCCTAGGCGATTTTTTTTACGCATAAATGATATATTTGTTAGACAAGTGATTAATGGATAATCCAGTTTGAAATGTCACGTTTTTCAGCCAAAAAGCGCACGTACCGCTTGTACGCTCTTAAGCTGTCCGTTAAAAATTCAACAGTACCTATATTTTTTGGCGTGCTGGGTTAAAAATTTATATATAATACTAGCTTCTGCCCACGACTTCGTCAATTTTTTGCTCCCCTGACTCTTCCCGTCACATAGAATTGCCTGCCAGTTCTCGTTCATTTTTCGTTGCTGCACCGCTCCTTTTGATTGTAGCGTGATGTTATACCTGTAGCCTATAGCCTTCCTCAATAAATATGCTACTCAACACAAAAGTATTTTATCAATTCGGACCAGTAGTTCCAGGTATTACCGCGTTCCACCAAACGGACAAACAAACTCTTCAGCTTTGTAATATTATAGACCAGGGCTGTCCAAACTACATACCTTCGCGGGCTAATTAAATTTGCTACAAAAGCCGGAGGGCCGCAGAAACAAATATTTTCAGTTTTCAAGTAAAAAAAATACAAGGTAACCATTTCTTTATACGATTATTGGTTCTTCGTTAATTTGTCTTATCGATATCAATGTCAACATTCGTTGTTGCCAGACGCATAGCATGAAGACGTGACTTATCTGAACAATGAAGATCTATACTTAGATTTTATAAAGTTCATTGTTGAATACGTACTTTCACATAAATAAGTGATACTAGACTATAACTGAAGAAGTAAAACTATTTTCTGATTAATTTACACTTTAAAACATCCGTCGCGGGCCGCATTAAAACAAGCCGCGGGCCGCATGCGGCCCGCGGGCCGTTGTGTGGACAGCCCTGTTATAGACAAACTGGTTTGATAAGTCGCGTTTTTAGGGTTCCGTTGCCAAATGGCAAAAAACGGAACCCTTATAGATTCGTCATGTCTGTTTGTCTGTACGAGTTTGTCACAGCCACTTTTTTCCGAAGCTATAAGAGTTATGCTGTTGAAACTTGGTAAGTAGATGTATTCTGTGAACCACGTTAAGATTTTCACACAAAAATAGAAAAAAAACAATAATATTTGGGGTTCCCCATACAAAGAACTGAAACTCAAAAATTTTTTTTTCATCAAACCCATACGTGCGGGTGTGGGGTAGGTGTCTATGGATAGGTCTTCAAAAATGATGTTGAGGTTTTTAACATCATTTTTTTTCTAAACTGAATAGTTTGCGCGAGAGACACTTCCAAAGTGGCAAAATGTGTGTCCCCCCCCCCCCCGTAACGTCTAAAATAAGGGAATGATAAAACTAAAAAAAATATATGATGTACATTACCATGTAAACTACCAACGAAAATTGGTTTGAACGAGATCTAGTAAGTAGTTTTTTTTAATACGTCATAAATCGTAAACCACAATTTACCTTTCATTTAGTCAACCCAAATATAAAAATTTAAAAAATTTAATTTCATAAACATAAACCTTATGCATAAACTGTGAATACCTGAAGGTTTGTACGGAACCCTCGGTGCGCGAGTCCGACTCGCACTTGGCCGGTTTTTTTAGTCAAACAGCACACGGACCGCGTATTATGTCTATGCTTGTCCGTTTAAAATCCAATACTATAATTTTTTGACGCACTTTGTTGCAAATTTAAATATAGGTACTATGTTGAATTCTTAATGCTCCATGTATGCTTTAAAAAAATCGCTAAAAAACACATTTTAGCGGATTTAATATTTTAGGCTATCTTCGGAGACGGTAATATTTCAACCATTTTTGGTTTGTAACCGTCGCTTCGGTTAATATCATCAGCTCGATTCTCGGCAACTCTCATCCAGCTGCTACCAGCCACCCTGAGAAGATCGTCGTTAGCCTACACCTAGCCTGAGGGCGTCCTACCTTACGTTTGCCGATTCGCGGTCTCCACTCAAGAACACGTCCACCCCAACGGTCATCGGTTCTAAGGCTAATATGGTCGGCCCATTGCCACTTCAGCTTGCTAATCCTATGAGCAATGTCGACAACTTGTACCGTGTGTGGTGCCGGATGTAAAGAATAACATCACCCCATTTCTTCCCGTGGGTGTCGTAAAAGGCGACTAAGGGACTTACTAGAGAATGGGCAGCAGCGTTCTCTATGCATTTTACCACCATACTGCGATCGCCAACCCGCCTGCCAAGCGTGGCGATTATGGCAAAGCCCCCCAAATTGGGGGAGGCCTAAGTCGAGCAGTGGACGTCTTACGGCTGAAATGATGATGATGATGATGATGTCGACAACTTTGTATCACCTCATTCCAGATTCTGTCCCTAAGAGATACGCCAAGCATAGCTCGTTCCATAGTTCGCTGAGCGACTTTGTATTCATGGACCAGCTGTACCGTGATTGTCCACGTTTCGGCTCCGTAGGCAATAACAGGCAGGGCGCACTGATTGAAGATTTTTGTCTTTAAGCTCTGTGGAATACGTATCAATCAATCAACTCAGCCTATCGGAGTCCACAGCTGGACATAGGCCTCTCCCATATTGCTCCACAACACCCTGTCCTCCGCCTTCCGCATCCAGTATGCCCCAGCCACTTTCTTTAAGTCGTCGGTCCACCTAGCTGGTGGGCGTCCCACGCTACGCTTGCCGATACGCGGTCTCCACTCCAGGACTCGTCTGCTCCATCGGCCATCGGTCCTTCGATAGACATGGCCAGCCCACTGCCACTTCAGTTTGCTTACTCTGCGAGCTATGTCGGTAACTCCAGTTCTTTTCCGGGTAATTTCCTTTCTGATTTTATCCTTCAAAGAAACTCCGAGCATAGCCCGCTCCATAGCGCGCTGAGCGACCTTGAATTTGTGAACCAGTCCAACTGTCAGTGTCCATGTTTCGGCACCGTATGTCATTACGGGCAGGACGCACTGGTTGAAGACCTTAGTCTTCAGACATTGCGGGATTGGCGACGAGAAGACTTGACGAAGTTTGCCAAACGCTGCCCAACCCAACTGGATCCTCCTGTCGGCTTCTTTCTCAAAGCGGAATAGGAATACGTATACGTCGGTTAATATAATATCTAATAAGAAATAAGTGTTTTCTCATAAAAGTGTAATTAAATACTCTGATATTGAGAGACCTAGGAATCGCAACCAGGACCTCATGCTTAGCAATAGCGCTTGCAAGCACTGTACTAAAGTGGCATAACATAAACAGTGGTATGTGACATCTGTTTCTGTATCTAAGGTCAAAAGAAATCAAATCAAAATATTTTTATTTCACATAAACCTACATGGGCACTTATGAAACGTCAGCAGCTAGGTGCATGGTTCCAAATTGTTGATTCCTATGGAGAAGAGCCGGCAAGAAACTCCACGGTTACTGTTTTATAATAATTGGCTTTTACAATGGTTTCAAATTGCAGTGTTAATAGGTATGGGAGGACAGTGTCGGCCTGTCAACAAGTACCGGCTACTTACGGTCTACAAATCTACAGTCTACAGAATCGTCTCATTTCCTAATCGCTTACGTTTTACAAAACAGATATTTTTACAAAATGAAGCCGCGGCGCTGAGATAAATTATTATCAATGCATAAAATTGATTGTTTATGTATGTTTGACCCAATTTAAACTCCATCGCGTTTCCTAATTAAATAATTATTCATTTGTGATAAAACGGTAATAAGTACTACAACTACAAGCAGTGCTGACACAGTGGTAACGTTAAAGTGGTAACGGTACTTCCGACTTGTCGTAGGTTCGAACCCAGGCAGGAGCTTTACAAAAGAAGATGGATTTTATTGTTGTCCGAAATTGAATAAATAAATAAAATAAAATAAAATTTACTTTGCGTAAATAACTTCCGCACTAATGCTCTCAAAACGGTGTCTTGTTAGTTACCCTTCATTCATCCTCTCAACATGACCAAACCATATAAGCATATACTCTTTTCAATTGTTGTCACTACATCTTCTTTTAAACCGCACCATTTCCTTACGACACATTCCTCAGCCTATCATTCATAGTCACACCACACATAATAATAATCGTTTATTTATAAAAATGGGCACATTTACAATATTACTTAAAAATTAAAATAGAGCACAGTTGCTCATTTGCCTGAACTAGGTTGAACCTGTGTTTCAGGCTCGTAAGTGCATAAATACTTAAGGACGCTATAACATTTTTGAATCGCTCAAGTTTAGGTATCTGAGTCGCCACACAACAACATTACGCGCACGCACACATTGAAACCATTGTCTGCTCGATTTTAAACATTAGTTAACTAATCTTGATACTCGAAGGTATTATTTATTTTATTTTACTAGCACTGTTGAGTAAAATTTGTAGTTAAGTAACTTTACTATCTGAATTTAGTGACAGTAAATAACTTTTACTACCATGATCATCAATATTTTTGGGGTAACGTATAATTTGACAATTAAAAAAAGACGAGGTGTAACAATAAAATACTTTAACAATATTTTTGGGTAATAAACAAATATAACTGATGGTGATCGTAGAATATCGTTGTAATCGTTGAAAATATACAGGATATTCCTTAAAGAAAACTAAGCAAAAATTGTGTGACGCGCGACCCTCACCTTTGAGATTGCAGCGCGTATTCAGAATTTTTTATTTATGTAAATAATTAAAGTTACGTTAAATATTGTGACTACATACTAGTAAAACCCCCAAAATTGATACCCATGTCGACATTTCATCATAACAGTACATCCGCCATTTTAAATTAAAAATCGAAGATTTTATAATCCCTACCCCCAATATGGATAAAGATCTTTTTATAAAAAAACAATACCCGCCGTATTTGGATCAAATTTGGATGAATCATTCGTAATAACTATCCTAAAATTATCCAAATTTGATAGCTATGCCCACTTTTTATTTAAAAAATTAAAATATTCGTCGTTTTGAATGAAAAACTTGTGGGGTCGCCTTTTTTTGGCTCCAAATGTAATTTGTATGGAGTTTTCGGCTTCAGCACCTTCGAAAATCTTGAAAACGACACTCATGATGAAAATTTTGAAAATTTTCGTAACCACCATTTTTGATTTTGAATCAGATTCAGCACTCTTGTTTACCCCTACCGCAAGCTACATTAAAGAATTTCGTTCCAAAAATGGACGACACTTGCATAATTTAATTACCACGTTGAAAATATAACTTTTTATTGAATAATTATCCGCCATTTTGAATTCTTGAAAATGAATACATAGTCATAATTACCCTACCTCAATAATCCCAATAGAATTTGAGTTATTTATTTCTAAATCAAGTTCTGATAATAAGTTTGGTACTCATAGTTTTGGTCCGAAAAGTATCAACATTTTTCAACCACAGTATACAGCACGGCACTCACTTTATTATTATTTTGATCGTATTTATTTTGTACAAAAAAGCGATACGCCCGTGCTTCCTAGGGCGCGTCTGAGCGCGGAATGAGAAGCCGCTAGTTTAAAATGTATGAAGAAAGTTGAGAACGTTCTTTATTTTTCTCATAAATAAAAAAGTTATGTATTTAATTACAAAATATTTAGGCAAAACGTAGAAGATTATACTAGCCACAATTTGTTGTCATTTTGAAGTTAAAATATGCAGTTGATCTCACTATACAGGTACCTTTCCAGACCCCATTATTTTTCATTTTCTTCGATTATTGCGGTGGGGAAAACGTATTTTTGTGAAAATATTGTAAGGGACTATATAATTTTTATGGTACCATAATGGAGATGAATAAATTATCTTTAATTAAAGATCATAATTGACTTCGCAGTTGTGATTCCTCTTTATTTAATTGGTACTGGAAAACCACCGATATTTGTAGAAAAATGTTATAGCGTCCTTAATATAATAAATTAACAAGGAGTAAAAAGTAAAACTTAAAATAAAATTAGGAAAATAAAAGTGAAATAGCATTTTATGTTAGTCGTTCTATTTGCAGACAACAAGTAGATCTTCTGTCCGTGTACATGCACATATTATGTTGTGTAAACATGACTATTACACCTCTGCTAATCTCTATGGGGATATCGGTTTGATGTTATAGCCTAAGGCTTAGTTCTATGTCGATCGATGACCAACAATACACTAGAACATTTTTAATAGCGCTTAATAGGTACCTATCGCGATATTGAAAGGCATGCTTCACTCTCAAGGCCTTAACTATCGAAGTATCTATTATTAAATATAAACAAGGCATGTATTTTATATTAGCTTCTACCTGCGACTTCGTCCGCGTAAAATTTTTGCTCCCCTGACCCTTCCGGTCGCACTGAATTGCCTGCCAGTTGTCGTCCATTTTTCGTTACTGCTCCACTCCTTTTGTTCGTAGCGTGTTGTTATATAACCTTCCTCAATAAATAGGCTACCCAACACAAAAATAATTTTTCACTTCGGACCAGTAGTTCCTGAGATTAGCGCGTTCAACCAAACAAACTGTAGCGAGCGAGTAGGCAAGTTCACTCGCTCGACTCAACGCAGCACCAGAATCACGCCATTCTACGTCACACCGTGCCGTGTGCAAAACAGGTTCTAACGCTCCACCCATATCAAGCCAGCGGTAGGACTTAGCCCCGCCTTCCGGAACATGGCGCCCGCGCATCCTTTGTGCGCGCGCTAATGAGGCAAGATGGCGGCGCACCTGTCTATTGTCTTCGTCAACGAGGGCGTGACAACTCCTGCGCAAAACGGTCAAGCGCGAACCGTTATTATTGTTATTTAGTTTTAATTAATTAGTATAAATACCTGTCCATTTTTGTATGTTCATTCATTACTGTTTCATACTTTGAATACAACGCTGTTGCTATCCGCTTGGAATTTTATTTCATCGCCTCTTGCTGACGGGCTTCCGCTACATTTATATAATATCGCAAGTGGTATATTAATCTAATTAACGGAGTACTATACCACTTCATTGGTGACCACCGACATTCGTACCGGATTGAAGATCGGAAACCCGAAGCCTGCTAGCATCAAGTCATGACGGACAGCCAGAGAGAGGACAGTGAATCCCTCGGGACGTACCGAGTGGGGGTTAAGGCTCCAGTTTTCAACGCCGATGATCCGCAATTATGGTTCGCGCAGCTGGAAGGTCAATTCATCCTCTCCAATATTACCGCGGACGGCACGAAGTTTTACCACGTGCTGGCACAGCTGGAACCCCAGCATGCAGCACAAGTACGTGATCTCATAATAGATCCCCCCACCACTGGCAAGTTCGAAAAGCTCAAGAGAGAGTTAATCAAGCGGTTGTCCGCCTCGCAGGAACGCAAGCTCAAACAACTTCTCATGCATGAGGAGTTGGGGGACAGGAAGCCAACACAATTCCTCCGGCACCTGCAACAGCTAGCCGGAACCACCGTCCCGACCGAATTCATCAGGTCCATCTGGTCAAGTAGACTACCGGCGAACCTCCAAACAATAGTCGCAATGCAAGCAAGTTCCACGTTAGAAGAGGTAGCAGAATTAGCAGACCGAATAAACGACCTCGTTCCAGTAACCACACAAGTTGCTGCTACTGCCACGCCAGTGCTTGGGCAAGTACCTAGCTCACAGCCAGCAGCGATACAACCGGGCAGCTCTATTGAGGCATTGACCCAGACTGTGGCTGAGCTGACACGCAAGCTGGAGGTTATGGACGCGCGGCTGCGTCATCAGTCGTCACGTTCCCGGTCTAGGGGCAGGTACAACCAGAACCGTCGCCGATCGCAATCCCGCAACAGAGGCAACCGGTACTGTTTCTACCACCACCGATTTGGAGATAACGCCCGCAGATGCACACAACCGTGCGCTTATACAATGAAGGCGTTAAACAGCCAAGGCAGCCAGTAAAGGCGGATTACGACTGCCATGCGATATCGAGCCGCCTGTTCATTACGGATCAACGCACCAAGATACAATATCTCATAGATACGGGTTCAGACCTGTGTGTCTTTCCACGATCCGCTGTTCGGGAGCCACGCACGAAGACAAAATACGAGTTGTTTGCGGCTAACGGGTCTGTCATCAGCACATACGGCTTTCATCCACTCACGCTAGACCTGGGACTTCGCCGCACATTCACGTGGAGATTCATAGTTGCTGATGTCACCAAGCCTATAATCGGAGTCGACTTTTTAGCTTACTACAATCTGATCGTCGACTGCCGAAACCAGCGCCTCTTGGATAACCTGACGTCACTTGCAATCCAGGCACCACGATACAAATCAGCTGAGGTTATATCGTCTGTCCGCACCACAACTGAAGATAGCGACTACCACCGCATCTTGAAGGAGTATCCTGACCTCACTCGTCCCGCTGGTAAACCGAGTGTAGCAAAGAACAAGACGGTGCACCATATACGCACCACGCCTGGACCTCCAGTCTCCAACCGTCCACGTCGATTGGACCCACAACGCCTGAAGATAGCAAAGCAGGAGTTTGAGGAGATGTTGAAAAATGGAACAGCACGCCCATCGGAAAGTGCTTGGTCCTCGCCGCTACACTTAGCGCCCAAGAAGAACGACGGGTGGCGTCCGTGTGGGGACTACCGATCCCTGAACGCTCGAACCATACCGGATGTTTACCCAATCAGGCACCTGCAGGACTTCTCTCACGAGTTGGCGGGTAGCACCATCTTCTCCACCATCGATTTAATCAAGGCATACAACCAGATTCCAGTCTTTGAAGAGGACATACCAAAGACAGCGATAACAACACCATTTGGTTTGTTCGAGTTTCCTGTCATGACCTTTGGTCTTAGAAACGCTGCACAGACTTTCCAGAGGTTCATGGACGAAGTTCTTCGGGATCTGACCTTCTGCTATGGATATCTCGACGACATCCTGGTATTCAGCAAGGATATCCATCAGCACCAGCAACATCTCAGGCAATTGTTCGAGAGATTGACCAAATACGGCGTCCTGTTGAATACCAGCAAGTGCAATTTCGGCCAAGCAGAGGTTAAGTTCTTGGGATATAACGTCACGGCATCAGGTACTCAACCTCTAGACTGCAAAGTTCAGGCCATCCAAGACTTCCCAGTACCAAAGACGGTCAAAGAACTGAGGCGATTCCTTGGAATGCTGAATTTTTATCGTCGGTTTATGCCAGACGCAGCTTCCAAACAGGCACCTCTCAACAGTTTGCTCGCAGGGCCGAAAGTCAAGGGATCGCATCCAGTTACCATGACGCCAGAACTACTAGCAGCTTTCAACAGCTGCAAACAGAGTCTTACCCAAGCCACACTCTTAGTGCATCCAGATCCCTGCGCAGAGCTTAACATACTGACGGATGCTTCGGATACAGCGATCGGAGCTGTACTGCAGCAGCGGAGCAAAGCAGAATGGCAACCACTGGCATTCTTCTCGAGGAAGCTCAGCCCTTCGCAGAAAAAGTACAGCCCGTACGATCGAGAGCTGCTGGCAATATACGAAGCCATTAAATATTTCCGATTTATGGTCGAGGCACGCGTATTCCATGTCACAACGGACCACAAACCACTGACATACGCGTTCGCAAATCCACGCTCAAACTGCCCTCCCCGGCAATTTAGATACCTGGATTATATAGGCCAATTTACCACGGATATCCGGTATATAGCCGGTAAGGATAACGTGGTTGCGGACACCCTTTCGCGTATTAACGAGCTACAGCAGCCCTTAGATTACCAGTCCTTGGCCAAGGAACAGCAAACCGACCCCGAGCTGCAGAGCTTGCTGAAAGATGGAACATCTCTGAAACTGAGGAAAGTGAAGCTACCCGAAACTAATGTCGAGATATACTGTGACGTAACGGGTACTCCACGCCCATTCATCACAAAATCATACCGCAAGCAGGTATTCGCTTCCCTTCATAACCTCAGCCATCCTGGACGTAAGGCAAGTGTTCGGTTGGTCACTGAAAGGTTTGTTTGGCCAGGAGTTAGAAAAGACTGCAGTCAAATGGCAAAGGAATGTGAAGCGTGTCAGAAGAGTAAGGTGACACGACATACCTCAGCCCCATTTCAGGCATTCAAACCACCATCGGCACGTTTCCAACACATACACATTGATTTGGTTGGTCCCTTACCATTGTCATCAAGCTACAGGTATTGCCTCACTATTGTCGACCGCGCAACACGTTGGCCTGAGGCATATCCACTGCAGGACATAACCGCAGAGACCTGCGCCACTGCACTCACCACTGGGTGGATTGCCCGTTTCGGCTGCCCCGAACATATCACCACAGACCGCGGGAGGCAGTTCGAGTGCCGCACATTCAAGAACCTAGCCAACCTCATCGGCGCTACGCATCATTTAACCACATCATACCACCCCGCAGCTAATGGCCTCGTCGAAAGACTACATCGCCAGTTGAAGGCCGCGATCATGTGCCATGCGAACTCAAGCTGGACAGAAGCTCTTCCATGGGTGCTACTAGGCATCCGCAGCGCATGGAAGGAAGACCTAGGCGCAACAACCGCTGAACTCGTCTACGGCGAGCCACTCCGCTTACCTGGACAGTTCCTCACAGAAGCCACGAAAGAGGTTGTAGATATGAGTGACCTAGTCGACAGGTTGCGCGCACACATGACCAAACTAACGCCGCAACCAACGTCATGGCATACGAGCTCCAGCCGTCCCTTCTACATCCCGAAAGACCTAAGCACAGCAACCCACGTCTTCCTGCGCGAAGGACCAGCCCGAAGATCTCTGCAGGCCCCATATACAGGCCCACATAAAGTCCTAGCCCCCGATCAGAAGACAGTGGTCATTGAAACGAATGGGAAGAGACAAAAGGTTACGATTGACCGAGTCAAACCAGCATTCATGACGAAAGAAGATCTGGATCCAGGTCAAGGTCAGGGTCACATCCCGGATCCAGCGCAATCGGACAACACAGTCAGGAAGACAAGAAGCGGCAGAACAGTGAGATTTCCTGATTACTATCGCCCGTAGTCACGGTCTCACCGGGGGAGTGGTGTAGCGAGCGAGTAGGCAAGTTCACTCGCTCGACTCAACGCAGCACCAGAATCACGCCATTCTACGTCACACCGTGCCGTGTGCAAAACAGGTTCTAACGCTCCACCCATATCAAGCCAGCGGTAGGACTTAGCCCCGCCTTCCGGAACATGGCGCCCGCGCATCCTTTGTGCGCGCGCTAATGAGGCAAGATGGCGGCGCACCTGTCTATTGTCTTCGTCAACGAGGGCGTGACAACTCCTGCGCAAAACGGTCAAGCGCGAACCGTTATTATTGTTATTTAGTTTTAATTAATTAGTATAAATACCTGTCCATTTTTGTATGTTCATTCATTACTGTTTCATACTTTGAATACAACGCTGTTGCTATCCGCTTGGAATTTTATTTCATCGCCTCTTGCTGACGGGCTTCCGCTACATTTATATAATATCGCAAGTGGTATATTAATCTAATTAACGGAGTACTATACCACTTCAAAACAAACTCTTCAGCTTTATAATATTAGTATAGATAGTATAGACTATAGATTATCAACTCAAAAGGGTACTTCTAGGTGCCAGCTAGAGTACCAATAATGGTGGTTTTATTATTGTGCTCTTGAGTTCTATTGCTCTTCAGTAAAACTTGATTTTGCCTGCCGTTTCGCCCGTGTGAAGGTGGCAAATTATCCCAAGGGAATGTACAGTCAGTGATCCGCAGAACCCGACCCTTCATCACTGACCCTACTATCGGGATAAAATGTCATCATTATCATATTAGCCTCCCTCAACTTGGGGGACTTGAGCACCATGCTTAGCAGGCGGCTGGCGATCGTAGTATGGTGGAAAGCATACTGCCCTGGTAATCGAGAGGGCAGTAAGTCGAAGGTGGATTTGAAATGTACGTCAAACGAACTTTCTTCCTATCTAGGTTTTATATTTCTACGTACTTCCTATCTAGGTTTTATGTTTTACAATAACCCTGATGAAGATGTTAAAACAATATAGAACATAAAAATCGAGTGTATAGTTTTATCACAAACGCTAAAATTGTAACCAAAATATTTGCGCGCCGTTTTCTCGAAATCGCCTTTTTTGACTTACTGCTATATCGATTACCAGGGCAGCATTGAGAACGCACAAAAAAAAAGATACCGCGCGCGGGGAAAAAAAGTACTCGGAGATAATGTCCTGCCCGGGTTATGGTCCACCTTTTTTTTCTGGGTGGGAAATCATCATATGACGTCTACCGCTCTGGTGGAGCGGACAGGCGTTTCAGACTTTTACTGACTAAAGCCCACCCGTGTTCCTTCAGTTGCCTATATGCTAGGGCCACGGTATCTCTTTCGAACAAATCTCACGACTCTGCCAGGGGTTATGGTCTACCGGTGTGTCAAATTTTCTTCTTTATAATTATGATCCCCTTCAATGACCTGTATTTATTCCACCCATATGTTATTCGTCTTCCAATTTCATAAGTTGTTTGGTCTTGGTGTGAGTCAAGTTGACCCAAATTAACATACTCGTCAACATATTCAAGTACTTCGTTATTGATTTTCATTTCCAGGGCAAATTATGTTCGTCATTAGCTTTGTTTTTTCGAGTTCATTAGTATTCCTAATATTCTGTGTCGTTAGTAGGACTACCCCGCCTCGTTTGTCTTGTGGTAGCAAGGGCCATCGCCACTGCTGATTGTGGGGTCCTGACTCCTGGGGATACCCCAGGCAGGGAATGTTATTGGGTTTTTTCAATAGGAATTTCTTTGTAACCGGCGGGAGTTTGGAACTTGTGGGTGTGATACCGCCGAGCCTCGGAATCCTGCGCCTGATCTCTCTCCGGTCGTGTCGGATTGCCGTCCCATCGGACTATGAGAATAAGGGAAGAGTGAGTGCCCCTGTGTCTAAGCACACACTTGAGCACTATAATATCTCCCGCGCCGATGGCTAGTCTCCGTGGAAATTGGTCGCCATGGCCGAAATACGGTCTGGTGGACTATACTATATTCTGTGCCGTTAGGAGGACTACGAACGGCGCAGAGTTACTTGAGGATAAGGACTTTTTTTTAAACCGACATCTCGTAATTGACCTTGAGAGCTCGTAACTACTTAACCGGACTTTCCTAAAGCTATGGGAAAATTACATATACCTACATTACTAAGAGACTGCACGCTAATGACACCCCCTGTGGGATACGGACCTCGGCTTAGTGCGTCGCTGGGGAGAGGACAGCAAGTTGGGACAGGTTGGATCGAAACCCCCCCCCCCCCCCAGTGGGTTCCCGCATTGACGAGGCGGGGGGGCTCAGTAGCCGTGGTTGCGAACCCCACGGTGAAGCTAAGAGGAACCCGAGGAGGGGCCGCTCGTCAGGACTTTTCCGCTCAAAGCCGACGATGTAGCGGCCAACGCGGTGTCGTTTCGCGACATCGCGAGGGTTGGAGGCCGCGGCGGTAGAGGAGTCGCCGCTCTCCCTACCTGCCGCGGCCTGAACGGGGTCGCCACCGTCCGATGGCGGACGCGGTGGGGCCGCAGGGGAAGAGGAGTGTTGGTATAGCGTTGGCCACTCTCCCTATCCTCTGCGGCCGAAAAGTGGTAGGCGGCGGGGCCACTGCTCTGACCCGTCGCAGGGGGACCAAGGGTGCCATTCACGGGGTCGTCTGGCGTCCATGTGCGAATTGGTCCCTGGGGTGGTCACGGCGTGTTGTGTGTTCATGCGCGCCGTGAATGGGGGTATCCCCCAGAGGTGGGTCCGGCGACGGACAGCCGCGGCGGGTTCGCGGAAGAATTTTTTGGTTCCCGTGTTCCCGCCATAAGCGGTGTAGGAGGACACCGTGGAGTTTTAGTGGGTTGGAGTCCCACATAACTGCGCTATTTCCCCGTGGTAGCGCAGTATGCATGAGCATTTCTCCACGAAAAAAAAGGCTGGATCGAAATATACACGCCCATCTACGGCGTGGACTGGCATTTCGGCGAACAAGGGTCGGGGGTCTATTTAGTCGTCACATGCATTTGCTACCTCTTCTTTATTACTACATTTTACTTTTGGAATATGGCGGCAGGAATTTATCGCACACTGGGTCTTTAACACTGAGGATTGAAAATCGAAGTGTGTTTTTAGGGTTCCGTACCCAAAGGGTAAAACGTTATAACCCTATTACTAAGACTCCGCTGTCCGTCCGTCCGTCTGTCACCAGGCTGTATCTCATGAACCGTGATAGGAAGACAGTTTAAATTTTCACAGATAATGTATTTTTGTTGCCGCTATAACAACAAATACAAAAAAAAACAGAATAAAATAAATATTTAAGGGGGCTGCCAAACGTATTTTTTTTTGTCGTTTTTATAGATAATGATACGGAACCCTTGATGCACGAGTCCGACTCGCACTTGGCTGGTTTTTTTCGACACTCTTGAATTCTCAATGTTCGATCCAACACCGACAGTTAAAACTCCAGTGAGCGATATTTTTAGGTTATAACAGTGCTCCGCGAGCGGCTGGCTCAGGTTCCGTGTGGTGCCCGGACGTAAAGAATATCACCATGCCATTTCTTCCTGTGTAAGAGGCGACTAAAGGACTTACTAGAGAATGGGCAGCAGCGTTCTCTATGCATTTTACCAGCACACTGCGATCGCCAATTGGGGAAGGCTTATGTGGACGTCGGCTGAAAATGATGATGAATGATAACACGGCTCTCTCTGTTATTATAAACGAATGTGTGTGCGAGTATCCGTGAGAACCCAGTTCATGTCCGCAAATGTTCCCAGTCACTCCCACAAGAATTGTCACCAGGAGGTGGTAATATTATAAACAGGAAAGATTTGATTTCTTGTATGTGTGTTTGTAATGGATAAACTCGAACAGTTCTGAACCGATTTTAAAATTCTTTCACCTATAAAAACCTACATTATCACCAAGTAACATAGGCTATATTTTATCCTGAAAAATGTAGTTTCTGTGAGTCACGTGGACGATTTCCAGCCACACACAGCACCAGTAGGCGACTGGGAAGTTATTGCCCCCACTTCATATCGCTGTACACTGCGGTATGGATTCGCCATCCCAAATCATCGTTGTCTGACTTACGGTTACGACGAGGGGGTTGGTGGTAAGACTGTTCTAATGTGATTTATTAGTATATAAGTGATATTATTAGGGACAATCAAACACTGAGAAGTTATTCTTCCCAAACTTCACCCAGTTATATACCGGTAAACTATTACAAATTTCAAGTTTAGCATTAGTACTTAGATCTTGAGATATCGAGCTGTGACAGATGGTCTGAGTCTCACCATAAGGGTTTCCTTTTTACCAATTTGGTGCGTAAGGAGGGTCAGCAAAATAAAAATAAATAAAAACATCAAAAAGAATATATTACAACATTTATTTCGTATGCGATTACACATTCCTTCAACACTTTGAGCAATCAAAAAATATATTGCTTACATCACTCTCCACAATCCTTTAAAAAAATATACCGAATTTGATACCACACCGATCTTGGTGCCAAGACAAGTATACGACCACTATAAATTTACAATATTACACACCTTATTTCATTTACACAAAGATCAGTTTCGTTTGCAACAAAACTGTTACTTATGACCTTTTTTTTTACAATTTTTTCGATTCTTTTCTACTAAAAGTTTTTTATTATGAAATCGACTATATGTTCTTATAGTTAAAGTTGATATTTGATTGTTGTTATTATTCTTTGGATAATGGCATAGAAAAAGAAATAATACTAAAATCATACGCCTCAAAATTGTAGGACAAGGTTATACAATAGTAGTTTTAAGAACTGGCTGACCCGAAAGACGTTCTGTCCAGACAAATACAAAAATCTCATACAAAAAAGTTCTCAATATTTCCCGAATTTTCCAAAATCCCGGCAAACTTAATTCGGAATAAAACAATAGCCAAATCGGTACAGCCGTTCTCAATTCATGCGCTTACAACGAACAACATTTATAGATTTTAATTTACTTGCAATTTTTATTTGGGTCAAATCTTAAAACCAAATAAAACCATTTCCTTTTATCCTACGAAGCTGAAATTTCACATATTGATTCTGTTTCGAAGACAATGCAGTTTCATGATTGTTATTTTTCTTCTTATCGCATTGATGGCAAAAATTTAAAACATCTATGGCCCAAAATTTAGCTGCAATAACTCCGCTCACTGACACAGTCATAAGATCGTCAAATGCACAGGTGAAAGCATGCGGCGAAGGATAAAAGGTGGGCCATGGTCTGTGGGGAGGAGTCACATACTAGGGCTTGGTAACGTTACCAAATTCACACTATAAGTATCGTTAAGTAACGTTATTTTCATAAAGTTAATTTTTTAACGGTAACACGGGTAACGATACTTTGGCATCGAATCCATAAAATAACGTTACCATTACCGTTACTAGTATCGATACTTTTATCGTTACTTAACACTTTTAGTGCCAAGAACCCGGATCCGGGTCCAACGGAATTACCGTTCGCATGCCCACAACTCACATCCGAATCCTACGTATAAGTAGTTTGTACCTTGCGACCATGCCGTGCACCCGCCTACCGGGTGCAAATCATAAAAATAAGCTAGGTGTGAATAGAGTCTACTTTTGAATCATTCTTTTTTCCTACCTGGCACTGAAAGTGTTAATGGGTTGTTGTCAACCCGCGCAACCTAAGCGGCACACCAAGGGCGGCGGCGCTCTACGGCAACATCGCCAATCAAACGATGCAAATGCAACTTCATTAATGTAGACGAAAGAAAGAGATGAAAGAAAATAAATAAAAATTTAACGTTACTCAGTTACCGGTAAAACGTATGCCAAGTATCGTTACCAAACATAACGTTACCTCTACTAATAACGTTATCTTCGTCCGATGAAAGTAACGATACCAAATTTTTAACGTTATTCAAAGCCCTGTCACATACGGTCTTGAGATCTGAGCCGTCCGTAAACCTGCCAGGGTCGCGAGATTCGTTCGAAAGAGATACCGTGGCCCTGGCATATGGGCAACTGAAGGAACACGGGTGGGTTTAAGTCAGTAAAAATCTGCCACACCCTTCCGCTCCACCCAGAGCGGGAGAAGTCATTTGATGATTTCCCAACCACAAAAAAAAGCCGTTCGTGAACCCCTATTTTTGGAGATTGTCTTTGCTCCGGCCGACTTGGGTTCGAAGTCTATTTAGAGGTTTCCAAGTTAGCCGGAATCTCTGCTTTTTGGACGTGTGCTAGCATGTCTCTGTGGTGTTTTGTAAGAGATTAAGATTCGCTACCATATATGATACGTGTTGAAAAATCCTTCCGTTTTATCTCTAAATATAATTGTAATTTTTAGAGCTAGATATATTATTTCTGTTTCTATGATATTAGAATTAATTCTTCATAAAAACAACAAAAAAAAAATACCATTATAAAAACACATCATAGAGTTATATAAAATACTCCTATAGGCCTTAATTTTTTTTCTTCTAATTTTATCTTTAGTTTCACTACACTTACAGGACAGTTTTTGAACGAAAATTATCGAAAATTTAATAAGACAAATTATAAAGCGTGCATACATGTATAGTCAGCCTATCATGTTCCCACTGTTGGGATACAGACCTCTTCGAAAAGAAGCGAGCTTCATACGCGAAATCAATGTGAGTGTGATAGAATCATAATTGGATCTATGTGTGAGACCAGGCAGTTTCATGTCTATTTGTTTCGCTTGTCATACAACGGCGAAAATTTGATACTTGCCTTTATATTCCGGCCAAGACTCAGCTACATACTCTTATTAAATTTTCTATCTTGTCGAAATCTACATCAAAACTATACAATTTCGATACAAGTCCATAACGTGAAGGTCTGGTCATAAAAATGCTAGGAAGAAGTTTTTAATCAGTCGAGATAAATGCTTAACTTTAGTTCACTCAAAACTCTCGGGTGGCGCTAGTGTCTTGCGTCCGCACTAAGAGACGTCACTTAGAAATAATTTGTAGGTTAGTGTTAGAACTGGTTTGGCCTGGGCGAAACTAGTTCATCCTAAAATCGAGTTTGGCCGATAACATTTACATGCTTATCATATTTTTACATCTTCCAATATTTCAATTGAAGTTCACTAATAATTAATTTGTGACGACTCTTGAGTACCAAGGTAGTGGTTTAAATTCGAAATTTTGACATTTCAACGTCGATAAACATGATATAAATAATAAATTAAAAATTGATCGTTGAAATGGCAAAATTCTAAATTCATAGTCGAATGCAATGTCTTATGTTGTCATTTAAAAACTAATCAATGTGGAGGCGAGTACCTATAGGAGGTCGTATAATGTTCCTACTGTTGGGACACAGCCCTGCTCTTTCTCTATGAGAGGTTGTTGGCTGTAAATAGACCTGCGGGCCCAGTGCGGGTTGGAAGATGTCACACGCCATATACTGGGTGACTTTTTTTAGCGTCTTGAAAAAAAATGGGGGTAATAGGTGAACGGAGTAGAAGCTTTTGGCATAGAAATTTTTATTATTTTTATTTTTGAATAACATGTAATTAAATTGATCTAGCAATAAATACTACACATTTAAAGTAACATTTTCATACTAGAACAACAAAAACAGAAATTTGGAAAAAAAAAACAAACAAAAAAAATTTAAATCTATCGAAACTCAAATCATACGCACCCTACTCAATGCGCGGCATGTATCATTGATTTCGGAGCGCGGTCCTACCCTTTGAAGCCGGCCGATAGGCGGCCTCATTGATCTTTCGCAGGCGCACGAGCCGCACACGCATCCCTGTCCACCCGCGTCCCGCGCTCCTTGAGTAACCTACGATGAATCTGAAGGCTTTCCTGCCTTCTATTCTAGTTACACAACACACCATTTGAAGGTCGAGACGGTAAAAAATGTCATCCGGTATGTATACACAAAGCCAACTTCAAAAGCGATTTTCTCTTTAAATAACTATTGCAACTTTGAGAGAAGGCAAATTTCGTAGTAGTGTGGGTTCCAAAACACTATGTCAGTAACAAAATAAAATTACAATCAATACAATAGGAGAAAATCCCTTTTAAAAGTTGGTAAATGTATGCATATTCGTGCTCGTGATTGTACAGACGCCAGCACTTAACCTACTACAATCTGTCAAATTTCTTTAATTGATTTTCAACTTTATCACTAAGGCATTACGTTCAAAATTGATTGGGAGAATTTGACAGTTTCAGGTACCTTGATGGGCTGGCGTCTGTACGTTTTATTTAATTTAGAATTTCTATGGCAACTTAAGACATTTCTATACTTGCAAAAGACACTAACGTCACCACAATTTAAAACAAAAAGTACCTAAACTATAGAAAAATGTCTAGAACTCCTTCTAAAAGCGAAACGAGGCGTATTATACGCCCCGAGACTTCAGGAAACGTAGTCACGTAGTGTTTGCGTTATTTTGAAAAAACGTAGTTGCATTATCAACCATATTCCCACCCTGCCAGGGTCGCAAGATTAGTTCGAAAGAATTACCGCGGCCCTGGCATATGGGCAACTGAAGGAACACGGGTGGGTTTTAGTCAGTAAAAGTCTGACACGCCCTGCCGCTCCACCCCTAAGCGGGAGACGTCATTTGATGATTTCGCACCAAAAAAAAAAAGCCATATTACCACTTCTGGGACCTACAAGCCTTCTCTCGGTGAGAGGGAGTGGGCCATAATCCACCACGCGGGTCCAGTGCGGGTTGGTAGATGTCACATGTCTTCGAATTTTTGGTTCTAGGACATGTCGGTTTCCTCACGATGTTTTCCTTCACCGTTTTGAGAGCAGTGGTGATGAAATAATTTACACAAAGTAAAACGCCTGCTTGGGTTCGAACTCACGACCGTAAGTTACAGCCACTACCACTGGGCTATGACTGTTCTCCTAAAAGGAATTAAAAAAAAAACCAACGACCACGTGACCGAGTTTCCCCGCTCCTACACGAAGAAAAAACTCCCATTTGCGTCCTTAAAAATAATATAAATAAATTTGCAAAAAATGGCTAACGATTAACAACTAGAATTTTTAAAATGAATATCAAATTCGGTACTTCGTCATCACAAACCGCCGGCCGGGTCATTGACCCCGGGGCGGGACACTATAAAGTTCATTCCACTCACTCTCCTATTAAACTATTCTCCCTTTAATCTTTTACTGATCTCTTCCTGTTGTAACTCTCTCCATTCCTTCTTCGGTTTCATTCGCTTTAGTTGTCCGTCCCTGTGGAGGAAAAACAATTTTTATTTTTTGGCTAATAAGGGTCAATTTACATTGTCGTGGAACGGATGGACGTGAATTTAAAATGAGTTAAAAAAAAAAAATGATATATCAAGGGCAATTAAAATGACAACTATAAATATATTTGAATACATATATGCACATCAAAAAGGTTTCAGGGGCTGCTTTAACTAAAAAAGTATCTCAAGCGAGTTCTAGTGTTGCAAAGGACTCGAGTCCTCGAGTCGTAATTTTAAAGACTCGACTCAATTATGCAAGACTCAGTTTTGCTAAAAAAAAGGCTCGAACTCTATGTGGACCATGACATGGGTACTTGAAAATCTCCGTAGTACGTAACGATCGCATAGGATAATTTCCGACCTCCACACGACCAATTCCGAGCTGAACGTTCAAGACAAGGAAGTTTGGCAATAATTTCTTCTGCACATGTGGCTTCCCTGGTACCTCATTACAGGATGACCATGTAGATGTCTATTAACTGCTCCCAAATGACGATGTACTTTTAATATTTTATTTTTTACATACTTCTTTGACATCGACTCATTATTTGACATTATATACCTGCAATTCTAATTTGTACTCTTTAACCTCTTTATCCCTAATTTCCTACGTTATGCTCGCATCGTTTCAAACGATTCAGAGCCTTATTTTATCATACAAATAAGGTTAAAGTTCGCTGCTACGCGGCGAACCAAATGTGGTATCTCAGGGATTTAGAGGTTTGGTTGTCATGGCAATAGTGTCATTTGGTTTAAATAGTGTATTGTCTTATTTATGAAATACTATTGTTTATGTAGATTATTTTATAGTTGTGAATGTGAGAACGTTGCAGGCCTTGTAGACTGTAGGCAATTTTCCATTTTGTTAAGTGCTTGGTGCTTGTTGACAGTCCTACAATGTTCTCCCATACCTATTAATACTGTGATTTGAAACCATTATGAAAGCCAATTGTTTTTAAAAGAGTAACCGTGTAGTTTCTTGCCGGCTCTTCTCCATAGGAATCAACTATTTGGAACCGTGCACCTAGCTTCTTACGTTTCATAAGTGCCCATGTAGATTTATGTGAAATAAAAATATTTTGATTTTTTTTTTAACCTAGTAATCAAAAACAGCTCTTATAACTCACCACATAAGGTCGACAAGGCCGCCCCTCCTCGCGATGACAGCCTTCACTCTGTTGGCGAAGTCGACAGCAGACTCGTCTGCCGCACGAGTCATGGCGGGTAGATACCACACGTCACACACGATGGCCCATGACGTCATCATGTTCAGGAGGTAGTGCAGCATGCCGTAGCGAGAGCTGTTCCAGAAGGCGTCGCCGAAACGGGGGTCATATCTGCGGAAAAAAAAGTACTTGGATATTTATCGATTGTATGGAAAGAAAAAACACTACAGAGTGGAAAATATTTTTCATTTCAAAAGTCCGTGTATTTGGTCCTCTTGGAGGTTTGAGGAACAGGGTGTGTCTGGTGGGCGACGGAGTTCTGAGGTAACAAATATTAAAAAAAAAGAAAAACAACCGAAAAATACAACCGAATTAAGCACTTTTCAAGTCGGTTAAAAGGGTATAATATAATAGATAGGTTAATCTATCAAAGATCCGTGGATGGGTGATCAGTGCATAAATAATAAATGACTTTATTTTTGCAAGTAGGTTTATACAAACACTTTTACACGTCAATCATATTTTTTAAAGCTAGATGAGGTCGGCGTTTCCTATCTGACTACTCTGAGAAGAAAGGCCGAAACAAACTCAGAGGTCACAGTCTCTTTTAAAGTCCAGACATAATCTTGTTCAGATCATGTGAAGACCATGTAGATTGGTGTCTGAAGTGGTCTTTTAAGGAAAGAACCACACAGATTGAGTGAACCTGTCCAGTCAGTGCACGCATTTGTCAGTAATCAATGTAGCTCAACTCAGAACTAAAGGAGATAATAAGAACAACATAAAAGGAGAACTCTACTCTGAAAGCACGTTAAGCCGTTGGTCCTTTGATTTTACCTCCGAACTTTACTAATAAAATAAATAAATAAATAATAAATATCTTAGGACAACCAACACATCGTTATCTGATCCCAAACTAGGCTGAGCCTGTACTATGGCAACCAGACAACTGATAAACATACTTATATATTTCTAAATACATACATATTATAGATAAATTACACCCAGACACAGAACAAATGATCGTGCTCATCACACAAACATTTGTCCTGGGTGGGAATGGAACCCACGACCTCCGGCATAGCAGTCAGGGTCGCTAACCACTAGACCAACAGGTCTGTCAAACCAGGTCTGTGAATCCAGACTGTCATTCGTAGTTATGTGTTACGGGTTGTCAGAAGCCCAAAAGTCCCAATACGTTCTGACATTTCTTTGAGGCGCACGTGGAACACTACGCGCCGTCGACACGGGCCTGGTCCTTACCGCCCGTAAGCAATGGGTACCCCTCCACCCGAAAGCCCGCGCCTACGGTGGTCGGGAGTCCGCAATGGACTCCCGACGCCCGGGGCGTCTCCTTCTGCGGCGGCTCGAGGCGTGAGGGCGCAGAGATTGCCTCTCCCACTAGCGCTCAGCCTCTCATTACTGCTTCTCAGGAGGTGACGGCTTCCCATGCCCTGTAGCTCCGTACCATATGGTCACCAAACCACAACATGGTTGGGTGAAGTCAGCGCAGAAGCTGTCTTAGTTTGGTCACGTTGAGAGGATGAATGAAGGGCGGCTAACAAAAGGTATTTACAAGGCAGAAGTGACTGGACAAGCTGAAAGGAGACGCCCTAGGAGAACATATAGTGACTTTATTGGTGATGTTCTTCAGAAGGGTCAGGTGCGTAGTACTCGCAACCGGCGTGTGTGTATGACCAATTGTATGAACCTAAACGAGGCAAAAGGAGTGTGTAGAGATCGTAGCAGGTGGCGTTCCGTAGTTTCTGCCTACCCTCATGGGAAAAAAGCGTGAGTTTATGTATGTGTATATGTAAGAAGACTTACTTGATAGCGACGGGGTAGATGGTGCCTCCAACTTCGAAGCTGCCCTTCTTGAACTGCATCACCGAGGTGTTGTTGATGCACGTGCCTTCAGGGAAGATCAGGATCGGAGGGTTGTCCGGCACTGATATGTGCTCTTTTAACCTGAAGAGTTAGGTAAAGACATGAAATTAAATAATGAGGGTGTTCTTGAAAATTCAGGGCACCAGTTGGCGCCACTTTGGCAAGAGGTCTTCCACTTCGACAATGATTATAAAACTACTAGCTGCTGCTCGCGACTTCGTCCGCGTTAAATTTCTTGTTCCCCCGACCCTTACCGTCGCGTCGAATCGCCTACCCGTGCGATTTTCCCCGTTTTTGCAACATTTTTCATTACTGCTCCGGTCCTCTTAGTTGTAGCGTGATGTTATATAGCCTTCCTCAATAAATAAGCTACCCAACACAAAAAGATTTTTTTCATTCGGATTAGTAGTTCCTGAGATTAGCGCGTTCAATCAAACAAACATACATACAAACAAACTCTTCAGCCTTATAATATTAGTATAGATTTACCTTTTAGCAACTGCATGCCTATCTTTTACTTCGGATCTCTCAAACCAAATATGTGGCGACGCTCTAGCCAGCGCCCTCTGTAGGATGCCTAGGAAACCATTGTGTCTTTGACCGATCTGGAAATATTTAAAAAATAATATCAATACATTATTACATATTAATAGTATTTAGTCGTGTTAGCCCAGAGGATAAATGTTAAAATATATTTATTTTCTGCTATACAGCAGTGGACACTGCTGGAAATATCATCAGCCAATAATGTTCCCCCCACTGGGACAGAGGTCTTCTACCTGTGAGAGGGAGTGGTCTGTAACCCACTACGCGGGTCCAGTGCGGGTTGGTAGATGACACATGTCTTCGAATTTTTGGTTCTAAGACATGCTGGTTTCCTCACGATGTTTTCCTTCACAGTTTTGAGAGCAGTGGTGATGAAATTCTGGGTTCGAACTCACGACCTACAACTTGTTAATCGAAGCCGTTTTTACTGGGCCACCTCTGCTCTCTCGTCTTCTGCTGGCTGGGACACAGGCCTGATCTCTGTGAGAGGGAGTAGCCAGTAGAGAGTAGCTAGTAATATACCACGCGGACTCGGTGCGGGTTGGTAGATATTAGAGATGCGCCAAATGTAGGTTCAACCGAATACGAATGTTCGGCCAAATATTAGGTCCAAAATGTACCGAACCGAATATTCGGCCGAATCATTTGGTTCACGTCTGCGATAATTTTACGATAGGATTATTAAAAGACTTAGTAATCCTGAGAATCAGATTTTATTTTGCTAACATTGTCATTCGTCAAAAAAAACTTAATTTGATTAAAACTTCAATTACCTACTAATGTTGATTCTTAAAGTTTCCTCTTTGTATTTTTTTTTTCATTTGTGAACTAGTATTTGTTACGAAAGATATATTTGTTCATTGTGGATTTCATAGAAATTTAATTTAGTTTAATTTATCATTTGTAAAAAAAGTAGAAGTTTTTTTTATTACAATTTTATTTAAATTGATTGTTAAAGTTAATCTTTTTTATTTTGTCAATAAATAATTGGAACAAAAAGTAGTGTCTCTTTCATTTACAAAAAAACTATGTACAACTATCGGAATAAACCACACTTATTTAGTAATTAGTTAACCTTACTGTTTAATAAAATGTTCTTTTTTATTATATTAACAATAATTTTAATATTCGGTAATTATTCGGCAAATCAACCGAATATTCGGCCGAATACAAACATGAAAATTATGCCAAATGTACCGAATACGAATATTCGGCCAAACATTCGGCGCATCTCTAGTAGATATCTTAGAATTTTTAATGCCAGTTCCATGGTCATGACATTTTCTACACAGTTTCAAAGCAGTGACGATGAAGTTGGCTTCTGAAAGCAGTGGAGGCCCAGCCTATTGGTAAGTGGTAACGGCCGCGAATTAAGTGAGTGTGTAACTTCTTTCATCGCCACTGCTCTCAAAACGGTGAAGGAAAACATCTTAAGGAAACCGGCATGTCTTAGAACAAAAAATTCGAAGACGGTGACATCTACCAACCCGCACTGGGCCCGCGTGGTAGATTACGGCCCACTCACTCTCACCGAGAGTAGGCCTGTGTTTCAGCAGTGGAAACAGGTTGGTTTTGATGGGCTGTCTAGGTGAAAACCTGAAGACATACAACTTATTCGGTCGCCACTCAAAACGGCCCAAGCAGCTAACCGTCCTGTAGTTTTATTTTGAAACCTTTATGACATTGGTACATGTTTCCGAGGATCGAACTTGCAAGCTCTTTTTTGATAAGCAGACCTTTTAACCTCTGGGCAACCAAAACACAAAAAATCATATATAAATCCCAATTCAGGCAAACTCCCAATACCCAAGAGACATAACAACATCTGGGGCTCGAACCCAACCCCTTCACATTGACAACCATTGCATGCAACCACTCAACCATTGAGCAACATGCGTATTTCACCCCAAACATGATACATAGAAGACATCACAAAAATATATAATTTATACATAAACTAGCTGACCGTACAGACGTTGTCCTGTTTCCTAGAACTCTATCGGGCTGATTTGGGAATCTAAACCATCCAGGGTGCCACTCAAACGCATACAAAAAAAAAAACATTCAAATCAGTCCAGCATGATGACATACACACGTCCAGTAGAATTATATTTATAAAGATTTCCCAATAATCCCACCCCCAAAGACAGTCATGCTGTCGAAACCCTGAACGACTTGCCTGTCTTACTATCTTAAAATTGTTCTCACTTGAGCCACGGAGACTCCGATGGACATTTGCAAAAAAAATTATAACTCGGGACATCATGCTGATCAGTAGCGCTTGCGACTACTAGACCAAAGAGGATGTACCTTCCTAAAAATATTCTTCAGTACTCATGGTGACCCCCCCCCCCCCCCAATTGTTAGGCTGCGACCGCGCCTGCCGTCTCTCCAGGGAGCTAGCTGTCAGAACCTAAAAAACGCCTGGGTTTTGAACAATACCTGGCTGAGGCAGTTACTCCATGTAAAACACTGGTTTGCAGCTGGATCCTGTTAGACTGGAGGCTTAGAAGACCAAAAACGTAGTCAAATACTTACAAGTGAGTAACAGTTGTCACACATAAGGACCAGGGCGTCGATAGGGCTTGTGTGGTTGACCACACAGATTCCATTCCGAGGTTTGTAGTGTGTATCATGGTACAGACGCCAGCACATCAAGCTACCCGAAACTGTCAAATTTTCGCAATCCATTTTGAACCTAATGCTTCAGCGATAAAGTTGAAAACCTAGTACAGAAGACAAATTGTCCGTATTTATGCAAAATGGAACCACACGACAAATTTAGTTATTTTACTTTGTTTTGAAGAATACACATTTAAAAGTGGTCTAAATTCTTATACAAATATAGTATACCTTGTTTCCAAAGAACAAATCATGTGGTTCTTTTTTGTATAAAAATGATAATATAATTTAAAAAAATTAATGAGTATTCTTCAAAAAAAGTCTAAAACTAAATTCTTGTCTAAAGTCGTGTGGTTCCATTTTGCATAAATACGGACAATTGTAGTAGCTTTATGCGCTAGCGTCTGTACGTGATCACAGCAGAGATGCAGCGAGGGAGAGAAAGTTGTCAAACTTGTTGTGTCTTCACATAATATTAACCTTTGAGACCCGGTGACTCCTGAGAGAGTCACAAGTACAATCCCTCTGTTAACCGGCAGGTAGCCAGCACTGCCGCACTCAAATTTTTGCCTTTTTGCTATAGTAATAAGACTGATATTCACAAGTATTTTATATGTTGGTGAAGTTAGCTATCCAGTGGTACTAAATACTCTATGATTATTGTGACAGTTGACCAAAATCTCCCCGTCTCTAGCTGTCAGAACCTAAAAAGGACCTGGATTTTGACTAGGGTTGTAACAGAACTTCGCCTCCGTTACTGCGAAAGGTCCGCAAGAAATCGTATCTTCGCTTCCGTCTCCACCTCCGTAAAAATTTTGCGGAGTTGTAACGGAGCTTTAATTACGAATCGTAGAACAATAAACGCGCGTGCAGCTACGCTCGACGACGACTAAGCCGTCCGGCCGCGTGTTGCGCGCGAATTGGTCAAGAATCAACGAGTGCGCGGCGCACCGTGCACGTCATTTCCCAAACGATACACGACAGGAATCAACCTGTCGAATTGCTTGGGCGAGTTAAATTGGACGACACAAATTACTACTTTTTCTACATCCACTTTCACCTCCGCCTCCGTTAACCTCGCCGAGGTGAAACTCACCGCTTCCGCATCCGCATCCGCCTCCGCTAAGAAGGCCTCCGTTACAACCCTAATTTTGACCAATACCTGCATTATGGTGGTCAGGTAGCCAGTCACTCCATGTAAAATACTGGTTTCCAGCTGGATCCTGTTAGACTGGAGGCTTAGAAGACCAAAAACGTAGTCAAATACTTACAAGTGAGTAACAGTTGTCACACATAAGGACCAGGGCGTCGATAGGGCTTGTGTGATTGGCCACACAGATTCCATTCCGAGGTTTGTAGTGTGTATCGTGGTAAGTTATCACAGCAGAGATGCAGCGAGAGAGGAAGTTAAAACACATAACGGAAACTGCGTAGTTCACTCGTTGTTTTGTCTTGCCATCCGGGAGGGTCCCGACGCAAGCCGTGCAGGCTACGAGCCACCAGACCTATTCGAAAGCGGGGAGTGATGTATGTCCCGAATGTACGGTTTTTTAAGTCAGTTTTTCTTGTAGTGTTAGAATGTTACGATGCTCTGTGTAAGGGGGGGCAAATGAACACGTTAACTGCCATGTCGGACTATGTGTCCGACACTTTTTGTTCCATTCATGCCTTGTCGGACTATATGACCGAGAACACATACAAAATCTAAACAAGTCGTTGCTGCCTGGCGGCCATGTTTTTGGAATAAATAATGTATTTTTGGAATAAATATCCTATTTAAAGTGAAATAACACTAAGTACATTTTTTGACTTTTTCTGATTTTCACCATGACAGTTGAACGTGTTAAATTTGCTACGGTATCGGAAACTAATCTTTACATAGTATAAAACAAAGTCGCTTCCCGCATCTGTACACTTAGATCTTTTAAATTACGCAACGGATCTAACGCTTACAAAAACTGACTTAGACAATACACATATGAATTAATTAGACAAGTTATAACACATCATAACCACTTGACAGTCCTTGGCAACCGCAGTTGCCAAAGTGAAACTACTCTCAGTAGTTCGGACTGTCAAATGGGTTAATTAAGAATTTATTTCACTTATTGGCTTCAGTTCAAATAATCAAAACTGAGTTCTACAGTGCCCGATGGGAATCGATATAAACTATGTTATCTTTACATAGTATAAAACACAGTCGCTTCCCGCGTCTGTACGCTTAGATCTTTTAAACTACGCAACAGATTTAAATGCGGTTTTCATCAACAGACAGAGTGATTCAAGAAGATGGTTTATATGTATAATATTCGGACGAAGCCGCTGGCAAAAGCTAGTAAACTTACAATTTCAAGTGACTGCCAACGAATTTTGGCCCCATAATCACTTGTAGGGTCTTGAAAGCACAAAGCGAAACCCCTTTTTTGTGCTACAATATCGATTACCCATGAAGTCTGTAAAATTTGCCAGCTAATTAAATGAAACCCTATAACCATTACAATAAGATATATTATAACTCGTCTACATTTAAAAATAATAAATAATGAACTTATAATATAGGACAAAACACAAAGTGGATACAGAGAAAGCATTAAATTAAGAAATAAATAAACATCACAGAGTAAATATTAGACAACACAAGAAACAAAAAAAGCGAAAGAAAAATACAGGCAAATTTCGACCTTATATCAATTGTAAAAGAGACTTCGAATGAAAAACTCTTAACATTGTGGCGCCATCTACACCGCCACAAGCGAAGTACGCATCACAGTGACGTCACGTAAAATCCTGCATCGCGCAAGCAGAGTTTACCGCGCAACTATCATATCGTTCGTTTGGATGAACAGGGTATTAACTCAAAATTTACGATTTTTGACCTAAAAATACAGTCCTACTAAAAATTATGCGATCTTTCTAACTAACAAACATGGTTGCATAACAACGTAAAAACAAAGCTAAAAAACAAATGTTAAAACAATTTTTATGTGAATTAACAAATCATGAAAAAATAGGATGGCATAGCAAAATGAACATTATATTTTAAAAAATGTCAAAAAAAATAATAATCGAAAGGTCAAACATAGACTCTCAAAATTGCATTTTATGAAAATATAATTTTCTAGTTAGTACTTTGGTTTATAAGTATTTTTTTGTGTAAAAAGGTATTATTATATTCTTGCCTGTAGATTTTCTATTTTTTCTCAGAAATAACAAAATTAACAAACTCGTGAAGAGAACAAATACGTTATCAATAAAGTAAGTTTACAAGATATATAAGTTAACCAATTATTAACGGAAATAGAAATATATTGATTAGAAAACTTCAAATCGCTCTCCTGCAAAATAGGCTTTTTTGAGTTAATACCCTGTTCATCTGAACCGACGATATATACAACGTCCCGAAATCAATCATCGGGCAGTTACCAGACACGACACTCATCTGCTCGGAGAGTATTCTCCCTTTCTCCATGAGAAGCACCGGTATTCTGCTGCATGCGGTTAAACTGGAAGCCGACCCCGTCTGGCAGTTGTTGATAACATAACACCAGAGGGGTAACTGCGGAACTTTTTATCGCTATGAATTGGTTTAATATTCATAGTTAAACAACATTAATTGCGTTATTTACGTTGCTGAGCCGACAATTTATTCGAACAAATGACGCAATGGTTTAGAAATAATCTTCAATCCCATTCAGATTCTGATAAAATGTGTGTTTCGCAATTAGGGTGCAGGTCTATCTTCCACGAAGATGTAGGCAAAGATATATAAGGGTCACGCATTCCGCCAGTTATGTTGAAGTCCCATATAATGCCTATTGCCACTTACCGGACATATATTCTTATTAAAGTGAATGCTTCAACCAGCCCGCGAAATTCAAATTTTCTGACGTTTTGGAGCATGGACGAACTTGGAGCGTTGTATTGATGATTTTGATGATTATAATTCTGTAACTACATATATGTCTTACAGGCGCGAATAATACTTTAATCAACATACAACCTAGCACTTGCCTGCAAATTGCAAAAAACGCAAGAAATTTTGAATTTCGCGGGCTGCTTGAAGCATTCACCTTAAATACAGTAACCCTATAATCATTGTTTACATGCTATAGTTATAGGAAACGTTCAATGTTTGTTATTTATCCCATTAAATGAATTGACATATAATGATCAGAAGAATGCAGTATACTACCCACTTTTGGCACTAACCAGGCATAACAAAACACTGACATTAATATCTAGAAGAATATAATTTAAAACCAATTTATCTGCATCATGCATAACATGACAAGACTAAATTCAGTCAAGCAACGTATCACCCAATTGCAATCAGGCAGAATATCCTACCCAGACATTTGACCCAAATTAAACATCACATAATAGAGAAATATGCATGTAATTCAAAACTCTTCATTAATTAAATATAAATTGTCTAAGAAACAATAAGCTATATTTTTTACATTTTTTATTTTGATATTTGTTATTGTATGTTAAGATTTTTCTGGTGGATGGGAACGCAATATCCAACGACGCGTCGTTTTCGAAAATGCCGCAAGTGACCTCAAAAGGCGTGTGAAGAAGTAACTTTTCTTAACAAAATTTTCTTACCAAGGTAAGTTAGAACCTGCGATTTCTGTTTGAAAAAAGCACAAAAATAATTTTATTTACATGATTTGGGAGTAAAATAGAGACGTTAGTATAGCAGTATCGTACCAAGTGACGTCACAATATGGCCGCCACAATAACGCACGTCTGAACTGAAGTAGAAAATTGTTTAATTTTAATAAAGTTTTTGAGCAACATACCGTAGTAATATTTTAATACTTCTCTTGGGTTTATATTGAAGTGCTGCACTGAATAAAAAAAATTACATGCATATTCCCTATTACCCAGTCCCCACAAGAAAGTATAAGCAAAGTCGGACCCAATGGAAAGTCCGTTTTCACCCAAACAACGTTTTATTCTACCAGGATATAACGTAAACCAATATCGATACAACGTATTACCCAATCCAGATAAAACGTCCCACGCAATCCCATCCAAACGTTCTACCCCACACAACGTATTACCCAATTTGGACATAACATATTAGGCACTCTGGATAAAACGCACCCAGATAACGTTTTACCAGACCATAACGTTTAACCTAATATCAATACAACGTATTACCCAATACAGACAGACATACCAAATCGCTCAATCCAAACAAATGTCCCACCCAATTTCATCCAAACATTCTACCCAGACAACGTATTACCCAATTTGGACATAACATATTAGCCATTCTGGACATAACGTCCCACCCAATTCTATCCAGGCAACGTATTACCCATTCTCGACATAACGAATCACCCAATACAGACAGTACAACCCAACAGAACATTCTACCCAAACAACATTTTAAGTTGGATGCCGCTAAGGTAGAACGCGAAATACAAATTTTCTTCCTTTTTTTTGTAATTTGAAGGTAGTGTCAGGTTGTATGTTGAGGGACCGAAAAAATGGCTTTACAGAATTATAATCATCAATAAAACCCTCTAAGTTTAAACATGAAAAAGTAATTCAATGATCTATAGTAAAATTATTGTGTGTGTGCGTGCGTGCGTGTGTTTGTGTGTGTGTGTGTGCGCGGGTGTTTGTGTGTGTGTGCGGGTGTTTGTGTGTGAATATACGTGTGTGTGTGTGTTTTATTCTTGTTGTTAATTGTTTGACACTGACCTAGAAATTGCCAAAAAAAAACGAATTTTAATTTTCGCAGGCTACCTTGCCACGTTACCCAAAACCCAAAAAAAAACCAGGACCTACCAAAGAGAAACAAGTATTTATGCTGAGCACTCCGACATCTATGGGGCTGGTGTGGTTAGCCACGCAGAAACCATTGGCTTTAGGCTTGTACTGCTTATCATGGAACCTCCCATGGATGGAGAGGCCTCTGATAAGGATCCTTATGCTCATTTTGTAAGAAATCCGTCCTAATTTATTTCTTAACCGGACGAACGGCACGGAACTGACGACCCAGGTAGAGAAGACCATCACTAATACCTGGTGAAATAGATGGGAATTCATCACGTTTTTGTTGCGCACGTGCTTATATACTTATTAGTGATGTGCCGTTAAAAATGTATATCCGCGGATACGGATCCGAATACGGATATTTGGTGTCAATATCAGCGGATACGGATCTTAACACGTTGACGGACAGTATTCCTTTACTGTTTAATCGTCTTGGGACACTACATGATATTAAATATTGCCTAGAGGCCTAGTTCAATATTTTATAACGTCACGATATGACAGTAAAAGCATAAAATACTATCCGTGGTGACACTAGAGAATGCCATTCCTTATATTAGTATAGGAAATAGAACGCCGCAAAGCGTACTGATTATATGCCAGTCAAAAGTTTGACGTCGACAGTCGTACCGTCGTATTATTTTGTGCAAAGAGAACGTCGAGAGGCGTTCTGTCCATCAATGTGTTCACTTTCTTACTCAATCGGTGTCGCTGCACGTGCTATTGAAACGATAGTTGACGCAGCATAACGTTTCGGCTTGCATTGCGCGGATCTTTCTTTTATTTGTTTATAGTTTAGTCACAAAATATTTGATTTTAAGAAACGAAAAACAAAATGAATGGATTTTTATATGATAGTTTTTCATTGCTACCGGTACATAGAATTTCATCTATGTATTGAAAATTAATAAGGTAAAAGATCCGCCAAAAAAGTAACGGATACGGATCTTTCTTCTTCCTCGGATATCCGCGGATACGGATATCTAGCACATCACTAATACTTATATTTCACTTATCCATGTAATAGGAGCCGAGTCTATCTAAGTTGAGCAGCAGGATTACTAACAAACGCTTGCACTGACTAGACAGATCCACTCAATCTGTGTGGTTCCTTCCTCAAAAGACCATTTCAGACAGCTATCTAACTGGTCTTCACATAACATGACCAAGATTATGTCTGGACTTTAAAAGCGACTGTGACCTCTGAGTTTGTTTCGACCTTTCTTCTCAGAGTAGTCAGATAGGAAACGCCGTACTCGTCTAGTTTAAAAAATAAGGATTGACGTGTAAAAGTATTTGTACAAACCTACTTACAGAAATTATCGGCGTTAACCGGTCAAAATGTTATTTTCTGGACTAATATTTAGATTGTTTTGTGGAAAAACAACTACACTTCGAATGAACTGAGAATCGAACCCAGTATAGCTGATGTGGAGCTTGATAGCATAACAGAAAAACAGTCTACAGGATTTTGTCGCAGTCAAGCTTTGAAGAAAGAATATTAGTAGCATTAAACACAAATATAATTACAAAGAAAAAATACAAAATAAACGTTAAAAATTGTAAAAGGCAAGAAAATTAGTTGCAAAATTACAGTGATAAATAAAACAAAGTTAATGCAAGGTGAATAAAAAGAGATAAATAACAAGGTAGGGGAGAGTTCTATAAATATATTTTTGGGCCAGAATTCTAAAAAGATTTTCAAGCATAAATCTTTATTATCGTATTTATATCTCACAAAGCGACATGCGTTGGGGCTCTGTCTCGCATAGGGTCGCAGCATTATGCTGAGCGATGGCCGTTTTGCGTGGATGTGACGCATGTTTTCCCCAAGCATTTTGTTATTTTTGTTGTGTTCAGTCTTTCTTTGCGTCATATTTAAACGTATTTTTTTTAATTTATTTAAACTTCTCGCACACAAAAAGGTACAAAAGCGGACTAAATGGCCTTAGAAATTCTCTACCAGTCAACCAAGGATTGTGAAGAGATTAGATGGCAGGTGCTTTGGTTGAGAAGAACAATTTCTTCTTTTCTTTATTTCGGTTTAGTTGTGGTAACCAATTGTATAAGTGTGCGTGAGCACATAATACGCACACAAAAACCTACGAATTCGCCATTCAAAATCAAAAGTCATTTATTCAAACTAGGCTGAGAGTCAGCACTTTTTGAACGTCAAAATTATATAAGACAGTCCCCCATAAACGCCCGCTCTTCACCACTTCCTAGTGCTTTAGCTGGGAAGAAGTTGCGCAACAAACTGTCCAGCAGCACAGCTGTCTGTTACTCGGACGGTACCGAGACCTCCAGCGCTTACACACACATTCACAGTGTGTTTGTACACTTGGTAATCACAAGTAAAGCGAGCGTTGCTTCGTGAGATAAAATACTTCGCTTGGATGATAAAATAATAAAAAGAAATATAAAATCTGAATGTTTTGAATCGAGATTCGTACTTGAAAATTATTTTTGAAAACTGGTTAGGCTTGCTCAGAAGAAATTGTTTTTTTTTTCGCCTTTTTGTCATTTTTTTTTAACTCAAAATTCAAGCCGTTCTCGGGGGATTAGCGTTTCTTCTGAACAAACCATAATAACATTTCTCTTATAATAACAGTTTTCACAATTAACAGAAAATTATCCCAATTAAAATTTAATGAAAATTTATAATTCTATTCTATTTTTAAAATCGTAACATCGAGTTATAGATAAAAAGCAGATAACTTTATTCTCTCTCTTTATTTGTGAAATTTGTTGAAATAAAGACAAAATGGTGGCGCTTATGGCCGCGCGGCAAAATATCTTTATACACCTATAATTTTATTATGTTAAAGTTAGTTTATTTCATAACATTTGTGCATTTAACTCACCCCAATAACGAAGATCATTATTCTAAGAGGTAGAAGGAACATGTATCGTACGACGAAGCCCATGGCCCAGATGATAGTCAGACGCCATGTTAAGAATTCGTATTGTCTGGAACAGAAATACAAAATTTGGTATTATAGAAACTGAATTTAATTAGGTAGCTTTGACATCACTATTGATTATTTTGACATCACTATTAATTGTGTACCGTGTGGTGCCGGACGTAAAGAATAACACCACCCCATTTCTCCCCGTGGGTGTCGTAAAAGGCGACTAAGGGACTTACTAGAGAATGGGCAGCAGCGTTCTCTATACATTTTACCACCATACTGCGATCGCCAACCCGCCTGCCAAGCGTGGCGATTATGGCAAAGCCCCCCAAATTGAGGGAGGCCTAAGTCCAGCAGTGGACGTCTTACGGCTGAAATAATGATGATGATTAATTGTTTTGACATTATGAATGATTTTGACATTACTATTGATTATTTTGACATCACTATTGATTATTTTGACATCACTATTAATTGTTTTGACATTATGAATGATTTTGACATTACTATTGATTATTTTGACATCACTATTAATTCATATATATAATACATCACTATTAATCTGACATTATTAATAATAATTTGCCAAGTGTACTAACACTAGCGTTTCAGACGTGTTTTTTGTAATAACTAACAAAATTGGATTTTATGATCTGCTAAATAAATTATTTGATTATAGAGAATGAGTGTGGTGCTGGGCGTAAAGAATAACACCATCCCATTTCTTCCAGTGAGAACTGTAGAAGGCGACTAAGGGACTTACTAGAGAATGGGCAGCAGCGTTCTCTATACATTTTACCACCATACTGCGATCGCCAACCCGCCTGCCAAGCGTGGCGATTATGGCATGGATTTCCCAACTATGTTAGCGCCAGCTTCCCGTCTAACTGGATGCAACTGAATACCTATATTTTACATGGAGCGACTGCCAATCTGATCTCCACACCCCATTTAGGGGCCATCCATAAATAACGTCACACGTTAATGGGGAGGGAAGGGGTTGACGAAGTGTGACATTGTGTGACAAGGGGGTGGGAGGGGTCCTAAATTTCGTGACGTCACATTTCAAAATCTATTTTAATTTAAGTGACAAGTAAATAATAATAATAATATATATATATTCGACATGTGGGACGTGGATTCTGCAATCATTGTACCGATAATCGTTACAGTCAATGGCCTAATAGCGAAGAGCCTCGACCAGCACCTCAGGAGGCTCTCATTACACGGCTGGATCAAGGGCTTGATTCAGAAGGCGGTACTCCTGGATACGGCACGCATAGTCAGGAGGTTCCTCTCTCTAGAGCCCTGACCACCGGCAGCTTAGACCCTGCTCCCGATGCCGATGGATCACTATTTTTTATATTTTTAAATGTTTTTTTTTAGATTTTTGTTAAAATATTTAAAAATATACTTAATATGTTAAAAAATGAATAAATTACAATAATAATATAATTTATTTAGCAGATAATAGAATCCAATTTTGTTAGTACTTACAAACCTACACACCTTAAACACTAGTGTTAGTACACACATTTTAACATTTGGCAAATTATATATAATTATTATTAATAATGTCAAAACAATTAATAGTGATGTCAAGATAATCAATAGCAATGTCAAAATTATTCATAATAATGTCAAAATTACCATTAAAAACGTCAATACCACCATTAACTATGTCAAAATCATTAATAATCAAATAGAGACCAGACTAAAATGCAAACAGTACAGACAAGGACAACAACATTATTTCAAGGCACGGTTTGAAGGAAATACTTGTGTTCTGGTCCAGTGTTCGAGTATTCGACCTTCTGCCCTATCAGCCACTGTGACCAAGAGGCTGTTGGGGCTGCCCCGCACCCGCCGCATCAGAGAGGCGACACGCTTTCGCATGATTGCGTAAAAGTCGTCTATTCGCGCTTCTGCAAACATCCCTGATGCGCTGCAGTGTCTAGGCAACCCCAGCAGCGCCCTGTATGCGTTATTGTACTGGACACGCAGGGCGCTGTAAGCCCTCTGCGTATAGTCGACCCATAGACTGCAGGTGTAAAAAGATTGGCAGTATGCCCTAAACAGAGTAATTTTTACACCCCTCGAGCACTTTGCAAACCTACGGATCAACATATTGCTCCTGACTGACAGCGCCCTACGCTCCCTCTCCATGTCAACACTATCCGTCTGCGACGCCGTCACCCAGTGCCCCAGATATTTAAATGATGTTACCCACTCTAACGCAGTCCCAGCGAGTGTGACTGGCGGTACTTCACGGTAGCATTTAGTGCCTGCCTGAAACAATAGACACTCGCTCTTTTTCGAATTATATCTAAGGCCCTGGGCTTCCGCATATCGCTCACAAACAGAAATTAGTTTCCTGAGGGCGCTGATCGATGGGGCCAGCAGCACCATGTCATCTGCGTAACTTATGTTATTGACGAGTGTTCCGTCAATGGAACAGCCTACCATAGTGCCGCTGAGCTCACGAATCAGCCGATCTACGTACAAACAGAAGAGTTTCGGCGAAGTCAGACCTCCCTGTCTGACTCCGCACTCCAGCCCATACGGATCGGATAGCGAGCCTGCCCACCTCACCATATTAGACTGATGGGCGTACCAATACCTAAACAACTCAATCATCTCACTAGGAAGTGTTGTCTCTTCGTACAGCTTCTTCCATAAAACACCATAGGACACCACATCGAAGGCTTTTGACATATCAAGAAAACACGCGTATACGGGGGTTTTCCTGTCCGTGTAGTATCTGACAGTGTGCTTGAGACAAAGAACAGCGTGTTCTGTTGAAAGACCCGCTCTGAAGCCAAATTGGGCGTCGTGAAGCGACAGATGTTTATTTAACTGCTTGTCAAGCACACTGTCCAACACTTTGGCAATAATCGTAGCCAACGATATGGGCCTATAGTTATTTATGTCAGACGCGTCTCCAGTCCGATTTTTTATAATCGGCACAACTAAGGTTTTCATTAAGTCACCAGGCAGATACGTATGTGAGAAGCAGAAGTTGAAAAACATTGCAAGCACTCTGGGCATGTGAACACCAGCATTTTGTAAATGCTCTATGCTGAGAGAATCGTGCCCAGGTGATTTACCGCGCTTCATGTCCTTCAATACTGCAGCTATTTCTTTAGCCGTAACCAATTCCATTGTTTCCGTTGTTGGTTCCCTTACCGGCAATGATGATGTAAAACACGAACTTTGAACTATTAACGCAAAACTCAAAAACATTTGCGACTCTGTCTATAGAGATTAAAGGTTCAAATTTCTTGTAATGTTTGATTTGATGTTAATTTTATTAAAAAATCATTTAAATTGAAATAAAACTAATTTCAAAACTGCTGTTTTAATTCAATTATTATTTTTAGATGTAAAATTGTAAAATGTGTGACGTCACACTAGGGAGGGGGGGTCTCATAAATGTGACCGCTTAAGCGCCAATTATTTAAGTGCACTTTCTCATCGCTTTATCGTGTAAACAAACAGATTTTACGATGAAAGAGCCGTTCATAAACTTAAACAAAAAACATCACTCAAGGTGGCTCATGTTACCTATAAGGCAACAAAAAATACTTTGTGCGCGCTCAGCCATATGGCGCGTCGTTTTTTTTACGACTGTAGCACGCGTTTGTTTACACAAAAAACTTTTTTACAAAAAAAAAAAACAACCGACTTCCTTAAAAAGACTACAAAGTGAAAAATAACTTTAATTTCGGAAGTCGGTGTCTTAGGATCTGTATTTATGGTTATTTTGCCACCGACTTCCGAAATTAAAGTTATTTTTCACTTTGTAGTCTTTTTAAGGAAGTCGGTTGTTTTTTTTTTTTTGTAAAAAAGTTTTTATTTTTAAATTTTTAGTTGTGGTATTCACCCCGCACTAATTCCAAACAAACAATGCATATTCATGCGATAGCAGAAATCGTGGTTGATTTGCTGTAATTTTTTAAAGAGTTCCGGTGTCTGTCTCCGGAACTGATCATCAGATCTATATGAAATATACATGGGACCATTTCGGAATAAACCCCTTACGAACAAAAAAAGAATTTTGCAAATCGGTCTATATATGACGGAGTTATGGCCGAAAATACATTTAAAAAAAAACATATAAACATCCGAATTGAGAACCTCCTCCTTTTTGAAATCGGTTAATAAAATGACAAAAAAGGGACAAAAGTCACTTTGGGCGCCTGAGGGGGAGGGGATCAAAAATCATGAAATTCGTGTGACGTAATTTATGGATCCTTTACCAGCGTCAGGCACTAGTTGTCTGGCTTTTTGCTGAACTGGACCTTTTTGGCGCAGCAGTTTCTGACATCTCATAACACATTTTTATTTTATTTTTTATTCTTTCCTGCTGTATTAACTGTTATGTGACTTTCAAAAGTGCTAAATAAATGTATTTTCTTTCTTTCTTTCTTTGACTGGTTTGTCAGATTTTCTGGCTGACGATCCGTAACGACTTTCAAAGATCCACATATGACAGCCGAGATTAACGGAAGGCACGGTGGGGTCTGTAAAAATGGTCTTCCTTTTTACACGCTTTATATCAGCTTCACTTGTATGTTTGTTTGTAACCGACTCCTTATAGCGCGATTTTGACCCACTTTAAACGACCAGATTTCATTCAAACTTTGCACACCTGTCAAGGACCGATGACAATGCAATAATTTCATAAATTAGTGCCATTATCCTTGCCAGGGTTACCAGGACAGCAAAAAAAAACTGTCTTCGAAAACTACGCTGACATACGTCACAAAATTCGAAACACCCTAAAAAAATAGAAAATAAATAATAGTTTAAAAAAACTAAAAAACACCCTTCCATTGAAAACCAAACTAAAAAGTACAAAATAATGGAAAAAAAGCGTGGGGTGCCTGATATCAATAAAAAAATACCTTAAATAGCACCCCACGCTTTTTTTCCATTATTTTGTACTTTTTAGTTTTTTTTTTAAATCATAATTTGCAGACGCACGTACCTATTAGTCCTAGTGAGGAGGTTCCAACTCCTCAACTCCTCAGCCTCGAAGACGGAGGTGACCTGGTCTTCAATGATGGACTCCATGCCAGCCTTGACCAGGTCCAGGCAGTTGGCCAGGTGGAACTCCATGTTGTTCTGGAATGGACATAGAAATACTGTTTAGAATGTGGTAAAACGCGCGGGAATCCGCTAGTTAAATCCTAATCCTAATCAAAATCAAAAGTCATTTATTCAAACTAGGCTGAGAGTCAGCACTTTTTGAACGTCAAAGTTACATAAGACAGTTCCCCCAAAACGCCCGCCCTTCGACACTTCCTAGTGCTTTCGCTGGGAAGAAGAAGTGGCGGAACAAACTCCCCAGCAGCACAGCTGTCTGTTAAGTTAGAAGAACTTGATTCTATACAGTATTGTGTAAGTTATTAATATTATAAAACAAAACATACATTATTCGCCATATGTCAGCTAGCACACGCCAATATACCAACAAAACATTGAAAACTAAACTCAAGCTGAAATAATAATAAAACAAAATCGTAAACAGAACTTAAAACCTTAATAAAGCCTCTAGGCATAAAGGGCGTGCCCGCTTACATATACGATGCAAATGATACTTATACACAATAAATGAAATGAAAAGAAAATAAAAATAAACTAACAAAAGCAGTTAAATAAAAACAAAAAAAAAAAATATATGAACTACCCATATAAACCGTCGGTAGGAAGACTAATTCTGGATTGAAAGAACATAAACATTGTCTTGAGTTGATCACAGCGACCAACTATTCTTATCGTTTAAGTAGTCGTTGATAGAATAGTATGCCTTTGAACAAAGGTTGGATTTTACTTTAGCTTTAAACTCATTAAACTGCAAATCTAGCAAAGCAGAGGGAAGCTTGTTATAAAAGGTAATACCAAGACCAACAAAAGAATTATGAACCTTATGAAGCCGGTGAAACGGAGCACGTAGTTTATCCCTACTTCTAGTGTTAATATTATGAATATCACTATTTTTACACGCTTTATATTAGCTTCACTTGTATGTTTGTATGTTTGTATATTTGTATGTTTGTATGTTTGTATGTTAGTATGTTTGTATGTTTGTTTGTAACCGACTCCTTATAGCGCGATTTTGACCCACTTTAAACGAACAGATTTCATTCAAACTTTGCACACCTGTCAAGGACCGATGACAATGCAATAATTTCATAAATTTGTGCCATTATCCTGACCAGGATTACCAGGACAGGCTTAACTTGCCTGAGCGTCTTTTGTATGCTGTCCGCTAGAGGGCGCTAGTTAGTTGACGTACCGTACATCTGTGACGCGTTCGAGCGGTAACTGCTCGCGCTTAATATAAAAATCTAGCTAATAAATGAGTTTGTCAAGACTTTTTTTGTGTTAAACTTGTTTTTCTTGAACAATAAACTGTTATTGTAATAAGTGAGTCCTAATTTGCTCCCCACCGACGCTATAAGGGGCTCAGTGTTGCCGTTTTAGCCACTTTGTGGCTAAATCTAGCGGATTTTCGACGGTCTTAGCCAAAAAATAATCTGTTTTAGCCACCAAAATGAATCTAGCTACTTCTGGCTACTTTTTAGATTATTACTACCATTTTTTATTACTGTTAGAAGTCTACCGACTAATACTTAATGTTTTTTAAAGAAATAATTATGGGGTGATCGTCAATAACTGTAGGCAACACCACAGAGGTCCGCGTCGAATCAAGGGATTTGCCAATGAATGTTTATACTTTTAAAGTAATTTAAATTCGATCGTAAATAAAGTTAATTGATTGGTCGAATGAAAATGTACGTTATTGTTATTGCTATTGGGCCTAGTTTGTTTTGTACAAAGTCACATCCAGCCACATCATCATCGTTAATGACGAAGCGATTCCAAAATTCCCAGAGGACATTGTAAACTTTCAAATTGATTTTTAATTCATTACTAATAAATACAGAAATTTTAATGTTTTTAGTAGATAGCTCTAAGCTTGTAACCAGTTTTTTAACCGACGAAAAAAAATGGAGGAGGTTATCAATTCGACGCGTATATTTTTTTATTTTTATGTATGACCACGCATAACTTTTTACATAGTAGTCCGATTGTGATCATTCTTTTTTCATTGGAAAGTGCAAACTCCGAGAGTGGTCCCATATAAATTTGGAAAACAAAATCAAACCCTAAGGGTCAGAAAACAGGGAATGATTGATTGTTCACTCCCTGGTTGTAATGTAGAACCACGAATAACTTTATACAGAGTAGTCCGATTTTGATAATTCTTTTTTCATTGGATAGGGTATACCTTGCCAAGTATTATTAGTACATTAAAGCCACAAAAAATTATAAAATAAATACTTTTTAACAAAATATTAAACCGCCGAAAAAACTTAAAAGAAAAAAATAATAAACCTTAAATTACCTTTGAGTCGGCGCTGAAAAATCAATGAACAAAGATCACTGAAAGCGCCGACTCATAATTTTAAGGTTTATTATTTTTTGCTTTTAAGTTTTTTCGGCGGTTTAATTTTTTGTTAAAAAGTATTTTTATTACATTTCTATCAACACTATTCAATATTTTATTACATCCACTTAACCGCATCCCTTTCGCACCATCCCATTTCTTTCCGTGGGTGTTGTAGAAGGCAACGAAGGGACTTACTAGAGAATGGGCTGCAGCCACGCCGCAGCGTCCTATATGCATTTTACTACCATACCGCGATCGCCAACCCGCCTGCCAAGCGTGGCGATTATGGCAAACCCCCCTTTTTTTTGGGGAGGCACATGTTCAGCAGTGAACGTCTATCGGCTAAAATGATAATGATGATGATGAACCGCATCCCTATACAATATTAAAATTATTAACAGTAGTAATAGGTTAAATTAAGCCAAAAATACTTTAGCCACTTTTAGCGGAAATTCGAACGTAATTTATTTACAAAACTGGCAACTTTTTTCTTTGATGTAGCCACAAACCAGATAGTCCTAACGGCAACACTGAAGGGGCTGCCCAACGTGTGTAGATATTTCGTGTAGTGTATTACGGAGTGCAGATCGCGAAATAACTTGCAACGATCACAAAAAATAACCGTAGGGGACTATTATCAAACCTAGGAGTGTGTTCTTCTTGTTTATCCTGTGTCTTCAGTGACCAAAATGCCAAGAACACGGTCAGAAGAAAACTCGGACTCGAATGGCGCCGCGGACGCGGCCGCCGTGAACATTACAATGTCTCAAGAAACTCTCGCTAGCTTTATAGCATCGAATGCTCTCCGCAGGTTTTCGATGTTATGTACTTGAAGGACCTGCTGCAGTTTGGTGGCAAGGTGTGAAGCAGTCAACCAGCACGTGGTGGGAAGCCGTCACCAGAATAAAATGCGCCTTCGGTGAACATGACCCGCCACATCGCCTTTACCGTAAACTCTTTAATATTAATCATCAAGAAGATGAAAACACTGACTTGTTTATTGCTAAGGTACAATATTAGCCAAGTTCCCAAAGGATGACCTCTCAGAGAAGGTTCAATTGGATATGGCATACGGTCTACTTAACACGCGCATTAGAAAACGCGTGACGAGAGAATGCGTTAATAACTTCGACGAGCTGCTCTACAAGTCTCGACAGGTTGAAGATTTGGTAAAAGAAGTTGCCTAGTTTTTACGATTGTCATGGTTACAATAGTTAAAAGATCAGCTACATGTTCTCAATAAAATGTTATTTAATGGCAACAACATAGTTATTCCTAGCACTATGCATGATTACATTTTAAAATTGGTCCATGAAGGACATCAAGGTATAAACAGTTGCATACGCCATGCAAAGACAACTGTGTACTGGCCTAGCATAGATGATGACATCACTAAATTCATATCACAGTGTCCTACATGTCTTACTTACCGTCATAACAATGCTAAACAGCCAATAATACACCATGAGTACAAGATGCTACCATGGTCGAAAGTTGGTGTTGATATCTTTGAATTTAACAAAAGTAAATATCTTATTGTTATAATTATTATTCAAAATATGTAGAGATAGCTTATTTAAAATCAGATTCAACAGCTAAAACTTTAATAATACATTTAAAAACTAATTTGCACGTCATGGCATACCAGAAACCATGAATTCAGATAATGGTCCACCTTTCAATAGAAAAGAATTTAAAGATTTTACTACTGAATGGGGTATCCACCACACTACTTCAAGCCCATACATGAGTCGATCAAATGGAATGGTGGAACGAGAGGTTGGTTCAATTTAATCCATGTTTTCAAAATGTAAAGCTGACAACTCAGACCCATACATTGCTCTACTGATGTATAGGAACACTCCTAAACACACAGGTTATTCACCTGCACAACTGTGCATGTCACGCAACTACGCACTAAATTACCTACCTCGGACACCACAATAACACCAAATACAGTTGACACCAGTAAGGTAGAGAAGAAAATTAAAAAACAACAGTTAAAAACAGCATTTTATTACAATAGAAACACAAAAACACTTCCAACACTAGACATAGGTGACAAAATCTATTTTAAACACAAACCACTTGGGTTCCTGGTATAATATCAGAAAAGGATAGTCTTCCTCATAGCTATATTATCACTTCTCCTCAAGGATCTTTCCATAGAAATCGCGAACACATATTGAAACCAACTTCAACCACTCCTCCGTTGACTGGTGACAGGTACTGCTAACCTGAAAAAGAAAACGAAATTAGGACAGAGAATAATATCCCCAACCAGTCAGCACCATATGTGACACTATCAGGGCGTACAGTTAAGAAACCAATTAGATATGATGATGAATATAATTAAGTTTCATGTACAATGATAAATAACAGACTTGTATTTATTTTGTACCTTGAATTGTCAAACGTCACAAGTGTCAACGTCAACCATCAGTTGCGTTCCGTTTCAAACTTTTGTAAAAGTTTTCATGGTTTGACTACTTGCGATTGTACTAAAAAAAAAAAGAACGATTGAATACTTACTTTGTTTTATAAACCAGTTGCTGGCCATGGAATCTTGTCAGGATAATTTCCTAAAACTTAAGTAGTGTTAACACTTTGAACGCCGCGCGTTTTTGAACTAGTCTAATACCGTACGCCGGCGATTTTTGCATTATTTTGAAAATTTGTAAATAATAGTCTATTACAGATACCTACATATTTTTTTATACATTGTAAATTTAGGTTTATATTTGTTATTTATGAAATAAAATTATTAAATATATATAATGAAATGTATTTATTCGACAGTTTTGAATAGTGTACTGAACAACTCGAAACGAAGCGGGACGGCGGCGTACTGAGCGACAGGAACGTACGCACTCCGCGTTCGTTCCTGTCGACTTGACACACACATAAAAAGAGCTACGTGTCTATAATTTTGAACATGTGTGCATTATGGATGTAGGTAATGACCAATAACAGCCAACAGTTACTTATAGTTATCATGGAATTGAAAGTAGGTTAATAAGTTAAAAAAACACGGTTTTATAAATAAACCAAACTAAAAAGTAGAAAATAAATAATAGTTTAAAAAAAAACTAAAAACACGCTTTATATAGAAAACCAAACTAAAAAGTAAAAAATAAATTTTAATAAATTTGAAGTAAGAATAGTATAAAAAATCGAATAAATGTAAATGAATAATAGTGTAAGAAAGAAAAAAATGTTTTATTTCAAAAAAAGCGTGGGGTGCATGGTGTCAATAGTTAATAATATTTCATTGACAGATATGACCAGAAGGATTATCTTTTCGATAATATCTTAAAAAGCACCCCACGCTTTTTTTGAAATAAAACATTTTTTTCTTTCTTACACTATTATTCATTTACATTTATTCGATTTTTTATACTATTCTTACTTCAAATTTATTACACGCTTTATATTAGCTTCACTTGTATGTTTGTATATTTGTATGTTTGTATATTTGTATGTTTGTTTGTAACCGACTCCTTATAGCGCGATTTTGACCCACTTTAAACGACCAGATTTCATTCAAACTTTGCACACCTGTCAAGGACCGATGACAATGCAATAGTTTCATAAATTTGTGCTATTATCCTTGCCAGGGTTACCAGGACAGCAAAAAAACTGTCACAAACTACGCTGACATACGTCTCAACATTCGAAATACCCTAAAAAATAGAAAATAAATAATAGTTTAAAAAAACTAAAAAACACGCTTCCATTGAAAACCAAACTAAAAAGTACAAAATAATGGAAAAAAAGCGTGGGGTGCCTGATATCATTTAAAAAATACCTTAAAAAGCACCCCACGCTTTTTTTCCATTATTTTGTACTTTTTAGTTTGGTTTTCAATGGAAGCGTGTTTTTTAGTTTTTTTAAACTATTATTTATTAGTGTACAAGTGTATATTTTGCCTAATATATAAGATGTTGGCGAAGATGAATTGTGATGCCACCGTAAGAATACCAATATCTTTAAACAAATCTCTCAGAGAAACTCTAGCACCTAAATGGTAAATCGCTCGAACAGCTCGTTTTTGAAGAACAAAAATATTCTGAATGTCCGCGGCTTTGCCCCACAGCAGAATGCCGTAGGACATTATGCTATGAAAATAACTAAAATAGACTAATCGAGCTGTATCAACGTCCGTGTACTGTCTAACTTTCCTTACGGCGCGGCGGCGTAGGCGGCCGAACTGAGCCTTCCCGCTAGGCTTGATATATGTGATCCCCACTGAAGTTTGGCGTCTACTGTTATGCCCAGAAAAACTGCCGAGTGTACAGTTTCAAGCACCTCATTATCTAAAACGACATTGGGTCCCAGATTCCTAACATTCGGTAAGGCGAACTTTATACATTTCGTTTTCTTAGCATTAAGAACTAGGTTATTTGTGGTAAACCAATCCGTAGCCATTGAGAGCGCACTATTCACGTCATCAAAATCTTTTCTATTCCTGTCTACTTTAAAGATAAGTGAGGTATCATCAGCAAATAGTACAATGTCACAGATATTCAATATATATTCAATAGATATTCAATTATATTATAAATGTGAAAGTTTGTGAGTATAATAATAATATCTTGGGACAACCAACACAACGTTATCTGATGCCAAACTAGGCAGACCTTGTACTATGGCAACCAGAAACATACTTATATGTTTCTAAATACATACATATTATAGATAAATTACACCCAGACACAGAACAAATGATTGTGCTCATCACACAAAGATTTGTCCTGGGTGGGAATCGAACCCACGACCTCAGTCTTAGCAGTCAGGGTCACTAATCACTAGACTAATAGGCCAATCAAAGATCAGGATCAGGAAAGGTCAGTATGGATGTTTGTTACTCTTTCACGCAAAAACTAATGATCGGATTTAGATGAAATTTGACACACAGATAGTTTATAACCTGGTCTAACACATAGGGTACTCTTTATCCCGGTAGTAAGTTCCCGCGGGATGATTTCCGACCTCCACGGGGCAAAGCCGCTGGCAAAAGCTAGTACAGTAATATTTCTAAAAAAAAAAAACTTTAGAGGTGTCAAGGGACACCCGGATGGAACGAAGTTCCTTTCCAGGATTCATAATTAGTTATAATTTTTTAATTATTTATTATATACAAAAAACCTGTATACACTCAACAAAAATATTATCTCTCTCTCCCTATCTCCTTCTCTCTCCCTCTCTCTCTACCTAGCTCTCTCTCTCTATTCCTCTCTCTCTCTCCCGCTCTCCCTCTCCCCCTCCCCCTCTCCCTCTACTCATAACAAAAAAAAAACAACAACGTACAAAATATATACGGTCGAATTGAGAAACCTCGTCCTTTTTTTGAAGTCGGTTAAAGCATGTCGTGACAACTTTTCGTAAGATTTTTTTCCGTCTAGCCCCCTTTCACAACGCGCGATAAGGAACTTTGTTCCAATATGATAAAAATCAATGGTTTTTATTCAAATTAGGCTGAGGATCTGCACTTTTCGAACGTCAAAATTACATAAGACAGTCCTCCGGCACGCACGCCCTTCACCACTTCTTAGTGCTCTAGCTGAGAAGAACTGGCGCAACAAACTCTGTTTTTACGTAAAAAAATACCTCAAAAAGCACCCCACGCTTTTTTTCATTATTTTCCACTTTTCAGTTTAGTTTTCTATGGAAGCGTGTTTCGTCACGTACTAGAGTACACGTACGGATATACTAGAGAATGGGCAGCAGCGTTCTCGATATCCGTGGTTCTCTCAGACTGGAGCCCGACGAAGGCATTGAATATCTGTGTTACGGGTCACCATGCATTGCAGACTATCATACTGCGATCGCCAACCCGCCTGTCAAGCGTGGCGATTATGACAACCCTCCCCCCCCCCCCTTTTGGGGGAGGCCTATGTCCAGCAGTGGACGTCTTTCGGCTGAAATGAATGAATGAATGATGTGTTTTTTAGACTATTATTTTTGATTACTTATTTTTCACTTAACAATCTGATAGGTAAGACACTTGTAAACTTATCTGTTCCACGATCAATTTACGAACATAACTAGATTTATTTTCTTATCACTATGCACCTACTGTATTGTTATCGAGCAAATGGTATTCAACCTTACCTTATCTTGAATCTCTTATCTGTCTACTAATATAGAAACTAAAAGTGAAAGCATTTATTGCAACTCACAAGAAACCTTTTTTTCCTTCTATTATAATAAGTACCTGGATGATCGAGCTTATCTTGGTATTTTTTTTTTGGTAAATCTTTTTTTTAGAACTTATTTTTTAATATTCCAATAAAAAAACATATGTTTATGTTTAAGTTGATTATCGATAAAGTTGACCATTGAAAACATGAATAAAACAACATTTTCTAAAAACGAATCCTAATTAGATCGATTTATTGCCCCCGAAACCCCCTGTATACAAAATTTCATGAAAATCGTTGGAGCCGTTTCCGAGATTCAGATTATATTATATACAGGAAGATTTTTTTGTCACCGTCCAATTTTTTTCTAGGCATTAGGTATCATTTAATAAATCCATTTTTGAAAAAAAAAAAAAAACGATACATAAAATTTTCATTTTAAATAATTTTTTGGAAAGAATTATCCGCTCTATCGAGAAGTTGTGGGAATGACTTTTTCTGTTTTTTTTTGTTCCTTGGCCTTTATGAACTTGGAGGGTTGTATTGGCGATTTTGATGATTATAATTCTGTAACTACATACGTCTTACAGGCGCGAATAATATTTTAATCAACATACAACCTAACACTGGTCTGCAAATTGCAAAAAACGCAAGAAATTTTGAATTTCGCGGGCTGGTTGGAGCATTCACCTTAAATACAGTAACCCTATAATCATTGTTGACATGCTATAGTTATAGAAAACGTTCAATGTTTGTTATTTATCCCATTAAATGAATTGACATATAATAATCACATTAGACTTGAGAGCAGGTTCATACCCAGGCAGTCGCTTTACTTTATGAAAATTATTTCATCACCACAGCTCTAAAAAAATACTTTAGAGGTGTCAAGGGACACCCGGATGGAACGAAGTTCCTTTCCAGGATTCATAATTGTTATAATTATTGATTATGTACAAAAAACCTATATACACTCAACAAAAAAACTTTTTTACAAAAAAAAAACAACCGACTTCCTTAAAAACACTACAAAGTGAAAAATAACTTTAATTTCGGTAGTCGGTGTCTTAGGATCTGTATTTATGGTTTTTTTGCCACCGACTTCCGAAATTAAAGTTATTTTTCACTTTGTAGTGTTTTTAAGGAAGTCGGTTGTTTTTTTTTTGTAAAAAAGTTTTTATTTTTAAATTTTTAGTTGTGGTATTCACCCTGCACTAATTCCAAACAAACAAGCATATTTATGCGATAGCAGAAATCGCGGTTGATTTCCTGTCATTTTTTAAAGAGTTCCGGTGTCTGTCTCCGGAACTCATCATCAGATCTATATGAAAATTATATGGGACCATTTCCGAATAAACCCCTTTCGAACAAAAAAAGAATTTTGCAAATCCATCTATATATGTCGATAAGGAGTTGTACCTTCCATCATCAGCTCAACGGAATATAAGAATACAAGTAACGGTCTAAACGTGCCTATAATATTCAAAGAATTATCCCCTAACCTTCTAACCTTTCACTGTAAGTTCCTATATGTACTGTTCACCGATGAGGAGTTCCATGCGGTATCTTCGAAGACTATAATTAGTTCACCACGGATGGATAGATAGAACCAGCAATTATTTTTGATCTTTAGTACAATATCCAAATCACATTACGTGTACTGTTTGTTTTTGAGGAGTTCCTTCGTTTATCTCCCAAAGTATACATCAAATCTTCACAAAATTAATATGGGACCACCTCAGGAGTATACCCTTACGAATAAAAAAAGAATTTTCAAAATCGGTTGACAATTGGCGGAGAAATCGGTGAACATACATAAAAAAAAAAAAAAAAAAAAAATACATACAGTCGAACATATAACCTCCTCCTTTTTTTGAAGTCGGTTAAAAATATTCTCTCTCTCTCCCTCTCTCTCTTTCTTTCTCCCTCTCTCTCTTTCTTTCCCCCTCTCTCTCACTCCCTCTCTCTCTCCCCCCCTCTCTCTCGCTCTTTATCTCTCTCTCTCCCTCTCTCTCTCTCTCTCCCTATCTCTCTGTCTCCCACTCTCTCTCCCTATCTCTCTGTCTCCCACTCTCTCTCCCTATCTCTCTGTCTCCCACTCTCTCTCTCCCTCTCTCTACTCACAACAAAAAAAAACAACAACATACAAACAAATACAAACAACAAAATATATACGGTCGAATTGAGAAACCTCGTCCTTTTTTTGAAGTCGTTAAAAAGTGTCGTTACAACTTTTCGTGAGAATTTTGTCCGTCTAGCTTTCACAACGCGCGATAAGGAACTTCGTTCCAAAAACGGTGAAGAAGCTATTTACCTCTCCATTCCCCTGACTAGGCTTGTGTCCGTTCTGCACCCGCTCTTGACTGGTACTTCTCTTGTAGTTCAGTTCTGGCGAAGGACCCAGGATCTCTTGCCGTTCTATCACCGTATTCAGCGTACCTGTGGAAAGAGAGAGGAGATTACAGTGAGAAAAATGAACAAATTGTTTTTTCGGATCACTGATCCTTGCTTCGGAAAGTACGTTAAGCCGTTGGTCCCGGCTGTCTTTAGGCAATCGTTACCAGTCGTCAGAAGCTCGAAAGTCTGACAACCAGTCTTACCCATATCGTAGCAAAATCAAAAATCAAAAGTCATTTATTCAAATTAGGCTGAGGATCAGCACTTTTCGAACGTCAAAATTACAAAAGACCCACCCTTCACCACTTCCTGTATTACCCAGTGTAAAATCGATATCCAACACGTGGTTAAAGTATTGCCAGCTAATTTAATTTGACCCTATATTATAACCAGTCATGGAACAGTACACCGTTTGATTGTTTTATTCAAACCTTCAACCCTATTAGTATATACATATGGTCAACATTTAAGAACCTACTGAGTACCACTTTCGGTAGTATTTATATAACACAATGCAGATTGCAAAAAAAACCGGCTAAGTGCGAGTTGGACTCGCGCACCGAGGGTTCCGTACATCTATGAGTTCATGAGGAAAGGGGTAGTAAGTTTAAAATTATTAAAAATATTTTTAATATATGATGTAACTAAAAATTTACAGTTTTCGCAATTTTTCCTTTATCTGTGCTATAAGACGTTGCTTCGTACCAAATTTCAAAATTCTAGATCGACTGGAAGTACCCTTTAGGTTTTGATTCCCTCGCGAGTTTCGAAAATTTGCGGCTTAAACGGCTATATCTTTTGCTTGCGTTAGCTTAGAAGTTTGATTTTTTTCACAGCTCTAAGGGATAGTAGATTTGAGTATTTGATATAAATTTCAGCTTGATACCTCCACGCGTTCCTGAGAAAAAGGGTCTTGACAGACGGACGGACGGACGGACGGACAACAAAGTGATCCTATAAGGGTTCCGCTTTTTCCTTTTGAGGTGCGGAACCCTAAAAAAGAAAAAACGCAAGACAATGTAAATTGCGCAGACTACCTTCGCGAATCCACTTTAAGGCATGTGAGAGTAATTTACTCCACAATGACAGAAAATGACTTAGTAAGTGATCTTGCATCATTCTTTACGTAAACGTACGCGTTTACGTTTGAAAGTGCCGTGGCATTTGAAAGTAATTGTGTTATGAGTAGAGATCGGATATTCAGATGCATATTCACCTAAAGTTGAAATGTTGGCTAATATGGAATGCGCGTTTTTACCGTGTTTTATGTGTTGTTTTAACTAACCCATACTACCCTACACCCATATGTATTTGCATCTGGGGTTAAACATTAATTTTAAATAAATATGATGATCTAAGAAATCCGGCTTTAATAAAAAATACGAAGTCGCTTCCATGCTTTCACAGCTAAATAGTAACAATAGGTATATATGCATCCGAATATCCGGTCAGTGGTTATGACTGATCTTCCGTGTGGTGTCGGATGTAAAGAATAGCATCACCCCATTTCTTCCCGTGGGTGTCGTAAGAGGCGACTAAGGAACTTACTAGAGAATGGGCAGCAGCATTTTCTATGCAGTTTACCACCATACTGCGATAGCCAATCCGCCTGCCAAGCGTGACGATTATGGCAAAGCCCCCTAAAATTAGGGCGCGATTTAGGGGACTTCTTACGGCTGAATGATGTGTTATGAGTAGATAACATTGAGTGGCTCCATGGTTTAGTGATAGCAACATAGGTCGCAGAAGGAGGCTGCGGAAAGGGGGCGGGAGATCTCTTCCACACACCCGGCCTGCAGCAGGCGTACCGGGCGTCAGAGATGGGCGGACAATAGCCTCTTCCAGCCTCCCTAAATGGGTCCAGGGGCAACGGACTCGGGAACATACGTCACCATTCCTTCCTTAGGACCCGCGATGGCGGCGCGTATTCCACGTGCACCTCTCTAAGGCGTAAGTTTATCTATTGCAGAAGTTGCATTAGATTCCGTGATCCCTGAAGTAGGTGAGAGGCAACACCGAGGTGGTTTTAGTCAATAAGTGATGGACAGAGCTCATAGCCCACCCTAGGGCGGAGGACATGCATCAGGATTTCCAAGCGCTACAGCATGCGTAGCATGACCACCGTAAAAAGGGGTTTTGTCGACGGGAGAATAGACAAAATTACAGATTGTAGAAAGGTTAAAGACAAAATTAAAGATTGTAAAAAGATTTGTACCGTTTTATGCTGGCGTAGAATGACAGTCCATAATACTAAGAATAGACAAAGTTCTTTCTATGGTACTATACCTACTACAAACACGTTTCTCGTTGTTTACCTTTGAAGTTCGATCATAAAACGTTTAAGCATTGGTAATAACTTATTTGTAAGTGTGAAGAATATTAAAATATCTGTTATGTACTCGTGTTAGTAACTATTCGTCATGACTACTTAGAATGGCGATGCTTAACTCATCTGTCTAGCCTTTTCCCAATTACTATGTCGGGGTCAGCTTCCAGTCTAGCTGGATGCAGCTGAGTACCAGTATTTTACATGGAGCGACTAGTATAGCCTATCTGAACCACCACGACCCAGTGGGTAATACGATGCTCCTTAGTAAGACTGGCTGTCAGCCTTTCAGGCTTCTGACGACCCGTAACAACTGTCTAAGATCTACGAAAGACAGCCGGGACCGAGGGTTTAACGTGCTTTCCGAGACACGGAAGGGTCTTGGTATGTAAAGATGGTCACCCATCCACTAATCAACCGCGGCAAGCGTAGCTTAACCTGAACGATCAACCCGTGTGGCTGTTATTACTTAGCCACTAGCCCCTGGCGATACTTAAGTCCACCTCATAAATTCTTAAGGGAAGTTGCAGGACGCCTTCAATAAATATTACACACTAAATCCTAATAGACCTAGATGAACGGACATGGAATAACAGAAGGGAAGTCTTTGCCTAGCAGAAGGAAATCATTAATCATCATTTCAGGAGGGAAGGAATTTGGGAGGGGTTTTCCATAATCGCCACGCTTGGCACGCGGGTTGGCGATCGCAGTATGGTTGTATATAATACATAGAGAACGCTGCTGCCCATTCTCTCCCAGCTGGGGTCGATCGAATTATCGATTTTCCCACCCGTACGCATAATACGCGTATTGAAGTGAAGTTGCAGACACCAGTGGACCACCACACATCCACCACGTTCGGTATTCCGACGGGCTCTTCACCAATCCAGGGCTAATCGGAGCACCGAACGCGATCAATACGTAAAGTCGAAATGGTTAGCCGTAAAGGGAACTGACACCAGGACCTCTACCTCTATTACCCTATTACCGACCAACCGTGGCAAGAGTCCTACCAGGGTCGCGAGATTTGTTCGAAAGAGTTACCGTGGCCCTGGCACATGGGCAACTGAAGGAACACGGGCGGGTTTTAGTCAGTAAACGTCTGACACGCCCTCCCGCTCCGCCCAGAGCGGGAGACGTCATTTAATGATTTCCCACCCACAAAAAAAATATATACGAAGCTGGCCGGATAAGGAACACAACACTGCGCGCCAAAACCAAGCTCACAGATGTTATCCAGAACTCTGCCCAGCTCAAGTGGGACTGGGCCGGACATGTCTGCCGGATCATCAGCAGCTTATAATGTTCCCACTGCTGGGACACAGGCCTCCTCTCGGTGAGAGGGAGTGGGCCGTAATCCACCACGCGGGCCCAGTGCGGGTTGGTAGATGTCACATGTCTTCGAACTTTTGGTTCTAAGACATGCCGGTTTCCTCACGATGTTTTCCTTCACCGTTTTGAGAGCAGTGGTGATGAAATAATTTACACAAAGTAATGCGCCTGCTTGGGTTTGAACTCACGACCCACTACTCGTAAGTCGCGGCCGTTACCACTGGGCCACCACTGCCCTCCGGAGTCTGCCGGATGTCTGATGACTCATGGGTTAATAGAACCACCAATAGGGTCCCACTAAACGCTCGACGACATCGCGGCAGGCCGAGACGAAGATGGCGGGACGAGCTTGACTCCTACCGAAAGGACTGGCAAGAACTAGAAAAAGACAGAATTCTGTGGAAAAGAGAGAGGGAGGCCTTTGGCAGTGGGACAATACAGGCTAGTTAGATAAGATTAGAAGCTAGCGTCTCACCATTCATCCCTCCATTCTCTTTAATAGTCGCTGAAGGTGGCTTATCGTCATCAGGCACGGGAGGGAGATCCTCTTCATCAGAACTGTCTGTTCTTTGTATCTTGATCTTCGCCACCTCAATGTGTTGTCTGCCATACTGGAATGAAAAGAAAAAGAGGATTATTCGTGAACTTGCTTTCTGCCCGTGTCTGTTTTCGCCTAGAAGTCGGTAAGATATTATTACGAGCTGGGGTTCGGGATAAATAAATGTATACCAACAGCAATCATTGTATAGAATCAAGTTCTTCTAACTTAACAGACAGCTGTGCTGCTGGACAGTTTGTTGCGCCACTTCTTCCCAGCTAAAGCACTAGGAAGTAGTGAAGGGCGCGCGTGCCGGGGGACTGTCTTATGTAACTTTGACGTTCTAAAAGTGCTGATCCTCACCCTAGTTTGAATACATGACTTTTGATTTTGATTTATGCCGATGTATAATGTCTTTGGTGTGGTGACGGACGTAAAGAATAACACAATCACATTTCTTCCAGTGGGTGTCGTAAGAAGCAACTAAGGGACTTACTAAAGAATGGGCAGCAGCGTTCTCTATGCATTTTACCATCATACTGCGATCGCAAACTCGCCTGCCAAGCGTGGCGATTAAGGCAAAGCCCCCCCAAGTGGGGGAGACCTATGTCCAGCAGTGGACATCTTACGGCTGAAGTGATGATGACACTTTCATGTACATTTTTAAAAAAAAACCAGCCAAGTGCGAGTCAGACTCGAGCACCGAGGGTCCCGTACAAACCTTCAGTTATTCACGGTTTATGCATAAGGTTTATGTTTATGAGATTAAATGTTTTTTTTTTTAATTTTTATATTTGAGTTGACTGAATGAAAGGTAAATTGTGGTTTACGATTATGACGTATTAAAAAAAACTACTTACTAGATCTCGTTCAAACCAATTTTCGGTGGAAGTTTACATGGTAATGTACATCATATGTATATTCTTTTTAGTTTTATCATTCCCTTATTTTAGAAGTTACGGGGGGACACACACACATTTTACCACTTTGGAAGTGTCTCTCGCACAAACTATTCAGTTTAGAAAAAAAATATATTAGAAACCTCAATATCATTTTTGAAGACCCTATCCATAGACCCCACACGTATGGGTTTGATGAAAAAAAATTTTTTGAGTTTCAGTTCTATGTATGGGGTACCCCAAATATTATTGTTTTTTTTCCTATTTTTGTGTGAAAATCATAATGCGGTTCACAGAATACATCTACTTACCAAGTTTCAATAGCATAGCTCTTATAGTTTCGGAAAAAAGTGACTGTGACATACTCGGACGGACAGACAGACAGACAGACATGACGAATCTATAAGGGTTCCGTTTTTTGCCATTTGGCAACGGAACCCTAAAAAGCCGTTAACAAACAGACACACATTTAATTTATTTGTCTAGATGTGCTATTCTTCCGATTTATGTATTATTGTGAATCGTACACGCGGTTCACCTTGCCCAGGCGCATGTAAGGTCACACAGAAGAGTCATAAGGCCCGATGCGTGTCTTGGTTTTATTACCGTACTTTACGTTACTTATCTTGTTAAATCGAAAGTTACTTACGTAATGTATTTGTTGAACGCATTTGAATGCAATTTATTGAAAAGTAGCTACTGCCTGCGCCTGCGACGTTATTCGCATTAAATTTCTAGCTTCCTAGACCCACCCCGTCGCATCAAATCGCCTGCCCGTGCGAGTAGTGTTGCAAAGGACTCGAGTCCTCGAGTCGTAATTTTAAAGACTCGACTCAAGTATGAAAGACTCAGTGTGCTCTAAAGGCTCGGGAGTCTAGAGTCAAGCCGAGCCCGAGTCATTCTCAAGTCTATAAAAGGGACTCGAGTTTTACAAAGGACTCGAGTCTTAAAATGAACTCGAGTCTTGTAGCTCATCATTCGAAAAACTCGATTAACTCGTCGGATTTTTTTGTACGCAAAGTTACGTCATAACCACTAATTTGAATTTATTGCCTTCTTTCGAGTCTTTTCGAATGATGAGGTACAAGTTTCATCTTCATGCTCCACGTTTTTATTTAAGACTCGGGTTCATTTTCAGACTCGAGTCCTTTTAAGACTCAAGCCCTTTTTAAGACTCGAGTCCTTTTTAAGACTTGAGTCCTTTTAAAAACTCTATTGCTTATCTGTGGACTCCGAGCCTTTTGATCACACTGAGTCTTGCATAATTGAGTCGAATCTTTAAAATTAGGAGTCGAAGACTCGAGTCCTTTCAACTCTACGTGCGAGATCTTCGTATTCGTGTCATTTTTTCTTTTTGCTCGGCCCCTAATGGCCCTCTAGTGTGATGTTATATAGTCTATAGCCTTCCTCGATAAATTGCGGTATCCAACGGTAAACCATATTTCCTGAGATTAGTCATTCAACCAAAAAAACTCTTCAGGTTTATAATATTAAGATTGAGGAAACCGGCATGTCCTAGAACCAAACATTTGAAGACATGTGACATTTACCAACCCGCACTGGGCCCGCGTTGGGCCACATTGCCTCTCACTGCTGAGGCCTGTGTCTCAGCAGTGGGAACATTACAGGCTGAATACGCTATGCCTTTATTAAGTCTCCGTTGTTAGGAAAAAAAGAGTTCTCAATAAAAACACGTCGTTAAAGAATCCGGGGGAGGAAGGAGGCCGGGAGTCCGCTATTGACTCCCGACGCCCGGGGCGTCTCCTCCTGCGGCAGCTAGGGACGTGAGGCTGCAGAG